>CM065803.1:28519500-30919500 GCA_033398695.1 Orobanche coerulescens
GCAATCTTGGAATGGGAAGTTCCTAATAACGTGAAAGAAGTCCGGAGTTTCCTAGGACTTGCTGGATATTATCGCCGCTTTGTAGAGGGATTTTCCAAAATTGCTCGTCCGCTCACTCAGCTGTTACAGAAAACTCAAAAGTTTACGTGGGATAAGAAATGCCAGACTAGTTTTGATGAACTTAAAAAGAGACTGACGACAGCACCTATATTAGCGTTACCAGATGGGACTGATGGATTCATGGTATACAGCGACGCTTCAAATCAGGGTCTGGGATGTGTGTTGATGCAAAAGGATAAGGTGATTGCCTATGCTTCTCGGCAATTGAAACCGTACGAGGTTAATTACCCGACTCATGATCTGGAGCTAGCAGCTGTAGTCTTTGCATTGAAAATTTGGAGACATTATTTGTACGGCACTCATTGTCAGATCTTTACTGATCATAAGAGCCTCAAGTACATTTTCAGTCAGAAATAATTAAACATGAGGCACAGAAGGTGGCTGGAATTGATCAAGGATTACGACTTGGAGATTCTCTATCATCCGGGGAAAGAAAACGTAGTAGCCGATGCATTAAGCCGTAAACCTGTTTCTCTTCGAGTGTTGAAAGCACTTACATCCCAAACCAGCATTCAGCGGGAGCTGATCCGCGAAGAGATTGAAGTATGGGCACCAGGAATCCAAGGGCAACTATATGTGATGGAACTGACTTCATCACTAGTCGAGGAGATCAAATCTAAGCAGCTGAACGATTCTCTGATCCTTCGGTTATGTGACGAAGTAAAGAAAGGAAAAGCCCCAGGATTCGTGATACAAGATGATGGAGTTCTGAGATTTCAGAGTCGACTTTGCGTTCCCGAAAATGAGGAATTGAGACGGACAATTCTGAAGGAAGCTCACAGCGCGCCCTATTCTATTCACCCGGGCAGCAGTAAAATGTATAAGGATCTTAAACAAAACTTCTGGTGGGGGAATATGAAAAAGGACGTAGCAGAGTACGTTTCGAAGTGTTTGACTTGTCAGCAGGTTAAGATTGAGCATCAGCGACCTGCCGGAATGTTAAAGCCGCTTCCGATCCCTGAATGGAAGTGGGAGGATATCTCGATGGATTTCATCACCAATATGCCAAGAACCAAAACGGGAATGAACATGATTTGGGTTATAGTTGATCGACTAACCAAGTCGGCTCATTTCCTAGGAATTAAAGATACATGGGGACCCGAGAGATTGGCGCGAGTATTTATTATGAGATAGTCGATTGCATGGGACGCCGAAGACCATTATTTCGGATCGAGATGGTCGCTTCGTGTCGCACTTCCGGGAAGGCGCTCATGTGGCTTTGGGACTGAGCTCAACTTTAGCACGGCTTATCATACCCAAACGGACGGTCAGTCCGAAAGGACTATACAAACAGTAGAAGACATGCTTAGTGTAATACCCCGATTTTTCGGATATATTTTTCGTTTATATGTTGGATATCGTTGATGGATATTTGTGCTTGAGAACGTTCTGAACGTTTGATAATGTTATTGAATGCGTATATGTATTCATTATGCCGTATGTTCGATTGGTATGTCGAGATATTGGTTGAGGATAAGTGAATATGGCTAGGCACAGCAACGATAGCGCACGCTATAAGTGTTCATTAGCGCACGCCATCGGGTACTGTAGCGCACGCCACGGTATTGATAGCGACGCTAATAGGTTCGATTACGACGCTAAGGAGGACCCCAGCGACGTAACGACACTTGGCCGGGTTAGTTCCTAAGGTGGCCGGGTGCAGGCCTGTGTTGATTTTTATATTCAGTTAGCGCACGCTAACGCATGTTGGTTAGCGCACGCTAACATCAGATCGCCAATAATGGAATCATAGCTTTCGGCGGGTGGACCCGGCCATGTTCGATGCGTGTCCAGATAAGGTCAACGAGTGTTTGTCGTGTAGAGCTAGCGCACGCTAAAACCGTATGATTAGCGCACGCTAACTCCAGATCGGTCAAAGGAATCCCGGTAATCGCGGATGCTTTCAGCATGTGGGGGCACGATACTGTAGCAAGTCAACTTCAGATAGCGCACGCTAAGGTCAAGGACTTGCGTACGCTAGGCATGATGTTTTACGTACGTTAATGCATGGACATTACGTACGTAAGCTAGTTTACGAAGCGAGGCAGTAGCCTCTGGGCTTCGATAGCGCATGCTAACAAAGTCAGTTAGCGCACGCTAAGGCGGTAGCGCACGCTAAACATGAGATGTTAGCGCACGCTAATAATGTTTATTATAAAAGGTGGACAGACGGGTATTGTGAAGCATTTCGTCCATTCTTCTTCCTTCAGTCGGGAGAGAGTGTTGAGAGTTATTTGGGATTCCCAAACACTATATAATGATAATCTTTAACAACATTAGATTGAGAGCTTGGATTCAAGCCTTGTTCTTCAAGTTGTTCATGATTCTTTGGATGGAGTTCTAGTGTTCTTCTTTTTGGTTCGTCTAAACCAGGTAATCTTCGTATTCCTTTGTTAATGGTTCGTTTTTCTTGGATGATTACATGTGAGGAACATGTTGCATAATCATATAACGATGTTATATGGGATTTTATGGATTTTGATAAGAACTTCGAATGTTTCTTCATATTATTAAAGATGATGATTCGTTTAAACCGTTTTGAGATGGATTTCTGGATCATAATACGAGGTTGAATTCCAGATTGTGCATGTTATGATCCTTGTTACCGAGTTGGTCCGATTATTGACATGATTATTGTTCTAGGGAGATTAATCAATAGGTATAACTGTTGTGCTTCGTTGGAAGACCGTAGATTCGTTCCAGTCGGGGCTGAAGAGCTCGTAGACGAGGACGATGAGTTCGGTGTTGGTTTTATCATGTTGGTATCCAGGCAAGTGTTTACTTGTTCGGTTGTAATGTTTTGATGAGTAATTCCATTTACATTTCATAAGTATTTTATGTTATATTGCATATTGACGAATGTTCAGTGATGTTCTAAAAGGATTAGAATGCACAGTTGATGATTGTTGAGATACTTGGACAATCTTGGGAAGATTGTAGTATTCGGATATTGTTGATGTCATTTTGGATATTCTTGGTCTGTGGTATACATTTCGGAAGGAAGTCCGGATAGAGGTATGTTTTGTGGTAATCGTACATAGAAGATTGTGTACGGGAAGGTATTCGGTATTGAGGTATTATGTGGTATTATCGTGATATTGGAATTTTGATGAGAATCGTTGGATTACCGGAAGTGGTAAGGTTATCGTTGAGGTTATTATTCTCATGATGCATGGCATGTGAATATTTATGTTTATGTACTTGCGGTTATTTGTCGGACATTATTGCTGACCCCGTTGTGGGACTTGTTTTTCAGGTATTGAGGACTTTGATGGTTGCGGTCGTGAGGCGAGGATTCCGTACGATACTGGCTATGGCATACTGTTGGGGAATCGTGTATTTTGTTGTGTAAATCATTATTGATGTAAATGTATCTTGGAATGTATTTCTATCCGCTGCGTGAGTTCTTTCAAATGGCTTTCGGCTTTATGCCAACTGAGTTTGATTTCAAAAACCGATTCCCTTAACCGAGTTTTTGGCCTTGATTATCTTGACGGTAGTTGGTGTTTTCAAATGATTTTGTGAGTTTTGGAAAATACTACCGTCATCGGCATTTTTGGGCGTTTTTGTAAATGGTTTTTAGCCTGGTGGGTTCCGGCGAGGGGCCCACGGCGTGTAATACTCCCGTATGGTTTTGGGGGTGTTACAAATATGGTATCGGAGCCCATGGTTTTGTGATAACCGGGCATGTGTGTTATGTGGCTCTACCAGTGTGGTAGTTGCGTGATTTTTGTGTATCTGGATTTCTGGCTATTTTGGACTGTGTTTTTTTGGTTCTGTGTAATTTTCTGAGTACTGTCGTGGTGATGTGTGGGTTTGGGGATTGTTGGTGTTTCCGAGACCGACGAGGCAGGGAGTGAACGCCGGTGCCGTGGTCATGTGCAATGTGCGGCTCCAATCGGGAAGTGAACGCCGGTGCAAGTCACGTGCAATGTGCGGCTTTCGATGTGGAGTGGAACGCCGGTTATACATGCATGTGACAAGGAGCGGCTCATGCGCTTTAGGTGAGGAGACACAGCGTCACGGATCCCACAAAACTCGACAGTGCTCTAAACTTGTTGTGGTCTTGGCGGAGACCAATCGTTTTCAAATTGTGATTATTCCTGTTTTGGCATTCTTGTTGTGTCGAGATTTTTTTTTAAATGGTGTCATATGCTAATATCACGGGAGATCTTCGTCTTCACTGACCTGTAAGTATATTATTCGGTATTTATTTGGTTGCCTTGGTGATTTGGATTTTTCTGTTGAGATGTTTGTACAGAGATTGCAAGTTTCGAGGACGAAACTTATTTTAAGGGGGGTAGAGTGTAATACCCCGATTTTTCGGATATATTTTTCGTTTATATGTTGGATATCGTTGATGGATATTTGTGCTTGAGAACGCTCAACGCTTGATAATGTTATTGAATGCGTATATGTATTCATTATGCCGTATGTTCGATTGGTATGTCGAGATATTGGTTGAGGATAAGTGAATATGGCTAGGCACAGCAACGATAGCGCACGCTATAAGTGTTCATTAGCGCACGCTACTGGGTACAGGTAGCGCACGCTACGAAGTATTGATAGCGTACGCTAATAGGTTCGGTTACGTACGCTAAGGAGGACCCCTAGCGTACGTAACGACTTGCTGGGTTAGTTCCGGAAGGTGGCCAAGGTGTAGGCCTGTGTTGATTTTTATATTCAGTTAGCACACGCTAACGCATGTTGGTTAGCGCACGCTAACATCAGATTGCCAATAATAGAATCTTAGCTTTCGGCGGGTGGACCCGGCCATGTTCGATGCGTGTCCAGATAAGGTCAACGAGTGTTTGTCGTGTAGAGCTAGCGCACGCTAAAACCGTTTGATTAGCGCACGCTAACTCCAGATCGGTCAAAGGAATCCCGGTAATCGCGGATGCTTTCAAAGATGTGGGGCACGATACTGTAGCAAGTCAACTTCAGATAGCGCACGCTAAGGTCAAGGACTTGCGTACGCTAGGCATGATGTTTTACGTACGTTAATGCATGGGCATTACGTACGTAAGCTAGTTTACGAAGCGAGGCAGTAGCCTCTGGGCTTCGATAGCGCACGCTAACAAAGTCAGTTAGCGCACGCTAAACATGAGATGTTAGCGCACGCTAATAATGTTTATTATAAAAGGTGGACAGACGGGTATTGTGAAGCATTTCGTCCATTCTTCTTCCTTCAGTCGGGAGAGAGAGAGTTGAGAGTTATTTGGAATTCCCAAACACTGTATAATGATAATCTTTAACAACATTAGATTGAGAGCTTGGATTGAAGCCTTGTTCTTCAAGTTGTTCATGATTCTTTGGATGGAGTTCTAGTGTTCTTCTTTTGTCTGCCTAAACCGTAATCTTCGTATTCCTTTGTTAATGGTTCGTTTTTCTTGGATGATTACATGTGAGGAACATGTTGGATAATCATATAACGATGTTATATGGGATTTTATGGATTTTGATAAGAACTTCGAATGTTTCTTCATATTATTAAAGATGATGATTCGTTTAAACTGTTTTGAGATGGATTTCTGGATCATAATACGAGGTTGAATTCCAGATTGTGCATGTTATGATCCTTGTTACCGAGTTGGTCTGATTATTGACATGATTATTGTTCTAGGGTGATTAATCAATAGGTATAACTGTTGTGATTCGTTGGAAGACCGTAGATCTGCTCCAAATGGGTCAAGAGCTTGTAGACGAGGACGATGAGTTCGGTGTTGGTTTTATCATGTTGGTATCCAGGCAAGTGTTTACTTGTTCGGTTGTAATGTTTTGATGAGTAATTCCATTTACATTTCATAAGTATTTTATGTTGTATTGCATATTGACGAATGTTCAGTGATGTTCTAAAAGGATTAGAATGCACATTGATGATTGTTGAGATACTTGGACAATCTTGGGAAGATTGTAGTATTCGGATATTGTTGATGTCATTTTGATATTCTTGGTCTGTGGTATACATTTCGGAAGGAAGTCCGGATAGAGGTATGTTTTGTGGTAATCGTACATAGAAGATTGTGTACGGAAGGTATTCGTATTGAGGTATTATGTGGTATTATCGTGATATTGGAATTTTGATGAGAATTGTCGATTACCTAAGTGGTAAGGTTATCGTTGAGGTTATTATTCTCATGATGCATGGCATGTGAATATTTATGTTTATGTACTTGCGGTTATTTGTCGGACATTATTGCCGACTCGTCAGGGGACTTGTTTTTCGTGTATTGAGGACTTTGATGGTTGCGGTCGTGAGGCGAGGATTCCTGGACGATTTATACCGCTATGGCATACTGTTGGGGAATCGTGTATTTTGTTGTGTATATCATTATTGATGTATATGTATCTTGGAATGTATTTCTATCCGCTGCGTGAGTTCTTTCAAATGGCTTTCGGCTTTATGCCAACTGAGTTTGATTTCAAAAACCGATTCCCTTAACCGAGTTTTTGGCCTTGATTATCTTGACGGTAGTTGGTGTTTTCAAATGATTTTGTGAGTTTTGGAAAATACTACCGTCATCGGCATTTTTGGGCGTTTTTGTAAATGGTTTTTAGCCTGGTGGGTTCCGGCGCGGGGCCCACGGCGTGTAATACTCCCGTATGGTTTTGGGGGTGTTACACTTATAGCTTGTGCTTTGGATTGGTCAACTGATTGGGAAGTTCATTTGCCATTGATTGAATTCACCTACAATAATAGTTGGCATGCTTCTATTAAGATGGCACCATTTGAAGCTTTGTACGGGAGAAGATGTCGGTCACCCCTGTGCTGGGATGATTCTTCGGACTTGATCGGGATGGAACCGGAATTGATAATTCAGACTCAAGAGAAGATAGCTTTGATTCGGGAAAGACTGTTGACTGCCCAGAGTCGACAGAAGTCTTATGCAGATGTATGTCGTCGCCCTCTAGAGTTTGACATTGGGGACCACGTACTATTGAAGGTGTCTCCTACACGAGGAATTTTCCGTTTTGGGAGGAAAGGCAAGCTAAGTCCGAGGTATATCGGACCATTTGAGATCCTCGAAAGAGTTGGGGATTTAGCATACAGGTTGGCCTTACCGCCATCGCTGAGTCACGTTCACAATGTGTTTCACGTATCCCAATTGCGGAAGTATGTACCAGACCCCAGTCACGTCATTGATTTCGACGAGATCGAGATAGCTAACGACGGTACATTCGAAGAGAGACCCATCAAGATACTTGAGAGTCGGATCAAACAATTGAGGAATAAACCAATATACTTGGTTAAAGTGCAATGGTCACGACACGGAGTTGAAGAGGTCACTTGGGAAACGGAGGACAGTATGAAGACTAGATATCCAGAGTTGTTTTCATATTAAGTTTCGGGACGAAACTTCTTTTTAGGGAGGAAGGTTGTAATACCCGAGATTTTTGCTATGTATTTGGAACTTGTGATATTGTAATTGTTGCATTTTGATCTGAGCATTATTCTCCGTATTTCATAATCCGGTGTTGTTAAGTGTATGATTTCATGAGTGTGACTTAAATTTGTGATTCTGCGCATGTAGCGCACGCTATCGATTAAGTATAGTGTACGCTAACTTGGATCCATAGCGCATGCTGTGGAGGAACCTTAGCACACGCTATGCGGGGTCAATATGATTGAGACGTGTGGTAGGTGAGATCAGGCCGGGGATCTTGGTCGGATTGTGTCGGGATGAACCTGGACGGCTTTCGGGAAAAAGCCAAGTCAACGCGTTAGCGCACGCTACTCACATGAGGGTAGCGCACGCTAAAGGCTGAGTACAGTGAAATCAGTAACGTTTCAAATAGCCGTTAGCGCACTCTATGAATATGGACTAGCGCGCGCTAATAACCATTTTCTATATATAGGACAACATCCTTTTTCATATTTTCAGATTTTTCACTCCCCCATCCGAATTCTTGAACTTAGAAAGACACTCTCTTCATCCTAAACACTTCTTGCCAGCATCCTAGCTCGTGTTGAAGATTGTAGATCATTGGAGGATTGGTGTTCAAACCTTCGGCGTGGGATTGCTTCGAATTTCCTCCTTGTTCTTCACTACTTTGAGGTAGGTGATTCTTCACCAATATTAGTAGTATTCTGAATGATGTTTTTGATCATGTTTTGGGATTTACCTAGTCAGTTAGATTCACAAGTAGTCGATCATCATGCGTTAGAAGGATATTTTTGACGTTTCGGCACTTATTCACCGTATGATCCATTGAACCTTTTTAGTATGTGGACTCCTAAGCATATGTATCTTCAAAACTGATCATGACCAGTGTATGGAGATTACCTAGTTCTTATGTTTTACATAAGGGATCATATGTTTTGGGACTTGGAATGAATTGAACTTAGGATATTTTCTTGAAGATCAAGATGAATTATGGTGTAGTAATGATGATACGTATCCTTGTGTCTCGTAGTCATTTAATCCATAAAGATCTTTCATAAACTGTATGAGCATGATATGCACGGAGTTGGCATGTATTAACACTGAGGATTTCATGAGTTTTCATCACCTTTAGCTCAAGTTTTACCTAAGAGGATCGCCATGCACGATTAGCGCACGCTAAGATGTATATATTAACGTGCGCTATCGGGAATGAGTAACGTGCGCTACGTTAGATACGTAACGACGTTATATCATCGTGCAAGCGATGCTCGTGAGAAGATCACAAGATAATACGGCTAGCGCACGCTAAACCTGGTCATTTGCGTACGTTAACGGGCAGGCTTAGCGCACGTTACGTAGAGTATGTAGCGCGCGCTAAGTAGTTGAGACAGAATTCATTTTTTTTAGAGCTTGCGGCCATAAACCGGATTGTTAGACGTTCGTACGACTTGAGAGGAATTCTTTATTATTTCTTAGGTCCGAGCCTTTCATAAGGGACGATCGAGGGGAGGTGACATACGGACGCGTGTCATTTGTTGGAGTATTTCCATTCTTGCCATTTTCGAGGCAAGTATCATATGTTGAGTTTGATTTATATTGGAACATTGATCATGCTTATGGTTTTGTTCATGTTGTCAAATATGAGATGTATTTCTGTAATTTCTCGTGGTAATCATTGTTAATTGTTCGTATTGATGAACATATTGAAATGCATATATGTATGCATAATTGATTGGTTTATGGTATAAATGATCCGAGGGGATCATGAGGATCTATGCTGAGGGCGCTGGATCGAATGTCCACCATGCGTGGTCCGACGGGATCATCATGGGGATCTATGCTGAGGGCGCTGGATCGCTGGACGGGTTTTCCACCATGTGTTGGTCCGACGGGATCATCATGGGGATCTATACCAAGGGCGCTGGATCGCTGGATTAACCTGTATTGTGTTGATGGAATCGTGAGAATTCACATCGTTGGATTCCGATGACGGAAGTCCGTTTTGTATGTTTTATGATGCACTGATGATTTATGTATTATGATACTTGTACTAGCATTGTTTTGCTAACCCCTTCGGGGGTGGACATTGTTTTGATGTTTAGGTAGCCGAGGAGCGGGGAAGCAACCACAGTACCGACAGGACGATGAAATGGCTCAGTGATGTGGTTGATGTTTATTGTTATTGTGATTTGTCTTCTTGGTTCATTTAGTACTCGAGTACGTATGTTTTAATAATGTCATTTCGATATGGTTGTATAAGTTAACTCATTGGATCAATTGAACCAAATCTGTATTTTGAACTTCAGTTGTACGATTGGATTATATTTACATTTCTTTTAAATTAGCCTTGTAAATCCTTACTTAAAGGGTTTACGGCGCTGTAATTATTCCGAATATCTCGGGATGTTACACGATGAACGATACTGATACACGACTCAAAGTACGCTGAACGGTGAACGCAAATGAATGAACATGAATGATGAATCATTATTAAAAGGTGAAAATTAGTGAGTGACAAATACTGAATGATAAAAAAAAATGAATTCACAACCAGGTATTACATACTCCCCCTCCTTAAAAAGAGTTTTGCCCTCAAAATTAAGGGTCAAACAATTCGGTATAACTCTCCCACATACTATCCTCGGTTTCCCAAGTAGCCTCTTCGACTCTGTGTCTAGACCACTGAATTTTTACCAAAGGAATCGCCTTGTTCCTCAACTGTTTGATTCGTCTCTCTAAGACTCTTAAAGGACGTTCCTCGTACGTATGATCATCCGTGATCTCGATTTCATCGAACTGAGGTATGTGACTCGGGCCGGCAACATACTTCCGCAACTGAGAGACGTGAAACACATTATGAACTCAGCTCAAAGCCGGAGGTAAAACCAATCGATAAGCCAGACTGCCTACTCTATCTAAAATTTCAAATGGTCTAATGAATCTCGGACTCAACTTTCCTCTCTTCCCGAAACGGAAAATACCTCGACTCGAGGATACCTTGACCAAAACATGGTCACCTGCCTCGAACTCTAATGATCGACAACGATTATATGTATAAGATTTTTTTCGACTCTGAACGGTTAACAAACGACTCTTGATCAAAGCCACCTTCTCGTGGGCGGCTATAAGCATATCGGGCTCAGTGCCAATTGATTCTAATAAGTCATCCCAACACAAGGGAGATCGACAACGACGATTGTATAAGGCCTCGTAAGGTGCCATCTTAATCGACGCATGCTAACTGTTACTGTACGTGAGATCAATCAATGGTAGTTGGGCTTCCCAGTCATCTTTCCAATCGAGAACACATGCTCTCAACATGTCCTCCAACGTCTGAATAGTTCGCTCTGATTGTCCGTCGGACTGAGGGTGAAAAGCTGTGCTGAAATTTAGCTGAGTTCCCATGGCACGATGAACTGATTTCCAAAAATGTGACACGAATCGCCCGTCACGATCAGAAATGATACTCTTAGGGGTACCGTGCAATCTCACGATCTCTTTAATGAACAACTGGGAAAGTCTCTCGGGACCCCACATATCCTTGATCTCAAGAAAATGATCTGCCTTAGTTAAACGGTCTACGATTAACCAAATTGTATTCATGCCACGACGACTCGTTGGCAAACTCGTGATGAAGTCCATTGAAATATCCTCCCACTTCCACTCTGGAATAGGGAGTGGTTTTAGCATACCCGCCGATCGCTGATGTTCTATTTTGACTTGCTGACAGGTCAAACATCTCGAAACAAATTCTGCGACTTCTCGCTTCATATTACTCCACCAATAATTTTGTTTCAAGTCTTTGTATATTTTGCTAGACCCCGGATGGATGGAATAAGGGGCAGCATGAGCCTCTCTCACAATAGAGCTTTTCAACACGTCATCCGCCGGAATGCATAATCGGTTCTTAAACTGCAAAAGTCCATCCTCGTGGATCACAAATCCAGGGGCTTTCCCATGAGGCACATCCTCTCGAATGCGCAACAAAAATGGGTCTGAACCCTGTTTCGTTCTGACTGCTCCCTCCAGCGGCGATAAAATCTCTAACATGCAAAGTTGCCCTTGCACTCGCTTTAACCAGACCTCGATCTCAGGCCTTAGGAGTTCCTGTTGAAGTTCTTTCTGAGCAGTCAAACGAGCAAGCATTTGCTCCTGAACGGACTTACGACTCAAGACGTCGGTGATGACATTTGCCTTACCCAGGTGGTATTGTATCTCAATATCATAATCTTTAATCAGTTCCAACCACCGTCTCTGTCGCATGTTTAACTCCTTCTCAGTAAATATATACTTTAAACTCTTATGATTGGTGAAAATCTGACAGGTGACGCCATAAAGATAATGACGCCAAATCTTCAATGCGAATACCACGGCCGCTAGCTCCAGGTCGTGGGTCAGATAATTGGCCTCATAAGTCCTCAGTTGCTGCGAAGCATAGGCAATCACTTTCCTGTTCTGCATTAATACACATCTGAGACCATGTCTGAATGTGTCACTATAAACCACGAATCTTTCCGTCCCTTGAGGTAAAGAAAGGACAGGCACTGAAGTTAAATGGCTCTTGAGTTCCTTAAAACTCTATTGACATGCGTCAGACCACATGTATTTCTTATCCTTCCACAAAAGGCTCATCATCGGTTGAGCGATTTTAGAAAATCCTTCCACAAATCGCCGGTAATAGCCTGCTAATCTGAGAAAACTTCGGATTTCCTTAACATTCTTTGGAGGTTGCCAATCTCGGATAGCCTCTGTCTTCTGAGGGTCGACACGAACCCCATCTGATAAAATCACATGTCCGAGAAACGTCACTTTGGACATCCAGAACTCACATTTGGAAAATTTTCCATAGAGTTGCTCTCGTCTCAACACGTCGAGGACCTGATGAAGGTGAAGTTCATGCTCCTCTCGGTCACGAGAATAAATCAAAATGTCATCAATGAAAACCACCACAAACTGATCTAAATAGTCGATAAAAACTCGGTTCATCAGCTCCATGAATACCGCATGTGCATTAGTTAACTCAAACGGCATCCCTACGAACTCATAGTGCCCATAGCGTGTTCGAAACGCTGTTCTTGCAACATGCGATTCTCGAATTTGCAACTGATGATACCCAGATCTTAAATCGATCTTGGAAAATACTGAAGTTCCCTGGAGCTGATCTAACAGATCGTCGATGCTGGGTAGGGGATATTTATTCTTGATCGTCACCCTATTCAGCTCCGATAATCAATGCACAAGCGAAATGAACGATCCTTCTTCTTGACAAATAACACTGGTGCTCCCCACGGGGATGCACTCGGTCGGATATAACCTTTCTCGGTCAATTCCTCTAGTTGATTCTTCAGTTCCTGCATTTCGGTCGGGGCCATACGATACGGTGCTTTCGATATCGGGAACGTACCAGGCTCCAACTCTATCGTGAATTCCACATCTCTCTGTGGAGGTAAACCGGGTAACTCATCTGGAAACACATCGGCATAGTTCCTCACTACTGGGATATCCGCCAACGTCACTGATGATTTCTCGGTCTTGGTCATATAGCACAAATAACCAACACACCCCTAGTTGAGTAACTTCACTGCTTTCATCATATTAATAACTCTTCCGGAATGGCTGGGGTTACTGTAACACCCCCAAAACCATCCGGGATATTACAGCGCCATGGGCCCCACGCCGGAACCCACCAGGCTAAAATCCATTTTAAAAAATGTTCAAAAACGCCAAAAAGGCCGATGACGGTAACATTTTGGAATACTCACAAAAGTCATTTATAAAGTATCAAATACCATCATGAAAATATCGTTAAAACGTTCAAGGCCAAAATGCCAAAACTCAGTTTAGTGAATTGGTTTTACGAAACAATCCAAGTTTACGAAGTACCCAAAAAGCCATTTTGAAATGTACACACGATTTGGTAAAAATACCGGAAAGACATTTTGAAATATACACACGCAGCAGATAAAACACAGTTCAATACATTTGCAGCGGAAATAAAACAACCAGAAAAGAATACTCGATTCCCAAAATAATGCCATGACCAGTATCACCCGGGAAGCTCATCTCTTCACGACCGCTACTAGCTCGATCTCCGAGTACCTAAAACTAAAGCCCACGAGGGGTCAGCCACAATACTCAATAATGATATCGATCACATCACATAAATAATTACATACCAATTTAATAATACTGTAAGAATACTACCAACATAATCTTACCGTCCTAACCTTACTAATCCAAAGCAATCCATACTAATTCAATCCTTACCATAATCCACATTTCGCATTCTCAAATGACGAAATGAACTCAACAACACTCATCTGGACTGAACCAAAACAATACTCAAAATCCTCAAAAACATCATCATAACTCATAAGCGGGAAATAATCTATCTGTGCCAAATCCTGTCCGTCGGATCGCACAATCAAATACCAATCCTGATAAGAACCAAACATACACAATACATCTGTAGATCAACTACCACAAAATAATGATAACAAATCCGAAACATCGATGCACAGTCCAAACGCTCATACGATCAATAACCAAATCAACCAATATGTCAACTGAGAAAATCACAAACATGACAAACTCCAAGCAAGACCAACAAAGAATCAACATAGACCAAGAATCTCATCTACATGATTAGCTCCAACATGACCAACAAGGATCAACGATGACTGAGAATACCATCAACATGGTAAACTCCAACACGACTAATAAAAGATCAACAACGACTGAGAATACCATCAACATGGTAAACTCCAACACGACCAAATATAATGGATCTCAAAGAAATAACCTCGACTGTCGAACATACCCCTCGGGCATATGAACAACCAGTCGCAAACTGTCGAACATACCCAACCATACATGGAGGATGAACGACCAAACAATATGGCTCAAAGATGGACGTTACAGTACGTCCGATCCGGAAATGTGTCCGTGCACAAGCCACCCAGTGTATCGATCAAATACATGTGTGGTCTTGTACCTAATCAGTCTCACAAAGTAATCTTCTCGTGTCCACAGCCCAATGTGAGGACATGACCCCATCACACGTCTATATGTGCCCGCCCTAAAAATCCTACACATAACCGATCGGCACGCAGATATGACTCCAGATATGTCACGATGCAACATGACAACGAAACTCAAAGAATCACATATCCAATAAGGATCAAAAGACTCACCGAAGTGAACAACGACACACGAATAATGAAAGATCGACTCGATCGACAATATCCAAAACAACAATCCTGGGATCACAATTCCCAAAGAACGATCAACATGATCAACAACCTCAACACAACAGGCCTGGGGTCAACATCCCTCAACGATCGATCAACACAACCATTAATACCAAACGATAGCCCTGGAATCAACATCCCTCAACGAACAACCAATACGAATCTCACTATACGAAACTTCAACTTACGACATATACCACAATTCAACATAATAATTATCCTCATAACTGAACAATACTTAAATTACCTCAAACCGACGATAATATCCTTTCCACAAACAAAGCATCATCCCGACAATTTACGTTTATAATATCATTGCTATATGAATTATAAATGAAATGAAAGCGAAACCATTCATTAAATATTATAAATTGAACAAGTATAACTTGCCTTGATACCGATACCACGAAGCCGTTACCAAAACCATTGCCTTCGTATATGAGCTCCTCAGCCCCGACCAAAAGCAATCTACGAACTCTTCAACCTCAACCGCAACACAACGGTCGTAATCAACGATCAATTATCACCACCTATTGCAATAATCGATTAACACACATTCGATAATAATCAACAACCGGTATAACCAATACACAACCCTAACGCTTCCAAAATATCTTGATTAAACACAAGTCCGGAAAATCTAACTCAAATAATTACGAATTCATCCCCATGATTCCGCAAAGTCCATATATCGATTCGATAAGGCGAGTATACAAACTTAACTAAAATATTCCAATCAATTTCTCTTTCAAAACTTCAATCAAACACCTTGAAGGCGGAATTCAAAGGTATATTCGAATCATCAATCAATAAATACCAACCACATCAAGAACACGAAGAACACAATCACAAACTTATATATCCTTCAACATTATATGATTCTAGCCATCGATACGAACTAAACAACCCAAATATATCAAGAATCTCAAACATCCCAAAATATTAGAGTTCAAGTCAATTACCTTCAATCCGGCGAAAGAATCAAGAATGATGTTATAATCCTTGTTCCAAGCTTTCCTAGACATTATCACTTGATAAACCAACTCAAAATCTGAGATTTAGGGGTTAAAACCCGAGTTTGGGTGATTAGGATGAAAGGGGATCGTGTAGAAAGGGTTGGGAAATGAAATTCCTGACTGCTGTATGTTTTCATATGTCCAGGCACGTTAGCGTATGCTAACTTCATCAATAGCGTGCGCTACCTGTTCTCAGAATACAAACATAATAGTTTTTGCCATTTTGAGCATAACTCACTCATCTGGACTCCGATTAACTCATTGTTTGAACCATTAGAAAGATAACTCGATGCTCTATCATACTCTTATGTTTCAGAATTTTTGGAGTTTTCAAGAATCGGTGGCGATTTTCCAAAGTCGAACCTTATACGCATTACTTTCCAAACAAGTGTCCAAATCTCATTTCTACTAACGTTTCAACATATCATCTTTTTAATCATATCATATAAACCAAGAATCATAATCACTTGCATGATCATCATCATATGAAGTAAATAATAACGACAACATCAAAACCCGAAATGAAGGGAGATATTAACCAACATATCTCTTGAAGAAGAACAACACCATTCCAAACCACACGAATCATATCAATATCCGCATATCAACAATATCATCAAAATAACTCAGTAATCCATCTCATAATCATATACTCACCAGCTCATATACATGACGATTATCAACTCAAGAACATCATATACAATTCAAAACGAAATCCCAAAGTGAAAAGTAATTACCTCTTTGAAGGAATGGATTGAATCCCAAGGTTGAATCCGTTTCCAATCATTTCCAAACTCCAATGTTGTTAAGGACGATCAACTCAAGTATCTAGAACCTCAAACTTCTCTGTAAGAACTCTCTCTATCGAAATAAGGGAAAGCATGGCCGAAAATGCATCTTAACACCCGGCTATACCTTTATATACTGCACATTACTAGCGTGCGCTAAAACTTGTATTTAGCGTGCGCTACATCCCTAGCGTGCGCTATCTTTCCTTGATAGCGTGCACTATCGGGCAGTCCAGAGGCTACTGACTTGCTTCGCACATCATCTTATGTACGTAATGTACATGCAATAGCGTACGCAAATAGGCGTTGACTTACTACAGTGAAATGCTCAGTAGCGTGCGCTATTCTCCAACAATAGCGTGCGCTATTCCTCGTTGACCCAACATTCTGCACCTTCCCCGAAGATGCCCGGGGTCCACACGCCTAAAGTAACCTGATAAAGCCAAGATTCCCTTTTGACCGATCTGATATTAGCGTACGCTAACCATATGCACTAGCATGCGCTAAATGCCGATAATAATTAGCCTGGGCCTACCTGCCGGCCACCTTCCGAATCTTATCCAGAATGCCTTACGTACGTTAGGGGTCCTCCTTAGCGTACGTAATTCAAACCTCTTAGCGTGTGCTAAATATACATCGTAGCTTGTGCTAAGCATACATCGTAGCGTGCGCTAACGTGGTTGTACTTAGCCATTTTCAGCTATTCTCGTCCAACGTATCGACATACAGAATACGATCATATGACATACTGAATACATATACTCAATTCGATAACATTCTCATATGATATACCCAATATCAAAGGTACGATAACCTGATACACGATATCCTCAAATGTAATTATCGACCAAATACGACAATTATACCAATACAGCTGTCTCAGTTCTCAATCTATTTTATCCATACTGTATAGACACCAAGCTATCCAGTACGTCTCAGATAAAATAACGCGAAAAATTTACACTGAAAATCTGGCTATTACATACTAAAAATCGGGGTATTACAGTTACCTCCCTGAAATACACACTCGACTCCATCGTCTAAAAGGATAGTGACCATACGCTTATGGATACTAAGGATGGCATCATGATGATCCATCCAATCAATATCGAAGATTACGTCGTCTTTAGGTAAGTCTACCACGATTAGGTCTGCCAGCCATTCACGGCCCTCAAGCTGAATCGGACAGTTCTTAACTTCATGGTTTTCGATAATTCTTCTACCGTCTGGTAGACTAATGACATAAGGTTCGCAACTAGTAGCACTATCCAGGTGTAGTCTACTCAAACATGACCCGGAAATGAATGAATGTGATGCACCAATATCAAAAAAGGTACACACAGGTTGAGATAGAATTTCGAGTGTACCTGATGTAATACCCGAGATTTCTGTTATGTAATTCGAACTTGTGATATTGTAATGATTGTACTTGATCTGAATATTATTCTCCATATTTCATAATACGATGTTGTCGAGCGTATGATTTCGTGTATGTGATTTACAGGATTGTAAATCTGCGCATGTAGCGCACGCTATTAGCTACGTTTAGCGTGCGCTAACGTGGATTAATAGCGCACGCTACTGAGGGTCATTAGCGCACGCTATGCGTGGTCAATTTGATTGAGACGTACGGTAGGTGAGATCTGGCCGGGGGACCCCTGTCGGATCGTGTCGGGATGTACCTGGACGGCTTTCTGGAAAAGCCGAGTCAACGCCTTAGCGCACGCTACAGGTATATGCGTAGCGCATGCTAAGTGCTGAGTACAGTTAAGACAGTGAGCCGTTAGCGCACGCTACGAGCAGGTACTAGCGCGCGCTAATAGACATTTCTTATAAATAGGACAGCATCCTATTCGTGATTTCAGTTCTTTCATCTCCCTTTACCCGAATTCTTACACTTAGAACATAACTTCCTTCATCCTAAACACTACATATCAACATCCTAGTTCGTGATTGAAGATCGTATATCATTGGAGATTGGTGTTCAAGCTTTCAGTGTTGGATTGCTTCAATTTCCTCCGTGTTCTTCACTACCTTGAGGTAGGTGATTCTTCACCAATACTAGTAGTGTTCTATAGGATGTTGATCATGTTCATCTAGTCAGTTAGATTCGTTATTAGTCGTACATCATGCGTTAGAAGGATATTTTCGACGTTTCGACACTTATTCATCGTACAAACCATTGAACCTTTTTGTATGTGGATTCCTAAGCATGTTATGTATCTTCAAAACCAATCGACCAGTATATGAAGATTACCTAGTTCGTATGTTTTACGTAAGGAATCATATGTTTTGGGACTTGGAATAATCGGAACTTGGTATAATTCTTGAAGATCAAAGATAAGATATGACGTTGAGATGATTATCTGTATATTTGTACCTCATGATCATGGAACTTCCACAAACCTTATTAGCGTGACATGCTTGAGGATGACTTGTTGTATCAACATAGAATTCATGAATTCACCACCTTTCAACCCAGTTTTTCCGTTAGCAGTATTCTGCCATGCAAGGTTAGCGCACGCTAACATATGTGAGTTAACGTGCGCTATCGGGTTGATCGCACAATACGTACGTAGCGTACGTTATGTATCAGCCGATTCGAACTGTCAGTTCGTGGCTAGCGCACGCTAGTCTTCCACAATAGCGTACGCTAACAGGCCGGCTTAGCGCACGTTACGTAGAGTACGTAGCGCACGCTAAGCAGTCCAGGGAGATTGTTTATTTGAGCTTTTCGGCTGTAGACCGAATTGTTAGGCCATCGTTCGACTTGAGATGATTTGTATATCATTCCTTTTGTTAAGGTTCGAGCTTGTTACGTTGATCGAAGGAGGCGGCCTTCGAGTGTGTCGAGATCATTGAAGTATTTCGTCCTTGCCATTTTCGAGGCAAGTATCATATGTCGAGTTCGATTTATCATGCTTGTGGTTTTGTTCATATTGTTGAATATGAGATGTATTTCTCGAAATTCTCGTGATGTTCGTTGTTATTTGTTCATATTGATGAACGTACTGAAATGCATATGTGTATGCATAGTTGATTGATTTATGGTTTAAATGATCCGAGGGGATCATGAGGATCTATGCTGAGGGCGCTGGATCGAATGTCTACCATGCGTTGGTCCGACGGGATCATCATGGGGATCTATGCTGAGGGCGCTGGATCGTTAGACGGGTTTTCCACCATGCGTTGGTCCGACTGGATCATCATGGGGATCTATGCTGAGGGCGCTGGATCGCTGGATTACCCTGTATTGTGTTGATGGAATCGTGAGGATTCGCATCGTTGGATTCCGGTGGCGGAAGTCCGTTTTGCATGTTTTATGATGCATTGATGATTTCTTGTATGATGATAATTGTACTAGCATTGTTTTGCTAACCCCTTCGGGGGTGGACATTGTTTTGATGTTCAGGTAGCCGAGGAGCGGGGAGGCAACCACAGTACCGACAGGACGATGAAATGGCTCAGTGATGTGATTGATGTTAGTGTTATTGTGATTTGTCTTCTTGGTTCGTAACGCATCGAGCACGTCTGTTTAATAAGGTTATTCGATATGGTTGTATAAGTTAACTCATTTGATCGGTTGAATCAAATCTGTATTTGAACTTCAGTTGTTCGATTGAATTGTTTTTACACTTCTTTTAAAATTAGCCTTGTAAATCCTTATCTAAAGGGTTTACGGCGCTGTAATTATTCCGAATATCTCGGGGTGTTACAGAATATGGTATCAGAGCTAAGATTCATGGATATCTTGGCGGTCGGGTTAGTTGGGTGCATTTACGTTATTTGATTATTGGTCGCTCGTAACATCACCTGCCGAGCCAAAGATCGTCGTGGGACCGTGGTTGTAAGTTTCCTAATCTCGAATACTACCGCTTTATTTAATTCATGTCTTGTAAACATTAATGGATGTACTTTGAGAAAGTTTGTCCGGATATTGAGTATTTATGTTTACGATGTTGCGAGGAGGTCGTGGACGCGACGCGTTCGTGGACGCGACGTGGAAATGCGAGGCAAGAAGAGTCGGTATCTACCCCGAGATAACCGCTAGTCGAACGGATTCCCATTCCGGGGACAGCAGGATCGCAAATAATAATGCAGATCCTAACGCATCGGGAGTGCTTCAGCAGTGGTTGCCCAGATAAACCAGCTTTGCTCAAGTTGTGGATCGCATGCGACGGCGACGGACAGCAGATAACGTGGAAAATCGAGGAGATAGATGGCTTACCAAGTGATTAAATTGCACCCTCCGAAATTTGACGGTTCACGAGACGCTTTCTTAGATCACCGGTCAAGGAATTAGAGAAGATTTTTGCAGTGGATTAACTCCCCAACGATAGGAAGGTTCCGCCCAAGATCTTTTGACTGGGAGGCTTTCGACTGGTGGGAGGCCATTCGATCGGAGGAGCACAATGTTGACTGGACGGAATTCAAATTGATGATGGAGGCGCAGTATTGTCCTCGCCCAGTTAGAGAAGCCCGAGTTCGGGAGTTTTTATCACCACAAAATTCGGAAGTATCTGTGACGGACGTGATTAAGGCTTTTAATCACCAGCTGACTTATGTGTGCCACTTGGTCAGGACCGAGGCGGAGAAAATTTTTCATTTTGACATGCGAATGAAGCCGGAAATTCAGCAGTATATGTCCGGATTTGAATGTACCACCTTGCGACAGTATCAGGACAAGGCGTTGGCCTATGATATGAAGGAGGCAGCAGTAGAGAAAGCAACGGAAGCAAAGAAACAGAAGGTGTCTGGCAACTTCACGGAGGATAAGAGTAGCGGACCTCGCAGGGGTCATCCCTCTTTTCATTCATCCAGGAGACCTCCGCATCCTTCTCGAGGTGGAAAGAAGTTCCGGGCAGCACCAACGGTTTCAGACGCATGAAAGAAGTGTTACAACTGTGGCAAAGCGGGACATGTTCGACATGATTGTTTCGCGCCTGCTGTGACCTGTTTCGAGTGTGGACAGGAAGGACATCGCGCAACATTTTGTGGGAATGCGACCCGATCTTTTGGTACTCACACTCCAGCTCCAGTCCCAAAGGAGACGAGTGTGAACCAGACGCAGCAGAGTGGATTTCAGCAGCAGAACGCTGGGAAGAGAGAGACATCCAGTGCTGGGTCCGTTCCTCCGCGCCTGTACGAAATGAGGAAATCTGATGATCAGAACACTGCTGTTGCATCAGGTATGATTCAGATCCTTTTGCAACCAGTTAGTGTCTTGTTCGATTCGGGAGCTACGCATTCTTTTATATCTTTGAGCTGTGTTAATCGTTTGAAAATCTCGTGCTTGTATAATTGTGAACCTTATGTTGTGGGTTTGCCGAGTGGAGAGAAAATCGTGGGAACCCTAGAGGCTAGAGATTTCCCAGTATCTATAGAAGGAAGAGAGTGGCCATCGAATCTCATTGTAGTTGACATCTACGGTGACGATTTAATTCTCGTAGATGATTGGCTCAACCGTTATGGAGCTGTTCTGAATTACCGAGAGAGAGTCATTTCTATCATTGTTGATGACGGATCTGAACACTTATTCCGAGGATGGAGACCAGGAAGCTCGGGAAAATTGATCAAAGCAATGAAAGCCGTGAAATTACTGAAGCAGGGATGTCATGGACTTTGGTGCTATGCCATGAGGAAAGAGGAAGGAGTAGAGCTCTCGTCTATTTCAGTTGTGAATGAGTTCTCAGATGTATTTCCTGACGAACTACCTAGGTTACCTCCGCAGAGGGGAGTGGAATTCACTATCGAATTAGAGCCTGGAGCAGCTCCTATTTCTAGGGCTCCATACCGCATGGCGCCAACCGAGATGTATGAACTCAAGAAGCAATTGGAGGAATTGTTACAGAAGGGCTATATCCAACCTAGCGTTTCTCCTTGGGGAGCGCCCGTTCTCTTTGTTCGGAAGAAAGACGGATCCCTCCGATTGTGTATTGATTACAGGGAGCTCAACAAGATGACAATCAAGAATAAGTATCCTATACCTCGGATCGACGACTTGTTTGATCAACTGCAAGGGGCAAGGGTATTCTCGAAGATTGACTTGCGATCAGGATACCACCAGTTGAGGATTAAGGAATCGGATATACCGAAATCTGCTTTCAGATCCCGGTACGGGCATTATGAATTCGTAGTGATGCCGTTTGGACTTACCAATGCTCCTGCGGTATTCATGCAATTGATGAATCGGGTATTCTTGGAATACTTGGATAAATTTGTGGTCATCTTCATTGACGACATCCTGATATATTCGAAGGACGCAGAGGAACATGCTGAACATTTACGTGTGGTTTTGAGCACCTTGAGGAAGGAACAGCTGTATGCAAAACTTTCAAAATGCGAGTTCCGGCTTAAGGAAGTAACCTTCCTTGGGCATGTGATATCAGTCGACGGAGTTCAGGTGGACCCGAAGAAAATCGAAGCAATCTTGGATTGGGAAGCTCCTAAAAACGTGAAAGAAGTCCGAAGCTTCTTAGGACTTGCTGGATATTATCGCCGCTTTGTAGAAGGGTTTTCCAAAATTGCTCGTCCGCTCACTCAGCTGTTACAGAAAACTCAAAAGTTCATGTGGAATGAGAAGTGCCAGGCTGGTTTTGACGAACTTAAGAGGAGACTGACGACAACACCTATATTAGCGCTGCCAGAGGGAACTGATGGATTCATGGTATACATCTCCGCTTCAAATCAGGGTTTGGGTTGTGTGTTGATGCAGAAGGATAAAGTGATTGCTTATGCTTCTCGGCAATTGAAACCGTACGAGATTAATTACCCGACTCATGATCTGGAGCTAGCAGCTGTGGTCTTTGCCTTGAAAATTTGGCGACATTATTTTTACGGAACTCATTGTCAGATCTTTAAAGATCATAAGAGCCTCAAGTACATTTTCAGTCAGAAAGAATTAAACATGAGGCAGAGAAGGTGGCTGGAATTGATCAAGGATTACGACTTGGAGATTCTCTATCATCCGGGGAAAGCAAACGTAGTAGCCGATGCCTTGAGCCGAAAACCTGTTTCTCTTCGAGTGTTGGAAACACTTACTTCCCAAACCAGCATTCAACGAGAACTGATCCGCGAAGGGATTGAAGTGTGGGCACCAGGAATCCAAGGGCAACTTTATGTGATGGAACTAACTTCATCACTAGTCGAGGAGATCAAGTCTAAACAATTGAACGATTCTCTGATCCTTCGATTATGTGACGAAGTAAAGAAAGGAAAAGCCCCAGGATTCGTGATACAAGACGATGGAGTTCTGAGATTTCAGAGTCGACTTTGCATTCCCGAGGATGATGATTTGAGACGGACAATTTTGAAAGAAGCTCATAGCGCGCCCTATTCTATTCACCCAGGCAGTAGTAAGATGTATAAGGATTTAAAGCAAAACTTCTGGTGGGGGAATATGAAGAAGGACGTAGCGGAGTATGTTTCGAAGTGTTTGACTTGTCAGCAGGTTAAGATTGAACATCAACGACCTGCCGGAATGTTCAAACCGCTTCCGATCCCTGAGTGGAAGTGGGAGGATATCTCGATGGACTTCATCACTAGTATGCCAAGGACTAGAACGGGAATGAACATGATTTGGGTTGTAGTTGATCGACTAACCAAATCGGCTCATTTCCTGGGAATTAAAGATACATGGGGACCATTCAAACGGACGGTCAGTCCGAAAGGACTATTCAAACTGTAGAAGACATGCTTAGAGCTTGTGCTTTGGATTGGTCAACTGATTGGGAAGTTCATCTGCCATTAGTTGAATTCACCTACAATAATAGTTGGCATGCTTCAATTGAGATGGCACCATTTGAAGCTTTGTACGGGAGATGATGCCGATCACCCCTATGTTGGGATGATTCTTCGGATTTGATCGGGACAGAACCGGAATTGATTATTCAGACTCAAGAGAAGATAGCTCTGATTCGAGAAAGACTGTTGACTGCCCAGAGTCGACAGAAGTCTTATGCAGATGCACGTCGTCGCCCTCTAGAGTTCGACGCTGGGGACCATGTACTATTGAAGGTGTCTCCTACACGGGGGATTTTCCGTTTTGGGAGGAGAGGCAAGCTTAGTCCGAGATATATCGGACCGTTCGAGATCCTCGAGAGAGTTGGAGACTTAGCATACAGGCTGGCCTTACCGCCATCGCTGAGTCATGTTCACAATGTGTTTCACGTATCCCAACTGCGGAAGTATGTACCGGACCCCAGTCACGTCATTGATTTCGACGAGATCGAAATAGCCAATGATGGCACCTTCGAAGAGAGACCAATCAAGATACTTGAGAGTCGGATCAAACAATTGAGGAATAAACCAATACACTTGGTTAAAGTGCAATGGTCACGACACGGAGTCGAATAGGCCACTTGGGAAACGGAGGACAGTATGAAGACTAGATATCCGGAGTTGTTTTCATCTTAAGTTTCGGGACGAAACTTCTTTTTAGGGAGGAAGGATGTAATACCCGAGATTTCTGTTATGTAATTGGAACTTGTGATATTGTAATGATTGTACTTGATCTGAATATTATTCTCCGTATTTCATAATCCGATGTTGTCGAGCGTATGATTTCGTGTATGTGATTTACAAGATTGTAAATCTGCGCATGTAGCGCACGCTATCAGCTACGTTTAGCGTGCGCTAACGTGGATTAATAGCGCACGCTACTGAGGGTCATTAGCGCACGCTATGCGTGGTCAATTTGATTGAGACGTGCGGTAGGTGAGATCTGGTCGGGGGACCCCTGTCGGATCGTTTCGGGATGTACCTGGACGGCTTTCGGGAAAAGCCGAGTCAACGCCTTAGCGCACGCTACAGGTATATGCGTAGCGCACGCTAAGTGCTGAGTACAGTTAAGACAGTGAGCCGTTAGCGCACGCTACGAGCAGGTACTAGTGCGCGCTAATAGCCATTTCTTATAAATAGGACAGCATCCTATTCGTGATTTCAGTTCTTTCTTCTCCCATTACCCGAATTCTTACACTTAGAACATAACTTCCTTCATCCTAAACACTTCATATCAACATCCTAGTTCGTGATTGAAGATCGTATATCATTGGAGATTGGTGTTCAAGCTTTCGGTGTTGGATTGCTTCAATTTCCTCCGTGTTCTTCACTACCTTGAGGTAGGTGATTCTTCACCAATACTAGTAGTGTTCTATAGGATGTTGATCATTTTCATCTAGTCAGTTAGATTCGTTATTAGTCGTACATCATGCGTTAGAAGGATATTTTCGACGTTTCGACACTTATTCATCGTACAAACCATTGAACCTTTTTGTATATGGATTCCTAAGCATGTTATGTATCTTCAAAATCAATCGACCAATATATGAAGATTACCTAGTTCGTATGTTTTACGTAAGGAATCATATGTTTTGGGACTTGGAATAATCGGAACTTGGTATAATTCTTGAAGATCAAAGATAAGATATGACGTTGAGATGATTATCCGTATATTTGTACCTCATGATCATGGAACTTCCACAAACCTTATTAGCATGACATGCTTGAGGATGACTTGTTGTATCAACATAGAATTCATGAATTCACCACCTTTCAACCCAGTTTTTCCGTTAGCAGTATTCTGCCATGCAAGGTTAGCGCACGCTAACATATGTGAGTTAACGTGCGTTATCGGGGTTCAGTTAACGCACAATACGTACGTAGCGTACGTTATGTATCAGCCGATTCGAACTGTCAGTTCGTGGCTAGCGCACGCTAGTCTTCCACAATAGCGTACGCTAACAGGCCGGCTTAGCGCACGTTACGTAGAGTACGTAGCGCACACTAAGCAGTCCAGGCAGATTGTTTATTTGAGCTTTTCGGCTGTAGACCGAATTGTTAGGCCATCGTTCGACTTGAGATGATTTGTATATCATTCCTTTTGTTAAGGTTCGAGCTTGTTACGTTGATCGAAGGAGGCGGCCTTCGAGTGTGTCGAGATCATTGAAGTATTTCGTCCTTGCCATTTTCGAGGCAAGTATCATATGTCGAGTTCGATTTATCATGCTTGTGGTTTTGTTCATATTGTTGAATATGAGATGTATTTCTGGAAATTCTCGTGATGTTCGTTGTTATTTGTTCGTATTGATGAACGTACTGAAATGCATATGTGTATGCATAGTTGATTGATTTATGGTTTAAATGATCCGAGGGGATCATGAGGATCTATGCTGAGGGCGCTGGATCGAATGTCCACCATGCGTTGGTCCGACGGGATCATCATGGGGATCTATGCTGAGGGCGCTGGATCATTGGACGGGTTTTCCACCATGCGTTGGTCCGACGGGATCATCATGGGGATCTATGCTGAGGGCGCTGGATCGCTGGATTACCCTGTATTGTGTTGATGGAATCGTGAGGATTCGCATCGTTGGATTCCGGTGGCGGAAGTCCGTTTTGCATGTTTTATGATGCATTGATGATTTCTTGTATGATGATACTTGTACTAGCATTGTTTTGCTAACCCCTTCGGGGGTGGACATTGTTTTGATGTTCAGGTAGCCGAGGAGCGGGGAGGCAACCACAGTACCGACAAGACGATGAAATGGCTCAGTGATGTGATTGATGTTAGTGTTATTGTGATTTGTCTTCTTGGTTCGTAACGTACTCGAGTACGTCTGTTTTAATAAGGTTATTCGATATGGTTGTATAAGTTAACTCATTTGATCGGTTGAATCAAATCTGTATTTGAACTTCAGTTGTTCGATTGAATTGTTTTTACACTTCTTTTAAAATTAGCCTTGTAAATCCTTATCTAAAGGGTTTACGGCGCTGTAATTATTCTGAATATCTCGGGGTGTTACACCTGAGATCATTCGGGCCTCCGGATCGTCGGTCCTCATCATCTCGTAAATTCGGGGCTTGCCAGTGCATGTACCATATGCTCCTGTCTGATAGTAATGGGCTCCGCCTTTATTCGCTCCCATCATCTTATACGACGCGGACTGAGTAGCCTGATTCTGAACAACCAACTACTTCGGGGGCTGAGATGCCGTCGGAGCAGGTCTGGAATCTCTTCGGTAGAAATGGGCCTTGTGCCCGAAAATCCCATAGATGTTACACGTGATAGCTGTCTCGAACACTTCGTGCTGTAATGGCCCTGCAGGTGATGGCCAAACTGGCCGCTCGGGACTGAGATTCCGCAGGTTTAGGTGCCACAGTGGGTCGCTCAGAAAAAGTAGAGTCCGTGCAAGGCTTCTTGAAGGTTGCCCAACTACCTTCGGACTGATTATGATTCTTCGATTTCTTGCCAGCAGATGAAGATTGCTTAGCAATTTCCTTAGCGGTAAGCTCATAAGCAAGAGCTTTCTCGATGAATTCGGCCAAGGTGGTGCAATGATGATTAAGCAATTGCATTCGCATACGAGGTTTCAACCTCTTACTGAAATACTTGATTTTATCCACCTCGGAGTGAACAACGGATGAGGCAAAGGGAAGTAGCTCCTGAAACTTGTCGGTGATGGCGAGAACATCTTCCTCCGCTGAGGGGTCGGGACTGAGTAATTCCGATAACTTGGCCTCCCTGAGTGGGGCCGGATAATATCTTTCCAACATGAGGGTCTTATAACTGGTCCCAAGTGCAAGATCTATAGGTGGGATTCAAAGATAGCCACCATGAATGAGCGCTCTTATCCAGATAGTAAGTCGTAACTAAAACTTTATGCCCTTCGGGACACTCCACCATAGTGAATAGCTTCTCAAAATGTTCAAGCCAGTGAACAATATCTGCCGGCTCAGATGAGCCCTCAAATGTAGGTGGCCTCTGGCGAGAGATGTCACCGATTATATTGCTCTCTGAGGTGGTGGCGGAAGAGCCTGTTGATTATGAGTGATTGAATTCTGCATCGTCTCCATCAGATGTGCCATCTGAGTCATTTGGGCCATCATGCCCTGCATAAATATGAATGGGTCAACCCGAACACCTTCGGATTGAGTTGCATCTCAGGTACGACTCCCTGACAGTGAATGATTATCTACTGGTGAATAAGTAGCATCGTCAGCTGAGTTGGCAGCATCGCTACCGGTTGAACTAATGACATCCCTCGCATTCGCATGGGTATTCACATGAGCTCCCGGGTTTCGGCCCGCATCGCGGCCTCTTCCCTTGTGTCTTCTGACAGCTTTATCCATACTGAAGTAGGAAAGTCACATGATAATTATATATCTCGCATGAATATCACATTATGATTATGTTATGGAATGATAATAATGAGCATACACGCTCTAACATAATGAACGCACTAATAATGCCTTAAATTGATCGTCGACATTACACCGGAATATGATAAGACACATGAAGGATCAACTGAGGTTACATGATTATCTGACGAAATTCCTGATATGATTATTCTGAACAAGTTAACCAGATTAAAAATACGATCCACAAGATCAACAACTGAGCAATGAGATTGACTGAGTTCATTAATGAGTTAACATGATCGAAAAGATCAAAAATGATGAACGAGGATTGTTAGCTGATGAATGAATGAATTGATTCTTATTGCCAGAAATTATCCATGGCGTCAAAAATCATACCGTTCTTTTGGTCTGGGGGGCTTGGCGCTTGCACAGGTCACACGTGACGTGAAAGTCCAATGATACTAGTCTGATGAATGATGATTCTCAATAAGACATGACTCGGATAAGTAGTATTCAAAACCACTCTCCGATACGAACTCTATAACACCCCAAAACTAGGCGGCTATCACAGTGTCGTGGACCCCCAACTGGGACCCACCAGGCGAATGAAATACGATGAATTAAATAATATAACTGTAGTACCGCACTACATTATATTATCAATCACTCCGATGAGGAGTCTCAAGTACAATACACCCAAAAATACAGAATACTTATATATTTCATATGAAGATGAAATATACAACACTAAATGAAAATGAAAATCCAAAAGGAACTGCAGCGGAAAATACATATGAAAGAAACATGAATAACTGGGAAGCTGGGGGCCCCTACTAGTATCACTGGAACTCCTCGCCGTCAACATTCTCTTCCCGTGCCTTTGCCTTGCCATGACCTGAGAACAACATCCCCAACGGGGTCAGTTACACAAAATAACAATCTTCAAGAGTTGAACAAACACAATGATTACATGACTTAATTATGAATACTACACCACGGATGGCCTATTGCAATGCTCCAAAAATGTTGCAGAATGTCCCAAAAACGTTGCAGAAGGGCCAAAAAATGGAAACTGCAACGATTTTGGATGATCCAGCTTTCGTTGCATTTTTTGCCGTTGCAGTAGCCTCCTATTGCAACGATATGCCCACAAACTGCAACAACCGCAGAAATGTCACAATTGAACTCTACTGCAACATTTTTCGAAACTACAACAACATTTATAAGTATTGCTATAGACGATAGCCGACATCTAACTAGTGTTGCAGTTTCATCATAAAGTATTGCAATAGCAGTGTTGCAGTTGCAAACAAAGTGTTGCAATATCAGTGTTGCAGTTGCAAATAAAAATATTGCAATAACAGTGTTGCAGTTGCATCGTAAAGTATTGCAATACTAGTGTTGCAGTTGCAAACAAAGTGTTGCAATATCGGTGTTGCAGTTGCAAATAAAAATATTGCAATAGCAGTGTTGCAGTTGCAAACACAAAGTATTGCAACATCAGTGTTGCAGTTGCAAACACAAAATATTGCAATATCGGTGTTGCAGTAGCAAACACAAAGCCTTGCAATAGCAGTTTGCATCATAAACATCCTGTATATCATACGAATGCTACCAAAAGTAAACTACATACCAAAAAAAAAAATCCAACTTTGATTCAAGAAAAAACAAAGCCAACTTTGATACCTAAAACAAGCCCAAAAGCCAACTTTGATACCTAAAACAAGCCCAAGTTTCATACCGTATAAAATCCGGTCATACCAAAATATAATCCGGCCATACCAAAATAAAATACGGCCATATCATAATTTGCATCATAAAAATCCTGTATATCATACGAATGCTACCAAAATTAAACTACATACCAAAAAAAATTCAACTTTGATTCAAGAAAAAAAAAAAAAGCTAACTTTGCCCAAGTTTCATACCATAATAAAATCCGGCCATACCAAAATAAAATACATCCATACCCTAGTAGCTAGAGTCAGACATAATCATCAAGTTTAATTCTAGCAAAAACAAGTTCAAAATATCTTAAGTAATCTAGGAGTTGCCATCGCCTTGGTTCCTTCAATTGGAGTTACTTCAGTCACCGGAGTACCATTTCCACCATCACTAGAGTTACTCGTATAGAGTTCCTCTACTTCAAGATTGAAACTGGGATTAGCTTCTACCAATTTTTTGAGGACCATTCTCAAGTTTTCCTGCACCTTCTTGTTTAATTTTTCTTCCATTTCAGCGTCAAGTTCTTCCTTTATCTCCAATCTCAACTGCTGCACAAAGTTGTCTTCATATACAGTACAATTTTTTTCCTTCTTCTTTGCAGGTTTGACATGTCTCCCGACAAGCCAAGTCGGACCATGAGATATTTCAGCTTCACAAAATAATTGATCAGTTGTATCGCTTTCTCCATTGGAAGTAATGATCTTTTCGATATCGTCCTACATAAAAATTTATAAACTGTCACTATCTAAATACACACATTAATTCATCAAATACTTTAATTATTTCTATATTAAACATGTCAAAACTAAATGCCTGTTTTAACTAAGAAACTCAAATAAATGGTGAACCCTAACAGCTGCCTGTTTCAACTAAGTGCCTGATCTTTTTTTTGCCTCGTTCATCCCTAAAAACATCTATACTTGGACCCTTAACAGCTGCCATCGTAAAATCTGAAAATTTGCAGCAGCCTCCGAACACAACTTATGCTGCTGACTAATAAAAGGGACAGTGATAATGTGATAATGCTGGAGCAGGGCCATTATCTGATAGTAAGCTTTCACCATTACGGAGTTTCCATGATAATAATGCAGTAAGTGCCATGGGGCAGATTCTAGAAATTAATGGTTTTAAAACAATCTCGTTCTCTGCGGCTGAGTTAGAGGAAATTGCATCCCATTTTGAATTCACATTGATTGGAAAATTTTATCATGGTTTTCCCTCCATGAGAGTGCTTAAACTTACGATGGCAGGTTTCAATATTAAGGGTCAGTCTTCGATCTCTTTACCATCATCAAATGTGATGATGTGTTATATATATATATATAACCATAGGGATCTCACCAAAACCACAAGGACGAACCATGTAATTTACTTAATTAACAAATATATATATATATTATATATATAAATATAAAGTATTTGATAGCTAACACACAACCCCTGTGGTCCTGTTGGCAACACTTGACAAGAACACAAGATCACAGGAATAGCTACAAAATATTAATAAATTGCATCATTAAATAAATTCTTACAATTTTTATTTTGATTGCTTCAGTATCGGTCTTGTACTCTTTTTTAGGATCACGTTTGCGAGTTTCAATAAATAACCGAGACTTTCTTGGTGACACTTGTTCTGGATTTTTGAGTTTTTGAATGGTATAGATGGATGACAAAAAAATATATATTAGACAATGCCAACTGATTCGGGTATTCAAACGTATCATCATTTTCACGAACTCTAAATCAACAACCAGAGACATACCATTTCGTGGCTGATTTGAGCAAAACTTGTTGTACCAACAGTGTGCGTGTCTCTTATGTTGCGACGGTTTGTTGAGTTTCTTGCAGCCACTTCCTGTAAATAAAATTGGTTGAACTGAGCAACATTAATATGCAACCAAAACACTATTATAAATAAGATTGTGTGACTTGAATTTAATATACAAGTGATAAATAATTAATGTAAAATATATACCTGAGTATGTTCATCAGCCCAATACTCTAAAAGAGCTTTAAATTCTTCTAGTGGAATTTTGTCCGGCTTGTTTGCAATCCTATCCTCATCATTGTCTTTAGAAAGATAGTACCTGGCTTTTGTACGTGATTTATGCAACCTCCATAAGTCACAAATTGTTCGCATAACCCAATCTCTACCTTCTTGAGGTATAATATACTTGTCCTGTACAGTTCCAATAAATAAAAAAATTTATATAGCTTACAACTATTCTAGAACTATTCGTGATTACAAAATAATCATGTTCATGGCGCTAGTTTACGTAATATAGAAGCACATAATTAGAAAAAAAAATTTGCTAAATCGTAATCAGGAATCTTACCAACACAAAACCCCAATAAGCATCCTTTTCAGTCTCCGGAACCTGAGCCCAGTTTACGTAATTAAGAGGCACGTATCCCCTTGCTATCGTTCCCAAAAAACTGCTCAATTCAGATCTCACTTTCTTCTGACTAGCTACCGGTTGGAAACACTTATTCAGCGTGATCAACTTCCTCTCTGAGGGTTTCCTTCTATGAACCTTATCCATTCTTGTTACTCCTCTATATCGCCTTTCAGGAACTTCAAGTTTATTTTATAAAGTTAATATAACGTAAATTAAACATGTTGCAGCTTTTAACTGTTTTTTTATGCTGATCATTCCGATTTAACACACATGCATCACCCTTTTCATTTTCAGTTTCAATTACTGTTAACAAATTGTAGCATTTTCAAATCGAAATTTTCAAAATTTTCTTATATTTTGTAACATTTCATTTTTTCTAAGTATTTTTTATTTTCCAGAACTTTTTCTATATGTTTTTTTTTTACTTTTCAGATTTATCTTATATTTTTTGAATTTTATAAAACTGACTCAGCATCAACCTAATAAAAAATGACGTACGGTACAATCGATGTGGATGTCTGACTCAGTGAATTTTTTATATTGACGTGGAATAACGGAAAGTGGAAACGATTGCCCAATCAGTATGGTAAGGCAGCCTAACTCGTGTCAAAATCGGTATGGACTTGTTTGATAACTTTTCATAGTAGAGGGACCAAGAAAATTATTTTTTCTTATAAAAAAGGGAATTCAGAGAAGCAGTTTATACCCAACCAACCCACACAGATAACATTACAATGCAATATTTTCTTATAGAAGAGGGACTTGTTTGATAACTTTCTTATGCCCAATGCAATATTTTTACATAGTGTATTGAATTCAGAGAAGCAGTTGTATTCAGAGAAGCAGTTGTTTTCAAATATTGCATTGAATTCAGAGAAGCAGTTTATACCCAATCAGTATGGTAAGGCAGCCAAACCCGTGTCAAAATCGGTATGGACTTGTTTGATAACTTTTCATAGTAGAGGGACCAAGAAAATTATTTTTTCTTATAAAAAAGGGAATTCAGAAGCAGTTTATACCCAACCAACCCACTCAGTTTGAAAATTTCGATTGAAACTGCATAACCCATTTCGATTTTGAAGCGATTAAATTGTAGCAATTTTTTTATTGAAATTTTCTGACAGGTCTTCGATTTTGAAGGTTATATATGTAAAATGTACCTTCTTTAATTTCTTGATTTAAATTTTCTGCCAGGTCTAGGTCTTTCCCAGGGACCTTCTCTAAAACCTTATTTGGCTCATTGCTCTGCTTGCGAGCGCGCACTTGTAAGAAAACAGCCATTGATCCATTGCCTAAAACTTGTGGTCGTTGTAGTGTATTTTCAGTCAGAGGTGGTGGCGGTGGCAAGGTGACCGACTCTGTCACTTCTTTCTCTTTCTCACGTGTAACCGAGGCATTGACTCGCAATCGGGTTGTTGGCCCAGCACCAATAACCTTTTTGGTTTTCTGCAATATATTTTTAATAAAATTAAAACATAAACGACATGAGAAAAAGAGTCTGTAATATCCGGATTTATTACGGTGTATTTCATATGTATTCAAATCATGTATTATTCGGATTGATGGTTTTGATTATCGGAGTATGATATTTCGTGCATTGACATCATTGTACATAAGTATAGAAACTTGCAAAATTGTTCAAGCAACCTCGTGATAGCGCACGCTAAGAATGTATCTTAACGCGCGCTATCGGGCCATTATTAGCGTACGCTATGCAGGTATTAGTAACGTGCGCTAAGGACTCAATTATTGAGCGGGACAGCTAGCTCATGCGCCAGCGGGACATGGGTCCGGATAAGATTCCCGTTGACGCACCCGGACAAATTATGAAGTCAACCATTATTAGCGCACGCTAAGGGATGCTTAGTAGCGTGCGCTAACTTGTCAATAATGCGAATATTATAAATGGGACAACAACCGCTTGGGCTTTCATTTCCTTCGTCTATACTTCATCTTTGAGAGTCCAGAGCTAGAATCTCCCTTCTAAACACTTAGAACTTTTATGAGTGATCATTGAATGATTGAGTATCACTTGTGAGTGATCATTGAAGAGAAGTAACACCTTGGAGGGGCACATAACCAACCGGAGTCGGATTACACCTTGTGGTTCAGTGATTTCGGCATATTAAGGTATGTTCAACCTATCACCAGTCTTAGATTTGGATTTCAAATGGATATGATGATCATGTTAACGAGATATTGAATTTCATTAGTGAATTATTTCAACTACTTCATGTTTAGAAGATTGGGATGTCTACAATTACGATATTATTGTTGGAACCTTGAAGTTGGAATCCTAGTACTTCAAATGATGAGAGAAATATTCGGAAGTTAACAATCCATATGATTTATGTTATCTTTGTGATCATGATTTGGAAAAGATATTATAAGAACTTAAAGGAAGAATCATCTTAGGAAATATTCTTTCGTATAGTCGGAATTGTTAGTTCACCTCAAGATGAAGTCTGAATATGAATAATGATAGTGGCATCTAATACATCAACCGGAGATCACCAACTTTGCATGAGAATTGTAATCAAGATGGATTATGGTGTCATGATGATTATACGTATATTTGCATCTTGAAGTTGATATCATCCTGGAGATCATTCATAAGAGTAAGAACTTGGTATTCCTGGAAGTAACATGAATTATCACGAAGGATTTCATTGTTTCGAACATGGCAAGAACAGTTCTTGCCGTGATGAAGAATCGCCATGCAGAGATAGCGCACGCTATGATATGCAGTTTAACGTGCGCTATCGAGTACTAGTTATCGTGCGCTACGTTTGGTACGTAACGTACGCTAGACCATCAGTCGAGTCAGTTGGCTGATCAGTGAGGTACTGACCATGCGTAGTTAGCGTGCGCTAGTCTTTGTTGTTTGCGTGCGCTATCGGGCAGACGTAACGCACGCTACACAGAATACTTAGCGTGCGCTAAGCTATTCGGGCAGATTGCAGTTTATGAACTTTTGACCGTTAGTCGAATTGTTAAACATTTGTACGACGTGAGATAAATCCTATATTATTCTTTTGTTAAGGTTTGGTCTAGTTACGTGATTGATTGAGGAGGACGATCGTCGAGTGTTCATTTCCGTGGAAGTGTTATTATTGTCTTCAAATCGAGGCAAGTACCTTAATTGTTTTACGTATTGTTGTTATACATATTGTCGTGCATGTATGTCGTTATTGTACGTCCACCTCGTGTTGGTCCGACGGGATCATCGGGGGATCTATGCTAGCGTGCGCTGGATCATCGGACGGGTTTTTCCACCACGGGTTGGTCTGACGGGATCATCGTGGGTTCTAGGCAGTGAACGCTGGATCGATGGAATTACCATGTGTATGTATTGATATCATGTTGTGATTGTAATACCCGTACTTTTATTGACTGTTTGACCTTGCCGTTTCTCTTGGGTTAACGCTCTGTAAATGCTAGGAGATGTTGTTGATATTGTTATTTGAGTTTCGTATCTCGTTTGGTTGTTGATCATGTCGTTTAGGACCTTGCGGAATAATTCTGGACCGGAGATATAACGCACGCTAGGCCTAGGCTAACGCACGCTAATTCTGCCTGATTAGCGCACGCTAGCTTTGAGCCGTAGCGCGCGCTAAGAATATCACCAAGTCGAACCAACTTTTCGAATCGCTTCGGATCGGCGGAATAACGCACGCTAGGGGTTGTTAGCGCGCGCTATTCGTGGTTAGTAGCGCACGCTAACATCCGTCTGTAGCGCACGCTACCGGGCTGGTCAGCGGAGGCAGTGAGGTTGCCAGGTTTTCTGGAATATCAGGTAGCGTACGCTAGGCTTCGGCTAGCGCACGCTAGAGTTATGGAATAGCGCACGCTAAGTCTTAGCGCTAGCGCACGCTAAGTGTTGAGCAGGGCAGAGACAGCAAGTTCCACATTTTGGACTAGCGCACGCTAGAGACATACGGTTAGCGCACGCTAACGGAACCGGCAGAAACCACTGGACTATCCGGTGACTTCGCTAGCGCACGCTAATGAAGGAGGCGTAGCGTGCGCTAGACTGGGCAGATATAAATATGACAGTTGACTCCCATTTCGTCATTTCTCACCTACTCCACTCATTTTCGACGGGAAGCGATCGGGAGAGACGATCTCAGGCGATTGGGAGTAATCTTCCTTCTAGCAACAACATATTTGGTTGGAGAACAAGGATTTCTCAACATCTAATCCCTCCTAACGTCCGAATCAAGGTAAAAATCCTTAGAACCCTACTTTTTGGGAATTTGGGGGTTTTTCGTAGATTCGTCCGTTTTACCCGCTTTGAAGCTTGAGAACCTTGAGATTATGATGTATCTATACCGTATGTATACCTTTCCTTCGATTTTATGGTTTAGATTGTGCCGTTTTCGGACTTGTGAGATTTAGAACGATTTTCCAACCTTTAGTTGATTATCCGTATATCTTTATGAATCGTAGAGACGGTTTGGGGAGTTCCTTCGTGTAGTTTGAATATGGATGAGTAATTATCATACTCCTTGCGAATCGCTTAGGTGCCTAAGCGCGTTCTTGGACCTACCGAACTCATACCCTTCCTCCGTTCGATTTCTCGATGTCTCAAAGGCAAGTATACATTTATGATTGTGCGTTCGACTTTGAAAGTAAGAGGAATTGATGGTATGATATGAACGAACCGTTTTTACGGCATTCATAGATATATTAAGGGCATATTATGAACGAACCGTTTTTACGGCATTCATATATGTATTGTTGGCATGTAACGAACGAACCGTTTTGACGGCATTCCTACATGTAACGGCGTATGATATGAACGAACCGTTTTTACGGCATTCACATACGTCATAAGATTTTAGTCATTAATAACTAGTCTTGACTTGATGAATTGACGGATTACATTTACTTCATTGTCGAGGAGTATTGTGTTTCATACTTGATATACTTGCACTAGCTATTCGACGGCTAACCCCTTTATGGGGAAATACGTTTCATGTATTTCAGTTCCGTAAGATCGGACAGTGCGGTCGGCATGAAGATGATGGGCAAGTGTGATACCGTGTTGGTCTTCCAGTTATGTTTTGAGCTTTCCATTCGGTGTTGTTGTCTGGATTGGTTATTGAATACTCGAGTATTGTTTCTCCTCTTTCCTTGAAGTTCCGGCTGTGTTTGCCGAAGTATTGTTTTGTGATGTAATGTTTGTGAATACATTGGTTATGTTTTTGAATACCTTTGTATCGTCTTTCTTCTCATTCTATGTAAACCTTCTCGGTCAAGTTTTATAATTCCGTATATGTTTAGCCTTGTGTGTCCCACTACGGCGGCTCACGGCGCCGTAATATACCCCTGAACAACTTGGGGGTGTTACGAATATGGTATCGAGCTTAGGTCTATGGATACCTAGCCGTCGGTCTTTTAGGTCGAATGAGTCGTCAACTTCCCACAAGATCACTACTCTTGCCATCATCACGGTGCGACCGGTACTTGTAAGACCTTTTACTCTTATGATGTTTCCTTATTCATTATGCTTCATCTATGGATGTTCTTGAGAATCGATCACCTTAATGACGTGTGTTTGAATTGTGCTTACGTACCTTGCGTGTTCTTCAAGATGTCGGTTGGTAGGGGCCGTGGCCGTGGTCGTGGCCGTGGACGAGGAAGAGAGGTGGGCGCGCCGTTTCCATCGGGCCGATTGCGGGATCGACTAACCCGATTTGTCGAACTCGGTGCATCCCGACACCGAGAGTCGCACGACCAATCGACGGTCGGGGAACAACGCGGACGTTGGAGTGGCGAATGCACTTCAACAATTGGCTACTCAGATGACTATTTTGGCCCAAACTGTTCAAATGAATAACCCGAACCCAAACACGGATGCCTTGCTTGAGAATGTAATCCGTATGCACCCTCCACGTTTGGCGGTGCCACGGACCCGTTAGGTGGGAAGACGGCTAGCGGAATTAGAGAAGATTTTCGAGGCGGTTGATTGCCCCGAGGTGAGGAAAGTACCAATTGCTCAAGATTTCCTCACTAAGGAGGCCGCTACTTGGTGGAAGGTCATCAAGCCACAGGATCGTATTGCCTCGTGGGATGAATTTAAGGAGCTCGAGGCCGAGTTTTGCCCTTGGCCGATACGAGAGCCGAATCCGAGCCTTCTTTGAGGCTAAACCACAGATATTCCCGTTTCGCAGCGATCGTGGAGTACAATCAACAATTGATCCACGTGAAGGATCAAGTACGTAACGAGCGTGATAAGATCCGTTATTTTGATATGCGGATGAAATTGGACTTACGACGGTACATGGCGGATTTGCTTGTACCACGTTGAAAGAGTATCGTGACGAGCTTTAGCCCATGATATGTTGAGCCCGACAACGATACCGTCAAGAACCGAAGAAACGTAAAGTCGCGGGAAATTTTTCTCGATCTAAAGGTGGCAACTTTGAAGTCCTGCACGACTAACTGCTTCACGGACAATGTCCGCGTTCTAATAAAGGGAAGAGGGGTTACCGTTCCACCTGTACCTCAAATCGCACGGTGACTTGCTATAATTGTGGCCGCCTGTGCCACTTGAATTCGGAATGCTACTTTCCACCATTAAAGTGTCACACGTGTGGACAGATGGGGCATAGAGCGGTTTATTGCCCGAGCCGAACCAGACTTTGGACACTCTAAGCCACCAACGCCACTTGATCAAGGTATTAATCGGCAATCTTTTGGTCAACCTCAATGAATTTCGGCAGAGGTCGGACGGGGCCGTAATGCCGGAGGAGGGAACTCTAGCGTCGGTTCGGTACAACCACGGTTTATGAGATGCGCCGAGCGATGAACCCGACGCGGTGGCTTCGTGTACCATTCATATTCTATCCCATCCAAGACGTGTACTTTTGATTCGGGTGCTACACATTCTTTTATTTCCTTGGAGTGTGTACGCCGTTTGAATATAACTTGTTTGATCGCTTGCGATCCCTTCATCGTGAAACTGCCTAGCGGGGATAGGATTGTGGGGAACCGGGAGATTAGAGATTTTACGGTGATTATATCCGGTATGGAATGGTTATCGAACCTGATTGTAGTTGATATGGAAGGCGAGGATGTAATCCTCGGTGAGGATTGGCTTGATAGTCATCAAGCGATTATGAATTACCGTACCAAGGTTATCACCATGATGACTGAAGACGGGTCTGAGTACTCATTTTTGGGGCGTAAGTCGGAACTACCCAAGTTACTTATCAGTGCCATGAAGGCCGTAAAACTTTTGAATAAAGGTTGTGCGGGCTATTGGTGTTATGCCTTGAAAATGGAAGGAAACGAAGTCGATCTCCCTTCGATTCCGGTTGTCAATGAGTATCCGGATGTTTTTCCGGATGACCTCCCGGGATTACCGCGATCGAGAAATAGAGTTTATCGTGGACTTAGAGCCGATGCGGCTCCGATTTCTAAAGCACCTTACGGATGGCACCTTCCGAAATGCAAGAATTGAAGAATCCTGGGAGAACTGGAAAAAGGGTACATCGGACCGAGCGCTTCGCCTTGGGGCGCGCTGTTCTTTTTGTGAGGAAGAAGGATGGTTCCCTACGTTTATGCATTGACTACCGTGAGTGAACAAAGTAACCGTCAAGAACAAGTATCCTTTGCCACGTATAGATGATTTATTTGATCAATTGCAAGGGGCCGCAGCTTTCAAAATTGATTTAAGATCCGGGTATTATCAACTCGGGGTGAGGGAGTCCGACGCCCAAGACGGCATTTCGACGAGATATGGGCATTATGAATTTGTAGTTATGCCTTTTGGGTTGACCAACGCGCAAAGGTATTCATGCGCTTAATGAATAAGATATTCATCGAGTACCTCGACAGTGTGTAGTCGTCTTTATTGACGACATCTTAATTTATTCTCGAGATAAGGAGGAACATGCCCGACACTTGCGTTTGGTTTTAGACATTTTGAGAACCGAGCACCTCTATGCAAAATTCTCGAAATGTGAGTTTTGGTTGGAGGAAGTTATGTTTCTCGGCCATGTGATTTCGGCGGAAGGGGTTCGTGTAGACCAGAAAATCGAGGCAAGGCTAGACCGGGCACCGCCTAAAAATGTTAAGGAGGTTCGTAGCTTTTGGGCCTTGCCGGTATTACCGTCGGTTTGTCGAGGGGTTTTGAAACTCGCTCGACCGCTACGAAATTACTCCGTAAGACCGAAAAGTTTGTTTGACGGATGAGAGACAGCAGAGCTTCGATGAACTAAAGAGACGATTGACTTCAGCGCCGATTCTAACTTTACCACATGGTAGCGAAGGCTTTGCGATTTCTGACGCTTCGGTCAAGGCACAGGGTTGTGTCCTTATGCGGCATGATAAGACAATAGCTTTGCGTCACGACAATTAAAGCCTTACGAAATGAATTATCCTACTCACGATTTGGAATTGGCCGCAATTGTCTTTGCACTCAAGATTTGGCGACATTATTTGTATGGTTCGCCGTGCCGGATTTATACCGATCACAAGAGTCGAAGTATATTTTGATCGAAGGAGCTGAATATGAGACAGCGTTGGTTAGAGTTGATAAAGGATTATGACTTGGAAATTCTATACCACCTGGTAAAGCTAATGTCGTTGCGGATGCATTGAGCCGCAAATCGGCATCTCTTCAAATGCTCGAGGTTCTTACACCTCACGAAAAATCCGTAAGGACTTAATTGAGCAAGGGATAGAAGTTTGGCTTCAACGAGTACAGGGCGGTGTGTACTCTCGAAATTACTTCGCCTTAGTTGATGACATCAAAGGGAAGCGGAGAGTGACCCGATGATTTCTCAACCGAAGGAAGATGTAATTAAAGGAAAAGCTCCCGGCTTTATGGTACACGAAGATAGTATTCGAGATTTCAAGGCAGGCTTTGTGTTCGAACGATTTAGAGTTGAGACAGAGAATTCTCCGAGAAGCGCATGCTACGCCTTACTCAATCCACCCGGACGAGTAAGATGTACAAAGATTTGAAGCGAAATTTTTGGTGGAATAACATGAAGAAGGATGTTACGGAGTTTGTACTACGGTGCTTGACGTGCCAACAAGTCAAGATTGAACATCAACGACTGGCCGGGTTGTTGAAACCGCTTCCCATTCCCGAGTGGAAGTGGGAAGACATTTCTATGGATTTCATCATCGGCATGCCGAGAACTCGGGCCGAATGAATATGATTTGGGTGATTGTCGACGGTTGACCAAGTCTCGCACACTTTACGGGTATTAAGGATACTTGGGGGCCGGATAGACTGCTCGAACCTTTATTCCGAGATCGTGAGGTTACACGGTGCCCCCAAAACCATTGTTTCGATCGAGACGGCCGTTTCGTCGCACTTTGGCGTGCCGTTCATCGATTTGGGTACCGAGTTGAGATTGAGCACTTCTTTTCATCCTCGGTCGGATGGGCGACAGAGAGGACGATTCAAACGTTGGAAGATATGTTACGGGCTTGTGCCTTAGATCGAGTAATGATTGGGAGCTTCACTTGCCGTTGATCGAGTTTGCTTACAATAATAGTTGGCATGCGTCGATCCAAATGGCACCCTTCGAGGCACTTTATGGTAGGCGATGTAGGTCACCATTGTGTTGGGACGAGGCTTGAGCTAGTTGGGACGGAGCCGGATATGTTGATGGAGACTAAGGAGAAGATTACTATTATCCGGACCGATTATTGTCGCCCAGAGTCGTCGAAATCTTATCTCGATACTCGCCGACCCTTGGAGTTCGAAGTGGGGATCATGTCTTACTCAAGGTGTCGCGACCCGTGGAGTTTTCCGCTTCGGGAAAAGGGGGAAACTTAGTCCGAGGTATATCGGACCTTTCGAGATTTCGACAGAGTTGAGATTTAGCTTATCGCTTGGCGTTACCTCCGGCTTTGAGTCACGTCCATAGTGTTTTTCATGTGTCTCAATTGAGAAAGTACGCCGGATCCGAGCCACATCATCGACTACGGTGAGATTAACGTAGCCGAGGATATTACCTTTCCGAGAGACCCGTAAAGATCCTTGAGCGTCGCGAGAAACAATCTCGCATAAGACCATTCCACCGGTTAAAGTGCAATGGTCGAGACATGGAGTCGAGGAGGCAACTTGGGAGACGGAAGAGAAGATGCGGGTGGAATACCCCGAATGTTTATTTCTTAAGTTTCGGACGAAACTTCTTTTAGAGGGGAGAATGTAATACCCGTACTTTTATCGATCGTTTGACCTTGCCGTTTCTCTTGGGTTAACGCTCTGTAAATGCTAGGAGATGTTGTTGATATTGTTATTTGAGTTTCGTATCTCGCTTTGGTTGTTGATCATGTCGTTTAGGACCTTGCGAATAATCGGACCGAGATATAACGCACGCTAGGCCTAGGCTAACGCACGCTAATTACGCTGATTAGCGCACGCTAGCTTTGAGCCGTAGCGCGCGCTAAGAATATCACCAAGTCGTAACCAACTTTTCGAATCGCTTCGATCGGCGGAATAACGCACGCTAGGGGTTGTTAGCGCGCGCTATTCGTGGTTAGTAGCGCACGCTAACATCCGTCCGTAGCGCACGCCACCGGGCCGGCCGGAGGCAGTGAGGTTGCAGGTTTTCGGAATATCGTAGCGACGCTAGGCTTCGGCTAGCGCACGCTAGAGTTATGGAATAGCGCACGCTAAGTCTTAGCGCTAGCGCACGCTAAGTGTTGAGCGGGCGAGACAGCAAGTTCCACATTTTGACTAGCGCACGCTAGAGACATACGGTTAGCGCACGCTAACGGAACCGGCGTAAAACCACCGGACTATCCGGTGACTTCGCTAGCGCACGCTAATGAAGGAGGCGTAGCGTGCGCTAGATCGGCGATATAAATATGACAGTTGACTCCCATTTCGTCATTTCTCACCTACTCCACTCATTTTCGACGGGAAGCGATCGGAGAGACGATCTCGGGCGATTGGGAGTAATCTTCCTTCTAGCAACAACATATTTGGTTGGAGAACAAGGATTTCTCAACATCTAATCCCTCCTAACGTCCGAATCAAGGTAAAAATCCTTAGAACCCTACTTTTTGGGAATTTGGGGTTTTTCGTAGATTCGTCCGCTTTACCCGCTTTGAAGCTTGAGAACCTTGAGATTATGATGTATCTATACCGTATGTATACCTTTCCTTCGATTTTATGGTTTAGATTGTGCCGCTTTCGGACTTGTGAGATTTAGAACGATTTTCCAACCTTTGGTTGATTATCCGTATATCTTTATGAATCGTAGACGGGTTTGGGGAGTTCCTTCGTGTAGTTTGAATATGGATGAGTAATTATCATACTCCTTGCGAATCGTTTAGGTGCCTAAGCGCGTTCTTGGACCTACCGAACTCATACCCTTCCTCCGTTCGATTTCTCGATGTCTCAAAGGCAAGTATACATTTATGATTGTGCGTTCTCGACTTTGAAAGTAAGAGGAATTGATGGTATGATATGAACGAACCGTTTTACGGCATTCATAGATATATTAATGGCATATTATGAACGAACCGCTTTTACGGCATTCATATATGTATTGTTGGCATGTAACGAACGAACCGCTTTGACGGCATTCCTACATGTAACGGCGTATGATATGAACGAACCGTTTTTACGGCATTCACATACGTCATAAGATTTTAGTCATTCCGGAATAACTAGTCTTGACTTGATGAATTGACGGATTACATTTACTTCATTGTCGAGGAGTATTGTGTTTCATACTTGATATACTTGCACTAGCTATTCGACGGCTAACCCCTTTATGGGGGAAATACGTTTCATGTATTTCAGTTCCGTAAGATCGGACAGGTGCAGTACGGCATGAAGATGATGGGCAAGTGTGATACCGTGTTGGTCTTCCGGTTATGTTTTGAGCTTTCCATTCAAAGGTTGTTGTTATGGATTGGTTATTGAATACTCGAGTATTGTTTCTCCTCTTTCCTTGAAGTTCCGGCCTGTGTTTGCCGAAGTATTGTTTTGTGATGTAATGTTTGTGAATACATTGGTTATGTTTTTGAATACCTTTGTATCGTCTTTCTTCTCATTCTATGTAAACCTTCTCGGTCAAGTTTTATAATTCCGTATATGTTTAGCCTTGTGTGTCCCACGGCGGGGCTCACGGCGCTGTAATATACCCTGAACAACTTGGGGGTGTTACAGTGATTATCAGTTGTGTATGTTATGTTTGAGTTTCTCGTAGGAGAAGACTCGTTGGTATTTTGTCGTTTACGTTATTATTATTCACCGTGAGATATGAATAATATGTTGTGGTACTTGTACTAGCATCGTTGTGCTAACCCCTTCGGGGGTGAACATTTTGTTTGTGTTCAGGATCCAGGAGAGCGGGGAAACAACCACTGGAACTGTATGACGACGAGGGTGCAGAGTGATGTCCCGACCGGGTTTATTTATCTGTTGTTTATTCGTTATTTCAATTAGTACTCGAGTACAAAGTCATTTGTGATGATTTGGATTTGTTGATGTATTATTGAGTTCTGTTGAACAATTGTACTATTTCTGTATTTGGTCGAACGATGTCAGTAATTCCGTTATTTTCATTCGTTAGTACCTTTTTATGCTTGTTCAATTCTTCAGCCTTGTAAATCCTTATGTAAAGGATTTACGGCGCTGTAATATTCCCGAATATATTGGGGGTGTTACAGAGTCATCAGTTAAGAAAAAGAGTCATCAGTTATTACACATAACCTTGTTTTTCAGCAATACATTTTTAAGAAAAAGAGTCATCAGTTAATACATATTTCAATCTCAAATGAATCATCAGCTATTACATATCAACAATCATGAAAAATAATCAACCTACTTTCTTTTTTGTAACATGTTGCACGCTTTCCTCTTCACTAACAATTGGATTATATTCATCTATACCCTCCTCCTGTTGATCTCTTGCCGAATTAACCTTTGTTTTCGCTTTATTTCCCAAAACCCTCAACTCTCCTTGGAATCTAGTCAATCCCATTGACTCCAACCTAGCCTTATTTTCTGCAACATTCTTATTCTTCCACTGTTCATACTCTGTCAATCTCGGTAAGGCCGAATTTACTTCATTTTCCTCCAGCTACAAGTATTAAGACCATAATTTACGTTCAATTCAGCAGAGTATATAACATAATGCAAATTTACCTGAATTTTCTTCTTAGAGTTTTCAATCGTTTTGCCATTGTTCACATCTTTGGTCACATCATTGTCGAGTGACAATTTCCTCCTTGAAAATGACTTATTTACATCATTTCCATCTAGCAACGGTTGTCCTCTCTTTTTCATATTTTGTTGTTTTTGATATTCTTGAATCGTCACAAAAGTCTTTTGTGTCACAACTTTAGCTACACACATAATAAAATATATTTCACAACAGATTAGTGTTCATAATAAAAGGAACACCTCTATAAGACATAAATAGATAACCGATTAGTGTACCTTTAAAAACAGTTGGTCTTGGTCGTACGACCACATGTGGCTGCATTTGATTCAGAGGTTCAATGTCTTTGTCAACAGTGTTATCAAAGTAAAAGTCCATAGTAGCTCCACTTGCAACTTTTCCAATGTACTTAAACAAATCTTTGTCATCAATCAGTAATTTCCACCCAAATTCTTCTTTGATATACACTCCACCTATTTCAGTGTAGTGAAGACTTTTGACCAACTCCATTAACACGGTATATGAGAATATGTCGGGTTCAACTTTAGAAATAGTATTGAACTTCCCACCAATGTATTTCCCTTTGACAAATTGTCCTTGGTGGTGAAATTTGGCATGAAACATTTTTCCTCCCTGTACAATTTAAATAAAACAAAAATACATTAGAGATTGATAATAAAACTGAACATAATACAAGACTACAAACACACAAGACATATTATATATATATATATATATTAACAGCATATAATGTACTTTACGAAAATTAAAACATGAAAATAAACACTTACGCGACATTTTAAAGTTCTGTAGGTTTCACTGCTAATTCTACTTCATTTCTTGTAACATAATGAGGTGTAATGGGGATTTCTCGTGTTGGCACATCATCTCTATTCCAACTAAGACCAGTAAATTGATTTTCGAAATCATAGTTAGTGTGAATATGATCATTTGAAACATGTGTATTGACATCTTCAATCACATTATCCTCTTCACTTATATCACACCACTCCTTTGGAAGTTTCTTGATCACATAATGCAATCTATTATCGACAGGATCTTTAATATAAAACACTTGCTGTACTTGAGAAGCCATAATATAAGGATCATTTTTTTGGCATAATTTACTGAAATTAACTACAGTAAAACCATAATTATCCTTCTCTTCTTTGTACCAAGAACACCTAAATAAGACTGCCGTAAAAGCTCCCCAATAATCAAATTCAATGATTTCTTCAATTCTTCCGTAGTAATTGACATCTCCAATGATCGACTTCTGATCCTTTGCACTTGCAAAGCTGGTGGTCGTGGCACTTACAAACACACCACTATTCTGTGTTGTACAAGCATCATCTCTTTTTCTTGTATGGAATCGGAATCCATTTATTGCATATCCGCTAAATTGTTTGGCTGTTCGAGTAGGACCCCTAGCCAATGAAGACAACTCTCTTGATACACTCTTTTTTTTTTAACCTCATCCTTTAACCACTTATAGAACTCTTCGGTATGTAATCTTGCCCTTTTATATTTCTTTGAATTTGCATGACCGTCCACTAAAACTCGATGCTCCCTACAATAGTTACATGGTTTAGAGCAGTCAATCTTATATAATTATAAAGCTATAGTATAAACTCGACAAAAAAGAGGTGAGAAGTAAAAGATATACTCAATTAAACTTTCGATTTCCTCATTTCCAGAGTTAAATAAAATGTATCGATGACCCTGCACCCATGTACTATCATCCAACTGAATAATAGTTCCATCTTTATTACTTCTAGTACCAATAGAATATCCTACATTTGCTTGACGTGAACTTTCAGCAACAGTAGAACAGTTGGTACTAGTGGTTTTCTCGTCTTGATTCAGAAATCTTGAACAGAAAGTCAAACACTCTTCGGCCAAGTACCCTTCTGCCATGGATCCTTCAGGTTTACTCTTGTTACGGACATATTTTTCCAATTTATACAAATACCGCTCAATACCAAACATCCATCGAGCATTAACCGGTCCACCATACTCAATTTCTTTGCACAAATGAACTGGCAAGTGCATCATTATATCAAAATATGCTTCTGGAAAGATCATCTCGAACTGACACAGGATCTCGACAATTTCATTTTGCAACCTCTTGAGTTTCTTCCAAATCAATAACTTTGCTGCAAATTCCTCTAAAAAAAGCGCCAAGTCTGATTAAAGGTATTGCAACTTCAGGTTTCAAAGTTCTCTTCACAGCAAATTGTAACAGATGTTGGAGTATGAAATGAGCATCATGGCTCTTATATCCCGAAATTTTCTTTTTGTTTTACTTGCACATATCAACTAACATTGGATGCACAACCATGTGGCAACTTAGCATCCCTTAATACAGAACAAAACATTTCTTTTTCTGTATTCGTCATGTCCAAAATAGCAGCCCTGATTTCCAAGTGATTGCCATCACTAGATTTTGTTGGATGAAGGACTTTTCTTATGCCCGTTTCCTGTAAATCTAAACGAGCTTCGACATGATCTTCAGTCTTCCCACCGATATTTAGCAAAGTACCTATTATACTATCAAAAATATTTTTCTCTATATGCATGACATCAAGGTTATGTCGGGATAAATTATCCCTCCAATATGGTAAATCGAAATATATTGACTTCTTTTTAAAAGGACAATCAGCATTACACTTCTTTTTTTTTCTGATTCTTTCTGAAATTATTTTCAAAATCCACCAATATTTCTTTAATTTCTTCCCCTGTCAAAGGTACAGAAGGTTGTCCCATATCTATCTGACCATTGAATCTTTTTTTATCAAACCTCCACTTGTGATTAGGATCGAGAAATTTTCTATGGTTCATGTAAACTACTTTCCTACTATGTTTCAGGTACTGTGATGAGGTCTCATAATGGCACGAGGGATAGGCTAAATATCCTTTTGTGCTCCACCCCGATAACATCCCATACCCCGGAAAATCACTAATGGTCCAAAGGACACTTGCACGAAGAGTAAAATTCTGATCAGTAGAGATGTCATAGGTTTCTATCCCTACATCCCACAACTCTTTTAATTCTGTAATTAATGGTTTCATATACACATCAATATTATTCCCTGGATCATTTGGACCAGGTATTAGTGTAGATAGAATCAAATTTTCTGGCTTCATGATTAACCAAGGGGGAAGGTTGTAATTCACCAATATAATTGGCCATGTGCTGTGAGATTGATTCGTCATACTAAAAGGATTGAAACCATCTGCAGCTACACCCAATCTAACGTTTCGATTTTCTGAAGAAAACTTAGGATGCTTGGCATCCATTGTCTTCCAGGCCTCACCATCAGCTGCATGCCGTAGCTGACCATCTTTCTTGCGTCTGAATGTATGCCATGTCATCAGTTTAGAATATTCTCGACACATGAACAACCGTTGCAGTCTCGGTTTTAGTGGAAAATACCTCATCACTTTAGATGGAACTTTGCGCTTTACCTTCTCTTTATCATCTGAACAGCCTTTATTCTCGGTCAAAATCCACCTCGACTCGCCACAAGTTTTGCAAACTTGGTCATTTTCATTTTCAGCCCAATATAACATGCAATCATTTGGACATGCATGTATTTTCTGGTAATCTAAACCTAAATCTTTAATGACATTTTTGGCCGCATTAACAGATAAAGGTATTTGGGCCTCCGGAAAGGCCTCCTTAATCAACTTTAGTAGTTCCCCAAATGCAGACTCACTAATGCCATTGATACATTTTAGAAGGTAAAGTTTCACTAAAAAAAACTTAATCGAGAAAACTTCACAGACCCGGTATATAACGGCTGTTTCCCCTCTTCGACAAGACGATACAATTTTTTAGCAGCTGCATTTGGTCCTTTTGAAAACCGTCATCAGAATTCCCCAAATTACGATAGGCGCCATGAAACATTTCATCAAAATTATCTTCATAATCGATCCCCATATCTTGATCCATCCCCATATCTTGATCCATTCCCATATCTTGATCCATCCTACTTCTGAAATCGATCATTGAAACCTCATATATGTAGTTCACATACACTCGAGACGGACCATCACATATGAGATGATCGAAGATATCATCTTTACAATGCCATCGATCATTTTTACAGTGTTTGCAAGGGCACCTAATTTCATTTCCTACGGCAAGATTGGAAAATGCATTTTCTATAAAAGCTTTTACTCCATTAATATATGCATCTGTGTACTTTGGAAGTTCTACCCACTTATGACTTCGGTTGTCCATTACTACAATAAAAACATACAACATATCAAGAAATACATAAGAATACCAATGAAGAAACAATTGAACACAACCCATATAAATTACACTCAAGACAAAAACCCCAATTTCGAAACACATAATACAGTAAACAAAAATACATAAGAATACCAATTAAGTAACAATTGAACACAACCCATATAAATTACACTCAACACATCTCAGATTGGTGAATTGCAGAGGTATGTAAACTGAAGGGCGAGAAAAGAAAGAGAAAGAATAAAGAAGAAAAACCCATCTTATAGTTTCTCGGATTCAGTCTGTTAAAAAAGAAAGAAAAAGAAGCAGGCGAAGAGAAGGGAGAGAGAGAGAGAGGGGCGTTAGGGACTGAGTGCTGAAAGTGAAAGGGACGAGAGATGTTACGATATTACTTGCAAATATTGAAAAGAAAAAAAGAAAAAGCGGTAAAAGATATACAATTCCGACTACATCTTGAAGCGTTGCCCAACCAAGATAGGCACTACTAGGTTATTGAGAAGATACAAGCTATAGTGATAACAACGGACTATTTATAATCCAATCGCCCAGTTAGATCAAATGACCAGCGTTAGTATCCACAACCCAACAAGAGAGAGAGGAAAAGGAGCGGCCGTGGAGGGAAATAGAAAAGAATTAGGGTTTAATTATGTAAAAGGGGCATTAATTGTGGTAAAATTATGTTTTAGATAATAAAATGAAAGCTATTGTATTTTTTTGTAGAAAAAAAAAATCAGCATGAATCAGCATATTGATTCTTAACACTGACTATCAAGTTGTTTGCCATGAATTTATTGATAGGCCTTGCTCTAAGAGGAAACTTGAACTCAAGTGAGGAGAAAGTTCATTCCAAGTCGAAAGGCAGAGAGCAGACGAGGAACCGTGACATTATTAATTCACAGCATGCGGTAGTTGCTACTGACGATGGCTGATGCTCTGAGGTAGGTGTTTTCATGCTTGAAAAAGGCGGGCATGCCGTTGATGCCGCCAAGCTGAATGCAGTGTGCCTTGGAGTTGTCAATCCTTCGTCAAGTGGAATCGGAGGTGGAGGTTTTATGGTCATTCGATCTTCGTCTCCATCAGTGCACTTGCGGTCGACATGAGAGAAACTGCCTTAAGCCGCGCAGGTCTGTGGTTTACCCTTTTCAATAAAAATTACCAGTTTTAGATCACTCAAGAGGAGTCTTGTTGTGATGTTTTAAAAGCTTGGGGATTAGACTTAATAATTTATGCAAGTGATGGAGGGTTTGAGGTATTTACATGAAAAAACCAACTTGAATTAAAACATTACAAATACTACCATTGATGTTTCCTTATGTCTTACATTTTGACCAAATCGTCAGTTGACTTGCTGGAATCTGCCGTCGCCATCAAGTGTTTTACAATTACACCCTACAAATTTCAGAATATTACAAATGGTCCCGGCTTTCGAATCTGGGTATTTGTAATATTTAGAAAATTTGAGGAATGGCAAAGTAAGATGTAAGACGGAAAGTTGGCTCTAGCTGCAAGTGCAAAATTTAGTACACGTGTAATCTCGGGTGTGGGTTTTTGTAATTCTTAAAGTTTTTTTTCTTTAATTTGTTTCTATAATTTGGCACAATTTCCCTTTATTTAATGACGGTGATATATTGCTTGACATTATTTCTGGTCCCTTAATGATTATGCATGTTTTCTTTGTTAGAACATGTATGAGAATAATGCAGGAGCGAAGTCTGAGGGAGCATTGTCGATGGGTGTTCCAGGCGAGATAGCTGGGCTTCACATCGCTTGGTTGAAATTCGGGCGGCTGCCTTGGCAGACTTTGTTCGAACCTGACGTTAAACTTGCTAGCCAAGGGTTTATAATTAGTCCATACCTCAGAAAAATATTGCCAAGAAAGCGAAAATGATAACAAGAGACACTGGCTTATCGAAAATATATGCACTAAATGGAAAACTTTTGAAAGCTGGCGACACGTGCTATAATGTGGAACTCGGGGACAGCTTATACGCAATAGCCGAGCAAGGACCTCAAGCTTTATATAATGGAACAGTTGGCGAACGGCTGATTAAAGATGTTAGAAAAGCAGGTGGGATTCTGAGTATGGAAGATTTGAGAAATTATAAAGTTAGAGTGACCAATGCTGTCTCTGTAAGTGTAATGGGATATGAGATCTTAGGTATGCCGCCTCCATCAAGTGGAACAGTCGGCATTTCTTTGGTCGGTATATAGAAATGTCTTTATATTTATCATAAGCACACATATAAGATTTGAAATCAAAACCAAACGTTCAGGAACTAACAAACCGACCAGTTGACATTGACCTTCAGTTTGGTTAAGTAATTTACAATGAGCCTTAATAAACGAGCTACAACGAACCTTATCGAATCGAGTTCAGTTTGGAACCCTGATTTTTTTTTGGGTTTACATAAAAACCCTAATTTGAAAACACATAATAATGTAAACACTTTTAAATGGCAATACGAGCCCAAGACATAAACAATATAAACACTTAAGACAAAAGCCCTAATTTCAAACCACAAATAATAATCAAACAAGATATAAATAATACAAGCATTGAAACAATTTGAACAAGCAGTAAGAATTGAAGCATACCTGAAAATCGAAGCTTGAGAGCAGTGTGAAATCGAAGCTTGAGAGCAGTTCACCCAAATCGATTCTCCACCAAAATTGATTCTTCACCCAATTCGCAGATAATATATATTTAGAGATAATATATGTGTATATATAATTATAGTAGATATAATTTGGAGTTTGAGATTCTTACGGGGAGAGAGAAAAAAAATGGAGTTTGAGAGAGAGTGGCTGAGAGTTTGAGAGAGAGAGATGAGTACGGGGAGAGAAAAAAATGGAGTTTGAGAGAGGGGCTGAGAGTTTGAGAGAGAGAGAGAGGAGATATGAGATTATTTTCGGGTAGGGGGGAAAATTTTTGTTGACCCACGTCTTTTTTAAAAATAAATTAATATCTTTGCAACAATGTTGTAATAACGTTGCAGTTGCATCTCAAGTAATATTTTTGCTTTTGTAAAATGTTGCAGTTGCAATAAAACGTTGCAACTGCTCTGTAAACTACTGTAACATTGCCAAAAAAACGTTGCGAAGGAAGCAAGATTTCAGTTTATTTGCAACATTTATTGAACGGTGTTGCAATTGATCAAATTTTTCAGGCAACTGCAACATTTTTGCTTGCAACCCCACATTTTTTCTTGCAATGGCCCCATCGTGGCGTAGTGGAAATTAAGCTGAAGAGGGGCATCATAGTATGCCCGTAATGGTATGTGCAAGTGCACAAGTCGCCGAGTGTCCGGAAACCCGCATATACACACGCGTTTGTGCCTAATTAGTCACACGGGGCACGTTACCATGTACCGGTCCATGTATCGGATTACCCGCATAATACATGACCATCGTGTGCCCGACTAAAAATTCCACACATAACCACCCGACCACGCAATAAGATCCCGGAAGGTTACAAGAACAAAAATGACCATAATGAATAATGATGAAATAAAATCCGACAAGGGTCAAGAATGACTCACCGAGGTGAAATAATAACGTAGTGAATGATAGCTCAATGAAATGATTGGAACCATCGTTCCTCGTGAATTGAATGATTAGTTTGATAATTACAAGTCCCAACATGATTGATATACTATGAATGATTTTATGTATGAATGAACAACGAAAGGAATGATTATCCTTTTAACTGAGCAAGAATTTACTTGCCTGGAATGAGAGAAAATGGTACGAACGACGAGGTACCACGGTCGAAAGAATCGACAACTCCGAACCTAGACAAGTTCGTAATCAACTATCAATAACCCATCGGTAGGAAAATAAGTTGGAATCCACCCGAAAATACTACCCTCGATACATATATTCCGGTAAGAAAACCTCTAGATGGTGAATCACACTTAACCATCCCAAATACTCAACAATTCTGGAAAATACACCAATAAATCCATAGGAACACATGTATCCAAGGTGGATAACCCATACTCAACATATTCCAACATAATAGCAATCTAACTCGAAGAGATCGGAAAGAAAGCCCTCAAATCCTGAAATTCTAGGGTTAAACAAAGTTTACCTTGATTTGGAGCGGTGGAGAGCATTAAACGTTGAATAATCCGAACTAGAAGTTTGAAGATGTTTAGAGATGATAGCTCGAAGAGATCTTCACAAATCGCCTAAAATCGCCCAAAATCGCCCAAGGTAGGAGGAGAAATGGAGAAATGACGGAATAGGATGGAAATGTCCTATTTATACTAAACCCAACTTAGCACGCGCTAAAAACTGAGGATAGCGTGTGCTAGCGGGTTCACCGGGTAGTCCAGTGAACTCTGCCTGCCTCGTTAGTGTGCGCTACGTATACTTTGTAGCGTGCGCTAACGCCTTACTCTTAGCGTATGTTAATATGGAGATATGGATTCTCGTCGATCTTCCATAGAATGACTTGTTGGTTGAGAAGAGATTGATGACATCCGGGCAAATTTGAAAATTGTCCACTTCAAATGGTGGATAGTGTAACACCCCGAGATAATTGGAATAATTACAGCGCCGTAAACCCTTTAAGTAAGGATTTACAGGGCTGATTAAAAGAAATGTGAATATAAACCAACAATACCATCGAAATTCAAATTACAAAACCGGTTCCAACTGATCCATTACAACCATATCGAAATGATATTAAAAAGACACGCGTACTCGAGTACTGAAAATAAATCAAGCAGACAAATCACAAAAAAAACAATAAACATTTAACATCACTGAGCCACCTCATCATCATGACGGTACTGTGGCTGCTTCCCCGCTCCTCGGCTACCTGAACATCAAAACAAATGTCCACCCCCGAAAGGGGTTAGCAAAACAATGCTAGTACAAGTATCGGAACACACAAATATGCAAACGACAATGCATAAAAACATACACAATACGGACTTCCGCTATCGGAATCCAACAATACGAATCCACAAGATTCAATCAACACAACATGGGTATTCCAACGATCCAGTGCCCTCAGCATAGGTCCCAAGATGATCCTGTCGGACCAACACGAGGTGGAAAAACCCGTCCAATGATCCCGCGCCCTCAGCCTAGATCCCAAGATGATCCCGTCGGACCAACACGAGGTGGACATCCGATCCATCGCCCTCAGCATAGATCGCTTGATCCCTTCGGATCATCACAACTTACACATAACACAACTATGCATATACATATGCAAGAAAATCGACATGTTCATCAATATGAACGTACGTTAAATCGATAGCAAATGTCATGACAATTTAATGAAATAATCCCATGTAAACAACACGAATAAACCATATGCATGATCAAATTCATCAATTATTCACAAACTTTCAAAATACGATACTTGCCTCAACAAATGGCGACAAGAATTTCTACTATCAATAGTCTTCAATCCGTTCGGAGAATTCTCACTTGGTCGGCTCACTGGAATGCAAACCTTCATCGAACAATAACGTCGGTATAACTAACAGTTCCGGATAATCGTTCAAATCATCAAATGAATCATAAAAAGGCATGATGCATCTATCATGGCGATGGACTATTCTGCCCTAACACAATTTGGTTCGACCGATACTACGCTATTCGTCCTTGCAATAGCTCAACGGAATACTTTCTAAGTTCCAACACAATTTCTTTGGTTGATTGGTACAACATAACATGGAATTCATCCTAGGAGGATTCTAATCATGTTCTATTATAACAAGATATCCAAACTTCGATGAATCACCAATAAAGACTTGTTCACTAGTTTCAATATCCTCTCCTTCTACGAATAACTCCTTAAGTTCAATCCATTAATTCTTCACCGAAATGTTCGATCATAACATTCTCATGAACTAAGATAATCTTCGAAAACTAGATATGATTGGGTTTACAATCTCAAGATGCACTAATCAATAGTCTAATCACTAGAAGGTTTGCACAACGATTACAACAACCAAGAGGAATCGAAAATAGTTGAATTTAATCTTCTAAACCATGATGAAAGGCTCCTCAAGAATATAACTGGTTCGGTCTACTCAAAACAGGTCCAAAACGTTACTAAGATCATGCTAAATTAGTTGGTGAAGGATCACATACCTCAATAAATTAACGAACAATGAAGAACTTGAAGAAACTCTGCCACCGGAAGCTTGAACACCAATCTACAAGGCCTAAGCTTCCCAAGAATCATCTCAGAAGATGATATGAAGGATAAGAGGTGATGAAAGATCTCCAGAACACGAAAAATCGGCCAAAGGAAAGGTGAGAAATGAAATAGGGTCGAGGTCTATAAATAGAATTCTGGGCATTACGTACGTTATGCAATTAACCTTACGTACGTAACAAACTTAACGTACGTTATACCCTAACTTTAGCGTACGTAGTCGTCTGACCAAAACTCACTGGCCTGATTTCGCCATCTCCTTACGTACGTAATCACAAGGGTTTTACGTGCGTAATGTCCATGTCCTTAGCGTACGTAAAACATGCACCATAGCTTACGTAACGCCTATGTCCAGGTTCACGCGGAAATCATACGAATCTTCCCCGGCCCCTTCCTTGGCCCCTACACGCCGACCCTTACCCGATTGTAAGTTGACTTAGCTTACGTACGTTAACAACATCAGATAACGTACGTAATACTGCAGTCTTAGCGTACGTTATGGACGCCTGATAGCGTACGTTAACACGTGCAGAACCATGCATGCCGAATGTTGGAGATACCAAAACGTAAGGATACGAAATACGGGAAACCAACCTCCGAATAATAACATCACAAAGTTGAATCTTACAAGATAAATACACAATAATTATCCGGGCATTACATACTACCCCTCTAAAAAGAAGTTTCGGCCCGAAACTTAAATCGCAAACAATTCCAGGTACCTCGACTTCATACTATCTTCCGTCTCCCAAGTTGCTTCTTCGACTCCATGCCGAGACCACTGAACTTTTACCAAGGAGATCGGTTTATTCCTCAATTGCTTGACTCGACTCTCAAGTATCTTGATTGGTCTCTCTTCGAAGGTGCCGTCATTAGCTATCTCGATCTCATCGAACTCAATGATATGACTGGGATCTGGTACATACTTCCGCAATTGGGATATGTGAAACACATTGTGAACGTGACTCAGCGATGGCGGTAAGTCCAACCTGTATGCTAAATCCCCAACTCTCTCGAGGATCTCAAATGGTCCGATATATCTCAGACTTAGCTTACCTTTCCTCCTAAAATGGAAAATTCCTCGTGTAGGAGACACCTTCAATAGTACGTGGTCCCCAATGTCGAACTCTAGCGGGCGACGACGCACGTCTGCATACGACTTCTGTCGACTCTAGGCAGTCAACAGTCTTTCCCGAATCAAAGCTATCTTCTCTTGAGTCTGAACTATCAATTCCGGTTCCGTCCCGATCAAGTCCGAAGAATCATCCAGCACAGGGGTGATCGGCATCTTCTCCCGTACAAAGCTTCAAATGGTGTCATCTTAATAGAAGCATGCCAACTATTGTTGTAGGTGAATTCAATCAACGGCAAGTGAACTTCCCAATCAGTTGACCAATCCAAAGCACAAGCTCTAAGCATGTCTTCTACTGTTTGTATAGTCCTTTCGGACTGACCATCCGTTTGAGGATGATAAGCCGTGCTAAAGTTTAGCTCAGTCCCCAAAGCCCTGTGAACTGCCTTCAGAAGTGCGACACGAAGCGACCATCTCGATCTGAAATAATAGTCTTCGGCGTCCCATGCAATCTGACTATCTCTGCAATAAATACTCGTGCCAATTTCTCGGGTCCCCATGTGTCCTTAATTCCTAGGAAATGAGACGACTTGGTTAGTCGATCAACTATAACCCAAATCATGTTCATTCCCGTCTTGGTCCTTGGCATATTGGTGATGAAATCCATCGAGATATCCTCCCACTTCCACTCAGGGATCGGAAGTGGCTTCAACATTCCGGCAGGTCGTTGGTGCTCAATCTTAACCTGTTGACAAGTCAAACACTTCGAAACGTATTCTGCTATGTCATTCTTCATATTTCCCCACCAGAAGTTTTGTTTTAGATCCTTATACATCTTACTGCTGCCCGGATGAATAGAATAGGGTGCACTGTGAGCTTCCTCCAGAATTGTCTGTCTCAAAACATCATCATCGGGAACGCAAAGTCGACTCTAAAATCTCAGAACTCCATCATCTTGTATCACGAATCCTGGGGCCTTTCCTTTCTTTACTTCATCACATAACCGAAGGATCAGAGAATCGTTTAACTGCTTAGATTTGATTTCCTCGACTAGTGACGAAGTCAGTTCCATCACATATAGTTTCCCTTGGATTTCTGGCGACCATACTTCAATCCCTTCGCGGATCAGTTCTCGTTGAATGCTGGTTTGGGACGTAAGTGCTTCCAACACTCGAAGAGAAATAGGTTTACGGCTCAATGCATCAGCTACTACGTTTGCTTTACCCGGATGATAGAGAATTTCCAAGTCGTAATCCTTGATCAATTCTAGCCACCTTCTTTGCCTCATGTTTAATTCTTTCTTACTGAAAATGTACTTGAGGCTCTTATGATCTGTAAAGATCTGACAATGAGTGTCGTATAAATAATGTCGCCAAATTTTCAAAGCAAAGACCACATCTGCTAACTTCAAATCATGAGTCGGGTAAAGAACTTCGTACGGTTTCAACTGTCGAGAGGCATAGGCAATCACCCTATCCTGTTGCATAAACACACATCCCAGACCCTGATTTGAAGCATCGCTGTATACCATGAATCCATCAGTTCCATCTGGTAACGCTAGTATAGGTGCTGTCGTCAATCTCCTCTTAAGATCATCAAAACTAGCCTGGCATTTCTCATTCCACGCGAACTTTTGAGTTTTCTGTACTAGCTGAGTGAGCGGACGAGCAATTTTGGAAAATCCCTCTACGAAACGGCGATAATATCCAGCAAGTCCTAAGAAACTCCGGACTTCTTTCACATTATTTGGAGATTCCCACTCCAAGATTGCCTGGACTTTCTTCGGATCTACTTGAACTCCGTCAGATGATATCACATGCCCAAGCAAAGTCACTTCCTTAAGCCAGAATTCACATTTAGAAAGTTTCGCATACAACTGTTCATTCCTCAAGGTGCTCAGAACAATACGCAAATGCTCAGCATGTTCTTCGGGGTCTTTCGAATAGATCAAGATGTCATCAATGAAAACGACCACGAACTTATCCAAGTATTCTAAGAATACCCGATTCATCAATTGCATAAATACCGCAGGAGCATTGGTAAGTCCGAATGGCATCACTACAAATTCATAATGCCCGTACCAGGATTTGAAAGCAGATTTCGGTATATCCGATTCCTTAATCCTCAGCTGATGATATCCTGATCGCAAGTCAATCTTAGAGAATACTCTGGCCCCCTGTAGTTGATCAGACAAGTCGTCGATCCGAGGTATAGGATATTTGTTCTTGATCGTCACCTTGTTTAGCTCCCTGTAATCAATACATAATCGGAGGGATCCATCTTTCTTCTGGACAAAGAGGACGGGTGCTCCCCAAGGAGAAACGCTAGGTTGAATGTAACCCTTTTGCAATAATTCCTCCAGTTTCTTCTTTATTTCATACATCTCGGTTGGCGCCCTACGGTATGGTGCTCTGGAGATAGGAGCGGCTCCAGGCTCTAATTCGATGTTAAACTCTACTTCTCTCTGTGGAGGTAACCCAGGTAGTTCGTCAGGGAATACATCTGAGAATTCATTCACAATTGGAATAGATGAGAGCTCTACTCCTTCCTCTTTCCTCATGGCATAACACCAAAGTCCATGACCTCCCTGCTTCAGTACTTTCACTGCTTTCATCGCTTTGATAAATTTTCCCGAGCTTCCCGGTCTCCATCCTCTGAATAAGTGTTCAGATCTCGGTAATTCAGAATATCTCCATAACGGTTGAGCCAATCGTGTCCGAGAATTAAATCGTCACCATGGATGTCAACTACAATAAGATTCTCGATAGCCAATCTCTCCCTCCTATAGACACTGGAAAATCTCTAGTTTCTAGGGTTCCCACAATTCTCTCTCCGCTCGGCAAACCCACAACATATGGTTCACAATCAAATAAACACGAGATTTTCAAACGATTAACACAGTTCAATGATATGAAAGAATGTGTAGCTCCTGAATCGAATAAGACACTAACTGGTTGCAAAAGGATCTGAATCGTACCTGATGCAACAGCAGTGTTCTGATCGTCAGATTTCCTCATCTCGCATAAAAGCGCGGAGGAACGGACCCAAAGATGGATGTCTCTCTTCCCAACATTCTGTTGTTGAAATCCACTCTGCTGCGTCTGGTTCACACTCACCTCCTTCGGAACTGGCGCTGGAGTGCGAGTACCAAATGATCTAGTCGCAACTCCACAGAAAGCCGCACGATGTCCTTCTTGCCCACAATCGAAACAAGTCACAGAAGATGCGGGGCAATCACATCGAATATGCCCTGCTCGACCACAATTATAGCATTTCTTTGATGCGTCCGAAACAACTGATGTTTTCCGGAACTTCTTGCCACCTCGAGAAGGATGCAGAGGTTTCTTAGATGAATAAAATGAGGACTGGCCCTTGCGGGGGCCACTACTCTTGTTCTCCGTAAAGTTGACGGATACCTTCTGCTTCTTTGCCTCCATCGATTTCTCCACCGCCGCCTCCTTCATGTCGTAGGCCAGCGCTTTGTCCTGGTACTGCCGCAAGGTAGTACACTCGAATCGGGACATGTACTGCTGAATCTCTGGCTTCATCCGCATATCGAAATGAAAAATCTTTTCTGCCTCCGTTCTGACCAAGTGTCGCACACACGTCAGCTGATGGTTAAAAGTCTTGATTATGTCTGTCACAGATGCTTCCGAACTCTGTGGTGAGAAAAACTCTCGGATTTTTGCCTCTCTTACTGGACGAGGACAATACTGTGCTTCCATCATTAGTTTGAATTCCGTCCAGTCAGCATTATGATTCTCGGGTCGAATAGCCTCCCACTACCAAAAGCCTCCCAAATGTAAAATACTGGGCAATAGGAACTTTCCGGTCCTCGGGACAGTTAATACCCGCAAATATCTTCTTTAACTCCTTTAGCCAATGATCCAAGGTAAGTGCCTCAGCAGATCCGTCAAATTTTGGCGGGTGTAATTTGACCACCTCAGCAAGCCATCTGTCTCCCCGGTTATCCTCGTGGTGCTGCTGTCCCATCGTCGTCTGCATGCGGTCAACTACCTGAGCGAACTGGTTTATCTGAGCCACCACCTGTTGAAGCACTCCCGGCATGTTAGGATTCGCGTCGTCATTCGCTGATCCCTGCTGTCCTCCAGAATGGGAATCGGTTCGACTAACCGATAATTCTGGGGTAGTTGCGGAATCCTCCTGTCTCATGTTACCGTGTCTGTGTCCACGACCGCGTCCGCGTCCACGTCCTCCTATTAACATACTGTAAACACAATTTCTCAATATCCAGGATAAAATTTTCAAAAAAATAAAACCCGTCAATACTCACAAAACAGAAATTAAGTAAAACGGTAGTATAAGAATTTAGGAGACTTACAACCACGGTCCACATGACGACTTTGGCTGAACAGTGATGTTACGAACGACCCGTAAATCAAATAACGTAAACAGACCCAACTAAAACCCGAGTGCCAAGATATCCATGAATCTTAGCTCCGATACCATATTCTGTAACACCCCGAGATAATCGGAATAATTACAGCGCCGTAAACCCTTTAAGTAAGGATTTACAAGGCTGATTAAAAGAAATGTGAATATAAACCAACAATACCACCGAAATTCAAATTACAAAACCGGTTCCAACTGATTCATTACAACCATATCGAAATGATATTAAAAAGACACGCATACTCGAGTACTGAAAATGAATCAAGCAGACAAATCACAAAAAAAAACAACGAACATTTAACATCACTGAGCCACCTCATCGTCATGACGGTACTGTGGCTGCTTCCCCGCTCCTCGGCTACCTGAACATCAAAACAAATGTCCACCCCCAAAGGGGTTAGCAAAACAATGCTAGTACAAGTATCGGAACACACAAATATGCAAACGACAATGCATAAAAACATACACAATATGGACTTCCGCTACCGGAATCCAACAATACGAATCCACAAGATTCAATCAACACAACATGGGTATTCCAACGATCCAGCACCCTCATCATAGATCCCAAGATGATCCTGTCGGACCAACACGAGGTGGAAAAACCCGTCCAATGATCCAGCGCCCTCGGCCTAGATCCCAAGATGATCCCGTCGGACCAACACGAGGTGGACATCCGATCCAGCTCCCTCAGCATAGATCGCTTGATCCCTTCGGATCATCACAACTTACACATAACACAACTATGCATATACATATGCAAGAAAATCGACATGTTCATCAATATGAACGTACGTTAAATCGATAGCAAATGTCATGACAATTTAATGAAATAATCCCATGTCAACAACACGAATAAACCATATGCGTGATCAAATTCATCAATTATTCACAAACTTTCAAAATACGATACTTGCCTCAACAAATGGCGACAAGAATTTCTACTATCAATAGTCTTCAATCCGTTCGGAGACTTCTCACTTGGTCGGCTCACCGGAATGCAAACCTTCATCGAACAATAACGTCGGTATAACTAATGGTTCCGGATAATCGTTCAAATCATCAAATGAATCATAAAAAGGCATGATGCATCTATCATGGCGATGGACTATTCTGCCCTAACACAATTTGGTTGGACCGATACTACGCTATTCGTCCTTGCAATAGCTAAACAGAATACTTTCTAAGTTCCAACACAATTTCTTTGGTTGATTGGTACAACATAACATGGAATTCATCCTAGGAGGATTCTAATCATGTTCTATTATAACAAGATATCCGAACTTCGATGAATCACCAATAAAGACTTGTTCACTAGTTTCAATATCCTCTCCTTCTACGAATAACTCCTTAAGTTCAATCCATTAATTCTTCACCGAAATGTTCGATCATAACATTCTCATGAACTAAGATAATCTTTGAAAACTAGATATGATTGGGTTTACAATCTCAAGATGCACTAATCAATAGTCTAATCACTAGAAGGTTTGCACAACGATTACAACAACCAAGAGGAATCGAAAATAGTTGAATTTAATCTTCTAAACCATGATGAAAGGCTCCTCAAGAAAATAACTAGTTCGGTGTACTCAAAACAGGTCCAAAATGTTACTAAGATCATGCTAAATTAGTTGGTGAAGGATCACATACCTCAATAAATTAACGAACAATGATGAACTTGAAGAAACTCTACCACCGGAAGCTTGAACACCAATCTACAAGGCCTAAGCTTCCCAAGAATCGTCTCAGAAGATGATATGAAGGATAAGAGGTGATGAAAGATCTCCAGAACATGAAAAATCGGCCAAAGGAAAGGTGAGAAATGAAATAGGGTCGAGGTCTATAAATAGAATTCTGGGCATTACGTACGTTATGCAATTAACCTTACGTACGTAACAAACTTAACGTACGTTATACCCTAACTTTAGCGTACGTAGTCGTCTGACCAAAACTCACTGGCCTGATTTCGCCATGTCCTTACGTACGTAATCACAAGGGTTTTATGTACGTGATGTCCATGTCCTTAGCGTACGTAAAACATGCACCATAGCGTACGTAACGCCTATGTCCAGGTTCACGCGGAAATCATACGAATCTTCCCGGGCCCCTTCCTTGGCCCCTACATGCCGACCCTTACCCGATTGTAAGTTGACTTAGCTTACGTACGTTAACAACATCAGATAATGTACGTAATACTGCAGTCTTAGCGTACGTTATGGACGCCTGATAGCGTACGTTAACACGTGCAGAACCATGCATGCAGAATGCTGGAGATACCAAAACATAAGGATACGAAATACGGGAAACCAACCTCCTAATAATAACATCACAAAGTTGAATCTTACAAGATAAATACACAATAATTATCCGGGCATTACAAATAGATCACACTTGCTTGCACGCTCAAAGATGGGGGGGGTTCATGAATTCTCCAAAGAGCATGTTGTCTTCATCTATTTCCGGCACAATGGGGTGTTGTTGATATTGAATGTATTGAGCATTGGGTATTCCCCATACTGGAGGAATTCTTTCGTTATCATTTTGTTGGAGGAGTGATGGGTTTGGTTCGTCCGCCATTGATGGTGAAGGAATAATGTTTGCTTTTTTTTGTTCTCTTCGCCTTCTTCTCAATGTGGCTTCAATCTCGAGATCTAGTGAAACTAAATCGCTACTGTACGTCCTTCGCATAGACAAGAGAATCTTCAACAAAGAAAAAGTTGTATTTATAAAAATAGTTAATAATGTAATATTTCAATAACACTTATACTTCCCTGGCAACGGCGCCAAAAACTTGACACGTCTTTTGTGTAACTATCGCAAGTGCACGATATCATATCAAGTAGTAAGTGGACTTTTTGAGTCCGGTTTATCGATCCCACGGGGAAGTTAGGTTATATATTGAATTATACACTTTATCTATTTGTTATAGAGATTTAGATGAGTGAAACATACAATTTAAGAGTTTTGTTTGACAATTGCAAGGAAAATGCAATAATAGTTCTAAAATGTAAGGAAATGAAAGATTGCACTAATAATAGATTAATAAAAGGTAAAATGGAATAGTTGGGATTACAAACTTAGTCCATCATTAGTTATAGAAGATGTATAGGATATCATAAGATGTATGTACTTATTATGTTGTGTAGATTCGATTTTCCTTAAAAAGACGGTTCCTCTTTCGAATGTTAAAACGCCCCTTATATATTGAATCAATACACTATATTTCTATGTTGATTGGCTTCAATACATATCATTAGGTTTTATGAAAATAACTCAAAGAATCATCTAAGGGCTAGAGGTATATTTCTATCCCCTAGAACAACTTAGAGTGAAGATCATTTGATCTAATCAATATATTTTCTTTCGAAACATGTGAAGAGCATAAATATAATCATTTATTGGCCAAATAAATAAAGATTGGTAAAACAATGAAAATCACACACAATAATAAGTAATCCTATAATAGATATTTATAGAAACTTAAATAACATGACAAACCTTGTTTATAATCCCAACTAAGGATAACTTAGCCCATGAAGGGTTTATTCAACATATTACAAGCTTGAGTGGTCATTATTAGTTGAAAAAAGGGAAAGAATTGATCCTAACTCCCTTAGTAGATAAAGGAGAAAGAAGCAATAAACTCCCTCAACAATATAAGATAAACCACTATTACATACACTCACTCAAGAACGCAAGTGTGTTATTCACACAAAGAAAAAGTATTATAAAGTGAGAAAATAATAAGATGAATTATGGTAAATGATGGATCTAAGGGGTCTATTTATACACTTAAAGTCATCTATAGCTCCAAAACTCTAGCATTATTATATTAGATCGGATCAAGGCCAGTCATCCCCTCAATAATAGACCAAAAATATAAAATAACTAAAAATGATCATACATCTGTCAAGAGTTACGGCCGTAACTTTCAGACGTTACGGCCGTAACTTTCAGATGTTACGGTCGTAACATGGCTTCGGCTTTTTGCACATTAGTTGCTATATGAGTGACGGCCGTAACTTTATTTGTATGTCCGTATGGAGTTTCAGACTTTATTTTCAGCCCATAATTTCTTAGACTTTTGCATTTTCGCCCCAAATCTTCTTCGGATGATAACTTTTGATATATAACTCTGATTTTGAATCAGGAAAGACTGCCGAAATCGTCTCGAAAATCTCTACAACATGAATATATAAAAACTAAATATAGAGAATAATTTATAAACATGTTATTTCTTGAGTAAATCAGTAATTCAATCCGATTAAGGCTAAATTTACATCTTCATCCTATAAAAATAAAATTATTAAAAACTAATTAATTTAAAACAAAAATGAGTAGACTAGCTCATAATTATCTGTGAAATATATCAATACCAATCACGGATAAGTGGATAAAGCTGACACTTATCAATGGCTCGCTGTTACATCTTGGCTTCTTTAGCAAATGTATTGCAGCATCAGCATCAGAGTATGGGCACGGCCGTGGAAATGATGAAAAACCTCGGCGAGATGTTTGGTCATCAAAACGGGGTGGCTAGGCAAAATGATATGAGGGTCTTGATGACGACCCAAATGCCTGAAGGAACCCAGTAAGGGATCACGTTCTAAAAATGATTTCTCATCTAAACGAACTTGATACCTTAGAGGCAACTATCAACACGGAAACGCAGGTCGATATCATCTTAGGCAGCTTACCTAGGAGATTTGAGAAGTTCCACCTGAACTACAATATGAATCGTAGGGAGTGTACCTTGGCGGAATTGCTGACATTCAAGCTGCAGAAGATCTCTTCAGGCAAGGGTATCAAGGTCTTGCGGCTACTAGTGTTTCGACTTCTAAACCCAAGTGGGGGAAGAAGAAGAAACAAGTAGACCAGAAGCAAGTGGCAACTCTCAAGGTGAAAAGCAAGGCTCTTCAGCCCGAGGCGAACAAAAAGCCAAAGGGAAAGTGCTACAGGTGCGGTCAGAAAGGACATTTTAAAGCAGACTGCCCTGCTCTTAAGAAAGGTATATCTCGTGCACTAGTTTGTTCTTCCACTTCGTGGATAGTTGATTCAGGCTCCACTGATCATGTTTGCTTTGACTCGCATGGTTTTCAGTAGGGCTGGGAATTTTCAACCCGAAACCCCTGGAAACGTCCAGAACCGAACCAAAATTTTTGGTTCGGTTTGGTTTCTGCTGTTGAAAATATGTATTTTTTGGAACTGAACCCGAATTTAAAAATTCGGTTCGGGTTCGGTTCCTGCCAAAAAAAATCACAAAAACCCAAAATTACTTATTTGCCTATTTTTTTATTTTTATTAATTAATTTATAAAGAAAAATAAAAAATCCTAGAAGTATACCACCTTACTTAATTTATTGAAGTTCACGTTACTCTTTTCCTACATCATTTTGTTTGATATTTTTATTGTAACAACTGAACATTCAACATTGTATCTTCACTATCTTGTTTTAGTTGAACAATTGTTGTTTAGAAATTTAAAATGGAGTCAAGCCTTGCTTTTAAATGAACTATTGTTGTTTAAAATTGAATTTGATAAATTGAAGCAGGTGAATAGATTCATATAAACATGAAAAACTGAAACCGAAATATTTTCGGAACTGAACTGAAATTTTTGGTTCGGGTTGTGTTTAACTCTTTATCTGAACGTAAAAAGAGAAAAGAACCTTCGAGCATAAACCAAACTTATCTGTGGCATTTACGGTTAGCGCATGTAAACCTTGGAAGGATTCAAATATTGGTAGATGATGGCCTATTGGATGACCTCCAAGTTGAGTCATTTCCAAGTTGTGAATCCTGTCTCGAAGGTAAGATGACCAAAAGGGTTTCTAAGATCAAGGGAAACCGTGCTTAGAATGTGTTAGAATTGGTTCATACGGATGTATGTGGTCCAATGAACGTCCAAGCTAGGGGTGGTTTCGAATACTTCATCACATTTATAGATGATTATTCGAGATATGTACACATCTACTTGATGCAACGTAATTCTGAAGCCTTTGACAAGTTCAGATTCTGAAGCGTCATGGGAAGAGTATCAAGTCACTACGATATGATCGTGGTGGCGAATACCTTAGTGGAGAGTTTTTGGATTTCTTGGAGAATGAGGGGATTTCATCCCAGCTCAGTATGCCGGGAACACCACAACAAAATGGTGTTGCTGAGAGAAGGAAAAGAACTCTTTTAGAAATAGTTAGATCAATGATGAGTTATTCGGATTTACTTATTTTGTTCTAGAGGTATGCCTTGGAAACAGTGGCGTACATTCTAAACCTAGTGCCTTCGAAATCAGTTCCAAAAATACCCACAGAACTGTGGAGTGGGCAAAAGCCCAGTCTAGGACATGTTCGGATTTGGGGTACTCCAGCACATGTGCTGAATAAGGAAGCTGATAAGTTGGCATCTCGTACAAAAGTACTAGTATTTGTGGGATATCCTATGGAAACAAAGTGTGACTTATTCTATAGTCCCAGGATCATAAGGTCATTATTAGAACCAATGCCTGGAAGAGGATTATATGATTAGTCACAAGCCCATGAGTAAAATAATTCTGGAATAGTCGAGGGGTGAGACTCCGTCTATACCAATCGTACAAGTACCAACTAACACTGTATCACGCATCGATTCTGAGACTTTTACACCAACTCAGGATTTGCCTCGTCGTAGTGGGAGGGTTGTTCGTTAATCGAAACAATTAATAGGCGTGGGACAGTCTTCAAACTCAATCCTAGGCGAAGATGAATCAGATATCTGGACTTACAAGGGGGCAATACAAGATAAAGATGCTGACTCTTGGCCAGTAGCAGTGGAATTAGAAATGGGATCTATGGATTCCAATCAAGTGTGGGAGATAGTAGAACTACCTGATTATTGGAGCAATTTCGGTATTAGTATCGTTGTGCGGAAGCATAAATATAAAGATCGGAAAATAAACGACACAAGGATTTATAGAGGTTTGGCCAAACGTGCCTACGTCCTCTCTCGTTATTTTTTTCTATAGGCTTAAGATATAAACCTCTACACCTCTCTGCTATCGGTCGAGGGATTACCGTTACAAGCTCGTCTTCTATTGGTCCGAGCAAATTGTTCTCTTACTTGTCTTTTTGTCGGTCTAAGTTAAATCATTTTCCTTTTATATTGGACAATGAATCAACCACTCTAGCTTTCTATCGGTACTAGATAAACCTCACTAAGATAGCGATTTCAATTCTACCAATGCCGGATCCTTGATCCTAATAACACTGAATCCAATCGTATCTTTTCTTTTACCTCTCGTATATGATTTAGTGTATCACACTCAATCACTCTCAATTTAAGCTCAAGGACAATAACTACAATATTTACAATGATATCTCAAGTGTATATGAATTGCTCAATGTTGTTGTATGGTTTAATACCAAGGATGTGGTATTTATAGCCTTCTTCAACCAACTAGCCGTTATTGACTTCTGACTTGCTAGTGTCCGCTAGCTCTTCTTAATAGCGTGCGCTAAGCGTATTTACGTACGTTATGCCTTCCATGTAGCGTACGTTATCGATGTCCAGTTTTAGTCCACTGGCTTAGTTTCTCCCCTTACGTACGTTATGCCTCCGTGTTACGTACGTTATCCTCTTTCTGTAGCGTACATTAATAATGCAATGTAGCGTGCGCTAGTCCAATACATCCGTTGCCTTCATTTGTCAAACTATCCGTTTGATATACTGACTTTGACCAGATTCTTTCCAACGTTCATCTGATTTCAAATATCGTTACGTACGTTAACCCCCTTGTATTATGTACGTTAATCTACTTCGATAGCGTGCGTTAATCATTATGTGTAGCGTGCGCTATCCCCATCAGGTAGGTTGGCTGAACTGCAGGTAAGTACTTGTTACGTACGTTATCATGACTGAATTACGTACGTTAACCATGCTCGGTTGCGTGCGCTATTCAATATGAATAGCGTGCGTTTAATCATGCAGTTTGGACAGCTTTTCGCGTCTTCGTCTGCTTCGTTGTTTTGCTTAGCCTCTTTATTGTTTTGTTTTGTTTAGCAACTTAATCATCAAAACTCTAGTTATGAATATGTGAAATAAATATTCCAACAATCTCCCCCTTTTTGATGATTACAAAACAACCCTTGAATTAGATAAAACCTGCAAAATAAAAGTATATATATTTGTACGTATCAAAGTTCTCGGCTTTGATCGTTTCGTTAGTTTCACCCATTTTCTTTTTCTGTCATTTTTTACTTCTTCATTTCTCATTTTTCAACTCCTTCGTTTCTCCCCCTTTTTGTATGCTTTCTTTTTCTCCTTTTCGACTTCTTCGATTTTTATTATTTCTCCTCCTTTTTACTTTTTATTTTTCTCGTCATTCTTTCATGACGCTTTTTATCCGATTCTACTCCTTCTCCCCCTTTTTGTATTCAGCAAAAAGTGTAAAAAATATAGCAATTGAATATAAATATGCATGATACCAATTGATGAATATAACTATTGCATGAATAGGGTATAACTCCCCCTGACAAAAATATTCGTTTTAAAAAATATACTCCCCCTGAGTAAAATACAAATTGTTAAAAATTAGTTTTTGGGGATCCAACCTATAGTTGGTTTTCGTTTCGAGACGTAAACGATGTTTGGGATGGTGGTTCCTTTAGGAATCCAAATTTTCTTAACTTTAATCATCCGTCTTGGGTTTTTACAGTTTGAAATATGGTGCCCGATTTTCAAACATTTTTCTCAATGAGGTATCTTCAAGTTCACGGATTCGGTTTTAAAGTTTTGTTTGAATCCCAGCCCCTATTTGTTCAAAATAAATTTCTGAACCGAGAGCATTTGTTCAAATTTCTCGTTTCCACACGAGAATTTCTTCGTTAAATTTTTTAGCTCGGTTTGAGTTTTCAAAAGATCATCCTTTAACATATTTTCATTTTCAATGCATTTAGAATGATCGATCTCAATAAATTTTCCCTTTTCAAGAATTTTGGAATTTTCATTTTCCAATGATTTAAATTTAGATTTAAGGGATTTGATTTCAATTAAAGCATTTTGATAGTCCATATGTAATAACTCGAATGCTTCGAAAAGTTCATCATAAGAATTACTTCTTTTGAAATCATCATCAATATCTTCGTCACTCCATGTTGCAACGAGTACCTTCTTCGGATTTGCTGCTTGGCAATTCTTTGCGAAATGGCCTGGTTTACCACATACTCGACAATTATTGTCGAATTTCTTATACTCGCCCGATTTGATGTCTTTCTTTCTCCGGTTTAATAAGTGTTGGAACTTATTAATATTTTTGGCATAATATGCCGATTCTTCGTCACTTTCATCCACCAGGATGTCTTCCTTTCTAGACATCTTAGCCTTCATGGCTATCGATCTTTCCTTCGGCTTTGGTTTAGCATTCCGAGATTTTAGAACAATCTCGTAGTTTATAAGTGAACCAACGAGGGTACTAAAATCAAGATTATTTAAATCTTTAGATTCTATTATCGTCGTAACCGTACCGTCCTATTCAACAGGTAGGGATCTTATGATTTTCTTGACTTTCTCACTACTTGATAATGGTTTACCGAATGAAGCAAGTCCATTTGTGATGACCGAAAATAGGTCGAGCATGTTGGTGATGGACTCATCACCCTTCATCATGAATAGCTCGTAGTCATGGAGAAGCATATTGATCTTCATCTCCTCGACTTGAGTTGTCCCTTCGTGTGTTATTTCAAGAATTTTCCATATTTCTTTAGCACTTTCACACGATGAGATACGATTGACCTCTTCTAGATTTAAGGCACAAAATAGAAATTGAGTAGCCTTACAATTTAGATGGTCGTTCTTCTAATCCTCCTCATTATATTCTTCAAAACTCCTAAGAGATAAGTCGGATTCGATTGGAACTTTAGGGCCAAGGCATATAATTTTTCATAGCTCGATGTCGTAAGCTCGAATGAATATCGACATCCTCTTCTTCCATATCATGAATTTAGATCCGTCAAAGAATGGTGGTCGATTGAGAGCAAGACCTTCGATAGGGGCAAGTTGAAACGCCATTTGGATCGACTCCTCGGATGTAAAGCCGCTTATTTGAGATACTGCTCCGATACCAATTGTTGGAGCAATTTCGGTATTAGCGTCGTTGTGCGGAAGCGTAAATATAAAGAGCGGAAAATAAATGACACAAGGATTTATAGAGGTTCGGCCAAATGTGCCTACGTCCTCTCTCGTTATCTTTTTCTATGGGCTTAAGATATAAACCTCCGCACCTCTCTGCTATCGGTCGAGGGATTACCGTTACAAGCTCGTCTTCTATCGGTCCGAGTAAACCGTTCCCTTACTTGTCTTTTTGTCGGTCCAAGTTAAACCATTTTCCTTTTCTATTGGGCAAGGAATCAACCACTCTAGCTTTCTATCGGTACTAGATAAACCTCACTAAGATAGCGATTGCGATTCTAACAATGCCGGATCCTTAACCCTAATAACACCGAATCCAATCATATCTTTTCTTTTACCTCTCGTGTATGATTTAGTGTATCACACTCAATCACTCTCAATTTAAGCACAAAGACAACAACTATAATGTTTACAATGATATCTCAAGTGTATATGAATTGCTCAATGTTGTTGTATGGTTTAATACCAAGGAGGTGGTATTTATAGCCATCTTCAACCAACTAGCCGTTATTGACTTCTGACTTGCTAGCGTGCGCTAGCTCTTCTTAATAGCATGCGCTAAGCGTCTTTACGTACGTTATGCCTTCCATGTAGCGTACGTTATCGATGTCCAGTTTTAGTCCAGTGGCTTCGTTTCTTCCCTTACGTACGTTATGCCTCCGTGTTACGTACATTATCCTCTTTCTGTAGTGTACATTAATAATGCAATGTAGCGTGCGCTAGTCCAATATATCCATTGCCTTCATTTGTCAAACTATCCGTTTGATATGATGACTTTGACCAGATTCTTTCCAACATTCATCTGATTTGAAATCTCATTACGTAAGTTAACCTCCTTGTGTTACGTACGATAATCTGCTTCGATGGCGTGCGTTAATCATTATGTGTAGCGTGCGCTATCCCCATCAGGTAGCTTGGCTGAACTATGTACGTTAACCGCGCTCGGTTGTGTGTGCTATGTTGTTGCCCGAAATATTTATCCGAAGATTAAATACTGCTGAAATGGACGGACAACAAACAAGGTTGCGGGAGCACTTCCGAGAGGGTGCAAATAACACAAGATTTGTCGGGTTTGTTAGGCCCGGGCTTGAATGCTCTCGCGAGATGTTATTGTAATATCCGCAATTTTCGATTTCCGGTAATTTCTTTTTTTTTCGGTCGGAGTCCGTTTTGACGACTTGCTCATGACCGTTTCGTCATTCTGAGAATGATTAATTCTACACTTTTTGACATCCGAGTTCGTTTCGGTGTCGTTTCGTTGAGTTCTGTGCTTTTTAGCGACTTTTCCGCACTTGAGTTCGATTCTTGCGAATCTCATCCGAAACTGTTGTTTCGAGTTTCCCGCAAGTCCGTTTATCTTTGTTGGACGTGTTGTGAACTTCGGTTTGGTTATTCGATCACGTATCGTGATTTTCGGGCCTTTGGGCCATTTTCGTAATTTCCCAAAGTTTGGGGTAATTACCTTCCGTTGTCGAATTTCGAGCCTTCGGGTGGTCGGAATCGTGTGTCCTACTAGCTCTTAGATTCGTCTTTGTGAGTACTTCGTAACCGTATCTTCGGTTCGTATTCGTTCGGGTTTCGGTGTCGCTTTTGTTGAATTAGGATTTCTAAACGGCTTTTCTAGGTATGAGTTCGTCTTTGTTAGATCACCATTAATTTTTGGTAACTCCAAAAATTATAAATCTTGCAATATTATAGAACATCGAGTTAGCTTTCCAATGGTTCAAACGGTGAGTCAATCGAGTCCTGGACGAGAGAGTTATGGTCGCTTTAGTGAAAGATCACTGTCGGCACCGTCAGAGCCTTTCGGCCGATAGGGAGGGCCGATAGACTCTACTGCCGGCATTTGTATAGGGTATCGGTTGGGCCTATCGGCCGATAGGCTGGCCGATAGGTCTCTGTGTTACACTATAAATGTGTTGTTTCACAGAAATCGTTCATTTCCTCCCCTTCTTCAACCGTGCGCGAGAGAGAGAGACTTGAGAGGGAGAGTTCCTCCATCTATCACTTACTTGTGTAAATTTCTTCATTCCTTTTCGATCGGGTGGCTCGGATTGCGGATCTAACCCGTGGTTTTGATTTGAATGCTTGATTCATCAAGAGGTAAGAATTCCTTTAACCCTACCTTTTTGGATAATTGGGGATTTTGGGGTTTTGTCCGATTCTTTCCGCTTTTGTTGATGGATTGATGATTATTTAGATGTATTATATCATTTCCCTTGTTATTCCATGGTTGGATCGTATCGATTCGTTGTTTGAGTTGAGTTCTTGACCGACGCCTTGAAGGTGTCCAGAAATGTCTTAGAGGGGTTTTCGGGCGTTCTACGATTATTCTTCCTCGTATGGTCGATGATTTATTGATTGTATGATGTTAGGGTCGTGTTTCTTGCAAAGAAACCGCGTTGAACCCTTTCGTTCGCCGCCGTCTTCCGTTTCGATAGCATTGGGCGTTCAAGCTTTCCGTTGAGCCGTGTTCGCCGGAATACTTGCGCATCGATTTTGAGGCAAGTATCTTGTCCATACATTTCATGTTTCGTAGGCATAATTATTGATAAATGATTTTATGCGAAATCCAATGTTTAATGAACGTAAAAGGGATCGGTATGTTCTCGATAAATGTTGTCTTTCAACAATAATTCTTGTAATTCGTGAATATATGTGTTCTCGGAATATATGTGTTGGTTTTGTATGTTGAAAGATGCTACGATCACTTTGAGTGAGTTTAATAGACCGTAATCCTTTGCCGGGGATTACGTAATGTTATGTGTACTTGTTCGGTAAGAACGTAATGTGTGCGATATTGGTTGTTATTCCTTCGTGAGGAGATTGTGACACTTGGTGTTGCTTGGTATTGGTATTTACTTGTGGTTGTGTGACATTAGTTGTGAGTGTACGTCGACTAAAGTGGCCATTCTAGCAAAGTACCTAGCATTCGTATGCATATTCTAGTATTCGAATTATGGCTTCCCGTGGCGTTGTGGATGATATGTGTATGTTCACCTAGGGACGGTCTGACGAGGCCTCTAGGGATACGTATTGCCGTGAGTGTGCGTATCGTGAACTGTGGTTAGCCACCCAGGGATGTCCGACGGGGCTCTGCGGGGTACGGTGGCCGTGAGTCTCGTACCAGGGTTAACTTTGAAATGTTTTGTTGGAGAACTGTGATTTTTGGCGCATATTTCGTCTGATTAGAATGGCAGTCCAAATGGTAGGGTACTTAGCTGGAATGGCACCAATAAATGTGTTGTGTATGATTCGTCTCTTGGTTGTGATAATTTGGTATGGGTACGTGAGTCCTGTGGTTGCTCGTGCATTGTAGCTCGTGGTATGTTGAGTGAGACCGTTGTCATGGTAATGTTGGATACGGTGTAATTTCCACCGGGTTATTCTTGCGAGTATGTGATGTGGATGAATTGGGTCGTGACCCCGTGTTGTGATTGGAATGTTATAATTGGGTCGTGGGCCTGTTATCCGCTATCGGACTCGTATTTTGAAATAAACGATTGTTGGGCTATGTCCCCAAGCATTTGAAAGGCTTGAAAATTCTTAAATCCCAAACGTTTTCAAAACTCCCGAGATCGTAAAATGTTTTGTAAGTTGTAAAATGGTTTTATTCTTAACTTTCGTAATCTAAAATGTATAGATCAAGTGAATAATCTCGGGAAGTATATTCATGATTTCTATGTTCTTGGAGTATGATTTGTATGGCTGTCTTTGTATTTATACTTGCACTAGCAAAACAGTGGGGTTTTGCTAACCCCAGTATTCGGGGTGGATGTCTCAGACAAGGCCCGTGTATTTGCAGGTTCTTTGGGAGCAATTCACAGGATCGTTACGAAGGATGATGGAAGACGGCGATACTAATCACATGAAGACCGGTGTTGAATATTTGGTGATGTTTTGTTTTGTCTTTCCGTTGTGTTTACTTTCCCCTATGCGGGATTGTTGATTTATGTTAACCCCTGCGTGGGTATGAGTTACGAGAAAGAGTAATGTATGTTCGATGTGTATGTTGTGGTAAAAGACCAAATCGGTCTAATGGTTCGTTTGTTAGCCATGTCGGCATGTATAGTGTTAATGTGTTTTCTGTATTTAGCTTTGGTAGATCCTCACGGAGGGGTGCATGGCGCCGTAATATTCCCAAGGGTTTGGGGTGTTACGTAATATGGTATCGAGCTTAGGTTGCGAAACCTAGCCGCCGGGTCGGTTGTGTGTTGTTGGGTCTTGTCTTGTCTTGTCTTGTCGATTTTGTCCGGCCGAGTCGTGTCGCGACGCGTCGCCCGAGGTGTCGGTCGTGATTAGTATCGAGGTGCGGCCATCATCTTCGTGCGACTGTGGAAGTAAGTCTCCCTTCTTTGTGTTGTGCCTCGTGTGACACGAGCTATTTTTATGATTATTTGTTAAGTGGTGGAATTTTATGTGAATTTTGATTTTCACGATATGTATTTAGTCAACGCCGTATTTGATTTATACGAGGAGTGTCGCTTGTGATATCTTTTTATTGTTGTTTTTGTTCGTTGTTGATGATTTTCGAATCGATTTGCACGCTTTACAAGTCTCTTGTGGAAGCTTTGTGCTTATACGCGTTCGACTTGTTCACTAGCTTGATGGGAGGGTATTTTATCGGTGGTTTTGTTCGAATGTGGTATTTTATCGCTTATTTTCGTTTAAAGACATGTATTGTCTTGATTTTAAACGTTTTGATGCGTGTGCTAGGAGTCGTTTTAGTGAACGTCGGTATGTGTGAGTTTTGGGCATTCTGGCCTATTGGATTTTTGAAAACCTTGAGTATCTTAGAAAAATAAATTTCGAGACATACTTTTCAAATGAGTTATTTTCTTGTGGTACATCCTAGATGTCACAATATATTTCAAAATTTTTCTACCTCGAGGACCAAAATGTTTTGAGATATTTTCAACACTTTTATTTAGACCCGAGGGTCGAATATTTTGAAAGTTTTCACTAAGAGAAAGTGTCCTCATTTTTATCAAATGCGAAATGGTTCTCCAATGTCTCGATAACGATGTTTCAAGTTCGTACTTTTTGAAAGGTGATACTCAAGATCAACCGGTGTTCTTCTAAATTATTTTCAAAATGAGGTTTTCGTTTTTAAAACCTATCCATTCCCGTTTGAGGGCTGGGTATGAATGTATGATGTTCGCGTTGTCATTTTGATACTTTCTCCCGAGTATGGTCGAATTGGCGGTGTGAGCGTTGAGTCGCTTTCCACACATGGGTTGTGCTAGCCCCTGTGAGAGGCGGGATGTTGGTGTTGAATGTTGTCGCCTCGTGGTGATTTCTGCGTTGTCGCGCATGTGCGAGCTGTTAGAGCTTGGTTTGGTATGACCGTGTGCATCGGTGATGGTTCCGCTTTTGTGTCGGTTGTTTAATGTCTTGTTACCTTGCTCCGCTTTTTGTGAATTTCGTGGACGAGGCCTGAGGTAATGCCCGATTTATTTTGACTTCGTGTTTTCTCTTCCCAATCTATCGATTCGCTCATGTTCGTTGGTACTTTATGAACTTGTTCGGTATTTGATTTCATCGTCCGAACGAGCCGTGATCTTGTTGTAGGCCGATCGGTTATCGGTGTGATTTTTTCGAGTTCGGTTCGATTCTTGTGAACTTTGTTCGGGAGTAACATCCTTTGGTTCTACTAGTCCTTTTATTCGAAGGGATCGGATTCGAACTTCGTATTTTCTACTTTGTCGACTCATTTATGTTCGTTGACATTTCGAGCTTGTCCCGCCCTTGTTTTTGTTTATCGAACGAGTGTGATATCATTTCGGATAACTTATTTGTCGTTGTGACTTTTCAATCGCTATTCCCTTTCCGTGGATCTTATGGGAATGCATGTCTTGTAGTTCTCACCGATCATCCCGGGAGTTATTGTTGAACTTTATTGTTCTTCGTGATTCGAACATGATTCTTCGATTTTTGTTGTCTCGATCGTTTGTTTGATCGGTTTTGTTCTCGCCGTGATTGGCGAACGTTCAGGCTCCTTCGTAATTCCCTTTAGTTCGGGAAATTAGTTTCGTTTTCAATCTTCCATCCCTTAGGCGATGGGATTCCGTGTTTGTTCAGCGGTTGACTCGCGTTTTGATTGAGGTACCGTTGGGTTGGTCAATCATGTTGATTTTCGTTCGTTGTGTTTTGTGATTATCGGATAATTGACTTGACTATAGTATCCGTTTGATGACGCTTGTCACTTGTCGGTTTTATTATATCCCTAACAATGACGTTGTGTTAGTCGCCGTGGAGCGTGTTTTCACGCCGTATGTTCCTTTGCGTTGTTTGTAACATTTCGCCGTTGGGCGTTAGTTACGCATTCTTGTGTGTCTCGTTGAGTTTTTCCTGGCGGAATATTTCTTCTCCCTACTTGTTTTAAGTTTCGGGACGAAACTTCTTTTAAGGAGGGTAGAATGTAATATCCGCAATTTTCGATTTCCGGTACTTTCTTATTTTTCGGTCTGAGACCGTTATGACGACTCGCTCATGACCGCTTCGTCATTCCGAGAATGATTAATTCTACACTTTTGACATCCGAGTTCGCTTCGTGTCGTTTCGTTGTGTTCTGTGCTTTTTAGCGACTTTTCCGCACTTGAGTTCGATTCTTGCGAATCTCATCCGAATCTGTTGTTTAGAGTTTCCCGCTAGTCCGTTTATCTTTGTTGGACGTGTTGTGAACTTCGGTTTGGTTATTCGATCACGTATCGTGATTTTCGCCTTTGGGCCATTTTCGTAATTTCCCAAAGTTTGGGGTAATTACCTTCCGTTGTCGAATTTCGAGCCTTCGGGTGGTCGGAATCGTGTGTCCTACTAGCTCTTAGATTCGTCTTTGTGAGTACTTCGTAACCGTATCTTCGGTTCGTATTCGTGTTCGGGTTTCGGTGTCGCTTTTGTTGAATTAGGATTTCTAAACGGCTTTTCTAGGTATGAGTTCGTCTTTGTTAGATCACCATTAATTTTTGGTAACTCCAAAATTATAAATCTTTGCAATATTATAGAACATCGAGTTAGCTTTCCAATGGTTCAAACGGTGAGTCAATCGGAGTCCGGACGAGAGTTATGGTCGCTTTAGTGAAAGATCACACTGTCGGCACTGGCCCAGAGCCTTTCGGCCGATAGGAGGGCCGATAGACTCTACCGCCGGCATTTGTATAGGGTATCGGTTGGGCCTATCGGCCGATAGGCTGGCCGATAGGTCCCGCCGTGTTACACTATAAATGTGTTGTTTCAACAGCGTAAATCGTTCATTTCCTCCCCTTCTTCAACCGTGCGCGAGAGAGAGAGACTTGAGAGGGAGAGTTCCTCCATCTATCACTTACTTGTGTAAATTTCTTCATTCCTTTTCGATCGGGTGGCTCGGATTGCGGATCTAACCCGTGGTTTTGGATTTGAATGCTTGATTCATCAAGAGGTAAGAATTCCTTTAACCCTACCTTTTCGATAATTGGGGATTTTGGGGTTTTGTCCGATTCTTTCCGCTTTGTTGATGGATTGATGATTATTTAGATGTATTATATCATTTCCTTGTTATTCCATGGTTGGATCGTATCGATTCGTTGTTTGAGTTGAGTTCTTGACCGACGCCTTGAAGGTGTCCAGAAATGTCTTAGAGGGGTTTTCGGGCGTTCTACGATTATTCTTCCTCGTATGGTCGATGATTTATTGATTGTATGATGTTAGGGTCGTGTTTCTTGCGAAGAAACCGCGTTGAACCCTTTCGCTCGCCGCCGTCTTCCGCTTCGATAGCATTGGGCGTTTGAAGCTTTCCGCTGAGCCGTGTTCGCCGGAATACTTGCGTGCGATTTTGAGGCAAGTATCTTGTCCATACATTTCATGTTTCGTAGGCATAATTATTGATAAATGATTTTATGCGAAATCCAATGTTTAATGAACATAAAAAGGATCGGTATGTTCTCGATAAATGTTGTCTTTCAACAATAATTCTTGTAATTCGTGAATATATGTGTTCTCGGAATATATGTGTTGGTTTTGTATGTTGAAAGATGCTACGATCACTTTGAGTGAGTTTAATAGACCGTAATCCTTTGCCGGGGATTACGTAATGTTATGTGTACTTGTTCGGTAAGAACGTAATGTGTGCGATATTGGTTGTTATTCCTTCGTGAGGAGATTGTGACACTTGGTGTTGCTTGGTATTGGTATTTACTTGTGGTTGTGTGACATTAGTTGTGAGTGTACGTCGACTAAAGTGGCCATTCTAGCAAAGTACCTAGCATTCGTATGCATATTCTAGTATTCGAATTATGGCTTCCCGTGGCGTTGTGGATGATATGTGTATGTTCACCTAGGGACGGTCCGACGAGGCCTCTAGGGATACGTATTGCCGTGAGTGTGCGTATCGTGAATCGTGGTTAGCCACCTGTGGATGTCCGACGGGCTCTGCGGGGTACGGTGGCCGTGAGTCTCGTATCAGTGGTTAACTTTGAAATGTTTTGTTGAGAACCGTGATTTTGGCGCATATTTCGTCTGATTAGAATGGCAGTCCAAATGGTAGGGTACTTAGCTGGAATGGCACCAATAAATGTGTTGTGTATGATTCGTCTCTTGGTTGTGATAATTTGGTATGGGTACGTGAGTCCTGTGGTTGCTCTGTGCATTGTAGCTCTGTGGTATGTTGAGTGAGACTGTTGTCATGGTAATGTTGGATACGGTGTAATTTCCACCGGGTTATTCTTGCGAGTATGTGATGTGGATGAATTGGGTCGTGGACCCCTGTGTTGTGATTGGAATGTTATAATTGGGTCGTGGGCCCTGTTATCCGCTATCGGACTCGTATTTTGAAATAAACGATTGTTGGGCTATGTCCCCAAGCATTTCGAAAGGCTTGAAAATTCTTAAATCCCAAACGTTTTCAAAAACTCCCGAGATCGTAAAATGTTTTGTAAGTTGTAAAATGGTTTTATTCTTATCTTTCGTAATCTAAATTGTTTTGATCAAGTGAATTATCTCGGGAAGTATATTCATGATTTCTATGTTCTTGGAGTATGATTTGTATGGCCTGTCTTTGTATTTATACTTGCACTAGCAAAACAGGTGGGTTTGCTAACCCCGAGTATTCGGGGTGGATGTCTCAGACAAGGCCCGTGTATTTGCAGGTGTTGCCGGGAGCAATTCACAGGATCGTTACGAAGGATGATGGAAGACGGCGATACTAATCACATGAAGACCGGTGTTGAATATTTGGTGATGTTTTGTTTTGTCTTTCCGTTGTGTTTACTTTCCCCTATGCGGGATTGTTGATTTATGTTAACCCCTGCGTGGGTATGAGTTACGAGAAAGAGTAATGTATGTTCGATGTGTATGTTGTGGTAAAAGACCAAATCGGTCTAATGGTTCGTTTGTTAGCCATGTCGGCATGTATAGTGTTAATGTGTTTTCTGTATTTAGCCTGGTAGATCCTCACGGAGGGGGTCTGCGGCGCTGTAATATTCCCGAAGGGTTTGGGGGTGTTACAGTTATTAATACAAATATTTGTGGATACAAGTAATAATGTGAGAATCTAAGTACAATGAGTGTAAAAAGATCCTGTTAATCCAGCTCTTGAGCGAAGCCTTGGTGTTCTTGCTCTCGGCCGATCGTCTTCTGTGTGAGAGAGGCTGAGAGAGAAGAATGAACCGAGAGATAGTTGTTGCCAAGAGTAGGAAAGCCAAGTTGTGAGTATTTCTTGGAGAGATGGACTTCAGAGAATCAAAAGTTCGGTTTCTTTGGACAAGTGCAGGCTGCCCTCTATTTATAGGGGCTGAGGAGCCTTGTCTTCTGGCGGGCGATTGCCTTACGGCCAATATAATAATGGGGCGATCATCTTTAAGTCACACGGGGTGTCGGCCTAAAGTCCAAGGCAGCTGCTGGCAGCCAGCTGTGCGGTCCAATGAGGAGTCAGCATGCGTCCGGAGTCACTGTCACATGCGGTCCTACTGACACCTTTCGGCGGGCCTGTCGGATGGTGAGAAGATGCTGACAGGCTGTGGTCAGCGATCCGTGATATATGGATCTTGTCTTGGCACTGCACGTGGGCTTTGTCCTGAGCTTCGGCCTTTGCCGACTGGGTGATCATCTGCTTCGAGTGGCATGAGGCGGCAGACGGTCGGTCACTGTGGGTCGGCATCGCTACCACCAAGGGTCGATCGCCAAGTGCCGAGAGATGATCGTCTGCTATTCGGTCACCAAGGGTCGATCGCCAAGTACCGAGAGGCAATCGTCTTAGATGTCGATCGCTCGGCACCGGGACTTATCATGGGGCCTTCGGTCGGCCGATATATCTCGGCTGCCGGGCTAAGGCTAGGTCGCCTGGTCGCTGGTCGGCAGTTCTGTCTCGACTGTTTAGCTATGACTAGGTCACCTGGTCGCTGGTCAGCAGTTTTGCCTTGTCTGCAGGGCTGAGACTAGGTCGCCCGATCTCTGGTCGGCAGTTCTGCCTCGGCTGCTCGACAATAGCTAGGTCGCCCGATCTCCGAGGCGATCGCCGGTCGGAGAGTAGAATTCTCGACACAATAATTGCCCCCCAGCTTGCTCCGATGTTGAAGACATGGGGCGAGGTGGTTCTTGCTGGCGATCGTGTAAGATGAGGACGGGCGATCCGTTGAGATGACTTTGGATTCGGACTTGGGCGATCTGGTCGATTGGCTAGCTATCTTTCGGTCTTGTATCTGCAAAAAACAACATTGGCCGATCCCCCTCAGAAACTTGATGGTTTCGTCGTTTGAGGAATCATGCACAGTCGCGGAGTTCGATGGACCGACCCCATGACCATGTCTTGTGCGCCAATGACATTGAGTGTCTCGTGACTCATTTTATTGTGAGGGTCCTGTGTTAGGCTGCGCCTCACCTCGTATTTAAACGAAGGGCGTGCGGTCTTGGTCTAGAGGAGTCCTTGCGCGGGGCAGCGTCGGATGATTCAACTCCACGTCCGCGGCTTGTTAGCTCTGCTTCCACCTCGGCCCGCTATGAGGATGGCGAACCTCGACGGTGTACGTTGAGACGGGGGTAGTGGCACGTCGCATTGTCCGGGTTCACCATGTTAGTGTAACACCCCCGATATATTCGGGAATATTACAGCGCCGTAAATCCTTTACATAAGAATTTACAAGGCTGAATAAAAGAAATGACACTAACAGATACCAATTTATGAAATTACTGAAATAAAATACAACCGTCTGGTTCAATATCGAGAATACAAATATCCAATGAAGAGTTATTATTACATCACTAAAATCCAAACATTATAAACTGACGACGTACTCGGGTACTTATTGAAATAACCAACAAACAATGATAAGAAACCCGGCCGGAACATCACTCTGCACCCTCGTCATCATGCATCTCCAGTGGTTGTTTCCCCGCTCTCCTGGATCCTGAACATACACAAATGTTCACCCCCGAAGGGGTTAGCACAACGATGCTAGTACAAGTACAATAATCATACAACAGTGATATAATCAACAATTATATCATAACAAGTTTCTCCAACGAGAAATATCCACAACACATATCATATCATAACAATTTCAGCATACTAATGGTATTCCAACGATCCATCGCACACAGCTATAGATTCCCATGATGATCCCGTCGGACCAACACATGGTGGAACTACCTGTCCAACGATCCAGCGCACACAGCTATAGATTCCCATGATGATTCCCGTCGGATCAACGCATGGTGGACATATAATCACAACATATTTACACGATACAATCACATCATAATTGTCATAATATAAACAATTCTAATTAGAGTACTTGCCTCGGTTCGTTGACAAGAATAAAACTTCCACGAATATCAAAATACTCGAAGGTCGTCCCCTTCGATCAACCACATGTTAAGCCCGAACCTTAACAAAAGAAATAGTATAGAATTCATCTCATTCCGTACAAATGTCTAACAATTCAAATATTACGGTAGGAAGTCCTTAATATGCAATCTGTCTGGATCGCTTAATGCACGCTACGAATCCTATGTAGCGTACGTTAATGCTACTCGTTAGCGCACGCAGTACACACAACCTAGCGTACGCTAACCAGGCATGGTCAGTGAGTCGACTGATGGCCTAACGTACGTTACGTACCAAACGTAGCGTACGTTAACTCATGCTCGATCGCGCACGTTAATCTGCATAGCTTAGCGTGCGCTAAGTGTGCATGGCAGTTTACTACTGGGCAGTAGACGGATCTCAACATGATCAAACCAAATCAAATCCTCAGTGTTAATTCATGTTACCTCCATGAATATCATGTTCATACGGTTATGAATGATTTTACGGATAACAACAACTTCGGATTCAAGAATATGTATACTATTATGAAACCATATTCCATTTCAAATACAATTCTTCATGCGATGATTCGGAAGGCTTTAACGGTTGATATCAACACCTTTATATCAATGAAAACTATCACTCTGAAGTTTGAATAATGTTCCATCTTTACAAAATAAATCCTTCCATGATCAACCCTATAGATTCGTCTAACAATAATGATGTAAGAGTCAAGTCCATGATTGTTATGAAAACACCTACTAGATTCGGATTACCAATGATAAAAGCTTCCTCTACTTGTTCAATGTAATAAGATTCGAATCATGATGTTCATAATCAAGGTACTTAAGGCCTATTCATCTCAATATTCCAAACATGATGTACTTTGGATAATTCCTCCAAGAAGATCAATATTTGCTAATATAATCATCTTATTCTCCATATCACGAATCTAGAGTTGAAGATAGAATCAACATACCTTAATATGACGAAATCCCTGAACCACAAGGTAGAATCCGACTCCGGTTGGTTATGTGCCACTCCAAGGTGTTACTTCTCTTCAATGATCACTCACAAGTGATAACCAATATTCAAGGATCACTAAGATGTGTTTTAAGTGTGTTAGAAGGATGATTATAGCTCTCTCGACTCTCAAGAATGAAGAATGGACGAAGGAAATGTAAGCCAAAACGGGTTGTTGTCTCATTTATAATATTCTGCACTTTAGCTAATTAGCGCACGCTACAATACATACTTAGCGCGCGCTAATAAGCGTTGACTCCAAATCTGTCCAGGTTCGTCCGCGGGAATCTTATCCGGACCCATGTCCCGGCTGGCGCATGTGCTAGCCACCTACCTCAATAATTCAGTGTCTAGTGCACGCAACTCCTACATACGTAGCGTGCGCTAGTAATAGCCGATAGCGCGTGTTAAGCTACATTCTTAGCGTGCGCTGTCACGAGTTTGCATGAGAAAATTTGCATGTTGTTATACTTAAGTACAAGGATGCCAATGCAAGAAATATCATACTCCAATAATCAAAACCACAAATCCGAATAATACAGGATTTGAATATAGATGAAATACACAGTAATAAATCCGGATATTACATACTCTCCTACTAAAAAGGAGTTTCGTCCCGAAACTCAAGACGAAAATAATTCGGGATATCTGGACTTCATATCATCTTCTGTTTCCCATGTGGCTTCTTCCACTCCGTGGCGTGACCATTGAACTTTGACCAAAATAATTGGTTTGTTCCTCAACTGCTTAACTCGACTCTCGAGTATCTTGACCGGTCTTTCTTCAAACGTCCCATCTTGAGCAACTTCGATCTCGCCGAAATCAATGATATGACTAGGATCTGGTATATACCTCCGTAACTGGGATACGTGGAACACGTTATGAACATGGCTCAACTACGGCGGCAATGCTAATCTGTATGCCAACTCTCCAACTCTCTCAAGGATCTCAAATGGTCCGATATATCTCGGACTCAGCTTTCCTTTCCTTCCGAAACGAAGTATTACCCGAGTAGAAGAAACCTTTAAAAGTACGTGGTCTCCCGTACTGAACTCCAAAGGGCGATGGCGTACGTCTGCGTAAGATTTCTGGCGACTTTGGGCGGTCAACAGCCTTTCACGAATCAAGGCTATCTTCTCTCGAGTCTGTACGATCAAATCTGGTTCCGTCCCGATTAAGTCTGATGAATCAACCCAACATAGGGGCAATCTACATCTCCTCCCGTATAATGCCTCAAACGGTGCCATCTTAATGGAAGCATGCCAACTATTGTTGTAGGTAAATTCAATCAACGGTAGATGAACTTCCCAATCAGTTGACCAATCTAAACACAAGCCCTCAGCATATCTTCCACCGTTTGAATAGTCCTCTCGGATTGTCCATCAGTCTGTGGGTGATAAGCTGTGCTGAAGTTCAATTCGGTTCCCAAGGCCTTATGAACTGCTTTCCAAAAGTGAGACACAAAACGGCCGTCTCGATCAGAAACAATGGTCTTCGGCGTACCATGTAATCAAACTATCTCCGAAATAAATACGCGTGCCAACCTATCTGGTCCCCACGTGTCTTTAATGCCTAGAAAATGAGCTGATTTGGTTAAACGATCAACTAACACCCAAATCATGTTCATTCCGGTCTTGGTTCTCGGCATACTAGTGATAAAGTCCATCGATATGTCCTCCCACTTCCACTCAGGAATCGGGAGCGGCTTCAACATCCCAGCAGGCCGTTGATGCTCGATTTTAACCTGCTGACAAGTCAAGCATTTTGAAACATAGTCCACTACATCTTTCTTAATGTTGCTCCACCAGAAATTCTGCTTCAAGTCTTTATACATCTTACTAGTGCCCGGGTGGATAGAATAGGGCGAACTGTGAGCTTCCTTCATAATTGTCTGTTTCAGAACATCGATATCAGGAACGCAGAGTCGGTTCTGGAATTTCAAAACTCCATCATCATGAATTACGAATCTGGGGGCCTTTCCTCGGATCACTTCATCACGTAACCGAATCATCAGAGGATCATCCGCCTGTCTAGATTTGATTTCTTCGGTTAATGATGAAGTTAATTCCATCACGCACAGTTGTCCTTGGACTCTTTGTAACCACACTTCAATTCCTTCTCGAATTTTCTCTCGTTGAAGGCTAAGTTGGGAGGTTAGAGTCTCCAGCATCTGAATAGAAACAGGCTTGCGGCTGAGTGCATTGGCCACTACATTCGCTTTGCCTGGATGATACAAAATCTCCAAGTCATAGTCCTTAATCAGTTATAACCATCTTCTTTGCCGCATGTTCAATTCTTTATGACTGAAGATGTATTTGAGACTCTTGTGATCCGTAAAGATCTGACAGTGAGTCCCGTACAGATAATGCCTCCAGATTTTCAAAGCAAAACTACTGCTGCTAGCTCCAAATCATGTGTTGGGTAATTCACTTCATAAGGTTTCAGCTGTCGCGACGCATAAGCGATCACCTTGGCATTCTGCATCAATACGCACCCGAGTCCTTGGTTCGAAGCATCACTGTAAACTATAAATCCCACAGTTCCCTGTGGAAGTGATAGAATCGGTGCCGTCGTCAATCTCTTCTTCAATTCATCAAAACTAGTCTAACACGACTCGTTCCACTCAAACTTTTGAGTTTTCTGCAGGAGTCGAGTAAGTGGGCGGGAAATTTTGGAAAATCCTTCCACGAACCGACGATAATACCCAGCAAGTTCTAAGAAACTTCGGACTTCTTTCAAATTCTTTGGAGGCTTCCAATCCAAAACCGCTTCGATCTTCTGCGGATCTACTCGGACTCCTTCAGCTGATACCACATGACCGAGGAACATTACTTCCTTTAGCCAGAATTCACACTTAGAGAGTTTGGCATACATATGCTCGCTTCTCAAAAGTCCTAATACAATCCGCAAATGCTGTGCATGCTCTTCCGGGTTCTTAGAATACACCAGAATGTCATCAATGAACACGACCACAAATTTATCCAAATATTCGATGAACACTCGGTTCATCAACTGCATGAATACAGCAGGTGCATTAGTGAGACCAAACGGCATCACTACAAATGCATGGTGTCCGTAGCGAGTTCTGAATACTGATTTCGGAACATCAGATTCTTCAATCCTCAACTGATGATACCCTGATCTCAGATCGATTTTAGAAAATACTGTTGCCCCTTGCAACTGGTCAAACAGATCATCAATCCGTGGCAACGAATACTTGTTCTTAATCGTCATCTTGTTCAGCTCTCGATAGTCAATACACAGTCGAAGCGATCCATCCTTCTTTCGGACAAAAAGGAATGGCGCTCCCCAGGGTGAAATGCTTGGCTGAATATAGCCTTTATCCAGTAACTCCTCCAGCTGCTTCTTCAGTTCATACATTTCAGTAGGTGCCATATGATACGGCGCCTTAGAAATTGGTGTAGCTCCGGGTTCCAGCTTAATGGTAAATTCTACATCCCTTCGTGGAGGTAGTCCAGGTAACTCGTCAGGAAATACATCTGGAAATTTGTTAACAACAGGAATGGATGAAAGTTCCATAGTTTCGTCTTTTTTCTTCATTGCATAGCACCAAGCATCTTGCATACTCTGTTTCAACAATTTGACAGCTTTCATCGCCTTAATCAACTTTCCTGAGCTTCCTGGTTTCCATCCCTCAAATAGTACTTCGGAACCATCGTCAGCGATCAGCGAGATATTCCTCATTCGGTAGTTTACAATTGCTCCATATCGATTAAGCCAATCGTCTCCGAGAATCAGGTCGTCTCCTTGCATTTCTATTACAATCAAATTTGAGAGCCACTCTCTGCCTCCAAATGATACAGGGAAATTTCTGGTTTTTAAGTTCCCGAAAATCCTCTCTCCACTCGGTAAACCAACAACATAAGGTTCACAAGCATGAAAACCGGAAATATTTAAACGATTTACACAAGACAAGGATATAAAAGAATGCGTAGCTCCTGTATCGAATAAAACGCTAACTGGCTGGGAAAGGATCTGGATAGTACCTTATGCGACAGCAGCATCCTGATCGTCTATTTTCCTCATCTCGTACATACGTGGGTGAACAGATCCGGCACTCTATGTACCCTTTCGGTCCCATTGTCCTCTGCCTCGTCCGCGGCCAAAATTTTGAGGCATCTGAACACTTTGCTGCGTCTGTTGGATACTAGCTTCCTTCTGAACTGGCTGCGATGAATAGGTTCCATTGTACTTGGTGGAGTCCTTGCAAAACATCGCACGGTGCCCTTCCTGTCCGCAGTCAAAACATGTAACTGGAGTGTGCAAATAATCACGCCAAAGGTGGCCTGGGCGACCACAGTTAAAGCACTTCCTAGCTGTATCCATCGTGGTTGACTTTGTTCCGTAATTATTTCCGCTCTTAGATGGGTGCGGAGGTTTCTTGAAAGAAAAAGAAGACAAGGCCTTGCGGAGCCCACTGCTCTTGTGCTCTGTAAAAGTACCAGAGACTTTCTATTTCTTCGAATCCATAAACTTCTCCATTGCTGCTTCTTTTATTTCGTACGCCAACGCCTTATCCTGGTATTGGCGGAGAGTGGTACATTCAAAACCGGACATGTACCTCTGGATTTCTGGTTTCATCCTCATTTCAAAATGAATCATCATCTCCGCATCTGTTCTGACCAGATGTCGAACAAATGCTAACTGCTGGTTAAACGTCTTAATTGTCTGGGATACGGGTTCGTCTGATGGCTGAGCGGAGAAAAACTCCCGAATTTTGGCTTCCCTCACAGGACGAGGGCAGTACTGAGCTTCCATCATCATTTTAAATTCTGTCCAATCAGCATCATGATCTGCAGGTCGGATAGCTTCCCACCACTCGGATGCCTCCCCAATCAGAAAGTATTTGGCAATAGGAGCTCTCCTGTCGTCTGGGCAATTAATTCCAGCAAAAATTTTCTTCAATTCCTTCAACCAGTGATCCCAAGTGGGAGTCTCGGAAAAGCCGTCAAATTTGGGTGGTTGCATTTTCGCTACCTCTTGCAACCATCGGTCACCTCGATTTCCCATTTATGGGATCCTTTGCTGTCCATCTCCCTGCTGAAGTCCCACTGCCATCTGCATTGGGTCCACGATATGAGTGAACTGAGTCATCTGATTCACCACTTGATGAAGGATTTCTGGTACAGCAGGTTCCGGTTCGTTATTGATGGATTGTTGTGGCTCGCCTGAGCTATGACTATCCTGATTAGAAGGCGATGCCTCCCTTTCAGCATTCCTTCGTCCGCGTCCACGACCGCGACCACGTCCACGTCCGCCTCTCAACATACTGTAAGCACAAATACTTAATTTACAGGAAACAACATCGTTCTAATGTTCAAGTATAAAAAGGTATAACATGTAAAGAACGAGATAGAGTTTAGGAACTTACAACCACCGTTCGCATGAAGACGTAGGCAGTACAGTGATGTCATTCACGGCCGGTTAACTCAAAAGACGTAAATGACCCCTATTTTAACCCAATGGCCAAGATATCTATAATCTTAGCTCCGATACCATATTCTGTAACACCCCCGATATATTCGGGAATATTACAGCGCCGTAAATCCTTTACATAAGAATTTACAAGGCTGAATAAAAGAAATGACACTAACAGATACCAATTTATGAAATTACTGAAATAAAATACAACCGTCTGGTACAAATATCCAATGAAGAGTTATTATTACATCACCAAAATCCAAACATTATAAACTGATGACGTACTCGAGTACTTATTGAAATAACCAACAAACAACGAATGAAAACCCGGAACATCACTCTCCACCCTCGTCGTCATGCATCTCCGGTGGTTGTTTCCCGCTCTCCTGGATCCCGAACATACACAAATGTTCACCCCGAAGGGGTTAGCACAACGATGCTAGTACAAGTACAATAATCATACAACAGTGATATAATCAACAATTATATCATAACAAGTTTCTCCAACGAGAAATATCCACAACACATATCATAGCATAACAGTTTCAACATACTAATGGTATTCCAACGATCCAGCACACACAGCTATAGATTCCCATGATGATCCCGTCGAACCAACACATGGTGGAAATACCTGTCCAACGATCTAGCGCACACAGCTATAGATTCCCATGATGATTCCCGTCGGATCAACGCATGGTGGACATATAATCACAACATATTTACACGATACAATCACATCATAATTGTCATAATATAAACAATTCTAATTAGAGTACTTGCCTCAGTTCGTTGATAAGAATAAAGCTTCCACGAATATCAAGGCGTGGTCAGTGCCTCACTGATCAGCCGACTGACTCGACTGATGGCCTAACGTACATTACGTACCAAACATAGCGTACGTTAACTCATGCTCGATAGCGCGCGTTAAGCTACATTCTTAGCGTGCGCTATCATGAGTTTGCATGAGAAAATTTGCATGTTGTTGTACAAGGATGCCAATGCAAGAAATATCATACTCCAATAATCAAAACCACAAATCCGTAGCGAGTTCTGAATACTGATTTCGGAACATCAGATTCTTCAATCCTCAGCTGATGATACCCTGATCTCAGATCGATTTTAGAAAATACTGTTGCCCCTTGCAACTGGTCAAACAGATCATCAATCCGTGGCAACGAATACTTGTTCTTAATCGTCATCTTGTTCAGCTCTCGATAGTCAATACACAGTCGAAGCGATCCATCCTTCTTTCGGACAAAAAGGAATGGCGCTCCCCAGGGTGAAACGCTTGGCTGAATATAGCCTTTATCCAGTAACTCCTCCAGCTGCTTCTTCAGTTCATACATTTCAGTAGGTGCCATATGATACGGCGCCTTAGAAATTGGTGTAGCTCCGGGTTCCATCTCAATGGTAAATTCTACATCCCTTCGTGGAGGTAGTCCAGGTAACTCGTCAGGAAATACATCTGGAAATTTGTTAACAACAGGAATGGATGAAAGTTCCATAGTTTCGTCTTTTTTCTTCATTGCATAGCACCAGTACCCGGTACAGCCCTGTTTCAACAATTTGACAGCTTTCATCGCCTTAATCAACTTTCCTGAGCTTCCTGGTTTCCATCCCTCAAATAGTACTTCGGAACCATCATCAGCGATCAGCGAGATATTCCTCATTCGGTAGTTTACAATTGCTCCATATCGATTAAGCCAATCGTCTCCGAGTATGAGGTCGTCTCCTTGCATTTCTATTACAATCAAATTTGAGAGCCACTCTCTGCCTCCAAATGATACAGGGAAATTTCTGGTTTTTAAGTTCCCGAAAATCCTCTCTCCACTCGGTAAACCAACAACATAAGGTTCACAAGCATGAAAACCGGAAATATTTAAACGATTTACACAAGACAAGGATATAAAAGAATGCGTAGCTCCTGTATCGAATAAAACGCTAACTGGCTGGGAAAGGATCTGGATAGTACCTTATGCGACAGCAGCATCCTGATCGTCTATTTTCCTCATCTCGTACATACGTGGGTGAACAGATCCGGCACTCTATGTACCCTTTCGGTCCCATTGTCCTCTGCCTCGTCCGTGGCCAAAATTTTGAGGCATCTGAACACTTTGCTGCGTCTGTTGGATACTAGCTTCCTTCTGAACTGGCTGCGATGAATAGGTTCCATTGTACTTGGTGGCGTCCTTGCAAAACATCGCACGGTGCCCTTCCTGTCCGCAGTCAAAACATGTAACTGGAGTGTGCAAATAATCACGCCAAAGGTGGCCTGGGCGACCACAGTTAAAGCACTTCCTAGCTGTATCCATCGTGGTTGACTTTGTTCCGTAATTATTTCCGCTCTTAGATGGGTGCGGAGGTTTCTTGAAAGAAAAAAAAAGACAAGGCCTTGCGGAGCCCACTGCTCTTGTGCTCTGTAAAAGTACCAGAGACTTTCTATTTCTTCGAATCCATAAACTTCTCCATTGCTGCTTCTTTTATTTCGTACGCCAACGCCTTATCCTGGTATTGGCGGAGAGTGGTACATTCAAAACCGGACATGTACCTCTGGATTTCTAGTTTCATCCTCATTTCAAAATGAATCATCATCTCCACATCTGTTTTGACCAGATGTCGAACAAATGCTAACTGCTGGTTAAACATCTTAATTGTCTGGGATACGGGTTCGTCTGATGGCTGAGCGGAGAAAAACTCCCGAATTTTGGCTTCCCTCACAGGACGAGGGCAGTACTGAGCTTCCATCATCATTTTAAATTCTGTCCAATCAGCATCATGATCTGCAGGTCGGATAGCTTCCCACCACTCGGATGCCTCCCCAATCAGAAAGTATTGGGCAATAGGAGCTCTCCTGTCGTCTGGGCAATTAATTCCAGCAAAAATTTTCTTCAATTCCTTCAACCAGTGATCCCAAGTGGGAGTCTCGGAAAAGCCGTCAAATTTGGGTGGTTGCATTTTCGCTACCTCTTGCAACCATCGGTCACCTCGATTTCCCATTTCTGGGATCCTTTGCTGTCCATCTCCCTGCTGAAGTCCCACTGCCATCTGAATTGGGTCCACGACATGAGCGAACTGAGTCATCTAATTCACCACTTGATGAAGGATTTCTGGTACAGCAGGTTCCGGTTCGTTATTGATGGATTGTTGTGGCTCGCCTGAGCTATGACTATCCTGATTAGAAGGCGATGCCTCCCTTTCAGCATTCCTTCGTCCGCGTCCACGACCGCGACCACGTCCACGTCCGCCTCTCAACATACTGTAAGCACAAATACTTAATATACAGGAAACAACATCGTTCTAATGTTCAAGTATAAAAAGGTACAACATGTAAAGAACGAGATAGAGTTTTGGAACTTACAACCACCGTTCGCATGAAGACGTAGGCAGTACAGTGATGTCATTCACGGCCGGTTAACTCAAAAGACGTAAATGACCCCTATTTTAACCCAATGGCCAAGATATCTATAATCTTAGCTCCGATACCATATTCTGTAACACCCCCGATATATTCGGGAATATTACAGCGCCGTAAATCCTTTACATAAGAATTTACAAGGCTGAATAAAAGAAATGACACTAACAGATACCAATTTATGAAATTACTGAAATAAAATACAACCGTATGGTACAAATATCCAATGAAGAGTTATTATTACATCACCAAAATCCAAACATTATAAACTGATGACGTACTCGAGTACTTATTGAAATAACCAACAAACAACAGACAGTAAACCCGGCCGGAACATCACTCTCCACCCTCGTCGTCATGCATCTCCAGTGGTTGTTTCCCCGCTCTCCTGGATCCTGAACATACACAAATGTTCACCCCCGAAGGGGTTAGCACAACGATGCTAGTACAAGTACAATAATCATACAACAGTGATATAATCAACAATTATATCATAACAAGTTTCTCCAACGAGAAATATCCACAACACATATCATAGCATAACAGTTTCAACATACTAATGGTATTCCAACGATCCAGCACACACAGCTATAGATTCCCATGATGATCCCGTCGAACCAACACATGGTGGAAATACCTGTCCAACGATCCAGCGCACACAGCTATAGATTCCCATGATGATTCCCGTCGGATCAACGCATGGTGGACATATAATCACAACATATTTACACGATACAATCACATCATAATTGTCATAATATAAACAATTCTAATTAGAGTACTTGCCTCGGTTCGTTGATAAGAATAAAACTTCCACGAATATCAAGGCGTGGTCAGTGCCTCACTGATCAGCCGACTGAATCGACTGATGGCCTAACGTACATTACGTACCAAACGTAGCGTACGTTAACTCATGCTCGATAGCGCGCGTTAAGCTACATTCTTAGCGTGCGCTATCATGAGTTTGCATGAGAAAATTTGCATGTTGTTATACTTAAGTACAAGGATGCCAATGCAAGAAATATCATACTCCAATAATCAAAACCACAAATCCGAATAATACAGGATTTGAATATAGATGAAATACACAGTAATAAATCCGGATATTACAGTTAGATGATGATCCTTTGAGGGCGGGCGATCGTGTCCACTGATTAGGTTTGGAGGGCCCTCAGACTACGCCGGCCTCGTATTTAAACGAAGGGCGGGCGATCTTGGCCTTAAGGGACCTTGGATGGCCGAAGCAGCCGGTTCCATCGACTACCAGGACCATGGCTGTATGTTGTGCGGTGGAGGCGATCTCGTGCCTTAGTCCGTCATGCTAGATGGTGAACTGTTGATGGCGAACGAGTCCTTCGGTTTGTTGATGTAGCTTGATGATGGCGACCGGGCTGGAAGACTGGTGATCGTCGTCCGGCTGCCGATCGCGTTATAAGTTGATATCAGCGATCGGGCTGGCGGGCTGGAGATCATCACTCGGGCGCCGATCGCGCTGCTCATAGGCTAAGAAGAAACCTTTGCCTGGCCAGAAAGTCTGCGGCCTTAGCTCGGAAGGTCGCGTAGGTCGAGGGTTGGTCCTTCGTAAGATGCCTGAACATAGGCGAAAGACCATGGAATCCTCCCAGGACCGAGTATAGGGCGATCTCATCGCTTACGGGTTCGCCGTTGAGGATGATCTCGTCTACTCGGTCGATGTAGTCCGAGTCGGACTCTTCTTCTCCCTGCCTGATTTGCATCATGCGAAGGGGACTTTCCGATCGAGCGACCTTGGCGGCGAAGTAAGCTGTGAAGACGTTCGCCAGTTGGTTAAAGGAGCCGATGGACCGAGGCGGCAATGAGGCGTACCACCTGTGGGCGAGGTCGTCCAGCGTCAGAGGGAACATTCGGCACCTGGTCGCGTCTGATGCCCCACACCCGGTCATATAGATGTTGAACTTGCTCAGGTGTGTTTCGGGGTCCGATCGCCCCTCGTACAAGGGTGTTTGAGGAGGAGCGATCTTGTGCTGCACGGGGGCGAGCTCGATGTGGACCGCGAGCGGCTCGCTCGGCTCGGCGATCTGGTTCTTGGCTCCTGCCCCGGATTCCAGGAGCGCCTTCATGTCGTCGAGCTGGCGTTGCATCGCGGCCATCGCCGTGGCTCGGTCGCTCGTGGATCAGCTTTGGGAGCGGGAGCCTAGGCGATCGTGTACCGATCTCCTGACTCCGCTGCTGCTGACCTAGGCTATTTGTCGAGGGGGAGCCAGACGGCTGGGCTGCCTTCTGGGAGTCGGATAGGCCGAGCTCCTGGTGACGGACTCGAACTCCGTCGTCTCGTGGCTGGGGCCGGACTGCCCCGGTCGCCAAGATGGGTCGCTGCTGAGGCGATCGAAAACTGAGGTGCCCCGGCTAGCGAGCGCCTCTCTTTGCGATCGGGAGCCTCCTGGCGATCGCCCGGTCAGCAACGCCTTGAACTTCCGTTTGGTCTTCCTGCGGATGGCTGAGGGCGTGATAGCGGGAGGTGCGTCGAGAGCACTCCGTCGCTCCTGTAGGACGGCCATGGCCTCCTCGATCTGTTCCGAAGTTTGGAACTGATCGAGTGAGAGACTTGGGCCGCCGCCCAGGGGCGGGATCGAGCGTCTCCGACCGCGGCGGCTACCCTCCGCCATCGGCTGTGGCTCGGACTGAGACGGAAAGAGACGTCTGACGGGCTGGCCAGCGGCTTTCTTCGACGCGGAGGCGGAAGACATTTTTCTGAAAGATTTCTCTGAAGAACAGTGAGTCTTTCTTCAGGTATATGCCCCGGAGAACAGTGAGTGTTCTTCGATACGGTAGGAATAAAAATGAGGGTTGGATCCCCTTCCTCTAGCGCCAATTGTTGTTGCCCAAAATATTTATCCGAAGATTAAATACTGCTGGAATGGACGGACAACAAACAAGGTTGCGGGAGCACTTCCGAGAGGGTGTAAATAACACAAGATTTGCCGGGTTTGTTAGGCCCGGGCTTGAATGCTCTCGCGATATGTTATTAATACAAATATTCGTGGATACAAGTATTAATGTGAGAATCTAAGAACAATGAGTGTAAAAAGATCCTGTTAATCCAGCTCTTGAGCGAAGCCTTGGTGTTCTTGCTCTCGGCCGATCGTCTTCTGTGTGAGAGAGGCTGAGAGAGAAGAATGAACCGAGAGATAGCTGTTTCCAAGAGTAGGAAAGCCAAGTTGTGAGTATTGCTTGGAGAGATGGACTTCAGAGAATCAAAGTTCGGTTTCTTTGGACAAGTGCAGGCTGCCCTCTATTTATAGGGGCTGAGGAGCCTTGTCTTCTGGCGGGCGATCGCCTTACGGCCAATATAATAATGGGGCGATCGTATTTAAGTCACACGGGTTGTCGGTGTAACACCCCAAACTAGGCGGATATTACAGTGCCGTAGATCCCCAACTGGGACCCACCAGGCAAATGAAAATGAATGAATTACACAGGATAAATGTAGTACCGAACTACATTACAACAATAATTACTCCGATGAGGAGTTTAGTTACAACACACCAGGACAATACCGAATACTAGTGTATTTTATATGAAGATAAAATACACAACACTGAATGAAACGGAGTATTCAATGAAAGTCTGCAGCGGAAAATAAAAGACAATGACATGAATAACTGAAAGATCGGGGCCCCCTACTAGTATCACTGGGACTCCTCGACGTCAGCGTGTTCTCCCCGTACTTTTGCCTTACCAAGACTGAAAAACAAAATCCCCAAAACGGGTCGCTTAAGCAGAACAACAATCCACAAGGGTTGAAAATACACAATCATGATTATATCGAAGTTATGAAATATCCAGCCGAAACATACGCAATCAAACATGCTATATGAATCAACTAACGATGCGGCTCAAAGGGTGGCGCCACACTACGCCCGGGATGGAAATGTGTCCGTGCACAAGCCACCAACGATCAATACACGCGTGGTCTTGTACCTAATCGATCTCACGAGACACATTGACTCGTGTGCACGATCCCAATGTGAGGCCAACAACCAACACACGACCATAATGTGCCCAACATGAAAATCCTACACATACCAACCGCGCCCAAGATGACCCGGAATGCCACGTTATGACAAAAGTGACATCGAAAATGAATAATGACTCACCGAGGTGGAATGGTAATGAAATAAATGACATCAATGAAAAGATTGGAACCGTCGTTCCTTATGGTGAAATGATTAATTGATAACAACAAGTTTTGATACGGTTAATATAATGATGAATGAGTTATGATTATGAATGAACAACAACAAAAGGCATGAATATCCTTTTAACCGAGTAAGAATTAACTTACACAATACCGATGAAGAATGTCCGTCCACGAACAACGTCCTAACCAAGATACCGATCGCTCGAACAACCTTGAATAACAACAATTACCAACAATCGTTCAATACACGCATCAAGTAACAAAACACGACTAACCCAACGGTCGAAACAACGATAATCAAACTCATAAGGCATTCCAACGAATACATAACCAACCACACAACTTCGGAATGATCCAATCCCGAATATGTCGAAACCAAACCAAAATGAGTATTTCGAACTAACAAAACACTTCAATGACATCAATAATCCATTAGGAATCCATAATTCATGGTTACAACAACATCAATCGGAAAATCCCCAATTAACCAAAGTCAACCCCAAGGGTTCTTGAAATAATTTCGAAAATAACCATTAAATCCGTAGGAATATATTTATCCAAGGTAGATAATCCATATCTAACATATTCCAATGATAATCCAAGCTTACACGAAGAAATCGGAAGGAAAACCCAAAAATCCGAAATTCTAGATCCAAGAATTTAATACCTTTGATTCGATGAATAGGAGATGATGAAGTGATGATTAATCCAACTCAAAGTCTTGAAGATGATGATTGATGATTACACCTTGAAGAATACCCTCAAAATCGCCCAAATCGCCAAGAACCGAGCGAGAGAAAGAGATTAGAATGATAAATGACGAACTCGACTAAAGCCCAATTTATAGTCATCCGTGTTAGCGTGCGCTAGCCAATGCGTAGCGTGCGCTAACGGGAAATTTGGGTATTCCGGTACCTCTTGTCCGAACACGGTAGCGCGCTACGTACCTTTTGTAGCGTGCGCTACGACCATACTACTAGCGTACGTAATTGCTCATAGTTAGCGTGCGCTAACGAATAATTTGATGCCCGATCGAAATCCGAAGCGCATGTCCTCTCGATCGACCTCGATAGCGTGCGCTACAACCAATATTTAGCGTGCGCTATAATATCGATTGCGACGCTAAAAACAACACATAGCGTGCGCTATGAGTTAATCGAGCGATCCGGTAGCCACCGGACTCAACTGATTTGTCCTTAGCGCGCTACACCACATATTAGCGTGCGCTACTACAACCACTAGCGTGCGCTACTTACCATTCGTAGCGTGCGCTACTTATAACTCACTGCGATCCGGTACCTTACGGGTGCGGCCAGTAACCTCGGCGTGCGCTAAAGGCGAGTGGTAGCGTGCGCTACCTATACCCAATTAGTGTACGCTAAAGGAGTACGTAGCGTGCGCTACTCCTCACGCATACCGCAACGAAAATAACAATGATGATAAACAACACACAAAACAACAAACCGATTAGTTATTAATGACGATTGATATACGATACAATTACTCTTAATGATGAATAACATGAAAGAATCTTAGAGACAATTAATTAATAATGAGAGAAAATTCGAGTATCAATTCTTGAATGATAAATCTTGAATGATAATTCTTGAATTACAACCGGGTATTACATACACCCCCTTAAAAGAGTTTCGTCCTCGAAACTAAGGGTAAACAACTCGGGACATGAACTATCCATCACGATCGCAAACAATAATGTCCAAATAGTTCTCGGGACCAAATCAATCGCACGCCCAAGTCCCCAAGTCTTGACGTCTCGGATCACAATGAACGATTTCCCAAAAATATCACGAAGTCTCGGTATGACACCAAAAGGAATGCATCAAACGATCTCAAAATCTCAAGATTCTCAAATACGATCATTATAAGATAGATCAACAATAAATGATCCACAACCATGACACATTAATACGGATTGAGTTATATAGTCATCCGAAAGACAAGGCTATATATCAAATGTACCCAACATCGATATCCTCCATACCATCGATCTCCTCGATCCCAACGATTCGACGAAGACCCAAACCCGAACTCACCGCTTAATATGACCCCGAAAGGTTACCAAAACGAGAGTGACTATGATGAATGATAAATGATTAGATATCCGACAAGGATCAAGAATAACTCGCGAGGTGAACTAATAACGAAATGAGTGATAACTCAAATGAAATTATTGGAACCATTGTTCCCGTGAAGTGAATGATTGGTTGATAAATATAAGTCTTAACGTGATTGATATATGATGAATGACCTATGCGAATAATTGAACGGCGATGAAATGAATGATTATCCTATTACCGAGCAAGAATTAACTTGCTCAACACCGGTGATGAATGTCTGTTGTATCACCGTTAAAGCAAACAACAATCGAACTCGTAAATGCGAGATGAAGATGCTTTCCCGGCATGAATACGACTAGAAACGATCTCTTGGACGTGAGTCCGATGTCCCTCCGAACTCTTTCCATACCGAGGCGGGAAAGTCACGTGATAATTACGGATCTCGTATGAAGATTGCATTATGATTACGAGACGGAATGATAACAATGAGCATACACGCTCTAACAAAATGAATGCATTAATAATGCAATAAACGATAAATCGACATGACGCCGTAATATGAGAAGATCGCATGAAAAATCAAGTGAGGTGACAAGCCTATCCGATGAAATTCTGAAATGATTACCTTGAACAAGTTCACAAGATTGAAAAATTTGATTCACAAGATCAACAACTGAACCGTGAGATGGACTGGATGGTTAATGAATTAATCAAACAATGAGATTGACTCCGTGATGAATGAATTAATTGAACAATGAGGTTAACTGAGTGATGAATGAATTGACTGAACAATTTTAGAAAATCCCTCCACAAACCGCCGATAATAACCGGCTAATCCGAGAAAGCTTCGGATTTTCTTAACATTCTTCGGAGGTAACCAATCTTGGATAGCCTTCGTCTTCTGAGGATCAACACGCACTCCATCTGATGAAATTACAGGTTCGAGAAAAGTCACTACGGACATCCAGAACTCACCTTTGGAAAACTTTCCATAAAGTTGCTCTCGTCTTAACACGTCGGGAACCTGATGAAAATGAACCTCGTGTTCCTCTCGGTCACGAGAATAATCAAAATGTCATCGATGAAGATAACAACAAATTGATCCAAAAGTCGATGAAAACCTGATTCATTAACTCCATGAATACCGCAGGTGCATTAATCAACCCAACCGGCAAAACCGCAAACTCATAATGACCATAGCGTGTTCGAAATGCCGTCCTCGTGGTATCCGATTCTCGAATTCGCAACTGATGACATCCAGATCTTAATTCGATCTTGGAAAATACTGAAACTCCCCGAAGTTGATCCAAAAGATCATCGATACGGGGTAGAGGATGTTTATCCTTGATCATCATCTGTTCAACTCCTCGTAATAATACACACACGAACGAACCATACTTCTCCTTGACAGTAACACCGGTGCTCCCCAGGGGGACGCACTCGGTCGGAGATAACCTTTCTCGCACAATTCCTCAAGTTGAGTCTTCAACTTCTGCATTTGGTCGGGGCCATCCGGTATGATGCCTTCGATAACGGGGACGTACCGGGCTCCAACTCACTCGTGAATTCCACAATTCTATGTGAAGGCCACCAAGTAACTCGTGCGGGAAATACATCGTCAATCGATGACAATGATACCATGAATGATTGAACACCTCGATTGTCTAAGAACGGCAATAGGTGACAATGATATAATGAATGATTAAGTAACTCGATTGCCCATGAATGGCCAATCGATGAAAATGATACAATGAATGATTGAATAACTCGATTGCCTATGATCGGCCAATCGATGACAATGATATAATGAATGATTGAATATCTCGATTGCCCATGAACGGCCAATCGATGAAAATGATACAATGATTGATTGAATAACTCGATTGCCTATGATCGGCCAATCGATGACAATGATATAATGGATGATTGAATATCTCGATTGCCCATGAACGGCCAATCGATGAAAATGATATAATGAATGATTAAGTAACTCGATTGCCCATGAACGGCCAATCTATGAAAATGATATAATGAATGATTGAATAACTCGATTGCCTATGATCGGCCAATCGATGACAATGATATAATGGATGATTGAATATCTCGATTGCCCATGAACGGCCAATCGATGAAAATGATATAATGAATGATTGAATATCTCGATTGCGGAATTTCTCTGCTTCCGCCATAATAATAATTCTACTTGAACAACGGGGATTACTTCCCTGAAGCACACATTCGACAACCAACGACGGAAAGATAGCGACCAAACGCTAACAAACACTGAGGATAGTATCAAGACGGTTAAACCAACTAATACCGAAAATTACATCGTCCTAAGATAAATTCACCACGATTAGGTCCACCAACCAATCGCGGTTACTAAGCTTACTTCGGTATGATTCCGAAAATTCTTCCATCGTCAGGTAGACCGATGGTATGAGGTCCACAAGCAATAGGACTATCCCGAAATAAGTCTACTCAAGCATGATTCGAAAATGAATGAATGCGGTGTACCAGCATCAAAAGGTACACACGGGTTGAAATAAAATTACGAGTATACCTGAAATCATTCGGGCCACCGGATCGTCGATCCTCCTCATCACATGAATCTGGGATTTGCCGGCCCCCGAACCGGACGCTCCCGTCTGATAAATATGAGCTCCAACTCTATTTGCTTCCATTGCCTTAAACGACGTTGACAAAGCAGTCTGATTCTGAAACGCTGGTTGCTTTGGGGCCTGAGATGCCACCGGAGCCGACTTGGAGTTCTTTCGGCAAAAACGGGCCTTATGCCCAAAATTCCCACAATTATGACATGTGATAGACGGCGTCGTACACCTAGTATCTTGAAATGGCCGCGCCCCACGGTTAAAGCAGAGATGATGGCAGGCCTGCTCGGGCGAGATCCACAGGATTAGGTGCCGTAGGAGGGCCTTCGAAGCGGTAGGACCATACGAGGTTTCTTGGAGGTTGACCAAGCGCCTTCTGTCCGATTACGCTTCGTTGATTTCTTGCTGACAGATGAAGGTTGTTGTTCAGCACTTTCCTTAGCAGCCGTCTCATACGGGAGAGTTCGCTCGATTAAACCGGCCAGAGTGGCGCAATGATGATTGAGCAACTGAACATGGGTCATCATGGCCTGCATAAAAGTGAGTGGATCAACCCGAACATCTCTTGATCGAGCCGAGTCCCGTACGATTTCTGACAGTGATTATTCCCCGGGTTTCGGCCCGTACCGCGGCCTCTCCCCGTGCATCCCCTGACAGCTCTCCCCATACTGAAGTAGGAAGGTCGCATAATGATTATATTTCCCGCATGATTATCACGTTATGATGATGTCATGAGATGATGAAAATGAGTATAACGGCTCTAACTTAGTGATTATATGAATGATTTACTGAAGTGACATGATTATCTGATGAAATTCTTGAAATGATTATCTTGAGTAACTTAACAAGATTAATAATATGATCATCAGAATCGACAACTCAGTAATGAAATGAATTAAGTGATTAATGAGTTAATATGATCGTCCCGATCACAATGAATGATAATGTTTGAGGATTGTTAATTGATGAATGATGAATGAATGACTATTGCCAGAAATTATACCATGGCGTTAGAAATCTTACAGTTCTTAGATGCGATTGGCTCGGCATTTGCACAGTTCACACGTGACGCGAAAGTCCAATGATACTAGTCTGATGACGATGATTTCAAATGAGACATGACTCGGAAGGTAGTATTCAAAACCACGCTCTGATACCAACTCTGTAACACCCCAAACTAGGCGGATATTACAGTGTCGTAGATCCCCAACTGGGACCCACCAGGCAAATGAAAATGAATGAATTACACAGGATAAATGTAGTACCGAACTACATTACAACAATAATTACTCCGATGAGGAGTTTAGTTACAACACACCAGAACAATACCGAATACTAGTGTATTTTATATGAAGATAAAATACACAACACCGAATGAAACGGAGTATTCAATGAAAGTCTGCAGCGGAAAATAAAGGACAATGACATGAATAATCTGAAGATCGGGGCCCCTACTAGTATCACCAGGACTCCTCGACGTCGGCGTGTTCTCCCGTACTTTTGCCTTACCAAGACACGAAAAACAAAATCCCCAAACGGGGTCGATTAAGCAGAACAACAATCCACAAGGGTTGAAAATACACAATCATGATTATATACGAAGTTATGAAATATCTGTCGAAACATACGCAATCAAACATGCTATATGAATCAACTAACAAGATGCGGCTCAAAGGGTGGCGCCACACTACGCCCGGATGGAAATGTGTCCGTGCACAAGCCACCAACGATCAATACACGCGTGGTCTTGTACCTAATCGGTCTCACGAGACACATTGACTCGTGTGCACATCCAATGTGAGGCCAACAACCAACACACGACCATAATGTGCCCGACATGAAAATCCTACACATACCAACCGCACGCCAAGATGACCCGGAATGCCACGTTATGACAAAAGTGACATCGAAAATGAATAATGACTCACCGAGGTGGAATGGTAATGAAATAAATGACACTCAATGAAAAGATTGGAACCGCTGCTCCTTATGATGAAATGATTAATTGATAACAACAAGTTTTGATACGGTTAATATAATGATGAATGAGTTATGATTATGAATGAACAACAACAAAAGGCATGAATATCCTTTTAACGAGTAAGAATTAACTTACACAATACCGATGAAGAATGTCCGTCCACGAACAACGCCTAACCAAGATACCGATCGCTCGAACAACCTTGAATAACAACAATTACCAACAATCGCTCAATACACGCATCAAGTAACAAAACACGACTAACCCAACGGTCGAAACAACGATAATCAAACTCATAAGGCATTCCAACGAATACATAACCAACCACACAACTTGGAATTATCCAATCCGAATATGTCGAAACCAAACCAAAATGAGTATTTCGAACTAACAAAACACTTCAATGACATCAATAATCCATTAGGAATCCATAATTCATGGTTACAACAACATCAATCGGAAAATCCCCAATTAACCAAAGTCAACCCCAAGGGTTCTTGAAATAATTTCAAAATAACCATTAAATCCGTAGGAATATATTTATCCAAGGTAGATAATCCATATCTAACATATTCCAATGATAATCCAAGCTTACGAAGAAATCGGAAGGAAAACCCAAAAATCCAAATTCTAGATCCAAGAATTTAATACCTTTGATTCGATGAATAGGAGATGATGAAGTGATGATTAATCCAACTCAAAGTCTTGAAGATGATGATTGATGATTACACCTTGAAGAATACCCTCAAAATCGCCCAAATCGCCAAGAACCGACGAGAGAAAGAGATTAGAATGATAAATGACGAACTCGACTAAACTGGCCCAATTTATAGTCGGTCCGTGTTAGCGTGCGCTAGCCCTAATGCGTAGCGTGCGCTAACGGGAAATTTGGGTATTCCGGTACCCACTGTCCGAACACGGTAGCGGCGCTACGTACCTTTGTAGCGTGCGCTACGACCATACTACTAGCGTACGTAATTGCTCATAGTTAGCGTGCGCTAACGAATAATTTGATGCCCAAGATCAAATCCGAAACGCATGTCCTCTCGATTCGACCTCGATAGCGTGCGCTACAACCAATATTTAGCGTGCGCTATAATATCGATTGCGACGCTAAAAACAACACATAGCGTGCGCTATGAGTTAATTCAGTGCGATCCGGAGCCACCGGACTCAACCCGATTTGTCCTTAGCGCGCGCTACACCACATATTAGCGTGCGCTACTACAACCCACTAGCGTGCGCTACTTACCATTCGTAGCGTGCGCTACTTATAACTCAACTGCAGCCGGTACCTTCCGGATCGGCCAGCTGGTAACCTCGGCGTGCGCTAAAGCCGAGTGGTAGCGTGCGCTACCTATACCCAATTAGTGTACGCTAAAGGAGTACGTAGCGTGCGCTACTCCTCACGCACACCGCAACGAAAATAAAATAACAATGATGATAAACACGGCACGAAACTCCAAACCGATTAGTGATGAATGACGATTGATATACGATACAATTACTCGAATGATGAATACCATGATGAATCGAGTGACAATTGATTAATAATGAGTGAAAATTACTGAGTATCAATTACTGAATGATAAATACTGAATGATAATTACTGAGTTACAACCGGGTATTACATACACCCCCCCTTAAAAGAGTTTCGTCCTCGAAACTAAGGGTAAACAACTCGGGACATGAACTATCCATCACGATATGCAAACAATAATGTCCAAATAGTTCTCGGGACCAAATCAATCGCACGCCCAAGTCCCCAAGTCTTGACGTCTCGGATCACAATGAACGATTTCCCAAAAATATCACGAAGTCTCGGTATGACACCAAAAGGAATGCATCAAACGATCTCAAAATCTCAAGATTCTCAAATACGATCATTATAAGATAGATCAACAATAAATGATCCACAACCATGACACATTAATACGGATTGACTTATATAGTCATCTGAAAGACAAGGCTATATATCAAATGTACCCAACATCGATATCCTCCATACCATCGATCTCCTCGATCCCAACGATTCGACGAAGACCCAAACCTGAACTCACCGCTTAATATGACCCCGAAAGGTTACCAAAACGAGAGTGACTATGATGAATGATAAATGATTAGATATCCGACAAGGATCAAGAATAACTCGCCGAGGTGAACTAATAACGAAATGAGTGATAACTCAAATGAAATTATTGGAACCATTGTTCCCCGTGAAGTGAATGATTGGTTGATAAATATAAGTCTTAACGTGATTGATATATGATGAATGACCTATGCGAATAATTGAACGGCGATGAAATGAATAATTATCCTATTACCGAGCAAGAATTAACTTGCTCAACACCGGTGATGAATGTCCTGTTGTATCACTGTTAAAGCAAACAACAGTCGAACTCGTCGTCTGAGATGAAGATGCTTTCCCAGCATGAATACGACTAGAAACGATCTCTTGGACGTCGGAGTCCGATGTCCCTCTGAACTCTTTCCATACCGAGGCAGGAAAGTCACGTGATAATTACAGATCTCGTATGAAGATTGTATTATGATTACGAGACGGAATGATAACAATGAGCATACACGCTCTAACAAAATGAATGCATTAATAATGCAATAAAACGATCGTCGACATGACGTCGTAATATGAGAAGATCGCATGAAAAATCAAGTGAGGTGACAAGCCTATCTGATGAAATTCCTGAAATGATTACCTTGAACAAGTTCACAAGATTGAAAAATTTGATTCACAAGATCAACAACTGAACCGTGAGATGGACTGGATGGTTAATGAATTAATCAAACAATGAGATTGACTCCGTGATGAATGAATTAATTGAACAATGAGGTTAACTGAGTGATGAATGAATTGACTGAACAATTTTAGAAAATCCCTCCACAAACCGCCGATAATAACCGGCTAATCCGAGAAAGCTTCGGATTTTCTTAACATTCTTCGGAGGTAACCAATCTTAGATAGCCTTCGTCTTCTGAGGATCAACACGCACTCCATCTGATGAAATTACAGGTCCGAGAAAAGTCACTACGGACATCCAGAACTCACCTTTGGAAAACTTTCCATAAAGTTGCTCTCGTCTTAACACGTCGGGAACCTGATGATAATGAACCTCGTGTTCCTCTCGGTCACGAGAATAATCAAAATGTCATCGATGAAGATAACAACAAATTGATCCAAAAGTCGATGAAAACCTGATTCATTAACTCCATGAATACCGCAGGTGCATTAATCAACCCAACCGGCAAAACTGCAAACTCATAATGACCATAGCGTGTTCGAAATGTCGTCCTCGTGGTATCCGATTCTCGAATTCGCAACTGATGACATCCAGATCTTAATTCGATCTTGGAAAATACTGAAACTCCCTGAAGTTGATCCAAAAGATCATCGATACGGGGTAGAGGATGTTTATCCTTGATCATCATCCTGTTCAACTCCTCGTAATAATACACACACGAACGAACCATACTTCTCCTTGACAGGTAACACTGGTGCTCCCCACGGGGACGCACTCGGTCGGAGATAACCTTTCTCGCACAATTCCTCAAGTTGAGTCTTCAACTTCTGCATTTGGTCGGGGCCATCCGGTATGATGCCTTTGATAACGGGGACGTACCGGGCTCCAACTCACTCGTGAATTCCACAATTCTATGTGAAGGCCACCAAGTAACTCGTCTGGGAAATACATCGTCAATCGATGACAATGATACCATGAATGATTGAACACCTCGATTGTCTAAGAACGGCAATAGGTGACAATGATATAATGAATGATTAAGTAACTCGATTGCCCATGAACGGCCAATCGATGAAAATGATACAATGAATGATTGAATAACTCGATTGCCTATGATCGGCCAATCGATGACAATGATATAATGAATGATTGAATATCTCGATTGCCCATGAACGCCAATCGATGAAAATGATACAATGAATGATTGAATAACTCGATTGCCTATGATCGCCAATCGATGACAATGATATAATGGATGATTGAATATCTAGATTGCCCATGAACGCCAATCGATGAAAATGATATAATGAATGATTAAGTAACTCGATTGCCCATGAACGCCAATCGATGAAAATGATATAATGAATGATTGAATAACTCGATTGCCTATGATCGCCAATCGATGACAATAATATAATGGATGATTGAATATCTCGATTGCCCATGAACGCCAATCGATGAAAATGATATAATGAATGATTGAATATCTCGATTGCGGAATTTCTTCGCTTCCGCCATAATAATAATTCTACCGGAACAACGGGATTACTTCGAAGCACACATTCGACAACCAACGACGGAAAGATAGCGACCAAACGCTAACAAACACCGAGGATAGTATCAAGACGGTTAAACCAACTAATACCGAAAATTACATCGCCCTAAGATAAATTCACCACGATTAGGTCCACCAACCAATCGCGGTTACTAAGCTTACTTCGGTATGATTCCGAAAATTCTTCCATCGTCAGTAGACCGATGGTATGAGGTCCACAAGCAATAGGACTATCCCGAAATAAGTCTACTCAAGCATGATTCGAAAATGAATGAATGCGGTGTACCAAAGATCAAAAGGTACACACAAAGTTGAAATAAAATTACGAGTATACGAAATCATTCGGGCCACCGGATCGCCGATCCTCCTCATCACATGAATCAGGATTTGCCGCCCGAACCGGACGCTCCGTCTCGATAAATACGAGCTCCAACTCTATTTGCTTCCATTGTCTTAAACGACGTTGACAAAGCGCCGATTCAAACGCTTGGTTGCTGGGCCCGAGATTCCACCGAGCCGACTTGGAGTTCTTTCGCAAAACGGGCCTTATGCCCAAAATTCCCACAATTATGACATGTGATAGACGGCGCCGTACACCTAGTACCGAATGGCCCGGCGCCTACGCTGAAACAGATGATGGCCGAATCGGGCCGCCAGACCGAGATCCCGCAGATTAGGTGCCGTAGAGGACGCCGTAAATGGTAGGACCCGCACGAGGTTTCTTGGAGGTTGACCAACCGCCTGACCGATTACGCCGTTGATTTCTTGCCGACAGATGAAGGTTGTTGTTCAAAGACTTTCCTTAGCACCGTCTCATACGGAGAGTTCGCTCGATTAAACCGGCCAGAGTGGCGCAATGATGATTGAGCAACCGAACATGGGTCATCATGGCCTGCATAAAAGTGAGTGGATCAACCCGAACATCTCTTGATCGAGCCGAGTCCCGGGTACGATTTCTGACAATGAGTGATAATTCCTCGGGTTTCGGCCCGCACTGCGGCCTCTCCCCGTGCATCCTCGACAGCTCTCCCCATACTGAAGTAGGAAGGTCGCATAATGATTATCCCGCATGATTATCACGTTATGATGATGTCATGAGATGATGAAAATGAGTATACATGCTCTAACTTAGTGATTATATGAATGATTTACTGAAGTGACATGATTATCTGATGAAATTCTTGAAATGATTATCTTGAGTAACTTAACAAGATTAATAATATGATCATCCAGATCGACAACTGAGTAATGAAATGAATTAAGTGATTAATGAGTTAATATGATCGTCCCGATCACAATGAATGATGATGTTTGAGGATTGTTAATTGATGAATGATGAATGAATGACTATTGCCAGAAATTATACCATGGCGTTAGAAATCTTACAGTTCTTCCAGTCGATTGGCTCGGCATTTGCACAGTCACACGTGACGCGAAAGTCCAATGATACTAGTCCGATGACGATGATTTCAAATGAGACATGACTCGGAAGGTAGTATTCAAAACCACGCTCGATACCAACTCGTAACACCCCAAACTAGGCGGATATTACAAGGCCGTAGATCCCCAACCGGGACCCACTGTGCAAATGAAAATGAATGAATTACACAGATAAATGTAGTACCGAACTACATTACAACAATAATTACTCCGATGAGGAGTTTAGTTACAACACACCAGACAATACCGAATACTAGTGTATTTTATATGAAGATAAAATACACAACACCGAATGAAACGGAGTATTCAATGAAAGTCTCAGCTGAAAATAAAGGACAATGACATGAATAATCGAAAGATCGGGGCCCCTACTAGTATCACTGGGACTCCTCGACGTCGCCGTGTTCTCCCGTACTTTGCCTTACCAAGACCTCGAAACAAAATCCCCAAACGGGCCGCTAAATGTAACAACAATCCACAAGGGTTGAAAATACACAATCATGATTATATCAAGTTATGAAATATCTCAGTCGAAACATACGCAATCAAACATGCTATATGAATCAACTAACAAGACGGCTCAAAGGGTGGCGCCACACTACGCCCGGATAGAAATGTGTCCGTGCACAAGCCACCAACGATCAATACACGCGTGGTCTTGTACCTAATCGCCTCACGAGACACATTGACTCGTGTGCACACCCAATGTGAGGCCAACAACCAACACACGACCATAATGTGCCCGACATGAAAATCCTACACATACCAACCGGCACGCCAAGATGACCCGAATGCCACGTTATGACAAAAGTGACATCGAAAATGAATAATGACTCACCGAGGTGGAATGGTAATGAAATAAATGACACTCAATGAAAAGATTGGAACCGCTGCTCCTTATGATTGAAATGATTAATTGATAACAACAAGTTTTGATACGGTTAATATAATGATGAATGAGTTATGATTATGAATGAACAACAACAAAAGGCATGAATATCCTTTTAACCGAGTAAGAATTAACTTACATAATACCGATGAAGAATGTCCGTCCACGAACAACGTCCTAACCAAGATACCGATCGCTCGAACAACCTTGAATAACAACAATTACCAACAATCGTTCAATACACGCATCAAGTAACAAAACACGACTAACCCAACTCGAAACAACGATAATCAAACTCATAAGGCATTCCAACGAATACATAACCAACCACACAACTTCGAATTATCCAATCGAATATGTCGAAACCAAACCAAAATGAGTATTTCGAACTAACAAAACACTTCAATGACATCAATAATCCATTAGGAATCCATAATTCATGGTTACAACAACATCAATCGGAAAATCCCCAATTAACCAAAGTCAACCCCAAGGGTTCTTGAAATAATTCCGAAAATAACCATTAAATCCGTAGGAATATATTTATCCAAGGTAGATAATCCATATCTAACATATTCCAATGATAATCCAAGCTTACACGAAGAAATCGGAAGGAAAACCCAAAAATCCGAAATTCTAGATCCAAGAATTTAATACCTTTGATTCGATGAATAGGAGATGATGAAGTGATGATTAATCCAACTCAAAGTCTTGAAGATGATGATTGATGATTACACCTTGAAGAATACCCTCAAAATCGCCCAAATCGCCAAGAACCGACGAGAGAAAGAGATTAGAATGATAAATGACGAACTCTGACTAAACTGTCCAATTTATAGTCAGTCCAGGTTAGCGTGCGCTAGCCCTAATGCGTAGCGTGCGCTAACGGGAAATTTGGGTATTCCAGTACCCACTGTCCGAACACGGTAGCACGCGCTACGTACCTTTTGTAGCGTGCGCTACGACCATACTACTAGCGTACGTAATTGCTCATAGTTAGCGTGCGCTAACGAATAATTTGATGCCCAGTACTGAAATCCAGAAACTGCATGTCCTCTGATCTGACCTCGATAGCGTGCGCTACAACCAATATTTAGCGTGCGCTATAATATCGATTGCGTACGCTAAAAACAACACATAGCGTGCGCTATGAGTTAATCCAGTGCAGTCCAGTAGCCACTGGACTCAACCTGATTTGTCCTTAGCGCGCGCTACACCACATATTAGCGTGCGCTACTACAACCCACTAGCGTGCGCTACTTACCATTCGTAGCGTGCGCTACTTATAACTCACCTGCAGTCCAGTACCTTCTGGACTGCAGCCAGGGTAACCTCAGCGTGCGCTAAAGCTGAGTGGTAGCGTGCGCTACCTATACCCAATTAGTGTACGCTAAAAGGAGTACGTAGCGTGCGCTACTCCTCACGCACAGCTCGCAACGAAAATAACAATGATGATAAACACGGCACGAAACTCCAAACCGATTAGTGATGAATGACGATTGATATACGTTACAATTACTCTGAATGATGAATACCATGACTAAATCTGAGTGACAATTGATTAATAATGAGTGAAAATTACTGAGTATCAATTACTGAATGATAAATACTGAATGATAATTACTGAATTACAACCGGGTATTACAGTCGGCCTAAAGTCCAAGGCAGCTGCTAGCAGCCAGCTGTGCGGTCCAATGAGGAGCCAGCACGCGTCCGGAGTCACTGTCACATGCGGTCCTACTGACACCTTTCGGCGGGCCTGTCGGCTGGTGGGAAGATGTTGACAGGCTATGGTCAACGATCCGTGATATGCGGATCTTGTCTTGGCACTGCACGTGGGCTTTGTCCTGAGCTTCGGCCTTTGCCGACTGGGTGATCATCTGCTTCGAGTGGCATGAGGCGGTCGGCATCGGTCGGTCACCAGGGGTCGGCATCGGTCGGTCACCAAGGGTCGATCGCCAAGTGCCGAGAGATGATCGTCTGCTAGTCGGTCACCAAGGGTCGATCGCCAAGTACCGAGAGGCGATCGTCTTAGATGTCGATCGCTCGGAACAGGGACTTGTCCTGGGGCCTTCGGTCGGCCGATCTATCTCGGCTGCCGGGCTAAGGCTAGGTCGCCTGGTCGCTGGTCGGCAGTTCTGTCTCGACTGTTTGGCTATGACTAGGTCACCTGGTCGCTGGTCGGCAGTTCTGCCTTGTCTGCGGGGCTGAGACTAGGTCGCCCGATCTCGGGTCGGCAGTTCTGCCTCGGCTGCTCGACAATAGCTAGGACGCCCGATCTCCGAGGCGATCGCCGGTCGGAGAGTACAATTCTCGACACAACACGCTATTCAATATTAATAGCGTGCGTTTATGCATGCAGTTTGGACAGCTTTTTGCCCCTTCGTCTGCTTCGTTGTTTTGCTTCGTCTCTTTGTTGTTTTGTTTTGTTTAGCAACTTAATCATCAAAACTCTATTTATGAATATGTGAAATAAATATTCCAACACTGATGGGATACAAGCCATTGGGAGTAAGTGGGTCTACAAGCGAAAGATAGGAGGTGACGGGAAGGTTGAAACCTTTAAAGCGAGGCTTGTTGCGAAAGGTTACACTCAGAAAGAGGGCATTGATTATGATGAAACTTTTTCGCCGGTAGCCATGCTTAAGTCAATCTATTCTTTTAGCTATAGTTGCGCATTTGGATCTGGAGATTTGACAAATGGATGTCAAGACTGCATTCTTGAATGCAAGTCTAGACAAAGAAATCTACATGCACCAACAAGAGGGATTTGTTGCTGAAAGAGAGGAGCATTTAGTGTGCAAGCTTAAGAGATCCATTTATGGACATAAGCATGCATCTAGATCTTGGAACACTCTATTTAACGAGGTTGTCCAGTCATATAGATTCGTCCAATTTCCGAGTGAGTGTTGTGTGTATAAAAATGCGATAAAAAAGTATTGGTATTTCTTGTACTGTATGTAGATGATATCCTTCTGATTGGAAACAATGCGAAGGAATTATTAGACGTACGGGTATGGCTATTTGAGCATTTTGATGTGAAGGATTTGGGAAAAGCAGGACATATCCTTAGGATCAGGATCTTTAATGATCAGAAGAAAATGATGTTGTGCTTATCTCAGGCATCCTATATCGATACAGTGCTAAAGCAGTTTAGCTGTAACACCCCCAAATCCCATTGGGTTAATACAGTGTCGTAGATCCACCAGGCGAACATGACTAAAATACATTAAAATTAACCAACAAGGGAGATCACAGTCCCCACCATGATATCCGACACAATATTTTGATAAGGAATTTCAACAACAACGATGGGCCTACATGGCCAAAAATAAAAATACAACAACATCCACGAGCATCTTCTCGGGTAATACATAATGACAATGACTGACAAACTGGAGAACATTCCAACTGACTGACAAACATGAACAACTCTGACTAGTATCGCTCGAATGCCTCGTCGCCATCATCATGCCCCTGTATCTCAACTCCCTCTTCACAAGCACCTAAAACATGAAAACATGTTCCGCCCCCACGGGGTCAGTCATCCAGATAATGAACATCAAATACATGTATAACATGATATGCATCCAAAGGCAGAATGAAACGGTACAATGATAATAATAATACGAGATTCTCACAACCCAATGTAAGAACCGAGCATTCGCGAAATACTATACCCATGGCATACTATTAATACCTGTTCAATAGGTTAGAACATAAGTGCCCAACGGCGAATCATAATCATAGAGTACCACAATGAATTACACGACATGAACCAAACCAAAACTAAATTACTTATGAATCACAATGCCCGAGGGCTTCAATGAATTTACCAAGACAATCACAAAGGCCTGAAAGCCACCCAGACAAAGCTGTCAAATATCACAATCACATGAAGCCAAAACAGCCCGAAGCTATTATTGATTAGGGCCGAAGCAACGGCACGAATTCGTATCACCATCAGGACCGAAGCCACGGCACGAAGCCGTATCACAATTAGGGCCGAAGCCACGGCACGAAGCCGTATCAAAATTAGGGCCGAAGCCATGGCACGAAGCCGTATCACAATTAGGGCCGAAGCCACGGCACGAAGCCGTATCACAATTAGGGCCGAAGCCACGGCACGAAGCCGTATCACAATTAGGGCCGAAGCCACGGCATGAAGCCGTATCACAATTAGGGCCGAAGCCACAGCATGAAGCCGTATCACAATTAAACCATCCAATGGCCGAGACTAACCTCCAAACATAATTAATCACAAATGGCAACGATCCCAAGATTACCGAATTCACGAGAATGATAGTGTGCTGCCTTGAGTCGGCCAACACGACAACAATGACTCACGGATGGGTACCGTCCTCGGCGGTCCCAATTCAATACCTCGATTACCTTAGAATGGTCAATCGATAACAACGACACAACGGATGGGAACTATCCTAGATAGCCCCAATTCAATACCTCGATGGCCTTAGAATGGCCAACCGATAACAATGATGCAGTGGATGATTCAGTACCTCGATTGCCTTAAAACGGTCGATCGATAACAATGATACAACGGATGATTGAGCACCTCGATTGCCTTAGGACGGCTAATCGATGACACTGATATGATGAATGATTGAACACTTCGATTTGCCTGAAAATGGCCAATCGATAACGATGATATGATGAATGATTGAACACTTCGATTTGCCTGAGAACGGTCAATCGATAACAATGACACAATGAATGAGTGAATACCTCAATTGCCTTAGAACGGTCAATTGATAACAATGATACGATGAATGAGTGAATACCTCAATTGCCTTAGAACAGCCAATCGATAACAATGATACGATGAATGATTGAACACTTCGATTTGCCTGAGAACGGCCAATCGATAACAATGATATGATGAATGATTGAACACTTCGATTTGCCTGAGAACGGACAATCGATAACAATGATATGATGAATGATTGAACACTTCGATTTGCCTGAGAACGGACAATCGATAACAATGATACGAAGGATGCCTCGGTACCTTTAATCGGTTACCGACAATGAAGAAGAGAAATGAATACGTCAACGCCTTTAATCGGCCAAAACAACTTCAAGGACAAAACTCCAACATTAATAGCAATGATTACAACGACGTCTTAAATCGACATTAATATCAACAACAACAATCGATACATCGATACCGCGAACCGGTGATCGATAATAACATTAACAACGAGTATCACAATGCCTTGAACTGGCCATTAACGAACAATAAAAACATTTGGCATAATTGCCGAAAGGTATCGTATCGAACGATCTCTTAATATCAATGAATTCATGAAGAGACTAAGTCTCGGAATGATACAACACATTCATACACATATATGATAACATTAATCTCATTGACTAGTACAAGTATAAAACTTGCCTCAACCGAAGGCGATGAATTCCTTCCACGAACAACGAACGGCGTCCTCCGATAAACACAAGTACTCGAACCACCTTGAATGAAATACAATTCATTCAATAACACAATATCAATCGAAATCAACATAACGACCGAAAGAAACTCTTTGAGGCATTTAATCGAACACTAAATGTTCAAAGTTCCTCAAGAGCCTAAAAATCACCAATCGGGTTGGATGAATCGAAAATATGGATATACAATCCATAGAACACGATTAATAATGTTTACTAACATCAACCGATTCATCAAAATCGGACTAGAATCGAAATCAAGAACAAATTCCCCAAAAAGTCAACTTGGAGGAAAATCAAGAAATATACCTTGATTCGACGAAGAACACGGATTGGATGATGATATAATCAACAAGAATCTTCCAAAACATCTTGGAATTCATTAGAATCGGCCAAGAACTCGATTTCCCGAGCCTCCCATCGTCAGCCGCCGAAAAAAGAAGAAAAACGAGTGAAAAGTGAAGTCTGGCCGAGCCCAGGCTATATATAGCCGGCATGGTTACGGCCGTAATCGCAAAGGTTTTACGGCCAGAATCGCATTCGTCCGAACCCGCCAAAGACATGCCGATCGCTTACGGTCAGAATCGACAGGACTTACGGCCGTATTCGCACTTACGGCCGCATCGGCAGTCCTTACGGCCGTAATCGCATTCGTCGAAGCCGCACGGCACCCGACGGCCAGAATCTCGGCCCTTACGGCCAGAATCCATTCGTCACCCATGCCTACCGAGCACGTACGGCCAGAATCGCATCTTACGGCCGTAACTCGCCAAAGCCAGTTCGGCCCGCCGTGGCCACTCCGACGGCCCGACGAACCCGAAACCCGAACCTGAATACGAATCAAAGATATGGTTACGACGTACTCGCAAAGACGCATCTAAGCGTTAAGAGAACACACGATTCCGACCACCCGAAGGCTCGAAATTCGACTACCGAAAGTAATTACCCCAAACTTTGGGAAATTACGAAAATGGCCCAAAACGTCCGAAATACACGATACACGATCGAAACACCAAGCCAAAGCTCAAAACATGAATAATAACATTAAATGAACTTACAATAAACTCGAAACGACAGTTTCGGACGAGATTCGCAAGAATCGAACTCAAGTGCGGAAAAGCCGCTAAAGAACACGGAACTCAACAAAATGATACCGAAACGAACTCGGATGACAAAAAGTGCAGAATTAAATATTCTCAGAATGACGATACGGTCATGAGCAAGTCGTCAAAACGGACTTCTGCCAGAAAAAGAAAATTATCAAAAAATCGAAATTGCGGATATTACATTAGCATGGAGAATTCCAAGGTTTTCTACCTTACATACATGGAATTCAACTATCTAAGGATATGTGTCCCAAGACACAAAAGGAGATATATGACATGAACTTGATCCCTTATGCATCAGCTATGGGAAGCCTCATGTATGCTATGCTTTGCACTAGACCAGATATCTGTCATGCCATAGGCATGGATGCTAGATTTTAGTCGAACCCAGGACGAGGACACTGGATTGCTGTCAAGCACATACTCAAGTACCTGAGAAGGACTAGGGAGTATATGCTAGTATATCAATCAGACGACTTGTGCCCGGTGGATTGTACTGACTCATATTTTTCATCAGCCAAAGAAAAGTCCAAGTCTACTTTGGGATATGTGTTTAGCCTGGGAGGTGGATCCATTAGATGGAGGAGTGTGAAGTAGAAATGCATATCGGACTCTAACATGGAAGCCGAGTACGTGGCAGCCTCTGAGGCAGCCAAGGAGGCGATATGGCTCAAGTACTTCCTGCAGGACTTAGATGTGATTCCTGATTTACCAAAGGGTATTACACTTTATTGTGATAATACCGGTGCAGTCTTAAATTCGAGGGAACCACGAGCCCATAAGGCAAGTAAACATATCAACCGCAAGTACCACATCATACAATACTTCATTTTGCTGATCCTTTCATGAAAGGCCTACCCTCAAAAGTTTTTGAAAAGCATGTGGAAGGAATGGGATTACGGTGTATGACAGCATTGCTTTGAGTATAAGTGGGAGAAATGAGAGAGTATATAATAAAGTAGTATACTTAAAAGCATGCTTTGAGTATAATTGGGAGATTGTTAGGGTTGTATACTGCAAAACATACTTTATGCTTGTATTACCTTATCTTTCTATAACTACCTATGAGAATATTAATTACATTAAATCACATGCTTTGCATATTTATTCACGTTATGGTTATGTGAATGAAATGTCTAATTATTTTATATTATAGATAATGTGGTGTTTTGGTGTCACACGGAAGATCACATTATCGGTGCCTTATAAAATAATATAATAGTTCACAACCTATATAATTATTAGACAAATTATGTGAAAGGTTGTAGTGTATGTTTGAGCTTAGTTGGTCTTGACTATTAGCATGCATTAGCGTATTTGCATACGTTGAACTGGATCGGGGTGAGATAGTGTCTTCTGTACTAACCGTAAGAAGAACATAATCTTGGATAATTATTATTTCTTAATTCCAAGTATATAATATTTAGTTGTGTATTTATAATACTTTGATTTACCATGGGTGAGATTCAAAATGACTGACTCAATAAGCCTCGTATCTTGGGCAATAATATTATTTATATGACAATTATTATTATTACTAGAAATCGTGTCCCGACTCGTACGGGTTGATGATGTCCCCTTGAAGAGCTCGATAATGATTATTATATTAAACCCTGCAGGTGGATTTAATTCCAATGTAATAATAAGGTTCGAGTGGTAGATAAGATATTAATTAATTAAAGATGTAAGTAGCTTAAAATTAATTAATGGAAATTCTTATCTTAAACAAGGAAAATAATATATTTAAATAAGGAGATCGATTTCGTAAATTGGGATCTGGGTAGGAAGTGCAATATTAACTCTCTAGTGGACTGAGTTGATATTAATAGACTCAATATATTAGGAAATTCCTAATATGAAAATTTGAGGTCTATTAGGAGTTTTTCCCTAATCCTCCTTAAGATCCCTAGAGTGGTCCATAACATCTATAAATATACAATAAGGGTTCGGCCGAAACACAATTCACCAAGCTTGAGAGTTTGATTTTTTTGTGTTATATTGTGGATCTTGACTTGTGTCTTTGATTCCACAATTTAGATAACACGTTAATTTTCTAAGAGTGTTTACTAATACTAGAAAATAAAGAAAGGAAAAATCGAGTGACATTGAGCAAAGGAGTTTCAGCCGATCCAGATCTGTTGTTCAAGGAAGTCCGGTAGATTGTTGCCCACACGACATCCAAATATAGGCGGGATCATACTCTAGAAGATCTGAAGGAAGAAATACATGAGATCGAGTAAGAATTTGAAGACCTTGCTTCAAAGGTAACGTATACTTAGATTTCTTAAATCTAGGAAGAATACTACGAATTATCATAGTTAGACGCATAGATTAATTTTATTTGTTTAAATTGGTTATTAATCTGTTAATTAATTATTTGACGAGCCTAAATAGACCCGGTTCATGAGGGCCGATTTTAGTAAATCCAAACCCCGACGCTTCCGCTGCGTGTTATTTCCAACAGGGGGGACGACGGCGAGGAGAGCTGTAGAGGAGGGCGACTTGTGAGGAGGGCTGCGGCGAGGAGAGTTGCGTAGATAGATTTCCAGAGTGGAAAAGAAATGTTTTTCCTTGGGGGGCAGGGTGGAAAGGCTTTTCATAAGGAATGGTTTTCCATCCTTTATTTGTGAACCAAACAGAAGAAATGGAAAATTTTGAAGGAAAATATTTTCCTTTTCCGACCTTTTCCAGAAAACCAAACACGCCCTAGAGAGCTACTTTTTCCCCAAACATTTTATCAAATCTATTGAATTTGTTGTAATTGATGCATTTATTAATGAATGACCTTTATACCCCGAAACCTTAGATGTGTACCTATAAATAAAGGCTTTTGCCCTCATAAGAATACACACATAATTCTTCTTCTCTTCCAATTTCTCTCTTTTTCTCTCAAATTTATAACACGTTATCACCACGATGCTCTCACTACATTGGTAGGCAATTTCACGAATGATTTTGTTTCTTCACGATTTCTTGATCCTGAAGATCAAATAATATCCTAAGATCGAGTATTAGATCCTGCAGATCTAATATTATTTATTGATCTTGAATATCAAAATATTTAGTATTTGGGTCCCGAAAATTCAAAGATCAATGGTAACCTGCAGTTTCCAATGCTTTATATGCGTTATTGATGCTCAAAAATGATCAAGGCGAGCAATCATCGTGTAGTAAGATTGAAGAATCGATATTAATCAAGTTATTTTGGCGTTTTTGGACAGATTTGCTGTAGTTTAGTAAATTGAGTGTAGAGCTCTCATACGAACTACGAATGAGGTGTTCTTAGATGATATGGAAAGCTAACAGAAAGTTCTAAAATTTTCGTGTTTTGAGTTTTCTCAGATTCGGAGTAGCGATGCTTAAATCGAGAATCAAGTGGCTGCTCCGAATTGAAGTTTGTGATAAAATGTTGTCCCCTAAATTGAGCGTATCTCAGTCATCCGAAGTCTGATTAAAACCTTTTAAGATGATTCAGAAAGATGAAAGATAGATCTACGACTTTCATGTTTTGACTTTTTTCAGATTCTGAATTGATCAAATAATATTCTTACGAAATTTGTACTCCTGAAGTGGTACAAATAACATATTATCCGCTCCTCAAGTAGCCGATGATATTTCTATTAACTATATATCGTTTATACACGTCTAGATAAGTAAATATGACACCCGAAGTTTCATATACTTTACAAACATTACATGAATAAATTTGAAACCCGAAGTTTCATCTGTCTTACAAGTATCTCGCGAATAAATTCTGAAACATGAAGTTTCAATATTAGTAAGACCATGCGATATGTCAAAGATTTAAAGATCTTTATATGGAAACTTGTAGTTTCACTTTCACATGATAAGAACCTGAAGTTATACAATATTCACCATTTAAATATGAACTTGCAGTTTCACATAGTTTAATTGAAGGACACAAGGTTCTTCTTAATAATGATTTTAAACCAGAAGTTTCATATCAAAATTCTTGAACTTAAAGTTGAGAAGTATCGAATATTATATCATTGAAACTTGAAGTTTCATAACGAAACCACATTACAAATTAGAAGCATAATATATATATATATATATATATAAAGCTTTAAAGGGGGCTAAAACGTTAAAGGGAGTAAGATTATGAATATTCGGCATCTCATATTTTGGCCTGCAGATATCTCTTGATTTTCTTACCTTTATTTGGATATCTGGTATATTCCCTTACCTATAGCCGAGCCATGCTTGTATGTGTATGTGTGTGTGTGTGTGTATATATATATATATATATACACACTAATATCTTCTGAAATAAATAGTCTTCCATGGGCTTCTGTTTCTGCTCAAGTCACCCGATCTCCGATCCCGACCAACATCATCACCGAGCTCCTCCTCGTCCAGCTTGTCGTGGATCTCTGCTTAGTGATCTATGGTTCTACCTTCTCCATTCTTTTGGGGAGTCGACTTCCTAAAGGTACGAAGCTATAGATTTAAATTTGATATTGTATTAATATTATTATCGATTGAAAGTTACGAAAATTGAAAGAATTTTTCAAAAATAACTTTTGATGCTTTTGATTGAATAATTGTGGATTAGACATACTCTACAATTTAAAATATGATATGAATATTTTGGTTCAGTGCTTGAACAATTATCTATGAATGGTTTAAAATATGACGTTTTCAATTGATTCGTTTTCTTATGATTCTACTATTGAAGTATGTTGTGTCATAATTCTAGAAAAAAAAATTCAATGGATGTGAAAACTAATGTTAATATATATATATATGTATATATATATATATTCCATAAACTACAAATCATGATATTAAAACGGAAGTACTTTGTTACTTGTGCAGAAATTGTGATTTGCTCAATTGCATCGACATATTTTGATTATTATAAATTTTTTGTAATGCATGTATTTCTATTTCTATATGATTGCATAATTTTGTAGTTTCTAGAAGAAACATAAATTGCAATATTCTTAATAATCTTGAAGATTATTAAGAAATAAATAGTTGATGTTCTTAATGAACACAACAATATCTTATCATATTAAAAATAATGTATTTATGATGAACATATTAAATAAGTTAATTAATATTCCTGAAGAATATTAAATATTGAGGTTCCAATTTTTTTAACTTAAATTTGAGCATTTGTACTCCTTCTCGTTATTGAATTATTTTTATAGTTATCATTATATTGATTTAAATTGTTGCTCCTAAAGTAGCACAATAAATATTCTTGATGAATATTACAAATTCTCGAAGAATAATTCATTTTGTAGGTGATATATGTTTATCCCTCTAACTAGTTTCTTGAAGAAACACAAATTTGTAATCTCAATAATCTTGAAAATAATTAAAAATAAATAGTTGAAGTTCCTGAAGAACAACACAACGATATCTCATCATAATTTTATAATATGTTTATGATGATCACGTCAAATAAATTTAGTATTCCTGAAGAATATTAAAATATTGAGATTGCACTTTTCTATGCTTTATTTCGAGCATTGTTATCTTCCATTCTCATTATTTAATTATTTTAATTATCATATTTATATTATTTTAAATTTTTGCTCCCGAAGTAGCACAATTCCTGAAGAATATTACATGTTCTTGAAGAGCAATTAATGTTTTAGGTGATATGTTTATCTCCAACGAAAAAAAAATGTAATATGTCATATTTAACATTGACTTGATCAATCTTATTGGTGGAATGATATTGAAATATAAATAAGAGAAAGTCGTAAAATTCTCGTTTGGTTGGATATTTAAATTTACGCACTATGAAATATAAATAAGAGAAAGTCGGAAAATTCTCGTTGGGTTGGATATTTAAATTTACGCACTATGAACTCGAAGTTCAATAAGTTATTGATTGCCAAATGAGTGATGAAATCTCATATACCAGTTGTAAATGTACCATAAAGAATTAAAGTCGACTGTGAACGAAATATATTTGTTGATACTCCTCGATGCCAGAAGCGTGAGAGGCGTATTCTTTATTGGTTTTAAAGATAAAATCTGCAGAATACAAATAGATTGAACTATAACATCACTTCAAAAACCTCCTGAAGAGGATCGTCTCGAAGACGAGAATCTCAATACCTTAATTTGCACGTGCACTAAATTACAGTATTGGGATTATGGAACGACCAAATCAAATGTTATGGGAAATATTGAATATTTGATTTTGTTGAAGTTGTCATGGACTTTGTGAATATGGGAGAATTGTTTATAAGAATGATAGTTGTCGACAACACTTTGTGTCACAACAATTGCTAGTCGAGTGCCTGAAGCACTAAATAAAATATAAGCAATTGAGACAGAGCATAACTCGCAAAATAAAATAAAGTGGTGAAAGATAAACGATATTAGCATATCAAGGGTTTAAGCGCATACCCAAAACATATTCTCCCGTTGGCACTACATTTCGTCATTTAATATACATATGGCAGTTATTATGAATATAGTATTCAATTAGTGATGTCATCACCACATTTTTCTATGGGCCATTCGACGCGAATATCTATATGAAAGTCCCTGACGGACTTGAGGTTCCTAAAGTAATAGGAACACGAAATTCGCAACATGTACTATTTTGAGTTATAAATAATTATACCTTTTGAAATAGTCTGGTGGATCAACCAACTAAGTGAATTCCTCCTGAAGAGGATATATGTGAATTAATTGAACTCATGTCTAAAGACAAGTTCAAAATCAAAAACTTAGATAAAACTAAGTATTAGTATTTTCTCTGTAACACCCCAATTCTCAACTGGGACATTACACGCCGTAGAACCCTCGTGAGGTCTACCAGGCTAACACATGACATATAAACCACAATGTATTCCCGAATGATGCACTCAAAAGTAAATAAGGCCGTGGCCTCGGCCAAAACATTTTTAACGTGATAAATGAACAGAGGTTAAATACCAATTCATTGCCCACGCAGGGGACTTAAACCAAGTTTCAAAATAGACAGTCTAACTTCAATACTCGACAATACAATGACAAAACATAAAAATGCAGACTCGAGCCACATCATCAAGCCAGCCCATCATTTGCATGCATGTCCCGTGCTTGCACCTCAGCCTTCCCGGTACCTGAAATGCATAAGACGCATTTCCCCCATTTAAGGGGTTAGCATTCGAATAGCTAGTGCAAGTACACAATTACACAACATTATATACATACACGATTCAACGCAAACAAATCATTAGGAAAAATCATTTCAAAAATCAATATTCCAGAATATCACATTTACACCAAATCAATATATTATCAAGCTTTTCACATCACAATTATCCACGTTTGGTAACTCGCGACCGTACCCATTAGTATCGGCCCCCAGAGGTCCCGTCGGACCGTCCCCAGGTGAGAAACCACTTCCGCGGCTGTACCCATTAGTATCGGCCCCGCAGGTCCGTCGAACCGTCCCCAGGTGGAAGAACATCAACGCACGCACCCAAGTCCTCTTCCGTGGCCGTACCCATTAGTATCGGCCCCCAGAGGCCCCATGCCATCCCCAGGTGGAAGAGTAACCAATACAATCGTTCAATAAACCAGTTTACATCATTCGCATCAAAACCGTGCACACATAATGAAATATAATACATGTACTTGCCTTGGATAATACGACGTGAAGGAAACGACGAAGGGATAGGTTACGGTCCGAACAATCCTCTCAAATCCGACCCTAACACAATAATGATATACAACCAATCTCAACATCATGAATACGAAGAAATTCATCCTAGTTCTACCCGTTGGGACAATTCATCAGACACCACGAGCGCATAAGGAAATGAAATCGGTCAACGGTGTAATAACGGGATTTCATCCCAACCAATAACAAGAAAACCAAGGGTCACGAGTATACTATCAAAATATAACAACAACATCGGTTAAATCGGCTTAAAATACAAGATCATCACCAAACCCTCCCCAAAATCATACTAGGGTTAAAGGAGTTCTTACCTCTTGAAGATTCAAGCCCTATAATCCGAAGAACACGTGCTAGATCCACAATCCGAGCTACACGATCGAAGGAAGATGAAGAAAAACACACAATTAAATGGTAGATGGAGAAAAATCCCCCTCTCAACCCTCTCTCTCTCTCTCGCGTACGGTGGAAGGAAGGAAGAAATGAACTGCATCCGCTGAAAAGAAACGCTGATATAGCGCTGACCGCATTGTGTGCCGCGCTCACCAATTGGCGGCACAGTGGCCAAAAATTGCGCCTGATGATCGGGCCGACCGTTGTGTCGCGGCTCATTGAAGTGTACCGCGCGCAGATTCGGCATGTGCCGCCTCGCCGACCGTGGCCGCGGCACGCTGTACAATCGGTTTTGGCCGGCAAGTGCCACACGGGTGTGCCGCGGCCCGACAAGTGTGCCGCGGATCGACGGCTTTGTGTCGCGGCGCACAATCCTTGTGCCGCGGCGCACGGTACAGCCTGCTCGGCCAACAACTGGGTAATGTGTGTGCCGCGGCGCACAATCCTTGTGCCGCGGCCCACACCCCTCCCGGGTCCCAAAATGACGAAAAATGATCCGGAAAGAGAATAAAAGCAATAGGAATCGATATTTGGGCAACAATAACACGAAATGGAAGTACGGAACCCCAAAACGATCCGAGGTACACAACCAAAGTCGAACAAGGAACGAATTCCCTAAACTTCTCGGAAATTACAAAAACGGCCCAAACATCCGAAAATCACGATACAACGTCGTATTAACAATCCGAAACCCACAACATGCTCTACTCAATCATACGAGCTCATGGAAGTAAGAAAACGACGAAATCGAACTAGTTTAACGAGAATCGAATACACATGAGACAAAATATACCACAAGATGAAATTACGCAAAAACATCATCGAGACCCGTCTAAGCGTAGAACTCCAAGAACAAAACAGGTTCAGAATTCCAAAACAGCGCCAAGCGAGTTGTCCGAAATGAATATACACCAAAAATAGAAATTACTAAAAATAGAAAACACGGATATTACATTATCTCCCCCTAAAAATAAGTTTTGTCCCGAAACTTACAACACGAATAACTCGGGATATCTCGACCTCATACTTTCCTCCGTTTCCCACGTGGCTTCCTCGGATCCATGCCTCGACCACTGCACTTTGACCAAAGGACTGGTTTTATGCCTGAGTTGCTTAACTCGACGCTCTAAGATCTGAATCGGCCTCTCCTCGAAGGTAATGTCGGGCCCCAACTCGATCTCTCCAAAATCAATAATATGGCTAGGGTCCGATACGTACTTCCTAAGCTGGGAAACATGAAATACGTTATGCACGTGGCTCAGGGACGGCGGCAAGCCTAACCGATACGCAAGCTCTCCAACTCTATCTAAAATCTCGAATGGCCCAATAAACCTCGGACTAAGTTTACCCTTCCGACCGAAGCGGTAAACTCCCCGTGTCGGCGACACCTTAAGCAACACATGGTCTCCCACCTCAAACTCCAACGGTCGGCGACGGGTATCGGCATAAGACTTCTGCCGACTCTGGGCCGTCAACAATCTTTCGCGAATCAGGCCAATCTTCTCTCTCGTCTCAACTATCATGTCGGGCTCGGTACCAATCAGCTCGGACGCATCGTTCCAACACAACGGCGATCTACACCTTCTCCCATATAATGCCTCAAATGGTGCCATTTTAATCGAGGCGTGCCAACTATTGTTGTATGTGAACTCGATTAACGGCAAGTGCGACTCCCAATCATCCTTCCAATCTAAGGCACATGCTCTCAACATATCCTCCAACGTCTGGATCGTCCGCTCTGACTGTCCGTCAGTCTGAGGGTGGTAAGATGTATTGAGTCTCAACTCAGTCCCCAAAGCTCGATGAACGGCCTGCCAAAAATGTGATATGAATCGGCCATCACGATCCGAAACAATACTCTTAGGGGTCCCATGAAATCTCACGATCTCCGCAATAAACACTCGTGCAAGCCTCTCTGGCCCCCAAGTGTCCTTAATACTTAGAAAATGAGCTGATTTGGTTAGTCGATCGACAACGACCCAAATCATATTCATTCCAGTCCGAGTCTTAGGCATCCCGGTAATGAAGTCCATAGAGATGTCTTCCCATTTCCATTCCAGAATGGGAAGTGGTCGTAGCAACCCCGCGGGTCACTGATGCTCAATCTTAACCTGCTGACAGGTCAAACACTTCGCCACAAACTCGCTAACATCCGTCTTCAAATTACTCCACCAGTAGTTGCTCCTCACATCCTTGTACATTTTACTCGTACCAGGATGTATGGAGTATGGTGTAGCATGAGCTTCACTCAAGATCTTCTGTCTCAGCTCAACAACACTCGGTACACAAAGTCTGCCGCGAAACCTCAAAACTCCATCATCGTGAACCACAAATCCAGGGGCTTTCCCCTTCCTCACATCCTCCCTTAACTGGACTAAAAACGGATCATCATACTGTTTCGCCTTGATATCATCAGTCAAGGACGAAGTGATCTCTAACGCACATAATCGGCCTGGACTCTCCGAACCCAAACCTCAATATTTTGGCAAATAAAATCTCGCTGGATCCTACTCTGTGGTGTAAGTACCTCTAACATCTGTAATGCCATCGGCTCGACTCAACGCATCGGCCACTACGTTAGCCTTACCCGGATGGTAAAGTATCTCGAGGTCGTAATCTTTAATTAGCTCCAACCACCTGCGCTGTCTCATATTCAACTCTTTCTGACTGAAGATATACTTCAGACTCTTGTGGTCCGTAAAAATCTTACAAGACGATCCATAGAGATAATGCCTCCATATCTTTAAGGCAAAAACGACCGCAGCTAACTCCAAATCGTGCGTGGGATAATTTACCTCATAAGGTTTCAATTGGCGGGACGCATAAGCAATCACTCTGTCTCTCTGCATCAAAACACATCCTAGACCAAGGCCCGGAGCATCACTATACACTACGAAATCCTCGTTCCCTGAGGCAATGCTAAAACGGGTGCGGTGGTCAAACGTCTCTTTAACTCGTCAAAACTGTCCTGCCTGTCTGCGGTCCACTCGAACTTCTGAGTTTTCTGGAGCAACTGAGTGAGTGGTCTAGCGATATTAGAAAATCCCTCAACGAATCTACGGTAATAGCCGGCAAGACCCAGAAAACTCCTCACCTCCTTCACATTCTTAGGCGGCTCCCAAGCCATCACTGCCTCTATCTTCTGCGGATCTACCCGAACTCCCTCTGCTGAAATCACATGCCCGAGGAACATCACTTCCTCGAGCCAAAACTCACACTTAGAGAACTTCGCGTACAACCACTCCGCTCTCAAGATGTCTAAAACAATCTGGAGATGTAAGGCGTGCTCCTCACGATTCTGTGAGTGTAACACCCCAAACTAGGCGGATATTACAGTGCCGTAGATCCCCAACTGGGACCCACCAGGCAAATGAAAATGAATGAATTACACAGGATAAATGTAGTACCGAACCACATTACAACAATAATTACTCCGATGAGGAGTTTAGTTACAACACACCAGGACAATACCGAATACTAGTGTATTTTATATGAAGATAAAGTACACAACACTGAATGAAATGGAGTATCCAAATGAAAGTCTGCAGCGGAAAATAAAGGACAATAACATGAATAACTGAAAGATCGGGGCCCCCTACTAGTATCACTGGGACTCCTCGACATCAACATGCTATTCCCGTGCGTTTGCCTTGCCATGACCTGAAAAACAAAATCCCTGGCCGTCGGTTAAATGTAACAACAATCCTCAAGGGTTGAAAATACACAAACATGATTTAACTGAAGTTATGAAATATCCTTAGTTATGAATTACGCTGAAGAGGAGCATCATAGTGCGCCCGTAGTGTTCTGTGCAAGTGTACAAGACGGATGACCGGACACACCCGTCCTTGTACCTAATTAGTCTCACGGAGGTGATCGTTACCGTGTGCACAGTCCAATGTATCACTCCCAATACATGGCCATCATGTGCCCGACTAAAAATTCCACACATACGCACCCGGCCACGCAATATGAACCCAGAAGGTCATATGAACGAGAATGACCATAATGAATATCAATGAATAATAATAATTTGACAAAGTCAAGAATGACTCACCGATATGAAAGTGATAATGAAGTGATTGATAGTTTCAATGGAATGATTGGAACCGCCGTTCCCGTTAATGAAGTGATTGTTCAACAATTACAAGTCTCAATATGATTAATACAATGATGAATGAGTTATGATTATGAATGATCAACAACAAAAGGAATGAATATCCTTTTAACCGAGTAAGAATTAACTTACACAACACCGGTGATAATTATCCTTCCACGAACAACGTCCTAGTTGAGATATCGGTCGCTCGAACAACCTTGAATAAATACAATTACCAACAATCTGTTCAATATACGAATTAAACACGAATATAACGAACTCAAAACGTCGATACGATTAAACCAAGTTCATTGGGGCATTATATCGAACACTTTGAGGACAACTTCGATTGATTACAACTAAACCTCAACAATACCAACCTCAAATCCCCAAGAAGTATTTCAAACCAACAAAACATCTCCAATACGATCAATAATCCGTTATGAATATCCAAAAACGTGATTATAACAACAATTAGTCGAAAATCCCCAAATCCAACTCGATATTCAAAGTGTTCTTGAATAATCCCTCAATAATCCAATGAATCCTTATACAAACTCATAATCATATACATATCCCTTCATATAACATGATTATAACGTCCAAAACATCATATCTCAACACAAAATCGAAATCCAAGATGTTGAAGAAATTACCTCTAGAAGATCTAACCACTTCGATCCGAAGAACACGAGTTTAATCGAGTATCCAAGCTTCCCAAATGACTGAAGATGATGAAAAATACACACTCATATGATAATTGATGAAGAAATCTCTCCCTCAAGACCCTTTCTCGCATATGAAGGTGAAAGAATGAAGAAATGAGCTGAAATGCTAAAAAAAAATGAATTTAAAGGGGTTTGCTGGTCTGTCGGACACGGCCCGTGCCGATCGGCACGGCATGGCCGCAATCGGCCGACAGGACTCGACCGTGTCTGCTTGACACGGCCGCGGCGCGAGGGGCCTGCCGATAGTGACTGTCCGATAGTGACGGCATTGACTCGGCCGTGTCTGGAACATGGTCGGGCGTCTGGCGATCGGTTCGCTTATCCGGAAGAGTTCGACTCGGCCGTGCGGGCGACACGGCCGAGTCTGTGGCGAGACTTCGGCATTTACGGGCGAAGACGGCCGCGGCCGTGTCGGACGACACGGCCGAGTTCGGTCGGCAGTGATCGGCCAATAACTGAACAGCTAAAACGACCATAACTCTCTCGTCCGGACTCCGATTGACTCACCGTTTGAACCATTGGAAAGCTAACTCGATGCTCTATAATATTGCAAAGATTCAGAATTTTTGGAGTTACCAAAAATTAAAGGTGATCTAACAAAGTCGAACTCATATGCGGAAAGTTGAAACAATGGACAATAACGATACACAACTCGAAGTTTTTCCGAACGGTGAACACGGGTGAATGAACATGATTGATGAATGATTATAAATGAGTGAAAATCCACCAAGTGACAATCACCGAATGAAATTACTGAATGATAATGACTGAATTACAACCGGATATTACATACACCCCCCTTAAAAGAGTTTCGTCCCCGAAACTAAGGGTCAAACAACTCGGGATAACTCTCCCGCATACTATCCTCGGTTTCCCAAGTAGCCTCTTCGACTCCGTGTCTAGACCACTGAATCTTGACCAAAGGAATCGCCTTATTCCTCAACTGTTTGATTTGCCGCTCGAACACTCATATGGGACGCTCCTCATACAATGATCATATGCGATCACGATTTCGTCGAACTGAAGTATGTGACCCGGATCGGCAACATACTTCCGCAATTGCGAGACGTGCAATACATTATGAATTTGGCTCAACGCCAGAAGTAAAGCCAAACGGTAAGCTAACTCGCCTATTCGATCCAGAATCTCAAACGATCCAATGAATCTCGGACTCAATTTTCCCCATTTTTCCGAAACGGAAGATACCTCGACTCGGGGATACCTTGACCAAAACGTGGTCACCCATCTCGAACTCTAGTGGTCGACGATTATCTGCATATAATTTCTATCGACTTTGAGCAGTCAACAGACGACTCCTGATCAAAGCGACCTTCTCCCAGGCGGCTATAAGTATATCGGGCTCGGTGCCGATTGACTCTGATGGGTCGTCCCAACACAAGGGAGATCGACAACGACGACCGTACCAGGCCTCGTAAGGTGCTACCTTCATCGCAGCATGCCAACTAAACTGTACGTGGACTCAAACAACAGTAATTGGGCTTGCCAATCGTCTACTAATCGAGGACGCATGCCCTCAATATGTCCTCCAATGTCTGAAAAGTCCTATCTGATTGTCCGTCAGACTGAGGATAAAAAAACGGTAATGATATTAAGCTGAGTTCCCAAAGCACGATGAACTGATTTCCAAAATGAGACACGAATCACCCGTCACGATCAGAAACAATACTCTTAGGAGTACCGTGCAATCTCACTATCTCTTTGATGAACAGCTGGGCAAGTCTCTCGGGACCCCACGTATCCTTAATCCCAAGGAAATGAGCTGACTTAGTTAAGCAGTCTTCGATCACCCAGATCGTATTCATGCCACGATGACTTGAGGCATCGGCAACCACGTTCGCCTTACCCGGGTGGCACAGGATCTCGATATCATAATCTTCGATTAGTTCCCACCACCGCCTCTGTCGCATGTTTAACTCCTTCTGAGTAAATATATACTTCAAACTCTTATGATCGGTGAATAACTGACAGGTGACGCCATAAAGGTAATGACGCCAAATTCCCAACGCGAAAACCACGGCTGCTAGCTCCAGGTCATGGGTCGGATAATTAACCTCGTAAGGTCGCAATTGTCGTGAAGCATAGGCAATAACCTTCCCATCCTGCATTAATACACATCCGAGACCGTGTCCGGACGTGTTACTAAAAACCACAAATCCTTCCGTCCCTTCTGGCAAGGAAAAGACAGGTGCTGAAATTAACCGGTTCTTGAGTTCCTCAAAACTCCGCTGACACACGTCGGACCACGTGTATTTCTTACCCTTTCTCAAAAGGTTCGTCATTGATTGAGCGATTTTAGAAAACCCTTCCACAATTCGCCGATAACAACCGGCTAATCCGAGAAAGCTTCGTATTTCCTTAACATTCTTCGGAGGTAACCAATCTCGGATAGCCTCCGTCTTCTGAGGGTCGACACAAACTCCGTCTGGTGAAATTACATATCCGAGAAAAGTCACTTCGGACATCCAGAACTCACATTAAGAAAACTTTCCATAAAGTTGCTCTCGTCTCAACACGTCGAGAACCTGATGAAGATGAACCTCGTGTTCCTCTCGGCTACGAGAATAAATCAAAATGTCTTCGATTGAAGACAACAACAAACTGATCCAAAAAGTCGATGAAAACCCGATTCATTAACTCCATGAATACCGCAGGTGCAATAGTTAGCCCGAACGGCATAACTACGAACTCATAATGACCACAGCGTGTACGAAACGATGTCCTCGCGATATCCGACTCTCGAATCCGCAACTGGTGATATCCAGATCTTAAGTCGATCCTGGAAAATACTGAGGCTCCCTGAAGTTGATCTAAAAGATCATCAATACGGGGTAAGGGATACTACTCTTGATCATCACCCTGTTCAACTCCTGGTAATTAATACACACACGAGACGAGCCATCCTTCTCCTTGACAGATCACACTGGTGCTCCTCACGGGGACGCAATCGGTCGGAGATAACCTTCCTCGAACTATTCCTCAAGTTGAATCTTCAACTCCTGCATTCTGGTCGGGGCCATCCGATACGGTGCCTTCGATAAAGGGGACGTAACGGCTCCAACTCACTCCTGAATTCCCCTACTCTATGTGAAGGCAACCAGATAACTCGTCTAGAAATACATCGTCAATCGATGACAATAATACCACGAATGATTGAACAACTCGATTGCCTTAGAAAGGCCAATCGATGAAAATGATACGATGAATGTTTGAATAACTCGATTGCCTTTGAAAGGTCAATCGATGAAAATGATACAATGAATGATTGAATGACTCGATTGTCTTAGAAAGGCCAATCGATGAAAATGATACAATGAATGATTGAATGACTCGATTGTCTTAGAAAGGCCAATCGATGAAAATGATACAATGAATGATTGAATGACTCGATTGTCTTAGAAAGGCCAATCGATGAAAATGATACAATGAATGATTGAATAGCTCGATTGCGGAATTTCTCTGCTTCCGCCATAACAATAATTCTACTGGAACAACGGGGATTACTTCCCTGAAGCACACATTCGACAACCAACGACGGAAAGATAGCGACCAAACGCTAACAAACACTGAGGATAGTATCAAGACGATTAAACCAACTAATACCAAAAATTGTATCATCCTAAGATAAATTCACCACGATTAGGTCCACCAACCAATCGCGGTCATTAAGCTTAATTCGGTATGATTTCCGAAAAAATCTTCCATCGTCAGGTAGACCGATGGTATTAGGTCCACAAGCAATAGGACTATCCCAAAATAAGTCTATTCAAACATGATTCGAAAATGAATGAATGCGGTGCACCAGTATCCAAAAAGGTACACACAGGTTGAAATAAAATTACGAGTTTACCTGAGGTCATTCGGGCCACCGGATCGTCGATCCTCCTCATCACATGAATCTGGGACTTGCCGGCCCCCGAACCGGACGCTCCCGTCTGATAAATACGAGCTCCAACTCTATTTGCTTCCATTGTCTTAAACGACGTTGACAAAGCGATCGATTCAAACGGATTGCTTGGGGCACGAGATGCGCGAGCCGACTTGGAGTCCTTTCGGCAAAAGCGGGCCTTATGCCCAAAATTCCCACAATTATAGCACGTGATAGACGGTTTGGACACTCGGTGCTGAAATGACCCGTCGTTCCACAATTGAAACAGTGATGGCCGGCGCGCTCGGATGAGATCCGCACGATTATGCGCCGTAGGAGGTCGCTCGAAGCGATAGGACTCACACGAGGCTTCTTGAAGGTTGGTGACCGCCTTCGAGTTGATTACGCTTCATTGATTTCTTGCCGAGATGAAGGTTGTTGTTCAAGACTTTCCTTAGCGGCCGTCTCATACGGGAGAGTTCGCTCGATTAATCCGGCAGAGTGGCGCAATGATGATTGAGCAACCGCACATGGGTCATCATGGCTGCATAAAAGTGAGTGGATCAACCCGAACATCTCTGATCGAGCGAGTCCTGCACGATTTCCCGGCAATGAGTGATTATTTCGGGTTTCGGCCCGCACCGCGTCTCTTCCCGTGCATCTCTGACTCTCTCCATACTTAAGTAGGAAGGTCGCATAATGATTATATTTCCCGCATGATTATCACGTTATGATTACGTCATGAGATGATGAAAATGAGTATACATGCTCTAACTTAGTGATTATATGAATGATTTACTGAAGTGACATGATTATCTGATGAAATTCTTGAAATGATTATTTTTAATAACTTAACAAGATTAATAATATGATCATCCAGATCGACAACTGAGTAATGAAATGAATTGAGTGATTAATAAGTTAATATGATCGTCCTGATCATTAACTGAGTAATGAAATGAATTAAGTGATTAATGAGTTAATATGATCGTCCTGATCATTAACTGAGTAATGAAATGAATTAAGTGATTAATGAGTTAATATGATCGTCCTGATCATTAACTGAGTAATGAAATGAATTAAGTGATTAATGAGTTAATATGATCGTCCTGATCACAATGAATGATGATGTTTGAGGATTGTTAATTGATGAATGATTAATGAATGACTATTGCCAGAAATTATACCATGGCGTTAGAAATCTTACAGTTCTTATTCGATTGGCTCGGCATTTGCACAGGTCACACGTGACACGAAAGTCCAATGATACTAGTCTGATGACGATGATTTCAAATGAGACATGACTCGGAAGGTAGTATTCAAAACCACGCTCCGATACCAAATCTGTAACACCCCAAACTAGGCGGATATTACAGTGCCGTAGATCCCCAACTGGGACCCACCAGGCAAATGAAAATGAATGAATTACACAGGATAAATGTAGTACCGAACCACATTACAACAATAATTACTCCGATGAGGAGTTTAGTTACAACACACCAGGACAATACCGAATACTAGTGTATTTTATATGAAGATAAAGTACACAACACTGAATGAAACGGAGTATCCAAATGAAAGTCTACAGCGGAAAATAAAGGACAATAACATGAATAACTGAAAGATCGGGGGCCCCTACTAGTATCACTGGGACTCCTCGACATCAACATGCTATTCCCGTGCGTTTGCCTTGCCATGACCTGAAAAACAAAATCCCCAGCCGGGGTCAGTTAAACAGAACAACAATCCTCAAGGGTTGAAAATACACAAACATGATTTAACTGAAGTTATGAAATATCCTTAGTTATGAATTACGCTGAAGAGGAGCATCATAGTGCGCCCGTAGTGTTCTGTGCAAGTGTACAAGACGGATGACCGGACACACCCGTCCTTGTACCTAATTAGTCTCATGGAGGTAATCGTTACCGTGTGCACAGTCCAATGTATCACTCCCAATACATGGCCATCATGTGCCCGACTAAAAATTCCACACATCCGCACCCGGCCACGCAATATGAACCCAGAAGGTCATATGAACGAGAATGACCATAATGAATATCAATGAATAATAATAATTTGACAAAGTCAAGAATGACTCACCGATATGAAAGTGATAATGAAGTGATTGATAGTTTCAATGGAATGATTGGAACCGCCGTTCCCGTTAATGAAGTGATTGTTCAACAATTACAAGTCTTAATATGATTAATACAATGATGAATGAGTTATGATTATGAATGATCAACAACAAAAGGAATGAATATCCTTTTAACCGAGTAAGAATTAACTTACACAACACCGGTGATAATTATCCTTCCACGAACAACGTCCTAGTTGAGATATCGGTCGCTCGAACAACCTTGAATAAATACAATTACCAACAATCCGTTCAATATACGAATTAAACACGAATATAACGAACTCAAAACGTCGATACGATTAAACCAAGTTCATTGGGGCATTATATCGAACACTTTGAGGACAACTTCGATTGATTACAACTAAACCTCAACAATACCAACCTCAAATCCCCAAGAAGTGTTTCAAACCAACAAAACATCTCCAATACGATCAATAATCCGTTATGAATATCCAAAAACGTGATTATAACAACAATTAGTCGAAAATCCCCAAATCCAACTCGATATTCAAAGTGTTCTTGAATAATCCCTCAATAATCCAATGAATCCTTATACAAACTCATAATCATATACATATCCCTTCATATAACATGATTATAACGTCCAAAACATCATATCTCAACACAAAATCGAAATCCAAGATGTTGAAGAAATTACCTCTAGAAGATCTAACCACTTCGATCCGAAGAACACGAGTTTAATCGAGTATCCAAGCTTCCCAAATGATTGAAGATGATGAAAAATACACACTCATATGATAATTGATGAAGAAATCTCTCCCTCAAGACCCTTTCTCGCGTATGAAGGTGAAAGAATGAAGAAATGAGCTGAAATGCTAAAAAAACGAATTTAAAGGGGTTTCTTTGATGCATCGGACACGGCCCGTGCCGATCGGCACGGCCGCGGCGCGCAACTGGCCGACAGGGACTCGACCGTGTCCTGCTTGACACGGTCGCGGCGTGGAGGGGCCTGCCGATAGTGACCTGTCCGATAGTGACGGCATTGACTCGACCGTGTCCTGGAACACGGTCGGGCGTCTGGGCAGTCGGTTCTGGCTTATCCGGAAGAGTTCGACTCGGCCGTGCCAGACGACACGGTCGAGTCCTGTGGCAGAGACTTTGGCATTTCCGGACGAGTACAGCACGGCCGTGTCGGACGACACGGCCGAGTTCGGTCGGCAGTGATCGGCCAATAACTGAACAATGAGCGGGTGAGCTAAAATAACCATAACTCTCTCGTCCGGACTCCGATTGACTCACCGTTTGAACCATTGGAAAGCTAACTCGATGCTCTATAATATTGGAAAGATTCAGAATTTTTGGAGTTACCAAAAATTAATGGTGATCTAACAAAGTCGAACTCATATGTGGAAAGTTGAAACAATGGACAATAACGATACACAACTCGAAGTTTTTCCGAACGGTGAACACGGGTGAATGAACATGATTGATGAATGATTATAAATGAGTGAAAATCCAGTGAGTGACAATCACTGAATGAAATTACTGAATGATAATGACTGAATTACAACCGGGTATTACAGTGAGTAGATCAGAATGTCATCAATAAAGACGACTACGAATTTATCTAGATACTCAAAAAAAACTTTGTTCATTAGCTGCATGAACACTGCTGGGGCATTAGTTAGCCCGAAAGGCATAACCACAAACTCGTAATGGCCATATCTCGTCCGAAAGGCAGCTTTCGGTATATCGATGTCCCGAATCCTCAACTGGTAGTAACCCGATCGCAAGTCGATCTTCGAAAAGACCGCCGCCCCCTGAAGCTGATCAAACAAGTTTGTTGCGATATTTCCTACACGCAAGTGCACGTCATCGTTTACAAGTAATAAAGTGATAAGTAGAGTATCGTTCCCACTAGGATTGAATCTCTAACTACCGACGTTTTCGTATTCCAATTTTATTTGAACAATCGAAGTTGGGTTTTTGGATTAATAACTAAAAGAATTTCTAAAATACTAAGCAGTAGAAAACAATATCTTGGATTAAGGAAATCAAATGATGAATACGTCTAGGGTTCTGAATCCACCTTAGTTTATCCGAATTTACTCTCAATTATCCGTAATAAATAATTTTCCCAATTTACTGAAGGCGGAGATTGCTAATATATTCTACCGCCTCTCCCGAGGTCAATAGATTTATCTAACGGCGACTAACGCACTCTATCCCTAGGTGAATTATCTCGTCGATAGGCAAAAAGCATGAAATCTCCTAAAGGCCACGTAGTTTCTATGAGTATATTCCTATCTCACAGAATAAAACGGTCCTCACCAATAGTTCCTCACCAAATCTCCTCTCCCGATTCAAGTGAATGATTAAATCAATACAACTATTGGCCGATAATTGCAAGCATTAAACATAATTGGGAAAACTCAATAAAAAGGTAATAAATTGGATAATCTTAAGCAATCCGTCAAACCAAAGGTTTCATCAAAACCCTAGATTAGGGCTTTAGCGACATACTAAAAGCGAAAATACAGAAAAAATAAACCAAACCAAAAAATACAAACTCAGAAGAAGCTCGGATTCCTCCGTTCTTGACTCCCGCCTTCGCCCTTGAATTCTTCTGCTTTCCTCCTCTTCTCTGTCTCCAAGCTTAAGCTCTCCTAGGTTTAGATTCAATGATTCCAAGATAATTAAATTAGGGTCTTGAGCCCTATTTATAGCTCAGCACCTCCACAAATCGCGTCCGTATTAACCGGTTGAAAATCGGCCAAACGGTCCGAGAATCCGCATGACGCGTACCAAACCCGCTAAGTGTGCCGCGGCTCATCAACTGTGTCGCGACACATCGCCAAAAGTCGAATACAGGCGTAAATAAATTCTTACGTGCCGCGGCTCACTGGCCGTGCCGCGGCACAGTACTGACTACTCGCCCTTTGGTGGTGTCTTCTGTGCCGCGGCTCGATTCCTTGCGCATGGCTCATCGTCCAGCTTTGCTGTTTTCGCCGTTTTGCCTCGTTTTAGCTCCCGGACTTCAATTTCCTGTCAATCATACAAAATCAAGGCATTAAAAGCTCATTTAGATGATTTCACTCACCAAAACACTACAAAATAATGATAAATAAGCGTATAAAAATACGCCTAACAAATACCCCCAAACTTAAGCCTTTGCTTGTCCTCAAGCAAAAAGAATTAAAGTCAATAAAAGAATGTCGTGAATAATTGTGCAACTCATAGTGTTCAATCTAATCAATACTATCCGGCCATTCTCTCTAAATAATACGAGTGTCATAAAAGCGAGCCGCACCGAATAATGATTCCGCAAAGTAATCAAGTTCAGTCCTAATCATTCGTTCATGAAGAAAACTCAGCTCAAAGATTAACAAAACATGAGTCAAATCGACCGTCAATATGAAAGGCTAACATAAACAAGCTAGTTCGTCGCGTTCCACAGTCTAAAGGCACAATTTTCACGAGTCTCATAATAAATAAACCTCGGACAGTATCTCCTTATATATATGCTCAAAAATTTGATTCGAGTCGACCACTAGGTTAGGATCTCGGGATGTTTCATCGGGATAATCCTAGGGTGGAACTTCCATTCTCATGTATTAGGAAACCGTTTGACGTAAAAGACACTCATGGGGCACATGGATGCTTCTAGTTACTAAGTTCCCGTCTACAGCGGAGAAACAACTCGAATATATAATTTCCGCATGTCCGAATCAAGGTTGCCGTTTTACGCGAGAGTAAACAGCGGTCACGCGAATGCCCCTGGTTACTAGTCTTCCTATCATTGGCACATGTGAAATCACTAAATCACTAGTCTAATCGGGGTCGTCGTTTTACGCGAGAGTAAACAACGGGTCACGCGAATACCCCCGGTTACTAGACTTCCCATCATAGAACACATTATCTCGACTTTTAGGGAAAAACTGGCCGACTCAAAACTCAAACTAAGTGCCAACACGACTAAAGAAACGGTACGACTCACTATCCGGGAAATGTAGCCAAACGTATTGATGGGGATTTAGCAACAAGTATGTATCGTCTCTTATCTGCCAAGACCTCTACAATCAGGAAAAATTTCGGACCTAATTGAATACTAAGCAGAACAGAAATAACTGACTCCAACTCGACTAGAACTCGCCCGCTTCTTCAGAGAGAAAGACAGTGTCGTAACATCAGTATCACACAAATAGAAGCACAAAAATTCACGAATAAGGAGAAACTATGGCAAGCAAGGCTAAAAAATTTTCGCAAAGAAAAGAAAAGTGCAACAGAATATAATGTACAAAGAAGAAAATAGAGTACAAAGAATGAATGTAGACGAATGTAAATCCCCCAAACTTAGGACGTGCATTGACCTCAATGTACAAAAAAGAAATGCAAGAAAAGTAAAGGTCAAGTACTCCCCTCCAGTCTGCTCAGAGCCGGTGCCGACATCGTCAGGTTAGCTTTCATGGTTCTTGACTACATCCTGCGGAATGTGAATAAACAAGCTTGCATCATCAAAAAGGAAGTTAAGTATAGCTCTCAAGTTGAACATGATGTAGAGGTTGGGGATAATGTGACAACATGATTCATTGCATATATGTTGGAAAATGCCTAGCTTACCCATTTTTCATTCTTTAATTTATCAAACACCTTGTGTGCACAAGTTAAAATGAAGAACAAAAATTTTCATGGTTAATTCCAAATCCCAAAAATAATAACACGATTAAAACCCCGAATTACGAAAACCATCATCAACAACTCGCACATAAACATCAATTCCATCACAATAACAAATTCCCCATATTCCAACTCCATTTTAGAAACAACAATGAAGAATAACTAGCAATATAAAACTCCAAATCTTTTCACATCAAGAATCATTAATTATTTAGAAATCAAAAATAACCTGGAGAATTTGAGAAGGAGACTCATAGAGTGGAGCCAACTAACCTCCATGTGTGCAGGAAGGAAGGGAGGGAGGGTAGAAGTATCCTATATAGGCCGATCAACTGAATGAGCCTTACCTGGATGCTCTTATTTTGCGACGGGGGCCGCGGCACAATATAAGTGAGCTGCGGCCCAAAGTACAGTCGAACTGGGACGTTTTGGTATGTCGTCGGGTGTCGCGGCTCAAATTTCGTATGCCGCCGCTCAGTGTGTTAGTGTGCCGCGGCTCAGCCTTCGTATGCCGCGGCACAAAGTACAGGCGCCCTGGGCGTTTCTCGACCATTTAGTGTGCCGCGGCTCAGTTAACGGGTGCCGCGGCTCGGTGACCTGGTGTGCCGCGGCTCAGTAAGATCATGCCGCGGCACAGGTACTGCTTTGCTCGGCCATTTTTCCTCGGTGGTGTGTGCCGCGGCTCACTGGACTGTGCCGCGGCTCATCATTGAATTTCTCCCCTTTTGCCGATTCCTGCACGTAAATTTAACACGAAATCATTAAGATGAGAGGGAAGGATGGATCAAAGAAGAAAGAAGACAAAAAGAGACTCTAAAAATGCAAGCAAACAACAAAGAATCTACAACTAATACTCGGGTTGCCTCCCGAGGAGCGCTAAGTTTATAGTCTTCAGCCGGACCTATTGGACAACGTTAGATAGCTTTACGCAAACTCCATTTGGCTTCCGCCCCGTTCATCGAACCGTTTATATTTTGGTTAAAATTATGACCATTGGTCATCAGTGGTTCGAGTTTCGGTTCGGTCATCAAATGTTGTTTGTGAAAAGGTTTCGACTTGAAAAATTTTCCGAAACACCCGATTTCTCCATGACTAATTTTTCGCTTGGCTTTTGGCTCACTTTCCTCCTTCACAAACGAACCCACGATTGCAGCAGATTTCTCCTCATGCTCGAGGAACGCCACTTGTTCTACATCCTTCTTAAAACTCGGGCCATTTAACACAACATCCGAATTTTCCCACCGACGATGTTTTCGGTGCTTTCCTCTTTCAACGGCATTCACCCTCTCAATTTGTGATCCTTTATCAGCACTTCTGGACATGGGAATGACTTGAATACTTGAAAAGTAATTTCCTGTCTTGGACCCTCGAGTTAGCTCTCCCTTTTCCACGTCTATAAGGGTTCGGCCCGTCGCTAGAAATGGTCGTCCCAAGATGATCGGAATATTGTCATCTTCCTCCATGTCTAGTACGATGAAGTCGGTGGAAAGATGAACTTGTCAACCTTAACTAATACATCCTCGATCACTCCCTCGGATACTTTATCGATCGGTCCGCCAATTGTAATGAGATCGTGGTTGGCTTAGCTTCCCCAATATTCACTTTTGGAAAATCGGCGAGGCATGAGGTTGATACTGCACCAAGATCGCATAGTGCCTTATTAAATGAAAAATTACCCATGGTGCAAGGTATGTTGAAGCTTCCCGGATCTTTTAATTTAGGTGGGAGCTTCTTTTGAAGAATTGCACTGCACTCCTCTGTCAAGGTGACCATTTCAAACTCTTCAAGTTTTCTCTTCTTAGATAATATCTCTTTCATGAATTTGACATAACTCGGCATCTGCTCCAATCCGTCGTGACGGAATATTTATGTGAAGCTTTTTGAACACATCAAGGAATTTAGAAAATTGTTTGTCCGCCCTTCTTTCTTTGTAGTCTCTGCGGAAGCGGAGCAGGGGAACACATGTCTTCAAGTTATCCGGCTTCACATCCTTTGACTCCTCGGCTTTAAATCCATCTCTTCCTCCATCACTTTCTTCTCTTTACCCACTCGTGATCCAAAGAACTCTCTCCCGCTTCTCAAGCTAAGCTGCGTTTAGACTCTCTCTAGGATTAGTCTCTGTTGTACTCGGCAATGCTCCCTCGGACGAGCCGTCAACACATTAGCGATTTGGCCCACTGACCTCCAAATTCGAATGGAAGCGAATGATTTTGTAGTGTAGCTTGGTCCGAGTCATAAATTGACTCGTATTTGCCGCCAATTTTGCAAGCGCTTCCTCGAGAGACACTTTGGGAGCGGAAGGGGCCGCCGTTGATTCCGAGCGAAAGGGGGCTGGTGTGCGTTCTCCGTTTCTCCATGAAAAGTTGGGATGATTGCGCCACCCGGATTATAAGTATTGAGTACGGGTTATTCGGTCGATTCCCATTTCCTACGAATTGAGCCTGCTCCATCTGATTTTGCTCGAACGGATTTCCAAATTGACACTCCGCGCTCGGGTGTGATCCGTTACACCAATTACATGTCTCAATGGTAACGGGGGCTGGTGCGTGCGAAAATGTCTGGAGCTGTTGTGTCAAAGCGGCGACTTGAGCTGTCAAGGTGGAGATCGGATCATTGCTTGAAACTTCCATTACTCTTTTCGGTGTCAATCTTTCTGATGGCCATTGGTATGCGTTTTTGGCCATATCTTCCAAAAGCACGTGTGCCTCGGCCATAGATTTTGCCATGAATGTCCCACCGGAGGCCGCATCCACTAAAGTGCGTGTAGAAGCACTCAAACCACCATAAAACGTATGAAGCTGAAGCCAATCAGGGATACCGTGATGAGGGCATCTTCGTAGTAATTCTTTATATCGCTCCCACGCCTCGTGGAGCGATTCCATATCGAACTGGGCAAAAGTAGTTATTTCATTTCTCAACCTCGCCGTCTTAGCTGGTGGGAAAAATTTGGCAAGGAAGGCTTGCGCTAACCTCTCCCATGTTGTAATCGACCCGTGGTAAGGAATTTAACCAAAACTTTGCTTTATCCCTCAAAGAGAAAGGGAAAAGCCTCAATCGGATGGCATCGTCGGTGACACCATTAGTTTTGAAAGTATCGCATATCTCAAGGAAAGACGCAATGTGGGCATTCGGGTCGCCCTTCGGCAATCCACGTAATGGGCTCTTTGCACCATCCGAATAATGGCGGGCTTGATCTCAAAGTTATTTGCTTGGATAGTGGGACGCCGAATTCGAAAAATTAGCATTGACTGCGGCATGGCATAATATCAAGAGCGAGTTCCGGTTGAACTTGCCGCACTTGGTTGTCTCCTCCTTGGATTTCAATATTCTCGGCCATGATGACCGCCGTCTGCAACTCTCTTTTCTCCTTTTTGTTCCTTCTTAGCGTGCGCTCGAGCTCGGTGTCCAAAGGTAGTAAGCCTTCGTTACGAGTCTTCTCATGCACTAACGAAAGGTCTGAAAGGAAAAAGCGAATAAACAAAAATAAATACACAAAAATAAAAATAAAACGTTCAAATTAAGACTGGAAATACTTAAATCGATATTAGAAAAATTTCAATTCCCGGCAACGGCGCCAAAAACTTGTTGCGATATTTCCTACACGCAAGTGCACGTCATCGTTTACAAGTAATAAAGTGATAAGTAGAGTATCGTTCCCACGAGGATTGAATCTCTAACTACCGACGTTTTCGTATTCCAATTTTATTTGAACAATCGAAGTTGGGTTTTTGGATTAATAACTAAAAGAATTTCTAAAATACTAAGCAGTAGAAAACAATATCTTGGATTAAGGAAATCAAATGATGAATACGTCTAGGGTTCGAATCCACCTTAGTTTATCCGAATTTACTCTCAATTATCCGTAATAAATAATTTTCCCAATTTATCAAGGCGGAGATTGCTAATATATTCTACCGCCTCTCCCGAGGTCAATAGATTTATCTAACGGCGACTAACGCACTCTATCCCTAGGTGAATTATCTCGTCGATAGGCAAAAGCATGAAATCTCCTAAAGGCCACGTAGTTTCTATGAGTATATTCCTATCTCACAGAATAAAACGGTCCTCACCAATAGTTCCTCACCAAATCTCCTCTCCCGATTCAAGTGAATGATTAAATCAATACAACTATTGGCCGATAATTGCAAGCATTAAACATAATTGGGAGAACTCAATAAAAAGGTAATAAATTGGATAATCTTAATCAATTCGTCAAAACAAAGGTTTCATCAAAACCCTAGATTAGGGCTTTAGCGACATACTAAAAGCGAAAATACAGAATAAATAAACGAAAGCATAAAATTCAAACGCAGATGAAGCTCGGATTCCTCCGTTCTTGACTCCCGCCTTCTGCCCTTGAATTCTTCTGCTTTCCTCCTCTTCTCTGTCTCCAAGCTTAAGCTCTCCTAGGTTTAGATTCAATGATTCCAAGATAACTAAATTAGGGTCTTAAGCCCTATTTATAGCTCAGCACCTCCACAAATCGCGTCTGTATTAATCGGTTGAAAACTGGCTTCGAAACGGTCCAGAATCCGCGCAGACGTACCAAACCCGCTAAGTGTGCCGCGGCTCATCGAACTCGTGCGCGGCGCATCGCCAAAAGTCGAATACAGGCGTAAATAAATTCTTCGTGCGCGGCTCACTGGCCGTGCCGCGGCACGCAGTACACTACTCGCCCTTTGGCTGGTGTCTTCGTGCCGCGGCTCGATTCCTTGCGCCGCGGCTCATCGTCTTTTGCGTTTTACCGTTTTGCCTCGTTTTAGCTCCCGGACTTCAATTTCCTGTCAATCATACAAAATCAAGGCATTAAAAGCTCATTTAGATGATTTCACTCACCAAAACACTACAAAATAATGATAAATAAGCGTATAAAAATACGCCTAACAACGGCGCCAAAAACTTGTTGCGATATTTCCTACACGCAAGTGCACGTCATCGTTTACAAGTAATAAAGTGATAAGTAGAGTATCGTTCCCACGAGGATTGAATCTCTAACTACCGACGTTTTCGTATTCCAATTTTATTTGAACAATCGAAGTTGGGTTTTTGGATTAATAACTAAAAGAATTTCTAAAATACTAAGCAGTAGAAAACAATATCTTGGATTAAGGAAATCAAATGATGAATACGTCTAGGGTTCTGAATCCACCTTAGTTTATCCGAATTTACTCTCGATTATCCGTAATAAATAATTTTCCCAATTTACTGAAGGCGGAGATTGCTAATATATTCTACCGCCTCTCCCGAGGTCAATAGATTTATCTAACGGCGACTAACGCACTCTATCCCTAGGTGAATTATCTCGTCGATAGGCAAAAAGCATGAAATCTCCTAAAGGCCACGTAGTTTCTATGAGTATATTCCTATCTCACGAGAATAAAACGGTCCTCACCAATAGTTCCTCACCAAATCTCCTCTCCCGATTCAAGTGAATGATTAAATCAATACAACTATTGGCCGATAATTGCAAGCATTAAACATAATTGGGAAAACTCAATAAAAAGGTAATAAATTGGATAGTCTTAATCAATTCGTCAAAACAAAGGTTTCATCAAAACCCTAGATTAGGGCTTTAGCACGACATACTAAAAGCGAAAATACAGAATAAATAAACGAAAGCATAAAATTCAAACGCAGATGAAGCTCGGATTCCTCCGTTCTTGACTCATATCGCCCTTGAATTCTTCCGCTTTCCTCCTCTTCTCTGTCTCCAAGCTTAAGCTCTCCTAGGTTTAGATTCAATGATTCCCGAGATAATTAAATTAGGGTCTTAAGCCCTATTTATAGCTCAAGACCTCCACAAATCGCGTCCGTATTAATCGGTTGAAAATCGGCTTCAAACGGCCTTAATCCGCGGCGTACCAAACCCGCTAAGTGTGCCGCGGCTCATCAACTCGTGCCGCGGCACATCGCCAAAAGTCAATACACGGGCGTAAATAAATTCTTCGTGCCGCGGCTCACTGGCCGTGCCGCGGCACAGTACATTTACTCTGCCCTTCGGCTGGTGTCTTCCTGTGCCGCGGCTCAGATTCCTTGCGCCGCGGCTCATCGTCCAGTTTTGCCGTTTTCACCCGTTTTGCCTCGTTTTAGCTCCCGGACTTCAATTTCCTGTCAATCATACAAAATCAAGGCATTAAAAGCTCATTTAGATGATTTCACTCACCAAAACACTACAAAATAATGATAAATAAGCGTATAAAAATACGCCTAACAAAGTCGTCGATCCGGGGCAAAGGGTATTTATTTTTGATGGTCAACTTGTTTAATTCTCGATAATCGATGCATAAATGAAGCGTCCTATCCTTCTTCTTAACAAAGAGTACGGGCACACCCCAAGGCGATGCGCTCGGTCGAATATACCCTTTATCTAACAATTCTCCCAACTGATTCTTCAGCTCTAACATCTCCGACGGTGCCATACGGTACGGTGCTCGAGATATAGGGGCTGCATTCGGCTCAAGATCGATAGGAAACTCCACCTCTCGCTGCGGTGGTAATCCCGGCAAGTCGTCTGGGAAAACATCGGGATACTCACAAACAACTGGAATTGACGACATGTCAATTCCACCATCCTCCGCCTGCAGAGCGTAACACCAATAGCCGACGCAACCCTGGTTCAGAAGTTTCATCGCCTTTAAGGCGCTAATCACACTCCCCGATCTCCCCGGCTTTCGACCGATGAGGGTATGCTCGGTGCCGTCCTCGGCTACTATCGAGATGGTACGAGTCCGATAGTTCATGATAGCACCGTGACGCTCCAACCAATCGTCCCCGAGGATTAAATCCTCACCCTTAAGGTCTATAACAATAAGATTCGAGGGCCAATCTCGGCTCCCGATTCTCACGGGGCAATCCCTAACTTCCCGGTCCCCAACCATACGATCCCCGCTAGGCGTACCCACCACAAACGGTTCACACTCAAACAAGCAGTTAAAGCCAATACGATTCACACAATCCGATGCAATAAAGGAATGGGTAGCACCCGAATCAAAAAGCACGGAAACTGGATGAGTAAGGATCTGAGTGGTACCTGACGCCACCGGAACGTCTGCCTCCTCTGTGCGCCTCATCTGATACAATCGGGGGTGAACTGAACTCGAACTCGAGGCTGCACGGTGATCCGACTGACTCCGACCTCTACCACGACCCAAACCCTGCGGAGCATGAGTAGCTGGAGTGCTGTGATCCTTCTGATCGGCAGTGGTAGTCGAAACTCTAGCGACCCTGGTGGCCCTCTCACAATGAGCTGCCCGATGCCGGGTTTGTCCGCAAGTAAAGCAAGCAACTAACGGAAATGGGCAATCTTTCACAATGTGTTCGGGCTGACTGCAATTAAAACAAACTCTCCCGCCAGGTGCCACAGACTGGACCGAACGGTTACCCTGAGATCCACCGGCCTGATGGAACGGCCTCTTCCCAGGAGTAGGAGTAGAACGAGACCTCGAAAACTGTCCACCCTTCCCGGTCGAGAATCCACCGGTAGTCTTCTGCTTCTTAGCTTCCGAAACCGACTCTGATTCTGGGACAGCCATCTCGATCGCCAGAGCGCGATCCTGGTATTCCTTCAAAGTGGCACACATGAGCGGTGCCATACTCTGCCTGATATGCAGCTTCATGCGCATATTGAAGTAACGGATTTTATCAGCCTCCGTTCTCACTTGATCTCTTACGAAACCCAACTGCTGATTGTAAGAAATGATGGCCTGAGAAATAGGCACATCCTGAGGTGTAGCGGTGAAGAATTCCACAATTCTGCGCTCCTTGACTGGCGGCGGACAATACTCTGCTTCCATAGCAGCCTTGAATTCCTCTCAAGTAGCTCGACGGTCTCTGGGCACAACGGCCTCCCACCATTCCGCAGCTTCCTTATCCAGGAGGTACTGGGCGATATGTACCCTCCTGTCAGGACAAGCTACGGCATCAAAGGTCCTGGACAACTGAAAGAGCCAATTCTCCCAACCGAGGGAGTCAGAAGCTCCGGAGAAACGAGGAGGGTGCATCTTAGTCACCGTCTGAAGCCATTTACTAGCCTCCTCTTCAGGTGTCGGGGGCGGATTCTGGCGTCCGACCTGAGCTATCTGAGCAAGCTGAGCTACTAACTGCTGAAGTACGGCAGTAGCCCCGGCGTCGGCATTATTACCCGACGGCACTGAGTGAGAGGCTGAGTCCGCAGAGGACTGAGAAAGTGAGCCCTCTTCATTATCAGCACCCCGACCACGGCCTCGGCCGCGTCCCCTGGCTGGTCTACCACGACCTCTCAACATACTAAAGGAAGAATGAAAAGAACAAGATCAAAAAGATACACAATTGACAGGGTTGGTATAGCAATCCATAATTCCGATCAACGCAAGAAAACGAATTACAGAAATATATGAGTTTGAGGAGACATACAGCCAAGGGTCGCATGAAAAGACGGTAGCATGATGATATTAGGCTCAACGACTGACTCTAACGACACAACTGATAGACCCAAAAATTTACCGACAGCCTAGGTATTCAAAACCTACGCTCTGATACCATAAATGTAACACCCCAATTCTCAACTGGGACATTACACGCCGTAGAACCCTCGTGAGGTCTACCAGGCTAACACATGACATATAAACCACAATGTATTCCCGAATGATGCACTCAAAAGTAAATAAGGCCGTGGCCTCGGCCAAAACATTTTTAACGTGATAAATGAACAGAGGTTAAATACCAATTCATTGCCCACGCAGGGGACTTAAACCAAGTTTCAAAATAGACAGTCTAACTTCAATACTCGACAATGCAATGACAAAACATAAAAATGCAGACTCGAGCCACATCATCAAGCCAGCCCATCATTTGCATGCATGTCCCGTGCTTGCACCTCAGCCCTCCCGGTACCTGAAATGCATAAGACGCATTTCCCCCATTTAAGGGGTTAGCATTCGAATAGCTAGTGCAAGTACACAATTACACAACATTATATACATACACGATTCAACGCAAACAAATCATTAGGAAAAATCATTTCAAAAATCAATATTCCGGAATATCACATTTACACCAAATCAATATATTATCAAGCTTTTCACATCACAATTATCCACGTTTGGTAACTCACGACCGTACCCATTAGTATCGTCCCCCAGAGGTCCCGTCGGACCGTCCCCAGGTGAGAAACCACTTCCGCGGCCGTACCCATTAGTATCGGCCCCCAGAGGTCCCGTCGAACCGTCCCCAGGTGGAAGAACATCAACGCACGCACCCAAGTCCTCTTCCATGGCCGTACCCATTAGTATCGGGCCCCAGAGGCCCCATGCCATCCCCAGGTGGAAGAGTAACCAATACAATCGTTCAATAAACTAGTTTACATCATTCGCATCAAAACCGTGCACACATAATGAAATATAATACATGTACTTGCCTTGGATAATACGACGCGAAGAAAACGACGAAGGGATAGGTTACGGTCCGAACAATCCTCTCAAATCTGACCCTAACACAATAATGATATACAACCAATCTCAACATCATGAATACGAAGAAATTCATCCTAGTTCTACCCGTTGGAACAATTCATCGGACACCACGAGCGCATAAGGAAATGAAATCGGTCAACGGTGTAATAACGGGATTTCATCCCAACCAATAACAAGAAAACCAAGGGTCACGAGTATACTATCAAAATAACAACAACATCGGTTAAATCGGATTAAAATACAAGATCATCACCAAACCCTCCCCAAAATCATACTAGGGTTAAAGGAGTTCTTACCTCTTGAAGATTCAAGCCCTATAATCCGAAGAACACGTGCTAGATCCACAATCCGAGCTACACGATCGAAGGAAGATGAAGAAAAACACACAATCAAATGGTAGATGGAGAAAAATCCCCCTCTCAACCCTCTCTCTCTCGCGTACGGTGGAAGGAAGGAAGAAATGAACTGCATCCGCTGAAAAGAAACGCTCATATAGCGCTGACGATTGCAGGTGCCGCGGCTCACCAATCAGGCCGCGGCACAGGCCAAAAATTGCGCCTGATCGGCCGACCGCTCGTTGTGCCGCGGCTCATTCGAAGTGTGCAAGCGGCGCAGATTCGCATGTGCCGCCTGCCGGGACCGTGCCGCGCACGCGGTCTGATCGGTTTTGGCAAGTGCCACACGGTGTGCCGCCCGACAAGTGTGCCGCATCGACTCGGCTTTGTGTCGCGGCGCACAATCCTTGTGCCGCGGCGCACGGCATGACCGCCGCCAACAATCGGGTAATGTGTGTGCCGCGCGCACAATCCTTGTGCCGCGGCCCACACCTCCCGGTCCCAAAATGACGAAAATGATCCTAAAGAGAATAAAAGCAATAGGAATCGATATTTGGGCAACAATAACACGAAATGGAAGTACGGAACCCCAAAACGATCCGAGGTACACAACCAAAGTCGAACAAGGAACGAATTCCCTAAACTTCTCAGAAATTACAAAAACGGCCCAAACATCCGAAAATCACGATACAATGTCGTATTAACAATCCGAAACCCACAACATGCTCTACTCAATCATACGAGCTCATGGAAGTAAGAAAACGACGAAATCGAACTAGTTTAACGAGAATCGAATACACATGAGACAAAATATACCACAAGATGAAATTACGCAAAAACATCATCGAGACCCGTCTAAGCGGAGAACTCCAAGAACAAAACAGGTTCAGAATTCCAAAACAGCGCCAAGCGAGTTGTCCGAAACAAATATACACCAAAAATAGAAATTACTAAAAATAGAAAACGCGGATATTACATTCTCGACTTATAGATCGGGTATATATGATGGAGAAATTTTATTTATTTAGCTACATAAAGGTTGTCTTACCACTTGAAGTGCATACTGACTCATATAGATCTCAAGAAGATAACAAAGATATAGGAGGACCAGAAATTCCTTACTTGTGTGCTATTGAAGCAATACATTATCAGGCCTGATTTACAATTTGAAGTTAATGTAACACCCCGAGATATTCGAAGTATATTACAGCGTCGTGGACCCCTACATAGGACACACCAGGCTAAAACAAGAAAACACTACTCGACTAACCATCTCGGTTAGCGAGGATACACACAATAACAACACGCCCGAAAGAACGGACGGAATAGAACATCAACCGACAAATATAAAATCTCCAACAAATAACAATCACCATTCGAAGACCAAAAGTCTAAGTACTCGCGAGTACAATATATTAGTTTAGAAAATAGACGACAACCATATCGAAAGGAACAACGGAAATAAAAGGACTCAAATGTAATACCCGGTTGTAATTCATTCATTATCATTCAGTGATTATCAGTCAGTAATTGTCACTCAGTAATTTTCACTCATTAATAATCATTCATCATTCATGATTCATTCATTTGTGCTCATCGTTGGCATTTTGTAACCGTGTATCAGTTGCCGATCCTAAATTCATCTCCGTTTGAGTATCGAGACGAGAGTATTATCATTCATTGGGATTGGTAGTACTATGTTGGAAGTATCATCTTTGGCATCTGTTAGACTTGTTTACTTTCACATACGTATGGTATGTCGGATCATTCATCAATCGTAGCGAGAAATCGGAGTTGTTGGATTTTCTTCATGTCCAGCAACGAGTTACAGCCGTAACTAATCATACATTACAGCCGTAACATGCTTTCATCGGATCAAGGTCGTTTTGGCCGAAGGTGAGATACGGCCGTAAGGTGGGCAGGCTACGGCCGTAAGGGGTGTTCGTAATTTTCAGGTTTTGTCGGACGAGAAGAACTTACGGCCATAAGGGTTGCGGCATGCGGCCGTAAGATGAGGCGGGTACGGCCGTAAGGCTTGGCCGGATACGGCCGTACGTTGCAGGCAGGGTGTCTGGTCAGTTTCGACGAAGGGGTCATACGCCCGTAAGTTTGGCCGGATACGGCCGTATCGGTCGAGTTATGCCCGTAAGGTGTGCGGGTACGGCCGTATGGCTGTCGGCAGGTGTTTTGGACAAGGGCGAGTTACGCCCGTAAGACAGGTGCGGGTACGGTCGTAAGGCTGTCGGCAGGTGTTTGGACGAAGCCGAGTTACGTCCGTACGAGTTGGCTGGTTACGGCCGTAAGGCCGTTGACTCGGGATGTTACGGCCGTATGTTGGCCGAGTTACGGCCGTAACGTTCGGCAGTACTTAAGGACCTGGACGGGTTTTTGAGGTCACTTTTCTCATTTTCTTCACTTTGTTCCGAGAGAGAGAGAGATTGAGGAAGATATTTTGTCATCATCAATCACTTGTGTGTTCGGATTTCATCATCTTGATTCGTTGGGAAGCTTGGATAGTCGATTTAACGCGTTTTCATCGGATCGAAGTATTTGGATCTTCAAGAGGTAATTTCTTCAACATCTTGGATTTCGATTTTGTGTTGAGACATGATGTTTTGGATGTTATAATCATGTTGTATGAAGAGATATGCGCATGATATCGAATGGGTATGAATATTCATTGGATTATTGAAAGGTTGTTCAAGAACACTTTGAATATTGAGTTGGATTTGGGGGTTTTCGATTAATTGTTGTTGTAATCACGAATTTGGATATTCATATTGGATTAGTGATCGTATTGAAGATGTTTTGTTGGTTTGAAACACGTCTTGGGGATTTGATGTTGGTATAATTGAGGATTGATTGTAAACAATCGAAGTTTGGTCACAACGTGTTTGATATAATGCCCCAATGAACTTGGTTTAGTCGTATCGACGTTTTGAATTAGTTATCATCGTGTTTGATTCGTATGTTGAACGGATTGTTGGTAATTGTGTTATTCAAGGTTGTTCGAGCGACCGACATCTCATTTAGGACGTTTGTTCGTGGAAGGACATTCTTCATCGGTGTTGTGTAAGTTAATTCTTACTCGGTTAAAAGGATATTCATTCCTTTTGTTGTTGATTCATTCATAATCATAACTCATTCATAATTGTATTAACCGTATTGAGATTTGTAATTGTCAAATAATCACTTCATTCACGAGGAACGGCGGTTCCAATCATTTCATTGAGCTATCATTCACTTCACCATTATTTTCATCTCGGTGAGTCATTCTTGACTTTGTCGGATTATTATTCATTGATGTTCATTATGGTCATTCTCCTTCATATGACATTTTGGGTTCATATTGCGTGGCCGGGTGCGGATGTGTGGAATTTTTAGTCGAGCACGCGATGGTCATGTATTGGGTCACTGATACATTGGACTGTGCACACGGTAACGATTACCTCCGTGAGACTAATTAGGTACAAGGACGGGTGTGTCCGGTCATTCGTCTTGCACTTGCACAGAACATTACGGGCGTACTATGATGCTCCTCTTCAGCTTAATTCATAACTAAGGATATTTCATAACTAAAGATATATCATGATTGTGTATTTTCAAGCCTTGAGGATTGTTGTTCTGTGTAACTGACCACGTTGGGGGATTTTGTTTTCAGGTCATGGCAAGGCAAAAGCACGGGAATAGAACGTTGACGGCGAGGAATCCCAGTGATACTAGTAGGGGGCCCCAATCCTTTCAGTCATTCATGTTGTTGTCATTTATTTTCCGCTGCAGATTTCCATTTGGATACTCCGTTTCATTCAGTGTTGTGTATTTTATCTTCATATAAAATATATACATATATTCGGTATTATCTTGGGTTTGTTGAAATGAAACTCCTCATCGGAGTAATTGATGATATAATGTGGTTCGGTACTACAATTATATTATTTAATTCATTAATTTTCATTCGCCTGGTGGGTCCCAGTCGGGGGTCCACGGCATTGTAATATCCACCTAGTTTGGGGTGTTACATCAAATGCACATGTCAACGACCTTGGCCAGCATCCTCATACTGTCCCAGCGTCCGCTCGTCGGGCAGAACATAACCTGAAATCCATAACAAGAATTTCCCCAAAACGGGTCCCCAGAGGGGTTAGCAATTACGCTAGTACAAGTAATCAAGGCAAACCATTTGCTCACACATTTCATAGTACAATGCACCAAATCATTTCAAAACAAAACCAGACATGTCTTTTCCGGAAACAAACAGTCAATCACATTTACCTAGGACCGGGACGAAGCCACAAATCCCACTCGAGGCCTCTAAGGACCCTCCCGAGCTGGCCATATCATAAAACGAATCGCGCACATGCATCGCCTAGGACCGGGACGAAGCCACAAATCCCACTCGAGGCCTCTAAGGACCCTCCCGAGCTGGCTAGCTAAACAAACTCATGAGGGCTAATACCATTGGATTCCCTCCGTGGCCCCGTCGGACCCTCCCAAGGTGAGCAAATCACACACAATATACATTACCATTTCATGTTAAGCATAAAGGTTTCCAAAAATATTTGCCTTGAATAATTGACGACGCAACGAATGGAAAGGAAAATCACCGACGAACGCTATAAACCGATGAAACCGAACCTAACGATTCGAAGAACATAATCACAACCACTTCTAACGATTACGAAAATGGAATACTCCCGAAAACCCACCTACGATTCATGTATATTCGTATAAAAATAACAACGAGGGCGGACCACAACCAAACCCTCTCGATTTCACAAAACCACGAAAATATACCATGAATCCGTAGGAAAACTAATGATATCAACAAGATTAATCATATTCATCATGAATTAACCAACAAAATGGAACGAATCGGACGAAAATCCAAAAACCCCTAAATTACCCAAAAGTAGGGTTCTAAGAGCTTTACCTTGGATTGAGGATGGAGACACAAGTAGGTGTTGTTAATCTACTTCAAAACCTCAAGGTAAAAGACGCCTGAAATGATCGGAGGAAGAAATCGCCTAAAAATCGCCCAGCTCGCGGTGGAAGAAGGAAACAAGAAAAAGTGAGTTGTTCCGGGTCAACTCCCTGGTTTATATAGCCAGGGGGCGTTAGCGCGCGCTAATCCTCGAAAGTTAGTGTGCGCTAACAGGACAAAGCTCCAGTCCAGAAAGTTGACACCCCAGTCCAGTTCCCAGAGTCCTGGACCACTAGCGTACGCTACCCGAAACGTAACGTACGCTAGTAGCCTCTCGGCAGCGCGTGCTATCGGTCATAGCGTGCGCTACCTGGACATCAGCCTAGTCCAGAAGTGAACTGCCCAGTACTCACCTGACCCCGTTAGCATGCGCTGTCGGCCAAATGTAGCGTGCGCTAATAGCGTCTCGGTAGCACGCGCTATCGGCCATAGCGTGCGCTACCTAGGCACCTGACCGAGTCCAGAATTAAACTGTCCAGTACTCACCTGACCCCGTTAGCGTGCGCTGCCGGCCAAACGTAGCGTGCGCTAACAGTGTCTCGGTAGCGCACGCTATCGTCCATAGCGTGCGCTACCTGGGCACCTGACCGAGTCCAGAAGTAAACTATCCAGTACTGGACAGATTCGCTAGCGCGCGCTACCAAATCAATCATAGCGTGCCTACTGAGGGATGATTAGCGCGCGTTATACCTTAATATTAGCGTGTGTTAGGCATAGGATAAAATGGTCCTCAACACCGAAACACAACCGAAACATCGTACAGAACCCCAAAATATGCATAATAACATACAATGGATTTACGGCAACCCCGTACGACGGTTCCGAGCAACAATTACGAGAATTAGATCAACAAACGATGAAAGAACCGAGAAACGTAGAACTGGATGACAAAAAGTCTCGAAACAAATATTCTCAAAAATTAATACGGTTACACGAGGGTCGCTAAAAACGAGAAATACACCGAAAAGTGAAAAATACCGGGAAAAGAAAATGCGGATATTACAGTTAACATGCTAGCAAAATTTAATATTTCTCCAAGAAAGAGAATGTGGAATGGTGTTAACCATATTGTTCTATTACATGAAAGAGATTGAGATTCCATATTGGTGGCTATTAGGGTATTATGATCTCATATTTGTTCTCATACTGCCTATTTATTATGATGAGAAATATTCTCCATTTATGTGTTGCATATAATATTTGGGCAAGTAAGATGAAAGTTATTTCCGCATGAGCTTCCGAAGAGCAATAATGATATTCTAGCATATTTATTCACTAAATCTCTCCATGTATGAAAATTATATTCATGACATTGGAATGCAAGATTGTTATCTTGAGGGGAAGAAGTGATAACTTTTAAATTAACTTGAAGATTATGTCGACCCTGAAGGTCAAAAGGTCCTAAAGACCAAATGGTTGTACTCTTTTTTCCTTTCTAAGTTTTTTCCCACAGGATTTTCTTAGTTAAGGTTTTTAACGAGGCAACTAATGCAACACATGAGCAAATTTATACTATGTACTCTTTTTCTCTATCGGTTTTCCCCACGTGATTTTTCCAAAGGAGTTTTGATGAGGCGTGAACATCATAATATTCAAGAGGAAGTATTGTATAAAGAAGATGTCACTTGTATCTCAAAGGTAGATATATCAAATATACACTTAAGTGATTAGTCGGCAAACTTATTCACAAAGGTGTTGCCGACATTCAGAAGACTGGTACACAAGATCGGAATGCGTCAACTCAAAGATATTAAATTTATGTAAAATAAAGAAATACATTATTTAAATAGACATATATTATATATATAATGACTCAACTCAAGAAAAAAATTAATAAATTTATGTAAGAAAATACAAACATATATTATATAAAAATAGAGAAATACAATTATGCTGATACCAAAAAAATATGTAAAAAATGCATTATTTAAATAGATAAATATTATACACCATGTTTATTAAATACATTACGTACGATGATACAAAAAAGTAGAGAAGTACAATTATGATAATACAAAAAAAAACTAATTTTGAGCCATTAGGTTCCGCCATGATTGAATCCACTATGCCATAAGTGCTCATATGTAACGTTTCCTATTGTTGCATTATGCCATATTTTCTGTTGCCTTAGGCCGAAAATTGATATATCCAACACTTTGTGGGTGTTGCATCTGATTTGGCCTCTAATCCAACACTTTTCCTTTCTAATGCAACAGAGGAAAAATATTGCATTATGTACATAGTGCAACACAAACTAAAATATATGAACATAAAATAGTGTTGGCTTAGAAGATAATATAGTTTAGAAAAGTGGGCCCCACGACCATGACACATCAGCAGTGGGTCCCACTTCATCCACGTCCACGGTGGACCCTTTTGCCACGTCAGCAGTGGGCCTTTTTTCCATGTCATCAGTGGGACCCACTTCATCCACATCAGCAGTGGGTCCCACCAGACATAATGCGACACTATTCTTATATCCAACAGTAACATGGTTGTTATATGGAACATTAATTTAAAAATATGCAACACTAATTTGAGAACATGCAACAATAACTGAAAGATAAATGCAACACTTTAAATAAAAATTCCGCAATAACCATTTCGTACGTACATCATTCAATACAAATAAAATACCGTCCAATATTCCCACCCTGCCATTCAGTACCAAATACCAACATCCCAACAAACAGTCGGCGCAAAATTCCAACTCCAACTACTATCCAACAAATCTTATACTAACAATTCGACACGCAACGCCATAACTAGAGTCTAATTTAAGACCAAATTAACAAGTCTATGTAACACCCCCAAGATATTCATGGTATATTACAGCATCGTAGGCCCCTTCCTAGGACCCATCAGGCTATATAATAAATACCACTCGTCTAACCATCACAGTTAGCGAGAAACACACATCACCAGGACGACTATCAAATAAGACGCCCGGCATAACCAGCGAAACAACATCTCTGACAACCATAAATAACATTTAACGATACAAAAACATAATCTGAGTAAAATACATGAGTACTCGTGAGTACTATCTATAAGTTCACAAGTTGGGAAACAACCATATCGAAATGAACAACAGAAATAAATAAACTCATTTGCACACGTCAACAACCCTGGCCAGAATCTTCGTACTGTCCCAATGTCCGCTCGTCCGGCTGCACATATCCTGAAATTCATAGCAAGAATTTCCCCAAAATGGTCCCCAAAAGGGTTAGCAATTACGCTTGTACAAGTAATCAAGGCAAACCATTCACTTACACATTTCATAGTACATGCATCAAGTCATTTTAAAATCCAAAACCAGAAATGCCTTTTCCCGGGAAATAAACAGTCAATAATCAATTTGCCTAGGACCGGGGCTAAACCACTGGTCCCATCTGAGGCCTCTATGGACCCTCCCGGACTGGCCATAGTAAAAAATTTAAATCATGCACATGCATCGCCTAGAACCGGGGCTAAACCACTGGTCCCATCTGAGGCCTCTATGGACCCTCCTGGACTGGCTAGCCAAAGAAACTCGTGAATCCGGGGCTAAACCACTGGGTTTCTCTAAGGCCCCGTAGGAACCTCCCGGAGTGAGCAAAGCACTCAATATTATAAACCACCATTTCATGTTAAGCATAAAGGTTTCACAAGAATACTTGCCTTGAATAATTGACGACGACACGAACGGAAAGAAAAATCAACCATGATCGCTAAGAACCGAGAAACCCGAACCTAACGATTCAAAGAATACAATCACAACCATTTCTAAACGAGTACGTAAATAGAATACATCCGAAAACCCACATACGATTCATATAAGTTCATACAAACACAACGACGAGGGCGGATCGCAACCGAACCCTCTCGATTTACCATGAACTCATAGGGAAAACAAGAATACCACCAAGATTAATCATATACATCATGGATTAACCAACAATATGGGACGAATCGGACAAAAACTCGAAAACCCCCAAATTTCCCAAAAATAGGGTTTTAGGAGATTACCTCGGATCAAAGACGAAGAACAAGTTTTGGTATTGTTAATCTACACCAAAAACTCAAGAAAGATGATAGCTAGGAGTTGCAAGACTTCGAATCGCTCGGAGATCGCCCAAAATCGCCCAAAGATCGGAGAGGAGGAAGGAAGATGAAAAATGGCCGAAATCGGTCAACTCCTGGGTATATAAACCCAGGCCCGATTACGTACGTTAGCCTCGGGCAGCTAATGTGCGTTAGCTGATTAACATACAAAAGCCTTCCCGTCTTACGTACATAATGCATAGGCAGGACCTACTGTCCAAGAATACAAAAGCCATTATGTACGTTATGAGAAAGCTCTTACGTACGTAATGATCCACGCTAACGCACGCAACATCAAACTCATAGCGTACATAAGGGGATGGCAGAACCCACTACCCGATTTCCTGAACACCATTACGTATGTAACAACAACGAGGTTATGTACGCTAAGTAGCATGTAACATACGTTAAACATCACCCGTAACATATGTTATGTCCTCCCAGAATGTGAAGAAATGATCCAGAAATCCAAACGCGACGATTAACCAAAACATGAAGATACGAATACCCGGAGTTCGAGATGATGAACCTAAGTGCCAAAAGGAAACATATTTCCGAGTACCCGAGGTTCGGAAAACAACAACAAACGTAATTACTCCATAACTTTGGGAAATTACAAAACGACCTAAAGCATCTGAAATATACGATACATGATCGAAACGCCAAATGAAAGCTCACAACATGCATAATAATATAAGATGGATCTGCGGAAACCCCGAAACGGCAGTTCCGATCAACGATTATGAGAATCGAACCAAATAGCGACAGAAAAGCCAATAAACGCGGAATTGAGTAAAACAAGTCCGAAACAAGCTCAGTGACAAAAAGTTCAATAATAAGTATTCTCAAAATACCAATACGGTTATAAGCGAGTCGCTAGAAGCGAGAAATACGCAAAAATGAAAAATGTTAGAAAAGAAAAATGCGGATATTACAATCTAATTCAAGAGTACCAAATGACTAACGTTCTAAATACTAGACATAATTAAATATCTCGATTTCTACGTAGAAGTGCCACCTTGTGTCACATGTGTACCGTTGTCATCTTGTTAACTTGACAAGGCTGGACAAAAGTCTCTGATGTCCAGTTTTAGATCGGGATTAGCATCTCCCAATCTTTTCAAGACCTATGTGATATTCTCCTGCACTTCCTTGTGTAATACCCGAGATTTTCGTTCCGATTTTTCTGGATATTTCTCGATTGCCGAGTATCGGTATTAGTTTTCTCGATGATTGATCATTGTGTTAATATGGTCGCGTGTGATTATTTGTTGCATACTGTTTCATTTCGGATCGTTGGTGTTGTCTAGGGGTGTTCAAAAATATCCGATATCTGATATCCAATCCGAAATGTCCGAAAATCCGAGGATCTGGATATCCGAAAATTTGGATATCCGAAGTTCAGATATCCGGAACTTCGGATTCGGATATCGGATAGTACTTTTCAGAAAAATCGGATATTCGGATATCTGAAGTATCCGAAAAATCCTAAAAATTATTTTTTTATATTTTAAATAATATAAGGTATTCAGATATCCGATATCCATATCCGAAGTTTTTTTCAGATATTCGGATATCCGATATCCAAATCCGAATATGTTTTTCGAATATAAGGATATCCGAATATAATTCTTATTTTTTCCGGATATCGGATATCAAAATCTGCTATCCGAAATTGCGGATATCCGGCTTTGAACACCCCTAGTGTTGTCCGTTAGTGTTTCGTTGCACGTTTATTGATCGATGTTTTGTCGAGGAGTATCGTTGTTGTGCATTTGGGTCGACTTTGTAAGATCACCATCGGAACTCCGCAATTTCGATTTTCGGTAAATTCTCTTTTTTGGTGGAGTCCATCTTAGAGAATCTATTGTGAACGTTTCGTCATTCCGAGAATGATTAATTCTACACTTTTTGTCATCCGAGTTCGTTTCGGTGTCGTTTTGTTGAGTTCCGTGTTATTAAGCGACTTTACCAAGTATGAGTTTGACTTTTTAAAATCACCATCAATTCTTGGAAACTCAAAAAGTTCCGAATCTTTTCATTATTATAGAGCATCAAGCTAGCTTTCCAATGGTTCAAACGGTGAGTCAATCGGAGTCCGGACGAAGGAGTTATGGTCGAAATAGCTAAGACTGCACCGTGTGCCTTATGATGCTGGGGCCGGGCCGCAGCACTAAACCATGGCTGAGCGTTATTTTGGTCGAGAGCCACGGCACACTCAGTTCGGGCCGCGGCACGCGAGTTTTTTCTACACTATTTCAGTAGGGAATCGGGAGGGACTTCATTTCCTCTCCCTTCTTCATCTTCCACACGAATAGAGCGATTTAGGGGTGATTTTTGGGCGATTTATCTCAGGGAATTCATGCTCATCAAGTCCTTCGTGTGGATTAACAACGTCAATTCGTGTTCTTCGTCATTAATCCAAGTATTTTCTTAATTCTCCAGAGTTGACCTTTTGGGGAGTTTTATTCTTGATTTCGTTTTCCATCCGATTTTGATAATTCGATTGGTGTTAGATGTTGTTATTGAATATGCTTTATGGGTTGTATATCTATATCTTCAGTTCGTTTCAACTCGAAGGTTGATTTGAGTGTTCTTGAGGTGCAGTGAACATTTGATGTTCGATCAAATGTTCGAATGAACTTTCCTTCGATAGTTTGTTGCAATCTTCGTTGTTTTTGGTCTTGATTCTCATTGTAATCGTATCTTCATTGTTTTTTGCCGGGGGATTATAGGTGTTCGAGGGTTTCCGATCGAGCCTTCCCGTTGCTTCGCGTGCTTTGGACTTGAAGCGAGTACCTCGTCTATAATCTTTATACTTTGAGAATGCGACGTGTCATGAATTTAACGTGAACTTGTTAGTGATTGAACGTTTAACCATATCTCACTTCTAAATGAATATGTGATTCTATGAAAGTAAATACGAGCATAAACTTGAAATTCTTGGAGAATGATAACCACCATTTCATGTGTATTGTGTTCGAGACGGATATTTATAAGTGAGTAGTTATCCGAGTAATTGTGGAATATTTGTATTGTTCACTTGTTAGAATGTTTATTAAATGATGGTGTGACGTGAATGTTATACCTTGTGAAAGTGTTTGTTGCATTAACTCATGATTTTACGTGTTTGTGATTGTGGCGAATGTTATACCCTTGTTGTTGTGAAATAGGTGAATTGAGATATTGACCGGGTAGGGACTCGTGAGGCCTCCGGCAGCGCGTACTTGCGAGTACGGCCAGATGCTAGGATTTGACCATAAGGTTATCGAATCGGGTAGGTCTGGAGAGGGCTCCGAGAATCGTCACTTGCGAGTGCGATGTCACGATAACTTGTGGGTGTGTTTGAATGATGATTAACCGGGTAGGGACCCGTGAGGCCTCCGGCGGCGCGTACTTGCGAGTATGGCCAGTTTATATGATTTGACCATTAGGTTATCTAATCGGGTAGGTCCAGAGAGGGCTCCGAGAATCGTTACTTGCGAGTAAGATGTCAAGATAACTTATGGGTGGGTTTGAACTTGTTTTTCGGTAACTAATCCAGGTTGGGTCCCATCGAGGCCACGGAGGTGATTTGAGTATTTGACTGGACATCTCTGAACTGTTACTGTAGGAATCTTGTATTCCGGTTATATTTGTGATTGTGGTTCCGCCTTTGAGGCTTGTTTGAGAATTGTACCATCTACATGATTTTGAAAGAAAACCCTTTTAATAATGAGAACTTCAAATCTCTTCATGATTCTACACTGAGACCCCCGACGTCCTCAATTATTCTTTCAAATGTGTTTTGAAGTTATCTTTATGATCCTCCCTAATGGGAACCATTTTCGAAAAGACTTTAGACTCGGGGATCGTGTTACTACCTTGTTGAAAGGTTATTTTCATAACGGTTGTATTCTTGATGTATAACTTTATAGCTTGGTTACTTGCTAGATTTCATTGCTAACCCCTCGTTGGGGATTTTGTTAATTTTTCCAGGTGTTCTGACTGGAGAGAGAACAACCACAGGATCGGCTCGGAGAATGATGTAAAGTAGCGATACTAGTCACAGTTGTAGGCGGTTGTCCGTCAGTGATCTGTCGGTCTCAGTTTTCCTTGTCATCCTTGAGGGGATGGACATTTTATGTAATATGTGATCGAGTTGTATTTTGGGTTTATTAGATGTACGGATATGTTGTGTTTTGAGAGACCTAATCGGTCTACGGTTTTATGTTTTGGTCGAGTTGACCGCATGTGGGTTTTGTTTTGTAGTCTCCTGCCTGGTAGATCCTTGCAAAAAGGGGTCTACGGCGTATAATATACCTATGTGGATTGGGGGTGTTACATAAATGGTATCGGAGCTTAGGTTTGCGAAAACCTATACAGTTGTGTCTAATTGGTTCTTGTCGAGTCGTGTCTTGTTGTGTCACCTGGGTGAGCAATTGTGAACAAGTGTGATCATGGTGATCCTTGTGTTCAATTGTGATTCGTTGTGGTTAGTATCGTGGTGCAGCCATCATCTCCATACGATTTATAAGAGGTATCTGTATTTCATGATTTCACCTGTGCGAATTAATTGTGGTGCATGATTTTATTTACACGGTGTTGTGTAATGGAATTATATCCGACACTTGTGACGCACTGTATGTGTATACAACTGGACGTATTGATGTTTTGACTTTGAACCGCCGCGTGGGGTGGTATGATGTGAAAGTTGTGAACCTTGATGGGTTTCGAAAAAGGCACCGACGGTTGAGTCGGTGAGAAACTCAGATGAATGGTTTTGTTGTATGTTTAAACTTGATGCGCACGAGATGTATTTGGTTGAATTTGTGATTCTGTTTACCGTTTGGGCATGTGGTTTTAAGTTCGATTATTTTTGTTTGGACTGTCGTAATTATGCCGCTGCGGGTAGGTTTGAGAACGTGTTTATGAGGGACCTTAAGAGTCGGAGCATTTTTGTGAAAGTCAATTTTGAAAATATTTTGATGGTGCGATTAAACAACAGCTTGTATGGATTTTGAAATCGGTTGGGTTTTGACAAGTTAATCCTGTATTTTCAAATGACACCATCAGACGGTATTTGAAAAAAAAAATATTATTTTAGGTATTTCGGGCACAATAAAATATTATCGTCATCTTTGGTTATGATCGAAACGATTTTGGAAAATTTATGTTTTGCCAACGACTTTGGGTTTCGAAATTTAAAACGTTATATGTTTGTTATGTTTTTATGCCCATTGGAGAATTTTTTTTACAGTACTTTCTAAATGTTGAGATACATTGTTAGGAGTCGATCCTTAACCTTCGGAGCCGTTTTGAGATTGTTGAGTTGATTCTTTCCATCTTACAGTTAGTTGTTACGACTGTAAGCTTCTGACTGTCGCGACAGTACCTTTGTTGTTACAATTCTATCTGTGCTCATTATCTGTCGTTTAATCCTGTCGACCTAGTCATATGGTCCGTCTGTGATGATTGTGAACTCTGACTACGGTATCAGTATTGCACTTAGTTGCTTATCCTGTGTGGATATTATTGACGTATTATAAATTGTCACCGTTCTTGTTAACGAGTTATGGGTGTACGCCCATATGTTATGATTTCATAGTTCGGTTTAATTGTATTATTCTTTGACGTTATCCGGATGTGGTAATTGATTGGTAGCAATGATGATATATATATTGATAAGGTCACTTTGATGACACCGTTTATCGAATAGATTGATGTTTCAGAATGTTTTGCAAATGATTTTCAAAACGAAACATATATAATAATGGGTTCATAGTTTTGATCAAATGACCGAGGTATTAAAAACATTTCTTTTCAAAAATTCACTTCAGCAATTTTTTTTTTCAAATTCAGGAATTTTAAAATGCTATCATTTGGACAAGTAACGCAGAAAATTTTGTTTTAAAATAGTACTCATATTCGACCACGATGATGTGTATGTGGTTTTTACCGTAATTTTTGTAAAGGTCGTACGTTGTGTTGACATAGCTTAGTGAATTACTTATAAATTTGAATTCTATCATTGCGGTGATAGTTCATGTATTTGTGTTGTGACTCAGAATATTGTGTTACTGTTGGTTTCCCTATATTGATTATGTGGTGTTTGTTTTGTCGTCCTGAACGGTTGTCCGTTCAGTATGCCGAGAGGTCGTGGAAATCAACCACGTGATCAGGATCATGCTTCCGGTAATGACATTAGTATTGGTGTTGCTACTATACTCCAGCAGGTGGCAGACCAGATGACACATTTGGCTCAGGCGGTTCAGCGTAACAATGTCGCGAATAAGGATGTCGGGTCGACTCAGTGGCTTAGAAAAGTGGTCCGTATGCGTCCTCCTCGCTTTGCCGGTGCGGGTGATACTTTGGGCTCAGGTGGTTGGCTTTTCCAATTGGAGAAGATATTCAAGGCGGTTGGTTGTCCCGAGGAGCGGAGGATTCCTATCGCTCAGTTCCTTCTCGTTGGTGACGCCGCTAACTGGTGGGAGGCCGTTGAGCCTCAGGATCATGCTGTTACTTGGGAAGAGTTCAAGAAGTTAATGGATGCGGAGTTCTGTCCGGAGCCGATCCGAGAGCAGAGGATCCGAGATTTGTTTCTAGCCGAGCCACAGGATATACCCGTGTCGCAGGCTATTATCGATTATAGTCGACAACTCGCTTACGTGAAGAGGCAGGTGAGGACCGAGGAATCCAAAATCCTTCATTTCGACATGCGAATGAGACCAAAGATTCGACAGTACATGTCGGGTTTCACTTGTGTTACTTTGAGAGAGTATCAGAATCGAGCCATGGCATACGAGATGGCATCGACATCTACTCGGCCTTCGCATGAGCCGAAGAGGCAGAGGACGTCTGGAGATTTTTCAGACGGTGTGAGAATCGGGACTTCTTCTCATCGAGTTTCGCATAGTCATACGGCAAAACCTCCCCTTTCTTCGTTTGGTGGAACCAAGGGTTCCAAGTCATCTTCTTTGACTCCTAGTTAGACTGGGAGGTGTTTCAATTGCAACGTTGTGGGTCATGTACAAGCTAATTGTCCTTCGCAGTCGATTACTTGTTATAATTATGGACTCGAGGGCCACAGAGTTCAGTATTGTGAATTATTCCATGAGATTTCCCAGAATCGAGCTTCAGCACCATTATCATGATCGACTCGTGTAGATCGCTGAGGTTTAATGGTTCGGCCACTTTGATGACTGCTTGCTTCACCCTTTCTTTTTAAATTTTGGGACGAAACTTCTTTTTAGAGGGGTAGAATGTAATACCCGAGATTTTCATTCCGATTACTTTGGATTTTCCCGGATATTTCTCGGTTGCCGAGTATCGGTATTAGTTTTCTCGATGATTGATTTTTGTGTTAATATGGTTGCGTGTGATTATTTGTTGCATAGTGTTTCATTTCAGATCATTGGTATTGTTCGTTAGTGTTTCGTGCATGTTGAATGATCGATGTTTTGTCGAGGAGTATCGTTGTTGTGCATTTGGGTCGACTTTGTAAGATCACCATCGGAACTCCGCAATTTCGATTTTTGGTAAATTCTCTTTTTTGGCGGAAGTCCATCTTAGAGACTCTATTGTGACCGTTTCGTCATTCCGAGAATGATTAATTCTACACTTTTTGTCATCCGAGTTCGTTTCGGTGTCGTTTTGTTGAGTTCCATGTTATTAAGCGACTTTTCCAAGTATGAGTTCGACTTTGTAAAATCAACATCAATTCTTGGAAACTCCAAAAGTTCTGAATCTTTTCATTATTATAGAGCATAAAGTTATCTTTCCAATAGTTCAAACGTTGAGTCAATCGGAGTCCGGACGAAGGAGTTATGGTCGAAATAGCTAAGACTGCACTGTGTGCCTTATGATCCTGGAGCCGGCTGTACCGCGGGCCGCGGCCCTCTGCTGGCCGGGCCGCGGAACTAAACCATGGCTGGGCGTTATTTTGGCCGAGGGCCGGGGCACACTCAGTCCGGGCCGTGGCACGCGAGTCTTTTCTGCACTATTTTAGCAGGGAATCGGGAGAGGACTTCATTTCCTCTCCCTTCTTCATCTTCCACACGAATAGAGCGATTTAGGGGCAATTTATCTCAGGGAATTCATCCTCCTCAAGTTCTTGGTGTGGATTAACAACGTCAATTCATGTTCTTCGTCATTAATCCGAGTATTTTCTTAATTCTCCGGAGTTGACCTTTTTGGGAGTTTTATTCTTGATTTCATTTTCCATCCGATTTTGATAAATCAATTGCTGTTAGATGTTGTTATTAAACATGTGTTTATGGGTTGTATATCCATATATTCGGTTCGTTTCAAGCCGAAGGTTGATTTGAGTGTTCTTGAGGTGTAGTGAACATTTGATGTTCGATCAAATGTTCGAATGAACTTTCCTTCGATAGTTTGTTGCAATCTCCGTTGTTTTTGGTCTTGATTCTTGTTGTAATCGTATCTTCATTATTTTTTGCCAGGGGATTATAGGTGTTCGAGGGTTTCCGATCGAGCCTTCCTGTTGCTTCGCGTGCTTTGGACTTGAGGCGAGTACCTTGTCTAAAATCTTTATACTTTGAGAATGCGACGTGTCGTGAATTTAACGTGGACTTGTTAGTGATTGAACGTTTAACCATAACTCACTTCTAAATGAATATGTGATTCTATGAAAGTAAATACGAGTGTAAACTTGAAATTCTTGGAGAATGATAACCACCATTTCATGTGTATTGTGTTCGAGACGGATATTTATAAGTGAGTAGTTATCCGAGGAATTGTGGAATATTTGTATTGTTCACTTGTTAGAATGTTTACTAAATGATGGTGTGACGTGAATGTTATACCTTGTGAAAGTGTTTGTTGCATTAACTCATGATTTTACGTGTTTGTGATTGTGGCGAATGTTATACCCTTGTTGTTGTGAAATCGGTGAATTGAGATATTGACCGGATAGGGACCCGTGAGGCCTCCGGTGGTGCGTACTTGCGAGTATGGCCAGATGCTATGATTTGACCATAAGGTTATCGAATCGGGTAGGTCTGGAGAGGGCTCCGAGAATCGTCACTTGCGAGTGCGATGTCACGATAACTTGTGGGTGTGTTTGAATGATGATTAACCGGGTAGAGACCCGTGAGGCCTCCGGCGGCGCGTACTTGCGAGTACGGCCAGTTTATATGATTTGACCATAAGGTTATCTAATCGGGTAGGTCCGGAGAGGGTTCCGAGAATCGTTACTTGCGAGTAAGATGTCAAGATAACTTATGGGTGGGTTTGAACTTATTTTTCAGTAACTAATCCGGGTTAGGTCCTATCGAGGCCACGGAGGTGATTTGAGTATTTGAATGGATATTTATGAACTGTTAATGTATGAATCTTGGATTCCGGTTATATTGGTGATTGTGGTTCCGCCTTTGAGGCTTGTTTGAGAAATGTACCATCTACATGATTTTGAAAGAAAACACTTTTAATAATGAGAACTACAAATCTCTTCATGATTTTACACTGAGACCCCCGACGTCCTCAATTGTTCTTTCAAATGTGTTTTGAAGTTATCTTTATGATCCTCCCTAATGGGAACCTTTTTCGAAAAGACTTTAGCCTCGGGGATCATGTTACTACCTTGTTGAAAGGTTATTTTCATAACAGTTGTATTCTTGATGTATAACTTTATAGCTTGGTTACTTGCTAGCGATTCCATCACTAACCCCTCGTTGGGGATTTTGTTAATTTTTCCAGGTGTTCTGAATGGATAGAGAGAAACCACAGGATCGGCTTGGAGGATGATGTAGAGCAGTGATACTAGTCACAATTGTAGTCGGTTGTCCGTCAGTGATCTATCGGTCTGAGTTTTCCTTGTCATCCTTGAGTGGAGGGACATTTTATGTAATATGTGATCGAGTTGTATTTTGGTTTATCAGATGTACGGATATGTTGTGTTTTGAGAGACCTAATCGGTCTACGATTTTATGTTTTGGTTGAGTTGACCGCATGTGGGTTTTGCTTTGTAGTCTCCTGCCTGGTAGATCCTTGTGAAAAGGGGTCTACGACGTGTAATATCACTAAGTGGATTGGGGGTGTTACACCTTGTTTATCTTGGCTTCTAATTCAATTTTCAAGTCACGCTTTATTTTATGGTCAAGTCCTGCACATAGGGGTCTGAAGGAGCAGGAGCAGGAGCTTGTTCTCTAGACCTTTTACCTCCCCTTCCCACTAGTCAGTTGTTGCCATGTTCCCTGTCTTTAGTGACCATCGCATTTGCCTCGGCTTGATGTCCAGAATTAAGCATCTGCTGAATATTGGTCTACAAGAAAATTAAATATATCAATATTTGAAATGAAATATGGAGTCGGGTTTATTATTAATTACTAAATAATACTTACAATTTTTGTTGCCACTGCTTCACTATTTGTCTTGTACTTCTACCCCGCTTTTCGCTTACGCATTTCAATATAGACATTAGCATCACATGACAGGGCTTACTGTGGGTCACTCTTTTTCTGCAAAGTACGGCGATAATACAGAAGAAAAAACAGTCAACATAAAGGCAGCAAATTCATCCTCAACAGCAAATTCTTCCAAGTGTAGTGGTGTACTCATTCGATACATTGACACCAATGACATTAAACAAGGTGTTACTCAGTTTGCAAGCAAGTATGGTGGAAATCATCAAACAAAGAGGCCATAATAACTACAAATTGCCTCACATGAACAAGGTAGCAATGATAAGAGGTGGGACACTACCAACAGATCTTTGTGTCGATGTGCACTTAGTTAAAGATAGTCTAAGATATTTGATGGAAAGTAGGGAGGCTAATGGTTTGGAAGGATTAGTGAATTGTCTGGGCCTAAATGGGCATCCTGTACCATGGGTGAAGGATTTAGGGAATTCACTTTTTTGTTGTTTACATCTACAAAACACATCCGAATGAGGATAGTGTTTATGGTGTAAAAATATTTTGTGCAATTTTAATTAATTAAATAATTCAAACCATTGTATTAGGGCTAATGTATCTCAGAAATATTTCATCATTGACACGAAATGGGACATCATCTAACTGGGCAGCACACATAAGTCTCCTAACAACAATTATTCATCATTGATCTCTGAATAAGTAAAGATAAACATACACTCATCAGATTACAAATATCGCATCAAAGAATCAGCAAATCCTTCATCACATACCAATAATTATTCATCATTGATCTCTGATTAATTAAAGATAAACATACATGCAGCATAAGGGGGATATTGGAAAAATAAAGAGAAGTGACCTCCAGTAACAGGACATTAGGGCATCATATTTCCAGAAATTTGAGATGTGCGAGTTTTTGGGCCTTCGTACCCATACATTTTGGGGTCAAAACTGCCGACATTAATAGCACCGAATGCAGAATCACCCAAATCGGGTGTCATCGAACCCAGGTGGACATATTTGGACCTCGATCTTCCAAACACCACCAGATCGGAAGTCGAACGCTTACACATCTCAGGGACGAGCGAATCAGGAACATCGGACTCAAGAACGAGCAAATCGAACTCATATTTCAGCGAATCAGCATCGACTTCAGTCTCAAACACGATGGACTCCATCGGGATAGAACTATATACCAACTCCGATCGGAAATCATCGTCGTCGTCCAAAGAATCTGGAACGACGGTGTCCGGAATACCTACATCGGGTGTTTCTTCGACGAAGGAATAACGAAAAAAATGATTCCATTCGTGTGAGGTGGTGTGAGATCAGGTATAGGGTTTCTGAGATAAAGAGAGGCGATTTGTATTCCCAAGACTCAAGAATAGAAAATAAGGTTTGAGAATGGGATGTGAATCAGGTGTGGTATTGGATCAGATTAGGTGTGAGTTGTAATCTATGTTGCACAGGTGCGGGGGGGCGGGTGCGGGTGCGGGCAGATACGGGTGCGGGGATACGGTTTTTTGAAAATGTTAGGGTGCGATACGGCAAGGATACGTCTGTTTATTTTATATTTTATTATATATATAACACTTGTAAAATATAAAAATAATAATTCAAATATCACCATAAAACCAATTCAAATACATAAAATAAGTCATACAAAAAATAATTCAAAATGGCTTTGAGGAGCGGAGCTTCTGATGCTGTTCGTGAATGCTGCTAAAGGTAAAAGTAATTACTTATTAAATGATTTACTTTTTGTATTTTAGTTTATTTGATTTACTTTTTAAAAATTACAAAAAAAAAGTAAAAAAAAAAATTTCACCCACGCACCCTCCCACGCACCGGATACGCGTATCCTGTGCAAGGATATGCGAATCCGAATTTCCCAGTGCACACAAACTTATTTAAAGGGAGCATCTTCCCCCTCTCTTGTGACAAGTTGTTAAATAAACCATCTCTTATGACAAGATAGCATATTTTACAAAAATCAGCCTCGGCCTCTTTTCCCAATCCCCCATCCTCCAACCACTAATCCCCCCTCTTTTGACAAAATTACAAAAATAATCTTCTCCTTTTATTTAATGATTATCTAAATTTTATTATGTATGATATGTTATTGATTTTAGATAATCTTTAATTAAAATATATTAATATAAAAGTTATAAAATATGTTTATTAAAAATGCCGAAAATATTTTATTAAAAATACTATACATTAAAAAATGATATCATATAAAATATATTTATTAAAAATGCATAATATTTTATTAAAAATACTGTACATTCAATCACAATATCGTCGATCTATTTTTTTATATTTTATCAAGTTGTGAGGGGGATTAGTGATTTTATTTTTAATTATGACTTGTTTTTTCATAAAATATAGTATATTTTTGGACTCTTTCATATTTTTAAAGATATTTTACTCATTTCACATAGTTATTGCATATGTCAACGGTAACCACTTTGTTCAAGTATTTCTATATCCTGATTATCCGGTACCACCAATTGTAAGTATGTGGAGCGACAATATTACAGAAGAAAATAGAGGATGAGAGACTCCATATCGTGAAAGGATCACTACGCCATAAGTGCTCATATGCAACGCATATCTCGAGTGTTGCAAGGAAAAGTATTGCAATAGCCCTCTGATCTTTGGTCTTTTGCAATACTACCCAACTAGTGTTGCATTAGACCTGAATGCACTGTTGCAAAGACGTTAATGCAACATCAACCTAAAGTGTTGGATTATACGTGAACTTAAAGCGTTGCAATAGACTAAATTATCTTAATAATTACGAAAAATATTTTAAATATTCTTAAAATAATATCATCAAATTTAAATTTTTTATACTAAAACAAAATAAATTATTTGAATTTATTTAATCATTTTATAACGGACTTTTTATAAGAGCACATATAGTTTTTTACTTAAAAATTTTCGGATTAAAAATAATACTTTAAAAATATAAAAAAAGAAAATAATTCCTTAAAATTATAATAAATAAAATATATTATATGAATACATATATTTTTCTTTTGAAAATTATAATCTAAAATTAAAATAAAAATTGAATTTATACATTCAACTCTTTAAAATATAATAAGAGATACTCCCTCCGTCCTAGTCTAAGTCGCTTATCTTTCAATTTTAGGTGTCCCACTCTAAGTTGCTCGTTTCATTTTTGGTAAGTTCATGGGCCCACTAAAATAATTAAAAGTTCATACAACTTTAATATATACAATAATTACCACCCAACTAATACACTTAATATCTCTAAAACATATTGAATTAGCCCATAGACCCATTAACCCGATTGGATCCATATTACAACCTAGGATGCACAGATTCTTTAAAATTGAACAGTATGTAGTATCAGATAATGCATGGGTGCGGGTGCGGGTGCGATTCGCGTGTGATTCGCACGGGATTCGCCACGTGGCGAATTCGTGCAAAAAAAAAATTCGGATTCGCATATCCTTGCACAGGATACGCGTATCCGGTGCGTGGGAGGGTGCGTGGGTGATATTTTTTTTTTACTTTTTTTTTGTAATTTTTAAAAAGTAAATCAAATAAACTAAAATACAAAAAGTAAATCATTTAATAAGCCATGGGCTCAGGTATGGTCTCGAGCTTTTTCGAATCATATGTTTTTCTTTGTATTTATCACACAAGATTCTGCTGTGCACTAAGCCGGGGGTCTTCACGGAAACAGTCTCCCTACCGTAATAAGTAGGGGCATGGTCTACGTACATCTTACTCCCCAGACCCTGCTCTGAGCGGGATATACTGAGTATGTTTGGTTTGGTTTGGTTTTTATTTAGTATCTAATTTTGCCTACCATTTATGAATACTTTTAAAAATGTTAGTACTACTTCAATAAACAACGTAAGAAAAGTCTATTTTTTTAAAAGGCTTTGTGGTCTAACCTGTAGGAAGATCAATTTATGATAGATGAAGCGCAGCTGCTGTTTGATGTTTGTGTTACCATGGGAGTACCGGCTGCAAGGTAGCTGTCAACATAAAAGTGAATATATTGTAACAAACGTGCAAAACTAATGCAGCTAGAAACTGATATACATGATTATTTTCCAAATACTTCGGCTAATATAAGAAAAATAAGGAGTAAGAACCTATATTAAAAAAATAAGTATCACTACCCATTTACCTTCAGAGGGTGATTGTATGCAATTATTCTGACCATATAGAGTGTCGCATACATTCTGGCCCGGTCTATTTATGCTCAGCTAAAGCCCTGTAGAGCCAAAGAAAAGGAGAAACGCTATTAGATAGGAATTGAAATGCATTTACCTCCAGCTTAGCAATATGTGATTCCTTGTCTCGCTTTTCCTCATACTCAAGCCTGATAAAATTTGTCTACGTATAAACTCGAGGGCTAAAAGACCATGTATTACAAAATATACACTGAAGTGAGCTAATAAACATACTGTTATTTCAACGTTTAACCTCATTGTTGCTGCAACACCTTAAGAAGGTGAGGTTGCAACTGCTACCCACAAATGATTTTAGGATTTCCATGAAACTGCCTATTAGGCTACAATACATAAAAGTAATAAAACTAAATACCTCTGCGGAATTTACCGTTGTAATGAGATGTCTGCTGAAGCAGCTACCTCGAGACCAACCTTCTCGGACGGCAAATTTTGTTCGGGTAATACAATTGCTGCCAAATAAACCATTCTGTGATTGCTAAATTTAACTACGCCGTTGTTACCATAATATGAGCAAGCGTGTTTTAAGATTACCTTTGGAATTTACCTGTGTATTTGTAGTATTCTTTGGTGGGGTAATTTCCTCTGAATTTTTCGCTTTATTTTCTGTAACAAAAAAAAAAAGACAAAGTCAATAGAAACTCTTTATTAGATTTGAAAATAAGAAGAAAAAAATGACTACCGCCTACAGTTACTGTCGAAAATCAATTACTTTAACTGATATACCAAAACACCGAGAGTGCGAATCTGATTATTCAAAAGTGCCAATTTCACCTTCAAATAAACATATTAGATGAGACATTGTAAACACTATTAAAAGCATGCTTAGATAGTTAGGTGTTTTAGCTAACCAATGTAAGCAGATACGCAATGCTTTATGCTGAAAAACTCTTAGATAAGCCAATAACCAAATACATAACTCTAAAAGCACTCATTCCAAAATCGAATGATTATGTAACCATCAGCAATTCGCTTCTATTTACTATACAGACACTCAAAACATCTTATTAGTTATATCAAAAACATAATAACTACTTTATCAGACAATGGCATACAATTATCAACCAACAACTAAGGCCCTTTTCCCCTTTTTTTTCCATCGTCAACTGCATAATTTTGCTGTTGCAAACTTATCCTTCACAAAGTTACGAAGTATTATAGCTCATTTTGTTCCGCGACTGATCTTATACCGTAAACATAAGTCTAAAAATATAAGCCTGATTCGAAAACTTCAGATAATAGAAAACCACAATTAAATCAACTTACAAACAAAAAATACCTTAAATCGATGCCATCTCCGTATCGACTGTCTATTGATATTCACAGACAAACCCTTTCAACTCCTCATCCCCCCTGTTACAAAAGATCATAATTTGCATACGGGTCTAAGAAAGCAACACACAGTAAACATGTAATATCCGTAACTTTCCATTTTTAGCAGTTTCTATTTTTGGTGTATGTCTATTTTTATCGACTCGCTTGTAACCGTTTCGACATTTTGAATCTACTTTATTCTTGGGGTTTTTCCAATTGGACGGGTTTTGGTGATGTTTTCACGTGATTTCATTTTATGACATGTTTTGCCGTATGAACGTTCGATTCTCGTAAAACTCGTTCGTTTTCATTGTTTCTTGGTTTGTACAAGTTCTTAAGATTGAGGTGGTCGTGTGGAGATCTTCAGTTCGTTGATCCGACGTCGTTTCGTGATTTTCGGTCACTTGGGCCATTTTTGTAATTTCCTAATAGTTTAGGGAATCTCATTTTCGTTGTCGCATTACGGACCCTCCGGTGGTCGGAATTATATTTTCTTTTAGCGCTTATCTCCGCTGCAGGTATGCTTCGTGTTTATGTTTCCGGATTCGACTGCTGTATGCGTTTCGTGTTTTGTACCTTCTCGGCCAGCCAGATCGCCGATATGAGCAGCAGATCAATCGGCCGCTTGTAGCGCATGCTACTCCCGCCGCTTGCTGCGTGCGCTACCGATGTGCCGTTAGCGGCGCTAACTCGTTATTGTTAGCGTGCGCTAGCGAGTAGCAGCAGCTCTTTGGGACCGCATTCTGACCGTTAGCGCGCTATCTATGTTAGTTAGCGTGCGCTAACTTCACGCTTATATAAGTCACAGGCGATAAACAATAGCTTTATTCTTTTCTCTTCATTTCTTCGACGTGCGACCTCAGAGGCGATTTCCACCGGTACTATTCGGAGTTCTCTTCAAATTCCATCACGGTAGAATCGAGCCATCATATCATATCAGCATAATCACCCTTCATCAGCCGAATTCAAGGTAATTCCTCAGGAACCCTAATTTTGACGAATTTGGGGGTTTTTCGGGATTCTAGGGTTCAGTTCCGAATTGTTCATCCATGTTACGATATTCTTTACCGATTGTGATTATTGAGTGATTCTAAATCCAATTTCCTTGATTTTAATCCGCGAATTATCGATACGGGGAGATTTTGCGTAAACCCTCGCCCGTATCAATTGATCGTTCATTGTCGTATCATGTAATCGGGGTTATGGGTGTATTCCAATAGAGTATTGTTGTCCGTAGGGACTGAACTATGTTGATCCTTCGTTTAGGAACCGTCGTTTTCCACCCGGACCGTTCGTAGTCGTGTTTCACTTCCGTTTCTTCAAGAATGTCTCAAAGGCAAGTACTTTACATTTGTTTACATGTTCTAGTATTTGAATTATGGATGTATCGTGGTTGTTGTGGATGGTTATGTGTATGTTCACCTAGGGACGGTCCGACGGGGCCTCTAGTGATACGTATTTCCATGAGTGTGCGTATCGCGAACTGTGGTTAGCCACCCATGGATGTCCGACGGGGCTCTGCGGGGTACGGTGGCCGTGAGTCTCGTACCAACGGTTAACTTTGAATTGTGATTTGTTGGAGATAATGTGTTTTGCGATTGTACAATGTAAATATTCCGGAATATAAAATGTTTTCTAAAATGACTTTTTGGCGCATATATTCATCTGATTAGAATGTAGTTCAAATGGATTGTACTTGCACTAGCAGTTGTCGCTAACCCCTTAAATGGGGGAAATACTTTTTGTATTTCAGGTATTGATCGTGGGGACAAGCGAGCACTAGAGCCGTATGAGGATGATGGGCAAGCATGATATTGTCCAGTAGTCGATTCTTGGTATTTTGTTTTGTCGATTATGGTTGATGTATTGTTTTGGGATTTTTGTATTATAAAATTGGTTTAAGTACTCGAGCACTTCCCGTTTGAATTGTTAATGTCGTGTTCCCGCTTTGGGAAATGGATTTAATGTCAGGTGTTGATTGTCGGTTTGTATTCTCATTATGAATTGTCGTCTTATTGATGGTTGTTTGTCTTTGTCGAATGTCTTGTTTGGTACGTTAGCCTGGTGGGTTCCACAGTGTGGGGTCCACGGCGCTGTAATATGCCCTGAATGACTTGGGGGTGTTACAGAATATGGTATCAGAGCTTAGGTTATGGATACCTAGGTTGTCGGTTATTTGGGTCTAGTTAAGTGTCGTTTTTGGGACAATATCACTGCTATGCCATCATCTCAGTACGCCGGTGCTCGTAAGTTTTTCTTAACTTGACTCGTTTCACCGTTCTGTTCTATCCATGTCTTAGTATCTTGTTGTGCTTTGCGTTTGAATTGTACTTACCCATTACTTCTTCAGAATTCCTGCTGGTAGAGGATGCGGACGCGGTCGCGGACGCGGTAGGGGACGTGGCACAGCCGGTGGGGCGGCCATGTCCGATCACTCGGGAAGTGATTCGGCGATGCCTTCTTTGTCGAACAGTGTTCCCCCTAGTTTCGGAGGTCAGGAGGACCAGTCTGCTAGCTCCGGTAATGCACATGAGAATGTTGGAGTGGCCAACATTTTGCAGCAAGTAGCGAACCAGATGACGCTACTGACTCAGGCTGTTCTAGTCGGCCAAGCTAATGCCAACCCGGTTCCGCCTACTGGATCCGGCAATGATAAGTTGCTTCAGGACGTGATTCGTATGCGTCCTCCATAGTTTGATGGTGCTTCCTACCCTTCCGGTTGGGAGAATTGGCTATTCGAGATGGAGAAAGTATTTGAGGCTGCTAATTGTTCCGATGAGAGGAAAGTACCCATTGCTCAGTACTTCCTCGCCAAGGAGGCAGCAACGTGGTGGCAAGCGGTGAAACCGCGTGACTGGGCCGCTACGTGGGCATAGTTTCGAGATCTGATGGAAGATGAATTCTGTCCTTGGCCAGTGAAAGAGGGGAGGATCCGAGCCTTCTTTGAGGCTAAGCCCCAGGATGTTCCTATTTCTCAAGCTATCAAAGACTACAATCAACAGCTGCATTATGTGAGAAACCAAGTCCGAGATGAGCTTGACAAGATCCGCCACTTTGATATACGGATGAAACCGAGGGTGCGCCACTACATGTCTGGCCTGGGGTGCACGACTTTAAAAGAATATCATAATAAAGCGATGGTTTATGAGATGTCGTTTTCTGCGACAGAGACGGCAACCGAAGGAAAGAAGCAGAAGATCGCCGGTCAGTTTTCGGGAGGCAAGTCTGGAGGGTATCCGAAGGCTCACTGTTCGCGAGTTCGGGAGTCGGGCCGCCGTGAGTTGGGCGAGGAAACGGTTCTAGGTCTGCTCCTACTGGTTCCGTTCGTGGTCCTACGTGCTTCAACTGTAGTCGTCCGGGCCACATGATGAGTGAGTGTGATAGGCCTCCGATTCAGTGTCTTGCTTGTGGTCGGATGGGTCATCGTGCTAAGTTCTCAGACGGATGCACTCAAGCTCCGATTACTCAGATATCGGCCCAGTGCGGAGAGCCGAGTGTTAATCAGGCACCGACAGTTCCTCAGCCGCAACAGAGTTTTGGTAGAGGTCGAGGACGTGGACAGCCTTCTAGAGGGGGAGCTTCTAGTGCGGGGTCTGTTCCGCCCCGGGTTTATGAGATGAGACGAGCCAGAGACCCAGATGCGACGGTGGCTACAGGTACCGTCCACATCCTTGATCATCCTGTTTTCCTATTGTTCGATTCTGGTGCTACGCATTCTTTTATATCTATGGATTGTGTGCGTCGTCTGCATGTTGATTGCCTTGTTGCTTGTGAGCCTTTTGTTGTTAAACTTCCTAGCGGGGATAGCATCGTGGGGGATCGTGAGGTTAGAGATTTTCTAGTGAGTATTGCGGGGAGGGTTTGGCCTTCTAATCTAATTGCGGTAGATATTAGAGATGAGGATTTGATTCTGGGTGAGGATTGGCTGGACCGTCATGGGGCGATCATGAATTATAGAACGAGGACTATTTCGATGTTAGCCTCTGACGGTACCGAGCATTCTTTTGTGGGGCGTAAACGGAGTAGCCAGAGACTTCTGATCAGCGCCTTGAGGGCGGTGAGACTTCTTCGAGGAGGTTGCACGGGCTATTGGTGTTACGCTTTGAGATCGGAAGAAGGGGGAGTCGAGCTCTTGTCTATTCCGGTAGTGTGTGAGTATCCTGATGTTTTTCCAGACGAGTTGTCGGGTTTGCCGCCGGACCGAGAAGTTGAGTTTACCGTCGATTTAGAGCCGGTGCAAGACTATCTCTAAGACGCCATACCGTATGGCGCCCGCCGAGATGCTGGAGCTGAAGAAACAGTTGGGAGAGTTGCTAGACATGGGGTATATTCGACCGAGCACCTCACCTTGGGGCGCACGGGTCCTGTTTGTGAAGAAGAAGGACGGGTCACTTCGTTTGTGTATCGACTACCGAGAGTTGAACAAAGTGACCATCAAAAACAAGTATCCGCTCCCGAGGATTGATGACTTGTTTGATCAGTTGCAAGGGGCAACCGTGTTTTCGAAGATTGATCTGAGATCTGGGTATTATCAGCTCCGAGTGAAGGACTCTGATATTCCGAAGATGGCCTTTCGGACGAGATACGGTCACTACGAGTTTGTGGTTATGCCTTTTGGGCTAACCAACGCACCAGCCGTGTTCATGCAGCTTATGAACAAAGTCTTTATCGAGTACCTCGATAAGTGTGTAGTCGCTTTTATCGACGACATCCTGATTTACTCGAGGAGCGAGGAGGAGCACGCCCGTCATTTGCATATCGTATTAGATATTTTGAGAACTCAGCATCTTTTTGCGAAGTTCTCAAAGTGCGAGTTTTGGTTACGGGAGGTTATGTTTCTCGGTCATGTGATCTCGGCCAAGGGTGTTCGTATGGACCCACATAAGGTAGAGGCAGTGTTGGATTGGGCGCCGCCCTAGAACGTGAAGGAGGTCCGCAGTTTTCTGGGATTAGCCGGGTATTACCGTAGATTCGTAGAGGGGTTCTCTAAGCTCGCTCGACCACTGACTCAGTTGTTACAGAAGTCATAGAAGTTTGTGTGGACCGATGAGAGGCAGAATAGTTTTGAGGAGTTGAAGAAGCGGTTGACGACCGCTCCCGTTTTGTCTTTACCGAGTGGTAATGATGGTTTCTCAGTTTATAGTGATGCTTCGGGCCAAGGGATCGGATGCGTACTTATGCAGCACGGGAGGACGATTGCCTATGCTTCCCGTCAGTTGAAACCGTACGAGTTGAATTACCCTACGCACGATCTTGAGTTGGCCGCAGTCGTATTTGCGTTGAAGATTTGGCGTCATTACTTGTATGGCTCGTCGTGTTAGATTTTCACCGATCACAAGAGCCTGAAGTACATTTTCACCCAGAAAGAGCTTAATATGATACAGAGGAGGTGGTTGGAATTGATTAAGGATTAAGATCTCGAGATCCTCTATCATCCGGGCAAGGCTAATGTGGTAGCAGATGCCTTGAGCCGGTAATCGGTATCGCTTCGGGCGCTTGAGCTACTTACGGCCCATTCGGGACGTCAACGAGAGTTTACGAGGTTGAGCATTGAGGTTGTACTGCCAGAGAGTTCCGGGCAGTTGCGTACTCTTGAGATTTCTTCATCTCTGGTCGATGACATTAAATCGGGACAGTTGGAGGACCCGATGTTTATTCATCTTCGAGAGAGTGTAGGGAAGGGGAAAGCCCTGGGATTCGTTATTCATGAGGACGGAGTGTTGAGATTCCGAGGTCGGTTGTGTGTTCCGAACGACTCGGAATTGAGACAGAGTATTATGCGAGAGGCTCATGCGTCACCTTACTCAGTCCATCCGGGCTCGAGTAAAATGTATAAAGATCTGAGGAAAAATTTCTGGTGGAACGATATGAAGAAGGAGGTAGTTCAGTTTTTGGCTAAGTGTTTGATTTGCCAGCAAGTCAAGATTGAGCATCAGCGACCAGCCGGGTTATTGAAACTACTTCCCGTCCCGGAATGGAAGTGGGAGGATATCTCTATGGATTTTGTCACGGGTTTGCCGAGGACGAAGACTAGTATGAATATGGTGTGGGTGATTGTAGACCGACTGACTAAGTCGGCACATTTTCTGGGCATCAAGGATACTTGGGGTCCAGAAAAGTTGGCTCGTATTTTTATCGCGCAGATAGTGAGGCTTCATGGTACGCCGAGGACCATTATTTCGCATGAGATGGCCGATTTGTATCGCATTTTTGGCAAGCGGTACATAAGGCATTGGGGACACAGTTACGTTTGAGCACTTCGTTCCATCCCCAGACCGATGGGCAGTCCGAACGTACCATTCAGACGTTCGAGGATTTGTTGCGCGCGTGTGCGTTAGATTCGAGTAGTGACTGGGAGGAACATCTGGCCTTGATTGAGTTTACTTATAATAATAGCTGGCACGTGTCGATTAGGATGGAACCGTATGAGGCACTTTATGGCCGACGTTGCCGATCGCCGATATGTTGGGATGAGCCGTCCGATCTAGTTGGCACCGAGCCAGACCTTGTGTTAGAGACGAGGGAGAAAGTTGAATTGATTAGAAAGAGAATGTTGGCTGCTCAGAGTCGACAAAAGTCTTATGCGGATGTTAGGCGTCGACCTTTGGAGTTTGAGGTGGGAGATCATGTTCTGTTGAGAGTGTCTCCGTCGAAGGGAGTTTTCCGTTTTGGGAAAAAGGGGAAGCTCAGCCCGAGGTATATTGGGCCTTTCGAGATATTGGAGAGAGTAGGTGAGTTGGCATACCGTTTGGCTCTACCTCCGTCGCTGAGTCATGTTCATAGCGCATTTCACGTTTCCCAATTGAGGAAGTACGTTCCGGACCCGTCCCACATTATTGATTTTGGAGATGTGGAGATCGAGAAAGATGTTACGTTTGAGGAGAGGCCCGTCAGAATTTTGGAGCGTCGCGATAAGTAGTTAAGGCACAAAACTATTCCTTTGGTTAAGGTGCAATGGTCGAGGCATGGAGTAGAAGAAGAAACGTGGGAGTTGGAGGAGGATATGCGTTCGAGGCACCCCGAGCTTTTTGATTCTTAAGTTTCGGGACAAAACTTTATTTTAGAGGGGGAGAATGTAATATCCGTAACTTTCCATTTTTAGCAGTTTCGATTTTTGGTGTATGCCTATTTTTATCGACTCACTTGTAACCATTTCGACATTTTGAATCTACTTTATTCTTGGAGTTTTTCCAATTGGACGGGTTTTGGTGATGTTTTCACGTGATTTCATTTTATGACATGTTTTGCCGTATGAACGTTCGATTCTCGTAAAACTCATTTGTTTTCGTTGTTTCTTGGTTTGTACAAGTTCGTAAGATTGAGCTGGTCGTGTGGAGACCTTCAGTTCATTGATCCGACGTCGTTTCGTGATTTTCGGTCACTTGGGCCATTTTTGTAATTTCCTAATAGTTTAGGGAATCTCATTTTCGTTGTCGCATTACGGACCCTCCGGTGGTCAGAATTATATTTTCTTTTAGCGCTTAGCTCCGTCGTCTGGTATGCTTCGTGTTTATGTTTCCGGATTCTAACCTCGTCGTGCGTTTCGTATTTTGTACCTTCGATAAAGCAGATCGGCCGATATGAGCAGCAGATCGAATCGCTGTGTAGGTAGCGCATGCTACTCTGTTGCCTTGCGGCGCTACCGATGTGCCGTTAGCGCGGCGCTAACTCGTTATTGTTAGCGTGCGCTAGCGAGTGGCAGCAGAGCTACCGGACGATTCTGACCGTTAAGCGCTATCTATGTTAGTTAGCGTGGCGCTAACTTCACGCTATATAAGTTAGCGGGCGCCTGTAAACAATAGCTTTATTCTTTTCTCTTCGTATCTTCGACGTGCGACCTCAGAGGCGATTTCCACCGGTACTATTCGGAGTTCTCTTCAAATTCCATCACGGTAGAATCGAGCCATCATATCATAATCAGCATAATCACCCTTCATCAGCCGAATTCAAGGTAATTCCTCAGGAACCCTAATTTTGACGAATTTGGGGGTTTTCGGGATTCTGTGGTTCGGGCCTGATTGTTCATCTATGTTACGATATTCTTTACCGATTGTGATTATTGAGTGATTCTAAATCCAATTTCCTTGATTTTAATCCGCGAATTATCGATACGGGGAGATTTTGCGTAAACCCTCGCCCGTATCAATTGATCGTTCATTGTCGTATCATGTAATCGGGGTTATGGGTGTATTCCAATATAGTATTGTTGTCCGTAGGGACTGAACTGTGTTGATCCTTCGTTTAGGAACCGTCATTTTCCACCCGGACCGTTCGTAGTCGTGTTTCACTTCCGTTTCTTCAAGAATGCCTCAAAGGCAAGTACTTTACATTTGTTTACATGTTCTAGTATTTGAATTATGGCTGTATCGTGGTTGTTGTGAATGGTTATGTGTATGTTCACCTAGGGACGGTCCGACGGGGCCTCTAGGGATACGTATTGCCGTGAGTGTGCGTATCGCGAACTGTGGTTAGCCACCCAGGGATGTCCGACGGGGCTCTGCGGGGTACGGTGGCCGTGAGTCTCGTACCAACGGTTAACTTTGAATTGTGATTTGTTGGAGATAATGTGTTTTGCGATTGTGCAATGTAAATATTCCGGAATATAAAATGTTTTCTAAAATGACTTTTGGCGCATATATTCATCCGATTAGAATGTAGTTCAATGGATTGTACTTGCACTAAGATTGTCGCTAACCCTTAAATGGGGAAAATACTTTTGTATTTCGTATTGATCGTGGGGACAAGCGAGCACTAGAGCCGTATGAGGATGATGGGCAAGCATGATATTGTCCAGTAGTCGATTCTTGGTATTTTGTTCTGTCGATTATGGTTGATGTATTGTTTTGGGATTTTTGTATTATAAAATTGGTTTAAGTACTGAGTACTTCCCGTTGAATTGTTAATGTCGTGTTCCCGCTTTGGGAAATGGATTTAATATCGTGTGTTAATTGTCGGTTTGTATTCTTATTATGAATTGTCGCCTTATTGATGGTTGTTTATCTTTGTCGAACGCCTTGTTTGACGTTAGCGCGGTGGGTTATGGTGTAAATTCGCGTGCATAATACGCCGATTGAGCAGGGTGTTAGAAAACAAAGAAGCTATCATCATCACCTATAAAATAACAAATTCAACAAAAACAGATTTTTTTTTACCAAAGAAAATGAAAAAATAAAAAAAACTTGATAAGTCAAATTGAAGAACCACCATCAACAATCACACAAACCCAAACGCGCCTAACCCCTTATGCATCCACCTCCACCATCTCATACCGCCTTGATACTGACAGAGGCGATAAGGTGAATACTTCTTTTTTTTCCTTTTTTTTTTTTTTTGATCGGTAGACATGGCAAGATTAAGAGATTAAAGATCGATATTCCTTTCATGTTGTTTGTGAATTAGGTTTATGTGTGTAAAGGTGGTAAAGAGAGGTCTGGCAGATTCTAGAGGCGATGAAGATTTTTATATAACCGGAAGTTTGGATCCGGCAATTTTACAAAACGAAGAAGATAAGTATCACCCAGGCGCAGCCAAACCGGGAAAAAAAAAAGGAAAGCCCAAGGGTAAAAGGCCGGACAACAGAAATGGGCCAAGCCCAAATAACGTTAAACTCAAAACGACATCATAGGCGTCGTTTAATGATGCCCTATGTTATATACTCCCTCTGTCCCAGCCAAAGGTTGACAGAGGGTGTATATTTGGTGTATTTTAGGTAATGATTGTTATAAGTAATGATAATTAAATGTGTGGTGGAGATTAAAAAGTAAAAAGTATTAATGATAATTGAGTGATGGAGATTAAAAAGTAAAAAGTGATTGTTTGATTTGATTGTAAAAAGTGATATATGTAAACTTACTAAAGGGACTATTTTTTGATAGAAATGTAAACCTTTGGGCGGGACGGAGGGAGTATATAGTAATGTCACATCATGTTTTTTTATATTTTTTCAATGTCCCTCCCTTTCTGTGTATCTCTAATTTTATTTATTTATTAATTAATTACATAAAAAAAATTAATAAAGAAATTCAAATTTCATTTATTTGTATTTTTTGTTTGTTTTTAACAAGTTTTAAATTTTAGTTATCATTCTGAACCGAAATTATAATAATAATTATTTCTATTAGTGTAAATTTAATAATGAAAGAATTAATAGGTTATTTATTGATTAATCAATTATATAAAAAAACTAATAAAGACATCCAATTTCTTTTTGTATTTCTTTTGTTCGTTTTTTACAATAATTCTGTTATTTTTTAATTTACACTACTATAAATAATTATTATTAGAATGTCGATCCAGAATGATAACTAAAATTTAAAATATAATAATTAGAATATAAATTAGTAGAAAGATAAAATAATTAATTTATGATGTCCAAATAAATAACATACTATAAATAAATAAATTTATATAATTACTATATTAATTATGGAACATGTATTAATTATATTAATTATGAAAAAATATATGTTAAATAATATTTTACTTATAATTAAAAAAGGTATTTTGGTCTTTTTATCATTTTTATCAAAGTGGGGAGAATGAGTAGTTTGAGGGAGGGGGTGAAGAGGCTCCCTTTTTTATCACTAAAATCATCATTATTTCACGAATTAATTCCTTGTAGTGATTATTGTATTGCTGAATGAGTGAGATGTTGTATATTATTGTTCTATGCTGAATTTACTGAATGGGTAAAAATATTGTATTGCTGAATAGATGAGGGCTTAGTTTGGCAAGGCCAATACGCTAGTTTATCGCGAATAGCTTATAACTTTTAGGTTATTGATAAGTGTTTGGCAATGATAGCTTATAGCATTTTTCTGTAACGCTATTTGAAGTAGTATTTGAATTTATAGCTTATAGCGTTTCATTTTTTCTCCAAATTTTACCCTCATTATTTTAATTAATTTCGTCATTTATTCTCCATTAAATGAATTTCTCCATTTTTAAGCATTAATTACAAATATCTATTTACGTAATTTTACTCTATGAGCTACTTCAACAGCTAATTTTACCAAACACTTTATATTTAATCAGTCAGCTTATCCGCTGTCGGCTAACTCATCCGCTTTTTGCCAAACAGGACCGAAATGTATTGCTATAGAAAATAACAATATAAACATGCCATTAAAAATACATATATTACAACAATTCAAATAAAACCGCTGTTAAATGCAGAGAAGTAACAATGATTATTTATAATCGCTGTTAGATGATGCTTTAACGACGTTCCTAGTAAGGCTTATATTTTTTTTTTTTTGAACAGCGGGATTTTATTAAAAAGAAGCTAGCCAGAAGCTAGACTAAAAGAAAAACATCAAAGAGCGTTTAGCGGATCATTTAACCAAGCAACCTTGCCAACATTGAAATCTCTACACCTATTATTCACCCAAAAGAAAGTATGGGAAACAATATCATCAAAAATCATGTCTTTTCGAGGCTTCTTCAAGGAGAAAAGAGACGAGTTCCTAAACTTCCAAATATGCCACCACATGGAGATAAAAGTGGCTTCCAAAATTCTTTTTTTGCAGACTAGAGAGATTTAGACCGTTGAACCACAATTCCCATGAAGAAGGGTCACCAAATCTAGGGATATGAATGTTCCACCAACGACCAATCAAGCTAGCTAAATCCACTGACATCGAGCAGTCGAAAAAAAGATGATTACGGTTTTCAATAGCAGCCCCACAGTTCGGACACAAAACACAGTCGATATCAATGCCTCTATTATAAAGGTTGGTCCTGGTAGGGAGCCTATCAAGCAACATGCGCCACAAAAAAATATCAAGCTTAATAGGAAGGACCTTGGACCATCTAGAGTGAGAGGGGAAAACAATAAGGACATGTTTGTCAATCTCTTCTCTAGCTGATTTAACCGAAAACTCACCAAGCCCATGAAGAGTCCAAGACCAACGATCACTAGCCGTGGATAGAGAAACCGAAGAAAGAATATGCTCAAGCTCTAAGAGTTGGGAGTTCTCAATACCTGATCGAGGAGATCTTCTAAAAGAAGAAACAACATTAGCCATTTGAAATTTAGAAGCTACAGAAGCGTCTTTTTGAAGCTCCAGATTAAACAACCGTTTAAATTTCTCCTTGAAACAAACGTCACCATACCACCTATCATGCCAAAATTTTGTAAAGCTACCGTTCCCGATCACTAATATACAGAAGCTCAACAAATCTACTCCCTTTACTTTAAGCTTGTTAATGGCTTTAAGGATCCCTATCCATGTCGAGTTCCTGAACCGAGACGAGGAGAGATTATCAAGAGCACCAGAGTTACCATGAATTGACTTGATGACTCTAATCCATAGACTTGAAGAAGAAGATAAGAATCTCCAAATCCATTTGAAAATCAACGCTAGGTTAAGGGCATATAAACTGTTAACTCCAAGACCTCCTTGATCTATATGAGCCAAAGTTTTATTCCAACAAACCCAAGTGATTTTGTGTTCATCTTGATCCGCGCCCAAAAAGAACTTATTACGCATCTTTTCTAATTGAGAAATTATACCATCAGGAGCTTTAAACAAAGACATGTAATATGTCGGAATGGCTCCTAGAACAGATTTTAAAAGGGTGAGCCTGCCCCCGACAGAAAGGGTTTTAGCTTTCCAAGTGGAAAGCTTATTCGACATCTTTTTGACCACGTCACTCCAGGAATTCAAACGCAACATATTAGCACCAACCTTGAAACCCAAGTATGTAAAAGAAAGATTGTTACCTAACCAACCAAAACTTACAGCCATACGTTGGACATCAGCAAGGCAAACACCCACACCATATATGCTGCTTTTATGAATGTTCACTTTCAACCCCGAAGCAAGAAAAAAGCAGCGTAACATCATCATGAGAACGTTAACATTAGATCGAGACCACTTACCAATAAACATCATCTGCATAAAATAATGAGAGATAGGCACCATATTTTCTTTTCCAATAAAAATCGGATCAAACATACCTCTATCAATAAGCCTTTGGAAAGACACGTGAAGACTCTCCATGACGAGGATAAAAAGGAAGGGAGAGAGGGGATATCCTTGCCTTAACCCTATATGAAAAGAAAATTCATCCATTGGAGAACCATTAACCAAAACCGAAGCTTTAGAAGATTGAAGGCAGCCACGAATCCACCCACGCCATTTGTCCCCGAAACCGAACTTGCCAAGAATGTCATCAAGATGATCCCATCTAACCGAATCAAACGCTTTCTGAAAATCCACCTTAAACATTAAGAATTGCTCCTTTCTAGCCTTACACCAGGAGATAACCTCATTAAGGATGAGAGGACCGTCCATTATTTGCCTTCCTTTAATAAAAGCCGATTGTTCTTGACTAACAATATCACCAATCACGAGGCTAAGACGATTTGCTAGAATTTTGCCAATAATTTTATATTGACAACCAATTAAGCTAATAGGCCTGAAATCGTTGAGATGTTTAGCATCCATCACTTTAGGAATTAGGGCAATGAATGAAGAATTGCAGCCTTTAGGGAAAGAGCTAGATTCAAAGAACTCTTTAACGGCGTTGGTCACATCGCCACCAACAATATGCCAAATTTTTTTAAAGAATTCAAAGGTGAAGCCGTCTGGCCCAGGCGACTTATCTGAGACACAATCCCAGACAGCCCTTTTGATCTCTTCATTAGACATCACTCCTTCCAAATCACAAGCTTGATCATAATTCAAACGCCTTGAAAAATTGCCTTCAAACCGAGAATGATTCCATTCAGGAGCCGAGAAAATGTTCGAATAGTAAGAATAGAACTCTGATTTTACTCGGGTCGGATTTTCAATCCATTCACCATCGATTAAAATTCCTTTAATGGCGAGATGTCTTCTTTTCTTGTTCACTATTCCGTGGAAGAATTTGGAGTTTTCATCCCCCTCGACGGCCCATTTAATTTTTGCTTTTTGAGCCAAGTCGGTTGAGTCTTTATGATCAATATCCTTGAGCTCTCGGAATAAAGTTGCACGTTAAGACAAATCATCAGGAAGGCAAATCCCTTTATCAAGACGAAGATCTATCTCAATAAGGGAGTCTTGAATGACTTTCCTATTGTGGACCTTGTTACTACGCTTAACGCTACTCCACTCTTTCAATCTTTGCTTCAAATATTTTAGCTTATTTTTAAGAAGCATCATGGAATTTGAAGCAGAAACACCATCATTATTCCATGAATCTTCAATAACAGAATGAAAATCCTCTTCCAAGAACCATGAGTGATATAAACGAAAAGGAATAGGACCATAATCAACATGTGTTTCTTTAAGGAGAATCGGCCTATGATCAGAGATATGACGATGTAAAATCAAACCTGACAAGTTTGGAAATAAATCTAAAGTTCCTTGAGATACTAAGAACTGATCCAATTTGCTCATCTTACTCGCGTGTTTATCCGACCATGTAAACGAATAACCACCTAGAGGGATATCAATCAATTGGGAATTGGCAATAAACATGTTGAATTCTGCCGCATTAAAAGAGTGAAAAGAAGAACCATGCCGTTCCGAGGCGTAATGCACCTCATTAAAATCTCCCATAACAATGACTTCTCCATGCCATCGATTAAGGATCCCTGTTATTTAACTCCACAAAACCATTTTAAGGGACAGATCTTGAGGAGAATATACCGAAATAAACAACAAATCCGAATTGTTAGCCATCCAAGTACCTTCTACATAGAGACAATGTTCAGTAGCATAAGTTCTCTTTTTATGGAACAGCGATTTGTCCCATACACAGATAATACCGCCCGATCTACCACGTGCTGAACTAGTAGCAAAGTCAAATAACATGTTTCCCCACAAAGTTTTAACCACGAAAACATCGAAATATACCATTTTGGTTTGCTGAATAGACAAAAAATTAACTTGATTAGAATGACAAAGAGACTTCACCCACTGCTTTTTCTTCACTACCCCAAGCCCTTGAACATTGACAGAAAGGCAGATCATTTAATATGGTGTTCAAACGAAACCACTGTTAAATGCGTAAAGTAACAGCGGTTGTTTAAAAACGCATGTTAATTGGTGTTTTCACATTGATTATTCCCCATAACTACTGTTAAATTGTAAATTGAACTGCAATTTTCAAAAATGACTATTAAATTTAACATGATCGTCTTTAACACAGTTGTTCTAGAACCACTGTTGATGCCGCTTCAGAGCTATAGTTAAAGACATTTCTGTAATAGTGATAGTGGGATGAATATATGTACTATTACGAAAATTTGAGAATTCAGAATTCAGATAAGAAACTAATGAAACATTCTCCTAATTTTTTCAAAAGTATCGTTTTGGAATAAAAAACTATAAAAAAATGATTAACTAAAATACTATTCTCTCTAATACTAGTCATGTTCCAAAATTACACAAATATTAAGAAAATTTAATGATAATTAGCTAATTCCATATTTGTTGGGATATCACAGGATCATTATAGTGAATTACCGATGATTTGAGAGAAAAATATTTATTCTATTATCACTCAAGAATAGATACAAACTCACAAAGATAGAAAAACTATCAACCTCACTCAATCTCAACTTGGATTGTTATTCACTCTTTGAACTCACTCTTGGAGATGGGATGATTACAAATGCTACAAACATGCCTTATTTATAGGTAGTAAACATGGTGTGAAACCATGGTATGAAAGGATCAACCATGTGAAGTTTCTCATCCCTTTCTTGTCAAACTTGCCAACTAATTGTTCAAAGGTAGATGCCTTCACATGTTGAAATACTTAGCCTCCATTCTAAAAGGGTTTGAATTCTAACACTCCCCCTCAAACCCGACTTTGCATTCCGAGTAATTTTCGAAACTCATAAATCTTTGTTGCGGATAAGCTCTTCGTAATTATGTCTGCAACTTGATCTTTTGTATTGACTGGTTTCATGTCAATATCTCCTTGGAGTACCTTCTCTCGTAAGAAATGATAATGCACTTCGACATGCTTGGTCCGAACATGAAATACTGGATTCTCAGCCAAACGAACTGCTGACAGATTGTCACAGTGTAATGCAACTCCATCTTCTATTGGTTGGTTTAAATCCTTCATGAGTTGAGTCAACCAAGCACACTCTTGTGCTGCCATCGCCCCTGCTCTATATTCCGCTTCAGTAGTTGAAAGAGAAATGGTAGGCTGTCTCTTACTGCACCATGATATAGCTCCTGAACCAAGATTGAATATATATCCTGTAGTCGATCTCCGGGTTTCATGGTCTCCGGCATAGTCAGCATCACAATAGCCGCTGACCTTGCTTTGTACTCTCTTCTTGTAGAAAAGTCCCCAATCAATTGTGCCTTTAACATATATGAGGATTCTTTTAACTGCTTCAAGATGTGACTTCTTCGGTTTCTGCATGAACCTACTAACAACACCTACAGCGAATGATATGTCAGGTCTGGAAAGAGTTAGATAGATAAGACTACCTACTATCTGTCGGTACATTCTTGTGTCCTCCAAGTCTTTCCCGTCGTAGGCACACAGCTTCAAGTTTGGCTCCATTGGGGTAGATATTGGCTTGCAGTCAATTAGCCCAAACTTCTCGATTAAATCCCTTGCATATTTCTGCTGACCAAGAAATATTCCATCATCTGTTCTTTCGACTTCCAATCCTAGGAAGTGTTTCAATTCACCAAGTTCCTTCATTTGAAATCGGACTGACAAGTTTGCCCTTGTTCGTTGATTCTCGTCTTCGTCATCGTCAGTGATGATTAGATCATCCACATATACAAGGACTACTGCTAGCTTGCCTCCTTGAGTTTTCACGAATAGGCTCGAATCTGCTGGGGCAACATGATAACCACTTTGGACTAGAAACTCAGCAATTTTCCCGTACTATGCTCGGGGTGCCTGCTTCAAGCCATACAATGCTTTCTTCAACTTGCACACATACTCTGGATTTTCATGATTCACAAATCCTTTGGGTTGATCAATATAGATATTACGATCAAGTTCCCCATGTAAAAAACGCATTCTTCACATCCATTTGCCATAATTTCCAAGACTTACTTGCTGCTAAGGCTAGTAAGACACGAACTGTAGTAATCTTTGCAATTGGACTAAACGTCTCGTCATAGTCTATGCCATACTCTTGAGAGAATCCACGAACAACTAATCAAGCCTTGTACCGCTCGATTGTACCATTTGGACGAATCTTCAATTTGTAAATCCATTTGCAGGATATGGGTCTAACACCTTGAGGTTTTGGCACTAAATTCCAAGTTTGATTTTGTTTTAATGCTAAAATCTCTTCTTCCATGGCCTTTCTCCACTCTGGACTATTTGATGCTTCTTCAAATGTACTTGGCTCTTTGACTTCAGCATAAGCAGCATCTACATACTTTGGATTTGGCCATCTTTCTCTGGTGGACCTTCGCACTTGAGGTTGTGAAGGTTCCTGCTCTTCCGGTTGACTAGTCTGTACTTCATCTGGTGTTTCATGTACACTTGTTCTCCAAGGGCTTCTTGATTTGGACCGTACCTCAACTTGATCGGACGGGGATCTTGGTTCTTCTATGTCATTGTTGTCTTGAGAGGAATGTAGCTGCAACTTGGTTTGTAGCTTTTCTTGCAGCTCATGTGTATCTGGTAATGCCACCTTGTTTGCCCACCATGAAGATGCCTCATCAAATACAAAAGTTCGTGAGATATAAATCTTGTTTGTATTTGGATTGCAGCATCTCCAGCCTTTCTTTTGTTCATCATATCCAACGAATATGCAGCAGACAGCTTTCTTGTCGAACTTGCTGTGATCTTCATCTTTAATAAACACATAACATACACAACCAAACACTCGAAAATAATTCACTGTTGGTTTTACATTATACAATTTTTGAAATGGTGAAATAAATTCCAGCCTTGGTTGTGGTAGCCTGTTGGTGATATAGACTACTGTCTTCATGCATTCTGCCCAAAATCTTGTATCAACATTCTTTGCATGTAGAAGACTTATACATGTCTCTGTTAGGTGGCGGTTCTTCCTCTCAGCTACTCCATTTTGCTGTGGAGTTTTTGCACAAGTTAGTTGCCTTCAGATGTTGCACTCCTTGAGGTAGTTGTTGAATTCATTAGAAGTGTATTCTCCTCCATTATCAGTACGAAGGCACTTGATCTTCCTTCCAAACTCACATTCTACCGTATCCTTGAATTTCCTAAATTTTTCAAAAGCTTCATCTTTATGCTTCAAGAAATATACCCATACATACCTTGAGAAATCATCAATAAAGGTTATCAAATATTGATAACCGCTTGTTGACTTTTGTTTGATCTTACCAAGCACATCTGAGTGGACCAATTCCAATAGCTCTCTTGCTCTGAACTTTGACTCTTTGTAAGGCAGTTGATGTGCCTTACCATATTGACATTCAGCACACACAATATCATGTTTATCTCGAGTTGAGGAAGTCCCTTCAGCATGGACTTCTACATCATAATCTTCAGTTTGCCGTAATTGACATGTCCAAGTCGTGCATGCCATAGGTCTCCAGTGTCACTTCTCCTAGCCTTCTCAACGTAGGATTCTTCAGCTGACATCACATAGATAGCCTTCATTTTTGGTCCTTCCACGAACGATGTACCTATGACTTTCACTTCACGATACTGACAACAGGTTCTTCTTCATCCCTGGGACATGATAGACATTGTCGAGTTGTACTTCTTTATGTCCGTACCTTTGTGGCAGTTGTGTCTTGCCAACATGGGCTATTGGTAATTGTGTGTTATCAACTGTCACAATAACTCGATCTCCATTATACTTGGTCCGACTTACAAGTTTCAACTCATCTCCGGTCATATGATTGGAACAACCAGAGTCAACGATCCAATCATTCTTGTAATCGACTAACTGCTCACATACCGCAGTAAGTGCGAATTCCTCTCTTGGGCCTTTCCCTCATGTATCAGCAATATCTACCTCCTCGGCATAGAAGGAAGTCTCGAAATCCTAATCTTCTTCTCCTGGAGCCTCGTCCTTAGATGTTGTTGCTGCATTTCCTTCAACTCTATTGGACCAGCAATTTTTTGCATAATGTCCTTTTCTTGCCGCAATTGAAATATTCGTCACTTTGACGATCCTTTTGTTGCCACCGGTTCTGACCATTTCGATTATGTTGAGCTCCTCGAGCTCTCCCTGACTGGAAACCTCTATCTTGGTTTCCTCAAACATCTCTTTCTTGACTATTGAATCTCCCGAAACCACATCCTCGTCCTCGACCACGACCGCGTCCTCGTCCGCATCCTTGATTGCCTCTTCTATTAGTGAAAAGGGCTGTCTCTTCACCATTGGTTGGTCGACTAGACATGGGTTTGTCTAGATCCTCTTCATTAATTAGCAAATTCTCCAGATATGATAAAGTTGGCTCGGTGGCCCAGCCTCGAGTTACCGTGATAATACTCTTATACTCTGGCTTCAATCCGTGGATGATAATTCTTTTCATCCTGGTTTGTGTAATGCCATTTTCAGGATCTAGTTTAGAAATCTCATCACAAAGAGATTTCACCTTTGAGAAATATTGACTCACAGACATATTTCTCTGGGAGATCGACAAAAGCTCATTTTCAAGCCTTTGTAATTTTGCATCATTTTTCTTCGCAAAAATAGCCGCCAATGTATCCCAAGCTTTCTTCGGTGTTCGTACATCTTTGATCCGCTGGAGAAATTCATCTTCTACAACTACAGTTAAGGCATACATAGCTTTGCCTGCCTTAACCTTCCATTTCTTTAAAGCATCAGGGTCGGCAGCTGGCCTTTGATGTACAGCATCTGGTCGTACTGGTGTTGAGGTTGAGATGTCGGAGGTTGTGTCTGTGCTTTTGGCCTCCCTTGGTGGTGTTGTCTCAGCTCCGTTCACGATATCCCATAAGTCCTGTCCGAGCAGGTAAAACTTCATACGGGTACTCCATGACCCATAATTGTTGTTATTGAGCTTCTCAATAGAGGTAGTAAAATCAGCCATGATTTTAACAAAGCTTATGGGGCCGAAAGTACAATTTTTAAAACTTTTGGGGTCAAAATAAAAAATTTCAGAAGTTTAGGGACTGAATTAAAATCTTCCAAAAATTCAGGGACCAGTATGTAATTTTTGGAAAATTTATTTGCACTGCTTCATCGTCTTCAACCTTGAGACAATTCTTTCGCGGCAATGCGGCTTGGCCTCGACGTCGGTTTTGTATTCTGAAAATACCACTGAACTCATCTCGATGCAAGGAATCTAACGGTATCCTCAAAATTGAGTTTTGACCACCTTTGTAAAACTCGAAACTTTCAGCTCCTCTAACACTTCCGGTTAGCACTCCAAACCTTTCTCCGATACCACTTGTTGGGATATCATAGGATCATTATAGTGAATTACCGATGATTTGAGAGAAAAATATTTATTCTATTATCACTCAAGAATAGATACAAACTCACAAAGATAGAAAAACTCTCAACCTCACTCAATCTCAACTTGGATTGTTATTCACTCTTTGAACTCACTCTTGGAGATGGGATGATTACAAATGCTACAAACATGCCTTATTTATAGGTAGTAAACATGGTGTGAAACCATGGTGTGAAAGGATCAACCATGTGAAGTTTCTCATCTCTTTCTTGTCAAACTTGCCAACTAATTGTTCAAAGGTAGATGCCTTCACATGTTGAAATACTTAGCCTCCATTCTAGAAGGGTTTGAATTCTAACAATATTTACCCTTATTAATTATATTAATTTAATAAATCAGCTATATTAATTAATGTGTTTGTATGTGTTAAAGTTGAAAAGCCCATAATAAATTAAGGGTATTCTTGAAATAAAAAATGGCATGTATTATAGGACACATTTTATTTACAGACAAGACTAGTATTAATGGGGGAGTATGTATTAGTTGTAGCTTAAGTACAAAAAAACACATTGTGAAGGGAAAACGTTGTTTACCAAACCATCAACACCATCAATTATATTTTATACCCCGTATCATATGAGTATTTAGCAAGGTCTCATCTTGTCACATATAAAAGAGTAATATAGATCCTTACAAAGTTGCAATACATACAATTGTATAATCAAGGAGTATCTTACTAGATGTTCCTTAGATGTGGGGTCTAATTTTTGCCGCCAACCACCAATGTAAATGGTGTGTTACTTAGGTTCTATTTGGAACGTCAATCCGCTAACTTACAGCATATAGTTTATAATGTCTGAGCTATTGACAAATGTTTGGCAATAGTAGCTTATCGCGTTTTTTTAGTAACTTATGGCGTTATTTTGAAACTCACGACCCGATATGTTGTGTCTGTGTTGACCATCCAAATGAGTCGTGCCTTCTGGTTAGCTTGCCACAAGAGGGGTAAAGGGGGCGACATTAGCGTTAAGGCGTTGTTTGCCCGGATGCATCGGTCTGGCCGAGTCAGGCATGCCGACCCGGTTTAGTCCGGAGAGCTTGTCGCTGGTCGAGGACTTGACTATGAAGGGGATCATTGCGGGTAGGGCAAAACTGGTCGGGGGCTACTTCCGTCTCCCTGATGAGCCCATGGCAGGGCGAAACCAGTTGGCATGCTATGTGGGATAGACTGGTCCCGGGGTGTGAGGGCCCCTGGGACGCCGCACAGGCTTCTGAACTCCGGTCCCGTGACAAAGTGGCACTTGAGTTTATAGCTTATAGTATTTCATTTCTCCTCTCAATTTTACCCTCATTACTTTAATTAAATTTCTCATGTATCCTTCATTAAATAGATTTCTCTCTCATTTTTAAACATTAATTACAAATGTCTATTTACGTAATCTTATTTTATAAGCTACTTCAAAACCGCTACTTTTATCAAATATTTTATATTTGATCAATTAACTTATTCGCAGTCTTCTACCTCATCCGATATAAACTAACTTATCAGCTATAAGTTAAGTTATTCGCTATCTGCTATTTATGCCAAACGTGGTCTTTATAATTTAGTGCTAAGTTATTATACTTTACATTTAACTCTACATCATACGACATGCCATATACGTATTTAGATCTATATCCCACCAAAGTCAAGACTTTATGCCTGTGTATTTAGTGCAGTTAGTTGGCATAAATGACACTATCCAAATAATACTACAGTTAAACTTCGATAATTGAATGTTCGATAAACGAATAACCTCGCTAAATGAATAATTCTCTCCGATCCCAACTTTTTATAACATGTTCAAATTTTCTTTCGATAAATGAATATTTTTCTCCAGTCCCGATCATATTTATTTATCGATGTTTTACTGTACGAATAAATATTATAATTTTCTGTTTACCAAAACTAATCGGAAGAGAGTTGAATTTTTTTTTTTTGAAAGATGAAATTCTCATTCAAGTGTAAAGAGCACCAAAAGTACTCAAATTGATGACAGTTCTTACAATCTTGATATCGCTAACATAAGACTGTAAGAGTAGAAACAAAGGGAGAAGAAGACTAGAGAACTCTCGGCATACAATCGATAGGATGTGAACTCCATTCATGCAGAGAAGCACAAAAAGATGATGGAAAGTGAGACTTCAACCATTTCCATGAGCATAATTTAATGCTCTCCACTAGAGCTGTAAACGAACCGAGCTGTTCGCGAACAACCTCGAGCTCGGCTCGTTAAGGGCTCGGCTCGATTCGTAAAGAACTCGAGCTCGAGCTTGAACACAAAATTCCGTGCGTTAAGAAAACGAGCTCGAGCCGAGCTTGGGCATGTACGGCTCGAGCTCGGTTCGGCTCGTTAAGCTCAATTAATAAATATATTTTTAAATTTATTTTAATAATATTTATATATCGTATTATAGATTAATAATTTTTTAAATAATTTTCATATATTAAAATATTAATTTTTATATATAGTTAAAAAATATATAATTTTTAATGATTATTTTAAAATATTTATTTTAAATAATTCAAATATATTATTTAAATTACTTAAAAATATATAATTATTCGCGAACAGCTCGAGTTCGACTCGTTTTATTAATGAGCTCGAGCTCAAACACATTTTTTGTGCGATAACAAAGCTCGGCTCGTCAGGAAAAAGAATTGAACTCGACTCGTTTAGGTCAAATCTCGACTCAGCTCGGTTCGTTTACAGTCCTACTCTCCACAATGTTCTCAGCAACCGGTATTGAGTTTTTAAAAATCTTGTCATTTCTCGGCTTCCAAATTCTCCACACAACACATTTCAAATAAGACCAAGTATTTTCTTCTTCACTTTACCCAAACCAGAACTCACAAGGTCCTCAAGATACTCTTTCAAAACAGCCGCATAAACAAAGGACGATCGAGCCATTCATACCAAACCAAAAGTTTAGTATAGTTCAATTAAATTAAATTTAATTCAGTTCAGCATTAGAATTAATATTATTAATTATTATTATTATTATTTATATCAATAATATTATATATAATAATGTTTATAATTGTTTATTTTAGTATTATTATTATTATTATTATTTTGTTGTGTAATATATATTACTTATTATTGTTGTATATATTATTTTCTAATGTGATTAATTACTAAGAATATTGTTGATATTAATTAATATTATCGCTAATATTATTTATAATTACTATTATAAATATTAATCTTACTATTATTTTCTTGTTGTTGTAATATAAATAATAATAATTATTTTTATATATTATTATCTATTAATTTTTATGATTATTATCAGTATCAATATTATAAATAGTATTATTTATAATTTGCAGTATTATGAATAATTTATTATTATTGTCATTATTATTGTTATTGTTGTTGTTGTAATAATAATTTTATTATTGTTATATCTATTATCATGTGATATTACTATTATTTCTTTATATTAATATTATAAATAATAGTATATATAACTATTATTATTATTATTAATTGTTATTAGATTATTATTGTTGTAATATATATTTTTTAATCAAATTTATTGATGTAAACAACTCGCGAGTTATACTTAATAGTTAGGTTCAGACACTGGGAGTTCCTCACCGCGGAAGAACAAAACGAAAAACTAAAAAGATGGGGCAAGGATTCAGCCGCTCGAACGAGTTTATAATTTATATAACCGTACCTGTTCGAAACCCGTCTTAAATGTGCATTTACTACGCATTTTCATCCCAACCCCATATAGTGATACCCGAAACAATACAGATAGAGTTCAGCCATATGAAACTCATTAGATATTATATATTTATACATCTCAAACTCGACTAAATGATAATTTTAGTACATGTTCTCTTTGCAAATCTATATAGTTGTATGCACTAATTATTCAAATCTATTAAAATATATATATAAAATCTAGATTATCAAATATAAGTTGTTATATGCGCTATTAAAATATATATGTTGATAAATTAGACAAATTAAATTAAAGTTAACAAGTCAGCCACATTAGTTTTTTTAGTAACAAGTATTTATTCAGCCAGCTTAATAATTGGTCAAATTACACTTTTAATGAAAATAACACTATTTATTTGGCCAACTCGATAATTGGTGGTAAAATACACATTGATTATATGAACTAATAACCCAAATCTATTAAAACTTAAATCTAAATAATCAAACATAAGTTGTTATAATAATTGGTTGTTACGTCCGACTTGAAGAAAATTCAAATTCGCTCAGATTGTTAGACATTGACAGATTGGATAAATTGAATTTAATAAAATAAATTAGCCAATTAAATTTTCCAATAAAAATAAAAGTATTTATAATGACTGCTCAATGATTGGCCAAATTTTATTTACAAAAGAATAACACTATTGATTTGGCCAACTCAATAATTAGTCAAATTAATTATATATGAAAATGTCATGGTAAAATACATATTGATTATAAGTACTTATTTAGTTCTCTAAACTGTGGAGTCTCATCAAAATCAATGTGGTCTGGAATATTTTAGATAAAAATAATCAAAAAATTAGAAAATATCATGTATGCGACAGAGTTAAAGTGGTGCTCCGAATATATTTTTTTATCATTATATATATATATATAAGTATAATAATTTATTTGGTCAATATAGAAATTGACCCAATTAATATTAGCTAAATTTGTTATGCAAAAAATATTGATCAAATTAAGTTTTTTAATAAAAATAAAATAATAACTCGTGGTGCAAAATAATTATCAGGTGAAAATACATAATGATTCTGAATATTGTTTAGGTTATTAAATGGATGGAGTCTTGTTTACGTGGATTCAAAAATGCAACTAATAATTGGTCAAATTCATTTTTTAAAATAAAACTATTCGGCCAAATTAATATTAGACAAATTAGTTTTATAAATAAAAATAAAATAATTAAACTCTTGGTGCAGAATAATTATGGAGTAAAAAATATATATTGATTTTAATATTTATTTAGGTTCTCCAATTGGCAGAGCCTTATTTAAGATCGATATGGTAATCAAATTTTGATAAATGCGATTGATGCAAATTTAATAATTGGTCAAATTACATTCTCCAATAAAAAATAAAGTAATTTATTACATAATAATTGTTAATATTGGCCAAATTAAAATTCGTAATTAAAATAAAACTACCAAATAAGTGTAATACCCGAGATTTTTATTTCCAGTTGTCCTGAATTATTTGTCGTTTGGTGCCGGTTATTTTCTTTCGTTATGATTATGTGGGATACGTTTTTCTATTATGTACGGTATGATGTGTTATTGTAATTTTCGTCGAGTGGGGCTTGTGTCGCGTGCGTTTCTTTGATTAAATGCGTACTTGTGGTATGTTATGTTTCACAAATTGTTCGTTATTGCTTGAATCTTAGTCGGTGCGTTAGTGTGATCGAGACGTCGTCAAGCATCTAACCGGACTGCCGGATGGTGGCCTGGGTCGGGTTACGGCCGTAAGGCGTGGCCGATTACGGCCGTAAGGGATTCATACATTTTGGGCAGTGGCCTGGGGGAACTCGGTTACGGCCGTAAGGAGGGTACGGTTACGGCCGTAATGACGCGTTACGGCCACAAGGCATGGGCCGGTTACGACCGTAACGCACCAGCAGATTTTGGGCAGTAGCCCCGAGACCCGGGTTACGGCTGTAAGGCAACGACCGGTACGTATGTAAGCGGGGTTGACCGAGTTGCGGCCATAAGAGGTGCTTGGTACGTACGTAAGGTAACGACCGGTACGTACGTAAGCGGGGTTGACCGAATTACGGCCGTAATGTGCTGCCGGTTACGGCCATAACGCGCCCGGCCATATATAGGCTGGGCTGCGGGCAGACTCATTTCACTTCCCCTTTTCACTCCTTGTGGCGGCTGTCAGACGGGGGAGATGAGAAGAGGAGTTCTTGGTCGGTTCCACTCGATTTATAGGCATTTTGGAAGACTCTTACCGATTTTATCATCATCTAATTCTTGTTCTTCGTTGGATCGAGGTAAATTCTTGAAATCTCCTAGGATTGACTTTCAGGATTTCCTTCTTGAATTTCGTTATTCGTCCGATTTTGATGGATCGGTTGATGTTATTGAGAATCATGTTCTATGGGTTGTATATCCATATTTCGAGTTTATTTAACTCGATTGGTGATTCAAGTGTTCTTGGGAGTTATTGAACATTTAATGTTAGATTAAATGTCCCAATGAGTACTCCTCCGATAGTTTGATGAGAATTCCGTTGTTTTTGGTCTTGGTTCTCGTTGTAATCGTATCTTCGTTGTTTTTACCGGATGATTGTAGGTGTTCGAGGTTTCCCGGTTGAGCCGTGTTCATCGGAGTGTTCGGTATCGGTTATTGAGGCAAGTATTTTGCTATACGATTTGTGTCTTATGAATAGATACTTCGTGTTAGGTTTATGATGATTTGGTGTACATTCGCGAATATGCTTCGTGTGATTTGATTATTGTGAACGATTGATGGTAGTGATGATATCCTCACTTGGTTAACGTCGTGTAATTGCGTTGGTTGTGTTAATCATATGGTTTGTGTCGTACACAATTGGTCATGGTTGAGCTATCGTGATGATTATGATATTTGTGTCGGTTTGATTATATACTTGAATATATATTACGGTGTATTGTTGAATTTTTTTTTTTTTAAAAAAAAGAGGTGCCATATTATAGATCAAACAAGATTCGGGGGGCCTATTCCCTTACATAGCCGATAATTTCTGGGGGCCAAGTCCCAAATAAAGCCACAAAACGAAAAAAACGATAATTATGAGGGGCCAAGACCCAAACAAATCCGTAACTAGCTACGACCCATTTTCTTGTTTTTTCCGAGCTTTTTCTTCCTTTTGCCTTTTCTTGGTCACAACCGTTTGAAATTCCATATCCATATCATGGTCTTGAACCTTTCCTCTCTGAACTGCAGATTTATCGGGTGCCACCATTATGGTTTCGACCCGTTCCTCGTCCTACTTAGGCTTCTCGATTTTGTTCTTTACTTTTTTCTTAACTTTTTTCTTTGGTAGCAATACAATAGGTTCCGATTCCGGGTCAGGCCAATCATCCTCCGAGAAAAAATTCTTCGCAATCTTACGCTCGGACTCGACGTCTGAAACGTTATCAAACCGATCATAAGATTGACGAATATCATCTCGAATTTTTGAAACATTCAGTGGCTTAGTCGTAGGATTATTGGGTCTGGGAATAAAAGTAATAATTCCGTTAGAATCTAAGGAAATCAAGTCATCCAAAACCGAGCCATCGGGGGGCGGGGGGCTGACCTGGCAGCAAGGCAGAACCTGCTCCGGAACCACTACCGCAACCTCCTTTGGAGGGCTGACCAAAGAATCATCACCAATACCCGAGACAGACGCTTTGTTGGAGGATATGCAGCTCTTCGTGTTGTGCCCAAAATGCTTGCAAAATGAGCAGTAGCTAGAACAATTTTCATATTCCACTTGTTGCATCCTAATTTTACCACCGAGTCTAAGTTCAACTTCTGGCAATCGGGCTTTAGATATATCAATTTCAATACAAACACGCGGAGTAGAAACACGAGATAATTCGGCCGTGGCACTATCAATTCGAAGTGGTTTACCTATCACCAAAGCAATTTGAAAAAGACTACATTTATCGAATAGGTGGACAGGAAGGTACGGAAATAGGACCCAAACCAGAGCAAATGGGGCCTCGACTATAGGATCAAAATCAGGTGTCCACTTGAGGACGCGCATCGGAAACCCGGCCACAAACCAAACTTGGCGGCTCCAAAGACGAGTATAGTCTTCTTCACATGAAAGCCGGAGCAAAACATGTTTTTCTTCAAGAAGGGAGACTGAAAAAGAACCTTTTAATTTTAAATTGCCCATAACTGATTTCAGCATTTTTATCGTCGGAAAACCATGAGAAAATTTCCCAACCAAAGCGAATTGGAAGGGGGCAGCAAGCTCATCGATTTCCTGATCCGAAAATGCCACGACTTTATGTCCCTCAAGTTCAATGATCTGACCGAAGGTATTGGCACTACTTTCAGCATGAAAGCTCCTGTTCAATGATGTTTTTAGACCAGCACAATAGACGCTCGGGGCAGCTGCTGCCATTTGGGAATTTAAGACCACTGCAGGTTCCTTGGCCTTTTTAAGAATAGCAGCAAAACTAGGTGCCGGAAATGAATTGGGCTGCTGAGATTTGGGAGATATTCCAGACACACCCAGGGGGCTATGGGGCTGCACGGACGAGGGAACCTGGGTGGCCGAAGAGGATGAAGTTCTAACAGGACTTTCATCGAGCACTTTGAGGGAAGCCGGAACTGGAAAAAAATTGGCGATGTGTGTTGTTGAATGGTTTGACATATTAGTAATAATGTGTGTTGTTAGTGGTGATGTGTTGAGTTGATCAATATGAGTTATGTCGTGGTGATGTGTGTGTTCCAGGTAGGATCTGACGAGGCCTCTGGAGTTCGGTACATGATGTGTACGAACGATGCGTGTGTTCCGGGTAGGGTTCGACGAGGCCTATGGAGTTCGGTACATGATGTGTATGAACAATGTGTGTGGTCCGGGTAGGGTCTGCCGAGGCCTCTGGAGTTCGGTACATGATGTGTACGAACAATGCGTGTGGTCCGGGTTGGGTCCGTCGAGGCCTCTGGATTTCGGTACATGATGTGTACGAATAGTGATCGTGTAACAGTGATTAATTGGATAACGTTTTAAAGTTAGGTCACAGACCCATTATGATATCTTAACTAGTGTGTTTTGAAACAAAAATCGGGCTGCAACCCTAACGCTTTCGAAAAGGTTTTGTAAATTGGGACTCGAGGTCCAAAAGAATTTCTACTTTAAAAATCCCCGAGATGACGAGTTTCTTTTCAAATACTTCCTTGCTTGAGTTCGAAATTCTAAAACTTCTCGGAAACATTTTGATAGTTGATTTCCGTATCAAATTCGTGGTTGCTATTTGCTTGCTATATTTCGTATCACATTATACTTACATTAGCAAAATAGTTGAATTTTGCTAACCCATAGTAATCAGGGGGTGGATGTCTGTTTTGTGTCCAGGTATTTGTAGGTTCGGGGAGCAGTCACAGGATCGGCACAGAAAGTGACGGGTTACGATACTAATCAAGAGATGGGAGTTAAGTCGAGTTGTGTTGTATTGTCAGAGTCGTAACTCGCCTTCTGCTATTTTGTACCTTTACCCCTGCGTGGGTATTCATTGTAAAGAGTTGTATTTTTCTGTTTGCGTCAGTCGTACGAGCTCACAGGTCCATGTAGTTGTTTATAATTGACCTTAACGGTCTGTATCATTGTATTGTTTGACCCGGTCGGGCAAACACTTGGTCGTTTTGTGATGTTTAGCCTAGTAGATCCCCGTGGGAAGGGTCTACGGCGTGTAATATTCCCACACGATTTTGGGGGTGTTACATTTATAGTATCGGAGCTTAGGTTGTAGAAACCTAGGCTGTCGGGTCAAGTCGAGTCGTGATTTGTCGAGTAATGTGTCGTCGTGTCATTCGAGTTGTCGGGTGACAAGTTGAGTTATGCGTAGTCACAACGTGTTGGATATGTTTGTCGGATAAGATTAGTATCGAGGGCGACTGTCATCTCCGTGCGGCCTGTGGACGTAAGTCTCCTCTTTTATGTGACATATCCGTGTTTCATGATTTCATCTATGCGAGTTAATTGTGGTACATAATTTTATTTGCACGGTGTTGTGTAATGGAGTTTGTATTCGATACTTGTGACACAGTGTATGTGTATAGAACTGGACGTATTGATGTTTTGATTTTAAACCACCATGTGGGGTGGTATGATGTAAAAGTTGTGAACCTTGATGGGTTTCGAAAAAGGTATCGACGGTAGAGTTTGTGAGAAACTCAGATGGATGGTTTTGTTGTATGTTTAAACTTGATGCCCACGTGATGTATATGATTGAACTGGTGATCCTGTTTGCTGTTTGGGCATGTGGTTTTAAGTTCGATTATTTTTGGGTTGTTGTAATTATGCCCGCTGCGGGTAGATTTGAGAATGTTTTTTCGAAGGACTTTACGGGTTTGAGCATTCTTTGAGAAATCGATTTTTGGAAGTATTTTGATGGTGCGGTTAAATCACGGTTCGTATGGATTTTGAAATCGGTTGAATTTTGACAAGTTGGTCATGTATTTTCAAATGACACCATCAGATGGTATTTTTAAAATGTGTTTTAAAGTACTTCGGACATTACAAAATATTACCGTCATTTTTGGTTATGATCGAAAGGATTTTGAAAAATTTCTGTTTTGCAAAACGACTTTGGTTTTCGGAATTTAAAATGTTATGTGTTTATGTGTTGGGACTAAGTCGTTGCGACAAGTTTGTTATGTTGTTATGCTCGTAGGAGAATGTTTCAGTGTTTCTAAATGTCGGAATACATCGTTAGGAGTCAATCCTTAACCTTCGGAGCTGTGTCGGGGCTGCTGGGACAATTTTGCTGTCCTGTAGCTAGTGATTACGGCCGTAAGATGTTTAACATTACGGCCATAAGCTCATAAACATTATGGCCGTAAGCTCCTAGTTATTACGGCCATAAACTGTATGTTATTACGACCGTAAGTTTGTGACTGTCATGGTAGAAATTTTGTTGTTACAGTGGTATTAGTGCTCTTTGTCGATCGTTTGATTCCTGTTGATATAGTCGTATGGTCCGCTAGTGATGACTGTGAACTTTAACTATTGTATCGGTAATATCGCACTCGATTGGTTATTCTGTATGTCGTTGCGGTGGTGATGTTATATATTGATAAGGTCATTTTGATGACATCGGTTATCAAGTAGACTTGATATTTCAAAAATGTTGTTTTACAAATGACTTCAAACAAAACAGTTTTAATAATAGGTTCATGGTTTTGATTAAACGACCGAGGTATTAAAGTGTTTTCAAAAATTTCATTTCAGGAAAATCTTTCAAACTCACGAATTTTAAAATATTATCATTTGAACAAATACCTCGGAAAAATTTTATTTTTAAAGAATGTTACAAGTGTTTGGTCCCAATGATATGTATGTGGTTTTGACCGTGTTTATTTTGGTAAAGGTCGTACATCTCTGTTGATGTGACCGTGCGAATTACTTTTGAATTTAAGTTATATTATTGCAGTGTTAGTTCGTGTAATCGTGTAATGGCTTGGAGTTAATGTTTTATCATGCTGCTATTTGTTGTCCTATGTTGATTTTGTGATGTTTGTTTTGGTGTGTTATTCTGAATGGTTGTCCGTCCAGTATGTCGAGAGGTCGAGGCCGAGGACGTGGTTATAGTAATGGTCGTAATCAGGAGCATGAGAGGGCGACTCGCTCGTTGTCAAGCGCCAATCAGCTCAGTATAGATGGTCGAGATGACCAATCGCGTGATCAGGGGCAATCAGCCAGAGGTGATGTGACCTTGGCGCCGCCACCATCCTTCGTCAGGTGGTTGACCAGTTGGCACATATAAATCAGACCGTACACCGGGATAGGATCCCAGATGGGGATAACGGAGCTAGTAAGTGGTTACGAGATGTGATGAGAACGCACCCGACCCGTTTTGTAGGTTCTTCGGACCTGTTAGACTGGGAGAGCTGTCTCTTCCAGTTGGACAGAACATTCGATGCTGTATTTTGTCCCTATGAAAGAAAAGTACCTATTGCTCAATACCTGCTCGACAAGGAAGCTGCAGACTGATGGGAGGCTGTAGCGCCTAGTGATCGTACAACTACTTGGGCTGAATTCAAGATTGCCATTGAGGCCGAGTATTGTCCGCCGCCTGTTAAAGAGTGCAGGATTGTCGAGTTTTTCTTGGCTATGCCCCAAGGCATGTCGATATCTCAGGCAATAGTCGATTACAATCGACAGCTGTGTTATGTTCGGGATCAAGTGCGAAGTGAGGCAGATAAAGTTCGTTATTTCGATATGCGTATGAAACCTCAGGTTCAGCAGTGTATGGCTCCTTTTATGTGTACAATGTTGAAGGACTATCAGGATCGAGCCTTAGCATTTGAAATGGCTATAATGTCTGCAGAGTCTTCATCTGCGGCAAGGAAACGGAAGATTTCTGTTGACGCATCGGGAAGTGAGGGAATTGGGATTCCTAAACCTCAACCCTTGTATCAGTTGAGTATGGGACCTTCTCGATCGATTGGAGAATCTAAAAGACCCAAGCCGGTGTCCTTGAGTTCAGGTAGTGCTCGAATATGTTTCAACTTTAACGTACTGGGCCATGAACGTGCGCATTGTAAGAAACCGCCAATGACTTGTTATAATTGTGGACGTGAGGGGCATCGAGTCCAGTACTGCGAGATTGTTGATATGATGGTAGGGAACCGGAGTTCCATTCCTACTTCTCGAGGGCCCAGTGATGTCCAGTGATAGTATTTTGTGCTCGTATTACGGATTGTTTCTCGTGTGGAGATATGTTATGTGATGTTTTTATGTTTGGAGCTTGATGACTGATATTTTGTTTTGAATAAGTTCCGTGTGGGTTGTTGAACCTACGGAGACGTGACAGTAGACCATGGGGTCATGGATGTGGTCTTTTTATATGTGTCGTTGTGTTTTGTTTTGTATCACTGTGATGACCTTGTTTTAAATTCAGGACGAAACTTATTTTTAGAGGGGTAGAATGTAATACCCGAGATTTTTATTTCCAGTTGCCCTGAATTATTTGTCGTTTGGTGCCGATTATTTTGTTTCGTTATGATTATGTGGGATATGTTTTTCTATTATGTACGGTATGATGTGTTATTGTAATGTTCGTCGAGTGGGACTTGTGTCGCGTGCGTTTCTTTGATTAAATGCGTGCTTGTGGTATGTTATGTTTCGCAAATTGCTCGTTATTGCTTTGAATCTTAGTCGGTGCGTTAGTGTGATAGAGATGTCGTCGAGCATCTAACTGGACTGTCGGAAGGTGGCCTGGGTCGGGTTACAGTCGTAAGGCGTGGCCGATTACAGCCGTAAGGGATTCACATATTTTGGGCAGTGGCATGGGGGAACTCGGTTACGACCGTAAAGAGGGTACGGTTACGGACGTAATGACGCGTTACGGACGCAAGGCATGGGCCAGTTACGACCGTAACGCACCAGCAGATTTTGGGCAGTAGCCCCGTGAGCCGAGTTACGGCCGTAAGGCTATGCCGAGTACGGCCGTAAGGGGTGCCCGGTACGTACGTAAGGCAGCGGCCGGTATGTACGTAAGCGGGGTTGACCGAGTTACGGCCGTAATGTGCTGCCGGTTACGGCCATAACGCACTCGGACATATATAGGCTGGGCTGGGGGCAGACTCATTTCACTTCCCTTTTTCACTCCTTGTGGCGGCTGTGAGACGGGGGATACGAGAAGAGGAGTTCTTGGTCGGTTCCACTCGATTTCTAGATGTTTTGGAAGACTCTTGTCGATTTTAACACCATCTAATCCTTATTCTTCCTTGGATCGAGGTAAATTCTTGAAAATCTCCTAGGGTTGACTTTCGGGATTTCCTTCATGAATTTCGTTGTTCGTCCGATTTTGATGAATCGACTGATGTTATTGAGTATTATTAATCGTGTTCTATGGGTTGTATATCCATATTTTGAGTTTGTTTAACTCGATTGGTGATTTGAGTGTTCTTGGGAGTTATTGAACATTTAATGTTCGATTAAATTTCCCAATGAGTTTTCCTTCGATAGTTTGATGGAATTCCGTTGTTTTGGTCCTGGTTTTCGTTGTAATCGTATCTTCGTTGTTTTTGCCGGAGGGTTGTAGGTGTTCGAGGTTTCCCAGTTGAGCTGTGTTCGTCGGAGTGTTCGGTATCAGGTATCGAGGCAAATATCTTGCTACACAATTTGTGTCTTGTGAATAGAGACATCGTGTTAGTTTTATGATGATTTGGTGTACATTCGTGAATATGCTTCGTGTGATTTGATTATTGTGAACGATTGATGGTAGTGATGATATCCTCATTTGGTTAACGTCGTGTAATTGCGCTGGTTATGTTAATCATATGGTTTGTGTCGTACGTAATTGGTCATGGTTGAGTTATCGTGATGATTATAATATTTGTGTCGGTTTGATTAAATACTTGAATATGTATTACGGTGTATTGTTGAATGGTTTGACATATTAGTAATAATGTGTGTTGTTCGTGGTGATATGTTGAGTTGATCAATATGAGTTGTGTCGTGGTGATGTGTGTGTTCCAGGTAGGGTCTGACGAGGCCTATGGAGTTCGGTACATGATGTGTACGAACGATGTGTGTGTTCCGGTTAGGGTCCGACGAGGCCTCTGGAGTTCGGTACATGATGTGTATGAACAATATGTGTGGTCCGGGTAGGGTCCATCGAGGCCTCTGGAGTTCGGTACATGATGTGTACGAACAATGCGTGTGGTCCGAGTAGGGTCCGTCGAGGCCTCTGGAGTTCGGTAAATGATGTGTACGAACAATGATCGTGTAACAGTGATTGATTGGATAACATTTTAAAGTTTGGTCACAGACCCATTATGATATCTTAAGTAGTGTGTTTTGAAACGAAAATCGGGCTGCGACCCTAACGCTTTCGAAAAGGTTTTATAAATTGCGACTCGAGGCCCAAAAGAATTTCTACTTTAAAAATCCCCGAGATGACGAGTTTCTTTTCAAATACTTCCTTGCTTGAGTTTGAAATTCTAAAACTTCTCGGAAACATTTTGATAGTTGATTTCCGTATCAAATTCGTGGTTGCTATTTGCTTGCTATATTTCGTATCACATTATACTTGCATTAGCAAAATAGTTGAATTTTGCTAACCCCCGAGTAATCGGGGGTGGATGTCTGTTTTGTGTCCAGGTATTTGCAGGTTCGGGGAGCAGTCACAGGATCAGCACAGAAATTGATGGGCTTCGATACTAATCAAGAGATGGGAGTTAAGTCGAGTTGTGTTGTATCGTCGGAGTCGTAACTCGCCTTCCGCTATTTTTTACCTTTACCCCTGCGTTGCTATTCATTGTAAAGAGTTGTATTTTTCTGTTTGCGTCAGTCGTACGAGCTCACCGGCCCGTGTAGTTGTTTATAATTGACCTTAACGGTCCGTATCATTGTATTGTTTTCCCCGGTCGGGCAAACACTTGGTCGTTTTGTGATGTTTAGCCTGGTAGATCCCCGCAGGAAGGGTCTACGGCGTGAATATTCCCATACGATTTTGGGTGTGTTACGATAAGACAGTTGTGAGATTCAAATTTTTGATAAATAAAATTATTGTAAATTTAATAATTGACCAAATTCAATTTTCACTAAAAAATTAAACCATTTATTTGTGGGTGTACACATTGACTAAATATAGAATATAAGATAACCCACTACAAGAAAATAATTAATTGGCTAAGAAAAACTTTGTAGGCATTAATCTAGATTTTGTAGGTATTTATATTTACCTACGGAATAACAACGAAATGCATTTGTAGGCAATTTGCTCGTAGGTAATTTGTTTGCCTACGAAAATCTAATTCGTAGGTACTTGCATACCGAAAATTGGTAGCAGGACCATATTATTTTGGTAGGTGAAATGGGAACCAACATTAATAAAATTCCGTAGGCAAAATATTAACTACGAAATATTTTGTTGGTTATTCCGTAGCCAACTTTGGCAATGTAAATTTTGGTAGGCAAATTTTAAATATATTTTATTCAAATATTTCATTAATAAATCCATTTCTGTAGGTAACTTCGTAGGTAATTTTTAGTTTAAATAACATTATATTTATTGATTTCATAATTTTCAAAATACCTATAGTTCATTCAAGAACAAATAATTTAATAGCATAAGAATAATTTCATAAATCGAAGAATAATTCCATATATTTTTTATACTAATAAAAAAATATCAGTCTTTCATATTCAACAACAATCCCCAAAGTAGCAAATTAGTATTCCTACATAATATATTATAGAAGTGTAACAAAATATATCAAACAATTACAAAATATGTCTGCAACTCTTTGGTGCTCAAAAGTACTTCTATAAACAACTTCAGTGTAGCCAAGCGAAACTGAATGAACTTCTCCATGTCCTGATCCATTCTCAACACTGAAAAAGACATGTAATATGACCAGCTTGAAAGGTAAAAAATTTTCAGAATCATGACCAACATAGCTTGAAAGGTAATAAAAATGAAGTTTTTGTGCTTTAACTGGTTTGCCACGCAATTTTTCTAATGCAGTTATGTCATGGGGCTCCAATCATTGCATGTATACGCTCATCTATTTGACATTGCATGTCCTCAATGAATTTCCTTTGTTGAATTTCATGTTGACGCTGCATTTCCGCGATAAGCTGATCCTGATCATCAAGTCGACGTTTCAACTCACGAATAGTCTGTTGAGCCTTAGCACCCTGTGTAGTAGATGAAGATGTATTTTTTTTGTAATATTCGCAAGCTAGTGAACCAAGCCCATAAACGACATTTTTATTACTCATTCCACCAGCAGAGTCAAAATACAGTTTTTCTTCGTCAATTTCTTCATTGTTTTGTATCAGTTGCACTCTATTCGCCTCGATAGTATCCTTGATATTATTTGCAAGATAAAAAAGTTTATCAATTTGAATACATATATAATATGAAAAAAATATTTTTATAATCTCAAATTTTTAAATCAATTGAATAACTTACATTTACTTTCTTTGACTTCTCATTAGTGAAACTTATTCCATCACATTTCTTAGTATGGGTTTTAACATACACCTCTCGGGGAAAAGGCTTCCGTCCCAATTCTACAGCCTGGACAACATATACAAAATGTTAATCAAGTTTATATGACCTCCAAATCAAATGCATTATCAGTTAGTTATATTAGAAAAATAATATAAACTGAAATTTATATAAAAGTTTACAAGTTTTTGTGCAGCCTTGTAATGGGTGATAGAACCCGCATTGTGGGTGGGAGGTGCACGGGCGCTAGCATCAGTGGAACCACCTCTTCTATTTTTCGAGTTTTGTTCAGATTTTCTTTTAGCCTCATCCGAGTTCCAATATTCCATCCAATGTTCGTATGTATTTTCTTCCATGAATGTTGGCATGACCCCTCCCTTCCTGATATCTTTTAGCATATCAGTATAACGACCACTTGCTTTCTTATTCCAAGCTCTACGGACTTGTTCTCGGGTAAGTATTTCATCATCCCAGTAGGCATGTTTCTGCAATTCCAGACATGATTATTATCTCCCATATGACATAGCTCAGTTTTTGGGATAATTAATCAAGAATTCAAGTAAAAGCGAAAGATTAGTTGCATTCATCCATTTCCATCTTTTCAGGAACAAAAACAAAGTGTAATTAGAATCCAGTGTGTGCAAAAAACTACTGTATCTTATATTGCTGGACTTTATTTCTGCCTTTTCTTTCAACTTTGTTTAGAACTCCATTATTGCCTACTATGCATTTGTAGTGTTGGGCTAATAACTAAACTCAGGTTGCTGCTATTTCTTTAGAATAAAATACAGCCTTTTTACCATACTATTCATGGCAAGCTTAGTATTGAATACAAAAGAGTAATTGTTCATTAGTACCAAACTTGACTCATTTCTAATTAGCATTTTCAATTTTGTCTGTACATGTTTATTCTGCAGTTTTTCAGCTCTTGTTTATGACACAAATTGGAGTCATCACTCAATACTATGTTTATTCTGCATTTTTTTCTTACCTCAAACTCCGAGAAATAAAAAGTTTTTGTCTCTTCAGAAACTTTTTTCCATGTAAACCCCTCATAATCCTGTCTTTCGTCAAAAATCTTCCTTATGGCTCGAGAGCATGGTTCAGATGGCTCCATCCTACACAGTCAAAGTTTTATCAAAACATTGTCATTCAATGACATTAAATAATATGCAATTTCAACTATAATAAGTTTACTTACATGTTTCCACGTAAATACACATATATATGGTCAGTGGATGCCTTAGAACTTGTCGAAGATGCAGGGATTTGTGATGACCCTGCAGAATCTAGTGGGGGTGATGCTGATTGCCTAAGTGCAACATGATCTGTTATCTCCCGTCCTACTTCACCCTCAACTAGAATTTGCCCATAATTGGCAGAAATCCTGACACCATTTTCTCTTCTAGCCATTTCTACAATACAAGTTATAAACAAAAATGCATCCACAATGACATGTGTTAATAGTTGCAAAACACAATATATAAGTAAAAATGTCAAATAAACAAACAACTAAATGAATACAACAATGAAAAATGTATCCAAAATAAAAATAGTTGAACAAAATGCATCCAAGATACTGATCAATAGTTGCAAACAAAATATATAGGTAAAGATGTCAAATAAACAAAGAACTAAATGCCTAAAAATTAATGAGTTTCATCTATTCTCCTGTATCCTCATCTTCACTCTCATATTGATCCGAGTTTTCTAAATCTGATTCAAGTATTGGCTCGTCTGAAACTTCTTCTTCATCTTCACCCAAATCAATAAATTCACCACTAGGATCATTTAAAGGATTGGAATCATAAATGCTTGTTGATGCCTCACAGAATTCCAAATTAACCGACTCATCTTCTTGGAATGCTTTGTCAATCGGAGGAACATCCACCGCCTGTCTAGCTTTCACCTTAAATACAGCCAACCAATCAGACTTATCCCTTCTAGAGCTTAGATATGGGACATAATATACTTGTGCAGCTTGCATAGCAAGAATAAAAGGCTCATTCTTATTCAGTTTTCGTTTATGGTTAATATCTACCAAACCATATTGTTTATTTACCTTCATACCAACATTATTTGTTGGATCAAACCATTCACACTTAAACAATACGGTACGCTTAATAGGTAGCCTAGGGTATTCCAATTGTAAAACCTCAGATAGACGGCCATAGTAATCACTTTCAGTCGCGCTATAATTTATGGCCTTGATACATACTCCACTACTTGAAGTTGACCTTACTGAACCATGTGAATCCGTATGAAATTTATATCCATTCACGAAATAGACAGGAAACGTCTTCACAGTTTTTAAAGGGCCTTGTGCAAGTGCTTTGATAAAGTTGTTGTCAATAACATTTTGACGGGCCTACCAAGGAAAGTAACATGCATTAAAATTCATAGAGTAAAAAATATATTTAAATATTTTTAAATCAAGAATTCAGAAACTTACATAATTTTGAAACCATTTAACAAAATTTATGTCAAGTTGAGCGTCAATAGTGTTATTGTTGATGCCCGGCGATGCTTTTAGTAACTCTTCAGTAAACAGGCTGTGAATATTGCAGGAGACATTAGAAAATTGTAGAATATTAGCTGAAAATATAGTGAAAATCTGTAATAAAAATACTTACTTGATATAAGGTTCAATCTCCTTACAATTTAGCAATATATAAGTTTGAGCAGCATGATATTCAATGGCAGTCAACATCCTTGATTTTTCTTTTCCATATGGTCGTCCAGGATATTCAAAGATTGACAAATTTCCAGGAATATGTTCAAGATCACCACCATCATCATTGCGTGCAACTTTTCGCAACCTTGTATAAACATGCGGCTCAAAGTAATATGAACAAAATGTAGAAGCTTCTTCCACCAAGTATGCATTACAAATTGAGCCTTCTACTTTTGCTTTATTGTTTACATTCCTCTTCAAGCGTCCCAAGAATCTATATATGTATATAACACATATAAATAATGATACATAAAATTCAACTACATAGAAAAAATTGCTATTACCTTTCAAAAGGATACATCCAACGATATTGTACTGGACCAGCTACTTTTGCTTCATATGGTAAGTGTATTGGAAGATGCTCCATGGATTCGAAGAAACTAGGAGGGAATATACGCTCCAATTTGCAAAGGATGACAGGAATTTCTTTCTCAAGTCTAGACATGTCTTCGACTCTAATTGAGGCAGATGCGATTTCCTTGAAAAATATACTTAATTCTGTTATGGCCTGCCAAACATTGGTTGGAAGAAGCTCCCGAAAAGCAATGGGTATCAACCTCTCCATAAAAATATGACAGTCGTGGCTTTTCATACCAAACAACTTATACTTTTTCATATCAACGCATCGCCCCAAATTTGAAACATAACCATCAGGAAATTTGAGATTTTTAACCCATTGACACAATATCTTTTTTTGATTTGTATCTAATGTGTAACATGCTTTTGGGTATTTCCCGGTAAGTTCATTCTTTTCCAATTCAGACCTTTTGCATAAGTTCTTCAAATCTGCTCTCGACTTGTCATTGTCTTTAGTTTTTCCCTCAATATTCAATATAGTATTGAAGATATTGTCAAATATGTTCTTCTAAATATGCATCACGTCTAGATTATGCCTTATTAGGTTTGTACTCCAATAAGGCAAATCCCAAAATATACTGCGTTTTTTCCATCCACATGTCTTGCAAATTGGACCATTAACCGCTTCACCATCAATTTCAATTATTTTCCTTAACCCTAATTTTTCTATCTCATGTAATATTTGATTACCGCTCTTCATAGGAGGTGCTGGAGACATTTCAACTTTATTTTTGAGAAAACAATCTTTGTTACGCCTGAAAGGATGCTGAAGTGGGAGAAATTTTCGGTGATTATCAAACCATGTTGTCTTTCTACCACTAGTGAGAGTGAATGCCTGTGAATGTTCCATACAATATGGACAAGCAAGTTTTCCGGCTGTACTCCAACCCGATAACATTGAGTATGCTGGAAAATCATTGATAGTCCACATTAGTGCAGCTCTCATTGTAAAATTTTGTTTTTTGGATACATCATATGTAAGCGCACCCACATCCCACAATTGCTTCAATTCTGCAATCAAAGGTTGAAGAAACACATCGATTCGCTGTTTAGGATTGTTGGGTCCCGGAATAATAACAGATAAGAACATGTAAGCATCCTTCATGCACATCCATGGTGGTAGGTTATATGGAGTGACTATTACTGGCCATGAGGAATATTGTTGGCCCGATTGACCAAAAGGCTGAAAACCATCAGTACACAAGCCCAATCTAACATTGCGACTCTCAGAAGAAAAAGTAGGATGCGTGCAATTAAAATGCTTCCATGCCTCAGAATTAGATGAATGACACATCTTTCCATCTTCTTGTAGATGCTCTTCATGCCATCGCATGTGAGGTGCTGTTACTTTTGAAGCATATAAACGTTGTAATCGAGTTGTTAAAGGAAAGTAATACATCCTCTTGTATGGCACATCTTTTTGATGATTTGACTTCCGTGCCCTATTCTTGAATCTTGCGTGTTCACAGAACTTGCAGCTACTTAAGGTACTATCTATACCCCAATATATCATACAACCATTCGGACAACAATCAATTTTTTCAACCGGAAGACCAAGGCCTTGAACTATTTTTTTTTGTATTATAGAAATTGTCCACCATTTTGTTCTCCTCTGGTAACACTTCTTTTATAAATTGGACAATATCATCATAGCATCTCTCAGAAAAGTGGTGCTCAGACTTCATATGTAATAATAGTGCCACAACTGACATTTGCGAATGATTTTTGCACCCTGACCACAATTGTTCATCAGTAGCATTAAGCATATCGTAGAACTTTTGTGCAGTCGGATTAGGGGCTTCATCTATATCAACTGTGAAAAATTCAGGCCCGACAGCATCGAGAATCATTTGTCGGTAAGGATTTGTCGAAGCTGTACCAGCCTCTGTAGGAACATCTATACCACAATGCTCTGAGTCTCTATCTGTAACACCCCAAACTAGGCGGATATTACAGTGCCGTGGACCCCCGACTGGGACCCACCAGGCTAATGAAAATGAGTAAATTACGCAGGGTAAATGTAGTACCGAACCACATTACACAATTAATTACTCCGATAAGGAGTTTCATACAACACACCTGGATGATATCAATACAAGTATATTTTATATGGAGATAAAATATACAACACCGAGTGAAATGAATATTCAAACGGAATGTCTGCATGGAATAAATGAAGGAAGCATAAATGATGAAAAGATCGGCCCCCTACTAGTATCACTGACTCTCGCCGTCACCGTGCTCTCCCGTGCTTTAGCCTTGCCATGACCTCGAAACAGATCCCCAACGGGCCGTACACAGACAACAATCCTCAAGAGTTGAAAATACACAATCATGAGTTATCCACGATTATACAATATCTGCCGAAACATACGCAATCAAACATGCTATATGAATCAACAAATGATACGGCTCAAAGGAATGGCGCCACACTACGTCCGGGATGGAAATGTGTCCGTGCACAAGCCACCAACGAGTATCGATCGAATACACGTGTGGTCTTGTACCTAATCGATCTCACGAAGCCATCAACTCGTGTGCACACCCAATGTGAGGCCACCAACCAACACACGACTATAATGTGCCCGACATGAAAATCCTACACATACCAACCGCACGCCAAGATGACCCTAATGCCACAATATGACAAAAGTGACAACGAAAATGAATCATGACTCACCAAGATTAAATGATGGTGAAATGAATGACAGCTTAGTGAAATGATTGGAACCGTCGTTCCTTATGACTGAGGTGATTAATTGACAATGACAAGTTTGATACGGTTAATACAATGATGAATGAGTTACGATTATGAATGAACAACCTCAAAAGGAATGAATATCCTTTTAACCGAGTAAGAATTAACTTACACAATACCGATGAAGAATGTCCGTCCACGAACAACGTCCTAAATGAAATGTCGGTCGCTCGAACAACCTTGAATAACAATAATTACCAACAACCGTTCAATACACGTATCAAGCAACTAAACACGACTAACCCAAAGGTCGAAAACAACGATAATCAAACTCATAGGGGTATTCCAAGGAATACGTAACCAACCACACGACTTCGAAAATGTCCAATCCCGAAAATATCGAAACCAACACCAAAATGAGTATATCGAACTAACAAAACACTTCAATGATATCAATAATTCATTAGGAATCCACAATTCGAGATTACAACTACATTAATCGGAAAATCCCCAATTAACCGAAGTCAACCCCAAGGGTTCTTGAAATAATTCCGAAAATAACCATTAAATCCGTAAGAATATACTTATCCAAGGTAGATAATCCATATCTAACATATTCCAATGATAATCCAAGCTTACACGAAGAGATCGGAAGGAAAAACCCAAAAATCCGAAATTCTAGATCCAAGAGATTAGTACCTTTGATTCGATGTTAAGGAGATGATGAAGTGATGATAATCCAACTCAAAGACTTGAAGATGATGATGGATGATAGAAGCTCGAAGAAAACTCTCCAAAATCGCCCAAATCGCCTAAAACCGACGAGAAAATGAGAATAGATGACAAATGACGAAATCTGGGCTAGACTGTCCAATTTATAGCCATTCCAGGTTAGCATGCGCTAGCCCTTGTGCGTAGCGTGCGCTAACGGGTAATTTGGGTAGTCCAGTACCCACTGTCCGAACACGGTAGCGCGCGCTACGTAACTTTTTATAGCGTGCGCTACGGCCATACCACTAGCGTACGTTAAAACCCATTGCTAGCGTGCGCTAACGAAATATGTGATGCCCAGTACTGGAATCCAGAAACTATCTGTCCTCTGATCTGATCTCGATAGCGTGCGCTGCAACCAGCGATTAGCGTGCGCTATAATATCGATTGTGTACGCTAAATATCACTCATAGCGTGCGCTATGAATTAATCCAGTGCAGTCCAGTAGCCATTGGACTCAACCTGATCCGTCCCTAGCGCGCGCTACTCCACATATTTAGCGTGCGCTACTACAACTCGCTACCGCGTGCTACTTACCACTCGTAGCGTGCGCTACAAATAACTCACCTGCAGTCCAGTACCTTATGGACTGCAACCAGGGTAACATTAGCATGCGCTAATGCTGAGTGGTAGCGTGCGCTACCTGTACTCAATTAGCGTACGCTAAAAAAGAGTACGTAGCGTGCGCTACTCCTCACGCACAGCCCACAACGAAAATGACAACGATGATAAACACGGCACGAAACTCCAATTAGATTAGTGACGAATGACGATTGATACACGATACAATTACTCTGAATGATGAATACCATGATTGAATATGAGTGACAATTGATCATTAATGAGTGAAATTACTGAGTATCAATTACTGAATGATAAATACTGAATGATAATTATCGAATTACAAATTATTACATACACCCCCCCTTAAAAGAGTTTCGTCCCCGAAACTAAGGGTCAAACAACTCGGGATAACTCTCCCGCATACTATCCTCGGTTTCCCACGTAGCCTCTTCGACTCCGTGTCTAGACCACTGAATTTTAAACAAAGGAATCGTCTTATTCCTCAACTGCTTGATTCGCCGCTCTAAAACTCGTATAGGACGTTCATCATATGAATGATCATCGGCAATCTCGATTTCATCGAACTGAAGTATGTGACTTGGGTCGGCAACATACTTCCGCAACTGAGATACGTGAAACACATTATGAATTCGGCTCAACGCCGGAGGTAAAGCCAATCGGTAAGCTAACTCGCCTACTCGATCCAGAATCTCAAACGGTCCAATGAATCTCGGACTCAACTTACCCCTCTTCCCAAAATGGAAGATACCACGACTCGGGGAGACCTTGACCAAAACATGGTCACCCACCTCGAACTCTAACGGTCGACGACGATTATCTGCATATGATTTCTGTCGACTTTGAGCGGTCAACAAACGACTTCTGATCAAAGATACCTTCTCATGGGCGGCTATAAGCATATCGGGCTCGGTGCCGATTGATTCTGATAGGTCATCCCAACACAAAGGAGACCGACAATGACGACCGTACAAGGCCTCGTAAGGTGCCATCTTAATCGAAGCATGCCAACTGTTATTATACGTGAACTCGATCAATGGTAGTTGGGCTTCCCAATCGTCTTTCCAATCGAGGACGCATGCCCTCAACATGTCCTCTAAGGTCTGAATAGTCCTCTCTGATTGTCCGTCGGACTGAGGATGAAAAGCGGTACTGAGATTAAGCTGAGTTCCCATAGCACGATGAACTGATTTTCAAAAATGAGACACAAATCGTCCGTCACGATCGGAAACGATACTTTTAGGAGTACCGTGCAACCTCACTATCTCCTTGATGAACAACTGGGCCAGTCTCTCGGGACCCCACGTATCCTTGATTTCAAGGAAATGAGCCGATTTGGTTAAGCGGTCCACGATCACCCAGATCGTATTCATGCCACGACGACTCGTCGGCAAACTCGTGATGAAATCCATAGAAATGTCTTCCCACTTCCATTCGGGAATGGGAAGAGGTTTCAGCATACCCGCCGGTCGCTGATGTTCAATCTTAACTTGTTAACAGGTTAAGCATCTCGAAACAAATTCTGCGACTTCTCGCTTCATATTACTCCACCAATAATTTTGTTTCAAGTCCTTATACATCTTACTAGACCCCGGATGAACAGAATAAGGGGTAGCATGAGCTTCTTTCAAAATCGAGTTTTTCAACTCGTCATTCGCCGGTACGCATAACCGATTATTAAAACGCAGAAGTCCATCCTCGTGAACCACAAATCCGGGGGCTTTCCCCTGAGTCACATCCTCTCGAATGCGTAACAAAGATGGGTCCACACCCTGATTTTCCCTGATCGCCTCCTCCAGTGACGATGAAATCTCCAAAGTACAAAGTTGCCCTTGTACTCGCTGTAACCAGACCTCGATCTCGGGTCTCGAAATTCTCGAAGTTCCTTCGAATTGTAATCGAGCAAGCATCTGCTCCTGAACGGACTTACGACTCAAGGCGTCGGCGACAACGTTCGCCTTGCCCGGGTGGTAAAGGATCTCGATATCATAATCTTTGATCAATTCCAACCACCGTCTCTGTCGCATATTTAACTCCTTCTGAGTAAATATATACTTTAAACTCTTATGATCGGTGAATATCTGACAGGTAACGCCATAAAGATAATGACGCCAAATCTTCAATGCGAACACTACGACTGCTAGCTCCAGGTCGTGGGTCGGATAATTAACCTCGTAAGGTCTCAATTGCCGTGAAGCATAGGCAATAACTTTCCCGTTCTGCATGAGTACACATCCGAGACCCTGCCCGGACGCATCACTATAGACCACAAATCCCTCCGTCCCTTGCGGTAAAGAAAGGACAGGTGCTGAAGTTAACCGGCTCTTGAGTTCCTCAAAACTCCGTTGGCACGCGTCGGACCACGTGTATTTCTTATCCTTCCGTAAAAGGTTCGTCATGGGTTGAGCGATTTTAGAAAATCCCTCCACAAATCGCCGATAATAACCCGCTAATCCGAGGAAACTTCGGATTTTCTTAACATTCTTCGGAGGTAGCCAATCTCGAATAGCCTCCGTCTTCTGAGGATCGACACGAACTCCGTCTGATGAAATTACGTGTCCGAGAAACGTCACTTCGGACATCCAAAACTCACATTTGGAAAACTTCCCATAAAGTTGTTCTCGTCTCAACACGTCGAGAACTTGATGAAGGTGAGACTCGTGTTCCTCCCGGTCACGAGAATAAATCAAAATGTCATCAATGAAGACAACCACGAACTGATCCAGATAGTCTATGAAAACCCGATTCATTAATTCCATGAATACCGCAGGTGCATTAGTCAAACCAAACGGCATAACCACAAACTCATAATGACCATAGCGTGTTCGAAACGCCGTCCTTGCGATATCCGACTCTCGAATCCGAATCGATGATATCCGATCTTAAGTCGATCTTGGAAAATACGAAGCTCCATGAAGTTGATCTAAGAGATCATCAATACGGGTAAAGGATACTTATTCTTGATCGTCACCGGTTGAATTCCATTAATCAATACACAAGCGGAACGAACCATCCTTCTTCTTGACAAATAACACCGGTGCTCCCCACGGGGACGCACTTCGGTCGAATATAACCCTTCTCGAACAATTCCTCAAGTTGGTTCTTTAATTCCTGCATTTCGGTCGGGGCCATCCGTGCGGTGCCTTCGATATCGAGGGACGCACTGTGCTCCAACTCAATCGTGAATTCCACATCCCTCTGTGGAGGCAAACCGTAACTCGTCTGAAAAACATCGGCATATTCCTTCACTCTTGGAATGTCCGTCAACATTATCGATGATTTCTGGTTTTGGTCATATAGCACCAATAACCGACACATCCCCGATTGAGTAATCTTCTTGCTTTCATCAAATTAATGACCTTACGAGCAGTAGGGATTACCTCCCTGAAACGCACATTCGACCCCATCGTGCGAAATGATAGTGATCATATGCTTACGGACACTAATGATGGCATCATGACGATCCATCCAATCAATACCCAAGATGACGCCGTCCTTCGGCAAATCTACTACGATTAGGTCCGGCCATACACGACCACGAAGGAATCGGACGATTACGAATCTCACGATTTCGACAATTCGCCTACCATCGGGTAGACCAATGACATAAGGCTCACAACTAGTAGCACTACCCGACGTAGTCTACTCAAACATGACTCGGAAATGAATGAATGCGATGCACCGGTATCAAAAAGGGTACACACAGTTGAGATAGAATATCGAGTGTACCGAGATCATCCGGCCTCGGATCGTCGGTCTTCTTCATCTCATAAATTCGGGCTTGCTGCCCCGAACCGACGCTCCCATCTCGATAGCTCTGCTCCGCCTTTAGCTCTGTCGTCTTGAACGACGCCGACCGGGTGGCCTGATTACGCACCGAATGTCCTGGGGCCCGAGATGACGCCGGAGTGGGTTTAGAGTCCCTACGGCAAAACGGGCCCTATGCCCAGCAACCCCATTGTGGCACGTGATACCGCCGGACACTTGGTGCTGAAATGACCCTGTTCTTCACAGTTAAAACAGGTGATGGCCGAACTGTCCGCTCGCGACTGAGATTCCGCGGGTTTAGGCGTCATCGGAGGACGCTCAGAAAAGGTAGAGCCCGCACGTGGTTTCTTGAAAGTGGCCTGACTCCCGTCAGACTGATTACGGTTCTTAGACTTCTTGCCAGCTGATGAGGGTTGTTGCTTAGCAATTTCCTTAGCAGTAAGCTCGTAAGTGAGAGCTTTCTCAATGAACTCGGCCAGAGTGGTGCAGTTATGATTAAGCAGCTGCAGTCTCATACGGGGTTTCAGCCTCTTACTGAAATACTTGATTTTGTCCGCCTCAGAGTGAATGATAGACGAGGCGAACGGAAGAAGTTCCTGAAATTTTTCGGCGATGGCGAGAACATCATCATCCGCCGAAAGGTCGGGAGTGAGTAATTCCGACAACTTGGCCTCCCTGAGTGGGGCCGGATAGTACCTCTCCATCATGAGAGTTTTCAACTGATCCCAAGTACATGATCCGTCTGTGGGCTTCAACAATAACCACCATGAATGAGCGCTCTTACCAAGGTAGTAAGCCGCAACTGAAACTTTATGCCCTTCAGGGCAATCCACCATAGCAAATAACTTCTCAAAATGCTCAAGCCAATGAACAATATCCGCCGGCTCAGCTGAGCCCTCAAAGGTAGGTGGTCGCTGGCGAGAGATATCGCTAATGATAGTGCTTACACCCCTCTCTTGCCTCTGAGGTGGCGGCGGAGGAGCCTGTTGATTTTGAGTAGTGGAGTTATGCATCGCCTCCATTAGTTGTGCCATCTGCGTCATTTGGGTCATCATGCCCTGCATAAAGGCTAGTGGGTCAACTCGAACACCCTCTGACTGAGCTGTGTCCCGGGTTCGACTCCCTGATAGCGAATGATCACGTCCAGGTGAATGAGTGGCAGCGTCACTGCTCGATGAGTTAGCATTATTCCTGGCATTCGCACGTGTATTCACACGAGTTCTCGGGATTCGGCCCACTCCACGGCCTCGTCCTCCACGTCCTCTACCATCCCTTTCCATACTGAAGTGGAAAGTCATATGATGATTATATATCTCGCATGAGTATCACATTATGATTATATTATGAAATGATGAAAATGAGCATACGCGCTCAAATACAGCGATTACATGAATGATTAATTGACGTGACATGATTATCTGATGAAGTTACTGAAATTATTATCTTGGATGAGTTAACAAGATTAATGATTTGATCTTCCTGATCAACAACGGAATAATGAAATGAATTGAGTGATTAATGAGTTAACCTGACCGTCCTGGTCAAAATGACAATGATGATTGAGGATTGTTAACTGATGAATTATGAATGAATGATTATTGCCAGAAATTATACCATGGCATCAGAAATCTTACAGTTCTTGGTCTGATTGGCTCGGCGTTTGCACAGGTCACACGTGATGCGAAAGTCCAATGATACTAGTCCGATGACGATGATTTCAAATGAGACATGACTCGGAAGGTAGTTTTCAAAACCACGTTCCGATACCAACTCTGTAACACCCCAAACTAGGCGGATATTACAGTGCCGTGGACCCCCGACTGGGACCCACCAGGCTAATGAAAATGAGTAAATTACGCAGGGTAAATGTAGTACCGAACCACATACAATTAATTACTCCGATAAGGAGTTTCATACAACACACCCAGGATGATACTGAATACAAGTATATTTTATATGGAGATAAAATATACAACACTGAGTGAAATGAATATTCAAACGGAATGTCTGCAGCGGAATAAATGAAGGAAGCATAAATGACTGAAAAGACTGGGGGCCCCTACTAGTATCACTGGGACTCCTCGCCGTCACCGTGCACTCCCCGTGCTTTAGCCTTGCCATGACACGAAGCAGTATCCCCAACGGGTCGATTACACAGACAACAATCCTCAAGAGTTGAAAATACACAATCATGAGTTATCCATGATTATACAATATCCTCGCCGAAACATACGCAATCAAACATGCTATATGAATCAACAAATGATACGGCTCAAAGGAATGGCGCCACACTACGTCCGGGATGGAAATGTGTCCGTGCACAAGCCACCAACGAGTATCGATCGAATACACGTCTGGTCTTGTACCTAATCAGTCTCACGAAGCCATCAACTCGTGTGCACAGTCCAATGTGAGGCCACCAACCAACACACGACTATAATGTGCCCGACATGAAAATCCTACACATACCAACCGGCACGCCAGTATGACCCGGAATGCCACAATATGACAAAAGTGACAACGAAAATGAATCATGACTCACCAAGATTAAATGATGGTGAAATGAATGACAGCTTAGTGAAATGATTGGAACCATCGTTCCTTATGACTGAGGTGATTAATTGACAATGACAAGTTTGATACGGTTAATACAATGATGAATGAGTTACGATTATGAATGAACAACCTCAAAAGGAATGAATATCCTTTTAACCAAGTAAGAATTAACTTACACAATACCGATGAAGAATGTCCGTCCACGAACAACGTCCTAAATGAAATGTCGGTCGCTCGAACAACCTTGAATAACAATAATTACCAACAACCGTTCAATACACGTATCAAGCAACTAAACACGACTAACCCAAAGGTCGAAAACAACGATAATCAAACTCATAGGGGTATTCCAACGAATACGTAACCAACCACACGACTTCGAAATTGTCCAATCCCGAAAATATCGAAACCAACACCAAAATGAGTATATCGAACTAACAAAACACTTCAATGATATCAATAATTCATTAGGAATCCACAATTCGAGATTACAACTACATTAATCGGAAAATCCCCAATTAACCGAAGTCAACCCCAAGGGTTCTTGAAATAATTCTGAAAATAACCATTAAATCCGTAAGAATATACTTATCCAAGGTAGATAATCCATATCTAACATATTCCAATGATAATCCAAGCTTACACGAAGAAATCGGAAGGAAAAACCCAAAAATCCGAAATTCTAGATCCAAGAGATTAGTACCTTTGATTCGATGTTAAGGAGATGATGAAGTGATGATAATCCAACTCAAAGACTTGAAGATGATGATGGATGATAGAAGCTCGAAGAAAACTCTCCAAAATCGCCCAAATCGCCTAAAACCGACGAGAGAATGAGAATAGATGACAAATGACGAAATCTGGGCTAGACTGTCCAATTTATAGCCATTCCAGGTTAGCGTGCGCTAGCCCTTGTGCGTAGCGTGCACTAACGGGTAATTTGGGTAGTCTAGTACCCACTGTCCGAACACGGTAGCGCGCGCTACGTAACTTTTTGTAGCGTGCGCTACGGCCATACCACTAGCGTACGTTAAAACCCATTGCTAGCGTGCGCTAACGAAATATGTGATGCCCAGTACTGGAATCCAGAAACTGTCTGTCCTCTGATCTGATCTCGATAGCGTGCGCTACAACCAACGATTAGCGTGCGCTATAATATCGATTGCGTACGCTAAATATCACTCATAGCGTGCGCTATGAATTAATCCAGTGCAGTCCAGTAGCCACTGGACTCAACCTGATCCGTCCCTAGCACGCGCTACTCCACATATTTAGCGTGCGCTACTACAACTCGCTAGCGCGCGCTGCTTACCACTCGTAGTGTGCGCTACAAATAACTCACCTGCAGTCCAGTACCTTCTGGACTGCAACCAGGGTAACATTAGCATGCGTTAATGCTGAGTGGTAGCGTGCGCTACCTGTACTCAATTAGCGTACGCTAAAAAAGAGTACGTAGCGTGCGCTACTCCTCACGCACAGCCCACAACGAAAATGACAACGATGATAAACACGGCACGGAACTCCAATTAGATTAGTGACGAATGACGATTGATACACGATACAATTACTCTGAATGATGAATACCATGATTGAATATGAGTGACAATTGATCATTAATGAGTGAAATTACTGAGTATCAATTACTGAATGATAAATACTGAATGATAATTACTGAATTACAACCGGGTATTACACTATCTACATATGGTTCACCATGTCGATTCCATTCATAATAATCAGGGATAAATCCCTTTCTGAACAAATGTATCCACACTTCTTCAAATTCTTGGAATTTCCAATTATGACACTTTGTACATGGACATCTAATCTTAGTTATATCAGCCCTTCTCGGCTGATTGAGAGCAAAAGCAATAAAGGTTTCTATCCCTTCAACAAAATCAGTATTAATGGTTCCGTTGGTGTTACGCCTAACATACATCCATTGTCGGTCGTTTCTCATATTGTCAAATGGAAGGCTTCCTATAGCTATAAACAATGAAATATGTGATAATAATAACCAACAATAACAAATATTTCCAAGTCCAAAGTACCCTTTTAATAACTCTGCTTCATATATCTAATTAAAATTTATTATAATATCTTGTAAATTAAAGTTCCAAGTACCTTCTAAGAACTCTGCCTCAGATCTAATTAAAATTTATTTTAATATCTTGCAAATTAATGGATACAAAAAAAATGAAAATAAACGGTTTAAACAGTGTTGCACCAAAGTAACCAAAAAAAGAACTTGAAAAATGAAAAAATATATACAAAATAGCCGATAAAAACTAGAAGAACCCATAAACTGAAGGAAGCAATCTGAGAAAAAAAATAACGGAACGTACTCTGTCAGAGGGACGGATTGACACAAGTTCTTTTGTCAAGACGAACAAAATATCGGCAAATCTAACAACTCATAAAGTTTCAAAAACAAAAAGGACTTCTACACACTGACAAAAAAATGATAAAGAGTCTATAAAGTGGTAAAAGCTAGTCACAGAAATACATCTTATAGCAAATAAACAAAAATGGTAAAAGCTAGTCACAGAAACCGGGACGCATTGAGAGCAATTACAATAACCACCAAAACCATTTAGGCATAGGTGTCTTACAGACCAACAAACAGCTAACTGAATATAAAATAGTTCTTCTTACCACAGAATCGTCCTCACACTGTGTTGTGTAGGATAAAATAGGGCTTCAAATAATTACCTGATGAGCTTCGAAAATTATCGCATTCAATTGATTATCGTCGACGTCCAACTTCGTCCAAAACAAGCACAGTGGCGAGATGATTGAATTGTGGGGGGGGGGGGGGGAACCTAAAGAAAATGGCGGGCACAGTGGCGAGATGATTGAATTGGGGGGAGGGAAATCTAAAGAAAGTGGCGGGCTTGAATCGAGGGAAAAGAAATCGGGAAAAAGTTTGCCGCTTTCTTTGTGCAGGGATGGGGATTTGGTAGGTGTTTTGTGCGTGAGATAGCTAGGGATGGGGATTTGATAGGTGATTTCCCCTTATATATATATTAAATAAAATAATATAAAAAAGAATCATTTTAATTTCCTAGATAATTCGGTAGGCAATATTTTTAAAATAAAAGATATATAGATGCCTAGGAAATATTTTGTAGGCAAATTATTTATTTTTTCACCTACAACTATTCTGTAGGAAAATACGACTTTGCCTACGAATCATTTCGTAGGTACATCACCGTCAATTTTTTTCTTGCTAATTCTGTAGGTGAAAAGTTGTAAAACAATTTATTAAAATTCGTAGGGAAACCGTAGGCAATCCTCACTATTTAAGGACAAAATTAGTTCGGTAGGAAAATTCGGTAGGCAATTCTCTATTTTCTTGTAGTGACCAATATGTAACATATAGGCATGTAAACGAGCCGAGCCGAGCCGAGTCGAGCTTTCACACAAACTCGGCTCGTTAAGTATTAAAACACACTGGCTCGAACTCGAGCTCGACTTAGCTTCACCACATGTACTCGAGCTCGAGCTCGACATAAACTTTTCCTCTTCGAGCTCTGCTCGCGAGCTTCCAAATTTTTAAAATTGACTGATTAAAACTCAAAAGCTCGAATGTAGCTTGGCTCGAATATATATTAATAAATATTGAGCAGCTTGTCGAGCTTTCGAACCGAGTATATATATATATATTCGAACTCGGCTCGATTAATATAACGATCTCTAACATATGCTCGGATTCGAGCCTGAGCTCGAATTATCGAGTATCGAGTCGAGCTCGAACTGCTCGAAAAAAGTTCGAATCGTGTACAGGCCTAGTAACACAATCATTAATACGATTAATAATACATGATGTAAAATCTCAAAATATGAACTATACACTCAAGATATACGAATATTACATTTGGTCTGCCTTTCACAAAAAAAAAAAAAAAAAAACGATCAACTTATCATTGGGTTGTTTTTCTAACCTAAGCCATTTGTTTTCTATGTTTGGAAAAACTCGATATGATCTGAACCGAACACCTTTTGTTCTACCAGATTTGAGGAACAACATGGTTTTCTGGACAAATCCATTAGTAAATGGCAAGGTCAGTGATTTTGCAGTGTAAGTTTGCCTTGATGTTAAACTAAACTTTCTTTCCCCCCCCCCCCCCCAGAAAATGCCGAAATCCGGTTCCGGGATGGTCGAATGTTGTCATCATGAGATGTATTCATTTGGGTAGTCTTAATTTGGTACTTTTCGCCTCACTATTTGTAATCAAGACTTCAGTCGGTATCTAAAAGTAATGTATCAGCGATCAAAGTGCTACTTGTAATAAGTATCTAAATTCAATATGTTTCATGTTTGATGCATTAGATAATAGAAAAATGGTTGAACGACATAAACCGAGTTGATTACGTGGATTTAATGAGCTTGGGCATAAGCCCAACAAGGCCCATAAATTAGGTCGGATCGGACTGGTTCGGATCGGATTTTCGGATTCTCGGTTCGGTTTTTCGGATTCGATTTTTCTGCACACCCCTAGTTAGGCCGAGATGAATACATGGCCTTGACTCAATTAGGCCTTAGCTCAGATTTAAGTCAAGACTTGGTTACCAGGCAACCAACTTAGTACGCCAACTCGACTTAATGGAAAAACAAGCCGAGGTCCCTCACTTCTCGGTGGGGACAGTCATATTCTTTTAGTATCTAGAATATATCGAGTATAGAATGGTATAATTATTAAAAAAACAAAATTCAATGGTACAATAAAAAATTGAAACAAAGTGCAATAGCCAAACAAATATTGGGATGATTCGTCTGACTTAATCGGGACGGAACCAAAATTGATAATACAGACTCAGGAGAAAATAGTCCTAATCCGTGAAAGATTGTTGGCCGACCAAAATAGTCAGAAATCTTATGCAGAGGTGCGCGACCGCCCATTAAGTTATGGACTATGTACTTCATATAAATATAATATAAAAAGAAAAGATCATTAGGGGGAAGGGCAAAAGATCATTTTGGGTATAAATAAAAAAGTAGTATGAGATTGCACTTTGCAGTCTCTTAAGTTAACATCTTATACTTCGAAATGCAGTCGTTTATTGGGTTGGGGGCCTCATAGGCTCATGTCCGCAGAGGCCCAAAAGGCCCCAAAAGTTCAAACCCGCGTGAGGGTATATCTGCCAGTTGGTGTGTGGTATATGTCAAAGCTTCAAAACGAAAAAAATTGAACCGTTGGATCCAGATTTCACAGCCGCTCCTCAAATTTCAAATTATCAGTCCCATCGTCCCTCTCCGCTCTGCCTTTTTCAATTTTTCTGTAGATATTCACACTGACAGGGAGAGATCTGATTCCTCTCTCATCAACAGTAAACTTCGAACACGAGTGCACGCTGTGAGATGTCGTTCCGGCACGAGAAAGAGAAGGGAGTTAATGTGCAGGTTCTACTTCGATGCAGGTAATTGGTGTTGCTACGATACTCTAGGGTTTCTGCATTTAATTGCTATTTTTTTTTTTAGATTTTTGTAATCGTTTAATGTTGGTGGTGGCAGGCCGTTCAGTGACGATGAGTTGAGGAACAATGCGCCGCAGGTCGTGACGTGCAACGAGTACCAAAGAGAGGTCTCGGTTTCGCAGAACATTGCTGGCAAGCATATTGATCGAGTCTTTATGTTCGATAAGGTAGCTTCATCTTCTTCTCTCCTTCTTGTTTGGATGCTCCCTTAATTTGTTTAGTTGATTTGTAGTGAGAGGTTAAAAATTAATAATAGAGTAGATTGAGGGGTTTTCGGAAATACAGTAAAACCTTTTTTTAAGGTACTCCCTCTAATTCTTTCTAGAATAGAAGTTTAAATCGATGACCATGAACAAGCAATTGTAGGAGTACTCTTCAGTTTTAGTTCTGAATTAAATTGCATTCGAAATGGAATTTGGTAATGGATATAGTTCCCCTGTTTTTATCATAATCAACTTGACATTTTTTTTTTAATTCAGGTGTTTGGACCTGGTGCCCGACAAAAGGATCTTTATGAGCAAGCAATTATTCCAATTGTGAATGAGGTTTTGGAAGGTTTTAATTGTACCATATTTGCATATGGACAAACTGGCACAGGAAAAACTTTTACTATGGAGGGTGAATGTAAGAGGTCTAAGGTAGTGTACATTCATAATGTTTGGTTTATCTTTATTGAAATATATTTATTAGCCATTGATTTAGTTTTCTTTATCTTGCAGGGCGGCCCAAATGGAGAGTTGCCACCGGAAGCGGGAGTCATACCCAGAGCAGTAAAGCAGATTTTTGATACATTAGAGAGTCAAAATGCAGAATACAGTGTGAAAGTCACTTTCTTGGAGCTATATAATGAGGAAATCACGGATTTGCTAGCCCCTGAAGAATTGTCAAGAGTTGTTCAGGAGGACAAACAGAAAAAGCAATTGCCACTTATGGAAGATGGGAAGGGCGGTGTCCTTGTCCGGGGACTGGAAGAGGAAATTGTGACGAGTGCCAGTGAGATTTTTACTTTACTTGAAAGGGGATCTGCTAAACGTCGAACTGCAGAAACCCTACTTAACAAACAATCAAGGTTCTTTATATATGCCTGCTTGATATATGTTATGTATTTCTTTTGTTTTTCGGATAATGATCCTAAATTTGATTCGTTTTGGTTCTCAGTCGATCACATTCTCTCTTTTCCATAACCATACATATAAAGGAAGCAACTCCTGAAGGTGAAGAATTAATAAAATGTGGAAAGTTGAATTTGGTTGATTTGGCTGGTTCAGAGAACATTTCTCGTTCTGGTGCAAGGGAGGTAATATTTGAACCAATAATCATTCTGTTATAGTTATGATGGGGTAATGGTCTGTTCTTTCTATTTGAGATCGAGATTATGTTAAATCTACTGATCCTTTCTAGTAATGATGTTTTCTAATTTTTCTAGGGGAGGGCAAGAGAAGCTGGAGAAATAAATAAAAGTTTGCTAACATTAGGACGTGTGATCAGTGCTCTTGTCGAGCACCTTGGACATGTTCCGTACAGGTGTAATTTCTAATGATGAACTGATATCCCCCCCCCCCCCTCGATAAAAAATAAAAAAGGAAGAGAATTGCTTTTTCATTTATAAATCTTTTACCTCATTTTTGCCAATTCTCTACAGGGATAGCAAGCTCACTCGTTTACTTCGTGATTCATTGGGGGGAAGAACAAAAACCTGTATTATTGCTACAGTATCACCAGCTGTGCACTGTCTTGAGGAAACCCTTAGCACGTTGGATTATGCTCACAGGGCTAAGCATATAAAGAATAAACCTGAGGTAGGGTGTATATTTTGCATTGTGTAATAGTGATATCGATGATCTGTTTTCTTGTCATTCTTTTCCTCGGTGTACATTATGCTCTTCCATTGATGTTTGAGCTAATTTTGTTCCGGTAAATTCCTAGGGGCTTGTTATTATTAAATTATGTTTGGTTGAAGTTGCTTATCTCAACTATTTTGGTTCATTCAAACAGTGTAGCCTCAAGATCTTATGACTTTAACTTATAGGTGAATCAGAAGATGATGAAATCAACATTGATTAAGGATCTCTATGGGGAAATAGAACGACTTAAAGCAGGTAAATTTTTATTGGTTTGTGTTATGATGTTTTGGCGTAGTTATAGACGTGGTGCTTCAGTTTTAGTATACTCCATGTGTCGGCACATTTACTCTCTATATCCTCTCACTTCTTTCTCTTTCTCGCTCTCTCTCCCCCCCTCATCCTCTCTCTCAATAGAGGTTTATGCTGCAAGGGAAAAGAACGGAGTATACATCCCTAAGGAACGGTATTATCAGGAGGAGAGTGATAGGAAGGTGCTAAATCTTGGATTGCACAACCCCTTTACTTAATCAGACACTTGCCTTCCAAGTCATTCAAATCCTATACAAATCTTCTTGCAATAGGCTTTAAATTTCAATCCATTAAATTGTCACACATATTTGTTTTCCCATTCTAGGCAATGGCTGATCAAATTGAACAAATGGGAATGACAATAGAAAACCATCAAAAGGTCAGTTTAGTCGATTGATCTCTTTACAAGACATAATAAATACTGGGCATGACAATTCCTCGAGGCTAATGAATGTTTGATTTGCTATACAGCATATAGAGGGACTGCGAGCGAAATATGATGATCAGGTTGAATTATATACGGAGCTGACCAACAAACTAGATGCAACACAAGTAAGCTTATTGTTATTGAGTCAAGAAATGTTTTGAGATAGTATGTGAATCTTACGTGGGGATGTTTGCAGAAAGATTTGAACCATACAAGCAAGCTGTTGGCAAAAACAGAGGATGAACTAAAACAATGTCTATATTCCCTCAAGGAACGGGACTTTATCATATCTGAGCAAAAGAAAGCAGGTATTTAGTGGTTTTGCTTGTTTTTTGGAATTTTCTACACGTGGTATCTAAATTTTGTTTCTCAATAAATGATTAGAAAATGCGCTGGCTCATCAAGCATGTGTATTGCGATCTGATTTGGAGAAATCTCAGAAGGATAACGCCTCTCTATTTCTCAAAATCGGTAAGTATTTCTGTTCTTCGAGCTTTAAAGATGTTATTGACTCTGGTAGGGCAAAATGTCAGTGCTTTCAAATGTTATTAATGTGCAGCCAGAGAGGATAAACTGAATGCCAATAACAGATCAACTGTGAACTGCTATCAAGCTGATCTTACCCGACAGCTCGATACTCTTAGCAAGTTGCTGGCTGGATCTACATCTCAACAAAGCGAACACCTTGAATGTGTTGAGAAACTCTGCACTTCTTTTCTCAAAGTGCATGAAAAGGTAGTTTTTGTATGGTTAGCTGGTGCTTGAATCTTTTTCCTTCTACATTTCATTTTCCAATATACATTTGTCTTTTATGAAAATACAATTTGTGAACATAACAATTATTCTAGCAGGATTTACTTCCTGAAGCTTTCCCTCATTACTCATCCGTTTGTTATTCTGTGCAAGGCATGGATTATTATTTGACAATTTTTTTTTCCCAGGCTGCTGTAGAATTGAGGAATAAACTAAGTGCTTCAAGGGATTTGTGTGTTTCTCATTTTGAGGCTGTTCAAAATGTTGTTAGACTGCACAAAGCAGGTAGTAATGCTGCTTTGGACGAACTGTCAGCTTTGGCTGCTTCATACTCGGACTCTGTTGTAGAAGTATGAAACATATTCCCACATTCCACTTTCTTTGGCTGTTTGTAACTTTGCTTGGTATAATCTCACCTTTCCTGTCAAAATCTCTGATGTAGCTACTAGCCGCGGAGTCAGTTAAAGTGAATTCATTTTTTGATGATCTTCAACAAACTATATCAAGTCATCAAGGGGAAGTGGCTCACTTAGCTAGAGAACTTCGGCAGGTGTGTGTATACACTATTACCCTTTCGATCCCTATATAAGAGTTTCATAATCATTTTACAATTAATGAATTGTGCTCTAACTTCTCTTTATAGCTTATATACTAACTCGAGATTCTTCCAGAGATTTAATGCTAGTATAGAGCATTTGATGGATACTTCAGAATCTGTTCATGGATTCCTTGAAAAGCTTTCGGAAGAATCAAAAAGACTTCGAGGTCACGCAACTCAAGTTGATGAAGTTCAGACAAAGTGCATTGCTGAATTGCAGAGAGCTTATGAGGTTTGCTGAAAATTGAGGATAACGCTGTTATCAACTAATGACTCTCTATTTAGCTTACCTTAAGTTTGAATTCTCAGGAGCGATCCAGGTCAGATGCTGAGAAACTTATTGCCGATATGACCACTCTCGTTTCTGATTGCATGCTTCGTCAGAGACAGATGGTTTGTCCTTTTGTTTTTCATTGTTTATGTTAATTTTGTATCCAGTCCATTTCTTTAGGTACCTAATCTTGATAGATGACAGGTTGATGCAAGGCTTGGTGATCTTAAGGATAGCGCAACTGGAAACAAGTTGTTTTTGGATGGACACGTTTCAACAATGGATGGCATTACCTCGGATCTGAAAAGAAAATGGCAGGATTGCTTTACACAAGCAGAAAGTAACTACAAGGATAATGCGGACTTTTCTGCAGCTAAACATTGTCGAATGGAGTTGCTATTGCAGAAATGGTGCGACGTGATATTCTTTATATTTCCTTTTTGCCTCAAGTTTTTCTGTCTTCTCTCTTTATCTTTTTTCATCCAGTTTTGATCATTGACGCTCCTCTTTATGGTTGTATTTGATGTGACGTGATATTCTTTATCTTTCCTTTTGTCCCTCAGTGTAAACACTGGTGATACAGCATTGAAGCAGTGGCAAAAAACCCAAAAATCACTGAATGACATGGGAAGTCAGCATGCCTCAACAATTGCTTCGCATGTTGGGTTAGTTAATTCATCCAGGAGGCCTTCTCCGTTGTCATATCTATTTTCTATGTTATGGTTCTGTCTCTGTATATGTCGACTTATAAGTTTGTTGAATTAGATGAAATGTTGCCCAAGTAGCTGTCTGCTTTGTGTGAAACTTAAAAGCAACTTCATATTCATTTTTGCTTATGGAATGGCTTCTGTTTCAGGACCATGAGTGCGATTAATGAGCAACTCGATGTTGAGATTGACACATCACGAGTTACAATGGAGAGTGATACTGGAAAGAGTTGTGAAAACATCACTCATTTCATTGATGGTTAGTTTCGAAGTTTAAAACACTTATCTTTTATGGTTTACAACACTATCTTTGATGTTGATTAGTGATCGCCAGCACGTAGTGCTGTTGTGCGAATCGAGCTGCTCGAGAGCTCGGCTCGACTCTCCAGCAAGTAATATTATCTAACCGAGCTCGGATCGGCTTGATAAGAGCTCGAGTCGAGCTCGGGCTTCAGGTCCTTGGGCTCAGCTCAGTTCGAATAAAAGCACTAGCAGCAAGTAGAAAATCTCCGCAGAATCTCAGTGGTTCAAAATGTTGCAATCTCCGCTGGGTTTGTGAAAACCAAATTTCTTCAACACGTTTACGAATTCTAAATCACTTGTTAAGATATTTTCTTATGGGTAACAAATATGGTGTTTAATTACCTTTTTTTCGGCCTTCTTGACTACTAATTTCTATATGTTGGGTATTCTAGTGGTTCCTAGAAATACATTACATTGCTTCTGAAGATGATGAATGCATGGCAAAGCATTTCCTAATTGTGGATTATGTTTTTTTTTTGTAAAACTCCAGACATGTCAGAGCAGGAGAGGGCATCTGTTTCCGGAATCCTGACAACTGCTAGAGCTCATTCAGAAACAATTGAGAACCTTAAGAGAGATCATTCTGAGCAGGCAGCCTGTATCGAAAAGCACACGGTTGATACCTTCAGCCAAAAATATATGGTATGTCCTGTTTTTTATTTTTATCGAGTTTGAGTAGATTTCCGATATTGTACAATTGCCCGTTTATCCTCATACAATATATATTTTTTTTTTTTTTTATTGATATTCTCTTGTTTAATGTCAAGGATTACGAGCCGACCGGCCTGACACCTGTGAGGATCGAGCCGGATATACCAAGCAAAGACACAATAGAGTCGCTTCGTGCAATGCCTATGGATGCCCTTGAAGAAGAATTTCGAGAAAACCATGCATGCGGATTTGTTACAGGAAAGGAACTGAGGCCATCTGCTATGCCTCGTGCACCATTTTCACAGATCAACTAGCAACTGATACTGTGTTGCTTATCTAAATCTTGTAGATGTATGTTCTTCTCATGTAATCCTCACCCCCACCCCCACCCCATATCCTTTCTTGGGATTTACTAAATATTGTAAGCTTCTCATTGTTTTCTGAGTTTCTCTCTATTGAGAGAGCAGTGAAGATGTATGTTTAATCTATGTAAAGTATGGATGTTGTTTCTGAATTCAGGTAGTTACATAGTTTATTTTATATACTTTTGTAAACTTTATTTTTCATCTAAAAGCATAACCATTGTTGTTAAGGCGTCGCCTAAGCGTCCAGGTGGTTTTCGGGGGATCGACTGGCCTGGTTCCCTCGTCTTTTGGCGCCAGGGAGCGCCTAGGCGTCGCCAGGAGGTGCCTAGTCGTGCCTAGTCGACGACTGAGTTGACAAATTGATGATTTGACCCACGTTGTCTTGCTTATTTTTAAATAAAAAAAGAAAATTACTCTCTCCGTCCGCCAAAAATTTGCCCCAATTTTCTTATTGGGGTGTCCGCCAAAAACTTGCCCCAGTTATAAAAGGAAAGTTTTTCTCTTTTTTTTTTTCTTCTCAAAAGTGGAACCCTTTTTCCATTAAAATCTCTTTATACTAGCTTTTCTTCAAACCCGTATCATCCCAACTGGGGCAAATTTTTTTGTGGACGGATGGGGTATTTATTAGTTAATTCTAAGAAGAAGTCGGGCAAAAATGTAGGAGTTATTTCCAAAATATAGGCCTTCTCGGAGTTGACTGGACTCTGCGCAGCGGCACAAGCCCTCCGGGCCGTGGCACACCATTTTTTCTGCAAAGCTCCCAGACCAGCTGTACTCTGGGTCGCGGCACAAGCCATCCGGCCCGCTGCACCCTGCTAATCTTCCACAAGCTCGCCCGAGCTGCTGCCCGCGGCACTAGCCTTCCGGGCCGCGGCCCCCTGGGACTTCTTTCGGCCGATTTTGTTGAGTGTGCCGCGGCACACACTGTCCGGGCCGCGGCACCCGAAGTCAACAGGCGCGGGTTTCTTCTTTTTAGCAGATCTTTGCTGTGTTTTCAATATAACTTCACCACTTTTGAGAGAAGACACGAGAGAGATACAAGAGAGAAAAGAAAGAGAGAAATACTTGTTCGATTTCTCAGAGTTGTACCGATCGGATCGTCGTGATATTTTGACAAGAGCTTGGTAGAGATTGGGCAAATCTTTTCACTGGAATAGATCGAAGTTTTGAGTCCGGAAGTTCGGGTATTTTGTTAGCTTTTTGTGTAAGCTATTTACGGTGTTTTCTTTCTCGATCTTGTTGTTGTGTATTCCAAATACTCGAAGATTGTTTATTACCAAGTATTTGAAGATTATTGTTGTATCGTGTATTGTGAATTGGTGATAGTGGATTTAAGCGGCTTCGGTCCCGTGGTTTTTACTCTCGTCTTGGGTTTTCCACGCTAAAAATTGTGTCTCGTTGTTTATCGTTTTTTATATCATTTGTATTGTTTGTCGAGTTGTAATTGATTTACTCTACTCGTCGGTAACCTCAAAGTTACAATTGAAGATTGGGAAAGTTGTCAAATGAGTTTCCGCATTTTCATTGTGACGTTATTGTGTCGTTTTTCCCCAACAAAGTGGTATCTGAGCCACGGTTGTTTCGTGGTTGTATTATATCAATTGTAAGATGGAAGACAATACAAGTAGAATGGTGAATTTGAATGGTTCGAACTACCATGTATGGAATGACAAGATGGAAGACCTTCTATATGTGAAGGATTATTATCTACCGGTCTTTAGCAAAGACAAACCGGAAGGCAAGCCCGACTCGGATTGGGCTATTTTGCAATCGCCAAGTGTGTGGCTATATTCGACAATGGGTTGATGATAATGTGTTGAATCATATTAGTGGAGAAAAAGACGCTCGAGAATTGTGGCACAAGCTCGAGCAATTGTATGCTCGGAAGATAGGGAATAATAAGCTATTCCTCATTAAACAAATGATGAACCTAAAATAGCAAGATGGGACTCCTCCGTCGGATCATTTGAATGCATTCCAAGGCATCATTAATCAACTTGCAGGAATGGGCATTAAATTCGAAGAGGAGGTTCAAGCTTTGTGGTTGTTGGGCACATTGCCAGATATTTGGGAGACATTTCGTACGTTGTTGTCTAACTCTGCCCCTGATGGTGTCATTTCTATGGAACTTGCTAAGGGGAACATGCTGAACGAGGAGGTCCGAAGAAAGTCACAGGGAACTTCGTCACAGTCGGATGTTCTTGTTACCGAAAGACGGGGGAGAGGTCAAAGCAGAGGTCCGAGTAATAGAGGGCCACAAAGAAGTAATTCCATGGGTAAGTATGCCAATATTAAATGCTACCATTGTGGTAAGAAAGGGCATACTAAGAAATTATGCCGACAACTAAAGAAGGAAAATCGCCAAGGCAGAGAAAACACTCAAAAGAAGAAGAGCAGTAGTAATGAAAAAGTCCGAAGTAAATACTACTACCGAGGAGTTCTTTGTATGTTGCGATTATGACATGGTGAACCTTGCCATAGATAAGTCGAGCTGGGTGGTCGACAGTGGAGCTACGTGTCATGTTACATCACGTAGGGATTTCTATTCCTCGTATACTCCGGGTGATTATGGGATAGTCAAGATGGGTAACGATGGGTTATCTAAGATTGTTGGAGTAGGAGACGTACACTTGAGGTTCGACACCGGTGTGGAACTTGTTTTACGTAATCTGAAACACGTTCCGGAGATGAGGCTAAATGTGATTTCCGTTGGCTTACTCGATGATGATGGCTATTGTAGCGGTTTTGGCAAGAAAGTGTGGAAACTCACTCGAGGTTCCTTGATTGTCGGAAGAGGAGAGAAGACAGGGAAACTATACGTGACACTTCCAAAGGTCACGATTAATGCCGTGAACAAAGTTGACAATAATGACATGACCGAGCTATGGCATAAGAGGCTCGGTCACATGAGTGAGAAAGGGATGGCGCTATTGTCAAAGAAGGAGGTGTTATCCGGGATTCACGATGTACATCTTAAAAGGTGCTCTCAATGTCTAGCTGGGAAGCAAAAGAGAGTCACTTTTAAGAGCCATACTCCTTCACGGAAGGAAAATGTTCTTGATCTTATACATTCCGATGTTTGTGGTCCTATGAAGACTAGGACGCTTGGTGGTTGCCTATATTTTGTCACATTCATCGACGACCATTCGAGGAAGGTGTGGGCATACACCTTAAAGACCAAAGATCAAGTTTTAGATGTTTTTAAATAGTTTCATGCCTCGGTGGTAGACCTAGCAAACTGGCGGGCTCGGCCCAAACGGGCCAGGCGAAAAACGGGCGGGCCAAATCTGGGCCGGGCCAAAAAGTCCCGATTTTTTTTGGGCCAAAAATATTAGGCCCGTGGCCCGCCCTGGGCGGGCTCGGCCCGGCCCGCGGGCCTCATTTTTTTTTTTTAGAAATATTAATTCTGAACAAATATAGAAATATTTTTCGATCCTTAATTATTATATTATTCACTATACTATCACAATCAGATAAATAAATGTAGAATTATTTTTATTTGATAATTACATTATTTACTACACTACTACTTTCTTATAAAAATCATAAAATAATATTATTATTGATATGAGATACTACAAAGTAATCACAAAATCCCATAAAAAATAAAATTACATCAATAACTAACATATAGATGTAATATAATCTAACAAATAAGGAAAAATTTTAAATATTATAATTACATATAACATAAATATAAATAAAAAAACTGGGCCGGGCGGGCCGCCCGCAGGCCGGGCCTCAACGGGCGGGCCAAATCTGGGCCGGGCCAAAAAGTCCCGATTTTTTTGGGCCAAAAATATTAGGCCCAATGCCCGCCCTAAAATGGGCGGGCTGGCCGGACCCGCGGGCCTGGGCCTATTTTGCCAGGTCTACTAGGTGGAGAGAGATCGGGAAGAAGTTGACGTGTATTCGGACGGATAATGGCGGAGAATACACTGGGCCTTTTGATGAGTATTGCCAAGAGCAAGGGATCCGACATCAAAAGTCACCACCGAAGACTCCACAACTTAATGGCTTGGCGGAAAGGATGAATCTGGCTTTGGTTGAGAGAGCTCCATGTTTGCTCTCACATGCCGGATTACCAAAGTCATTTTGGGGAGAAGCTTTGAACACGGCGGTTCATGTGATTAATTTGACGTTGTGTGTTCCTTTGAAGTTTGATGTCCCGGACAAAGTGTGGAGCGGTAAGGACATTTCATATCGCCACTTACGGGTTTTCGGATGTAAAGCATTTGTACACATTTCGAAAGATGAGAGGTCTAAGCTTGATTCAAGACGAAGCATGTATCTTTATTGGCTATGGTCTTGATGAGTTCGGGTATAGATTGTATGACCCGGTGACTAAGAAGCTTGTTCGTTCGAGAGATGTTGTTTTTGTTGAAGATCAAACGATGAAGGATGCTGAGAATGGAGAGTCGGCTCCACAACATGATTATGATCTTATTTATTTGGACCCCGTTCCTCCACAACATGTTGAGACACCTAGTGGAGATGACGTCCAAAATGATGAACAACATGATGTCGGTGTTGGAGAAATATTGTATTAGCGCCGTTGTGTGGAAGCGTAAATATAAAGGTGCGGAAAGTAAATCGACACACGGATTTATAGAGGTTCGGCCAAACGTGCCTACGTCCTCTCTCGTTATCTTTTTATATAGGCTTAAGATATAAACCTCTCCACCTCTCTTCTATCGGTCGAGGGATTACCGTTACAAGCTCGTCTTCTATCGGTCCGAGTAAACCGTTCTCTTACTTGTCTTTTTGTCGGTCCAAGTTAAACCGTTTTCCTTTTCTATTGGATAAGGAATCAACTACTCTAGCTTTCTATCGGTACTAGATAAACCTCACTAAGATAGCGATTGTGATTCTAACAATGCCAGATTTTTTATCCTAATAACACCGAATCCAATCGTATCTTTTCTTTTTCTCTCTCTTGTATGATTTAGTATATCACACTCAATCACTCTCAATATAAGCTCAAGAACAACAACTATAATGTTTACAATGATATCTCAAGTGTATATGGTTTGCTCAATATTGTTGTGTTGTTTGATACCTATTCACTTGGTATTTATAGCCTTTCTCCACAAACTAGCCGTTGCTGACTGTTTTGACTTGCTAGCGTGCGCTAGCTTTCCTTAGCGTGCGCTATCACTTGTAGCGTACGTAATGTACTGCATGTAGCGTACGTTAATGCCTTCCAGAATCTGTCCAGTGGCTATTGTCCATGATAGTTAGCGTGCGCTAACATTTCCTCGTAGCGTGCGCTAATCTTGCATCATTGCATGCATCATATATCCGTTTATACTTTTTGACTTTGGTGCAGCATCTTCCAACGGATTGATTGACTTGAATTCAAACTCCTTAGCGTGCGCTATTCCTCATCATTAGCGTGCGCTATGATTTCGTCATTGCTTACTTCATTCTGAGTTTGAATGTCTTCACAACGGTAAATAGCCTTCGATAGCGTGCGTTAATGTTCATGTGTAGCGTGCGCTATCTTCACCAGATGACTTGACTTCAGGTAGCTTTGAACTTGACTGAACTGCAGATAGGACCCGTTAGCGTGCGCTAACATTTGAGTCTAGCATGCGCTAGCTTTATATTTTTTTCAAGTTTTTGCGTCTTCGTCTGCTTCGTTGATTTGCTTCGCCTCTTTGTTGTTTTGATTTGTTTAGCAACTTAAACATCAAAACTCTATTAATGAATATGTGGAATAAATATTCCAACAATCTCCCCCTTTTTGATGATTACAAAACAACCCTTGAATTGGATAAAACCAGCAAAATAAAAGTATATATATTTGTACGTATCAAAGTTTTCGGCTTTGATCGTTTTGTTAGTTTCTCCCATCTTTTCTTTTTCGTTTCTCATTTTTCAACTCCTTCGTTTCTCCCCCTTTTTGTATGCTTTTTTTTTCTCCTTTTCGACTTCTTCGATTTTTATTATTTTCTCGTCCTTTTTACTTTTTATTTTTCTCGTCATTACTTCCATGACGCTTTTTATCCGATTCTACTCCTTCTCCCCATTTTTGTATTCAGCAAAAAGTGTAAAAAATATACCAATTGAATATAAATATGCATGATACCAATTAATGATGAATAATATATGAATACGGGTATAACTCCCTCTGAAAATATTATCTCCCCTTTAAAAAAAATTACGCCCTCTGAGTAAAATACCAATTATTTAAAAACTAATTTTTGGGGATCCAACCTATAGTTGGTTTTTCTTTCGAAACATAAACGATATTTGGAATAAAAGTTCCTTTGGGAATCCAAATTTCTTAGTTTTTATCGTCCTTCGTGGGCTTTTACAATTCGAAATGTGATGCCCAATTTTTAAACATTCTCACAATGGGGTATTTTAAAATTTATGGATTCATTTTTAGAATGAGTTTTAAATCCCAACCCCTGTTTATTCAAAGTGTATTTTTGAACCGAGTGCATATTTTCAAATTTCTCGTTTTCGAGAGAGAATTTCTTCGTTAAATTTTTGAGCTCGGTTTGAATTTTAACAAGACCATCCTTTAAAATATTTTCGTTTTCAACGCATTTTAAATGATCGGTCTCGATAATTTTTCTCTTTTCAAGAATGTTGGAAATTTCAATTTCCAATAATTTATTTTTCGCCTGAAGGGATTTGATTTCAGATAAAGCATTTTGGAAATCGGTATGTAATAACTCGAATGCTTCAAATAATTCGTCTTGAGATGATGTACTAACCTGACTTTCGACGTCGCTTGCGTCGAGTGAGCTTCGCGCCATGAGAGCGATATTTTGATTGAAATCATCATCTTCATCTTCATCGCTCCATGTTGCTTGATTTGTTCCTTCGTGAGTTGCCTCTAACTTTTTCCAAATTTCTTTGGCACTATTACACGAGGAAATACGATCGAGATCTTCCGGATTTAAGGCACAATAAAGCATTTGTGTTGCCTTACAATTTTGGTGGTCGTTCTCCCAATCCATATCATCATATTTTTCGAAACTCTTTATAGTCTCATTGGAATTCGTGGGAATTTTCGGACCTAGACATATGATCTTCCAAAGCTCAATATCATAAGCTCGGATGAAGATTGACATCTTCTTTTTCCACTTCATATAATTTGATCCATCGAAGAATGGAGATTGGTTTGACACAAGACCTTCATTCGGTGTAAATTGGAACGCCATTTGGATCGTCTCCTTGGATGTTAAGCCGCTTCTAGGAGGAACCGCTCTGATACCAATTGTTGGAGCAATATTATATTAGCGCCGTTGTGCGGAAGCCTAAAAATAAAGGTGCGGAAAGTAAATCGACACACGGATTTATAGAGATTCGGCCAAACGTGCCTACATCCTCTCTCGTTATCTTTTTCTATAGGCTTAAGATATAAACCTCTGCACCTCTCTTCTATCGGTCGAGAGATTACCGTTACAAGCTCATATTCTATCGGTCCGAGTAAACCGTTCTCTTACTTGTCTTTTTGTCAGTCCAAGTTAAACCGTTTTCCTTTTCCATTGGATAAGGAATCAACCACTCTAGCTTTCTATCGGTACTAGATAAATCTCACTAAGATAGCGATTGCGATTCTAACAATGTCGGATCCTTGATCCTAATAACACCGAATCCAATCGTATCTTTTCTTTTTCTCTCTCTTGTATGATTTAGTGTATCACACTCAATCACTCTCAATTTAAGCTCAAGAACAACAACTATAATGTTTACAATGATATCTCAAGTGTATATGGTTTGCTCAATGTTGATGTGTTGCTTGACACCTCTTCACTTGTATTTATAGCCTTTCTCCACAAACTAGCCGTTGCTGACTGTTTTGACTTGCTAGCGTGCGCTATCGCTTGTAGCATACGTAATGTACTGCATGTAGCGTACGTCAATGTCTTCCAGAATCTGTCCAGTGGCTACTGTCCATGATAGTTAGCGTGCGCTAATATTGCATCATTGCATGCATCATATATCCGTTTATACTTTTTGACTTTGGTGCAGCATCTTCCAATGGATTGATTGACTTGAATTCAAACTCCTTAGCGTTTGCTATTCCTCATCATTAGCGTGCATTATGATTTTGTCGTTACTTACTTCATTCTGAGTTTGAATGTCTTCATAACGGTAAATAGCCTTCGATAGCATGCGTTAATGTTCATGTGTAGCGTGCGCTATCTTCACCAGATGACTTGACTTCAGGTAGCTTTGAACTTGACTGAACTGCAGATAGGACCCGTTAGTGTGCGCTAACATTTGAGTCTAGCGTGCGCTAGCTTTGTATTTTGTTCAGCTTTTTGCGTCTTCGTCTGCTACGTTGCTTTGCTTCGCCTCTTTGTTATTTGCTTTGTTTAGCAACTTAATCATCAAAACTCTATTAATGAATATGTGGAATAAATATTCCAACAGCTGGTGACAATGATGAGTTGAGACAAGATGATACCGATGGAGTTCATCCCGAGCTACCCATAACGAACATGCCCTCATTTGTTCCACTTAGACGGTCGACGAGGGACCATCATCCCTCCACTCGTTATTTGGACGATGAGTATGTTTTACTCACCGACGAGGGAGAGCCCGAATATTTCGAGGAGTCTATGGAGGATGATAACAAGAAGGAGTGGATGGATGCCATGCAAGACGAGATGAGTTCATTGCATGAGAACAATACATACGAGTTGGTGAAGTTGCCGAAGGGCAAGAGAGCTTTGAGAAATAAATGGGTGTATAAGGTGAAGTCGGAGGAGCATACTTCATTGCGGCATTGCCCCGATACAAAGCTAGACTCGTAGTCAAGGGCTTTAGTCAAAAGAAAGGCATTGATTTTGACGAGATTTTTTCTCCAGTTGTGAAGATAGGATCGATTCGATTGGTCCTTGGTATAGCGGCTAGTCTTGACCTTGAGATTGAGCAAATGGATGTCAAGACGGCATTTCTTCATGGATATCTCGATAAAGAGATATATATGTAAGAGCCCCAAGTTATTCAGGGTATATTACAGCTCCGTGAGACCCACAAGGCTATTCATATGCGGGACTATAAAATTTGACCGAGAAGGTCCAAATACGTTGTAATGGAAGACAATAAAAATGGTATTCAAAACCATATCCAATATATCGGAATAAAACACATCACAAAATAGCTTGGCAACACAGGCCGGAATATCAAGGAAACTGAAAACAGTACTCGAGTATTCAAAAACCATTCCAGTACAACAACACTGGATGGAGGAAAACACAAAATATAACCGGAGATGAGACACAGTATCACACTTGCCCATCATCTTCATGCTGACCCGATACATGCCTGTTCGCACTCCTGGAACATGAAATACATGAAAAGTATTTCCCCCATAAAGGGGTTAGCTGTCGAATAGCTAGTGCAAGTATATCGAATATGAATCACAATACTCCTCGACAATAAAGTAAAAGTAATCATCATCTCAACAATATAAGACTAGTATTCTGGAATAACTAAATCTCATAGCATCACATCAATACATACATAATTAACCATGGAACCGCACCAGAGGCTACGGAACCCTCAGAGGACCCATCGGTTTGTCCTAGAGTGGTTAACCCAAATTATCCGCGGAATCGCACCAGAGGCTACGAAACCCTCAGAGGACCCGTCGGTCCATCCCAGAGTGGATATAAACAATCATGCCAATCATATATCTTACTTTCAAAGTCGAGAATATACAATCATAAACATATACTTGTCTTTGAGACATCGAGAAATCAAAAGGAAAAGAGTATAAGTTCGGTAGGTCCAAGAACGCACTTCCGGCACCTAAACAATTCGGAAGGCGTATGATAATCAATAATACATACTCAAATCACATGAAGGAACTCCCGAAACCCGCCTACGATTCACGAAACTATAAGGGTAAACATTTAGAGGTTGGAAAACCACCCAAACCCTCTCGCATCCAAACAAGGTACAAAACAACCCATATAATCGTAGGAGAAACATGGATACGGGATAGATACATCATATTCTCAAGGTTCTCAAGTTCCAAAATAGATAAATCGGACGAATCTAAGAAAATTGCCAAAATTCCCAAAAACTAGGGTTCTAAGGAATTTACCTTGATTTGGAGGATAGAAATGGATTAGATGTTGTGAGATCTTTGTTATCCAACTCAAGATGATGATTGTTGAAGAAGGACCGCCTCAAATCGCTCCAAATCGCCTCTCCCGAGCTCTTTCGATTGGACAAGTGAAAAAGATGAAAGAAAGGACAAGTGCAGGGTCAACTGTTTTATATATACTGCATTCGGTCTAGCGCACGCTACGCCTCAATATTAGCGTGCGCTAGTGGGGTCACCCGGTAGTCCAGTGGCTTCTGCCAGCATCGTTAGCGTGCGCTACATATACTTCAGCATGCGATAACGCCTTCCTGTAGCGTGCGCTACTCGAGAGTTAGCGTGCACTACCTGGTAGTTGTTGCCCATAAATGGGAGTCCAGAACCTACTGTCCTTTGCCCTGCTCGAGCCTTAGCGTGCGCTGCTGTGATCGCTTAGCATGCACTACGCAACACTCATAGCGTGCGCTAGCCGCTGCCTAGCGTACGTTACCTGATAGTCCAGAGAGTCTGAATACCTCACTGCCTCTGCCGACCCATCTCGTTAACGTGCGCTACGGACGATGTTAGCGCACGTTACTGAACACGAATAGCGTGCGCTAGCGAACTCCTAGCGTGCACTAACTGCTAGTCCAGAGGGCAGAAATAGCTACTGTCTGCCATGCTCCGAACACTAGCGTGCGCTAAGGACCAAGGCTAGCGTGCGCCGCTCAAGTAAAATTAGCGTGCGTTAGCCTAGTCCTAGCGTGCACTATTTTCGTGACCCAGGACACTGCTGAAAGGTCCAAACAACACGATCATAATCCGAAAGGTACGAAACTCCAAATCAACAATGACAATATCTCAAAGTGTTTACAGAGTGACGAAAATAGGAAGAACGGCAAGGTCAAATAGTCAATAAAAGTACGGATATTACATTCTCCCCCTCTAGAAAGAAGTTTTGTCCCGAAACTTAATAAACGAAAAGCTCGGGAAATTTTGATCGCATCTTCTCTTCCGTATCCCAAGTCGCTTCCTCGACTCCATGTCTCGACCACTGCACTTTAACCAACGGGATGGATTTGTGCCGAAGTTGCTTCTCACGACGTTCAAGAATCTTCACCGGTCTCTCCGGGAAAGTAACATCCTCGGCTACGTCATTCTCACCATAGTCGATAACATGACTAGGGTCTGGTACGTACTTTCTCAACTGAGACACATGAAAAACGCTATGAACATGACTCAAAGCTGGAGGTAGCGCCAAGCGATAAGCTAAATCTCCAACCCTGTCCAAAATTTCAAACGGTCTTATATACCGCGGACTAAGTTTCCCCTTTTTCCCGAAGCGGAAAACTCCTCTGGTCGGCGATACCTTGAGTAGAATATGGTCTCCCACTTCGAATTCTAACGGTCGACGACGAGTATCAGCATAATATTTCTGATGGCTCTGGGCAGTCAACAACCGGTCCCGGATAATAGAAATCTTTTTCTTAGTCTCCATCAGCATATCCGGTTCCATTTCGACTAGCTCCAAAGCCTCATCCCAACACAATGACGATCTACACCGCCTACCATAAAGTTCCTCGAATGGTGCCATTTTGATCGATGCATGCCAACTATTAGTGTAGGCAAACTCAATCAACGACAAGTGAAGCTCCCAATCATTACTCCAGTCTAGGGCACAAGCCCGCAACATATCCTCCAACGTCTGAATCGTCCTCTCCATCTGGCTGTCTGACTGAGGATGAAAAGATGTGCTCAATCTCAACTCGGTACTCAAAGCCTGGTGAACGGCCTGCCAAAAATGCGATATGAAACTACCATCTCGATCAGAAACAATGGTCTTAGGGGCACCATGCAATCTCACAATCTCGGCTACAAAGTTGCGAGCCAATCTCTCCGGTCCCCAAGTATCCTTAATACCTAGGAAGTGAGCAAACTTGGTCAACCGATCGATGATTACCCAAATCATATTCATTCCAGCTCTAGTTCTCGGCATCCCAGTGATAAAATCCATAGAGATATCTTCCCACTTCCACTCGGGAATGGGAAGCGGCTTCAACAACCCCGCCGGTCTTTGATGTTCAATATTGACTTGTTGACATGTCAAGCATCGTAGTACAAACTCCGTGACATCTTTCTTCATATTACTCCACCAAAAAATTTGCTTCAAGTCTTTGTACATCTTACTCGTTCCGGGATGGATTGAGTAAGGCGTAGCATGAGCTTCCCGGAGAATTCTCTGCCTCAACTCTAGATCATTTGGAACACAAAGCCTGTCCTGAAATCTCAGAATACTATAGTCGTGTACCATAAAACCAGGGGCTTTTCCCTTAATCGTATCTTCCTTCAGTTGAGAGATCATCGAGTCACTCCACTGTTTCCCTTTGATGTCGTCAACCAAGGACGAAGTAATTTCAAGCGCGCACAATTGTCCTTGTACTCTTTGAATCCAAACTTCTATTCCTTGCTCGATCAAATCCTGACGAATCTTCGTCTGAGGTGTAAGGACCTCGAGCATCTGAAGCGATGCCGACTTGCGGCTCAAAGCGTCCGTGATGACATTGGCCTTCTCCGGATGGTAAAGAATTTCCAAATCGTAATCCTTGATCAATTCCAACCAATGTCTCTGCCTCATGTTCAGCTCTTTTTGACTGAAAATATACTTCAAACTCTTGTGATCGGTATAAATCCGACTTGGAGAGCCATACAAATAATGCTGCCAAATCTTAAGAGGGAAGACAATTGCGGCCAACTCCAAATCGTGAGTAGGATAGTTCATCTCATACGGCTTCAACTGTCGTGACGCAAAAGCTATAGTCTTATCATGCTGTATAAGCACACATCCAAGCCCTTGTTCCGAAGCGTCCCTATAAACTGCAAATCCTTCACTACCCTGAGGTAAAGCTAAAATCGGTGTTGAGGTCAAACGTCTCTTCAGCTAATCAAAGCTCTGCTGTCTCTCTGTTGTCCAAACAAACTTTTCTGTCTTCTGGAGTAATTTCGTAAGCGGCCGAGCGAGTTTTGAGAACCCCTCGGCGAACCGATGGTAATACCCAGCAAGACCCAAAAAGCTACGAACTTCTTTAACATTTTTAGGCGGTGCCCAATCTAGCACTGCCTCAACCTTCTGCGGGTCTACACGAACCCCTTCGGTCGAAATCACATGGCCGAGAAACATAACTTCTTCCAACCAGAACTCACATTTCGTGAATTTTGCATAGAGGTGCTCGGCTCTCAAAATATCTAGTATCAAATGCAAATGTCGGGCATGCTCCTCTTTATCCCGAGAACAAATCAAGATGTCGTCAATAAAGACGACTACACACCTGTCGAGGTACTCGATGAATATCTTGTTCATTAATTGCATGAATACTGTCGGTGCATTAGTCAATCCATAAGGCATGACTACAAATTCATAATGCCAGTACCTCGTCCGAAATGCAGTCTTCGGAACGTCGGACTCTTTCACCCTGAGCTAATAGTACCCTGATCTCAAATCAATTTTCGAGAAAACTGCGGCTCCGTGCAATTGATCAAATAAATCATATATACGAGGAAAATGATAGTTGTTCTTAATGGTCACTTTGTTCAGTTCACGATAATAAATGCATAAATGTAGTGAACTATCTTTCTTCTTTACAAAAAGAATAGGCACGCCCCAAGGCGAAGTGCTCGGTCTGATGTACCCTTTCTCCAATAATTCTCCCAGTTGACTCTTTAATTCTTGCATTTCGGAAGGTGTCATCCGATAAGGTGCCTTAGAAATCGGAGCCGCATCAGGCTCTAAGTCTACAGAAAATTCTATCTCTCGATCTGGCGGTAATCCCGGGAGGTCGTCCAGAAAAACATCGGGATACTTATTAACAACTGGAATTGAAGAGAAATCGACTTCGTTCCCTTCCGTATGCAAAGCATAACACTAATAGCCCATGCAACCTTTATTCAAAAGTTTTACGACCTTCATGGCGCTGATAAGAAACTTAGGTTGGCCCGACTTACATCCCAAAAAGGAGTACTCGGTTTCGTCTTCGGTTATCATAGTGATAACCTTAGTACGGTAATTCATAATTGCTTGATGACTGTCAAGCTAATCCTCGCCGAGGATCACATCCCCGCCTTCCATATCAACCACAATCAAATTTAATGACCAATCCCTACCGGCTACATTCACTGAAAAATCTCTAATCTTCCGGTTCCCCACGATTATATCCCCGCTAGGTAGTTTCACAACGAAAGGGTCACAAGCAGTCATACAAGTTATATTCAAACGGCGTACACACTCCAAAGAGATGAAAGAATGAGAGCACCCGAATCAAAAAGTACACGGACTGGATGAGATAAGATATGAACGGCACATGAGGCCACCGCCGTATCGGGTTCGTCTGCTCATCGCATCTCATAGACTCGTGGGTGTGCCGAACCGATGTTGGAATCTCCCCCTCTAGTGTTCTGACTCCGTCCCCGGCCTCTTTCGTAACTCTGCTGCGAATTGCCGCTGATTCATACACTGATCTATTGGCGCTGGGGCAGAAGCCCGAGTGTCCAGAGTCTGCTCTGTTTGGAACAATAAGCCACTCTATGACCCATCTGCCCACAAGTTTGACACTTCAAAGGTGGGAAATTGCACTCCAAATTAACGTGGCCTGGACGACCACAATTAAAGCAAGTCACCGGGCGAACTGAAGTGCCCGGGACAGAATGAAAACTCCTCTTTCCTCTAGCAGAACGTGACGACTGCCCGGCAGAACATTTAGTCATCTGAGGTCTCTGAAAGCTGCCATGCTTAGAGCCAGAAAAATTCCCCGCGATCTTCTGTTTCTTCGATTCTTTGGTGGTATCGTTGTCGGGGCTTAACATGTCATGTGCCAAAGCCCTGTCCTGATATTCTTTCAAGGTGGTGCAAGCAAACCCGGTCATGTACCTCCGTAAATCCATATTCATCCGCATATCAAAGTAACATATCTTATCACGCTCGTCTCGCACTTAATTCTTCACGTGGATCAACTATTGGTTGTACTTCACTATCGTCTGCGAAACTGGAATGCTCTATGGCTTAGCCTCGAAAAAGGCTCAGATTCTGCCCTCTTGCACTGGCCAAGGACAAAACTTGGCCTCCAGGAGCTCTTTAAATTCTTCCCACGTAGCAGCATGATCCTGTGGCTTGATAGCTTTCCACCAAGTCGCGGCTTCCTTGGTAAGGAAGTACTGAGCAATCGGTACCTTTCTCACTTCCGGACAATCAACCGCTTCGAACACTTTCTCTAACTCCGCTAGCCAATCCTCCCAACCTAACGGGTCTGTGGCACCTCCGAACTGTGGAGGGTGCATACGGATTACATTCTGAAGCAAATCATCCGTTGTTGGGTTTGGATTGTTCAATTGAACGGCTTGGGCCAATATGGTCATCTGGTTAGCCAATTGTTGAAGGACATTCGCAACTCCAACATCTGCGTTGTTCCCTTGGCCAGTCGACTGGTCATGCTGAATTTCGGTGTCAGGATGCACCGAGTTAGATAGGCTGGGGGTGGTCAATTCCGCAACGGAACTGAGGGAAGTGGCCGCGCCACGTCTGCGTCCGCTTCCACGACCACGGCCTCGTCCCTGTCCCCTACCAGCAGACATTCTGATAAATACACAAGGCACGTAAGTACAATTCAATCGCACGTCATCGAAGTGATCGATTCCCAAAGATACCAAATTAGAAGCAAAGCGATTAAGGAAACACCAGAAGAGTAAGAGGTCTTACAAGTACCGGTCGCACTGTGATGATGGCAAAGTAGTGATACTATAGACAAACGATGACTCAATCGACCCAAAAGACCGACAGCCTAGGTATCCATAGACCTAATCTTTGATACCATATTCTATGACACCCCCAAGTTATTCAGGGTATATTACAGCGCCGTGAGCCCCGCCGTGGGACCCATAAGGCTATCCATACGCGGAACTACAAAATTTGACTGAGAAGGTCCAAATACATTGTAATGGAAGACAATAAAAATGGTATTCAAAACCATATCCATTATATTGGAATACAACACATCACAAATCAATACCTCGGCAACACAGGCCTGTACATCAAGGAAACTGAAAACAGTACTCGATTAATCAAAAACCATTCCAGTACAACAACACTGAATGGAGAAAAATATAAAATACAACCGGAGACGAGACACAGTATCACACTTGCCCATCATCTTCATGCTGACCCAATACATGACTGTCCGCTCTCCTGGAACCTGAAATACATTAAAAGTATTTCTCCCATAAAGGAGTTAGCCGTCGAATAGCTAGTGCAAGTATATCGAATATGAATACAATACTCCTCGATAATAAAGTAAAAGCAATCATCATCTCAACAATATAAGACTAGTATTCCGGAATAACTAAATCTCATGGAACCGCACCAGAGGCTACGGAACCCTCAGAGGACCCGTCGGTCCGTCCCAGAGTGGTTAACCCAAATTATTCGCGGAATCGCACCAGAGGCTACGAAATCCTCAGTGGACCCGTCGGTCCGTCCCAGAGTGGATATAAACAATCATGTCAATCATATATCTTACTTTCAAAATCGAGAACGTACAATCATAAACATATACTTGCCTTTGGGACATCGAGAAATTGGAAGGAAAAGAGTATAAGTTCGGTAGGTCCAAGAACACACTTTCGGCACCTAAACGATTCGCAAGGAATACGATAATCAATAATTCATACTCAAATCACATGAAGGAACTCCCTAAACCCGCCTACGATTCACGAAACTATAAGGGTAAACATTTATGCTTAGTTGAAGGAAAGAAAAGAAAGGGAAAGAAAGTTAGGAGAGAAAAGAAGAGAAAGGAAAGTGAAAGAAAATTGTATTTTGTGTTCCCGAGTTTGAAGGAAGTGAAAGGAAAATTAATCATTTTGTTCTTTTCTCTCCAAATCCTTCGAAATCGGAAGGAAAGTTAGGAGGAAAAGTTTTCCTTCCATTTCTTTCCATTTCTTTTCATTAAAAAACTCCGGAACACCAAATATTTTTTCTTTCTTCTTATTTCCATCTATTTCTCTTCTTTTCTCTCGTTAAGTTATACTCGGGAACTAAGCGTTAGAGGTTGGAAAATCACCCAAACCCTCTCACGTCCGAACAAGGTACAAAAAAACCCATATAATTGTAGGAGAAACATGGATACAGGGTAGATACATCATAATCTCAAGGTTCTCAAGTTCCAAAATGGATAAATCGTAAGAATCTAAGAAAATCTCCAAAATTCCCAAAAACTAGGGTTCTAAGGAATTTACCTTGATTTGGAGGATAGAAATGGATTAGATGTTGTGAGATCTTTGTTATCCAACTCAAGATGATGATTGTTGAAGAAGGACCACCTCAAATCGCCCCAAATCTCCTCTCCCGAGCTCTCCTGATCGGACAAGTGAAAAAGATGAAAGAAATGACAAGTGCAGGGTCTACTGTCCTATATACTGCGTTCGGTCTGGCACACGCTACGCCTCAATATTAGCATGCGCTAGCGGGGTCACCCGGTAGTCCAGTGGCTTCTACCAGCATCGCTAGCGTGCGCTACGTATAATGCAGCGTGCGCTAACGCCTTCCTGTAGCGTTCGCTATCCGAGAGTTAGCGTGCGCTACCTGGTAGTTGTTGCCAGAAATGGGAGTCCAGAACCTACTGTCCTATGCCCTGCTCGAGCCTTAGCGTGCGCTGCTGTGATAGCTTAGCGTGCGCTACGCAACACTCATAGCGTGCGCTAGCCGCTGCCTAGCGTACGTTACCTGATAGTCCAGAGAGTCTGAATACCTCACTGCCTCTGCCGACCTAGTTCGTTAACGTGCGCTACAGACGATGTTAGCGCACGCTACTGAACACGAATAGCGTACGCTAGCGAACTCCTAGCGTGCGCTAACTGCTAGTCCAGAGGGTATAAATAGCTACTGTCTGCCATCCTCCGAACACTAGCGTGCGCTAAGGACCAAGGCTAGCGTGCGCTGCTCAAGCAAAATTAGCGTGCGTTAGCCTAGTCCTAGCGTGCGCTATCACCGTGACCCAGGACACTGTCGAAAGGTCCAAACAACACGATCGTGATCCGAAAGGTATGAAACTCCAAATTAACAATGACAATATCTCAAAGTGTTTACAGAGTGACGAAAATAGTACGAACGGCAAGGTCAAACAGTCAATAAAAGTACGAATATTACAATATGAAGCAACCTGAAGGGTTTCAGGTTAAGGGAAAAGAGGATTATGTTAGACTCCGTAAGAGTCTATACGGTTTGAAACAAGCACCACGACAATGGTATAAACAGTTCGAGTCGGTTATGGGGGAGCAAGGCTACCAGAAGACGACCCTGGACCATTGCGTGTTTTTCAAGAAATTTGGAGATGATGATTTTATCATCCTATTGCTTTATGTGGATGACATATTGATCATTGGCAAGAATGCCGAAAAGATTGCCAATTTGAAGAAAGAGTTGAATAAGTCTTTTGCCATGAAAGACTTGGGGGCCGCTAAACAGATTCTTGGGATAAGAATCACTCGGAATAGAGCAGCCCGGAAATTGCACATGTCACAGGAGCAATACATTGAGAAGGTGTTTAAGTGGTTTAACATGGATAAAGCTAAAGTTGTTAGTTTGCCTCTTACTAACAATTTTAAATTGACGAGTAAGGATTTCCCTACGATGAAGGAAGAGATTGAGGAAATGGATAAAGTTCCTTATGTCTCTGCGGGTGGGAGTTTGATGTATGCATGGTATGTAAGAGGCCCGACATTACTCATGCCGTGGGAGTCGTGAGCCGTTTTCTATCGAATCCGGGAAAGAAGCATTAAGAAGTCGTAAAGTAGATATTTAGATATTTACGGGGTACTTCTAAATTGGGGATCACATTTGAAAATGGGAAAGCGATGCTTGTTGGTTATTCCGATTCTGATATGGCAGGAAACGAGGATAATAGAAAATCCACTTTTGGTTATTTGATGACGTTTGCAGGGGGAGCCGTGTCATGGCAATCAAGATTGCAAAAGTGTGTTGCTTTGTCAACAACGGAGGCTGAATATATTGCGGCGGTGGAAGCATGTAAAGAGCTCTTATGGTTGAAAATATTTTTACGAGAGTTGGGCTTCCGACAACGATGTTACGTGGTTCTTTGTGATAGTCAGAGTGCGATTCATTTGGCGAAGAATGCGACTTTTCACAAGAGAACAAAACATATCGATGTGAGATACCATTGGATTCGAGATGCATTGAAGGATGAGTTGTTTGAACTTGATAAATTTCACACCAATGATAATAGTTCCGATATGTTAACTAAGGCGTTGAGTAGAGAGAAGGTTAAAGTATGTTGTTCGATCGTCGGGATGGCGAACTCTTCTATATTCCGAAAAGGTGGAGATTTGTAGGAGTTATTTCCGAAATATAGGCCTTCTCGGAGTTGACTGGACTCTGCGCCGCGGCACAAGCCCTCCGGGCCGCGGCACACCATTTTTTTCTGCAAAGCTCCCAGACCGGCTGTACTTCGGGCCGCGGCACAAGCCATCCGAGCCGCGGCCCCTGCTAATTTTCCACAAGCTCGCCCGAGCTGCTGTACTACGGGCCGCAGCACTAGCCTTCCGGGCCGCGACCCCCTGGGACTTCGTTCGGCCGATTTTGTTGAGTGTGCCGCGGCACACACTGTCCGGGTCGCGGCACCCGAAGTCAACAGGTGCGGGTTTCTTCTTTTTAGCAGATCTTTGCTGTGTTTTCAATATAACTTCACCACTTTTGAGAGAATACACGAGAGAGAGAGAGAGAGAGAGAGAGAGAGATACAAAAGAGAAAAGAAAGAGAGAAATACTTGTTCGATTTCCCGGAGTTGTACCGATCGGATCGTCATGATATTTTGACAAGAGCTTGGTAGCGATTGGGCAAATCTTTTCACCGGAATAGATCGAGGTTTTGAGTCTGGAAGTTCGGGTATTTTGTTAGCTTTTTGTGTAAGCTATTTACAGTATTTTTCTTTCTCGATCTTGTTGTTGTGTATTCCAAATACTTGAAGATTGTTTATTACCAAATATTTGATGATTATTGTTGTATACCTCTAGTCTGTATTAGGGACGAATCGTGTATTGTGAATTGGTGATAGTGGATTTAAGCGGCTTCGGTCCCGTGTTTTTTGCTCTCGTCTTGAGGGGTTTTCCACGCAAAAAATTGTGTCTCATTGTTTATCGTTTTTGATATCATTTGTATTGTTTGTCGAGTTGTAATTGATTTACTCTACTCGTCGGTAACCTCAAAGTTACAATTGAAGATTGGGAAAGTTGTCAAACGAGTTTCCGCGCTTTCGTTGTGACGTTATTGTGTCGTTTTTCCCAACAAAAAAGTCATATATCCACTATTTTGTTGAGTTACACTAATCTTATTTATTATCTAATTTATCATGTTTTAAGAATAATTCATATATTATATATTATAAATAGGCAAAATGACCAAAATGGGACTTCAAGTTTGCTCATTTTAGCAGTTGAGGACCTTCTTTTTAAAAGGTATCATATAAGGCCTTGTAATTTGGTCCATCATACCAAGTTAAGACATCCGTCCAATCTGGTCCGTTAAGTGTTAAAAATCGTCCTACAAGACAGTTAAGTTACACATCATTAATTCCACATCATCCGATTTTAAATATTAAACTGGTTATTCATCTTAATTCCACATCGTCCTTCACTTTCATTCATCTTCTTCACATCGCACATTGCGCTGGTTCTTCTTCACATCGCGCTGGACAGTAATCTTTGACATCTTCAGTCTGTGATTCAACATTGACATCTTCAGTCTGTGAATCTTTGACAGTACGACTTCCGATAGCTACCATCGATCTGATACGAGTACGAACAGTAGGGAAGACACCGCGTCGAGCTTGGTTAGGGTTTCAAAAATATATTTTGGGGCTTTTACTGCTAAGAGGTTAGATTCTCTGACATAATATCTCTCATGTCTTCTGAATACAAGATTTGTACTTTGGTGAATGATTATGTGATATTTGTTTCGACAGTAAGCATATAAATGACATCTGGTAGCTGTGCATCAACGAACTCACGAGTTACATGCTTTTGCAAGAAAGAGTCTCCCTTACGAACTGCAAAAACAGATTCTAATCGAGGGCAGAAATTCTATGGATGTGGCAATTATGGTGTTAAGGATAAGTCACCTTGTTCCTTCTTTCAATGGGCTGTGAATGATATAGGAACATCGAAAGCAGAGTACAAGAGTTATCGAGAAGCATGGTTTGCAGAAAGGAACACTGAATTGAAGAGTGAATTGGCTGACTTGAAAAAGGAACTTGAAATTGAAAAGAAGAGTAACTCAGAGTTGAAGATGAAATTGTTGGTTTTGAAGATCAAATTTTTTATGTTTACTGCTTGTTTGATTTGTATTTTATTTGCTATGTTAAGTTGATGAAACTATGGTTCTTGGAGACTTTTAGTGTAATGAAGGATTTGTGTGATTTGTGTTTACAATTGTACTCTTTTTTCTGTTAAGTTGATTCAATTGTACTCTTTTTTCTATTAATACCATTCAATTGTACTCTTTTTTCTGTTAATACCATTCAATTGTACTCTTTTTTCTGTTAAGTTGATTCAATTGTACTTTTTGTTTTGGTAATTTGGTGTTGTATTCATATTGGTAATTTCAAATGCATGGAAAGTTCTACATTACTCATGTTAAGTAAGTAAAAGTTAAAGAATCAATAATAGTAGTCTGTATGTTGGTAATTTGGCACTTTAAATGCGACTTTGTAATCTTTAACACCAACACATAATTGAAAAAATTACAATAGGATAAGAAATAAACTGACAATGTATCCAACTACAACATTGACAATGTATCCAAAACAACAATGTATCAACCGTACCACATACTTAATACATCAACCAAAAAGTACCCAACAACCAACAAGAAAACAAAATAAAACACCCTAACTTCATTTCTTCTGAAATTTCCTTTTCATTGTGTCAATGTTGTTTTTTCTTGAACCCTCAACTTGTCTTTTGTTCCTTGTGTTGTGTGCTGGTGAGGACATGTCCCTTGTATTGTGAGCTGGTGTTGAAGCCTCATTTGAGGTTTGTGTTGGTTGTGACTGCTGATCCACATATGAGATTTGTGTAGATTCATCAAGTTGATTCATTTCAAAAGCTTGACCCTTGCCAGGATTCTTTCTACTAACATTCTTTGCACTTGCTGGTTTGTTCTTCTTTGGCACCTGATTTCATGAGAGCAAAATGATTAAACTTTGGTTATAATGTAAATGGAATAGGCTACAACAAATCATAATTAACATATTTACCTTTGCTCTCAGAATCGGTGCACGCTTACAAGTCCTTTTGTTATGACCTTCAAGACATGATTTTGCAAGTAACATCCCTTCCACCCCCACCGACTGGACTTCTTTACACTATGCTTAGATTCTTCATGTGCACCTTTCCTTCTAGCCTTTTTGGGCCTACCAGGCATTCTTCTTTGTGGAGGTGGAAGTATAGGGTCTGTGTCATCCTTGGGCCACAAGTTTTTACCATTCATTGTGCTCATGAACTCAGCATAGGCCAATTTGCATCTTTCTACCCTCAACATAGGATCAATATAGTTTCTAGGCTCATCATTCAAATAGTAAATTGCACTAATGGCATGACTACAAGGGATGCCACTCAACTCCCACATCCTACAACTACAGGATTTAGCTTTGGTGTCTACAACATAGCCAGAACACTTAAAACAGTGTAATTTTACCAGTGTAATTGTACCAGTGTACTTCTACCAGTGTTTCAAAATCAAAAAACTTAAAACTTTACCAGTGTAAATTTTCCTCAAGTTGGAGTATATATGCCTTGCACAACATCTATGCTCAGAATGTGGTAACAATTCAGCAATGGCATTCTCCAGCCCTTTCTGTTGGTCTACAACATCATGCATAAGTTAAGAAACACATATACAACATAACAATGACAAATAATGCATGTAAAAAACACAAGTAAATAAAACAAGAATACCTGTAATTAAAGTGAGACCAATTACTTGGTCCAAACATAGGTCATCCTTCAATATTTCTACAAACCACTTCCATGAATCAGTTGATTCCACTTCTACAATGACCTCATGCCACAGGGGAACATCCGGTTGTTGGCATCTTTACCAACAAAGTCAAGATTTCACCACAACAATAGGACTTCAAAAATGACCCATCCAATCCTAGCACCGGGTCTACAACCATCAATCCAACCCTTTTTCAAAGCATAAAAACATATATACATTCTCTTAAAAACAAGAACTCCATTAGGTCCATCTCTTTGCACACTTATTCGACGGTGTTTCTTTTATCGATTTGAATTTCTCTCCCATAACTCCTAATATAAGAGTAATGTTTAAGACCATTCTCAACTTCCCTAAAGCTTTCTTTTTAGCTCGTAACACCGTAATTTTGTCACGTCATCTTGTAATTTTCATTCACTTCCCTCTTAAAGTCCTTTGTCTTCCAAATAGGGTTATTTCTAATCTTATCACCATATATTGTTGCCAACCAAGAAGAGGTGGCCATCTTAACCTTATCCTCCCTGCAACACTTGTGGTAATCAACTAAGGTCTTTACTTGAAAAGATTTTTCTTTGTTCATCCAACTACAATACATCTTCCAAGGGCACCCTGTTTATGACCAACTTGAACCAAATTGGGTTTGTTCTTTAAAAACTTGAGCATAACCATTCACTACTGCATAATTTCTAACACTTCTTTTAGTTGCTTAGGGTTGGAAAACCTCAATCCCACTTCAAACTTTATTTTTGGATGTCAATTTTTGGGTTGAAAACTGGGTAAGAAATATTAGTTGCTTTAGAATCGGCATCGCATCATCATCACTTTCGGTTGCAGTGTGATAATCACTAGACTGCAGTGGTTCTGACTCATAACCCTCATTATGTGCACTAGATTCAACATGGTCCATTAGCAATGGAACAGATTCAGTTGTTTTTGGATCAACCCCCAATGATGCAAGTTTATCTTTTTCCATTCTTAACTTATCTATTTCTTTTCTCATTTCTAATAACTTCTTCCTAATGGAATGCAATTCCTCATCATCATCATCTGAACAATGTTCCATGCTGTTTATGTCACTTAGGTCATCAAATTCTATGTCTTCTTCAAATTCTTGCACATCTTCAAATATAGTATCATCCCTAGCACTACCTGTGACACATTCATTATTTACTGTAGCTTCAACATTGACATCTTCATTTTGAACTCCATCAGACAAATGTTCTACATAAACCATGACCCTATTGGTTTCCTTTCCAACTTCTAAGAACATAGGGATTTGGTCATCATTGTACATCATTTTCAACCCAGATTCATTTGACTCTATAGGGGATTTGAAATAAAGTTTGCACAAGTCAGAGTACCCGAAGTCCTTAACATGTCCTAAGATCTCAAAGTAAGAAATTAAGTCCACATCAATGTTCCTTAAAGTTTTGATCTGCCCCCCGATATACATCTTGGTTATACTATGGAGAAATAACCCCTGTGTTTCTACAAATTCCCCGCCATGATGTATTACAATGGTTAACTTGTCACCCATAATGTATTCAGAAAAAACGAGAGATATTATGTCAGATACTCTAACCTCTCAGCAGTAAAAGCCCCAAAATATGTTCTTGAAACCCTAACCAAGCTCGACACAGTCGCCTTCCTACTCGTACCGCCTTCCTTCGTACTCGTATCGCCTTCCTGGGAGCTATCGAATGTCGTACTGTGCAAGATTCATAGGCTGAAGTCTAAATCGCCAAATAAGAACCAGCGCGATGTGCGATGTGAAGAAGATGAATGAAAGTGAAGGACGATGTGGAATTAAGATGAATAACCAGTTTAATATTTAAAATCGGATGATGTGGAATTAATGATGTGTAACTTAACTGTCTTGTAGGACGATTTTTAACACTTAACGGACCAGATTGGACGGATGTCTTAACTTGGTATGACGGACCAAATTACAAGGCCTTGTATGATACCTTTTAAAAAGAAGGTCCTCAACTGCTAAAATGAACAAACTTGAAGTCCCATTTTGGTCATTTTGCCTTATAAATACTATATATTATATATAAAACTGGTCGCTTGGACGTCGCCTAGTCGCCTAGGAGTTTAGACGGTCTGATGGCGCCGCGACTTGACAGGCCACCATGACAACCATGAGCATAACTAAGAAAAACTTGATGATAAATGTTTAAATTTGGGAAAATTACATAAACTAATACAACATAAAAGAGAAGATTGTTGGTGCTAGTATTCATGTTTTTTCCATGCTTCTCAAGGTTGGTTTTCAATTTTTGGTTACTTGATTAGAATTTCTTGACACTACTTCCGTCCCGCTCAAATATTTGCATTTTATTCAAAAATTTGTCTCTTTACGAATTTTACATTATCACATTTACACAATTAAGTCAAACAATCACCTTTTATTTTTTAATATTCACTCTACACTTACCATCAATGTTTTTACTTCTTAATCTCAATCATACATTCGTCATCAATATTTACACAACTTAACAATCTATCACTTCTAATCATTTACCTAAAAACTTGTAAAAATACAGTATATAAACTTTTCGCCGGGACAGAAATAATAGTTATTTTGTTTTTGGGTAACTTTGTCGATAAAGTGAAAATCCTTTTTTTTATCAGCGTTGTATTTCTGATATGATTTTGTTGGTTTTTAGTTACCATGGGAGAGATGTTTAGTACTTATATAGCAGCACTAGTGTTAATTTTATTTATATATATATATATATATATATATATATATATATATATATATATGTTTTCTTGTAATCTATTTGTTATGTACTTTGTTTGTTAAGTGAATTTGAATACTTTTTGGAGATTTTTTTTTTCAGATTTGAAATTTCTATTGCGATGAGAATAATCAAACTTTTTATGGGAAGACTACTTATTTAAATGATTATACTGTTCATCAGATGATTCTGCAAAAATTAATTGATAGTCAACTTGAATTATCTATGCATATCCTTTTCCCCAATTTATTAATTTTGGGTAGCCGAATATGTATTCTCAAATTACACATCAAGCGTTAATTGGAGAAGTTATCGAAGGGGTAATGAGAAAATTTGGTTTGGATTTTGTGAGAAATAGGTATGATTCGGGTTGCCTGAATTTTATATAATTACTGGATTGTTTAGGGTTGGTAATGCTGATGTTTCTGGTTATGAGGATCAAACGAGTGTTCTCATTGACAAGTTTTCCGAGGAGTTACGTATTACGCATGCTCTATTGAGTATCTGTTTAAGGAAGTTGTTTTGTTAGTGATAGGATGAAGCCCTTGGAGGATAATTTCATTAGTGTGAAGGAAGTTGGGTTTGATGACAGAACTTGAGCCAAATATTTCAAATATATTAGTGTTTACTCACACATATGTACAAGACTTTTGTTACTAGAAAACAACAAGTTCATCAAACAGCTTCAGACTGGAAAAAGACGAAACTAAAGTTAACTGAAGTCCCATCTCTCAATGGTTCATCTGTAGAGGCTTGCTCATAGTCCATGCTTTCAAACTGTCGATTCTGACGATCTCGGTGCCATTGTTGAATGCGTACAAATGTGCATTTCCGTATACTGCCAGAGTTGGATAAACTCTCGAGGAAATGACAGTCTTGCCTCCAGCACCAAAGCTCTCCACAACAGAATTGTCAATCTAGGAAATAGCCAATGATCATTAGAACCTAACACATACATTTGATGTGGTGAAAAAAATAGACAAATGAGAAGATATGAAGTTGTATGTACCAAGCTTCTGAGAGAGAGCTTCTTGTCTTTCAAGTCGACATCCACAAATCCTGCAAACGAGGGTCTATATGCTTCTTTTCCGTCCTTGATGTGCGTCTTGTCATCCATTAAAGCCGACCTGTCACCAAATATTAGACAGGTGAAAAGTATTAATTGATCGAGATTATTAAATAATTCAGGAACACATAAGTCTGAGGTTATTAATTTATCGAGTTTCTATTACAGCTGTAAAAAAATGAAACAGGCTAAAGATTTCGAGAAAAACAAACCTTGATGCATCCGAGCACAAAAGAACAAGATGCTCGTCTTGAGCCTTGAATACTCTGAAAAACACGGGGGTGTATTCCTCCAGGTTTTGTGAGGCCAATGTGAGTAGCCCGAATGGTCCTAGTCCGCCTTCAACAGTTGAACCCTTTCGGTTGCAGAGCTTTTGTCCGTCGTATCTGTCCCAGTCCGGATCAAAAGTCTCCGCCTTGTCCAAACTATCGAACGAGAATGTCACATCAACATCAGCCTGCCATGGATGGATGCAAAATCAATTCTTGCTTAATTAGCTACTTATAAAAGGATAGTTACGTACAAACATTGATCTTGATGTGCAAGTGTAATCTAATTACAGATTCGCAGATGACATATTTATTAATGTTTTTACTTTGGAAATGCAAATAATTTCATGTGCAACTTAGGACTTGTTCGCCAAAAATCTGTTGTAGTAGTTGTTAGCTGTCGAGGAGATGTTAGCTTGCAAAGTAGCATTTGGTGTTTGGTGTTGAATGAGTAAAAGCATAAAAATAAACTATATTCTACCTTCAAAAGCTACTCTACCCGGAAGCGAAATATTTTAGCTTTTCCAAAATACTATCTCAACCACTGAACGCTACTTTAAAATGCTACTTCACCAAACACTAATTTTCACTTTAACGAGAGTTTTAACATGGTTAGACCTAGAAAAGCTACTTAAACAACTCGCAGAACACGCCCTTAGTCCCAACTACGCTACGATTAGTGACATGGAAATTATTGTGTAATATTAACTCTATAAAAAATCACTCAAAAAGCAAAGTAACAAAATTATAGACCGGATGCATCCGCTTCCTGTCGAAACCATACAAAGTAGAAATGAGATAGAATTCTAGAACCCTCATCATGTTAAGTTTTTATGCTTGCATGAAAAATATCACGCGACAACGATATATTGAGATAATTGTTGCAGTTGGATATTTGTGATTTCAAAAAATAACCCAATTTTTGTTAAGTTGGACAAAAAATATGTTTGCTAATTTTTATAATTAAAAATCATATATGATTCACGTACAAAATCATATATGATTACGTGAGTGTGTACATCAGTATAAATCATATGTGATTTTATACGTATATATTTGATTTTTTTTGTCAGTATAAAATCATATATGATTTTTTCCGTTAGTATAAAATCATCATGAGCGAATTCTCGTATTCTCTTAAATAGTTAGTATTTTCGTTTGAACATATATATATATATATATATATGGTAGAAAATTAATATACCTGTGCAGCTGTTACTCCATTTATTTCAACTTTTTCACCCTTTGCAAGCTTCTGCCTTCTCAATTCCACCTTGTTCCTTCTCAAAGTTTCCACTTCCTCAATTGGCCATTGCAGCAATTGCTTGCCACTTGGATCAAGCACAATTGTACGTGGAATAAGCTAAATAATAAAAAATAATAAAAAAATGTGAAATTGGTATAATTTCATACAAAAAATAAAAATAAAATAATAATCATGAATTCGCAAGTAAATTACCTGTATACCAGCCCAACCCTTCTTGACATCACTCTCTGTAGAATCAGATTCATTTGCCCAAGCCCACAAAATTCTTCTTTTCTTTTTTGGGTCAAAAAAAGATTTTGATGCGTAAAAATTACCATAATCATACCTCAGCCCATTCCAACCATCGATCATACCCTTATCAGGGACATACCTATCCTTCTGTGTGCAGTACGTCCCAATGGTGTAATACTCATATCTGGTCTCATCAAGGCTCACTTTAAACACATGCTTCACGTTTGGGCCCATTACCGAAGTGTCCAGCCCACCATTGACTGATACAGGGAAAAAATCAGGGCACTCCCAGTTCCCTGTCCCGGCAGCAGAATGCAACGGGTGCTTGGCCTTGGCCCAGTGAATAAAATCTCTGCTCCTGTACAGATATGATATCCCTCTGCGCTTTCTCCTGCTGCCCAATGTAATTCTCCAGTGGCCATCTCGGCCCAACCAGGCTGTTGTTGGGTCGCGGAAAGAGGTCTCGTTGACAGACTGATCCGCGATGATTAATGGGTTTTTATCGGGCTTGATCCATTTGCGGAGATATGGGTCTGATGGATCCGCGGGGACGGCGTAGTTTTGGACCTGTGTGTTGTTTTCGTCGACGATTCCTGTGTAGAGGATAATGGGCTTGTTTCCAGGGAGGACTGTGGCCGACCCAGACCAACAGCCGTACCTGTCGAATGGCTTGGATGGGTAAATAGCGTGTTGGACTTTTTTCCAGTTGATCAAGTCTTTGGACACTGAATGGGCCCAAACTATGTTGCCCCAAACAGCACCTTTGGGGTTGTATTGGTAAAAGAGGTGGTAGATTCCATTATAATACATTGGGCCTGTTAATTTTTGTCCAAAAAACAATATATTATGAAAACAATTGCAAAAAAGAAAAGGTAATATTGAAAATATTTAAAAGAAAATAAAAAAAATACTAGAAAGAAAGAAATTGCAGTACTTACCATTTGGATCTGATTTATATTTTTTGTATCATCCACCATAGGGTACATGGAAAAAAAAAAAAAAAGTCCAGATCAGCACTCTGTATCAACAATTCAACACTCTTTTAGATTGGAGGAGGAATTCTAACACAACTAAATAAATTAAAATGCATATGATTCAAATTCTATGTATCAATAGTACAATCAAAGCTCAACGAACATAAGAGATTCCACCTCGCACCTATTATTATCATTATTATTATTATTATTATTATTATTATCAATAGTACACTGCTTCTAGAGTATATGGTGGATCTACCGAAATAAAAGAAAAGGAAGAGGAGAACAGAAATGAGGTGAAGTTTCGAAGTGGACTTTTTAACTCGGGTGGCGCGGAGTTAAAACGTCGTGGGCCGTTGGGCTCGCACGTGTAGAGAGGCTGCTCCGATACCATGTTAGAGACTGGGGTTTCATCTCAAAACCAATTGCCAATAAGAATAGTAGTTTAGGATATTTATATATTAAGTGCAATGCTTATAATTACCCGAGGTGGGATTGATGTTTCAACATGTAAACTAAGTAAGGTGGTAAATAATTTTACTCTTGGAAATTTTACTAAATATTAAATTGATTTATTATTAAATAGATAATTTTATTTATGATGGGAAAGCACCACCTTAGAGCATCTCCAAGAGTGGAGCAATAATAGCACTCAGCGCTATTTTAAGTCTAAAAATTGCTCCAATCATGGGGTATAATATTACGTTATTTTGGAGATTTGTACAGTGTTGCTGTATTTCTAGCGCAACACCGTTGTTTGCGCTACCTATTTGTTTTGTTTTTCCTTTTCCTTTACTGTGTTTAATTATGTTTTGATAGTATTATCACTATTGTTTTCCTTTTGCAATTCAATATATTCACTTATATGTGATATAAAAAGCTTTTCATAATAGGAAAAACTTAAAAATAAAAAATACATTCGTATTAATTTATTTATTTATAATTTTATTTTTTATATTAATTTAATCAGCTCAAAATTCTATTATTCCCATAATCTGAACTTATTCTTCTTAAATTTTATTGATGAATAAATAAATAAATAAATTTTATTATTAGTTAATGGAGAAAAAATGCGTTTATATTTGTACATAATGTTAAGATTAGAAAAAGAATATAATAGAATATCTATTTTTACTGTATTTTTGTGCAAACTGTTGGAGATACATTACTAATTGCTGTATTTTTGTGTAAGCTGTTGGAGATGTATTGTTGATTTTCTGTATTTTTGTGTTTGAAGTTGTAGTATTTTTGTGTAAACTGTTGGAGATGGTCTTAACTCACGTGCCTATCTGGATTTTTCTGATTTTTTAATTTCCTGGATTTTTCTAAAATCCAAAATTACACATCCGATCTTTATATTTAACCAATTGAAGAAATAAATAAAAGGATGTTTAGATCCTAAAACAGTAAATAGTGATATCATTCATATTGCGCCGGGCTATAATTTGGCGAAATAAATAGTACTTGGGGGGCAATAAATAGTTTTTTCTATGCTTTTTTTTTTCAATTTAATTTTGCCAATTAAATAGCATATTTTTCACAATTACTTATAGTATTTGTAGTATTATATTAATTTAAAAAATATATAAGTATCATTATGAGCAGAATAATCAAATAGAAATGTGAGAAAAGTGCTAGTTATTAGTTTTCTATTTCAAAGTTTCTAACATCATGAACCCATATTAATTTTCTAATCTAGAGACCTAAGTAGTTTTTCCATGTTGTGTTCTTAATATTAAAAAATTAATTTTAAAACTATAGAAGTATAATCATGAAAAAAATAATTAGATAAAATGTAAAAAAAGTGCTAGTTATTAATTTAAAAATAATCATCATAATTCAAAAAAAAAAAAAAAGTAATATGTCTATCAACCAAGACTATGCATAAAATGTGTATGTGAGTCACCTAAACTGAAACTTAACAATTCGAGCTCTAAGTAAAAGGATTGCAGATGTATTTACCCAACTCCGATCCATATTTAATATATGGAGTAGTTGAGAGCGACATCGTCAATTTAATTTGGTTAACAAAATAATTTTAAACCAATAAATAGTTTTGTAAGTTTTTTTTTAATTTAATATAGCTAAAAGAATAGTATATTAAACATAAACCTAAGAAAAATGCTAATTATTAATTTTAAAACAAAATCACACTATTCAGCATGGCTGAGTATAATTTTAATTGAATTTGTGATGAGTTCAAATGTATATATTTGAAATCAAATGAGAATGATTCTTATCCTACGAATTGCGAATATACATGAGTTTTGTACTAATTATGCATGAAATATATGCTTTTCGTTCATCAAAATTGCGATGCATTAAAATATTGCATTATATGCATCAAATTTTTGTGAGAATAAATCTAGGCCATCCATTTATCAAGATCTGTGGATGAAATTCATTCTTATTTCTTAACTGAATGGCCTAGATTGAATTTACACAATCTGTGAATAAATCTAGACCATCTATTGCTCGACAACGGCGCCATACGAGATTTGTGGATGAAATTCATTCGTACGAGATTGTGTACGAAATTCATCCATTATATACACCAAATGAGCTTCGTAGATTGTGTAAATTCTAAAATTTTACTTGGAACTTATTCTTTAATCATTTGTCATTTATACTATTTATTGGTGATGTTACTTTGTAATGTTGGATTTTTATTGAGATGGGTAATTAATTATTTAAATAATTTAAATTAATTCTTTATATCTTATAATCGAAAACGAGTATGGGTAAGTACTAGCGGGTATTACTACGTATATTTGGGAAGGGACATAGTAGATTACTTTTACACGGGCTTGGAACAAGTGCGATTATATAAACTCTAAAGGAGTTTACTAGATTGTATAATTTTTAAATCTATAATTGGAATTTTTTTCATTATTATTATTTACTTTTTAATGTTCGAGTTTTTATAGAGATGAATAACCAATAATTGTAGCAATATCTATTTGATTATTTCAACATTTCATAGAATTTAAATAAGTTTGAAGGATTAGCAGTTATTAATATATAAATTTGATACGGGAATAAATAATAAAATCGCCATATAATCGGATTGGAACATGTACCACGGGTAAAATTTCGAAGAAATTACAATGAATGAAAATGAGTAGATAAATCACCTCTTAAACGAATTTAAAATGAGTATATAAATGGTTGAAAATAGATCCGAATCTAATACAATACAACACCATCATGTACACATACATACTATTGAATCCCTCTTCGTTTGGCTATCTTATATATATAAAGCTTAAGAAGCCTTATAAATGTAAGTGGTCATAATTAATGTTTGATGAATTGATTGTATCATATTTGTTATTCCACATTGATTTCCAGGCATGTCAAGCAACTTTCGTTAAGTGTACAATGAATATTCACATAATGGTCATTTATATGTTAAGTATATGAAGCATTTGTCAGTTATAAATGTAAAGTGGTTATAATAAATGGCTCACGAATTGAAAGTGAAATGTGGATATGAAGTGTTTGGTGCCATGAATGCATAAATTAAACACACCAATTAGTATTAGTCTTTTTACCTTCCCGTCCATGAGTTACAAATATTTTATCAACTATATAATGTGTCAAAAATCACACACAACAAAACACAACTTCCTCCACACAAAGATGCACGGGCTACAACTTATTATGGTGGTAAAGTAAGCATCATATCGTCTAGCTTAATTAGCATATTGATTTATATTGTTTTATGTAAATTTCACGTGTGTTTTGTGTGTGTAACAATGTAGGACATAAAGATGGTGTTTAGGAGGTTTGGTAGTAACGTCATCTTCTCTAATGGTTTAAGAGATCCTACACATCGTTGTCTTATCAATTATGCGGTACATGCACGAACATTTTTACTTTGATCGAAAATGCAATATATTGATTAACTGTATTTAAGTTACTAATGATCAACTATATCTAATTGTTTTTTGTAGCGCGTCAAGAAGCATTAAAGAAAGATATCGAGAAGTCACAAAAATTGTATCAAGAACAAAACATGAAAAAGGCCAATGAACAACGACGACAAAGACAACAACAACAAGAAGAACGACAACAAAAACAAGAACGACGCCATGGCCATCGGTGGGATGAATACTTAGCATTCATATTAATATATGTTACAAATTAAACATGCAATATTTTGCTTCATGTAATACCGATAAATGGGCTAATACTATTGATTCGTTAGCAAGTAAGTTTATTGAAAATAATGTGACGATTTCAATTTTTAGTCAATAATTATTACTACACTTTGTTGGTGCATTTTAATATTTTTGCTCTTAATTTAGTTTTTTGTCTTGCGGTGTGTTAATGTCACTTTCTTAATTAAACGTATTGAAATATTGCGTGACTTTGATACTTGATATGATTGTATAAGTTATGTCGATATTACATATTGAAAATGGTAGTATATAATAAAAATATCTTCACACTATCATCTTTATCCATAAATGGTGCAAAGCAATAGACTTTAGATAAAACAAATACGTATTAATGATTCGGGTAATCATATCCACAATTAGTATCGACAATTAAGTGATTATGTTATTTTGAGAATTTATCATTTATATAATTTTACTGTAGTTTAAATCTTACATAATAAATAATATCATTTTGACGATTTATGTAGTTTAAACAATATAGATATACCATTTATATAATCTATTATAAATTAAATTTAAATCTTACTCAATAAGTAATATCACTATGGAGATTAATTGATTATCTTAATATAATTTTAGTTTCATTTGTAGAATGACAAACAAATTTGGCAAAATGAAATTGTTATATTAGTTATTAAGAGTAGAAAAATTATATGTTGGGATTGATGTTTCAAATATATTTATATATGCAACTTGGTACAAATTAAATATACTAACAAAATTGGACCGATTTTCACAACAATAAAAAATATTGAAACTTAAATGGTTTTTGTGCATAAAATAAAGTTCGATTAATTAAGCGTAGTAATGTGGAACTACCGTATTTGATATGATAAACCAAAAGGATAATTAATTGTCGACAAGCTAGATCTCAAAATATAGCGAATATCCACTTTTTTACGATTTTATATAAGAGTTACATTTATTTTGAAGAACCGTATGCGTTTAACCTCCCTTTGACATTTAGTATGTAACTTATACATATTAAAAAGTTACATGTGAAGAGACTCTTTTAAATGTAGCATCTTGAAAAAAGTCTCTTCACATATACTCTTTTAATGTCAATAAACTATTTTAAATGTGTGTCATGCTTAGAAAAGGTGTGATACCATCACAACTTAGATATATAATGACGAAAATAAGTGCCAAAGATTACGCTATGAACACTTATATACAACCCATGTAATGACGAAAATTAGTGTTGAACAATACACTATGAACATTTAGATTAAGCGGTGTGCGTATGTGGTCACGAATGACTCGGTCTAAATATAAAAGTCACCAAACAACTAATTAAACTCATTCATCTTAAACTCATGCGATTCTTACAAAAGTTGTGATACCATCACAACTTACAAACCTAATGACGAAAATAAATACCACACATTACACTATGAACAATTAGATAGAGCCCATGTGCAACGCACGAGTCTGAATGACTAATTCCCTTTATGATTGATAGTCACGCCGCAATAGTTAGATTGTTTTCCTATTAAAAATAATTTACTTATTGTGGTTCACATAAGCATAAAAAACAACCAGTGAATGAATTGTACTTGGCAGTATATTTAATTTTAAAAAACAATACATCTTCTAAATCAATGCACGATAATCAAGATGTTCCGATCGATTCAATGTATCATTAATATCAATTTAATCCATAATTTTATTGACACTAATATTTGATCAACTACTAATTGTTTTCGTTTTTGCAACGGATTTTAATTATGAATTATTTTTAAAATATATTTTATATTTTTTATCAACGGATAACCCATGATTGAAATTGTTTGTAACGAAAACGATTAGTTGATCAAGTATTAGTGCCATGCGGTAAAACTCAATAAATTTGAATGAAGAAATTAATTTTATAGTATATATTTTGTTTATCATTTTATCAAAATATAATACTAAGAAATGTTAACAATCTATATATATTCCTTAAATTAGTGTTTGTTTGTTATATAGAAATTACAGTTAAAATAAACTAAAAATAAGTATTTTAAAAAAATACTATATTAAAATGACTAATATTAAATATTCACCTTAAATTTAAGTTTCAAAAATGAAACTATATATTATTAGCAGTAGTATTTAAGTGCATATTAATTCCATTCGACTTTAAATAATTATTGCCTTAGAATCAAAGATATCCCCGACCCCAAAAAATAAAATAAATATAATAATAATAATAATGATAATAGTAAAGTCTTGTTTTACTGCTACACCAATTCCAAAACCTATTTTCTAGAGGATGCTACGTGAACTCCAATGCTATAGCATTATCACTATTTAATTTCTAATGCACAACCACAAATCTAAAACCCAGAAAATCAAAATAAAATAAAAAAAAAAGAAGATAATAAAATATATATTTATTTATTTATTTATTTTCGAAAAGGAACAGTAACTTACCGTTAATCCAATGTTTGGTAGGTTGAAAATGATATCCAGTTCTGTGAAGTTCTCCGACATCGACGGAAGACGCGCATTGTATCTGAGAAAAGACATCATGGGATCCTCGTACGGCGCCATGGTCGAGCAATGCTAGACAACATAACAACAACAGTACGGATACGAGTGGCGAAGCCCCCCGGCCGACAATAATGTTTAAAATATCCATTACCACGTAATGTACAGTTTTTATATTACTAGTATTCTATATATAAAAAAATACATACAGATACACATATATAATACTACTATATGTTGCAGGAGATAAGAGGGTATTTATAGGCAAGGAAAAAAAAAACTGACGGGTGGGTTGGGGTGTTTGGGGTGGGGGGTGGGGGGGGGGGGGGTAAGTAGTGGTACTGGTAGAGGATGTTTGGAGAGAGTAGAGGGTAAAAACAAACAAATTGAATAATAAATCGAGTTTATTTATTTTATTTTATTAATTAATAAGAATTGTCAAAATGGATAAGGAACCAATTATCAACTGTGATTGGGCAATTAAGGCTGCGGTCTCTACGCAAAATATTCAACCGTTTGATCTATTTTCTCTCTCACGGATTCTGTGGTGAGAGAGAGAGAACTAATTTATGTAGGAAAATTAATTGTGGATTATCCCTAAAGTTTCTAGGGTTTTTTTAACGCAGGTTAGAAAAATTTGATTTGACATTAGTACGATATTAAAATTATATATTTATTGATTTTAATTTATATATTTTTTTTGTTAGGAATGAAATATGCAAATTAAAATCAATCAATACGAAAAAAATATGCAATTTTAATAATGACTTGATATAAGATACAGTTTTCCTCATCTGACGATAAAAAAATACATCTTAATTATATTAATATAATTATAATTTGATATTATCGAAATTGTATAATTCAACACTAACAAGAAGTATATTAAAATTAAATAAATATGTATAAATATATTATCTTAATATCGACCTAATATCAAATCAAAAACTGAACCGTAAGTAGATAAGCCCAAGTTTTTAGGTAGAAAAGCCCATGTTTTTAGGTCTTCGTGATCTCTCTCCTAATGTTTTAATATTAACACCGAATTATGTAAAATTATATTTGATTTCTCCTTCATTAAGTTTTCTACTCTCATGTTAGTGTAGAAAAATATGCAATTTTAGTAATGACTTGATACAAGATACAATTTTTCTGATCTGACGATAAAAAATACATCTTAATTATACTAAAATAATTATAATTTGGTATTACCAAAATTACATAATTCAACTCTAACATAGTAAATCACGCGGTACAACACACATAAAGCACTGGTGTATTTGGGGGTGTGATTCAGGGTATTGTCCTATCATTTCTCCACTAATTATATATGGGGAGATTTAATTACTCTTTGATTCATTTTGGAAATTTTATTGGTTTTGACTATAAGAAAAATTGAAAATTTTAATGTTTCTTGATTGAAATGCCATTTTTCATCCTCCCAAAAAAATTGTAAGTATTTATTGTGGAGTAGGACAATTTTACATGCATGGAGTATTTAGTGAGGATATTTGAAACTCTATGTAAAGATTAGAGGAATAACCGTGTTCACTGATATTAATATTTTTCGTTACAATTAGGACCAATGAAATAGTAATATTCTTAGAAAAGGTGCAATTTAAGAATAATTTTTCTTATTTACCCTACCTTTAACTATTATCTAACTACATTACTTAGGGGGTGTTTGGTTGGGGGTATCAGGGGGTAGGGAATGGGAAAGTCAATGAATAAACATGACTGGTTAGGAGTAAGGAATAAAATCATTGCTTAGTAGTAGGTAATAGGGTATTACTCAGTAAATTGGGAGGAAAGGTAATGATTACCCACCACCACCACCAGGCACCACCACCACCACCAGCCACCACCACCACCGCCAGCAGCCACCACCGCCGCCACCACCACCAGCAGCAGCAACCACCACCGCCACCACCACTAGGGGTGTTCAAAATCGGATATCCGAAATTTCGGATATCCGAAAGTTTGAATAGTAGATTTTGATATCCGATATCCGTATCTGAAATTTCGGATATCCGATTTTCGTATATCCGAAATTTCGGATACAGATATCGGATATCCGAATATCCGGAAAAAATATGAATTTTATTCGGATATCCTTATATTCGAAAAAAAATCTTCGGATTTGGATATTGGATATCCGAATATCCGAAAAAAACTTCGGATATGGATATCGAATATCCGAATATCCGAATACCTTCTATTATTTATAATATAAAAAAATAAAAAATTTAGGATTTTTCGAATATCCGAATATCCGATTTTTCTGAAAAGTACTATCCGATATCCGAATCCGAAGTTCTGGATATCCGAACTTCGGATATCCGAAATTTTGGATATTTCGGATCAGATATCGGATATCGGATATTTTGAACACTCCTAACCACCACCACCACTTTGGAGGTTAATGTGTTTATTTTAAACCAAGCACTATCAAAGATAATGATAATCTTCATTTTATTACTTTATATTCCATTGTATTCCTTTTATCTTTGCTATTCCAATATCCTGTTTGAACCAAGCACACTCTTATTTGTTGATTACAATATTTTACTATCTACGTTATACAAAAAGGGAGAATATAAATTTTCTAACTCTTGACCATATTGAGGAACGTCTGCAGAAGTCCACGTCATCACTCTTTTTTAATTAGTTTTTATTCTTTTTCGGTCATAATTAGATAATTCACATCATCATAATTTTTTTAATTTTTTTTTTATTTTTTTTGTCTGCTCTAATAAATAATTCACATCGTCGTGCTTTTCTGATTTATTTTTATTTTTATATCTTTTCGGTCCTAATAACCCACTTCATCAATATCATTTATTTTTAAAATAAAAATCCAGAATCAGAACCAAAAAATATGTATTGAATCTTAAAAATAATATATTTTTATATTAAAGACCAGAACCCAATCATCTTTTTCGGTTTGATTCCACCGATTACACCAGCTCTTTGATTATAAATCCCTTGATAATAACAATGGAGACAAATAAATTTATAATGATTAATTATTAAGTGAATTACGACAAAACAATACAAGTTAATATTTAATATCAATTTAAGTGTGGAGATTCATTCTTAAGGACTCATTCCCGGAGTTGTACAAGATTGAGCCTTACAAGAATGGTAAGGTGTTGGAGAGATTATCGTGTGATAATGGCGTTGCTTTCCAGTGGCTGTGGAAAAGACAACCGAGAACAGGGAGAGAAATCGAGGAGTTGAAGAATTTAACTTCTGTTTTGGCTGACTTTAGGCCGTCCCCTGATCCTGATAAGCGGGTTTGGAAAGCTATGTTACAGGGTTGTTCTCGGTTCATTTAGACAAACTTGTGGATGGTAAGGGTGGTGGCAATGGTGCCTCATCTACCTCATCTACCCCACTCCCCACTAATAACATTCTTCTAATTCATCCAACCCTCACTCTACCCTCACTCACCATTTTTTAGTGGCAATCATGCCTCACCAACCCTCACCACTTTTAAATTTTTTTTTTTTACTTTTTTATATTTAAAATTATATCAAACAATTTAATAAAAACACATAATATTTTATTATTACTTAAAAGGAAATTACATAATACTAAAAAAAAAATACTTAAAAATAAGAAAAAACTAGTCGTCAAGGTATGGTAAGTCTTGAGCCGCTAGATGCTCCGTTCCATTTCGCTCCCTAAGATACAATGGAGACTGATTCAACACATTGATATCGTTGTTTGAACCGGGGGACCAAAAAACGAATGCCAAATCCACATATCATTTGAAGCGACGGCTTCAAGCATAATGGTCGGATATTGGTGAAGATGATGAAGATGAAGATGAAGATGAAGATGAAGATGAAGACATGATTTTGGTGGTATGTTTGAGTAAAAGGTTTGATGTTTTTTGGGTTGTAAAATAAGTTAAAGAGGTATTGTTTATGTAGAAAAAAAAAAGTTTAAAAATTAATTTTTTTTTTATTTGAATTGGCGCCTCCCCCAACGGTCAAAAAAGTGACCGTTCAACGGTCACCACCTCCTACCTTCACTCGGCTACCTTACCCCCACTCTCTCTAGCCGCATGGTACCCTCATGGATGGCGGCGGTGTTCACCGCCCGGGTAGGAGCTAGCCGCGGTCGAACACCGCACCGTTGCCACCACCCTAACATTGTACGGACTTCAAATGAGTCAGTTGGGTGCCCATTAGAATTAATTATTTTGTCTGGTGCATGTTACTCACAGGGACGGATTGAGGAGGTGTTCCCCGTATTTTTTATACTATAATAATTATTTATGTTCTGTTAGAGGAACATTGTATTACAACTGGTGTGATGGTAAATGCTTCTCTTGAGAAGCCAGAGGCACTACTCGCACATCTTTCCTTTTTTTTGTTGTTTTACTTTAAGTTATGAAATGAAATGTTAAAAAAAATAACTAGGGAGATCGAACCTGGGACCTATTTTTCCATTGTGCGGGCGCTAACCACTGCACCAAATCTAGGACACGAAAATATTTCCACAGAAGTTCTATTTATAGATGGATTTCGTCTTATATTATACTACCTCCGTTCTTTTATAACTGCAACATCTGAAAGCCAATGCACAACTTTAACTATTAATATCTTCAATTCTTTATGTTTAGAAATTATAAGAAGTTGATATTTTGAAAGTATATTTCGAGATGAATCTAACAAGATATCACATGACTATATTTTTTCATATGTATAAATCACAAAAGATGGTCAAAGAAAAGTATGTGAACAGTGTAATAGTCAATACGTTGCACTAATAAGAGAACTGAGGAAGTACAATGTATTTTGTCTTAGTATCATTGAAGGAACACCCTAATTTTTAATCCTGAAACCGCCTCTGGTTACTCAACAAAATTCTGGTGGCTTGCAATCTCTCGATTCGGGGTTACTTTGGACTCAACGGTTTGCCCGTTATGTAATACCGAGGAAAAGAACGTTGATCATGTTTTTTTCAGGTGCTTTTTTTCTGTTCAGGTGTGGCGTTGGCTATGTTCTTGGAGAAGTATGTTCTCGTCTCCTCCTGTGAATAGAGAGGAGTTGTTGATGGAGTTAAATGTCTCGATACAAGGAAAGAAGAGAAAGAAGCTTAGATTGGCCTTGATTTACACTGTGGTCGATTTGGAAAGTCCGACACTCAATGGTGTTTAAGAAGAAAACATGCTCTCCTTTAGAGACAGCGGATGATATTCAATTAATCGCATTTAATTGGATCAAGCATAGGTCTCTCTTTAATTCTATTAATTGATTTGATTGGTGTAATTCTCCGTTTAATGCTTATACTTTGTAACTTTGTTCTAGCATCTTGCTACTTTGTTATTTTAATGCATTCGCCATTCAAAAAAAAATTAATGCTTGTGATGATCATTTCTGGTCAAACTTGCTATCAAGGGAATATGAGACGTCAACCTTATTCATTTGGTAAATATTCGCACGGGTCGGAATTAATGAAAATTGGCTTAACTTTTTGGGTAAAAATTCTAAGGAGTCTCCTTAAGAGATTGTTGACCACTAGATCATCTTTTTTTATGGTCAATGATTTACAATTAATATGGAAATAAAATAGTAGAACCGGAAATGATTTGAATTATTTAATTTCTAAACCAACTTAAAAAAGTAAATTATAACCCTACTTAAATTAAAATAGAGAAAATCACACCAAATCTTATCCTAATTCTTCTTCCCTAGCCGCACGCTTCTTCTTCCTTCTCCCTGCCCTAATTTTTCTTCCTACTCACAATCCTTCTTCTTCCTTCTTCCTCGCCTGCAAATTCTAGAGTATTCATTCTTTTGCTCAAAATAGAGGCTAACGTAACTCAATTCAGAACATTCATGCCTCCAATTATGAGAGTTCAAAATGCAAAACATAAATTGCTTTAGAGTTGATCTTGACGCTACCTGCCATTTGCCAATATCTTTTCGACTGGTGAAGGGCATCAACAAGGAGAGCGACGGGTAGAGGGCTTCTTCAGGTAATTTTGACTTCTATATGTAATTTATTATAGTCCTAATTATTTAAATAGATCTTTTTTTTGTAATAAATGAGTTTATTTTTTAAATATTTCCAGTTCGTGTATAATTTGGGTGACTTTTTTTGAAAAATATTCGCATTATAATGTGTGAACATGGTGACATATATTATATTTTAATATATTCATGTGCATTACATTTATTTCCACTTTTGAGCATAGAGATGGTGATATTTTTGAGCAAGTGTTTCCTACTTCTGTTTGAATGTGGTGACACATTCAATTTTTAGATTTATTTAGTTGCAGTATATCTATTTCCACATATTATCCTATAGATGGTAACATTAAGAGTTACTTGTCACCAGAATGTTAGTAAACAATGTTGACAATATTTTTTTATTTTCCTCATGTTAATGTTTCCACACATATGCATTATTCTAATGACATTTTGTTCGAAAGTGCACATTAAGTAAATGATTGGATGTGATAGATTATTAAGTTATTTAATTAATAATAACGAGTGTATTGTCGAGATTAGAAAGTAAAAAAATATTGATAGTAAGTGTATGATGGTGATTAAATGATATGAGGTGATTGTGATTGTTTGCTTTAAGTTACAAGAGACGTTAAATTTCTAAAAAGAATAAAAATAGGAGTTCTTTGGGGTAGTAAAATACAGATTTATCTTAAATATTTATTTAGTTATTCAATTACTGGTGTGTCATTGAAAATCAAGGTGGAATAGAAAATTTAAATAAATAAGAATCTAAAAAATAAAAACACCACCTATGAGAGAGTTAACGTGATGCTTCATATGCATAATAACATTATATATATAATAAAATTATATTTTTAATCAATTTACTAATGCAAAATATTTGCCAGTTAATAGTTAGGTTGAACCACTCGGAGTTCCTCACCGCGGCTGAACACAACGAAAACCAAAAAGATTAGCAAGGATTCAGCTAGCCGAACCCGTTTATAATTTATAGAACCGTATTCGTCCGAAATCTGACTTAAAGGTGAATTTACTACGCGTTTCATCTCAAACCATACAGTGATACCCGAAATAATATAGCTAGGATTCTCTGAAACCCATTTAGATATTAGATATATACACACACACATCTCAAAGTACATATTCCCCTTGCAAATCTATATTGTTATATTCACTATCACCCAAATCTATTAAAATATATAAAATATAAATAAATATAAGTTGTTATAATAATTGGTTGTTATGTCTGACTTAAAAAAATGCAAATTGGCTCAAATTTTTAAAATTTATTAAATTGGACAAACTAAATTAAACGTCAATAAATTATCCAAATTAATTTTTTAAGGTAAAATATTTATTTGGTCAACTTAATGATTGGCCAAATTATATTTTCAATAAAAATAATAATATTTATTTGGCCAACTCGATAATGATCAAATTAATTGACGATGAGAAATATGATGGTAAAATACACATTGATTATATGAACTAATTACCAAAATTTATTATGGAGCTGCTTCATGGTATTATTACTCGTGAGATTGCTCAGACCTGGGGTTCCGGTACCACTGAAAGTGTGAGGCTACCCGTACTTTCATGCTCGCCTTTGCAGATGATCTCCTTCTTTTCTGTAATCCAGATGAGGTCTCTATTGGTGTTCTTAAGAGGAGTATTGATATCTTTGATTCTCTTTCGGGGTTGCGAGCTAACCCGAAGAGTAATTTTTTTCTCTCGGTGAGTGCTTTGGAGCATGGGGCTCAGGTTGAGCAGTTATTAGGGTTTCAGATGGGCCAGCTACCTGTGAGGTATTTGGGTGTCCCTTTATTTTCATCGAAGCTCACGGTGGCTCAGTGCTCTCCTTTGTTTGACATGATTGATGGTCGGCTGAGTGACTGGGCTTGTAGATCTCTGTCCATAGCCGGTCGTTGTCAGCTTATTCGGTCTGTGTTATCTGCTCTTCACATTTATTGGGCCTGTATTTTTATCCTGCCTAAGGGCGTGCTTGCCCTCATTGAGAAGCGTTTAAGGCGTTTTCTTTGGAAAGGTTCTCGTGAATGTGGGCATGCTAAAGTGGCTTGGTCTAAGGTTTGCTTGCCTGTAGTGTCTGGTGGCCTTGGTATTACTCCGTTGAGGGTTCAGAACCAGGCCCTTATGACCCGCCATATCTGGGCTCTCCTGGCTGGGTCTTCTCGTTCTGTTTGGGTTAGCTGGGTTCGTTCGTATAGAGTTCAGTAGTGTTCTTTTTGGGATATTCCTATCTATGCTGCGTCTTTTTGGTATTGGAAACAGCTGTTGAAGTTGCGTCCTCTTGTCATGGGAGCGTTTCAGTATTATGTTGGTGATGACTCTTCCTTCCGTTTATGGTCGGATCCTTGGCACCCTATGGGTTTGATTAGGCATTCTCTGCCTAGAGCGCCTCTTTGGACTGGCATTGATGTGCATGCCCGTCTTGGCTCTGTTATTTCTGATGGTCATTGGGACTGGCCGGTGGTTGATCGTTCCGAGTTTAAGCAGGTTGTTTCTGCCCCCCTCCTATCAATGGAGGCCAGGATCGCATCTCACGGAGACCGCATAGCTCAGGTTCCTATTCTTCCTCGCCCGCTCTTCGGTTCCTTAGAGTGTACTCTCCTTCTGTTCCGTGGGCCCCTCTCCTTCTTGGCCCCGGGAAGATTCATAGGCACTCCTTCATTTTATGGTTGGCTATTCAGGAGCGTCTGACGACTATGGATAAGCCTTGGCTGCAGTATGAAGATGGTATTTGTGTCCTTTGTGGGATGGCGTTAGAGTCTCATTCTCACTTATTCTTCATGTTGTTGGAAAGTAAAACGCAGCGGAAGCGAAGTTTGGAAAAGTTGATAATCGCGTTTTACGCATCTACGAGCACAAGATCTATTTAGGCATGCTAATTAATTAATTACTAAGACTAATAAGCAATTTAAATATTATTTATTATTTATTAATTAAATATGTTGATAATTAAAATATTCTAATCTAGATCCAAAGATCATAGGATATTACGTTTAAAAGAGTATTGGTTACTTCCGTCTTGATCACCTTGTATTTCTACCTTTAGACCTTCTAGAGTATGATCCGCCTTAACCCGGACGTTGTGTGGCCAACGAGCTACCGGATCTTGTTTGGACTTCTATGGGGAATCGGCCGAAACTCCTTTAACTTGGGATCACTCGATTTATTTTTCTTTGCTTTCTAGTATTTTATGAACACTCTTAGCAAATTGATGTGTTATCTAAATTGTAGAATCAAAGACACAAGTCTAGATCTACAATTAAACACAAGAAGAAGAAAATCGATCTCTCAAGCTTGGGACAATGAATAATTCAGCCAACACCTCCCCATAAGTCCTATTTATAGGCTCTTGGACTACTATTAGGGATCTTAAGGAGGATTATGGAAGGACTCCCAATAAATTCATCTTACTTTATTAGGACTCTTCCTAATATATAATGAATCTATTAATATCAACTTAGTCCACTAAAAGGTTGATATTGCACTTCCTATCAAAATCCTAAATTACGAAATTGGGCTCCTTATTAAATATATTATTTCCCGTGTTTGAGATATCGAATGTCCATTAATTAATTATAAGCTACTGACAGCTTTTTAATTAATTAATATCTTATCCAAGAGTAGTACCACTCGAACCTTATTATTATATCGGAATTAAATCCACCTGTAGGGTTTAATATAATAATCATTATCGAGCTCCTCAAGGGGACATCATCAACCCGCACGAGTCGGGACACGATTTCTAGTAACAATAATAACTGTCGTATAAACAATATTATTGCCCAAGATACGAGGCTTATTGAGTCGATCATTTTGACTCTCACCTATGGTAAATCAAAGCAATAATAATTATAAATATACAACTAAATATTATATACTTAGAATTAAGAAATAATAATTATACGAGATTTACGTTCTTCTTACAGTCAGTACAGAAGACACTATCTCACTTCGATCTAGTTCAACATATGCAAATACGCTAATGTATGCTAATAGTCAAGACCAACTATTCTCAATCATACACTACAACCTTTTATATAATTTGTCTAATAATTATATGTTGGGATTCGGTGCCTAAAACGAAGGCCCAGCGGAAGCGGTAAAACGAAAATTAATTCGATCCGAATCCCTACGAGGATCGATCGAGCTACGTATATACGAATATATAAACAAAAGCAAGAGTCGTAAGAAACTAACCCTCGAAGTCCGTTGATTAAATGGTAACCTTCTCTTGAGCTATTCCCCAAGCTCTTGAACGATCCAACGCCGAAAGCACCGCGTCTCTACTTGCCACGCGCTAAAAAACGAACGGAATGACAACACCTTGCTATCCTCCGAGGATACGGCTAGAGCTAGGTGATGAAGCTTGCAATATGAGATTATCACACTCTAAGTGTATAACTCACAACTCTCAATTAATCTCTTGAAATTTTTCAAAGAAAACCAAGAAGAAATGAAGAACAAGAAGAAGACTTAAGAAATGAATTCAAAAATTCTTTTCTCTCTCTCTCTCTCTTCATAAACCGTGAGAAATGAATAAATCATTTGAGAGATGATGTCTTCTACTTTTATTCTATTCCCACCCAAGATAACAACTCATCCGACTACAACACTTGCCCCACAAGTCTTAATCACCCATTAAAGAATGGAACAAGAAACAAAAGGAAGCAAGGTGGAAAGAGGGAGGGGGGGCCAAGATGAAATTCGGACGAGTTCGGTTCGTTTCGGACTCCCGCGAGTCCAAACAGATAAACTCCGATTCCATATCGATGTATTTATATCGATTAATTAATCCAATTAATTAAACATATCAAATACATTATAACATAATTAATTTCTCCAAGAAATAATTATATCCATGAATTAAATTAATCACCCGGTGATATATTTAATTCATTAGGCCGTAAATCAATTTATCCAATAAATCGATTTAGACATCTAATGTCCTAAATTTAGATATCTAATATCTAATATTCATAATGAGAGAATTAGCTTGATTCATTCCGTTGTCAATCCTATTGCGCGACTCGGTAGGTCCGTCTCAGTCAGCAATGGGAGGAACCAAAGAGTAGTAGCACCACCTAGCCAGCCTGGCGGCCTACACTGCACTTAACCGAGAACGAATGATTGGGATCATTCAAGAACCATTCTCGTGAATACCAAGATAATGATAAACCCTTCTTTCAAATGTCCCGATCAAGTTATAGGGTCACGGTCGACCAAACCCTATCTCGTACTTGACGCTATGTATGCGTTGATGCAAATCAAGATCATCGAGCCGTGGTATCTAATACAACTAGCTCCAATGCTTTGGCCAAAGACTTATGATCTTATCTCACAATAACCGCAGACATATAACCCGCTCACTAATGGGAGAAAGAATTCTATCTTGGTATTCGCAGACTCGCTACTTGCCGTCAAGATGCACGTCGAGGTTGACCCCGCCTTCCGGTAAGGTGGTCGAACTACTCTAATGAAAATCTTGACGTCACAAGCACATCCCTACTAAATCCTCAAGTCGAAGGTTCACGAATACCTATCACAACCTTTCGATTCCGCTATTGATCGTCCTGAGTGAAATCCGTGACGAATCGAGGGTGAGTCGGTTCGAGTATACTAATCTAATCGGATACCTATAACGTGTGCTCCCACTAACCATTAGTGTTCGATGTGCACTCTCCATGTCAAAGAACACATCATACAAGTCTTCACATAAACTTAACGCCCAATCAAGTTTCATCGACTTGCGAGCGATTAAGTATTTGAGCTATAAACCTTTCCAAAGGCCGACCCCTTATCCAATAAGGAGTGGAACGTTTTGCTCTCAAATACACAGACTAGTTTCTATATGTTTATTTACGAGTTAGGAATGCCAAGAACTACCAAGAAATAAAGAAACAATCATTTGCCTTATATAAATGGTTTACATAATTACAAGTACAATGCCCTCACTCAACAACCTCTGAGTGGCATTCGAGGGCATACTCCTAACAATCTCCCACTTGCACTCAATGCCACACACTATGGTATCTAATACCCATGTTCTCCAGATGACGCTCCAAGCTAGTCCGAGATAGTGGCTTGGTCGGATCGACGTTGTCGGCCTAGTCTACTCTATGCAAAGACAATGTATCCCTTGAGTACAAATTCTCTTACTAGATGATACGTCCTCTCAATATGTTTTGTGCTGTTGTGATACCTCGTATCCTTGGCCCATGCTACTGATCCGTCATTGTCGCAGATAGCAATGTGAAATTTCAAGACATGGTATCATTTGAAGTTCTCCTAGAAACTTCTTAATCCGTAACCCTTCCTTGAAGCCTCCGAGGCCGCTGATACTCGGCTGACAGTGGAATCAAAGCGCTTTGCTTGGCACTACGCCAAGATATCGCTCTCCTCTATTAAGAGTAAATATGTAGCAGAAGTGGACATCGAGTCGCCTTCGCCTTGGAAGTCCGAATCGGTGAATCCCACCACATCCAATTTTCCACCGCCATACATCGAACCATATCTCTAGTCCTTCTTAAGTACTTGAGAACGTTCTTTACGGCATCCAATGTTCCCTACAGGTTTGCACGAAACCTACTCACCACGCTTACAAGATGCGCGATGTCAGTCTTGTACACAACATAGCATACATAAGGTTACCCACGGCCGAAGCATATGGTATATTACTCATTTCCTTTCGTTGTTCCTCACTTTGAGGACACATCTTCAAGGTGAGTTTTATTCCATGTTGCATCGGTAGGAAACCTCTTTTAGAATCATCCATCTTAAATCGCTTTAAGATCTTATCTATATAGAGGGCTTGGGAAAGGCCTATTGTTCTCTTCGCTCTATCCCTAGAGAGTCGAATTCCAAGAATATAGGTTGCTTCTCCCAAGTCTTTCATGGAGAAATTACTCAAAGCCAAGCTTACGTAATCGAGCATTCCCACATCATTTCCTATTAGTAGAATGTCATCTACATATAGTACTAAGAATGCGATCTTGCTCCCACTAACCTTCTTGTATACACAAGGTTCCTCTTCATTTTGCACGAAGTCAAACTCTTTGACCGCCTCGTCAAACGAAGGTTCCAACTACGCGACGCTTGCTTCACCATAAATGGAACGTGAAGCTTGCACACTTTCGAATATCGACTTCGGACACAAAGCCTTTAGCCGCTCCATATAGATTTCCTCCTCGAGGAATCCATTAAGGAAAGCCGTCTTTACGTCCATTTGCCATATCTCATAATCGTGGTAGGCTATAGCAAGCATCATGCGAATAGACTTGATCATGGCTACGCGAGAAGGTATCGTGGTAATCGATCCCTTCCTTTCGGGTATAACCCTTGCCACAAGCCCGGCCTTATAGGCGTCAACCTTGCCATCACCATCGGTCTTTCTCTTGTAGATCCACTTATTCCCAATGGGCACTATGCCCTTGGGGCGGTCTACTAGAGTCCAGACTGATTGACATGCATCGAGTCTATCTCAGCTTCCATAGCTTCACGCCATTTCGCGGAGTCTACATCCACCATCGCTTGGTCATAGGTTGTTGGGTCGGTCTCTTGGCTATCACTTGGAACCTCATGGAGACCCAGCTCCTCCAAGTGCACAAGCCCATACCTCTCGAGTAAATGAGACACCCTACTAGACCTACGAGGTGGTTGTACTTGTGTTTGAAAGTTCGGTTCCAGTTCAGACAGGTGTCTCTCGAGGAGTTTCATTGTATTCTTCTAAAGAAATACTTCTACCTGCTCCCCCTTCCTGAATGAACTCATCTTCCACGAAGTGTGCTTGTAAAGCAACAATGATCCTTCGATCTTCGGGCATGTAGAATAGATATCCCATCGTCCCAGATGGGAATCCAATGAAACGTCCCTTCGCAGACCTAGCTTCTAACTTTTCCACCTTAGTCTTCTTGACATAAGCGGGACATCCCCAAATCCTAATATGATTAAGACTTGGTTTCCTTCCTTCCCACATCTCATGTGGAGTTTTAGGAACGGATTTGGAAGGACATCTGTTCAAGATATACACGGCAGTCAGGAGTGCATACCCCCACAGGTAAATCGGCAAGTCAAGATAGCTCAAGATGGAACGGACCATGTTCAACAGGGTCCGGTTCCTTCTTTCTGACACACCATTTAACTGAGGAGTACCTGGAGGTGTTAGTTGTGAAACTATTCCATGTTCCTTAAGGAACTCGTCAAACTCCGTACTCATATACTCGCCACCTCGGTCCGACCGAAGTGCTTTGATATGATTACCAGTTTGTTTCTCGACTAGGGCCTTGAATTCCTGGAATTTCTCAAAGGCCTCGGATTTATGTTTCATTAAGTATACATAACCATACCTAGTATGATCATCTGTAAACGTAATGAAATATTGATATCCGTCACGTGCTGCTTCCAAAGCACCACATACATCGGTATGGATTAATCCCAGTTTATCAGCGGCTCTTTGAAATGTCCCTATGAAGGGGGACTTAGTCATTTTTCCTTGAAGGCAAGATTCACAAGTAGGAAAGGGATCCGATCCCAATGGACCCATAAGTCCATCTTTTTCCATCTTGTAAACCTTGGTCTGACCAACATGACCAAGTCTAAGATGCCATTTCAAAACTTGATTGGTTTCATCCCTACCGCGTTTTCTAGTTATAGTATTCACAACTACTTTGCTGCTGAGATTTAGATGATACAATCCATTCAACAATGTAGCAGTACCCACTAGTTTATTTCTAAAATAAATTTTGCAGGAACCATCACCAATGAAAAATGAAAAGCCTTTTCGGTCCATGACCGAATGGATACAATGTTTTGTGCCCCTTGGGCAAAACAAGTACATCTTCTAAAGTCAAAATAAAGCCGGATTCTAAACCCAAAAGAAGTGATCCTATGTCTGGTCGCCTCAACACTATGCCCGCTTCCGATCGTGATCATAACTTCTCCACTCCAAGCTTCCTACTTTGTTCCAGATCCCGATTCACGGTACAAATATGAGAACTAGCACGAATCCAGATTCAGGAAGTAGAAAATACAAGAGCGTAACAATTTGTTTCCAAAACTAAAATTTCAGACCAAGTGCCATGAAGAATCGGACAGTCTCTAGCCCAAAGGGCTCACCACCGCACTTGAGACAAGTATCCTTCTTCTTCTTGTTCTTTGGAACCATCGGGGCCTTGCCCTTTCCCTTAAGGTCCTTAGCTTGTGGTCCATCCGCTTCTTGGTCTTTTTCTTCTTATTCTTAGACTTGAAGTCCAGAAGAAATCACAAGTGAAGACTCCTTCATCCGCGGGTCTTCATCCGAGACCGAGCGGTCACCGGTTGTTCATTAGCCCAGCTAAGTTACATGCAATCTCATTGCTGTTGAAGTTCATAACAAACTGTGAGAAGGAATCAGGGAGAGACTGTAGGATAAGGTCGGTTTGGAGAGAAGTATCCATTTTAAAATCAAGAGCCTCCAATCTCTCGATCATGGATATCATTTTGAGGACGTGTTCCCCAACCTTCTCACCTTCCTTCATCCTTGCACCGAGCAGCTTGCTTGGATATCTCATATCTAGCGATTCACTTGTGCTCACCATAAAGCTCGGTTAAGTGAGATAGAATCGCCTAGCGAAGTCATTTTCTCATGAGCTCTCTCAAGCTCATTAGACATGGAAGCCATCATATAAGCACGGACTTTCACGTCATCCTTAACCCACTTTTCGTGGTTTTCAATCTCTTCTGATTGGCTCGAGTCCGCATAGAGGCGCCTAATGTCCGTCTCCAAGACGTATCCCAGTGCCTCTATACCGAGGACAATCATCGATCATGGAGCCAATCCACAAAGTTAGGTCCCATTAAGGTGTTCTTTTCGAGTAGAATTGCGAGTGGATTCATTGTCATATTGAGATTTGTCTCGCATTAAGTATAACAGTTAATTAGTGACTCATTCAATTATGTTCGAGTATAGAATTTAAGGTCTTTTCTATTCTTGTTACCCGGCTCCCACTATTTTATCGGAATAATACACTCCCATGTGAAATCCGGAAGTATCGTCGCTCTACTTCATAGTGGTGATCGAGTTCTTTATAAATCTTAATAGAGGGCAACCGAGTGTTTCTAGTCTATTAATTTTCATAAAGTGGTGTCCAACACCAACCCATCTAATGGATGATTCGATCTTCTTTTTCCCCTTGTTCACTCCTCAACCTATACGGTTTCTATGGTTCGTGAACAAGTTAAGTTTATACCATCGACGCAAATCGGTTTCACAATTGAATTTTATCCTAAGAACCTATCGGGTTTCTAGGGATAAAATTTGCTCCAACCGAAGGCATCCAATGCGCTCCATTAATTTATCCGTCCTCCCGAACGACTACCCCGATAACTCGGAAGCATAACACATCCGGTTTGGATTTCAATTTCAAAACTTCGATGGAGGGAAGGAAAAACTTTGAAACCTTATAAACTTAATTATTTGTTGTGGGAGAATTATCGCGATTAACGTTACACTTTGCACATTAATCGTTTAAGCGCGTTTGTGGCATTCATACAATATGAAACAACCATTCACAACCTAGTTGCTACCAACATGTGGTTCATGGACCGTTCCTAGAAAACAAAAACTCCGTAATCTAATTACAAGTCTTCGTCTTGAATCTTCGTCTTCTCGAAATGGATCTTCCTCCGGTCTTCGTCATTACATATAAATTTTACATTGAAAATTGCATCCTAGATACAAATTTTTCTAGTAAAATAAATAGGCTCAAAAACGGCCCTTACAACCCAATCGAATAAAACGAACGATTCAAAAACTAAGTCCACGAACCACATCCCCATTCAAAAGCATTCATTCAATAAATACTAAATAAATGGAAAGCGTAGAGATACATTGATCCAATCAACAATACGAACCGATCCAATCGATTCACACAATCGGTAATATGATAACGCTCAAAATAATTGATCGACCATAAATATTCCAATTAATCAAATTTCCCTTATAAAATGAAATACCATAAATCATTTTAATCATATTAAATCCAATTTAACATGCGAGATTAATTTTCAAGAATACACGAAAAATCGAGCCGCGAAATTGGCTGCCATGGCGAGTCATCTGCCGGCAGACATGCCTGCATGGCCGATCATGCTCGGCACTGCCGGCCGGCTGCCCAGAGCCCCGCGGCCGCGCCTCGAGATGGCCGCGCCCACAAGATGATGGCCGCCTGTGCCGGCCGCACCAGCCTCGGGCCGCGCCCCGACTTCGGACTTCACCGACTGGCCCAACGGCATTTCGGGACTAGTTTTTCGACCGGATATCCAATATCTATATTCTCCAACATTCATATCTTCAATATAAATCATTTTTCCAAGAAATTAAGATTTATATTTAGACATAAACTTACGAAAAATATAATTACAACGAACGTAAAAACATATACCACGATTATGACTAAAATGATTCCAAATCATTCACCATCTAATCGAGCATTCCAAATGCTAATATCGTATATACGATCGCAAGACCTACGCTCCGATACCACTGTTGGGATTCGGTGCCTAAAACGAAGGCCCAGCGGAAGCGGTAAAATGAAAATTAATTCGATCTGAATCCCTACGAGGATCGATCGAGCTACGTATATACGAATATATAAACAAAAGCAAGAGTCGTAAGAAACTAACCCTCGAAGTCCGTTGATTAAATGGTAACCTTCTCTTGAGCTATTCCCCAAGCTCTTGAACGATCCAACGCCGAAAGCACCGCGTCTCTACTTGCCACGCGCCGGAAAAACGAACGGAATGACAACACCTTGCTATCCTCCGAGGATACGGCTAGAGCTAGGTGATGAAGCTTGAAATATGAGATTATCACACTCTAAGTGTATAACTCACAACTCTCAATTAATATCTTGAAATTTCTCAAAGAAAACCAAGAAGAAATGAAGAACAAGAAGAAGACTTAAGAAATGAATTCAAAAATTCTTTTCTCTCTCTCTCTCTCTATTCATAAACCGTGAGAAATGAATAAATCATTTGAGAGATGATGTCTTCTACTTTTATTCTATTCCCACCCAAGATAACAACTCATCCCACTACAACACTTGCCCCACAAGTCTTAATCATCCATTAAAGAATGGAACAAGAAACAAAAGGAAGCAAGGTGGAAAGAGGAAGGGGGGGCCAAGATGAAATTCGGACGAGTTCGGTCTGCTTGACTCCGCGAGTCCAAACAGATAAACTCCGATTCCATATCGATGTATTTATATCGATTAATTAATACTTTCAATTAAACATATCTAATACATTATAACATTATTAATTTCTCCAAGAAATAATTATATCCATGAAATTTATTTATCACCCTTTGATATTTTTAATTAATTAGGACGTAAAACAATTTATCCATTAAATCGATTTAGAGATCTTGTGTCAAAAATTTAGATGTACATTATCTTTTATTAATAATGAGAGAATTAGCTTGATTCATTCCGTTGTCAATCCTATTGCGCGACTGTGAGGTCCGTCTCGATCAAAGAATGGGAGGAACCAAAGAGTAGTAGCACCACCTAGCCACTGGCGGCCTACACTGCACTTAACCGAGAACGAATGATTGGGATCATTCAAGAACCATTCATCGTGAATACCAAGATACGTATAAACCCTTCTTTCAAATGTCCCGATCAAGTTATAGGGTCACGGTCGGTCAAACCCTATCTGTACTTGACGCTATGCATGCGTTAATGCAAATCAAGATCATCGAGCTGTCGTGTATCTAATACAACTAGCTCCAATGCTTTGGCCAAAGACTTATGATCTTATCTGCCAATAACCGCATAGGACATATAACCCGCTCATTAATGGGAGAAAGAATTCTATCTTGGTATTCGCAGACTGCTACTTGCCCGTCAAGATGCACGTCGAGGTTGACCCCGCCTTAGGTTTAGGTGGTCGAACTACTCTAATGAAAATCTTGACGTCACAAGCACATCCCTACTAAATCCTCAAGTCGAAGGTTCACGAATACCTATCACAACCTTTCGATTCCGTCATTGACTGTCCCAGAGTGAAATCCGTGTGACGAATCGAGGGTGAGTCGGTTCGAGTATACTAATCTAATCAGCATACCTATAACGTGTGCTCCCACTAACCATTAGTGTTCGACAGGCACTCTCCATGTCAAAGAACACATCATACAAGTCTTCACATAAACTTAACGCCCAGTCAAGTTTCATCGACTTGCGAACGATTAAGTATTTGAGCTATAAACCTTTCCAATGCCGACCCCCTTATCCAATAAGGAGTGGAACGTTTTGCTCTCAAATACACGGACTAGTTTCTATATGTTTATTTACGAGTTAGGAATGCCAGTAACTACCAGTAAATAAAGAAACAATCATTTGCCTTATATAAATGGTTTACATAATTACAAGTACAATGCCCTCACTCAACAACCTCTGAGTGGCATTCGAGGGCATACTCCTAACATTATATAGGTTGTGAACTATTATATTATTTTATAAGGCACCGATAATGTAATCTTCTGTGTGACACCAACACACCACATTATCTACAATATAAAATAATTAGACATTTCATTTGCATAACCATAACGTGAATTAATATGCAAAACACGTGATTAAATGTAATTAATATTCTCATAGGTAGTAACAGGGAAATTAGGTAATACAAGCATAAAGTATGCTTTGCAGTATACAATCCTAACAATCTCCCACTTATACTCAAAGCATGTTTTTAAGTATACTACTCTATTACATAGTCTCTTATTTCTCCCACTTATACTCAAAGCAATGCTGCCATACACCGTAATCCCATTCCTTCCACATGCCTTTCAAAAACTTTTGAAGGTAGGCCTTTCGTGAAAGGGTCAGCAAGATTATCTTCTGATGCAACCCTAGCTACAACTACGTCTCCTTCCTTTACAAAGTGTCGTATGATGTGGTACTTGCGGTTGATATGTTTACTTGCCTGGTGGGCTTGTGGTTCCCTCGAATTTGCGACTGCACCAGTATTATCACAATAAAGTGTAATACCCTCTGGCAAATCGGGAATCACATCTAAGTCCTGCAGGAAGTACTTGAGCCACACTGCCTCCTTAGTTGGCTCAGAGGCTACCACGTACTTGGCTTCCATGGTAGAGTCCGAGATGCATTTCTGCTTCACACTCCTCCAACTAATGGCTCATCCTCCCAGGCTAAACACATAACCAGAAGTAGACTTGGACTTTTCTTTATTCGATGAAAAATCTGAGTCAGTGTAACCCACCGGAAATAGGTCGTCTGATTGATATACAAGCATGTACTCCCTAGTCCTTCTCAGGTACTTGAGTATGTGCTTGACAGCAATCCAGTGTCCTGGTCCTGGGTTTGACTGATATCTAGCAGCCATGCCCACGGCATGATAGATATCTGGTCTAGTGCAAAGCATATCATACATGAGACTTCCCACAGCAAATGCATAAGGGACCATCTTCATGTCATCTATCTCCTTTTGTGTCTTAGGACACATGTTTTTAGATAGTTGAATTCCATGCCTGTAAGGTAGAAAACCTTTCTTGGAATTCTCCATGCTAAACCGCTTCAGCACTGTATCGATATAGGATGCCTGGGATAAGCACAACATCTTTTTCTTCCGATCACAAAAGATCCTGATTCCAAGGATGTATCCTGCTTCTCCTAGATCCTTCATATCGAACTGCTCAGATATCCATACCCGTACGTCCGACAATTCCTTCACGTTGTTTCCAATCAGAATGATATCGTCTACATACAGTACAAGAAACACCAACACGTTTCCATCGCATTTCTTATACACACAACTCTCACTCGGACATTGGATGAATCCATATGACTGGACTTCATCAAAACAAGTGTTCCAAGATCTAGATGCTTGCTTAAGTCCATAAATGGATTTCTTAAGTTTGCACACCAAGTGCTCTTCTCCTTTAGCAATGAATCCATCTGCTTGGCGCATATAGATTTTCTTATCTAGACTCCCATTCAAGAATGCAGTCTTCACATCCATCTGCCAAATCTCCAGATCCAAATGCGCAGCTTTAGCTATAAGAGTCTGGATTGACTTAAGCATGGCAACCGGCGAAAAGGTTTCATCATAATCGATACCCTCTTTTTGAGTGTAACCTTTTGAAACAAGCCTCGCTTTGAAGGTTTCAACCTTCCCGTCACGTCCTTTCTTTCGCTTGTAGACCCATTTACTCCCAATGGCCTGTACACCATCAGGTAGCTCTACTAGCTCCCACACTTGATTGAAATCCATAGATCCCATTTTTGATTCCATTGCTACTTTCCAGGAGTCAGCATCTTTATATTGGATTGCCTCCTTATAGGTCCAGGGATCTGATTCATCTTCGTCTGGGATTGAGTCCGAAGACTTTCCCACGTCTATGAATCGTTTGGGCTGACGAACAACCCACTACGACGAGGCAAATCCTGAGTTGGTGTAAAAGTATCAGAATCTATACGTGGTGCAGTGTTAGTTGGCGCTTGTACGACTGGTATAGACGGAGTCTCGCCCCTTAGCTCTTCCAGAATTATCTCGCTCATGGGCTTGTGACTAATCATATAATCCTCTTCCAGAAATCGGGCATTGGTGCTAACAATGACCTTCTGATCCTGGGGACTATAGAACAAGCCACCCTTCGTTCCCTTAGGATATCCTACAAACACTCATACTTCTGTACGAGATGCCAACTTATCAACTTCCTTATTCAAAGACATGTCCGGAGTACCCCAAATCCGAACATGTCCTGATCAGGCTAACGCCCACTCCACGATTCGTGGTGTTTTTGGAACTGATTTCGAAGGCACCAGGTTTAGAATGTATGCCGCTGTTTCTAAGGCGTATCCCCAAAACAAAATAGGTAAATCTGAATAACTCATCATTGATCTAACCATTTCTAAAAGAGTCATATTCCTTCTTTCAGCCACACCATTTTGTTGTGGAGTTCATGGCACAGTGAGCTGGGACGAAATCCCCTCATTCGCCAAGAAATCTAAAAACTCTCCACTAAGGTATTCGCCACCACGATCAAATCGTAGTGACTTGATACTCTTCCCATGACGCTTCTCCGTTTCAGCCTTGAAGTCTCTGAACTTGTCAAAGGCTTAAGACTTACATCGCATCAAATAAATGTATCCATATCTCGAATAATCATCTATGTACGTGATGAAGTATTCGAAACCACCCCTAGCCTGGATATTCATTGGACCACATACATCCGTATGAACCAATTCTAACACATTATGAGCATGGTTTCCCTTAGTTTTAAAAACCCTTTTGGTCATTTTACCTTCCAGACAGGATTCACAAATTGGAAATGACTCAACTTGGAGATCATCCAATGGGCCATCATCTACCAATCTTTGAATCCTTCCAAGGTTTACATGTCCTAACCGTAAATGCCACAGATATGTTTGGTTTATGCTTGAAGGTTCTTTTCTCTTTTTAGGTTTAGACAAAGAGTTAAGTGATTTATGCATAGGAGTTTGTGCAGTATTAACGACATATAGTCCATCATTAAAAATACCTTTGAAAATATATTCACCGCTTCTTTTCTTAATAATGACATCATCATCAAAAGAAACTGAATAACCATCGCTTTTTAATTTAGAAACCGAAATTAAATTCATTCTAAAATCCGGTACTAATAATACATTATTGAGAACTAATAATTTATCATTAATCTTCAACTGCACGACTCCTACTGCAATAGCCATAAGTCTGGAATAATCGCCCCAATTGATGGAAATCTCGCCCGCACTAAGCTGCTTGGTTACCTGAAAATCATGCGAGTCAAAGCAAACATGATCAGTGGAGCCTGAATCAACTATCCACGAAGTGGAAGAACAAGCAGCCAAACATGTTTTGACTACTAGTGTACGAGACATACCTTTCTTAAGAGCAGGGCAGTCCACTTTAAAATGCCATCTCTGACCGCACTTGTAGCACTTTCCCTTTAGCTTTTTGTTCGCCTCGGGGTGAGAAGCCTTACTTTTCACCTTGAGGGTTGCCACTTGCTTCTGGACAACTGCTTCTTCTTCTTCCCTCATTTGGGTTTGGAAGAAGTAGCACCGGTTGCCGCAAGAATCTGATGATAACCTTGTTTGAAGAGGCCTTCAGCAGACTGAAGCTCTGTCAGAAGTTCCACCAAACTATATGTTCTACGGTTCATATTGTAGTTAAGGCGGAACTGCTCAAAGCTTCTAGGTAAGCTGCCTAAGATAATATCGACCTGCGTTTCCGCATCGATAGTAGCCCCCAGTATGCTCAGTTCGTTCAAATGAGACATCATTTTCAGAACATGATCCCTTCGGGATCCCTTGCACATTTGGGTTGTCATTAATACCCTCATTGCATTTTGTCTAGCCGCCCGGTTCTGATGACCAAACATCTCGGTGAGACTTTTCATCATTTCCGCGGCCGAGCCCATCGTCTGATGCTGATGCTGCAATACATTTGTCAGTGAAGCCAAAATGTAACAGCGAGCCATCTCATCAGACTTTTTCTATTTTCGGAATTCAGCCAACTCTTCGGGAGTGGCATCCGGTTATGGTTCTAGAGGGCTCTCCTCGATTAAGACAAATTTATGCCCCTCCGCAGTCAGGACAATGTCAAGATTTCTTTTCCAATCGGCAAAGTTAGTGCCATCAAGTTTATTTTCTTTGAGAATAACAGCTAGTGGATTGAAAGACATCTGAGATAAAAATTAAAAACATCCATCACATAATGCATAGCAAAATATATCGAAAAAAACTCAAAACACAATATATATGCTAGCAACCAACACCTCGAAAAATCCGCACATGCAAGCCACGATCGTGTGGACGTTTACACACACATTTCTCAAGTAGAGTTTTACGTCTTTAATTTTACCATCTAGTCAAATTACGTTATGACAAGTAAAATTAATAGTTGGTTCCTCTTGGCCATGTATTAATTAACATAGACTCCGATGGGGAGCTTATTAATTAATATACCTAAGTGAATACCATAATTTAACATCCTTAAAATATTATCTTTTAAATAATAGTCCTACATATGGAGAGGCCCTATCATAAAAAGTAATATTTATATTATGTTATCATTTTGAAATTTAAAACTAGTGAACCTATAATTAGCACATCCGATATGGAGGAAGACTCTAATGTCAACGCGCATGCTAATTACTTCACAATTTAAATTAATTATGGAGGCCAATTTGATTTTATTTAAAAAAATAAATCAATTTAATTACTTAGTTATTTTATCCTTAAGGTTTTTAATTTTTCTTGTCCTAACATGCAAGGAAACATATCACGCATACATCCATACATGCCATACATCAAAACAATAAAAACCAAAAATAAAGCATGGATAATTAAATTATCCAATTATCATGGTCTTCTTCCTTGAGTTGAATCCGAGAAAATCTTCGACTCGATCTCTCCCACTGAATCAAGCATCTCGTCGCTCCTCCCCGGCCGAGCCGTGGATTTCCAAAATTAAAATTTCACTTTTATGCAAAATTAATTACATAAAATTTTTTATCTTAAATCCCGACTCTCCAGCGGAAGCAACGAACGGCGGCGAAACGGACCGGACCAAAAAAACTGGACGACCTGCCCAACCAAATAATCGCCCGACCAGCCGCCATGCAGATCGGCAAATGCCGGCTGCCGGCAGTACTGCAGTGCCGCTTGGCAGTCACCGCTTGTCGCTTGTCGGCCATGGCCGCCACCGCCCTGCTCGCTCTATTTCTTCGTGATCCCGTCTTTTCCGAATTCGATTACAATTTTATACAAAATAAAATACATCGAAATTACATCAAGATTACACGAAAAATAAAAACACCTAGAACTACCCGTGAATTTTCTCACGGGAAAAACCATTACATGCCTCAAAAACGGGCCAAACCAACAATTGCATAATTAATAAAAATAAATAAATACACCATCCATATAAACCATGATAATTGGATCATATCACCTGCAAGAACACATCTAGCAAAATATTCCAACATCAAAATATATGAATATTTAAATTGCTATCAATTAATCACCAAAATTAATTAAAATAGCAAAAGCCTAAAAAACCGGCTCCGATACCAATTGTTGGAAAGTAAAACGCAGCGGAAGCGAAGTTTGGGAAAGTTGATAATCGCGTTTTACGCATCTACGAGCATAAGATCTATTTAGGCATGCTAATTAATTAATTACTAAGACTAATAAGCAATTTAAATATTATTTATTATTTATTAATTAAATATGTTGATAATTAAAATATTCTAATCTAGATCCAAAGATCATAGGATATTACCTTTTGAAGAGTATTGGTTACTTCCGTCTTGATCACCTTGTATTTTTATCTTTAGACCTTCTAGAGTATGATCCGCCTTAACCCGGACGTTGTGTGGGCAACGAGCTACCGGATCTTGTTTGGACTTCTATGGGGAATCGGCCGAAACTCCTTTCACTTGGGATCACTCGATTTATTTTTCTTTGCTTTCTAGTATTTTATGAACACTCTTAGCAAATTGATGTGTTATCTAAATTGTAGAATCAAAGACACAAGTCTAGATCTACAATTAAACACAAGAAGAAGAAAATCGATCTCTCAAGCTTGGGACAATGAATAATTCAGCCAACACCTCCCCATAAGTCCTATTTATAGGCTCTTGGACTACTATTAGGGATCTTAAGGAGGATTATGGAAGGACTCCCAATAAATTCATCTTACTTTATTAGGACTCTTCCTAATATATAATGAATCTATTAATATCAACTTAGTCCACTAAAAGGTTGATATTGCACTTCCTACCAAAATCCCAAATTACGAAATTGAGCTCCTTATTAAATATATTATTTCTCGTGTTTAAGATATCGAATGTCCATTAATTAATTATAAGCTACTGACAGCTTTAATTAATTAATATCTTATCCAAGAGTAGTACCACTCGAACCTTATTATTATATCGGAATTAAATCTACATGCAGGGTTTAATATAATAATTATTATCGAGCTCCTCAAGGGGACATCATCAACCCGCACGAGTCGGGACACGATTTCTAGTAATAATAATAATTGTCGTATAAATAATATTATTGCCCAAGATACGAGGCTTATTGAGTCGATCATTTTGACTCTCACCTATGGTAAATCAAAGCAATCATTATTATAAATACACAATTAAATATTATATAATTAGAATTAAGAAATAATAATTATCCGAGATTACGTTCTTCTTACAGTCAGTACAGAAGACACTATCTCACTTCGATCCAGTTCAACGTATGCAAATACGCTAATGTATGCTAATAGTCAAGACCAACTATTCTCAAGCATACACTACAACCTTTTATATAATTTGTCTAATAATTATATAGGTTGTGAACTATTATCTATACTTCTATTAAAAGAGAGTCGTGACACATGTCACTCTCTAAGTTTTTTGATTTTTTATTTTAAAATATAGTTTATATATAGAGATGTATCCTTAAATTTCTTAAAAAAATTCTAGATATGTATTGTGGGAGTTTTATTCCACAACTTACACTCATCTACCAATAAAAAAAATCCTTCCTTTATTTTTGTAGCTTAAAATTTTAAATGTTTATAATTTTTTAAATCAAGTTTATTTTTAATAAAAATATATCAAATTAATTTTTATTTCACAATTTTCAACTAGACATCCATATAAATATAATAAATTTGATGGATTTACAATAATGATCGATTGCACAAAAAAATATATTATAAAAACTATGAATATTTATTTTCAGTAAAATTAATTGATGCAAAACAAAAATATATTAACTCATTTATTGCTTACATAAAAAATAAATTATGATATTTATTTAATTATAATAACTAAAAATAATAAAACATACACTGCACACAGACATATATTAAGACTTAATTACATATTACTTTCGTCTCTAAAATTTGTTCCTACTTCTTTTTGGTATGTCAAGAAAATTTGTTCATGTAATGAACGTTAATTGACTTAGTATTTTGCTAATGTGGTACTCTTTCTTAAATTATATTACACCCCATAATATACTCACGCTAATATGATATTCATGTCGAAGATCATCAAAAATAAATTTAGAGATCGAGAAATTATTTTTTAATAAGAGAATATCTTATGCGGTGCATCGCACCGGAGAACATCTAGTATTATTTTATAAGGCACCGATAAGGTGATCTTCCGTGTGACACCAACACACCACATTATCTACAATATAAAATAATTAGACATTTCATTTGCATAACCATAACGTGAATTAATATGCAAAACATATGATTAAATGTAATTAATATTCTCATAGGTAGTAACAGGGAAATTAGGTAATACAAGCATAAAGTATGCTTTGCAGTATACAATCCTAACACATGTGCCCTTACTCTACTAGGTGTATCTCAATTGCTAGGAGAGAGGTAAAATTTTGTTGGCCTCACTCTCAGTGGAGTACGGGTATTCTTTGGGCGGCTAGGAGGTGGAGAGGTAAGCATCTGGTTAACGTGACATACCGTATCTTTTTAACGGCGTTGGGCTACTTACTCTGGCAGGAGCACAATGAGAGGAGATTCGGTCAGAGGCGTCGAGATCCAAACAGTTACTTTCCAGGGGATTGGTCTTGTTCGTGACATTATCTCTCAGCGTTGACCGCCTCATTCCTTATTTGCGGTCGTTGTTAGGCGTATTTGGAGGGTTGCTTGGTAGTTCCACTGTAACTCTTTTATTATTTTTCTATTTCGTGCTGTTGGTGCACCTTTTGTAATGGTTGCTGGGTACTGGCCTGCCTTGTTGGCCAATCTTATTTATTTAATGCAATTGACTTTTCCCAAAAAAAATATAAGATGTTACAATTTATTACGTCTGACTTTAAAAAAATCAAATTCGCTCAAATTGTTAGGTATTGAAAAAATTAGACGAATTAATTAAATAAAAAATTACCAAATAAATTTTCTAATAAAGATAATATTATTTATTTGGCCAACTAAATGATTGACCAAATTTTATTTTCACACAAATAACATTATTTATCTGGCCAACTCAATAATTGGTCAAATTAATCACCTATGTGAAGTATGGTCAAAGGACCTGTCAACCCAATTTGGACAACCACAGGGACCATTGGTGTAATTAATTGCGTTTTAGGACCAAACATGTAATTTTGGGTCAACCAGAAGGACCAAACATGTAATTAACTCAAAATGTTATCCTATGCTGGGAGAGTACAACTGTTGAAGTCGGTAGTATTTGGCATGCAAGCTTATTGGAGCCAAATCTTCTTGCTCCCACATAAAGTGATGAAGGTAGTTGAAGCAACATGTAGAGATTTCTTATGGTCACGAAAAGCGACTTTAACTAAGAGAAATCTTGTGGCCTAGGAACATATGCATATGCCTAAGGAGGCTAGGGGATGGAATATTACTCATCTCAAGTTATGCAATCGAGCAGCTATTTGTAAGCAATTATGGAATGTGTTGAAGAAGAAAGATAAGATGTGGTTGCGCTGGATTCAAAGCTAAGCCGAATGTTTTGAAACTGCTAGGGTATTAGATAGTTGTGTTTGTTTTTTTGCGATTCATAGATGTATGTTGTGGATTGTCTTGCTGATTGGTTAAATAAAAGCTCTATTTACAAAAAAAAAATCTCCTATTGATTTTTGAATTGATAATAAACTCCCATGAGTATCTAAGATCAAGTTTCAGTCATAAACTTCGATTACACGCGTAGAACGAGTATATATATTTATATAAAAAAATTTGAATCTCCCTAATTAATTGTCTTCTTTCATGACAAATATACTATGAAGTATAATACAAACATACACTAAATATTAAGAAAAGGAAAATAGAGGCAAAAATCAAACAAAAACATGAATAAGTTGAAAAAAAAAAAACATCGATTCTCGACATTATTATTAACCTTTATACGCCACTATGCATGCAAATTTCTATTTCAGGTCTAAATTCCCACAACACATTCTTTGGGACAAAAAGGCAACCACATGAAGAGGAAAGAAATCATCATCGCTCGTGCGAAAGTGAAGCCCAAAGGTATATTGGAGATTCTTCTTTCTTTCCTCGGTTTGCCCCAACATTTTGTTTGTAAGTAGGATAGGTGTCCCCTGAGTCTGCAACCCTATTCGACTAGCATAAAACACATTCAATTTGTATATACGAGTCATCTTAGATTGCGTCCGAGTCATATATTCGAGTCATTTAAATTACACTCGAGTCATCTGATATCATCTGAGTCACCTAAATTACATTCAAGTCATCTAAAATTTATTTTAGTCACCTATTTAAATTACATATGAGTCACTTAAAATATATTCAAGTTATTTAATTATATTCGAATAACATATTCGAGTCACCCAATTATATCTGAGCCACTTAAAATAAATTTTTTAAATATAAGCAGGTGACTCGAATATATTCGAGTAAAGATTATAACCGATAATTTGTGTATTAAATGATTGTCGTTAAACTTTGAGGAAGAAAAATATTCTTACTTTTATATGGATACATATGCATACTCCTACTTATTTTATTTATTTTTGATTAGTTGGTATGTTGGTGTATTTTTGGAGGGCTTCAAATCAGAAACTTTTTAACTAAATGAAGAAAAGTCAAACTAGGTGTGGTGTTTCATAAATTCAGACACAATCCACCATATCAGAAAGTCCACTTATATACTTCATTCAAATCAGGAAATTCTTAACCTTTTTTTCATTATGTTTTTTTTTTATTAAAGCATTCATTATGTGTTTCTTGCTTGATATATCGAAATTGAAAAATCGGAACTGAAACCATAATCGAATATTTTTTAAACTAAAATTTTTGGTTTGGATTCAATTTTATATGGGAAATACAAGAAAAAAAAACGAACCAACCAAAATGCAATATTAAAATATTTTTATCTTTTATTTATAAAATTATTATAATACAATTTTTTAATTATACTTAAAATATGTTGCATTTTAAACTGTCTAATGCATCCAATATCTTTTTTGGATTTCATGATTACTTTAGGATTTTTTTTTTAAGTCTAGTAAATTGAACCATTCTTTTGATGAATGAATCGAATCAGGCGAAGTGAATCAATCGAATCGAATTGAATGGGCCCAAACTAAATCGAATGGAATCGAATCGAATCGAATCGAATCGAATCAAATATATATTAAGGGTAAATAATAATAATAATAATGGTAAATAATAATAATAATAGTAATCAACAACAACAACGATAATAGTAATATTATTAGTAATAATAACAATAATAATAATTAAGATTAATAATAATATTAATAAGAAGAGGAAGAACTGAACTGAACTGACCTGAACTGAACTGAAAAAGTGAAAAATAAGTTCAAAAGAACAGGGTCTTAGTATATTTGTTTGTATGAAATAAAAAAACTGAAAATCGAAAAAATGAGACCAAAAATCGAAAAAATGAAACTGAATGATTTGGTTCAGTTTCAGTTTTAGAAACAAAAAAAAACGATATTTTTTATTTCGATTTAGGTTTGTGCAAACTTTGAATCGAATCAGATCGATTTATGTTCACACCTGACCAGAACAGGCTGCCATAAACACAATACTCATATGTGATCAAGGGGGTGAGTACAATATATGTGGGGGTTCTTTTGGTGTGAAAAATAAGTATTTTTATTTCAACCGTTCACAAAAAAATATGAAAGAGTAAGAATATAATATGTAGTATAAGTGGGCATATAAGAAAAGATAATAGGTCTACGTGTGGTCATAACTTACTCATTTGTTACACATTTAATTTAAATTAATTTTATCACATTATAGTTTTTTAATAATTTACGATTTTAATATCCATATCCGTACCTAACAACTTTAAAAATAAAAATCATTATTGACTTCAAGAATCTTGACAATAGGGGTATCACATGTGTATGGTAAATATACGAGCTACATGTATATTAACTATTTAATCTGTAAATATTAATTTATGCAAATATAGCACATATGTATGTGGTTGTCGTTTCAGTTCTGAAATCTAATTTCCAAATCCCACCTTCGTGTGTGTGTGTGTGTGTGTTGCCTTTTCTGGTCCATCCTAGTGGAGAACTTTTATTGAGTGGAGAATAAAGACTCGAGTGTGAAGGATGAAAAACTACGAAGGATGATATTTGGCACCCCTTCCCTTCATAAAGATTATGATGAGAACCAGAGTAATGGAAGCATACATATATAAAAGGAAGGAGACTTGGTGGAGAAAATGCATGCCAAAATCTGCTCACCACCTCATGTTTGCGATGGATTCATGGATTTTTACTTTTGTTATGAGTTGTTATTCCTATTTATGTACAATTCACAAACTCTTCCTTTTGTTGGGCCGCACCTCTAAAAATCTATGTAAATTAGGGATGTCGACATGGCGGGGGCACGGGAACGTCCCCCTATCCTCGTGTAAATTCAGGTTGTCCTTGTCGCGGTGAAGTAAACGGAAACTTTTTTCCCTTCCCAGACTCCATTGGGATCCTCGTCCTCTCGGCGAATCCCCATCCCTGGCCATTATTGTTTATTTTTTTGATTTTTGCTCGTTATTTATATTATTATAAATTTGATGAAAATATAAATTTAATTATAAGTAAATTGTTCGAATTTCGTAAAATTTTAAACTTCATAAAGCAAATAATAAACATCATAATAACTTCTTCCATTAACTTTGTTAAAATTAATTTGCTTACATTCTTAATTTAATTATAATAAAATACTTAGATTTGTAAAAACTCAAAATTTTAAACTAAAAATATTAATAATAAATTTATTTTGTGATTTTTATAAATATAATTATATGAAACGTATTTATGCATATATGTATGAAGTACAAAAATACTAATAAATTTTAATGGGTTCCGGCGGAGAACGGGGTGGGGATTCCATTGAGGAATCCGTCGCCGCCAACGGGGGCAAATTTCCTCATTCTTATCTCCATAGGAAAGAGATTGGGAAGTACCTATCTCGATGGGGACGGATCTATTGAGAAATCGGTTCTCTGCCCAACTGTCATCCCTAAATTTGTCATCCCTAAATTACCAATCCTCTACTTGTCTATTTTGAACCTTTTGTTTCTTTATGAAATAGTTAAATTGTTCATGTGAACAACGTATGACCTAAATTGTTTCGGCACTCGAAAGTTGAGCTTTTCTACAATCAAATTGTATCGTTGACTGGTGACAGACACATTTTAAATATGTTATTTTATCTGACACCATCATATAACGAAACAAAAAACTAGCTTTTGACGAATATTGTGAAGTTTTCTCGAGAAAAAAATGAGAACGATGCGGTGCACCTTCAAAATAATACAATGCATTGTCGCCTTTGTGCAAAATGCGATCATCATTCTAGTTTGTTTAACTGAAATTATAATGATATATAAGAGGTTTAGTAGGTCGTAAATTTAGTTGAATACTACATGAGTAAATTGCAATCAATAATTAATTTTTGTATGAGTGTGACTAAAAAAATAATCTTTTAAGAGTTATATGAAATATAAGAACCCCACAACGTTCTTTGTGACCAAATTGATATAATTTATTCAGTTTATTACTAAAAGTTCTTAATATCATTTGTAGAGAACCGAAATCTTTACATCATTTCATTTTAAGGTTTTGCTATTCTCGATTTAATTTCAGCATTTTTTAATTTAGTTCATTTCAGTTCATTAAACTTCTGATTGATTCAATTAAGTTCAATTAGTTCAACAAAATTCAATTCAGTGTAGCAAATTATTATTTTTGTTACTAATATTATCAGTAATATTATATATGTAATTAATATTATTATTGTAAATATTATTATTAATGATATTAATATTATAAATAATACTAGATATAATATTTTATTATTAATATTATAATTTTTATTATTTTTGTGATATAGTATTAGTATTGGTATTGTTCTGTTGTTGTAATCTAAATATTGTTATTTAATATTATTAAATATTAATAGTATTACTAATGTAGTATTATTATTGATAATATTATATATAATTTTTATTGTTATTGCTTATTATTATATTAATATTATTTTTTGAATGATTTTAATAAGGTTTACATTATTATTATTATGTTTATATTGTTACTTCAATGATGTTGACTATTATTAATATCTATTCTACACTTTTTAATTCAATCCAATTCAATTCAATAAAGTTTGATTCAATTCAATTCAATTCAATCCAAAATAACAAAGCCCAAGTATAACTATATTTGTTTCTTTCTTAAGTATTTATATAGTTTCAGGACTTTATATATAATATAAGATATGTAATTGGTTTACTTTATTCCAAAAGTTCAATATGGTCCTCAAGTGAGCATTGAGTTTTGTGTTCCACTATATACAGTGTATAAATACATATGATATATATGAACACTACGTATCTTCTTGATCCTCTTTCCTAACACTAAGTAAAAGGAGCAAGTAAAAGAAATATATAAGGTATAATAAATCGATATATAAGGAAAATAAAATAAATATAATAGTGATTCAAGGAGCAAGTAAAACGCCCCTCAAGTTGTGCGCATGGCTAATTAAAAAGCAAAGCTCGGAAGGAAAAACTCGACACAGAAGCGCTCAAGTGAAGAGATCCGGCTAGCTGGATATGAGATGAGATGGAATGAGTTTAGAGTAGCTTGCTCACGAACAAAGTGATGACCCAAATCAATACGTTTAGAGCGCTTGTGAGGAACTGGGTTCTGAGTTAAAAAGACGCCCGCTTTGACTGTCACAAAGAATGACTCGCAAGCCCGAAACTGCAAAAAAAAAAAAAAAAAAAGTTAACAAACAAAGTTGCTCACACAAAGTACTTGCGTTGGCTAATGCTCCATATTCAGATTCAGAGCTGGACCAGGAGGCAGTAGCTTGCTTTATAGCAATCGATGGGACCATATTTCCACCAAGGAACACGGAATAACCATAAGTAGAGCGCCTGATGTCAAGACAACAGGCCCAGTCGGTGTCAATATAACCCAGAAGATTTGGAGGGGAAGGTAAGCGACCAATATTGAGACCATAGTCCAAGGTGCCTTTGAGATACCGAAGACTACGTTTGGCAGTTTGAAAATGATCAGTTGTAGGAGCATGGAGAAATTGACTGACAGTGTTAACATTAAAACAAATGCCTGGTCGAGTAGTCGTTAGATATTCTAGAGCACCAACAAGAGAGCGATAAATAATGTCGTTTGGAAAGGGATCACCATGAGCTCGAATCGTGAGAAGCCATAGGAGTCACAACTCGTTTAGAATTGGTCATCTGAGCACAAACAAGAATATCACGTGCATACTTTGAGAAACCGATCATTGGGATCATAAGAGACCTCGAGATCAAGAAAATAATTGAGACAACCCATGTCCTTTGTAGCAAAATTAGAGTTTAGTTTAATGATGAGTCGAAGAAGATGAGTGTCACTGCAGTAATAATTATATCATATACATAAACCAATAAATAAAGCAAAGACAATCTACGAGAGTAGATGAATAAGGAGGTGTCAATGGGACTCGGTCAAACCCAAAAGAAGAAAAAAAGCAGTTAGGCTGTGAAACCAAGCACAAGGAGACTGGTTAAGACCGTGAAGTGCCCTTTTGAGACGGCAAACGTGTGTGGGGCGAGTAAGATAAATATATCCTGGGGGCTGCTCCATCTAGAAGGTTTCATGAAGAACACCGTTGGGAAAGCATTCTTAACAGTAAGCTGGTGAAGCGCCAACCACATGAAATCAAGTGAACAAATAATGCGACAGTAGTAGCTTGGACAATGGGGCAGAATGTCATATCATAGTACAGTCCAGGTAATTGAGTGAATCCATGGGTGAAAGACGATCAATAGTCCCATCAGAGTTATATTTAGTACGAAACAGCCATTTAGAGTTCACAATATTTGCCGTAGGACAAGGGACAAGTTCCCAAGGGTTGTTAAAATGCAATGCAACAATTTCTTCATCATAGCAGCAATCCATTCAGGAAATATGGATGCAGCCTAGAACCATGAGGCTCAGAAGAAGCAATTAAATCATTGATTAAGCTAGTCGATACTGAACATGATAGATGTTTGGGTTTAAACTACCATCACGAGCACGGGTATTCATAGAATATGCTGAGCAAGAGGCGAAGGGCCCCGAGTAGCTATTTGAGGAGCTGCATGAATGTGAGAAGCCTCATGATTGGTAGCAGCTTTGGAGAGAGCCAAAGATTGCGGGGCCGATAGTGATGGAAGTGGTCGATAGCTCACAAGGAAAGATGGAGATGGGCCGACGATGGTGATGATGTACCATCCAAATAAATCGAGAGGCTTACTGGAGGTTCAACGAAATTAGAGACCTGTACTTCATTAAGGTTAGAATAAGTGGACATGTCTTAAATGGAAAACAAAGTTCATCAAACTTAGCATGACTGGACATGGAAACTCGAGATGTGTGAGGATCAAGACGATGGAAGCCCTTGTAGTTGCGAGGACTAATCTTATGAGTAGCATAATCCCGGAGACATGAGAAAACACAGCAACCAAATGGATGGCATAATTAGACGAGGTCTTAAATAGCAAATGAAAATGAGATTTACCAACAAGCAAAGGCGTTGGGAAAAGTGAAAACCACAGTACTAAATGCTTCAACCCATAACTTGATAGGAACATATGATTGAAAAATCATGGCTAGACCCAGTTCGACAATATGTCAATATTTTCGTTCCCCATGCCATTTTGTGATTGTGTATAAAGACCAAGAAATATGATGATGAATTCCATTAGTGACATAACTGTTTCACACAATTTTCCTGAAGTTCCATCCATCGTCTATTTGAAAAAACTTGATCTTTCGGTTAAATTGGTTCTCTCAACCAGAAGCTTGAAATGGAGTAGGACGTCATAAGAATCAGATTTGAACAGTAAGGAAAAAACCAAGTAAACTGGGAGTACATCAACAAATACAGCATAATAAGAGAAACCATCAATCACAACGTACCAAATTCATTACATTAGAAGCACATTCAGAGTTCTCTTAAAGGACAATCGTTTGTGTTTGGCCAACCGACAGGCAATACAACTAACAGTATTTGATAAAAGGGAAGCAACAGACATAACCCTGCTTATTTCAACTAGAAATAACATCAAAGGAACACATGTCCTAAACGAAAATGCCATAAAATAAAAGATGCTTCTAAAGTGCTCAAAATTAAAGTAGACGGCACAGCATGATGTCGTTGTTCGAGAACATAAAGACCATTATCGTTCCTTCCTTTGACTTGTATTTCCCCATTAAAATGACAAGAGTAACTCATAATAAATTTTTAGTTACTATATATATATATATATATATATATATATATATATATTAAGATAAAACCATTGGTCAGATAATTGTAGTCTGGGTTTTTTTTAAGTCGATAAATTTGTTATATGAGGAATAGACATCTTTAAGAGCATGACCAATTCCACGAAGAAACCAATGAGCTCTACTAGTATTATCAACATGGCTACCAATATCAGCTAACTTATCACAAATATGTTTGATAGACGTCCCAATTTCAGTGACATATTTAGTACCACATTTTAATTGTTGAATTTTGTTTTGTAACTAGATTTCTCGAGCCTTGGATGCGTCATGATAGGCTACTTCCATAGCAATCCAAACATCACAGGCAGTTTCGCATTCGAGCGCCTCGAACCTAGCTTCTTTGCTAAGAGATGAGACAAAACTGCTGTTCCGAATTTGGTACCGGAAAACCAATGAGCTCTACTAGTATTATCAACATGGCTACCAATATCAGCCAACTTATCACAAATATGTTTGATAGACGTTGCGAAGTCAGTGACATATTTAGTACCACATTTTAATTGTTAAATTTTGTTTTGTAACTAGATTTCTCGAGCGTTGGATGCGTCGTGATAGGCTACTTCCATAGCAAGCCAAACATCACAGGCAGTTTCGCATTCGAGCGCCTCGAACCTAGCTTCTTTGCTAAGAGATGAGACAAAACTGCTGTTCCAAATTTGGTACCGGAAATGCTGGACGGCTGCCGGCTAGAGTGGACGGCACGATATGCCCGGGTAATAATGGTGCTTCCATAAGGAAAACCCATTAAGTTTTGAGATAAAAAGCCGAGATTCAATTTGTTTCCTCCATAGCAAATAATTTTTTTTTAGCATATCATTTCATTTCACAACAGAGGTATGCATTACATCACTTAGAAGTGAGCAGAAAAACATTGGAAAAAAATCATTCCAGACAAAACAGACCTGGGAGTTAATAGCCCAACGGGCGAGTCGATGCGCTATCACATTCTGATCTCTTCCAATATGAAAGCACGAACCACAATCGAGAGCTTCTAACAAGGGTATGATATTGACCAGAACCGTGGCATCCAGGTGACATTCTTCGGCAAGAACAAGATTTTGGATGACTCCCAAAGAATCCGAACAAGCATGCTTGATCAAAAAACCATCGTCCAAAGCCACACGCAGACCGAATCTCAGAGCCATTGCTTCCGCCGTAGTGGGATTAAAAGAGCCCTGCATCCTCGCGGCAAAAGCAGCAATCATACTGCCCTCCGAGTTCGAGATCCAAGAGGGATAAAAATAATCTAATCCAATACCATGCGAGACAGAATAAATCACACAAAATTAAGTGTGTGAGTCATCAATATATAATGGCGGGGGGGTACATTATACATTATCTGAATGTTTTATTTGCTTATTATTGTATATTCATTAAATCTTATAACTTAATGTTTGATAATTGGGTTATTTGGCAGGTTTAAAACTTCGTAACTAGCTGTTAATTGATTCTATCGAAGATTGATTAATTTTTAATTAAATATTCATTTCTAGGCAACTCGTGTTCATTATTTTTAACAGAAAAGTTCGTCGTGCTCATTCTAAGCCCGACCCAAACCCTAGAATATACCAAACTCGGGCTCATGTTCCGTAGGCCCAAAAAAACGATGCTTACTTGGCCCAGCCCATTAGGCTCCTGGTTTGGTTCGGCGGGCCTGACACTCCAGCCCAACAATGTGTCAACAATAACTTTGCTAAAGTAAAAATATAATATCCTAACCCATGCCGTCCCCAGTTATACACTTCTAATATCCGAGTATAAATATTTTCTATGTACCATCAATGAAAATCAACTGAAACCAAGTGAATCCAGCTGACAAAGTTAAATGGCATTTGATTTAGGGAAAGGTAACATCCTCTCTTGCATTTAATGGCAACAGAGGCATCAACGTTACATTCCCATACAAAACAGAAAATGACGCCACAAACAATGCAAGTATTAGCTACATTCATTGAGAGGAGAATAGAAAAGCATCGTTCCAGATATCGTTCACTGTCTCTTCAGACGAAATCAAACAACAGAATCATTTCGTATCCAGAATAAATATTGCTCAAAAATGACGGCGACAAATGCAGCCTCTGTAAGTAAGTACCAACACAAGCAACAAAAAAAAAAGTTACAATCTCCTTCCCCGTCTGCCACCCTTTCTACGCGTGCTGTCGGTCGGTATTGGAGTGACGTCCTCTGCAAGAAGAAACAAAGAGCACGTCAAATTAAACTGGCGAATAATTCAGTCAGGGACCAGAGAATCCGACGACGAACAGAGTTCCACGAGTACCGGGAGAACTGTGCACAAAAATCAATATACCTATACGACCAATCTTCATGCCCGAACGAGCCAGAGCCCTAAGTGCAGATTGAGCACCAGGACCTGGAGTCTTGGTCTTATTGCCACCAGTTGCACGAAGTTTGATATGGAGAGCAGTAAGCCCCAACTCCTGCTAATACAACGCATTAAAGTAAAACAAATTATAATCTCGAGCTGAAAATTACCTTTTCAAACATGACGTCGTTTAACCTTGCATCTCTGCGACACATCTTGTGCTGCAAGCATAGCTGCATAAGGAGAGGATTCATCCCTATCAGCCTTCACCTTCATACCACCTAAATCAAAAGCAAAGATCATAGTCAAAATTGCAAGCATAGAAAGAGAAAGTGAGAGAGACTATTACAGAACCCCTCAATCGTTTATGATTTCCAACAGAATGTGCTATACTAAAACACGAAGTACAATTCAATCGTTTATGATTTTCAACAGAATCCCTAAATCATTTGTGATTTCGAACAGAATAGCACAACCGTTTATGATTTCCAACAGAATGTGCTATATGAAAAACATGAAGAATAGTTCGGCAATCAATCATATAAAACAATATTGGCAGTCCTGATAGAATAGCATGTATGATAAAACAATGCATGATTCTACTGAACTGCAGGAAATGTTTATTAATTAAGGTACCCAATGCAACAAATAAGGGGGCATGCAACAGGGCATCAGTTCTCCAAGGTGATAGAGAATTCAACAAAAGAGATTCAGCCACAAACTTTGTCATCACTTGCCCTGACTATCCATAATGATTGGGAGATCAAAACACCTATCACTACTAATCAGAAAATGTTATGCAAACATTTAGCCAAAAGACAAAGTTTGTTCTAATCAACTTCTGCAAAAAAAGAGTTCAAAGCATTGATGCCTGGGCATAATTAACTCCCAAGCGACATTCTTTCAAGAACATAAAAAACATTAAGCAGCACGAATAAACAATTGAAAAAAAAAAGTTATAAATCAAATTTGAGAAAGTTATATCCATACCAGTAATACGGACCAGAGTTTCCCTCCCAGACAGGTCAGTCACGTGCTACAATTAAAATACCAATGTAAGTGTTCGAAACAAAGCCAGCTACAGTTGGCTTTTCAATCTTGAGAAAAGTGCAATTAGATAGATATATAGAATGTAGTACGGACATACTCACAATGAAGGTGTCGTTGAACGAAGCAAAGATGTGGGCCACGCCAAACACACTGCCTTCCTTGGTGGCAGGTCCGAGGGTGACGTTCTCTTCCTTGGGCTCCCTGTTCTTCCTCTTCGACTATTAAAACCAAAGAGAAGTTAGATGTACATGAGGAAAAAATCCAAAGTAATTACACAATTAACATAAACATTCACATTACAAAACTGGATGAAAGGGATTCCTGGTATGGTCGGTCGGAGAAAAAAGAAAACATTTTTAGCAATATTTGGATAATTTCAACTAGTAAGAGTCAAAGATACCACATGAAAAACAAACTAACAAAAAAAATGCAAGCGAACTGAATGACATATAGCAAAATAATACAAAAAAGAGTAAGAACTCGCCGATTTCAATGTTATATAAATATAACAATTCAATTGAAAAGTAATACTGAAACCTTATTTGATCTCGTGTGTGGAAACTGTGGAAGTGTATCAATTACATACAGCACAAATCAGCCGCATTGATTAAATCCCGTTTACATTTAACAAAAATATAATATACAACAAGATCCGAATCATCGACACATTGGCGCCGGCTTCACATCATCCAAAAGATGGTTACCAAGAAAAATGAGATTCATATCCCTAACAATGTATGCTAAGGTATCTACATCATGCGAATAGCAAACCAAGAACAGTGAGTAGTACCAAGAACTCTACACAAATCTACGTCCAAAACAATAAGAATCATGGACAGCAACAAGAGACCAGCTTAAGCAACACAAACTTCCATTTAAACTTAATGATTCTGAAAGAATAACAGGTTATATGCTGAATCGGATATAGATACATATGTGCACACAAACAAGAAGCAACGAAACAAATGCGCTTGAGATTTAAGGGAAGTACCATGGTTTCGGCTGGGGACTTGGTTAAGAAAAGACGCTGTGGGTAGAACCCTAATGCGGAGAGCTGTTAGAGAGTGGTAAAAACGTTAAAGGTCTCAAATTTATAGCAAGGTTTTGAGCAAGTAGGCCTTTGATCGTGTATTATAAGCCCATTGATATGAGTTTGTCGATGGACCAAGTTTTAAGAAGTTAGGCCGTTTGTAGCATATTTACTAAATGGGCTTTACCCTCTACTAACTCCAATCCGAACTGGACGTGATTACGGATGACATTATTAGGATGGCAGCGGGACGTGATTACAAATTAACTCTCCTTTTTAGGTGATATTTTTTAATTTTTGGATGTTTATTTATCTAAAAAAATTTATTTTATATTATTATTTATTTAAAATCTTGTACTGCACGTCGATTTAAATGAAATTTCATCAATTTGAGAACTAAAATAAATATTTGAAATTAATTTATATTCAATAACTCCATAATTGTTTTGTACCACTAATTTTTAACTTGGTCAATTTTTACACATGACATCCTTCTGGGCCAATGTAGATTTCTTGAAATGGACGGTAATAAACATATCTTCTTAATTTAATTCAAAAAATAATGAACATATAAAACAGAAAGATATTGAATCGATAATATTAATTTTTTTCATATACTTTGTGGATTTGAAATGTTGGCCAAAATAATATGAATAATGTTAGAAAACTGCAACAAACTAAAGAGGATACAAAGCGAATAGAGAGAATATAAAAAAGATATTTCTCTTGGAATCAATTTTCATTAAGAACTGAAGTCATATTGGAAAATTTCAGATGGCACAAACGTAATTACATAATTTCATCAGGGACATAATAGTCGTTCACATGTTATAATATATTATCTTATTACGCACTTCGAGAAGTACTCGTTTCAACACTCCCTCTTGAATGACTATGCCTTATAGCTGCCTCATTAAAAAACTTATCAGGAAAACCCTCTAGGACAAAACCATGATAAGGGAAAAAGAGTACAGTTATATAAGCTCCCCCTCGAGTTAACAAGGGTGAGTATCTTCATAAATTTCGGAGATGTAGCATCCCAATATTGTGAACATGTTTTCTGAAAACTGAGGTTGGGAGCGCCTTTGCAAATAAATCTGCAACATTGTCACATGACCGAACATACTGAATGACAATCTCCTTCTTCTTTTTACGTTCTTGAGTGTATGCGAAGAACTTTGGGGGAATGTGTTTGGTTCTGTCGTTCTTGATATATCCTCCATTGGTCTGCGCAACACATGCAGCATTATCTTCAAACAACATTGTTGGATCTTTATTAACTCGTAATTCAATGGCTTCCTTAATGTGTTGAGTGATAGCTCTAATCCATACACATTGCTTCGTGAAGAGCAATAACTTCAGCATTGTTTGAAGATGAAGCAACTAGTGTTTGCTTTTGGGAACACCAGGATATTTCAGTACCACCGATCATGAAACATAACCAGTTTGTGATTTGACTTTATGGGGGTCTCATAAATAACTTACATCTGCAAAACCAGTTATTTCATCTCTTGAATCTTTGGGATAAAATAATCAATTGTTCCTTTGAGATAGCGAAGTATGTGTTTAATCACATTCCAATGACTCCGTGTTGGATATGAGCTATATCTTGCCAATACATTCATAGCAAATGCTATATCTGGTCGCGTACAATTTGCAAGATACATAAGAGCTACAATTGCACTCAACTATGCTACTTCAGGACCAAGTATTTCTTTGTTATCTTCACAAGAATGGAATGTAACATTTTCAACATTAAGTGTCCTATTTATCATTGGGGTACTAACCGGATTTGCCTTATCCATATTAAAGTGTTTTAAGTTCCTTTTTCGTATGATTGGATTGATGTATAAATGTTCCACTATGAAAGTGTTCAATTTATAAACCAAAATATTTGATTTGTTCGAGGTCTTTCATTTCAAATTAACTTTTTAGATTGTTAACTACTTCTTGAATTTCATTAGGAATCCCAATGATGTTTAAATCATCAACATAGACAGCAATAATCACGAACCCAGTCGTAGTTTTTTTTATAAATACACATGGACATAATTGATCATTTGCATATCTACTTTTCACTCAAAACTCTGTTAGGCCATTATACCACATGAGCCAAGATTGTTTTAGCCCATACAAAATCGTTGTAGTTTAATTACACATAACTCCCTCAGTTTTGATTTTAGAGCTTCAGGCACTTTGAATCATTCAGGAATTCTCATGTAAATATTCTTATCCAATGATCCATATAAATAAGCCGTTACAGCATCCATGAGGCATATTTCTAGATATTTTAAACTGATAAGTTGATTAAGTATCTAAAGGTAATAGCATCCATGACAGGAGAATATATCGCATCATAATAAATTCCAGGTCTTTGGAAAAAATCTTGCGCAACAAGACGAGCTTTGTATCTACAATCTCATCTTTCTCATTTCATTTACGAATGAAAACTCATTTGTATCCAATCGGTATCAAATCTTCAAGTGTGACAATAATAGACCCAAATACCTTTCGCTTATTAAGTGACTCTAATTCAGCATATATGGCAGCTTTCCAACTGATCCATTCATGCATGTTTTGACATTCAGATATAGATGTTGGTTCCGGATCTTCATTCACGTTATCAATTTCTTGTGACATGGAATAACAAAACATGTCATCGATATCCTATATTTCATTTCGGTTCCATATTTTCCATTATTGATATAATTAATGGAGATCTCATTATTTTCTTCTTGTTGAAGGTTTTCTTTATCATTATGTGTTCCCTGGTTTATTTTTCATGTGTTTCTTCTCGAACACATACACCTAATTTGGATTCATCAGGTTTTCCACATTTATTCTTCTTTCGAGGAATTTTATCTTTGGAACCAACAGGTCGCCCACGCTTCAGGCGTGTTTTGGATTCATTTGTCATATTTTCATTGGACTGCTCTTTTGGAACCTCAATCCGAGCAAGAGTATTTGCAGTGGCTATATGTGACTTTGTCACTCTTTTGCGTCTCTAAATGCATCTGGTAGTTGATTTGCTATATTCTGCAAGTGTATGATCTTTTGAGCTTCTAACACATTGTTTTGTGGGAGGATCAAGATGTAGTAATGATGATGTACACCACTGAATTTCTTTTTCCACTTGTTTCTCTTTTTCACCTAAGAGTGGAAATTTTTCTTCACTAAAATGACAATCAGCAAATCGAGCGGTGAAAATATCACCTATTTTTGGTTCAATATATCTGATTATCGAGGGTGAATCATATCTCAAATAAATTCCCAATTTTCTTTGTGGTCCCATTTTTTTACGTTGCGGTGGAGCAATTGGTACATATACGGCACAGCCAAAAATTCTAATATGTGAAAGATTTGGTTCTTGACCAAATACTAACTGTAAAGGCGAATATTTATGATATGCATTCGGTCTAATACAAATTATTATTGCAGCATGCAAGATAGCATGTCCCCATATAGAAATGGGGAGTTTCGTTCTCATTATTATTGGTCTGCCAATAAGTTGGAGATGTTTGATTAATGATTCAGCCAAATCATTTTGTGTATGAACATGAGCTACTAGATGTTCAACATCAATGCTCACTGACATACAATAATCATTAAAGGCTTTAGATGTAAATTCCCCAGCATTATCAAGTCGAACTTTCTTAATCGTGTAATATAGGAATTGTGCTCTCAATTTGATTAATTGGGCAAGAAATCTGGCAAATAATTTTTTTGTGTTCATTGTGTATCGATTATATAACGTCGAATGTGATGCGGTGAATACGTGAATTTATGTGCTTTTATGTGGCTTTACATATGAAAAGGTGAAAAGTTATGCCGTCCCAGCGGGGACAAAGATACATTTAAAACGAACGTTCATTCTGTAACACCCCCGAGATATTCGGAGAATATCACAGCGCCGTGGATCCCTGCCTGGGACCTATAACACCCCTAATCTACTCGGGGATATTACACGCCATAGACCCCTTTCCGCTAGGAGCTACCAGGCAGGAGACTACAAAACAAAACCCACATGCGGTCGACTCGACCAAATATAAAACCACAGACCGATTAGATCCCTCAAAACACAACATATCCGTACATATGATAAACCAAAATACAACTCGATCACATAATACATAAAATGTCCATCCCCCCAAGGATGACAAGGAAAACTCAAACCGGCCGATAATTAACGGACAACCGACTCCAACTGTGACTAGCATTGCTGCTTTACATCATCCTCTGAGCCGATCCTGTGGTTGCTCTCTCTCCAATAAGAACACCTGGAATAAATAACAAAATCCCCAACGAGGGGTTAGCGATGGAATCGCTAGCAAGTAACCAAGCTATAAAGTTATACATCAAGAATACAACCGTTATGAAAATAACCTTTCGACAAAGTGGTAACACGATCCCCGAGTCTAAAGTCTTCTCGAAAATGGTTCCCATTAGGGAGGATCATAAAGATAATTTCAAAACACAGTAGAAAGAATAATTGAGAACATTGGGGGTCTCAATGTAAAATCATGAAAAGATTTGTGGTTCTCATTTTCAAAAGGGTTTTCTTTCAAAATTATGAAGATGCTTCAATTCTCAAACAAGCCTTAAAGGCTGAACCACAATCACCAATATAACCAGAATCTAAGATTCATACAATCACAGTTCAGAGATATCCAGTCAAATACTCAAATCACCTCTGTGGCCTCGATGGGACCCATCTCGGATTAGATACCAAAAAAAAACAAGTATAACTCACCCATAAGTTATCTTGACATCTTACTCGCAAGTAACGATTCTCGGAGCCCTCTCCGGACCTACCCGATTAGATAACCTTATGGTCAAATCATATAAATTGGCCGTACTCGCAAGTACGCGCCGTCGGAGGCCTCACGGGTCCCTACTCGGTTAATCATCATTCAAACACGCCCATAAGTTATCGTGACATCGCACTCGCAAGTGACGATTCTCGGAGCCCTCTCCAGACCTACCCGATTCGATAACCTTATGGTCAAATCATAGCATCTGGCCGTACTAGCAAGAACGCGCCGTCGGTGGCCTCACGGGTCCCTACCCAGTCAATATCTCAATTCACCGATTTCACAACAACATGGGTATAACATTCGCCACAATCACAAACACATAAAATCGTGAGTTAATGCAACAAACACTTTCACAAGGCGTAACATTCATGTCACACCATCATCTAGTAAACATTCTAACAAGTGAACAAATCAAATATTCCACAATTCCTCGGATAACTACTCACTTCTAAATATCCGTCTCGAACACATTACACATGAAATGGTGGTTATCATTCTCCAAGCATTTCAAGTTTACGCTCTTATTTACTTTCATAGAATCACATATTCATTTAGTAGTAAATTACGACCAAACGTTCAATCACTAACAAGTCCATGTTAATTCCACGACACGTCACATTCTCAAAGTATAAATATTATAGACAAGATACTCGCATCAAGTCCAAAGCGCGCGAAACAATGGAAAGCTCGACCGGAATACTCAAACACCTATAATCCTCCGGCAAAAACAACAAAGATACAATCACAATGAAAATCCAGGCCAAAAACAACGGAAATTCCCATCAAACCATCGATGGGAACTCATTGGGACATTTAATCGAACATTCAACGTTCGATAACTCCCAAGAACACTCGAATCATCAATCGAGTTGAAAAAATTCGAAATACAGATATACAACTCATAGAACATGATTAATAATGCTCAATAACATCAACCGATTCATCAAAATCGGACGAACAACGGAGATCAAGAAGAAATCCCGAAAGTTAACCCTAGGAGATTTCAAGAAATTACCTCGATCCGGCGAAGAACAAGGATTTGATGTTGTTATAATCAACAAGGGCCTTCCAAAACACCTTGGAATTGAGTGGAATCGACCGAGAATCGATGTTCCCATCTCCCTCGTCCAGCCGCGAGAAGAAGAAGAAAAGTGAAGAAAATGGCTAAGGACCCGTCGCCCAGGCCATTTATAGGCGTGTTCATTACGGCCGTAATCGGCAGGTCCTTACGGCCGTAACTCGGACCATACAGTCGTACTCGGCAGGTCCATACGGTCATAATCAGGTTCCAGGCCTCACTGTCCGAAAAACGAATGGGTGTTACGGCCGTAACCGGCAAGGCATTACGGTCGTAACTCGGCAGCCTTGCGGCCGTAACTGATTATACCTTACGGCCGTAACAGGCAATGTCTTACGGCCGTAACTCGGCAGTCTTACGGCCGTAACTCGGCCAGGCCTCTGGCTGAAACTTGATCGTTCCGACAGCCCGGTTCGGTGCTCGACGACGACTCGGATACACTAATGCACCTACTACGATTCAAAACAGTAACGATCCAAATACGAAACGTAACATACCACATTCCAAGCATACAATAGTCAAAGATGCGCCGGCGATGCAAGTCTCACCCGACGAACTACACAACAGTACGTATCATACAATGAATCAAAGAAAAACGTATCCCACATAATCGTAACGAAATAAATAATCGGAACCAAACGACAAATAATTCAAGGTAACCGAAATAAAAATCTCGGGTATTACATTCTACCCCTCTAAAAAGAAGTTTTGTCCCGAAACTTAAACAGAAAAGGTGAAGCAAGTAGTCATCAAAGTGAACGGACAAATAACCTCAGCGATCTACCAGGTCGATCCTGACAATGGTGCTGAAACTCGATTCTGAGAAATCTCATGGAATGATTCACAATACTGAACTCCGTGGCCCTCAAGCCCACAGTTATAACAAGTAATCGACTGCGAAGGACAATTAGCTCGCACATGACCAACAACGTTGCAATTGAAACATCTCCCAGTCTGACTAGGAGTCAAAGAAGATAACTTGGAACTCTTGATTCCACCAAAAGAAGAAAGGAAAGATTTCGTCGTACGACTACGTGAAACTCGATGAGAAGAATTACTGGCTCCCACACCATCCAAAAAATCTCCAGACGTCCTCTGCCTCTTCGGCTCATGCAAAGGCCCAGTAGATGTCGATGCCATCTCGTATGCCATGGCTCGATTCTGATACTCTCTCAAAGTAACACAAGTGAAACCCGACATGTACTGTCGAATCTCTGGTCTCATCCGCATGTCGAAATGACAGATTTTGTCTTCCTCGGTCCTCATCTGCCTCTTCACGTAAGCGAGCTGTCGACTATAATCGATAATAGCCTGCAACACGGGTATATCCTGCGGCTCGACTAGGTGAAAATCTCGGATCCTCTGCTCTCGAATCGGCTTCGGATAGAACTCCACTTCTATCAACTTCTTGAACTCCTCCCAAGTAACAGCATGATCCTGAGGCTCAACGGCCTCCCACCAGTTAGCGGCGTCACCGACGAAAAGGAACTGACCGATAGGAATCCTCCGCTCCTCGGGACAACCAACTGCCTTAAAGATCTTCTCCAGTTGGAAAAGCCAACCGTCCCAGCCCAAAGTATCACCCGCGCCCGCAAAGCGAGGAGGACACATACGAACCACTTCTCTAAGCCACTGAGTCGACCCGACATCCTCATTCGCGGCATTGTTACGCTGAACACTTTGAGCGAAATGTGTCATCAGTGCGCCACCTGCTGGAGTATAGTAGCAACACCAATACTAATGCCATTACCGACAGCATGATCCTGACCACGCGACTGATCACCACGACCCCGACCTCTCGGCATGCTGAACGGATAACCGTTCAGAATGACAAAACAAACACTACATAATCAATATAGGGCAAACAACGGTAACACAATGAAATATTTATTCTGAGTCATAACACGAATACACGAACTATCACTACAACGATAGAATTCAAATTCATAAATCATTTACTTAGCTATTTTAACACAACGTACTACCTTTACCAAAGCAATCACGGTCAAAACCACAATCATATCGTCGTGGTCGAATATGGGTAATATTTTAAAAATAAAATTTTCCTAGGTACTTGTCCAAATAATAGCATTTTTAAAATTCCTGAATTTGAATAATTGCTGACGTGAATTTTTGAAAGGAAATGTTTTTAATACCTCGGTCATTTGATAAGAACTATGAACCCATTATTATATCTATTTCGTTTTGAAAATCATTTGAAAAACATCTTGAAACACCAATCTATTTGATAACAATATCATCAAAAATGACCTAATCGACGTATATCATCCTTACTACCAATCAACTACCACATCCGGATAACGTCAAAGAATAATACAATTAAACCGTAACTATGAAATCATAACATCTAGGCGTACACCCATAACTCGCTAATAAGAACGGTGACAATTTATAATACGTCAATAATATGCACACATGATAAGAAACTAAGTGCAATACTGATATCGCAGTTAGAGTTCACAATCATCACAGACGGACCATATGACTAGGTCGACAGGGATTAAACAACAGATAATGAGCACAAATAGAATTGTAGCAACAAAGGTACTACCGCGACAGTCAGAAGCTTAAAGTCGTAACAACTAACTGTAAGATGGAAAGAATCAACTCAACAGTCTCAAAACGGCTCCGAAGGTTAAGGATCGACTCCTAACAATGTATCTCGACACTTAGGAAGTACTTTAAAAATTTTTCGACGGGCAGAACAGCATAACAAACACACAATGTTTAATATTTCGAAACCCAAAGTCGCTGGCAAAACAGAAATTTTCCAAAATTCTTTTGATCAAAACCAAAGATGACGGTAATATTTTGCAGTGCCCGAAATAAATTAAAATACATTTTTCCAAATACCGTCTGATGGTGTAGTTTGAAAATACAGGATCAACTTGTCAAAACCCAACCGATTTCAAAACCCATACAGGCTGTTGTTTAATCGCACCATCAAAATATTTTCAAAATCGACTTTCACAAAAATGCTCCGACCCTTAAGTCCTTCAGAAACACGTTCTCAAACCTACCTGCAGCGGCATAATTACGACAATTCAAACAAAAATAGTCGAACTTAAAACAGCAAGCTCAAATGGCAAACAGAATCACAAATTCAACCAAATACATCTCGTGTAACACCCTCGGTTCAGCCTGGGAATATTACACGCCTTGGATTCCACACCGAAACCCACCAGGCTAAAAACATTTTCAAAGACATTCAAAAATACGCCAAAAGGCCGATGACGGTAGTATTTTCCAAAACTCACAAAATAATTTGTCAAACCGTCATAAAACGTTCAAGGCCAAAATGCCAAAACTCGATTTAGGGAATTGGTTTTATGAAATAAAACTCGGCTTGCAAAATACCGAAAGCCATTTTGAAAGAACTCACGCAGCGGATAAACTACAGTTCGAAAATATATTTCGTGTGCATCAAGTTTAAACATACAACAAAACCATCCATCTGAGTTTCTCACTGACTCAACTGTCGATACCTTTTCGAAATCCATCAAGGTTCATAATTTTCACATCATACCACCCCACACGGCGGTTCAAAGTCAAAATATCAATATGTCAAATTGTACACACGTACAGTGTGTCACAAGTATCGAATACAACTCCATTACACAACACCGTGCAAATAAAATTATGCACCACAATTAATTTGCGCAGATGGAATCATGAAATACAAATACCTCGCATAAAAGAGGAGACTTACGTCCACAGGCTGCACGGAGATGATGGTTGCACCACGATACTAATCACAACTTATCACAATTGATCACAACGGATCACCACGATCACACTTGTTCACAATTGCTCACCCGGGTGACATGACAAGACACGACTCGACAAGACCCAACTAGACCCAACTGCCTAGGTTTTTGCAAACCTAGGCTCTGATACCATTTATGTAACACCTCCAATCCACTCGGGGATATTACACGTCGTAGACCCCTTTCCTCAAGGAGCTACCAGGCAGGAGACTACAAAACAAAACCCACATGCGGTCGACTCGACCAAATATAAAACCGTAGACCGATTAGGTCCCTCAAAACACAACATATCCGTACATCTGATAAACCAAACTACAACTCGATCACATAATATATAAAATGTCCATCCCCTCAAGGATGACAAGGAAAACTCAAACCGACCGATCATTGACGGACAACCGACTATAACTGTGACTAGTATCGCTGCTTTACATCATCCTCTGAGCCGATCCTGTGGTTGCTCTCTCTCCAATAAGAACACCTGGAATAAATAACAAAATCCCCAACGAGGGGTTAGCGATGGAATCGCTAGCAAGTAACCAAGCTATAAAGTTATACATCAAGAATACAACCGTTATGAAAATAACCTTTCGACAAAGTGGTAATGTAACACCCCCAAGATATTCGAGGTGTATTACAGCGCCGTGGACCCCTACCTGGGATCCACCAGGCTAACACAAGAAAACACCTCTCGACTAACCGTCTCGGTTAGCAAGGAAAACAATTGTTAACAACAAGAACATAAAACAACACGTCCGGTACAACCGGCATAATAAACATCAACCGACAAATACAGTAACTCCAACAAAGACCAATCACAATCTGAGAGGAAAAGCCTAAGTACTCGCGAGTACAATCTATAAGTTTACAATTTGGAAAACACCCACATCAAAAGAGACAGTAGGAAATAACAAGACTCAATTTCACATGTCAATAACCTTGGTCGACATCCTCGTACCATCCCAGCGCCCGCTCGTCTGGCTGAACATAACCTGAAATCCATAACAAGAATTTCCCCGACAACGGGTCCCTAGAGGGGTTAGCAATTACGCTAGTACAAGTATTCAAGGCAAACCAATCGCTTACACATTTCATAGTACATGCACCAATATCAATTCAAAAACCAAAACCAGACATGTCTCTTCCGGAAACAAACAGTCACAATTAATTTGCCTAGGACCGGGATGAAGCCACGAATCCCACTCGAGGCCTCTAAGGACCCTCCCGAGCTGGCCACATTCATAAAACAAACCAAGCACCACACGTCACCTAGGACCGGGACGAAGCCACGAATCCCACTCGAGGCCTCTAAGGACCCTCCCGAGCTGGCTAGCGAATCAAACTCATGAATCCAGGACGAAGCCATAGATTCCCTCGAGGCCCCGTCGGACCCTCCCGAGGTGAGTAAAGCACACACAATATACATTACCATTTCATGTTAAGCATAAAGGTTTCCAAGAAATACTTGCCTTGGATTATTGACGACGCAACGAGCGGAAAGGAAAGTCACCGACGAACGCTAGGAACCAATGAAACTGAACCTAACGATTCGAAGAATACAATCACAACCATTTCTAAATGAATACGGAATTGGAATACACCCGAAAACCCGCCTACGATTCATGTATATTCGTATATAAACAACAACGAGGGCGGACCACAACCAAACCCTCTCGATTCCGTAAAAATCACGAAATATACCATGAATCCGTAGGGAAACTAAGAATACCAACAAGATTAATCATATTCATCATGAATTAATCGACAAAACGGAACGAATCGGACAAAAGCGAAAATCCCCAAATCTACCCAAAAGTAGGGTTCTAAAGATCTAACCTTGATTATTTGGATCGAAGGATGTTATAGGATGATTGATCAACGATATAACCTCAAGAACTTCATGGATTTGTTGTTCAACAACATGGTTTCGTCTCCTCAGAAACCCGGCCATGAATAGAAGAGAAATGAAATGAAAATGACGGAGAAAGTCATTTGATCTGTCATTTATATCTTGGCGGAACTAGCGTGCGCTATCGGCCCGATGTCGGCCGAGCACACTCGGCCATGGCCCGCACGCGACCGGCACCACCGACCAGTCTGCCGGCCGTGACTCGACCGCCCGACTCCCGCTAACGTGCGCTACGGCGGAAGCTGCGCGCTTGGCGACATCGTCAGTAGCCACTGGGTGACAACTCATCCGTGCGTCGCTAGTCGGCCGCGGCGTGCGCTACCCCTGCCGGTTAGCGCGCTCTGACCGGCGATAGCGTGCGCTACCGCCGATCTGGCCGAGTCGAACCTCGAATACCTCTGCCCGGGCGATAGCGTCTGGGCGACTCGGCAGCGTCGCTACACTGCTGAAGCTAGCGCGGCGTCCGGCCGTGGCGTGCGCTACGCGGTTCTGCCGTGCTGCTCGGCGATGTCGGCACTCGTCCGGCCGATCCCGCACCGTCCGGCGGTACTTTCGGCCGCCACGACCCGACGCCTCGATTTAAGCGCCGCAGGCGGACACGGCGAAAAGTTCGCGGGCGGCGTCAGCGACTCGAGATGAAAGCGTAATGCAATAATTAATCATACGCGACCAAGAAAAGGGTCAAGGCGACAAATCTGAGATATGGATACCCGTAACTTTCAAGAAATTACAAAATGGCCCAAAACGCCCGGAAATCACGATACGTGATCGAATAACCAAACCGAAGTTCACAACACGTCTAACAAAGTTAAACGGACTTGCGGGAAACTCGAGACAACAGTTTCGGACGAGATTCGCAAGAATCGAACTCAAGTGCGGAAAAGTCGCTAAAAAGCACAGAACTCAACAAAACAACACCGAAACGAACTCGGATGACAAAAAGTGTAGAATTAATCATTCTCAGAATAACGAAACAGTCATGAGGGAGCCGTCAAAACGGACTCCGGCCGAAAAAAGAAATTTACCAAAAATCGAAAATTGCGGATATTACATTCTACCCTCCTTAAAAGAAGTTTCGTCCCGAAACTTAAAATAAGTAGGGAGAAGCAATATCCCTTGCCAGGAAAACTCGACGAGATACACAAAACCGAAGACTCGCGCCCGAAAGCGGCGCAAGGAACGCAAAGAGACATACGGCGAGAAAATACGCTCTAGGGCGACTAACACAACGTCACCGGTAGAGACATAATAAAATCAACGAGTGACAAGCGTCATTAAACGGATAATACAATCAAGTCAATTATCCGAACAATCACAAAACACAACGAACGAAAATCAATATGATTGACCAACCCAACGGTTCATCAATCAAAATGCGAGCCAAACGCTGAACAAATACGGAATTCCACCGCCTAAAGATTGGAAGATCGAAAGCGAGACAAATTTCCCGAACTTAAGGGAATTACGAAGGAGCACAGGCGCTCAACAATCACGAAACGAGAACAAAACCGAACAAACAAGCGATTGAGGCAACAAAAATCGAACAATCATGTCGAAACACGTAGGATAATAAAATTCAAACAACAACTCCCGGGATGACTGGTGAGCGACAAGGCGTGCATTCCCACAATATCCACAGGAAAGGGAATAGCGATTGAAAAGCCACAACGACAAACGAGTTATTCGAAACAATACCACCTCGTTCGATCAACAAAAGCAAGGGATAGGGAAAGTTCAGAAATGTTAACGAGCATAAACGAGTTGGTAGAGCTAAAAATACAGAAGTTCAAAATCCGATCCACTTTGAATAAAAGAACTATTAGAACCAAAAGATGTTACTTCCGAACAAGATTCACAATAGTCGAACCGAATTCGGAAAAGTCACAGCGATAACCAGATCGACTCAAAACCAGATTACAGCTCGTTCGAATGATGAAACCAAGGTATAGATCAAGTTCAGAAGGTATCAATGAACACGAGCGAATCGATAGACTGGAGAAAGAGAAGTTATAGAAGTCAAAATAGTACGGGTATTACTTTTGACCTCGCTCCCGAAACTCACAACAACGGAACCAAGGTAACAATACAATAAGCAACCGACACGATGCGGAACAATCACCGATGCACACAATCATACCAACCCGAGCTCTAACAGCTCGCATATATGCGATAACGCATAAACCGCTACGAGGCGACAACATCGATACCAATATCACACCCTCGCGAGGCTACCACGACAACTGTGTGGCGAACGACTCAACGCTCACACCACCAATTCAACAACAACTCGGGGTTAACACCCTAACGAGAGCACGAACATCACACATATATTCCCGGACCACAATTAGGAATGATAGGTTTTGAAAACAAAACCATCTTTTGAAAATAACTTGCAAGCACCAGTTGATCTTGAGTATCATATATCAAAAAGTAGTACAAACATCGTCATCGAGACTAAAAAAAAATCATCTTGCGTTTGAAAAAAGAAATGAAGACACCTTTCGTTAAATTAAAACTTGTCAGCTATATTCGACCTTCGGGTCTAAGCGAATGCATTTCTAAATCATTAGAAATATTTCTAAATATTTTGATCCTCAAAGTAGAATAATTTTGAAACATAGCGTGACACTAGTAGGCATCTTGAGAGCACTGTGAGAAAATAATTTATTTTAAAAGTACGTCTCGAGGTTTATTTTCTAAGATACTCAAGGTTTTTCAGAAGTACAATAGGCCAAAATGCCCAAAATTCGCACGTATCAACATTTACTTAAACACATCATATCACACGCATCAAATCGCTCAAAATCACGACAGTAATATACAATCCTCAGGATATGTTTAACAACATCGTTAAAACAACAATCGGTTTATCAAAACTGGATGGAAAACGATATCAAGAAGAAAACTCCAAAAAGTCAACTCTAGGGATTCAAGAAAATACCTAGATTCGGCGAAGAACAATGGATTGGATGATGTTAAAAATCATCTAGGATACTCCAAAACACCTTTGGGTGGAAGAAAAATCAGCCCAGATGCGAAACCGAGTCGCTACGTCTCAAACTCATGGACGAAAGAGAAGAAATGAAGAAAAATGCAACTTCTAGACTGGTGTCCGGTATTTATACTGGACACAATTAGCGTGCGCTAATCATTAAGGTTAGCGTGCGCTATCACGGCACTAAACAAAACTCCTGACCAAAAATACACTGTTAGCGTGCGCTAATCCCAAGTGTTAGCGTGCGCTAACGAGAACTTGACCAGTCCGGTGAGTTCTGGGTGCTCTGAACTACCAGGTAGCGTGCGCTATTCTCCCTTTAGCGTGCTACCAACGTACTCTCGCGCGCGTAAGCCGTAAAGCGTAGCGTGCGCTAACAATTCACAGAGACAACAACAGAACATATCATAAAAATTACATGCCGTAAACCCTTCTCACAAGGATTTACCAGGCTAAGCATGATTTCCCATCTCATTTCGAAAATGCTAAAAGACCAATGACGGTGATATTTTCCAAAACTCAAAAACTCATTTGTCAAACCATCATGAAATATTCAAGGCCAAAATGCCAAAACTTGATTCAAGGAATCGGTTTCTGAAATAAAACTCGGTTGCAAAAATACCGAAAGCCGTTTGAAAGAACTCACGCATGGATAAAATACGTGCGAAAATACATCGATGGTGACACTCCTCGTATAACCCAAATACGAGAGTCTATTAAACACATATCGTGATATCAAAATCCATAGAAGGATTCCATCATTCAATAGTCTAATCATACAAATAACTCGTGTCACACGAGGCACAACACAAGGAAGGAGTTTTGCATCCATAGGTGCACGTAAGTGACGGCCGCCCTTTGATACTAATCACGACCAATGATCTCAAGCGACGCGTCGCGATGCGACTAAGTCGGACAAAATCCGGCGAGACAAAACTCAACCAACACAACTTGGCTCGGCGGCTAGGTTTTCCAGGCTAATCTGATTTTAAAATCGTATACTCTAGTTATTCGAAAATAAAACCGATAAGTTAAAAATCGTTTTCAAGACCCTTTTAAACACGACAAGGGCTTAACAGCGGTGGCATTTTATAAAATGTCCTAAAACACTTTTAAACACGACCTTTAAATACCGACTCAAGGTTTTATTTGAAAATACAAGGCTGGCTCGCCCAAATTCATGTCACTTTCAAAAACCCACAATACGATCAAGTCTAAGAAATTTTCAAGCATGCACGCCGCATGTATTATTATTAATAGAAACACATTGGTTGTAAATAACAATAATTAGCCAAGTACCAACAATTTTCGAACACACGCATATACGGCATTCAAAAATCACCAGTTCAACAAGCGCAATTCGGGAATACTAATTCGAAGCATATGTCAAACTATCTCTTCAAGTTTGACAGCGTAACCAAAGATCACCGATTTGGACGTATGTCGAAACCAGCTATGTGAGTTTCTCAACAAACTCTGCCATCAATACCTATACCGGAACATATCAATGTTCAAAACTTCTACATCATACTGCACCCTTCGGTGTCCAACCCATCAGTACATTCGGCTCAACATACATTTAGTATATCGCAATTACCAAACACAGATTCCATCATACAACAAAAGACTAGAGAGTCAAGCCCTCTCACAATATACCACGGAGCAAAATTTGGATCTTTCGATCACCAACGATCCCACCAATGCTAGGAAGTTTAGCGATGGAAGGCTCGCAAAATGACAAACGGTCAAGCCCAGAACGGCGCACATACTCCAGAGAGATAAAGGACTGCGCAATACTAGAATCAAAAGTACACAACCGGATGGATCGAGAAACAGCTCGGCGATAAGTACGAGAGAGGCAATCACAGTTCAAGAAGTGGAATTTCAATACGAGAAAACAAGAGAATTGAGTAAGGAAAACTTACGAGCCTTTGGATGTCTTGAGATGCGGCGGTGTGACAATGTGCAAAACAAAACACAACTAGACCCAAATAACCAACAAGCCTAGGTATCCATAAACACAGAGCTCGATACCATTTTACGTAACACCCCAAAATAATCGAGGTGTATTACGGCGCCGTGGACCCCTACCAGGATCCACCAGCTAACACAAGAAAACACCTCTCGACTAACCGTCTCGGTCGACAAGGAAAACAATTGTTAACAACAAGAACATAAAACCACACGTCAGGTACAACCGCATAATAAACATCAACCGACAAATACAGTAACTCCAACAAAGACCAATCACAATCTGAGAGGAAAAGCCTAAGTACTCGCGAGTACAATCTATAAGTTTACAATTTGGAAAACACCCACATCAAAAGAGACAGTAGGAAATAACAAGACTCAATTTCACATGTCAATAACCTTGGTCGACATCCTCGTACCATCCAGTGCAGCTCGTCTGGTGAACATAACACGAAATACATAACAAGAATTTCCCAGACAACGGGTCCCCAGAGGGGTTAGCAATTACGCTAGTACAAGTATTCAAGGCAAACCAATCGCTTACACATTTCATAGTACATGCACCAATATCAATTCAAAAACCAAAACCAGACATGTCTCTTCCGGAAACAAACAGTCACAATTAATTTGCCTAGGACCGGGACGAAGCCACGAATCCCACTCGAGGCCTCTAAGGACCCTCCCGAGCTGGCCACATTCATAAAACAAACCAAGCACCACACGTCACCTAGGACCGGGACGAAGCCACGAATCCCACTCGAGGCCTCTAAGGACCCTCCCGAGCTGGCTAGCGAATCAAACTCATGAATCCAGGACGAAGCCATAGATTCTCTCGAGGCCCCGTCGGACCCTCCCGAGGTGAGTAAAGCACACACAATATACATTATCATTTCATGTTAAGCATAAAGGTTTCCAAGAAATACTTGCCTTGAATTATTGACGACGCAACGAATGGAAAGGAAAGTCACCGACGAACGCTAGGAACCAATGAAACTGAACCTAACGATTCGAAGAATACAATCACAACCATTTCTAAATGAATACGGAATTGGAATACACCCGAAAACCCGCCTACGATTCATGTATATTCGTATATAAACAACAACGAGGGCGGACCACAACCAAACCCTCTCGATTCCGTAAAAATCACGAAATATACCATGAATCCGTAGGGAAACTAAGAATACCAACAAGATTAATCATATTCATCATGAATTAATCGACAAAACTGAACGAATCGGACAAAAACGCGAAAATCCCCAAATCTACCCAAAAGTAGGGTTCTAAAGATCTAACCTTGATTCGCTGGATCGAAGGATGTTATAGGATGATTGATCAACGATATTACCACAAGAACTTCATGGATTTGTTGTTAAACAACATGGTTTCGTCTCCTCAGAAACCCCACCATGACCGAAGAGAAATGAAATGAAAAATGACGGAGAAAGTCATGGTCATCATTTATATCTTGGTAGGAACTAGCGTCGCTAGCCTTCCGACTAGCGTGCGCTATCGGCGATGTCGGCCGAGCACACTCGGCCATGGCCCGCACGACCGGCACCGACCAGTCTGCCGACCGTGACTCGACCGCCGACTCCGCTAGCGTGCGCTACGGCCGGAAGCTTCGCGCGCTAGCCGACTGGCCAAAGAGCCACTGGATCGACAACTCATCCGTGCGTCGCTAGTCGGCCGGCGGCGGCGCTACCCTGCCGGTTAGCGCGGCGCTACGGCCAAGATGGCGTGCGCTACCCGCCGATCTGGCCGAGTCGAGAACCTCGAATACCTCTGCCCGGGCCGATGGCGTCTGTTGGTGACTCGGCAGCGTGCGCTACACTGCTGAAGCTAGCGCTGGCCGTCCGGCCGTGGCGTGCGCTACGCGGTTCTGCCGTCTGCTCGGCGATGTCGGCACTCGTCCGGCGATCCGCACTCCGTCCGGTGCTTTCGGCCGCCCGCGACGGCGCCTCGATTTAAAACGCGCAGGCGGACACGACGAAAAGTTCGAGGACGACGTCAACGACTCGAGATGAAAACGTAATGCAATAATTAATCATACGCGACCAAGAAAAGGGTCAAGACGACAAATACAGATATGGATACCCGTAACTTTCAAGAAATTACAAAATGGCCCAAAACGCCCGGAAATCACGATACGTGATCGAATAACCAAACTGAAGTTCACAACACGTCTAACAAAGTTAAACGGACTTGCGGGAAACTCGAGACAACAGTTTCGGACGAGATTCGCAAGAATCGAACTCAAGTGCGGAAAAGTCGCTAAAAAGCACAGAACTCGACAAAACAACACCGAAACGAACTCGGATGACAAAAAGTGTAGAATTAATCATTCTCAGAATGACGAAACAGTCATGAGCGAGCCGTCAAAACGGACTCCGGCCGAAAAAAGAAATTTACCAAAAATCGAAAATTGCGGATATTACAGGTAACACGATCCCCGAGTCTAAAGTCTTTTCGAAAACGGTTCCCATTAGGGAGGATCATAAAGATAACTTCAAAACACAGTAGAAAGAATAATTGAGAACATTGGGGGTCTCAATGTAAAATCATGAAAAGATTTGTGGTTCTCATTTTCAAAAGGGTTTTCTTTCAAAATCATGAAGACGCTTCAATTCTCAAACAAGCCTCAGAGGTTGAACCACAATCAACAATATAACCGGAATCTAAGATTCATACAATAACAGTTCAGAGATATCCAATCAAATACTCAAATCACCTCCGTGGCCTCGATGGGACCCATCCCGGATTAGATACCGAAAAACACAAGTTCAACTCACCCATATGTTATCTTGACATCTTACTCAAGTAACGATTCTCGGAGCCCTCTCCGGGCCTACCCAATTAGATAACCTTATGGTCAAATCATATAAACTGGCCGTACTCGCAAGTACGCGCCGCCGGAGGCCTCACGGGTCCCTATCCGGTTAATCATCATTCAAACACGCCCACAAGTTATCATGAGTCCGTGACATCGCACTGGCAAGTGACGATTCTCGGATCCCTCTCCAGACCTACCCGATTCGATAACCTTATGGTCAAATCATAGCATCTGGCCGTACTCGCAAGTACGTGCCGTCGGAGGCCTCACGGGTCCCTACCCGGTCAATATCTCAATTTACCGATTTCACAACAACATGGGTATAGCATTCGCCACAATCACAAACACATAAAATCGTGAGTTAATCAACAAACACTTTCACAAGGCGTAACATTCACGTCACACCATCATCTAGTAAACATTCTAACAAGTGAACAAATCAAATATTCCACAATTCCTCGGACAACTACTCACTTCTAAATATCCATCTCGAACACATTACACATGAAATGGTAGTTATCATTCTCCAAGCATTTCAAGTTTATGCTCTTATTTACTTTCATAGAATCACATATTCATATAGTAGTAAATTACGACCAAACGTTCAATCACTAACAAGTCCATGTTAATTCCACAACACGTCACATTCTCAAAGTATAAAGATTATAGACGAGATACTCGCCTCAAGTCCAAAGCGGGCGAAACAACGGGAAGCTCGACTGGAATACTCGAACACCTATAATCCTCTGGCAAAAACAACGAAGATACAATCACAATGAAAATCCAGGCCAGAAACAATGGAAATTCCCATCAAACCATCGATGGGAACTCATTGGGACATTTAATCGAACATTCAACGTTCGATAACTCCCAAGAACACTCGAATCATCAATCGAGTTGAACAAATTTGAAATACGGATATACAACCCATAGAACACGATTAATAATGCTCAATAACATCAACCGATTCATCAAAATCGGATGAACAACAAAGATCAAGAAGAAATTCCGAAAGTCAACCCTAGGAGATTTCAAGAAATTACCTCGATCCGAAGAAGAAGAAGGATTTGATGTTGTTATAATCGACAAGGGCCTTCCAAAACACCTTGGAATTGAGTGGAATCGGCCGAGAATCGATGTTCCTGTCTCCCTCGTCCGACAACCGCGAGAAGAAGAAGAAAAGTGAAGAAAATAGCTAAGGACCCGTCGCCCAGGCCATTTATAGGCGCGTTCGTTACGGCCATAATCGGCAGGTCCTTACGGCCGTAACTCGGACCTTACGGCCGTACTCGGCAAGTCCTTACGGCCGTAATCAGGTCCCAGGCCTCACTGTCCGAAAAATGAACGGGTGTTACGGCCGTAACCGGCAAGGCATTCCGGCCGTAACTCGGCAGCCTTGCGGCCGTAACTGGTTATACCTTACGGCCGTAACAGGCAATGTCTTATGTCCTTAACTCGGCAGTCTTACGGTCGTAACTCGGCCAGGCCTCCTAGCTGAAACTCGATCGTTCCGACAACCCGGTTCGGTGCTCGACGATGACTCGGATACACTAATGCACCTGCTACGATTCAAAACAGTAACGATCCAAATACAAAACGTAACATACCACATTCCAAGCATACATTAGTCAAAGATACGCCGGCGACACAAGTCTCACCCGACGAACTACACAATAGTACGTATCATACAGTGAATCAAAGAAAAACGTATCCTACATAATCGTAACGAAACAAATAATTGGAACCAAACGACAAATAATTCAAGGTAACCAAAATAAAAATCTCGGGTATTACAGGACCCACTAGACTAATTTTTACACGTGACACATCTCATTTCACAATATCCACTTAGGGGATAATTAATCCGATACAAACAAGGAATTCAAACCACTGACATCTACAATCACGAAGAAATACACGAAAGTTATACATCAACTAGAGAAGGACTTTCCTAAAGTACTCGAGTACCATTTATTATTACAAGGATGAAACGGACCAAATAGAATAATGCTCAAAATAAAGCGAACACAACTAGCCACAGTATCACGCCTCGCCATCATCATCGTATCGTCCCGATGCTCGCTCGTAAGGATCCTTAGAACCTGAAAAACACAAAAGGAGTTTTCCCCACACGAGAGGGGTTAGGGCAAGTATTACAAGTGAAACGTCACATCTTAAACAGAAAAGCACATGCCCAATTCCAAAGCCATGATAATGATTTTCCGGAAAATGCAATTATCCAAACATATCTCAATAATGACAATATATCTTGATTAACCGTGGACTCGATAATGCGCGAATCCCTCCTCGACCCCGTCGGGTCATCTCGGAGTGGCTAACCCAAATGTTCACGGAACCGTCATAAGCGAAACCCTCTTCGGCCCCGTCAGGCCCTCTCGGAGTGAACGAAAATAACTCTCACACTCATATGCATTACTTTCCACATTTAAGAATATAACTTTTACAAGAATCACTTGCCTGGAACGAGAGAAAAGGGGTACGAACGACGAGGTACCAAGGTTGAAGGAATCGACAACTCCGAACCTAGACAAGTTCGTAATCAACTATCAAAAAAACCTATCGGTATGAAAATAAGTTGGAATTCACCCGAATTTACTACCCACGATACATGTGTTCCAGGAATAAATCTCTTAGATGGTGAATTGCAAGTCAACCATCCCAAATACTCAATAACTCCGGAAATATACCAATAAATCCATAGGAAAACATGTATCACAAGTTGATAATTCATACTCGACATATTCCATCATAACAACAAGCTGGATCGATGAGATCGGAAGAAAAAACCCCCAAATCCCGAAAATCTAGGGTTGTGTGAAGTTTACCTTGATTTGGAGCGGTGGAGAGGATTAAACATTGATTAATCCGAACTAGAAGCTTGAAGATGTTGATAGATGATTGCAGCTGGAAGAAATCTTCACGAATCGCTCAAGGTTTCCCGAAATCACCCAAGGAAGGGGAAGAAGTGGAAAATGATGAATTGGGGCGGAAGTGTCCTATTTATACTAAATAGGAACTAGCGTGCGCAAATTATGAAGAATAGCGCGTGCTATCGGACTCACTGGGTAGTTCAGTGAACTATGCCTGCGTCGTTAGCATGCGCTACGCATATTGTAGCATGCGCTAACGCCTTAACATTAGCGTATGTTAACCAGGTGTTAGCATGCGCTACCTGATATTTGGTGCCCAGTAATTGGAGTCCAGAACTTATTGTCCTCTACCCTGCTTTGCCTTAGCGCGCGTTACCCCGATATCTTAGTGCGCGCTACTAATAAAGCTAGCGTGCGCCACCATCACACATAACGTGCGTTATATATTCTCCATTTCAGTCCAGTACCTACTGGACTGTCTGCCTCAAATACACAGGTAGCATGCGCTAATGCCGACTCATAGCGTGCGCTACCAGCACTCAATTAGCGTGCGCTATAAAGGGTGCGTAGCGTGCGCTACCCTTCACACGTAGGTGGTATAATCTCATCAAGGATCCAAAACAGCAACGATCCGAATAAGAAAGGGTAAATTCCAAATGATATGAATACCAAGATCAACATCAACTCACTAAACACTTACAACGAGTGTCGAAATTACAGAAGCACCAGAGCAGGAAATTACAAAAAGTACGGGTATTATATCATCCCCCTCTAAAAGGAAGTTTCATCCAGAAACTTAAGAAATGAATAACTTTGGGTATCTAGTGCGCATGTTCTCTTCGATTTCCCACGTTGCTTCATCAACTTTGTGCCTCAACTAATGAACTTTAACCAATGGAATGGTTTTGTGTCGGAGTTGTTTTACACGATGCTCTAGTACTTTCACTGGTTTCTCTTCAAATGTGACATCATCTACTATCTCAATGTCCCCGTAATCAATGATATGACTCGGGTCGGGAACATACCTTCTCAGTTGGGAAACGTGAAACACATTGTGAATGTGGCTAAGGGCTGGAGGTAATGCCAACTGATAGGCCAACTCACCAACTCTGTCGAGAATCTCAAATGGCCCAATATACCTCGGGCTAAGCTTTCCCTTCTTTCCGAACCTATAGACACCTCTTGTCGGTGATATCTTGAGTAGGACATGATCTCCCACATCAAATTCCAAGGCCCGACGACGAATGTCAGCATAGGATTTTCGTCGACTCTGAGCAGTCAACAATCGGTCTCGGATGATATAGATCTTCTCTTTGGTTTCCATCAACATATCGGGCTCCGTCCTGACTAAATCTGAAGCTTCGTCCCAACAAAGTGGGGATCTACACCGCCTACCATACAATGCCTCAAAAGGTGTCGTTTTGATCGATGCATGCCAACTATTATTGTAAGTGAACTCGATCAACGATAGGTGTATTTACCAATCGCTACTCCAGTCCAGGGCACACGCCCTCAGCATATCTTCCAATGTCTGGATCGTCCGATCAGTTTGACCGTCAGACTGCGGATGGAAAGAAGTACTCAACCTCAACTCGGTGCCCAAAGCCTGATGGACCGACCTCCAAAAATGCGACACGAAACGACCATCCTGATCGGAAACAATAGACTTTGGCATACCGTGTAATCTCACGATCTCTGATATAAAAATTCGGGACAATCGCTCCGGTCCCCACGTGTCCTTAATGCCAAGAAAATGTGTCGGCTTAGTCAATCGGTCAACAATAACCCAAATCATATTCATCCCCATCTTAGTCCCTGGCATCCCGGTAATGAAGTCCATGGTAATATCTTCCCATTTCCATTCGGGAATAGGGAGAGGCTTCAACAGCCCAGTCGGTCTTTGATGTTCAATTTTGACTTGTTGACATGTCAAACACTTTGATACAAACTCGGTGACATCTCTCTTCATGTTATTCCACCAAAAACTTCTCTTAAGATATTTGTACATCTTACTCGTCCCAAGATGGATCGAGTAAGGTGTAGCATGGGCTTCTCGGAGTATTCTCTGTCTCAACTCCGAGTCATTCGGAACACAAAGCCTATCTTGAAATCTCAAAATGCCATTCTCGTGGATCATAAAACCAGGGGCTTTCCCTTTTTCCACATCCACCTTCAGTTGGACAAATATTGGGTCATTCCCCTGTTTCTTCCCGACGTCGTCGATCAAGGACGGAATAATCTCAAGAGTACACATTTGACCCTGAACTCGCTAGATCCATACTTTGACTCCTTGCTCAATCAACTCCCGTCTGATCTTCTCTTGAGGTGTAAGGACCTCAAGCATCTGAAGAGATACCGACTTCTGGCTCAACGCGTCATCTACAACGTTGGCCTTTCCTCGATGGTAAAAGATCTCCAAGTCGTAATCCTTTATCAACTCCAACTAACGACGCTGTCTCATATTTAATTCCTTCTGGCTAAAAATGTACTTTAGGCTCTTGTGGTCGGTATAAATTCGACATGAAGAATCGTACAAATAGTGACGCCAGATCTTCAATGCAAACACTATGACAGCTAACTCCAAATCATGGGTAGGATAATTCAACTCATATGGTTTAAGTTGCCGTGAAGCATAGACAATAGTCTTATCATGCTGTAAGAGTACGCATCCAAGTCCTTGTCCTGATGCGTCACAATAAACCGAATACCCACCTATTCCCTGAGGCAAGGCTAAAACTGGCGCTGTAGTCAGACGCTCTTTCAGATCTTCGAAACTCCATTGTCTCTCTTCATTCCATTCGAACTTTTTGGACATCTGAAGTAATCGAGTAAGTGGTCGAGCACGTTTATAGAACCCCTCGACGAACCTTCGATAATACCCAGTCAGACCCAAAAAGCTACGAACTTCTTTCTAGTTCTTAGGCGGTGCCCGATCTAATACTGCCTCGATCTTCTAGGGATCTACTCTGACCCCTTCTGCCGAAATCACATGCCCGAGAAACATGACTTCCCTTAACCAAAATTCACACTTAGAAAACTTCGCATAGAGATGCTGAGTCCTCAAAATTTCCAACACTAATCGCAAATGCCGAGCGTGTTCCTCGTCATCACGAGAATAGACCAGAATATCGTCGATGAAAATGACTACACAGTTATTTAGATGCTCAATAAAGATCTTATTCATCAGCTGCATAATATCGTCGGTGCGTTGGTTAACCCAAAAGGCATAACCACAAACTCATAATGCCCGTGCCTTGTACGGAAAGCGGTTTTAGGAATGTCGGATTCCTTTATGCGAAGTTTATAATAACCGGACCTCAAGTCAATTTTCGAGAACATCGCGGCTCCCTGCAGTTGATCAAACAAATCATCGATACGCGGAAAAGGGTATTTATTCTTGATGATCACTTTGTTCAGCTCCCGATAATCGATACACAAATGTAGTGAACCATCTTTCTTTCTTATGAACAAGACCGGTGCACCCCAAGGTGAAGCACTAGGCCTAATATACCCTTTATCTAGAAACTCTCCCAGCTGTCTTTTCAACTCTTGCATTTCTGAAGGTGCCATACGGTACGGTGCCTTATAAATCGGGGTTGCACTCGATTCTAAATCAATTGTAAATTCAACCTCCCGCTCCGGTGGTAGTCCCGATAAATCATCTGGAAAAACATCCGGAAATTCATTTACTATAGGAATCGAGGGAAGTTCGAATTTCCCATCCTCTACCTTCGCAGCATAACACCAATACCCAACACAGCCTTCCCTAATAAGTTTTGTCGCCTTCAAGGTGCTAATTAAGAATTTTTTACACCCTATCTTGTACCATGTAAATGAATGCTCAGTACCGTCTTCGGCCAACATCGATATGACCTTCGTGCGATAATTCATTATCGCTCTGTGTCTATAAATCCAGTCGTCGCTGAGGATTAAATCTTCATCAACGATATCCACGACGATCAAATTCGAAAGCCACACTCTCTCAGCGATTAACACCGGACAATCTCTCACTTCTTCGTTCCCTACGATTCTATCCCCGCTGGATAGTTTAACCACAAAAGACTCACAAGCAGTCAAACACTCAATATTCAATCGACGTACACAATCCAAAGAGATGAACGAATGAGAAGCACCGGAACCAAAAAGCACTCTAACTGGATGAGATAAAACATAAACGATACATGTGGCTACGGTAGCCTCTGTATCTCCAGCTCTCCTCATCTCAGAGACACGTGGTTGCACCAAACCAGCACTGGGGGCTCCCCCTCTAACGGACTGACCACAGCCTCTGCCCCGACCGTAACTCTGGGACGGCTGACCTGCAGATGATTTTTGATTAACACTCGGTTCTCCAGGTATAGGGGCTGACGCTTGAGTCCCAAATGTATTTTCTTCTTCCGTACAGTACATAGCTCTATGGCCTTCCTGGCCGCAATTAAAACACTTCAAAGGAGGTAGACTGCAATCACGATTAAGATGGCCTTGTTGGCCACAATTAAAAACGTCACCACCCGGTTGGGCACACTAGTACCAGCTCTGAAATTCCGTTTACTTCCCGACGCACGGGAAGACCCTATGACTGGATAAATCACCGACTGAGATCCTCGTTGGTTGCCACCTCTACCGCTAGAAAACTTTCCAGTGGTCTTATGCTTCTTACTCTCATTTGTCGTTTCGGTATTAGTATAGGACATATCATATGCCAACGCTCTATCTTGATACTCCTTCAGGGTGGTGCACACAAATCCCGATATATAGTGTCGAACTTTTGGTTTCATCTGCATGTCAAAATGACGGATTTTATCTCTCTCTTCCTTCACTTGACTCTTCACATGATTGAGCTGACGATTGTATTCAACGATCCCCTGAGATAGAGGGATATCCTGAGACTTAGCCTCCTAAAAGGCTGGAATCCTGGCCTCCTGAACAGGCCACGGGCAAAAATCGTCCTCCATCAATTCTTTAAACTCGTCCCATGAAACCACAAGATCCTGATGTGTGACAGCTTGCCACCAACTAGCCGCATCCCTTGATAGAAAGTACTGAGCAACTGGCACCTTACGTGCCTCTGGACAATTTACGGCCATGAAAACCATATTCACATCATTAATCCAATATTCCCAGTCGATCAGATCATTTGCACCAATAAACTGGGGAGGGCGCATACGGATAACATCTTGTAACCATTTCTCTGCCCCAGCATCGGCCACAGGAGGTGGTTGGTTGAGCTGAACCGCCTGGGTTAAAAGAGCCATTTGATTTGCCACTTGCTGCAATATAGTGGCGACGCCCACATCCAGTTGGCTCCCTACGGAAGTTCCCAGACTGGCCGACGGCTCCTGATGACTACCGGTGCTAGGTTGGATCGAGTCTGACAAGCTAGGCGTAGCTGAGCCTTCTACCGAGCTGAGGGACATGGCCGCTCCACCAGCTGTGCCACGCCCTCGGCCACGACCACGGCCGCATCCACATCCTCTACCAGTTGACATTCTAAAGAGAAAAAGGGAAGTAAACTCATAAGTATGACTCGTATCATTCCCATATTGGATATGGATTTCTCAAGTCCCATAATCGAATAGCAATTATGAAATAAAGAGGGTAAGGAAAATAGGGAACTTACGAGTACCGGTCGTACTAAATAACGGCAACGCGATGATACTGTGATCTCGGAATAGTACAACTAGACCCAACAAACCGACAACCTAGGTATCCATAAACCTAAGCTCTGATACCAAATTCTGTAACACCCCCGAGATATTCGGAGAATATCACAGCGCTGTGGATCCCTGCCTGGGACCCACTAGGCTAATTTTTACACTTGACACATCTCATTTCACAATATCCACTTAGGGAATAATGAATCCGATACAAACAAGGAAATTCAAACCAATGACATCTACGATCATGAAGAAATACAAGGATGAAACGGACCAAAGAGAATAATGCTCAAAATAAAGAGAACACAACTAGCCACAGTATCACGCCTCACCATCATCATCGTACCGTCCCGGTGCTTGCTCGTAAGGATCCTTAGAACGTGAAAAACACAAAAGGAGTTTTCCCCACACGAGAGGGGTTAGGACAAGTATTACAAGTGAAACATCACATCTTACACAGAAAAGCACATGCACAATTCCAAATCCATGATAATGATTTTCCGGAAAATGTAATTATCCAAACATATCTCAATAATGACAATATCTCTTGGTTAACCGTGGACTCGACAATGCGCGAATCCCTCCTCGACCCCGTCGGGTCATCTCGGAGTGGCTAACCTAAATGTTCATGGAACCGTCATAAGCGAAACCCTCCTCGGCCCCGTCAGGCCCTCTCGGAGTGAACGAAAATAACTCTCACACTCATATGAATTACTTTCCACATTTAAGAATATAACTTTCACAAGAATCACTTGCCTGGAATGAGAGAAAAGGGATACGAACGACGAGGTACCAAGGTTGAAGGAATCGACAACTCCGAACCTAGACAAGTTCGTAATCAACTATAAAAAAAACCATCGATATGAAAATAAGTTGGAATTCACCCAAATTTACTACCCACGATACATGTGTTCCGGGAATAAATCTCTTAGATGGTGAATCGCAAGTCAACCATCCCAAATACTCAATAACTCCGGAAATATACCAATAAATCCGTAGGAAAACATGTGTCACAAGTAGATAACTCATACTCGACATATTCCATCATAACAACAAGCTGGATCGAAGAGATCGGAAGGAAAAACCCCTAAATCCCGAAAATCTAGGGTTGTATGAAGTTTACCTTGATTTGGAGAGGTGAAGAGGATTAAACGTTGAATAATCCGAACTAGAAGCTTGAAGATGTTGATAGATGATTGCAGTTGGAAGAACTCTTCACGAATCGCTCAAGGTTGCCCGAAATCGCCCAAGGAAGGGGGAGACGTGGAAAATGACGAATTGGGGCGGAAGTGTCCTATTTATACTAAATAAGAACTAGAGTGCGCTAATTATGAAGAATAGCGCGCGCTATCGGACTCACCGGGTAGTCCAGTGAACTCTACCTGCATCGTTAGCGTGCGCTACGTATATTGTAGCGTGCACTAATGCCTTAACATTAGCATACGTTAACCGGGTGTTAGTGTGCGCTACCTGATATTTGGTGCCCATTAATTGGAGTCCAGAATTTATTGTCCTCTGCCATACTTTGCCTTAGCGCGCGTTACCCCGATATCTTAGCGCGCGCTACTAATAAAGCTAGCGTGCGCTACCATCACACATAGCGTGCGTTATGAATTCTCCATTTCAGTCCAGTACCTACTGGACTGTCTGCCTCAAATACACAGGTAGCGTGCGCTAATGCCGACCCATAGTGTGCGCTACCAGCACTCAATTAGCATGCGTTATAAAGGGTGTGTAGCCTGCGCTACCCTTCACACGTATGTGGTATAATCTCATCAAGGATCCAAAACAGCAACGATCCGAATAAGAAAAGGTAAATTCCAAGTGATATGAATACCAAGATCAACATCAACTCACTAAACACTTACCACGAGTGTCAAAATTACAGAAGCACCAGAGCAGGAAATTTACAAAAAGTACGGGTATTACACATTCCGCACCCGGACAGTGAGGGTGTGCACCCGTATATTGGAGTGGTAGAAATTGCGCTATCTGGATATAAGGGATAGGTCACGTATGTACTCTTATATTCATGTAAATGTGATAAATATTTATACCGAGATATGTTGGGAATTGCAAAATCACATATGTGGATATATGAGTTGTGATATGTTATGAGTGACCCGAGTATGTGCTGGTATTATATACTAGACAGTTGCAGGGACTTCCGGAATACAGGCTTGGGAATGTGAAGGATTGGGACGAGCTTGATGACGGTGCTGGGATGCACTGAAATTTCAGTATTTTATTTTCAAAGCTATGTAATAAATCATAAAACCATGTGCACTTTAACTTTTCTATTAAAAATGCTTTAAACAATCGTCATTACTCCAAAGTTATTTATCGTCATTACTCCAAAGTTATTTCAAAAGTTTATCTTTTTATATTATAATTTATCATGATGTAAAATAAATAATTGAGCCTGGTGGGTCCCACCAGGGGTCCACCACGCTGTAGCTACCCCATATTTTTGGGGATGTTACATAATATTACTTGCCTCGATAATATATTACTTATCGTTATAATCATAGTAAAATGTACAACCACGATAACATATCCATCTAATTAAATTTGTGAAACTCAAATCACTGGTAATGCGGCTTGTATAGCCCAATTGAAAGGAGGGCATATTAAAGGGGATAGAACAAATCATATTCCACCAAAATGCTTTTCACGCATGATCTTCAGAAAAATGATGAAATTAATGTGCAGCAAATTCGATCCGATGAGAATTTAGCAGATTTATTTACCAAAGCATTACCGACGACAACATTTGAGAAACTAGTGAAGAAAATTGGAATGCGTCGGCTCCAAAATCTGAAGACAAGTCCAAACCAGTGGGAGAAATAAACACAAGAATATTGTACTCTTTTTCCTTCACTAGGATTTTTTTTCGAGAGGTTTTTTTTTTCTAGTAAGGTTTTAACGAGGCACATTCTGGCATATTTTTTGTGTAAGTATCTCATCCATGGACAAGTGTCCTACATGTGGCACTACTTTATAGACTAAATCCACTAACTCCCACCTATAAATATGAGTATTGGATGTGTAAAACCCAAAAAATAATCAACCAAGTTACAAACCAATCTCGAACCAAAAAATCATAACAAACTAAAAACATAACAATCAAAATTATGTCTTAATCCTTCACCCTACAACCTACTGCCATCGTTTTATCTCCATAGATAATAATATTACCTAAGCAAGTAACTATATTACCTTATCAATTAACAAAGCCACTCTTATTACTCGCCCTCTCAACACTCATACACCCACTACATCAGCTTCCTAGAAAAGAATAAGATAAATACGTCAGTTTGGAGAGAAAATTCCATCAAACATTCCCACCATATTCTCGTCCTACATAACTTGTTCATTCTTTGTCAACATAATCTCTCCCCATATCTATTCTAAAAAATTAAATATTTCAAAAAAAAAAATGAAAAAGAAAGAAAAATTTAGTTCAAATCTTTAGAAAAAAAATCATATAATCCGAACTTTTTTCGAAAACAATAAAATAACTTCCAGACCTGTTCGAAAAATATTTTAGAAAAAAACCACATACTTCCGAAAGAGGTCAAAAAGATATCAATTTCTGGAAAAAAAGTCCAAAAATGTAATTTTTTTAGAAAACCAGATTTGAAATCTACATTTTTTTTATTTATTTTTTTCTCGAGCAACCAACAGAAAAAAAATAAGATTGGAATAGGAATAGAGAACGAACAGGAATACACACGATATTCTCCAAGGGAAACAATTTAGTTCGTCACATGAACAATTAAGACGAACTATATAATCTGTTGTTAATACCGTCAAGTTGAAAGTGCAATCAGATATCTCCTGCCGCCAGTTTTTGGCTGAAAATTTTCAATAAAATGCATTTAGTTTTTGTTCAGATTTCATTTGCCTTTGCTTTACTTTTAAAATTTCATTTGAAGTGAAAATGCAACAAAAAAAAAAACTACTCCATTGAAACCCAAAAAAAAGGATTACTTTCATAAAAAAACTATTTATTTATATAAATATTCAAATATAATTTTTTTTTAAAATCTAATTATAAATAAAAACTCATAACAATATAATGACAAACACATAAACAAGAGCTCTTTAAATCTCGTGCCCAAAGATTTGCACTAATTAACTTGGAATGGAGGGAGTATTGATTTTTATGAGTTTTATGAGAGTTTTCATGATTATACTAATTTGTTAGGTGTCCAAAAAAGTCTTTTCTAGATATTTGTGGATTTTTATTAAAACTTATTATTTGAATTCCTAGACATTTTTTATTATTTATGTACATAATCTCGATTTTTTTATAAAAATATAATTTATTTTGTTACTCGGCTGACTAATTGAACATAATTTTATTGGAATTGTAATTAACATAAACTACTATTTTCAATATTATGAGGGAAAAAACGAAATTAAATTTTATGGTGGATGAACAAAGATGGAACAAAGTCAATGTTTAATCACGAATAAGTATTATGGTTTTCTGTTACATAATCAAAAATTTCCTCCAATAAAATTAGATAAGCTATTTTTTTTTTATCTAGGGCACCTCGTGAATGAATACTAACTTTTTTTTGAACGGCGAATTTCAACTTAGACTCAACCAACCGCAAGACACAGGCCCTAACCACCATTTGCCTGCACTATATTTATGCCTTAACCGGCCACGCGATGACAAGTGAAACTGATTCACGAGGAAGCGATCTGCTCCACACAAATTCGCTTCTTTGGAATAACAGTAGGATTAAGCCCGCATTCTTTCACTCGAACCCGTGACTTTGTCTAAAGGTTCTTGTCTTCATTGCAAATAACCATCGGGCCAAACGCCCTTTGGTGAATGAATACTAACTAACAAATTTTTAGAATATAATGAAAAATAATATTGTATAACTCATAAGAAATAATTATCAAATCATTGAAAAATCACATTGTTTATCTTTCAAGCAAGAAATAATTATTGGAATGGGGTTTTATATTGGAATTCATTAGTTATATTATCTTTAGAAGTCCCAAAACGTCTAAACAATAAATGAATCCCAAAAATGTTGAAGTAAAAGTAAAATTAGATAAGAAGTAGAGCAAAATGTATATCAATTCTCATTAATAAACTCTCTATGCGTAGGATCACAGAACAAATTCTAGAATATTCCATCCAAACTTAATTCATTCACAATAAGAATAAAACACTTCTCTTATGTCGAGTCGATGATATATTTTTATTATCTCATAAAAATCTCGTCAAGTAAAAACTCAATACAAAAATCATGATCGTAAGACAAAAAGTACAACATACACATTGCTTCATTGGACTACTTACATTAAGCTAATGTGATTCTTGCGTTGATAAATGCATTTCGTACATATTGTTTCAAAACTTTCCTTTATGTAAAGTTAAAAATTTAAGTATATGCAAGTTGGCTAATTAAAACCTCATCAAGTAATAAAAAATCATGTGGAAAAATAACCTTGATATGTACAATCTTATGACAATTGACAATTGTATTGAACTTCATTCTTCAAATCCATACTTATATACGATCCTTACATCGATCAATGTAATTACACTTTCATATGTTCATTTCTCTGATCAGTGAGCTTCATACGTCTTGGTACCTCGTCAAAAACTTCTCCAGGTGATCAATATATCCCATGATATTTGCATCTCTCAAGGAGTTTTGAACACGGTACATGTGACGGGGCTCCTTAAAAACTTGGTCAAATATTGGTCAAAGGAAATAGTACAATGTAGGTGATTAAGTTTCTTTTATATCATTCGCCATTTCTTTGTGACCTTTATATCGAGCACGGAAGCTGAAAAATCTACAACTCCACCTGTTGCTTACATTTATATATTGTTATCTCATTAAAAAACTTGCCAAATAACAAAACCCAGTAGGAAAAATAAATCTTAGTCGAAGGAAAGAGTGCAACCTCTATAAGTACGTTCTCTTATAGCTTACATATTTCCCTTTATGATCCGTACATCGATTGATGGAATTTACAAGTTGTATGAATTTACTTTATCATAAAAATATAAATAAGCTCATCAGCAATAGTACTTAAACTACATCTTTACAAGCGTATATTGATAGTTCTTAATCATTATATTATTAAAGTTTCCTATATTATCTATTTCTAGTATTTAGACCCAATTATCAGAATATATTTACTTGCTGGGGCATGATACATGTCACTCCCATGTGTTTGGGAACACCCAAATTCCATCGCACACCAGACATGGTCCAATTTTGAGGTGGTCGTGGGTCGGGCTGGGCTGGGCCCGGGCCGGGCTGAGGCGGACCGGGCTGGGACTTGGGAGTCCAGGACCGACCCATGTATTTGGCGGGATGGGCCTGGACTGGGCGGCCGAAGCCCACTGCCCGCCCGCCCCCGGGCTCCCGGTGGGTCGGTCTGGCCCGGACCGGGCCCGGTCCGGATATGTAAAAAAAATATTTATATGTTGACATTAAATTAAAAATCAATTGTAAACATCTATTTTGAATTTTTAAGATAAATTAATTGATATTAATTAAAAAATCAATTTAAAAAAGTTGTGTTGACTTTAAAAATTTGTAAAACTTAGTAAAAATAATATTTCAATCTATTTAAGAACATTCATTTTGACTTTAAAGATGTGTTAACATTAAAGTAAAAGGGAAGAAAATAGAAAAAAATTGGACTTGTACTTAATTTGTAAAAGTTAGATTAATTTTTGAAATTTAATCTAATTTTTAAAATTAAGTTGCCCACGTATCATAAGGAATCAAAGTCCATGTAGTTCTTTTTACTTACCTCTTTACTTACGTGGAACTTAAAGGTAGGATGATGTGCTCAATCGCCGTGTTGGCCACTTCCTGAAGCTCCCGATTCGGATGAAGAATCCATCATCATCCACTGATCATCATCCTCGTTGTGTTCGTCTTCTTCTTCCGTTCGTCCTTGTTGATGTTTTTCTGCTTATTCCAATATTTTTCACATACCAGAATCTTCACAGCGTCGGGTGATAAAGATGTCTGTTTATCTGTTATAACTCTACCTGCACTAAGAGCGCACTCCGAAGCAATTGTAGAGGCTGGAACGACAAGGAGATCCCTTGCAATTCTACCCAATATAAGATATTGTTCTTCACGTAATTTCCACCATTTTAAAATCTCAAAATCGACATCAAGCTCATGCGAACACGTAAAATACTCATTTAAGATTTGACTAGAAGAAGTTGAAGAAGTAGAGCTTGATGACGATTTTGATTTTTTGGAAAGAATTGAAGATGTTAATTGATCAAATCTACCTTTATTTTTTGAAGTTGACTGGGAGGCTAAAACCTCCGATTTATATTTTTAATGTACAAATCAACTAATGAAGCTAATATTTTAACGCACTCATTTACGTACTACTCACTACCAAAAGAAGTATTACCTAATGCATTATAATAATAATCAATAAGATTACTGAGTGCTTCTTTTTTACACTCGGGTCAAGAAGACATGCAACACCATATATGTAAGGAAATTATGTCAAATACTCTAACTATTTTTCTTGCATTGTAGAAATAACTTTCGATAAATGTATATTATTTTGGTGTTCACTTAAAGAACCAACAATTTTACAACATTAAAAAAAAAACAAGTGCACATTAGGTTTATAAACGTAAGAAAATAAATATGTAGAATTATTATAAGCACGTAGTATACTATGAACGATCGTAGCAAGTTCCCAATAAGCCACAGTTATGAGGTCCTGCTCGGCAATATTTTGGATCAGAGTTATATAATTGAGTAATAATTTCCTTATAAGGAATAGCATCATCAAGCAATTTAAAAGTAGAATTCCAACGGATAGGTGTATCAATGCTCCATTTTTTGGTTTTAATTTATATTCCTTACATAGATGTTTATAATATCTCCTAATATGTCGACTCAATATTTGCCATTTAATTATTTTTCTTATCGGATTTAAAAGAGGTGAAAGCATATTAATTCCTTTTTTAGCTGAAAAATTCAAGATATCAGCATAACATATAATATGCATAAAAATACCGTTGCAAGTAAAGGCAATGTCCAACAAATATTCGATACATTTATTATTCGCCGCTGCATTATCGAGAGAAAGAGAAAGCACTTTATCAAATATATTAAATTCCTTACAACATTCAATTATTCTATCTTTTAGATTTTTAGCGGTGTGTGATTCTTCAATAATATCAAAAGCAATAATACGTTTTTCTATCACATATCCAGTTAAAAAAGTAGTAGTTTTCTTTTGATTTTTGCATACAAGACAAATTATTTTACAATGCGTTGGTACGGTATCGGGAGTCCTCTCATAAAATGTCCAAACCAATGATTTTTTATTTTTATTTGAAGCTTCGGCCGTAGGCTCGGATGAAGGTGGCATGGTAGTAGAGTCTTGAAAGAGATTGTGAACTAATATAATAATAAGTACTAAATAAATAAACTCTAGTAAACATAAAAAAATAATACAAAGTATAAATAGTAAACTTACCGAAATGCAAATTGGCATCATTATCGCCGGTTCCTTCATGATGAATGCTCCTTGATCCGTCTGCCATAGTAATTTTTTTAATAAAGATAGATTTAGATTAATATAATTATATAAAGTTACTTAACAAAAAATAATAATACAAGATTACAAGTTGTGAAAACTTGAGAATTGTGAAAATTTGAGAGTTGTGAAACTTGAGAATTAAGAAGAAGAGAGAATAGAGTTGTTGTTGGTGTGGAAAAAATAGTTAAGAGGAGTTGGGGTATTTATAAGATGATTTTTTTAGAAAAAAAACTGAGATTCTGGCCGTATGGACTAGCGGTAGGCACTGGCTAGTGCACACCAACCAATGGTACCACATGTCATGGCCGGCCAAACCATTCAAATTTGAATGGTTATTTGGTGGGTTTAGAGTGGGCTTGGGTGGGTTTAGAGTGGGTTGGGGGTGGGCTGAAGGTGGGCTTGGGGTGGGCTACGGGTGGGCCGGTATGGGGCCGGGCTGGAAGCCGGGCTGGTCTGGGCTCAGAGGTGGGCCGGACTGGGCTGGACCTGGGCTGGAGAACTCGGGATTGGGACCGCCCGGGTGGGCAGGGGGCTGGGCTCGATCCCGGGCCGGACTAGCCCGATCGGCCCGTGGGCCTAGAAAATTCGGGCTGGGCTAGGTCGGGCCGGCTCACTGGCCACCTCTAATCCAATTCCATCTTGTTCTTGTTATGAACTTATGGTCCAAAAATACACTATTTGATTAAAGGTGCGCAAACGTCACCTATATCAAGTATCACTTTATTACTTTTTTCTTTTATTCTTATTTTATTCTTTATCTTTTTTTCAAGGGTGAGCATGGAATGGTACGAGATCAATATCTTTAAAAAGTGATCCCGATAGGCCTGAATCTCGTCGGGGACCGAGACTTAAATGGTCACAAAATGGACCTATTAACAAAAAGTTGAAAAATATCAACCAAAATAATAATAGTAGAAACTAATAAATATACTCATTAAATATTAATAACATATGAAATAATAACTAAAATATCTAAGAGAATAATATTATTATATGCCAAAACAATAGATAAGATAATATGTTTGTAAATAATCGAAAATTTTATAACTGAGATTCATTTGGAAGAATATAAAATAATAATAGGCTATTAGCTAAGATAGCCAAAAATATACTTTTTGACAATATCTATACAATTATTCTATTTTTATTATTTCGAGACGAGATGAGATGTAACAATATTTCTGTAACAAGGCTCGCCATGGTTCTATTTTCAAAACATGATGGAATCAGGACGGGCAGGCCCGACCCTGGACCATGTCGAATAGTTTATCAAAATGTTTAAGCCAGTGAACAATGTCAGCTGCTTCCGACGAACCCTCAAAAGTTAGCGGCCTCTAACGAGAGATATCACCAATAATCTGACTCATACACCTAGTCTGGCCATGAAACGGCACCTGGAATCCCTGCTGTGGTGGACCACGAACCATCGAGGCCCGCATGGTCTCCAATATCTGTGTCATCTGAGTCATCTGGGCCATTATGCCTCTCATAAGCAAGAAAGGATTGACACGTTCACTCTCAGTCTGATCGACTTCTCGAGTATGATGTCTCGAAGGAGAATCGATGGCATAGGTAACACCACCGGGCGAACTCTAACCCATCTCGGCATTTTCACGCACATAAACATGCGGTTTTGGGTTCCGTCCCGCTCTGCAGCCTTTACCCCCTCTGCCACGTCCTCGGACTCCTCTTTCCATACTGAAAGAATAACGTTCGATCATGATCGTAGCTCAAATATGCCTCAACGGCCAATCCAGAATGCTAAGTCAATAGCCAAACACGAGTATACATACTCAACAGATAATCAATCGTAATAATCGCGCTAATCATAGCCAATACAGAGCCCACATGCTCTAAAAAAAATAATCATGAATCAATTGTACCACAATGTCACATACAGGTCTCAACAAAACATGTATAATCAATGATATAATGAATGTATGAACATAACAGAGAATAGAGTCCTTACACAGGTCACACGAAGCTTCGAGGTCTTGCGATACTAGTTCTCACTGACAACGACTCGATGAAAGAGTAACTCATAGAGTCGTCCAACTATCACGACTCATATAACCTGACTGTCCAGATTGTCATAACCTGACAGCCCCACTACTACCGCGTCGGTAGAGCCACATAACACACATGTCAGGGTATCTCACAACCTATTGCTCCGATACCATCTTATGTAACGCCTCCAAATCCCATTGGGTTATTACAGTACCGTGGACCCCACACGAGGAGGTCCACCAGGCGAACATGACTAAATTTCATCAACTAACCAACAGAAAAATCACAGTTCCCACTATGATATCCGGCACAATATTCCGATAAGGAATTTCAATGACAACGAAGGGCCTACGTGGCCAAAATAAAAATACAACAACATCCACGAACCCTGCTCGGATAATAGAAAATAACGACAACTGACAAACTGGAGAACACTCCCAACTGACTGGCCAACATGAACCCCGAACAACTCGGGACTAGTATCGCTCAAATGCCTCGTCGCCATCGTCATGCCCCTGTGTCTTAACTCCCTCCTCGCACATGTTGGAGCAAGATTGGTATTTGCGCCATGTTGCGGAAGCGTAAATTAAATGTGCGGAAATTAAACAACACACGAATTTATAGAGGTTCGGCTATAAACGAGCCTACGTCCTCTCTCGGTATCTTTTTCTATAGGTTAAAGATCAAAACCTCTGCACCTCTCTTCTATCGGTCGAGGGATAACCGTTACAATCACGTCTTCTATTGGTCCGTGATAAACTACTCGTACTTGTCTTTGCGTTGGTCCAAGTTAAACCGTTTTTCTTTTCTATCGGACAAGGAATCAACCCCTCTAGCTTTCTATCGGTACTAGATAAACCTCACTAGATAGCGATTGCGATTCTAATAATGCCGGATCCTTGATCCTAATAACACTGAATCTAATCGTATCTTCTTTTACCTCTCGTGTATGTGTTGAATGTATAAACACTCAAACTAACAGTATAAGCTCAATATTACAACAACAATAATATCAATATGAATATTTGATCAATAAGATGTTTGCTTGAAGTTGTTGTGTGGATGAATACTAAGGATGTGGTATTTATAGGCTTCATCACCCAAACTAGCCGTTAGCTCCCTTTTCATTGATTACGGCCGCTATCAGCTTCCAATTACGTACGCTAACCGAGTTACGTACATTATATCACCATCGTTACGTATGTAAACGTATATGCAGTTTAGTTCAGTAGCATTCGTTCTTTTCCTTACGTACGTTATCAACAACCCTTTACGTACGTTAAGCTTACGTCATTGCTGACGTCATATACCCGTTGCCGCCTGGTTTGAACACCATTACGTATGCTATCCAACTCTTCTTACGTACGCTAACCTGCTTCAATTACGTACGTTAAACATCACATGTTACGTACGTTAGTCTTGTGTTTTTCCAGCTTTTTTCACTTCGTTTCCTTCGATGTTTTGCTTCGCCTTGTTGTTGTTTTGCTTTGTTTATCAATTTAAATCATCAAAACATTATTATAGCATGTATGGAACAAAATATTCTAACAATCTCCCCCATTTTGATGATACAAAACAACATTTCGTCAATGGGATTTACCTGCAAAAATACAAATATATGTATATGTGTACAGACCAAAGTTTTCGACTTTGTCCGTTTCGTTAGTTTCTTCTCCCATTTCTTTTTTGACTCCTTCTTTCCTTCTCTTTTTCTTTTCGAATTTTCAAATTTTCATCATCTTTTAGACGTCTCCTCATTTTTCTTTTCAACTTCATCTTTTCGACTTTTCTTCTACTTTCTCCTTTCAACTTCTATTTTTCTTTTCAATTTCAACTTCTCGATTATTCTTCGATTTTTCTCCCCCTTTCAGGGTTAATCCCATTCTCCTTTCTCTCTCCCTTTTTGTTTTCATCAAAAAGCGTAAAAACAATAAATATAATGATACCAAATATAAAATATGCATGATACCAAATGTTGAATATAATTATAGGGTATAAAACTCCCCCTGAAAATATTATCTCCCTTAAAAGAAAATTATTACTCCCCCTAAGTAAAATATTTTGATAAAAAATTAATTTTTGGGGATCCAACCGAGAGTTGGTTTTTCATTTGAAACATAGACAATATTTGAAATATTTGTTCCTTTAGGAACCCAAATCTTTTTAATTTTAATCGTCCGGCGTGGGCTTTTACAGTTCGAAATATGATGCCCAATTTTCAAATATTTTTTGCAATGTGGTATTTTCAAATTTAGGGATTCGTTTTTAGAACGAGGTTTGAATCCCAACCCCTGTTTCTTCAACGTGTATTTTTGAACCGAGAGCATATTTTCAAATTTCTCGTTTCCGAGAGAAAATTTCTTCGTTAAATCTTTGAGCTCGGTTTGAACTTTAACAAGATCATCATTCAAAATATTTTCTTTTTCAACGCATTGTGAATGACCGATTTCAATAAATTTCCCTTTTTCAAGAATTTTAGAATTTTCAATTTTTAATGTTTTATTTTTGGATTTAAGGGATTTAATTTCGGATAAAGTATTTTGATAATCCGTATGCAATAATTCAAATGCTTCAAATAATTCATCGTAAGAATTACTTACTTGGCTTTCGATGTCGCTATCGTCGAATGAACTTCGGGCCATGAGAGCGAGATTATTTTGATTGATAAAATCATCATCTTCATCTTCATCGCTCCATGTTGCAACGAGAACCTCCTTCTTGGGTTTAGCTCGACAATTTTTAGCAAAGTGGCCTGGTTTACCACATAATCAAAAATTATTGTCGAATTTCTTAGATTCGCCCGAGATATCTTTCTTTCTCCGGTTTAATAAGGTTTGAAACTTATTAATATTCTTGGCATAGTATGCCGATTTTTCGTCGCTATCATCCACCGGGATTTCTCTTTTTGACATCTTAGCCTTCAAGGCTATTGATCTTTCCTTCGGCTTCGGTTTGACACTTCGTGATTTGAGAACTATCTCATAATTAATTAGAGAACCAAGTAGGGCGCTAAAATCAAGCGTATTGAGATCTTTAGATTCTATGATCGCGGTCACGGTGCCGTCCCATTCACTAGGTAGTGATCGTAAAATTTTCTTGACTTTTTCACTACTAGATAATGGTTTACCGAATGAAGCAGTTGTTGGCCACTTAAGTATACTGGATACAGTTTGGAAAAGTAGTTTAAACAACAAACTGTATGGAATCTAAATCTGAGTGCGTAGCGGAAGTCTTGGATACAGTTAGTTGCCGTGGATACAGCAACGGAGTATTTGGTGTATACTTAATATATCACAGTAATTTCAAACAGTAAAAGCTGAAGGTAAATGACACAGTAATTTAAGTGGTTCGAGGTAAACCCCTCTACGTCCACTGGTCCTCCACACAGGAGTAAAAGTTTATTATATAATTCTGCGTACACAACTACGTAATTATAAACAAACCTATCCTTGTATCGTTCACACAGATTGATACAAAGAATGTCACTTTCAACCGTTCACAGTTGGTTAAAGCTTCCTTCTTGACTAGCTTCTTCACACACGGTTCAAGCTTCGTCCTTATTCGTCCCACAGTCGAATAACTTGTTGAGTTCACACAGAGCTCGGTTTTACAGAGGTAAAAGGTTAGGTAACCGAGGTAAGAGCAATGACTTTGAATATCAAGATCGATGATAGCTGTTCTTGATGTTTGAGCACTGTATATCTCTTTCGTTCTTAATAGCAGTATGCTTTGGAGATATGTTTGCTCAGATGATAACTTTGATAGCTTTGAGAGTTATGTTACTTGGGGTAACTGATCTTCAATGTCTTCAAGGATATATATAGCCTCTGAAGAAAGTATCCGTTGAGATGTCCGTTTGAATAAGATTTCCTTCAACGGGAATATGACATGATCCGGATTTCGCGGGATTCTGAAGATTTGAAGACTGACAGTATTTAAATACTTTATCCTTGAGTATTTAAATACTTCTTTGTTCAACGGAACTTTGACGTGTGTTCTTTCTTGTCCTTTTGTGAAGCTGTATGGAAGGTGAGTGTATTTAGGGCATCGAGACAGTTTTCCATACTTGATCTATTACAAGTCTTCTTCTGTCTTGTGAGCTTCACTTATCTTGATTCGAGGTGGTCTTGATACATGATAAATCTTTGAATCCTCGTCTGATTTTCCTTTCTTGTATTTGGCATATATGTCAAAACCTTCTCAATAACAAATAACAATCGATACGAGGATCGGGTATCCCATTGAATCGATACAGGGTGTTTGTTTTTCCTAACAATTTCCCCCTTTTTGACAATTTGCCAAGACTTAACTTAAACTCTTCGAGTCTTCTTGATGATGCCAAAACCTTCTTCATGAATCATTCTTCTTCGATGACTCTGGTAGATTTCTTGGTCTTTTGTCAATAGGTCTGACTTAGTGATTTAGTCTACAATAATGAACTGCTCGCAGGCATGTTCGATACAGTTGAGATTTATTACAACTTAAGCCTATGATTGGCGCGCAGGCACAATCTTACAATGTATTCTAAGTTTACAACTGAAACTATGAACTGTTCGTAGACTAGTTAAATGCGACTTAATTTTTCAATCAAGTTTATCTAACTTGAGATTCCTATCAAACAATTTTAAATAATCATATATTAACACAGTAGATTACGAGTTGTAATCTTTCAAGATAAACAAACTATTTTATTGATATTCAAAAAGATTGAGTACAAAGTTTGTGTCGAATAGAAATTACAAAAACAAAAATAATATACATAAATTTCAGCTCTTTATCTTTGATCTGCATGCCTCCATGGTCTCTTTCCTGGCTCATACTCGGTGCCGCGCCACCAGTTTTGAAGTGAATCATTGCCTCGTTCCTGGTAAATCGCTCTTCCTTCATATGAACGATCAAAGGCTAGTATCCAATCCTCTGGATGGGTGACCCGATCTCCTCTTCTATGTTTTGATTTCATTTCAACTTGGAGAGGGAGCTTACCTTCTTCTAGCATCTTTGAAAATTTATCTGCCGCTTCCGCCAACGTTTTATAATTTTTGAAGATGGCGGATTCCCTGATGAGTCTGACAAAATATCTCATCAGTTCATTCTTCCTCCAGTGCTTCACTTCTTGGCGGTTGGGTTGCGGTTGGTTGGCGACGTATTTAGAAGGTCTTTGAACAAGATTTTGCCAAGAGACATTTGGGTCATGGAATTACAGTCCGGAGCACGAAATTCTAAAGCTTTGGGGTTGAGGTGCTAGCTTGTTCAATTCGGCAGCTATACTGCTCTGAGCAGCCTCAAATTCCCTTTCCTGTTGCAGTCTTATTCTCCTTGCAGCTTCTCGAGCCTCTTCCCCCTTTTTGGCCTCATCAAGACTTTGCAGGATTTCAAGAGCGGCGTCCTGTTTGGTCTCGATGCTGTTTATTCTTTCAACGAGGGAGGAAAGAGTCTGCGACATCTCTTGAATGGATTTGTCATGCGCACGCAGCTGAGAGCTGTTCTCTATCATTGCACAGGCTGTCTTGGCTTCAGCAATTCTTGTTTTTGAAGCTTCCTCCTTCAGCAGTTGCGCTTGTTTATCTTCCATAATCTTCAAGGCTTGCTTGAACACTTCTGGCAGAAGAATGAATGCATCAACAACTCGAGATACTTCGTGTTGAAGAGTTGTCATTTCTTCAACTGCAGAGGTGTGCATCCAGTTCAGTGCCTTTTCTACGGAAGAGAGAGCGTTAATCGCATCTTGGATAAATACGATCGAAGGCCAAGAGCTCGCAGCGCTCTTTGCGTGTAGCAGAGATAGGAGAGTCGGTGGGCGAAGTCTTCAAGACCGTTTAACCTCCTTACGTTCACGGATGGACGTGAAGTAGGTTGGATATCCTCGGGTTCGTTCCGTCCTCGGATTCCAAGGTTGCAGGGGCGGGAGTAGCTTCTTGTGGAATGGCGACGGTTGGTTCGAAGCGTCCTGTGGTGAAGGTTCTTAGGCGGACATGGATGCGGGAGGGACCGAATCCTCTGTTGCCTTGCGGGAATGGCTTCTTCGGTCGCAACAGGCTCGGGTGCTGTTCCAAAATTTCTTGACTTTCCTCACCGGAGGGACCGATTCCTCTGAGTGGGAATGTTCTCATTTGTGGCGAAGGTGGATTAGCTTGGGTAGATGGCCCTTCGTCTTTTACGGGTGGAGAGGAGGCTTGGGCTTGACCTCTTCACGGCTCATTCTCGGACTGCTTGAAGAGCATCGTCGTCGTAAATGCAGTCATGGTCGTCGTCGTCTTTTGGATTTATGGGAGAGTCCTCGACTTCTTCTTTCCTTTTCTTCGGCGTCGGATTTGTGCAGCGGTGGCTTTCAATGAGATCTTTGCAAGAAGCGTTGTCCCATCGAAGCAGTGCCTCAATTTCGGTTGAGTCGATTACTTCGAGACAAATCGCTCTTCGTGGCTCCATTCGCTCCGGTTATGCAGTGTAAATGCGGAGCTAGCCTAAAGCTTTTCCATTGCGAAATCTTTCGTATGCTGTTCAATTTGTCTTGAAAAAAGTGTTTGATTTATAATTGAGTGCTGGGAGGGACTTGAATCACGTGGAGGCCATTTGAGGATTCCTGCAGTATGGGATCTGTACGGAAGATGGACTCCTTGCGAGGATGGTGCCCAGAAGGAAATTGGATCTGCGGGTGTGGGATCCGTAGAGGAGAAGTGGCTTTTGGCTCGAATGGGCGTAGACGTGCTAACGTCTTGAATGTTGGCAGATGTCTCTACATCCGTCGTAGCCGCCAAAGGCTCGGGATCTACTGTCGAAGCAGTAGGAGACACCTCTTCCGCAGGGGTTGGGCCCTGGGGTTCGTTATTAGTGGGTTGCGCCACGGGCGAGACTTCCTCGGAGTGTTTGGCTTTGATTTTTGAGAGCCTCCGAAGTCTCTTCTTCGACTTCTCATCAGCAGAGTGCTTCTTGCTGTGAGAACGCTTGCGCTTCTTCTTTGAAGATTCCAATTCAGGGACCTTCACGGTTTCGTCTCTGGGGTTGTCAGAAATAGGCATGTGCCTTGTTCTCGGGTGATTGGCATGCAATGTGCTCTGGTTATAAGCAGTGGGTTTGACACCTCCTAAATATATCCGTGAGCTATTTTTCTTGGCATCGGCGGATTGCTAGACTCCGCACCTCGTCAGAATGTAGTTTAGCATTAAACCAAAAGATTTCTTTTGGGTGGCTGGTTTGCACACCTCTTCCTGAAGACGTTTCAAAATGATTTGACACCAGTTGACCTTTTCACAGGTCAAGATAGCTACCATCATTCTGAACCTCAGATTCGTGCACATTTCGAACGCACCGGTTCGATTTTCAATGATTCTGGAACAGAAGTCATGCAGATAAACGAAATAAAGAAGAAAATTTTTCTTGTGGCAAGTGGTTGTCACCATATCAACCACTTTGGACCCGGTAAATAGTCCATAAAACTTGGTAATCAGCTCTTGAGACCCAAACGTCTCAAGCTGGTCCATGGTCAGGCCGTCGGCGGGCAGCCTGTAGATTTTCTGAAGTAAATCACGATTGATGCAGACTTGCACTCCTTGGAATGTTGCGGTGATGTCAGCAACATGTCCTCCCTGGGCTAGTGAGAGAAAACGAACGGCAGCGTTGAGGTAGAATTCCTCAACTAGATGAGCGTCGTATTTGTCGGCGATTTTGCTTCCGAAGCGATAAAGTCCTTGTTGTTCAAGACGAGTAATGATATACTCCATCGGTTCAGTGTCGTTGATTTCCGAGATGATACGCTCGATGATGACAGGTTTCGAGAAGATCCGGCCATCAATGATGTTGGAGGTTTTCTTCAGAACGGGGGATGAAGATTGAGTAGCCATGGATGTTTTCTTAAAACGAAGGTGGAAGAAAACAGTAGAAATTCGCAGTGAATATGCAGAAAATATGTAGGCTGTTTGCTTGAGATCTCTTGTAATTTGTAGAAAGCGTAAAGAGTCTCTAATGGCGAATCTGATCCTTTTATACTTGGCGCGAAATAGGGTTTTGCAGTACGAATGGTCGATTTTAAGGGATGGGAACCGGTTTTGAAATCGACGGTCGGGATGGATTTAGTGTAATCTGTACGCTAATCCATTAAAAGGTTTTAAAATACAATGGGTCCCACTTGACATAGGTTGATTACCTAAATGCCTAAAGCGGTTTAAAAATAATAAACAATTTAAAAACATCGCGGCTTTTGAGATTCAGTTGTCCAGATGTCGTGTAAGGCATTTAATGAACATGACGTTTGACATAAACACAGGGCACGTGGACAAAAATTATTTTAAAAAGGAAATAATATTATATTATATACTGAATCGAAATCCTATAGTATGTGCTGTTCTCCGCGTCGATACAGCGTTCCCCCTTAAAAAGGTACTAATAGGTTTTAAATTCCATACAGCAATATTTGGATTAATGCTGTATTCATGGGTCCTACAGTATTCCCCCTTAATTATTGCACACATCAGCTGTAGGATTCATATGCCTTCGTTCGCTACAGTACTGTATTGATGTTTCTGAGTGTACAGATAATTAATGTTGGATACTGTATTCACGGGTCTTACAGCATTCCCCCTCAATTGTTGAGTAAAAGCAGTAAATTTACTTACAGGGAGTCTGGCTGCAGTATTCCCAATTCTGTTCTTAGCATGTTGAATCTTGCTGTGTCGAGAGGCTTGGTGAAAATGTCGGCCAGCTGGATGTCTGTATGGACTTTTTCCAGGCGAACATCCTTGTTCTCGACATGATTCCTGATGAAATGATGCTTCATGTTGATATGCTTAGTGCGCGAGTGCAAAACAGGATTGTGCGTGATTGCAATTGCACTCGTGCTATCACACATGATTGGAGTCTCTCTAGCATCGATTCCATAATCTGACAGTTGTTGCTGCATCCAAAGGATCTGCATACAGCAGCTACCAGAAGACATAGTACTGATTCGGCCGTGGAAAGGGAGTTAGCCAATTGCTTCTTCGAACCAAGATACGAGTCTAGGTCAGAAAGTGACAAGTTCCACTTGTACTCTTCTATCTAGCTTGCGACCTCCGAGATCCGAGTCGCTGGATCCAACTAAATCGAATCCGCCTTCCTTCGGATACCACAGTCCTGCAACGACTGTTCCTTTAACGTATTTCGAGATTCGTTTAGTTGTATTGAAGTGTGATTCCTTAGGTGCAACTTGGTATCTACACACTCCAACAACAATCGGATATCGGGCTGCTAGCCGTTAGGTACGGGAGCGAACCAATGAGCTTCTGTAGAGTGATTGGTCAAACGGCTTTCGGCTTCATCGGCACTAATTTGCGGAAGTGCTCATGGGGTTAGCGAGGATTTGGAAGTGTTCATTCCAAATTTGTTGAGAAGCTCCTTCTTTGTATTTCTCTGGTTGATGAATATACTGTAGGCATCCGCTTTATCGCAAACCTAGGAAATAACTAAGTTCCCCATCATACTCATTTCAAATTTGCTTTGCATGAGATGTGAGAACCTTTGACATAGAGCAAGGTTAGTTGAACCAAAAATAATATCATCAACATAGATTTGTACCATTAAAAGGTCATCACCTTCGTATTTTGAACAAGGTTTTGTCGTGACACCTTTCTCAAATCCGTTGTTGGTTAGAATCTTGGGACAGGGTTTCGTACTAGGCTCTAGGGGCTTGTTTAAGTCCGTACAGCGCTTTCCTTAGCCTCGTAAACTAGATCGATACCGTCTGTGTTGGCAAACCCCGGTGGTTGTTCAACATAAACTTCTTCCGAAAGCTCTCCATTCAGGAAAGCACTCTTGACGTCCATTTGGTATACGATAAAACTCTTATGGGCGGCAAAGGCTAAAAATATCTGATGGCTTCTAGTCTCGCTACGGGGCGAAGGTTTCATCATAGTCGATTCCTTCTTCGACAATAGCCTTGTGCTACTAGTGGATTTGTTTCTTATGATAAGTCCATTTCCATCCTTTTTGTTTGAAATACCCATTTGGTTCCTATAACCGATTGGTGTGTCTGCAGGTACAAGATACCATACATTGTTTCTTTCGAAACCGTTAAGCTCTTCTTCCATAGATGTTATCCAATGAGAGTTGTTAAGAGCGTCTATGGTCGAAACAGGTTCAGATTGGGCTAAGAATACAGCGATAGTGCACATATTGAGTCTCTTAAGTTCGGATTGAGATTTCCATTCAGGAAATTGTGAGACTTCAGCATTAGATTCTTCTTGTGCACAAAGTACATTTCCTTGTGTACTCTGTATTCTCCTACGAGTAGAAACACCTGCATTAATGTTTCCAATGATCAGCTCTTGCGGGTGATCTCTCAACCATCTTCGGTCGGGTTCTAGTTCAGGATCCCGTACTGTATCGAAAGTTTCTGTGGGTACAGTTTCAGCTTGTACAGCGTCAGCTTCATCCACATCGATTCTTACAGCTACGGGGTTGATTTCTAAATCAACTACAGGTTCTATCGGTGTAGGTGGATCCAAGATAGATAGATGGTGAATGTCCTGAGTGATATCATCTACTCCTGTAGGGTCATGGTGTGGTTCGTCGAACACTACATGAACTGATTCCTCGATCGTCAGCCTCCTTTTATTAAAGATTAAAGCTTTGTTGACGGAGGAGTATCCTACGAATATTCCTTCATCGATTTTTCATCAAAGGTTCTAAGTGGTCCTTCCCATTGTTCAATACGTAACACCCGCATCCAAAATGTGAAAATACGAAACTAGTGGAGTTTTGTTGTTCCATACCTCGTAAGCTGTTTTGTTGTGGTGCTTGTTGACGTCTGACGGTTTTGAGTGTAGCACGTTGTATTGGTTGCTTCACCCGAAACATTGCGGCAATTTGCTTTCGGCAATCATTGTCCTTGTTGCATCTTTCAACGTCCTATTCTTTCGCTCGGAAACACCATTTTGTTGAGGTGTTCGGGCAGCTGAGTATTCGTGCTGTATTCCATTCTCCGAACAGTATTGTTCTATGAAACGGTTAGTAAATTCAGTACCTCTGTCGGAACGAATGCACACGATACTCGATGCTTTTTCATTCTGCAACTTTCTCAGGATCTCGGGCAGCCTTGATGATGTTTCCTTCTTCTTGCTAAGAAAGATCGTCCAAGCATACCTGGAATAATCATCAACAACAACCATACAGTATTTCTTACCTCCCAAACTTACTGGGTCTACAGGACCGTAGAGATCCATGTGTAGCATTTCCAATACTCTTTGGGTTGAAAGGTAGGATTTGCTCTTCAGGGTTGACTTGATTTGCTTGCCTTTCTGGCATGGTCCATGACATTGTCCTTCTTGAATGACACATCCGGCAAACCTCTTACCATACCCTGTCTTGAAAGCTTGTTGATTGTCTTGAAGTTGACGTGAGACATCCTCTTGTGCCATAGCCAGCTAAGATCTGCAGTGCCTTTGGCAACAAAACATGGAATTGAGGAGCTCATAGGCTTCGATCAAGAATGTACATGTTACGATCGCTTCTGTAAGCACAACTTCCTTGGTTTGGATGTTCTTGACTTTACTGTGATCTATATAGAACTTCACCGAGAACTGTTTATCACAGGCGGCTAATACTAAGTAGATTATACCGTAAGCCTTCAACATATGCGACATCGGTGACCTTGAATTTCCCGACAAGTAAGTTTCCTTTCCCTCTTGTTCTTCCTTTAGATTTATCACCGAAGCGAACTTTCGGACCGCGACCTTCTACAAAATCAGATAGCTTGCTCCTATCTCCGGTCATGTGACGAGAGCATCCACTATCGAAGTACTGTATCCTCCTCTAAGATGTCCTGTAACAAAGAAATTAGGTAGATTTAGGTCCCCTTTGATTTTGGGTCCATATATGTTAGTTCCTTTAGGTACCCAGATTTTCCCGACGGCAATTGGTTTACTGTAGGATGTACTCGACAAGATTGCGGTATTTACGGGGCATATCCGTAGTTGTTATAATCATGATAATTAGTATGCATGTAAAATTAAGGATTATTATTATTATTACAGTAAGAGTGCCGTCTAGGAGGTGGAGCCATTTTATTGGGCCTAATGACTTGTCTTACGGGTCTCCACTTGGATTCCCAATCTTGTTGTTGATACCGAATCGGCATCTGCTGTTTTGAGGGATAACGGGGCTCTGTATCCAATACCTAGGTGCCTTTGTCTTGAGTGTCTTCTGCGGGCCTTTGGTGGTTGGATACCGTCTTCTTTACGAATGACTTTCGGCTTTGATGATATGCTTGTGGAGCATGCTTTAGATTACGCCTTCGAGTGGTTGTTGGTTCCACTGTCTCGAATAGTAGAGTTGAGGCGGAATTGCGGCTTTCGGTTTTCTCGATGCAGAGTTCCTTTATGGGGCTAGGAACATCTTCCGATCTGGAATGTGTTCCACACTCTTGACGAACACGATTACTAGTTTTACCTTTATTCGAACATGAGCCGTATCCTAAGCCACTTTTATCATGAGCATGTTGCCCGGTGCTCGAAATTTCTTCCATTCTTTTGGACGATTTTTCAAAAGACTTGAGAATGGTCTCAAGTTCATTTTCTCGCTTCTCGAGAGTTGTAATTTTGGTTTGTAGTAGAACCAAATCATTTGTCTTGCTCTCATTATGGGTTTTAATCGCATTTAGTTCATGAGCAAGTTGATGATTGCTCTCCATGAGTTTTTCAAAATCGACCTTCTTTGGTTTCACAATCAAGAGACATATTTTCATAATTTATTTTCACAAGTCATTTTCATCTTTCAGCTCTAGATTTGTTAATTGAAGTCATATATTCTCGCTTTTAGAGTCTCATGGGCCTTTTGAATGTTTTTGAATTCATTCATCATATTTTCGAAAGTATGAGATGCATTAGGTGGAATAACCGAGGTTGAACTTACCTCATCGTCATTGTCTTCACCTTGGAACATCTTTGGCCATAAAGCACATGTATGCTTTATCATCGAACTCATCGTCGGATGAATCACTCTCGATGACCACCAAGACATTCTGCAGATTTGGATGGTGTGGGGAGGCTTCGATTCTCCAATCGGGGCCTTGAGCTTGTCTTTCCAAGCACGTCTCCTTTCATCTCGCTCTTGTTGCTCGGCCTCGGGCAATCTTTGGACTTTGGGATGAGGACATTTGTTTGCATAATGGCACGGTTTCCTGTGATTATAGCACGAGTTAGCATCGAGATGATGTTTAGTATTTACCTTGTTGATGTGTTTGGGCTCGTAGGAGTCTTTCCAGACTGTTTGATGAACTTTTGAACTTATGCATTAGAAGCGCCATTTCATCTTGTGACAGGATGTCGTCGTCCTTTGTCGGCGCTCTTGTGGCCAGACTTCGACGAGCTAGGCATCCGTGTCGACGGTTCGATACGGCGGCGAGTCTGTGACCTTTGAAGGAGATTCTTGACTTTCTCTCTTCACAATGTCATACTCAAATGCTTTAAGGTCGAGAAGAGATCAAAGTGGATATTTCATTAAGATTACGGGATACACGCATATTTGTGGTCTTAATGTCCCATCGAGTGGGAGAGATCTGAAAATTTTTAAGTTCTTCTCCTTTTGGGTGTAAATCTTGCCCAACGCTTCAAGTTCACCAACAATACCAGTAAATCTGAGGTCAAGTTCCTCAAGTGTTTCTGTTGGTTTCATTTCAAAAGATTCAAATTGCTGAGTAAGTTTCGAAATTTTGTTTTCTTTTGAGAGCTCAGTTCCCTCACAAATTAACTTGAGTTTATCCTAGATTTCTTTGGCTGTTTTGCAGCTCTTTACCTTTGAGAACGTGCCTTTGTCAAGAGTGACAAATAACGCGTTCTTAGCAACGTTGTCTAGATTGGCTCGCTTCCTTTCATCGGTTGTCCATTGCTCGCGTTCCTTCTCGAGCATTTCAGCATGGGCTTGGCCCTCAATCCTTGCGGCTGGATTGACCTTCATGATCTTGATCGGACCATCCTGTATAACAAAGATCATCTCTTCGTGCATTGCTGCAAGATGAGCTTCCATTCTAATTCTCCAGTCGTCAAATTCATTAATAGAGAACATAGGGACTTTGTTAATCATAGAAGTATCCATACTGATAATATAGGAATGAAAGAGACTGTTTTGAAAATAAGTGATTTGAATCTGATTCGGTGAAAAGAAATACGACTGATTCTTTTTAGAATCAACCGCTCCGATACCACTTGTTGGCCACTTAAGTATACTGGATACAGTTTGAAAAAGTAGTTTAAACAACAAACTGTATGGAATCTAAATCTGAGTGCGTAGCGGAAGTCTTGGATACAGTTAGTTGCCGTGGATACAGCAACGGAGTATTTGGTGTATACTTAATATATCACAGTAATTTCAAACAGTAAAAGCTGAAGGTAAATGACACAGTAATTTAAGTGGTTCGAGGTAAACCCCTCTACGTCCACTGGTCCTCCACACAGGAGTAAAAAGTTTATTATATAATTACTGTGTACACAACTACGTAATTATAAACAAACCTATCCTTATATCGTTCACACAGATTGATACAAAGAATGTCACTTTCAACCGTTCACACAGATTGGTTAAAGCTTCCTTCTTGACTAGCTTCTTCACACACAGTTCCAAAGCTTCGTCCTTATTCGTCCCACACAGGTCAGAATAACTTGTTGAGTTCACACAGAGCTCGGTTTTTACACAGACGTAAAAGGTTAGGTAACCAGGTAAGAACAACAGCTTTGAATATCAAGATCTGATGATAGCTGTTCTTGATGTTTGAGCACTGTATATCTCTTTCGTTCTTAATAGCAGTATGCTTTGGAGATATGTTTGCTTAGATGATAACTTTGATAGCTTTGAGAGTTATGTTACTTGGGGTAACTGATCTTCAATGTCTTCAAGGATATATATAGCCTCTGAAGAAAGTATCCGTTGAGATGTCCGTTTGAATAAGATTTCCTTCAACGGGAATATGACATGATCCAGTTTGTGGGATTACGAAGATTCGAAGGACGATATTTAAATACTTTATCCTTGAGTATTTAAATACTTCTTTGTTCAACGGAACTTGACTTGTGTTCTTTCTTGTCCTTTTGTGAACTGTATGGAAGGTGACTGTATTTAGGCATCGAGACAGTTTTCCATACTTGATCTATTACAAGTCTTCTTGCTTTGTCTTGTGAGCTTCACTTATCCGATTCGAGGTGGTCTTCGATACATGATAAATCTTTGAATCCTCGTCTGTTTTCCTTTACTGTATTTGGCATATATGTCAAAACCTTCTCAATAACAAATAACAATCGATACAGGGATCGGGTATCCCGGCTGAATCGATACAGGGTGTTTGTTTTTCCTAACAGCAGTCCTATTGGTGATGACCAAAAATCGGTCGAGCATGTTGGTGATGGACTCGTCACCTTTCATCATGAATAACTCGTAGTCATGGAGAAGCATATTGATCTTCGTCTCCTTGACTTGAGTTGTCCCTTCGTGTGTGATTTCAAGGATTTTCCATATTTCTTTAGCACTTTCACACGATGAGATACGATTTACCTCTTCCGGATTTAAGGCACAATAAAGAAGTTGAGTAGCCTTACAATTTAGATGGTCGTTTTTCCAATCCTCATCGTTATATTTTTCGAAGGATTTAAGCGTACTGTCGGTTTTGAGAGGGACTTTCGGGCCAAGACACGTGATCTTCCAAATATCAATATCATAAGTACGAATGAAGATCGACATATTTTTCTTCCATGTCATGAAATTTGCGCATCAAAAAATGGTGGTCGGTTAAGAGCAAGGCCTTCGACTGGAGCAAATTGAAACGCCATTTGGATCGACTCCTCAGATGTTAAGCTGTGTATTGGAGGACTGCTCCGATACCAATTGTTGGAGCAAGATTGGTATTTGCGCCGTGTTGCGGAAGCATAAATTAAATGTGCGGAAATTAAACAACACACGGATTTATAGAGGTTCGGCTATAAAAGAGCCTGAAGACATTCTGCAGATTTGGATAGTGTGGGGGAGGCTTCTGATTCTCCAATCAGGGCCTTGAGCTTGTCTTTCCAAGCACGTCTCCTTTCATCTCGCTCTCGTTGCTCGGCCTCAGGCAATCTTTGGACTTTGGGATGAGGATATTTGTTTGCATAATGGCCTGGTTTCCTGCAGTTATAGCACAGGTTAGCATCAGCAGATGATGTTTCGGTACTTACCTTGTTGACAGGTTTGGGCCTGTAGGGAGTCTTTCCAGACTGTTTGATGAACTTTTTGAACTTATGCATTAGAAGCGCCATTTCATCTTGTGACAGGATGTCGTCGTCACTGTCAGCGCTCTTGTGACCGGGCTTCGACGAGCTAGGCATGCTGTGTCGACGGTTCGATACAGCGGCGAGAGCTGTGACCTTTGAAGGAGATTCTTCAGCTTTCTCTCTTCTGTCAATGTCATACTCAAATGCTTTAAGGTTAGAGAAGAGATCAAAAGTGGATATTTCATTAAGATTACAGGATACACGCATAGCTGTGGTCTTAATGTCCCATCGGGCTGGGAGAGATCTGAAAATTTTTAAGTTCTTCTCCTTTTGGGTGTAAATCTTGCCCAACGCTTCAAGTTCACCAACAATACCAGTAAATCTGAGGTCAAGTTCCTCAAGTGTTTCTGTTGGTTTCATTTCAAAAGATTCAAATTGCTGAGTAAGTTTCGAAATTTTGTTTTCTTTTGAGAGCTCAGTTCCCTCACAAATTAACTTGAGTTTATCCTAGATTTCTTTGGTCATTTTGCGGCTCTTTACCTTTGAGAACGTGCCTTTGTCAAGAGTGACAAATAACGCGTTCTTAGCCACGTTGTCTAGATTGGCTCGCTTCCTTTCATCGGTTGTCCATTGCTCGCGTTCCTTCTCGAGCATTTCAAAGATGGGCTTGGCCCTCAATCCTTGCGGGTGGATTGACCTTCATGATCTTGATCGGACCATCTGTATAACAAAGATCATCTCTTCGTGCATTCTTTGCAAGATGAGCTTCCATTCTAATTCTCCATCGTCAAATTCATTAATAGAGAACATAAGGACTTTGTTAATCATAGAAGTATCCATACCGATAATATAGGAATGAAAGAGACTGTTTTGAAAATAAGTGATTTGAATCGATTCGGTGAAAAGAAATACGATCGATTCTTTTTAGAATCAACCGCTCCGATACCACTTGTTGGCCACTTAAGTATACTGGATACGGTTTGGAAAAGTAGTTTAAACAACAAACTGTATGGAATCTAAATCTGAGTGCGTAGCGGAAGTCTTGGATACGCTTAGTTGCCGTGGATACAAGAACGGAGTATTTGGTGTATACTTAATATATCACAGTAATTTCAAACAGTAAAGTCAAGGTAAATGACACAGTAATTTAAGTGGTTCGAGGTAAACCCCTCTACGTCCACCGGTCCTCCACACAGGAGTAAAGTTTATTATATAATTCTGCGTACACAACTACGTAATTATAAACAAACCTATCCTTGTATCGTTCACACAGATTGATACAAAGAATGTCACTTTCAACCGTTCACACAGATTGGTTAAAGCTTCCTTCTTGACTAGCTTCTTCACACACGGTTCCAAAGCTTCGTCCTTATTCGTCCCACAATGTCGAATAACTTGTTGAGTTCACACAGAGCTCGGTTTTACAGAGGTAAAAGGTTAGGTAACTGAGTAAGAACAATGACTTTGAATATCAAGATCGATGATAAATGTTCTTGATGTTTGAGCACCGTATATCTCTTTCGTTCTTAATAGCAGTATGCTTTGGAGATATGTTTGCTCGGATGATAACTTTGATAGCTTTGAGAGTTATGTTACTTGGGGTAATCGATCTTCAATGTCTTCAAGGATATATATAGCCTCCGAAGAAAGTATCCGGTGAGATGTCCGTTTGAATAAGATTTCCTTCCCCGGGAATATGACATGATCCGGATTTCACGGGATTCTGAAGATCTGAAGACTGACAGTATTTAAATACTTTATCCTTGAGTATTTAAATACTTCTTTGTTCAACGGAACTTGACTTGTGTTCTTTCTTGTCCTTTTGTGAACTGTATGGAAGGTGACTGTATTTAGGGCATCGAGACAGTTTTCCATACTTGATCTATTACAAGTCTTCTTGCTGTACTGACGAGCTTCACTTATGCTGATTCGAGGCTGGTCTTCGATACATGATAAATCTTTGAATCCTCGATACAGTTTTCCTTTACTGTATTTGGCATATATGTCAAAACCTTCTCAATAACAAATAACAATCGATACAGGGATCGGGTATCCCGGCTGAATCGATACAGGGTGTTTGTTTTTCCTAACAGCAGTCCTATTGGTGATGACCAAAAATCGGTCGAGCATGTTGGTGATGGACTCGTCACCTTTCATCATGAATAACTCGTAGTCATGGAGAAGCATATTGATCTTCGTCTCCTTGACTTGAGTTGTCCCTTCGTGTGTGATTTCAAGGATTTTCCATATTTCTTTAGCACTTTCACACGATGAGATACGATTTACCTCTTCCGGATTTAAGGCACAATAAAGAAGTTGAGTAGCCTTACAATTTAGATGGTCGTTTTTCCAATCCTCGTCGTTATATTTTTCGAAGGATTTAAGCGTACCGTCGGTTTTGAGAGGGACTTTCGGGCCAAGACACGTGATCTTCCAAATATCAATATCATAAGTACGAATGAAGATCGACATATTTTTCTTCCATGTCATGAAATTTGCGCATCAAAAAATGGTGGTCGGTTAAGAGCAAGGCCTTCGACTGGAGCAAATTGAAACGCCATTTGGATCGACTCCTCAGATGTTAAGCTGTGTATTGGAGGACTGCTCCGATACCAATTGTTGGAGCAAGATTGGTATTTGCGCCGTGTTGCGGAAGCATAAATTAAATGTGCGGAAATTAAACAACACACGGATTTATAGAGGTTCGGCTATAAAAGAGCCTGAAGACATTCTGCAGATTTGGATGGTGTGGGGGAGGCTTCTGATTCTCCAATCAGGGCCTTGAGCTTGTCTTTCCAAGCACGTCTCCTTTCATCTCGCTCTTGTTGCTCGGCCTCAGGCAATCTTTGGACTTTGGGATGAGGATATTTGTTTGCATAATGGCCTGGTTTCCTGCAGTTATAGCACAGTTAGCATCGTGAGATGATGTTTCGGTATTTACCTTGTTGTGAGTTTGGGCTCGTAGGAGTCTTTCCATCGTTTGATGAACTTTTGAACTTATGCATTAGAAGCGCCATTTCATCTTGTGACAGGATGTCGTCGTCCTTGTCAGCGCTCTTGTGGCCAAGGCTTCGGCAGGCTAGGCATCTGTGTGTCGACGGTTCGATACGGCAAGTAGAGCGTGACCTTTGAAGGAGATTCTTCAGCTTTCTCTCTTCAGTCAATGTCATACTCAAATGCTTTAAGGTTAGAGAAGAGATCAAAAGTGGATATTTCATTAAGATTACAGGATACACGCATAGCTGTGGTCTTAATGTCCCATCGGGCTGGGAGAGATCTGAAAATTTTTAAGTTCTTCTCCTTTTGGGTGTAAATCTTGCCCAACGCTTCAAGTTCACCAACAATACCAGTAAATCTGAGGTCAAGTTCCTCAAGTGTTTCTGTTGGTTTCATTTCAAAAGATTCAAATTGCTGAGTAAGTTTCAAAATTTTGTTTTCTTTTGAGAGCTCAGTTCCCTCACAAATTAACTTGAGTTTATCCTAGATTTCTTTGGCTGTTTTGCAGCTCTTTACCTTTTAGAACGTGCCTTTGTCAAGAGTGACAAATAACGCGTTCTTAGCCACGTTGTCTAGATTGGCTCGCTTCCTTTCATCGGTTGTCCATTGCTCGCGTTCCTTCTCGAGCATTTCAGCATGGGCTTGGCCCTCAATCCTTGCGGCTGGATTGACCTTCATGATCTTGATCGGACCATCCTGTATAACAAAGATCATCTCTTCGTGCATTGCTGCAAGATGAGCTTCCATTCTAATTCTCCAGTCGTCAAATTCATTAATAGAGAACATAAGGACTTTGTTAATCATAGAAGTATCCATACTGATAATATAGGAATGAAAGAGACTGTTTTGAAAATAAGTGATTTGAATCTGATTCGGTGAAAAGAAATACGACTGATTCTTTTTAGAATCAACCGCTCCGATACCACTTGTTGGCCACTTAAGTATACTGGATACAGTTTGGAAAAGTAGTTTAAACAACAAACTGTATGGAATCTAAATCTGAGTGCGTAGCGGAAGTCTTGGATATGCTTAGTTGCCGTGGATACAAAGAACGGAGTATTTGGTGTATACTTAATATATCACGGTAATTTCAAACAGTAAAAGTGAAGGTAAATGACACAGTAATTTAAGTGGTTCGAGGTAAACCCCTCTACGTCCACCGGTCCTCCACACAGAGTAAAGTTTATTATATAATTCTGTGTACACAACTACGTAATTATAAACAAACCTATCCTTGTATCGTTCACACATTGATACAAAGAATGTCACTTTCAACCGCTCACACAGTTGGTTAAAGCTTCCTTCTTGACTAGCTTCTTCACACACAGTTCCAAAGCTTCGTCCTTATTCGTCCCACACAGGTCAGAATAACTTGTTGAGTTCACAGAGCTCGGTTTTTACACAGAGGTAAAAGGTTAGGTAACCAGGTAAGAACAGCAGCTTTGAATATCAAGATCTGATGATAGCTGTTCTTGATGTTTGAGCACTGTATATCTCTTTCGTTCTTAATAGCAGTATGCTTTGGAGATATGTTTGCTCAGATGATAACTTTGATAGCTTTGAGAGTTATGTTACTTGGGGTAACTGATCTTCAATGTCTTCAAGGATATATATAGCCTCTGAAGAAAGTATCCGTTGAGATGTCCGTTTGAATAAGATTTCCTTCAACGGGAATATGACATGATCCGGATTTCGCGGGATTCTGAAGATCTGAAGACTGACAGTATTTAAATACTTTATCCTTGAGTATTTAAATACTTCTTTGTTCAACGGAACTTGACTTGTGTTCTTTCTTGTCCTTTTGTGAACTGTATGGAAGGTGACTGTATTTAGGGCATCGAGACAGTTTTCCATACTTGATCTATTACAAGTCTTCTTGCTGTACTGACGAGCTTCACTTATGCTGATTCGAGGCTGGTCTTCGATACATGATAAATCTTTGAATCCTCGTCTGATTTTCCTTTCTTGTATTTGGCATATATGTCAAAACCTTCTCAATAACAAATAACAATCGATACAGGATCGGGTATCCCTTTGAATCGATACAGGTGTTTGTTTTTCCTAACAAAGATCTATTGGTGATGACCAAAAATCGGTCGAGCATGTTGGTGATGGACTCGTCACCTTTCATCATGAATAACTCGTAGTCATGGAGAAGCATATTGATCTTCGTCTCCTTGACTTGAGTTGTCCCTTCGTGTGTGATTTCAAGGATTTTCCATATTTCTTTAGCACTTTCACACGATGAGATACGATTTACCTCTTCCGGATTTAAGGCACAATAAAGAAGTTGAGTAGCCTTACAATTTAGATGGTCGTTTTTCCAATCCTCGTCGTTATATTTTTCGAAGGATTTAAGCGTACCGTCGGTTTTGAGAGGGACTTTCGGGCCAAGACACGTGATCTTCCAAATATCAATATCATAAGTACGAATGAAGATCGACATATTTTTATTCCATGTCATGAAATTTGCGCATCAAAAAATGGTGGTCGGTTAAGAGCAAGGCCTTCGACTGGAGCAAATTGAAACGCCATTTGGATCGACTCCTCAGATGTTAAGCTGTGTATTGGAGGACTGCTCCGATACCAATTGTTGGAGCAAGATTGGTATTTGCGCCGTGTTGCGGAAGCATAAATTAAATGTGCGGAAATTAAACAACACACGGATTTATAGAGGCTCGGCTATAAAAGAGCCTACGTCCTCTCTCGGTATCTTTTATATAGGTTAAAGATCAAAACCTCTACACCTCTCTTCTATCGGTCGAGGGATAACCATTACAATCACGTCTTCTATTGGTCCGTGATAAACCACTCGTACTTGTCTTTGCATCGGTCCAAGTTAAACCATTTTCCTTTTCTATTGGACAAGGAACCAACCGCTCTAGCTTTCTATCGGTACTAGATAAACCTCACTAGATAGCGATTCTAATAATGCCGGATCCTTGATCCTAATAACACCGAATCCAATCGTATCTTTTCTTTTACCTCTCGTGTATGTGTTGAATGTATAAACACTCAAACTAACAGTATAAGCTCAATATTACAACAACAATAATATCAATATGGATATCTGATCAATGAGATGTTTGCTTGAAGTTGTTGTGTGGATGAATACCAAGGATGTGGTATTTATAGGCTTCATCACCCAAACTAGCCGTTAGCTCCCTGTGCATTGATTACGGCCGCAATCAGCTTCCAATTACGTACGCTAACCGAGTTACGTACGTTATATCACCATTGTTACGTACGTTAACATATATGCAGTTTAGTTCAGTAGCATTCGTTCTTTTCCTTACGTACGTTAGCAACAACCCTTTACGTACGTTAAGCTTACGTCATTGTTGACGTCATATATCCGTTGCCGCTTTTTGACTTTGACTCTCCCAACATTCATCTGGTTTGAACACCATTATGTACGCTATCCAACTCTTGTTACGTACGCTAAGCTGCTTCAATTACGTACGTTAAACATCATGTAATATCCGCAATTTTTGATTTTTGGTAAATATCTTTTTTCGGCCGAAGTCCGTGTTGACGACTCGCTCGTGACCGTTTCGTCATTCTGAGAGTATTTAGTTCTGCACTTTTTGTCATCCGAGTTCGTTTTGGTGTCGTTTTATTGAGTTCCGTGTTCTTAAGCGACTTTCCCGCGCTTGAGTTCGATTCTTGCGAATCTTGTTCGAAACTGTCGTTTCGGGTTTCTCGTAAGTTCATTTAACGTTGTTATACGTGTTGTGAGTTTCGGTTTGGTTATTCGTTGTCGTATCGTGATTTTTCGGACATCTGGGGCTGTTTTGTAATTTCCCAAAGTTGTGGGTATGTCGTCATATCCATTTCTGAGATGTTCTGTTGCTCTCTCTGAGTTGTTAGTGCACGCTACGCTTTGTGGCTAGCGCGTGCTAGGTTGCCGACGTTAACGCACGCTAAGTGTTGTCGTTAGCGCGCGCTAACGGGTGGTGCAGAAACAGTCCAGAGGCTACTGGACTGGGTTAGAACGTTGGTTAGCGCACGCTATTTGATAACATAGCGCGCGCTAGGGTGCATTGGTAGCGCATGATGGGGGGAGGATAGCGCACGCTATCCGGTACTTCAGGGCAGTCCAGGAGCTACTGGACTGGGTTTGGGAGTCTCGTTAGCGCACGCTAACATTTGTAGCTAGCGCGCGCTAACTGTACATTTTGGCAGAACATTTTGTTCTGATGCTTCGATAGCGCACGCTAATCAGGTAGTATTAGCGCACGCTAAGCAGTCCAGTATATAAACTGGACAACAGTCATTACTCTTCATTTTTCTTCATTTATTCTTCTTCCTCCGCGGGTTGAGACGAGGGCGACTAGGGCTTGGGCTCCTGGCCTATTTCTACTCCATCCAAGGTGCTTTGGAGTATCCTAGGTGATTATAACATCATCTAATCCATTATTCTTCACCGAACCAAGGTATTTTTCTTGAATCCCTAGAGTTGACTTTTTGGGAGTTTTGTTCTTGATTTCGTTTTCTGTTCATTTTTGACGAACCAATTGTTGTCAAATGATGTTGTTAACCATATCCTATGGATTGTATATCCATATTTCGGTTTGGAATTCCATTTTCATGTTTTGGTCGGTCGATTTGCGTTCTTGGCCGTTTGGGGGAAACCTTGAACTTTCGTCGTTTGTTCTTTGAATCCAGCGACTTTGGGTCGTACTTTGGAATTCATTTTCATTGTTGTTATTGTTGTCCGTAGCTTATTGTCGTGGGTTAGCGTTCGGTGGAGTCGGCGGGTTCGTGGTCGGTTCGTGCCAACCTACTTCGGTCGATTCTTCGCGTTTGTGATTACTCGAGGCAAGTACCTTGTCCATAAAATTCTTGTTTTATGAATATGATAATTAGTGATCGTCTCCTTGTGTTTATTTGATCGTTTGAATCTCACTTTCATAGATTCGGTTAGCCTTGTTAAAGGCCCTCTTTCAAAACGCGCGTGTTTTGTGGACATTGTGTTCGTGGATGGTTACGTGAATTACTATGAATACACTTGGTGTTGTCGTTGTGCTTTGATAATATATATGTATATATATTATCTCTTATTGGTGAGTTGTAATTTGACCATTGCGTCGCGTATTGTGTTTGTTGCCATTGAGTGAATTACTTGGATATTATTGATGTGATATGTTATTTATGTGAATGTGTGGATATGGTTGAAGGTCTACGGTGACACATGGCACGTGATCATGTGGTCAGGATGCAACAAGTGATTGATCCAACCGTGAGAGCCTGAGATAATCCACGGTGGCACATGGCATGCGATCATGTGGCCAGGATGCAACAAGTGATTGATCCAACAGTGAGATGTGTGTGATTTGTTTCGCTAGCCAGCTCGGGAGGGTCCTTCGAGGCCTCGAGTGGGATTTCTGGCTTCGTCTCGGTTCTAGGCGATGCGCGTGCGCGATTATGTTTTGTTGATTTTTATGTCCGTCGAGGACACGTGATGTTGGGCTCTGGCCCTGTGAATTGTTGTCGGTTTTCTATTTGCGAAAACAAAACCTTTGGGTTGTGATCCCTGTTGATTTTGGTAAGAGAAGGATTCTGAAATCCTAAATTGTTTTCTATTAAAACTCTCGATGGCATTTTAAACTGTTTTATAAATTGTTTCCCTTGATTTGTGATCTTTCGGTTTTGGAATGATTTAGCCAAACTCATGCCTCGGGAAGTACTTTTCGTTACGTTTGGATCTTTGAGGATTCCTGGTTATTGTTATTCGTGGAATGTGAATTGTATGGCTCGTATTTGCACTTTGTTCTTGCACTAGCAAAATAGTGGAGTTTTGCTAACCCCCGAGTATTCGGGGGGTGGATGTCTGTTTTTGCATTCATGTTTGGGAGCATAACACATGGTCGGCACGAAGGATGATGAAATATGAACGATACTAATCACACGAGGACCCGTTTGATGTCATATTGGTTTAGTTGTATTTTATTTCCGCTGCAGTATTCTTTCCCCGTTGTACGAGAGTGTGTTGTATTCGACCCCTGCGTGGGCATGTATTGTAATTGAGTTGTATGTATTTATTGAAAGACCAAATCGGTCTATTGAGTCATTTTAGCCTTAAAGGCGTTGTTGAGTTGTTCAGTTTTGTTACCAGCCTGGTAGAACCTTGAGGAAAGGTTCTTCGGCGTGTAATATCCCTGAGCGGATTGGGGGTGTTACATAAATGGTATCAGAGCTTAGGTTGTGGAAACCTAGGCTGTCGGTTTAGTGGTGTCTGTTGAGTTTTGTCTCGTCGGATTTTGTCTGATTGAGTCTTGTCGCGACGCGTCATCTGAGTTTGTTGGTCGTGATTAGTATCGTGGGGCGATCATCATCTTCGTGCGACCTGTGGATGTAAGTCTCCCTTCTTTGCGATTGTGCCTCGTCTGATGTGAGTTACTTGTATGATTATACGTTAAGTGGTGGAATCCTTCTGTGGATTTTGATTTCGTGATATGTGGTTATTTGACTCTCATATTTCGTTCATATGAGGAGTAGTGTTGCTGGATTGTGCATGTTGGACTGTGTTTCTTTTATCCGCTGCGTGAGTTCTTTTGTAATGGCTTTCGGTATTTTACCGAATGAGTTCGATTTCGAAAATCGATTCCCTTAACCGAGTTTTTGGCATTATGGCCTTGATCATTTTGGCGAAATTCTTATGACGGTATTTAGTATTTTGGTAAATGGCTTTCGTGAGTTTTTGAAATATTACCGTCATCGGCTTTTTTGGCGTTTTTGTAAATGGTTTTATCCTGGTGGATTCCGGCGCGGGACCCACAGCGCTATAATGTTCCGTGTAATTACCTGAATTTTTTTTGGGCATTCTAGCCCATTGAATTATCTTTGAAAACCTTGAGTATCCTAGAAAATAAATTTCGAGACGTACTTTTAAAATGAATTATTTTCTCGTGGTACATCCAATGTGCCACAATATGTTTCAAAGTTCTTCTACCTCGAGGACCAAAATGTTTTGAGATATTTTCAATGTTTTAGAAACACTTTTACTTAGACCCGAGGGTCGAATATTCTAAAAGTTTTTCACAAAAAAACAAAGTGTCCTCATTTTTGTTCAAACGCAAGATGATTTTCAAAGTCTCGATAATGGTGTTTGTACTACTTTTTGAAAGGTGATACTCAAGATCAACTAGTGTTTCCAGAAACTTTCTTTTTTCAAATGTGGTTTTTGTTTTTAAAACCTATCATTCATGTTTGCAGTCCAGGAACATATGTATGATATTCGCATTGTCGTTAGAATGTTAGCTCCCGAGTATGATGGAATTGGTGGCGTGAATGTTGAGTCATTTGCCACGCATTTGTTTTAATTAGCCCTCTGTGAGAGGTGAGATGTTGGTATTGAATGTTGTCGCTTTGTGATGATTTGTGTGTTATCGCACTTGTGCGAGCTATTGGAACTGGAGTTTGTATGATTGTGTACATACGTGGTTGTTTCGTGATGTTTTGTAATTGTGCACTTGTCATCGTTCGATTCGTTGATATCGCCGAACGATGCCGTCATTGTTGTGATATTTATGTGTGTGTTGCCTTACGATGGTAATCGTTGTATGTGTTATGTGTTATGATTTTCTGTTGTGCTGAGTGGTTACTTATTCAGTATGCCGAGGGGCCGAGGTCGTGGTCGTGGCGATCGGACGCGTGGTTGAGATCATACCGCCGGTGATGATATCGGTATCGGTGTCGCTACTATTTTACAGCAGGTAGCCACACAGATGACTCAGTTGACTCAGGCAGTTCAGCGTGTTACAGATGTGACCCAACACAGGGGTGCAAATCAGTGGCTTCGAGAAGTGGTTCGTATGAATCCCCCTCGTTTCGCTGGTGCTGCAGATGCTTTAGGCTGGGATGGTTGGCTTTTCCAGTTGGAAAAGATATTCGAGATAGTTGATTGTCCAGAAGAACGTAAGGTCCCGGTAGCTCAGTATCTTTTCGACAAAGATGCCGCTAGCTGGTGGGAGGCTGTTAAGCCTCAAGATCATGTTGTCACATAGGCAGAGTTCCAGAGATTCATGAGAGATGAGTTTTGTCCGGAGCCGATCAGAAATCAGAATATTAATGAATTCTTTTCGGCGAAACCGCAGGATGTACCACTGTCTCAAGCTATTATTGATTTTAGCAAACAGCTCGGCTATGTGCAGAATCAAGTAAGGACAGAGGAGGACAAGATTTGTCATTTTAGTAGGCGGATGAAGCCGAAGATTCGCCAGTACATGGCAGGTCTCGCTTGTACTTCCTTGAGAGATTATCAGAATAGAGCGTTAGCCTATGAGCTATCCAGATTATCGACCGAGAGTATGTCTGACTCGAAGAAACAGAAAACCGCTGGGAACTTTTCAGGAAATCAGATGAGTGGGCCCCTTGAGGTTGGGACTCCGTTTCGTCATCCCAAGATGGTTCCTAGATCGCGTGATCAGAGGAGTAGTACCCCTGCAGTGAGTAATGTGAGCAGCTCGAAGATATGTTCTGTAGTCGAGCAGGCCATACTGCGAAGAATTGTCGTTCACCGTTAGTCAGCTGTTTCGAGTGTGGCCAGGTGGGTCACCGAGCCATACATTGTGAGACGGTAGCTGAGAGATTTGGAGATCGAGGTTGCGTCTCTGCTCCGAAAGGACACGGAGATGCATAGTGTGGTTTTGAGGATTTCGGCGTAGTCTGAATTGTTTATGATTGCCCTTGTGGATCGTTTGTGTTACTTTCTGTTTTCTCGACTATGCGTGTTTCCTTGTAATAGGTACTTTGTGTTTTGTGAATGTTCGGATAATTGACTTGATAATATTATCTGTTTGATGACGCTTGTCACTTGTTGGTTTTATTATGTTTTTACCGGTGGCGTTGTGTTGGTCGTCGTGGAGCGCGTTTTCACGCCGTATATTCCTTTGCGTTGCTTGTAACGTTTCGTCGATGGATGAAAGTTATGCATTTCTTGTGTATCTCGTTGAGTTTTCTTGGCGGGATGTTGCTCCTCCCTACTTATTTAAAGTTTCGGGACGAAACTTCTTTTAAGGAGGGTAGAATGTAATATCCGCAATTTTTAATTTTCGGTAAATTTCTTTTTTCGGCCGGAGTCCATTTTGACGACTCGCTCGTGACCGTTTCGTCATTCTGAGAGTATTTAGTTCTGCACTTTTTGTCATCCGAGTTCGTTTCGGTGTCGTTTTGTTGAGTTCCGTGTTCTTAAGCGACTTTCCCGCGCTTGAGTTCGATTCTTGCGAATCTTGTTCGAAACTGTCGTTTCGGGTTTCTCGTAAGTTCATTTAACGTTGTTATACGTGTTGTGAGCTTCGGTTTGGTTATTCGTTGTCATATCGTGATTTTTCGGACATCTGGGGCTGTTTTGTAATTTTCCAAAGTTGTGGGTATGTCGTCATACGCATTTCTGAGATGTTCTGTTGCTGTCTCTCTGAGTTGTTAGCGCACGCTACGCTTTGTGGCTAGCGCGCGCTAGGTTTCCGAAGTTAACGCAGGCTAAGTGTTGCCGTTAGCGCGCTAGCAGGTGGTGCGAAAGCTTGATCCGGAGGCTACCGGATAGGTTAGAAACGTTGGTTAGCGCACGCTATTTGGTAACATAGCGCGCTAGGTGCATTGGTAGCGCACGCTGGGGGAGGATAGCGCGCTATCCGTGCCAGGCGATCCGGGAGCTACCGGGTAGGTTTGGGAGTCTCGTTACGCTAACATTTGTAGCTAGCGCGCGCTAAATGTACATTTTGGCAGAACGTTTTGTTCTGATGCTTCTATAGCGCACGTTAATCAGGTAGTATTAGCGCACGCTAAGCTGTCCAGTATATAAACTGGACAGCAGTCATTACTCTTCATTTTTCTTCATTTATTCTTCTTCCTCCGCGGGTTGAGACGAGGGCGACTAGGGCTTGGGCTCCTGGCCGATTTCTACTCCATCCAAGGTGTTTTGGAGTATCCTAGGTGATTATAACATCATCTAATCCATTGTTCTTCACCGAATCAAGGTATTTTTCTTGAATCCCTAGAGTTGACTTTTTGGGAGTTTTGTTCTTGATTTCATTTTCTGTCCATTTTTGACGAACCAATTGTTGTCAAATGATGTTGTTAAACATATCATATGGATTGTATATCCATATTTCGGTTTGGAATTCCATTTTCATGTTTTGGTCAGTCAATTTGCGTTCTTGGCCGTTTGGGGGAAACCCTTGAACTTTCGTCGTTTGTTCTTTGAATCCAGTGACTTTGGGTCATACTTTGGAATTCATTTTCATTGTTGTTATTGTTGTCCGTAGCTTATTGTCGCGAGTTAGCATTCGGTGGAGTCGGCGGGTTCGTGGTCGGTTCGTGCCAACCTACTTCGGTCGATTCTTCGCGTTTGTGATTACTCGAGGCAAGTACCTTGTCCATAAAATTCTTGTTTTATGAATATGATAATTAGTGATCGTCTCCTTGTGTTTATTTGATCGTTTGAATCTCACTTTCATAGATTCGGTTAGCCTTGTTAAAGGCCCTCTTTCAAAACGCGCGTGTTTTGTGGATATTGTGTTCGTGGATGGTTACGTGAATTACTATGAATACACTTGGTGTTGTCGTTGTGCTTTGATAATATATATGTATATATATTCTCTTATTGGTAAGTTGTAATTTGACCATTGCGTCGCGTATTGTGTTTGTTGCCATTGAGTGAATTACTTGGATATTATTGATGTGATATGTTATTTGTGTGAATGTGTGGATATGGTTGAAGGTCTACGGTGACACATGGCACGTGATCATGTGGTCAGGATGCAACAAGTGATTGATCCAACTGTGAGAGTATGAGATAATCTACGGTGGCACATGGCATGCGATCATGTGGCCATGATGCAACAATCGATTGATCCAACTGTGAGATGTGTGTGATTTGTTTCGCTAGCCAGCTCGGGAGGGTCCTTCGAGGCCTCGAGTGGGATTTGTGGCTTCGTCCCGGTCCTAGGTGATGTGCGTGCGCGATTATGTTTTGTTGATTTTTATGTCCGTCGAGGACACGTGATGTTGGGCTCTGGCCCTTTGAATTGTTGTCGGATTTCTATTTGCGAAAACAAAACCTTTGGGCTGTGATCCCTGTTGATTTTGGTAAGAGAAAGATTCTGAAATCCTAAATTGTTTTCTATTAAAACTGTCGATGGCATTTTAAACTGTTTTATAAATTGTTTCCCTTGATTTGTGATCTTTCGGTTTTGGAATGATTTAGCCAAACTCATGCCTCGGGAAGTACTTTTCATTACGTTTGGATCTTTGAGGATTCCTGGTTATTGCTATTCGTGGAATGTGAATTGTATGGCTCGTATTTGCACTTTGTTCCTGCACTAGCAAAACAGTGGAGTTTTGCTAACCCCCGAGTATTCGGGGGGTGGATGTCTGTTTTTGCATTCAGGTTTGGGAGCATAACACATGGTCGGCACGAAGGATGATGAAAGATGAACGATACTAATCACACGAGGACCCGTTTGATGTCATATTTGTTTAGTTGTATTTTATTTCCGCTGCAGTATTCTTTCTCCGTTGTACGGGAATGTGTTGTATTCGACCCCTGCGTGGGCATGTATTGTAATTGAGTTGTATGTATTTATTGAAAGACCAAATCGGTCTACTGAGTCATTTTAGCCTTAAAGGCGTTGTTGAGTTGTTCGGTTTTGTTACCAGCCTGGTAGAACTTTGAGGAAAGGTTATACGGCATGTAATAGCCCTGAGCGGATTGGGGGTGTTACACATCACATGTTACGTACGTTAGTCTTGTGTTATTCCAGCTTTTTGCACTTCGTTTCCTTCGATGCTTTGCTTTGCCTTGTTGTTTTTTTGCTTTGTTTATCAACTTAAATCATCAAAACATTATTATAGCATGTATGGAATAAAATGTCCCAACAGCACATACCTAAAATATGAAAACATGTTCCACCCCCACGGGGTCAGTCATTCAGATAATGAATATCAAATACATGTACAACATGATATGCATCCAAAGGCAAAACAAACGGTACAACAATGATAATACGAGATGCTCACAAACCAAGGTAAGAACCAAGCATTCGTGAAACATTATGCCCACGGCATACGATCAATACCTGCTCAACAGGTTAGAACAAAAGTGCCCAACGCCGAATCATCAATATAGAACACAACAACAAATTACCCGAAGGTAAACCAAACCAAAGCTGAAATAGATACAAACCACAATACCCGAAATCTCCAATGGAAACACCAATACATCGCACATGGCCTAAAATCCCTCAGTCGAAGCTGGAAATCATCGCAATGGCTTGAAAGCTTCTTAGTCGAAGCTGTCAATCATCACAATGGCCTGAAATTTGCCAAATTAAGTGCCAATCAATAATGAGACGGCGAATCCAAAACCATTGTATCACATGAGGGGCCGAAGCCACACAGTTGAAGCTGTATCACAATGAGGGACCGAAGCCATACAACACGAAGTTGTATCACAATGAGGGGCCGAAGCCACACAGTACGAAGCTGTATCATAATAAGGGGCCGAAGTCACACAGCATGAAGCTGTATAACAATGAGGGGCTGAAGTCACACAGCACGAAGCTGTATCACAATGAAGGGCTGAAGCCACACAGCACGAAGCGGTATCACAATGAGGGTCCGAAGCCACACATCACGAAGCTGTATCACAATGAGGGGTCGAAGCCACACAGAACGAAGCTGTATCACAATGAGGGGCCGAAGCCACACAGCACGAAGCTGCACCACAATGAGGGTCCGAAGCCACACAACACGAAGCTGTATCAAAATGAGGTCATCCAATGACCGTGACCTGCTTAATTGCAGGTGCTGGAAAACCAACTGCGACAAGTTCAAGCCCCAGACTTACCCATAATGAGATCACCCAGTGACCGTGACCTACTGAACTATAGGTGTTGGGAAACCAACCGCGAAGGTTCAGGCCCCAAGCTTACCCATCGAGCACTAGCCGAGACTAGCCTCCAAACACAAACGATCACAACCGACAACGCTCACAAAATTACCGAATCCACAAGAACGATAATGTGCTGCCTTGAGTCGGCCAACACGGCAACAATAACTCACGGATGGGCACCGTCCTCGGCGATTCCAATTCAATGACCTCGATCGCCTTGGAATGGCCAATCGATAACAACGACACAATGGATGGGAATTATCCTCGACAATCCCAATTCAGTACCTCGATTGTCTTAGAACGACCAATCGATAACAACGACTCGGCGGATGGAAACTATCCTCGACAGTCTCAATTCAATACATCGATTGTCTTAGAACGACCAATCGATAACAACGACTCAATGGATGGGAACTATCTTTGGAAGTCCCAATTCAATTTCTCGATTACCTTAGAATGGTCAATTGATGACAACGATTCAATGGATGGGAACTATCCTTGACAGTACCAATTTAGTACCTCGATTACCTTAGAATGGCCAATCAATGACAACGATTCAACGGATGCCTCAGTACCTTCAATTGGTTGCCGACGACGGAAATGATAATCAAATACGTTAATGCCTTCAATCGGCCAGTACAACATTGATAGCAAAACACCAACATCAATAGCAACACTCATATCGATGTCTTAATTGAACATCAATATCAACAATAACAATCTATACATCGATACCGCGAACCGGCTACCGACAACAACAATAACAACAAGACGATCAACAATAACATTTGGCATAATTACCGAAGGGTATCATATCAAACAATCCCCTGATATCAATGAAAATCGTGAAAAGACTACGTCTCGAAATGATATAACACATTCATACATACACATGATAACATTAATATCATTGACCAGTACAAGTATGAAACTTGCCTCAAACTGAAGGCAATGAAGTCCTCCCACGAATGACGAACGGCGTCCTCTGACAATCACAAGCACTCGAACAACCTTGAATGAAATACAATTCATTCAATAACGCCATATCAATCGAAAACAACACAATAGATAACTCTGATTCAATCACGAATCGATCAAACCACACAAACGAATATCATAGTCCTCGACTATGAATTCTAACATCCTTAGATTGTAACACCCCCAAAACCCGGCGGTTATTACAGTGCCGTGAATCCCCAACTGGGACCCACCAGGCGAAACACAGTACAATAATTGACATAACATAAATTCAGTACCGAATCACATTAAGTTTACCAAATACTCCGATGAGGAGTTTACACAGATATTCTGGCTAATATGCGCCAAACAGACCAGGATCAACATAATACAGGTATACTCTATATGAAGATAGATATACCGATACAATACAAAGTATAAGAGAATGAAAATGCAGCGGAACTGAAAAGAAATACATCCGAAAACAAAAAGACTCGGGCCCTTGACTAGTATCCTTGAGACTCTTCATCGTCACATTGTCTTTCCTGTGTCTTAGCTTTCCCGCGACCTAAAATATGATAATACAACATATTTCGCCCAAAACCACAGGGTCAGTTACATAATAATAAATCTCAATATGTCAAACATACATAATCAACATGCTATATGAATTAACAAATCATCACCCAAAACTGGAATATACGCAACAAAACATGCTGTATTAACCACAAATTCGATCATAATCTCAAATCGTCGAACACATGCGATCAAATGTGAATCGGCCAGATTATAACCCAATCCCGTTGAATACATACGCAATCAAACATGCTGTATGAATCAACTAACAGTTACGGCTCAAAGGATGGCGTCACACTACGCCCCGGATGGAAATGTGTCCGTGCACAAGCCACCAACGGGTATCGATCGAATACACGTGTGGTCTTGTACCTAATCAGTCTCACGAAGTAACCGTCTCGTGTGCACAGTCCAATGTGAGGTCAACTTCCAACACACGACTTTATATGTGCCCGACATGAAAATCCTACACATACCAAAAGGCACGCCAGTGTGACCCGGAATGCCACGAGATAACAAAAGTGACATCGAAATTCAATAATGACTTAACAATTACCAACAAGGGACCAAACGTCTCAACGAAGGAAATACGAATCCAACGAAGATCAAATCAACTCACCGAAACGCAACGAGGGTATAAATAAGACTCGGAACCAACGTTCCTCAATGGATGATCGACCAGATCAATAATAACATCACTATGAATCGAAATTCATAAAGCATAAATGAACGCAAATATATATAACATATATAAGACATGTTATCATCATAACCAAGCAAGAATTCACTTGCCTCAATACTGGAGACGTAAATTGCTTCTGCATGATCACAATGTCCTCCATGAAACGAACGAGTAACGATCGAATGAACAACATCCAACAATCAACGAACAACCTTAGATCCAACGAACGCGATTCCCGATCACGGGATAGCTCACGAGCTCAATGGTCCCCAAATTACGTCCGATTATCATACCTTAATACACGATTTATAAATCAAGATACTATCATTAATTTATTTAATTATAATAACTCGATTAATTATCACTAGATAATATTTTAATGACATCATACCTTGATGGGTCAGAATCAAAGGGTAGCTGAATTTATTCGAAATTCGACTGTCGATTTAGGAACACCAATGGACAATCGATCAATCAAATCTCTAACCCAGATTAATATCATTTTCTCAACTCTCCAAATTGATGAAGTTGTCCTAACAACATATTCCAACATGAACACATACACACATACAACACTCACAAACACACACAACATATACATATATAGATATATATATATATATATATATATATATGCACACATACACACATGTATATATATAAACTTGCAGCGCGACACACACACACACACACACACACATATATATATATATATATATATATATATATATACTGTACACACACAGATACACACATAGAGCACACACACTCAGTCCGGCCAGACAATCAACCCCTCTGTCATCTCCCTGCATCACCGGATTCTGGGTCGCCGGCAAACCGACTCGTCGAAACTCGTACAGCTCCAACTCAATTCCGACCATGGCCGAACTTTACCAACTCCAGCCCCGTCTGCAACCCTTTGCCGGAAGTCTCGTCGTGCCTCCGTTCATCTCGTCCGTTCAGGTCAGAAGCCATCTCCGATCGTCGGAAAACTCAACTCAGGTAGTTAACTTCTTGTCAAAAGATCTCTTTCCGATCGTCGGAAATCTATCTCACCGGAACACCATTAATCGGCCAATCATCCGATATGAAAATCGAGTTCGTCGCTGGAGGCTATGAGGAAAATTGGTCGCCGATTCTTTAGCTTCACCTCGTCGGAAAATAAAAGCTCGAACAGTCCGATCTAAATACAATGGTCAACGGCTTGACCTCATCTAGATCCGCCTCCGACTATCCACACCTGAAATCGATTCACCGGAACACAATCTCCAGGTCAAGAACCCAGTACATATCTGACTCCATCCGGACCTCCATTAACTCCGACCCGAGACTCAAAATCCAGCCTCTTTTAAACTCTACCGCCGTCGGAAGTCCGGCCGCAAGTCTGCCAAGACCAAGTCCCGCTACCTCGCCCTCCTTTGTCGTCGCCTGAAACTCGTTGAGAGGGACGGAAAGAGAGAGATAGGGAGAAAAGAGAGATGAGAGAAATAGAGATGAGAGCTGGTGAGAATAACGAGAGAGAGGGAGAATAAAAGAAACGTGAGGGAGAGAGAGATAATTCAATGATGTTTAATAATGATAATAATAATAGAATAATACTTAATGATTAAGTAAGTGGTGTATTAAAATGGTACAGCGTCATATCATAAATGGATCCGATGATCCATTAAATAAATTATTCAGTCGAATTGCCACATTTTCGTCTGGTCTACGTTAATCGTTTTAATCATTTAATAAGAAAATAAATCTCTATTAATTCACGCCTAATATCAAGAGAACTCGTCTGATTTTTAAATAGTTAGCTAATAAAATAAAGAAAAATAATTAAATAAAAATTATATCGTTAAAAAAATCGAATTTAAAATATTCCGGATTTTACATACTACCCCCCTTAAAATAAGTTTCGTCCTCGAAACATGCAATCCTGTCATAACAATAGCTCAACCAGAACATTCAAAATCATCACGAAAACGATCAATCATCACAACAAGCGAATAACCAAAATAATATACTTACAAGTGCGTGAGGCCCATGATCTCATGTGATACTAGCATATGACCCCACTTTCAAAGTCTGAATACCATTGCAAACACATTTGCACAAGTCCCGATAAAAAAAATATCAAAATTCCAATATCGTAATTATGCAATTTTTAGAAATATCTCAAAAGTTTTGGTAACTCTAAAAATTAGTCAAATTCAAAAGTTAAGAAATCACTATTTTTCCTTCTTCCAAATTTCAAAATAATATATTTTTATTAAAATACCAAACAATAATCCTCATTTCTGAAATTAAATCTGAACTAATATAAGAATATCATGTTGCACTAGCTATGTTCATATTACTGTCAACTTTGGACGTCGTGTACTCTGCATAAATAATTCATCCACTATGAATTTTTAAAGGACATAGGACAAAGGCAGTTCGCTTATTCGATATCCTACCAAAATCGATATATGTCACTGATAATGACATTTTACTAGGGATGTCAATTTTATCCGTACCCGATCCTACCCGTCTGATAAACCAAAAATCGGGTCGGGTATCGACCGAACCCGAAGTTTTATGACCGGGTACGGGTAGGGTATGGATATAGTATATTACCCGAATACCCGACCCAATTACCCGACCCGCGTACCCGTTGAATTATATAAATATATTATTATTATATATTATACATAAATATTATAATGTATTATAAATTAGATATATTATTATATAAAATATTATATTTTAAATATTTATTATACTAACTTGAACTTATTAATTACATTATATGTATATATGATATATATTAAAAATATTTATATTCTTAAATATAGGGTATACGGGTACCCGAATACCCATTGGGCACCCGATTACCCGATGGACAATACCCAAACCCGATCAGAATCAAATAGGGTAGGGTATGGAGGAGGCATACCCGTACCCTACCCGACCCATTGACATCCCTACATTTTACTGTGATTACACGAGCAATTGTCGTTCTATAGATTTTTAAAATCTTCCCTCGAAATTCGTAACTCCACTTGTCTTGATTCATGGTGCCTTCCCACTATAAATAGTCGTATTGGTGAAACATTAATCGTATTCAGCTCATTCAAGTTCTTTCTCTATTTTCATTCTCATTTATCAAATACCTCCCTTAAATATAACTTTCATCGAGAAACCAATGGCATCATCGCCTTTATATAACATCCAATCCATCTGTGTCTTTGCCGGAGCTAGTCTTGGGAAAGATGTCCGCTTCCGAAAAGTAGCTGACAATTTCGGAGAAGTGTTGGCCGCAAGAAAAATCAGTATAATATACGGAGGAGGAAATACAGATTTAAGGGGTCGTGTGGCAGCCTTTGCTTCGATGGGCGATGTAAAAATCTTAGGGGTAATATTGAAACCCTTGGCAGATTCACCACTTGTTGGCCCGACTTATGGGAATGAGTTTAGAGTGTTATCCATGCATGATCGAATCATGAGCATGGGTAATAATGTTGATGCGTTCGTCGTCCTTACAGGAGGTTTCGATACGCTGGAGGATTTATTCCAGATGCTCTCATGGGCACAGCTGAACATCCACCAAAAGCCGGTGGGGATACTCAACGTCGACGGATTCTTTGATGGCCTCTTCGCTTTCCTGGATTCTCTAGTGGAAAAAGGTTTTGCATCTCCACTGTCACGAAGACTCCTTCTTTTTGCAACAACACCTGAGAAATTGATCGATAAATTCCTCGCATATACACATGAACCTGATTCAACTGCAATTCGCATCGTACGCACTGATGCTAGCATGAGTCGGAAACGTTCTTTGGATCTAGCACTCTCTCTGTGAGGTTTATTCGTGAATCTATCATTATAAGTTTGTATCTTCATTGCAGTTGTTTCCACAGTATTTTTATCATAATAAAGTCAATGTGATTCAGAATTCTCAACACCATTTTAATGTCTTGCATCTCGAGATAAAGTCAGAACGAATAAAAGTCAAAAGTTTAATTCGGGGGATATCAATAAAATGATAAACTTCAATAATAAGATCCAAAAATATCAAAAGATAAACTCTAATAAAATCCGAGAATACCAACAAAATAATAGTCTCCAATAAAATACAAGAATATCAATAAAACGATAAACTCCAAAAATAAAATTCGAGAATATCAACAAAATGATAAACTCCAACAAGATAAACCGAGAATATCATCATTATAATAGACTCCAACAAAGTCAACCGAGAATATCAAAACTATGATAAACTCCAACAAAATCAATCGAGAATATCAATACAGTGATAAACTCTAACAGATCAACCGAGAATATCAATACCATGATAAACTCCAACAAAATCAACCGAGAATATCAATACCATGATAAACTCCAACAAAATTAACCGAGAATATCAATAATTCATCTTACTGATAATCAAATTATGGTATAAAATCACATACCGTACACCGTAGGTGGGGTTTGGCACTGGCACAGGTCACACGTGACGCGAAGATCTCTTGATACTAGTCTGATCAATGATGACTCTCAAGGAGAAATGATTCGGATGCGTAGTATTCGAAACCACGCTCTGATATCATCTTCTGTAACACCCCAAAAACCCGGCGGTTATTACAGTGCCGTGAATCCCCAACTGGGACCCACCAGGCGAAACACAGTACAATAATTGACATAACATAAATGCAGTACCGAACCACATTATGTTTACCAAATACTCCGATGAGAAGTTTACACAGATATTCTGGCTAACATGCGCCAAACAGACCAGGATCAACATAATACATGTATACTCTATATGAAGATAGATATACCGATACAATACAAAGTACAGGAGAATAAAAATGCAGCGGAACTGAAAAGAAATACATCCGAAAACAAAAAGACTCAGGCCCTTGACTAGTATCCTTGAGACTCTTCGTCGTCACATTGTCTTTCCTGTGTCTTAGCCTTCCCGCGACCTAAAATATGATAATACAACATATTTTGCCCAAAACTACAGGGTCAGTTACACAAGATAATAAATCTCAATATGTCAAAGATACATAATCACACATGCTATATGAATTAACAAATCATCACCCAAAACCGGAATATACGCAACAACACATGCTGTATAAACCACAAGTTCGATCATAATCTCAAATCGTCGAACACATGCGATCAAATGTGAATCGGCCAGATTATAACCCAATCCCGTTGAATACATACGCAATCAAACATGCTGTATGAATCAAGTAACAATTACGGCTCAAAGGATGGCGCCACACTACGCCCGAGATGGAAATGTGTCCGTGTCAATCGAATACACGTGTGGTCTTGTACCTAATCAGTCTCACGAAGTAACCGTCTCGTGTGCACAGTCCAATGTGAGGTCAACTACCAACACACGACTTTATATGCGCCCGACATGAAAATCCTACACATACCAATCGGCATGCCAGTGTGACCCGGAATGCCACGAGATAACAAAACTGACATCGAAATTCAATAATGACTTAACAATTACCAACAAGGGACCAAACGACTCAACGAAGGAAATACGAATCCAACGAAGATCAAATCAACTCATCGAAACGCAATGAGGGTATAAATAAGACTCGGAACCAACGTTCCTCAATGGATGATCGACCAGATCAATAATAACATCACTATGAATCAAAATTCACAAACCATAAATGAACGCAAATATATATAACATATATAAGACATATTATCATCATAACCAAGCAAGAATTCACTTGCCTCAATACTGAAGACGTAAAATGCTTATGCATGATCACAACGTCCTCCATGAAACGAACGAGTTGTAATACCCGTGATTTTCTCTTTCGGTACTTTTTTGTTTCTGGCATCTTTCTGGTTTCCAGAAGCTCACTTGCGAGCGTTTTGACATTTTGATAATGTTTCGTTCTGCGTGTTTGGTCATTCGAGTTGTTCCGGGGCTGTTTTACCCGAATCCGTGTCTTGAGCGACTTTTCCCGCTATTTGATTCATTTCATGTGATAATGGTTCGAAACTACGGTTTCATGATTTCTATAAGTCCGTTGAGCTTTGTTATACGTGTTGTGAGTTTCGGTTCGGTTGCTTGATGTCATATTGTAATTTACGGACGTTTTAGGCCGTTTCGTAATTTTCCAAAGTCTGGGGTGATCATACATTATCGTATTCCGAACCTTGGGTAGTCGGGAATAGGTTTTCCTTCAACACTTAAGTTCGTCGCCTCGAATCCTTTACGTTCGTACCTTCGGAGTTGTTCACCATTGCATATTGATTTTTTCGGTTCCTTTCTTGCCTTCTTGTGCTAGTGCTGTACTCCCCAAATAGGCACCTTACGTACGTAATGCATGTCTCGATTCGTGCGTAACGGCCTTTGTAAAATAGTGCGAGAGTGCGATTTTAGATTACGTGCGTAAGCATGGGAGTCTTACGTGCGTTAACAAGCTAACGTCGTTAGCCGCCATAGCTAACGTACGTAACACGGCCTGGGTTTATATACCCAGGAGTTGACCGAATTCGTCATTTCTTCACCTACACTTCGTCTTTCCGTGGCTGGGCGACTCGTAGGTGATTGGAAGGTGATTTTGGGGTCTTGTAACTCCAAGTTTACATCTTCCTTGAGTTCTTGGTGTTGTTTAACATCCTTAATCCGTGTTCTTCACCTTCGACTCGAGGTAAACATCTTGTAAACCCTTCCTTTATATTTCTGGAATCTTTGAGTTTCGGGTTGTTCTTCTTGATTCTTGTTGTTGTATATCATCAATCGGTTATAGCGATTCTCTTCCTATGATTTGATTCGTATTTCTTACCGTATTCGGGTCCGGATTATGTTCTTGTTGTTCTTGGGGAAGTATCGAACCCCAAGTGTTCGATCTTTTGTTTCTACGAATTCTTGTTGGGAATTTCGTATGTTTTCCATCCCTCTTGTGATCGACTTCGTAGTAATTATATTGTTCTTGTGATTTCGACCTAGTTGGAATATTCGAGGGTTGCCGGTCAAGCTTTTTCGTAAACCGCGTGCTTTGGATTTGAGGCAAGTACCTTTATATACGAATTATAACTATGTGAAATCATTGTTGCCGAAGTGTGTGAATTATATATATTTATATACTAAATATATGTATGTATAAGGTTATACGTATATATATATATATATTAAGTATGTATGTATATAGATATACACATACCTATGTCGTGTGATTAATATCGATGATAGTTGACGTACTCAACTTGGATTGATGGATGAACTATACTTATTTATATATATATATATATATATTCGGTTGAGTCGCAATATAGCGATATATGTGCGGTGTTGGTTGGTTATGCTTGAAGGCTTATTGTGATTGAGTTTTGATTGACAACGTGCGTGTTATTGTTTATTTGTATGGTTATGGGTGGGGAGAAATTGTGTGATTTGATGTCTTGAGTTGATAATTGTTGTGACGTTTGTCTGTGTGCTTGATGTACGAAATAATGTGGATACTTGTTGTGAGAAACGTCGTATCAAGGGAACCTCCGAGGCGGGCGTGCACTCGGCACAGTGTATCCGCAATGTGCGGCTCCATATGGGTGGTGAACGCCGGTGTTACCTAATGCGCGCGCAAGGGGCGGCTCTTGCGGGAGTGATCGCCGCGCGGTGACATGTTCAAGGAGCGGCCAACATAGTGGAGTGAACGCCGGTACACAGTGCGCAAGGGAGGCGCTGGCAGGCTTATTGGTTACGGGTATTTGAGTGATAGCTAAGACCCCGTTACCGAACGATGTTCATATCTCAATTCTTTCAACTCACTTTTAAATGTTTGACCTGATATAGACCGCGATTCGTGTTTTTGAAAGTTTGTTTCAACCTGTTTTTAAAGCGTTGGTATCAGGGTTAATTAACCAAGGAGGTTTGACGAAATCTCCGAGGGTTAATTAATCGGGGGGTCTTGAGCAGGATATGTCGAATGAGAGATTGTGCCGTTGATTGTATTGTGGTGCTATTCTGTGTATTGGGTCGAGGACCCTGTGAAATGTTGAGATGTTGGTTCTCGTGATGATGTTATTTGGATTGGGTTGAGAACCTTGTGAGATGTTGTAATGATCTCGTTTGTGACAGTGTTCTATAAATTGGGTCAAGGATCCCAAGTAACATTGACATGGTTTTCGTGTAATTGTTTTCCTTATGTTGGGTCAAGGACCCGAGAGCTTTTGACATTAATTTCTTAAAGTATTCCCATTCAATTTTATAAATCCCAAGACGGCCCGAGTCATTAATAATGTTTTCAAACTATCTTATCAAAATACTTTCCCCTTTATTAAAATGGATTTTCAACTAAATCTTTTGACTCCTTGGGCTCGTTTAAAGTTTAATTGGTGTTATGTTCCATAAAGAGAATATGACTATGTGATTATTTCTCACCTTGTGTATGCGAGTGCTATCTTGTGTTGACTATGGGAATGTATGGTTTGTGTTAAGGCTTCGCGATTGTTGAGTTTTGTGTTGTTATTATTCGTATATCTTGAACATTATGTACTTGCACTAGCAAAATTCCAGTTTGCTAACCCCGAGTTTTCGGGGTGGGTGCTGTTATGCGCTCAGGTTTTGGCGGCTCGGGAGCGATCACAGGATTGGCTTGGAAGGAGATGGAGGACACCGATGCTAATCACACCAGAGTCGGAGTCTTTTCTTTTGTTTCATCTTGGTCGGTATTTTTCCCATTTGGTTAAGTATTCACCCTTGCACGGGTGTAGTTTTCATTTATTGAATGGAGTCGTCATCCCCTTTTGTGTGAAAGTTTATTTTTGTCATTGAGATGTAAAATTCATTAGTTTCTGAATTGTTTAATGACCTTGTCGGTCTGCGTTGTATTTAGATTGACCCCGGTCGGTCAATCATTGTGTAGTCTAGTGGAGTTTAGCCTGGTAGATCCTTGTGAGAAGGGCCTACGGCGTGTAACATTTCCGGACGTATTCTGGGGGTGTTACAATTATGGTATCGGAGCTTAGGTTTGCGAAAAACCTAGGCCGTTGGGTCAAGTCCATGTCTTGTGTAAGTCGCGCGCGTCAGAGTTGTGATTAGTATCGTGGTTCCGACATCATCTTCAGGCAATCCGTGATGGTAAGTCTTCCGATCGTAAGTCCCTTTATATATGTATTTGATTATATTGTGATAATGTGTTTAATGTGAACTAGAGATTGTAACTTGTTGGTGATATTATTGATTTGGGATGTAACATGCGTATTCGGTCCGATTGAGAATGGTTATGTAGTATGCTTAGGAAGTCGAGTGTACTTACCAATGTCTACATTTTATTACAATAAATCTTTGAGTGTTAATTTTATCCGCTGCGTGAGTATTTTGAAAGGGCTATTGGTATCTTGCAAACTGAATTTTATTTCGTAAAACCGATTCCCTAAACCGAGTTTTGGCATTTTGTCTTGCATGTTTTGACGGTATTCTTATAACGGTATTTGATATTTTATAAATGACTTTTGTGATTACTTGAAAATACTACCGTCATTGGCCTTTTGGCATTTTGAACGTTTTAAAAATAGTTTTCAGCCTGGTGTGTTCCGGTGTGGGGCCCACGGTGCTGTAATGGCACGAACATTTTAAAGCGGTGCTACTAAGTTTTATAATATTGTGAAAACCCATGATTTAATGTAGTCATGTCAAATGGTCACCTATTTCGGCGAAAAATCCTTTCGATTAGACATTTTGGTAGAAGTGGAAAGATTCTCAAATTGTGGTATTTGGAACTCAACACTTGAAATATTTCAAATTAGTTACGATTCAACTTTCAATTTTCTTTTATGCATTGCTCAAAAATAATTTTTAAAGTCACTGTATAAATTCCCTCTTCCAAATAAAGGACAATATTTACAAGCTTTGGGCGTAACGTGACTCGCTCTCTTTTTCAAAAATTTGTTTTCATTAAGCACATATATATATAATGATCATCCTAGTCGAAGGACCGGAGTTAACTTCATAAAACTTCATGCTTTACGATATTACCGTTATTCTATAGATGTTAACTAAACCTTGTGTTGATAAGTGTGGTATACTGTACGACTGATTATTTGATAATGCTGAATGGTACTATCTGTATTAGTATGTCGAGCCTTGGCGGACGTAAGTGTGATGACGGAAGTGGAAACAAAAAGGTAGTTCGAACGACAACTATCCATGCTACAGTGAAGGAGTATCGAGATCAAACGATATCCTATGAAATCTCCTCAGTGATCGAGCCCACGAGCGAAGCAAAGAGACCGAGGATATCGGGAAAATTTTTGGGCGGTGAAGAGTCTAAGGCTCCCAAACCCTCACGTCGTTCGAAAGCGTCATCTTCGCGGTCGGGAGTGAACGCTGGAAATCCCAAACCAGCATCGGTGATTCGCGGTAAGAAGAGAAGATGTTTCAATCAGAATCGCTGTGGGACATGTTCGCAAAATTGTCCCTCTCCACTCTTGACTTGTTACGGTGTGGGTGTGAAGGTCATCGGAGAAACACCGTGAGACAGTTTCCGAATTGGCAAAGAATGCCGCCCGAGAGAGAGCAGAGCTAGTGATCGGGAAGTGTCCCAAACCCTATGTTTCCTTCAAGATCCTAGCATGGGAGAATGAAGATTTTGTACTATGTCTTAATCGTTCTGTTTCAAACAATCGTGACTTGATCGTATTTCGTTTCATTGCTTTACGTTTCCAACTCTTGTTGTTCTAAGTTTCGGGGTCGTAATATCTTTTTAGTATGTGGGAATGTATTACCCGTACTTTTCTTGATATTTTCAGTATTGTGTGACCTTTCATTGTTGGTAATTCAATTGTGATCCCCTCGATGATTTTAAACCACCTTGTTTTACTTAGCCTACCGTCCTCCGAACGAATTTCGGGGCTGTTTTGCTAAATCTCGTGGATTACTGTGGCCTTTTCTCATCCGAATTTTATTCTTGCAAATTTTGTTTGAAACTGTTGTTCCATCGCTCTCTATTTTAAGTTTCGGGACGAAACTTCTTTTAAGGAGGGTAGAATGTAATACCCGTGATTTTCTCTTTCGGTACTTTTTTGTTTCTGGCATCTTTCTGGTTTCCAGAAGCTCACTTGCGAGCGTTTTGACATTTTGATAATGTTTCGTTCTGCGTGTTTGGTCATTCGAGTTGTTCCGGGGCTGTTTTACCCGAATCCGTGTCTTGAGCGACTTTTCCCGCTATTTGATTCATTTCATGTGATAATGGTTCGAAACTACGGTTTCATGATTTCTATAAGTCCGTTGAGCTTTGTTATACGTGTTGTGAGTTTCGGTTCGGTTGCTTGATGTCATATTGTAATTTACGGACGTTTTAGGCCGTTTCGTAATTTTCCAAAGTCTGGGGGTGATCACTTCTGTTATCGTATTCCGAACCTTCGGGTAGTCGGGAATAGGTTTTCCTTCAACACTTAAGTTCGTCGCCTCGAATCCTTTACGTTCGTACCTTCGGGAGTTGTTCACCATTGCATATTGATTTTTTTTTCGGTTCCTTTCTTGCCTTCTTGTGCTAGCTGCCTGTACTCCCCAAATAGGCACCTTACGTACGTAATGCATGTCTCAGTTACGTACGTAACGGCCTTTGTAAAATAGTGCAGAGAATTCTGCGATTTTCGTTACGCACGTAAGCATGGGAGTCTTACGACGTTAACAAGCTAACGTACGTTAGCCGCCACGGCTAACGACGTAACACGGCCCGGGTTTATATACCCAGGAGTTGACCGAATTGCCATTTCTTCACCTACACTTCGTCTTTCCGTGGCTGGGCGACTCGTAGGTGATTGGAAGGTGATTTTGGGGTCTTGTAACTCCAAGTTTACATCTTCCTTGAGTTCTTGGTGTTGTTTAACATCCTTAATCCGTGTTCTTCACCTTCGACTCGAGGTAAACATCTTGTAAACCCTTCCTTTATATTTCTGGAATCTTTGAGTTTCGGGTTGTTCTTCTTGATTCTTGTTGTTGTATATCATCAATCGGTTATATCGATTCTCTTCCTATGATTTGATTCGTATTTCTTACCGTATTCGGGTCCGGATTATGTTCTTGTTGTTCTTGGGGAAGTATCGAACCCCAAGTGTTCGATCTTTTGTTTCTACGAATTCTTGTTGGGAATTTCGTATGTTTTCCATCCCTCTTGTGATCGACTTCGTAGTAATTATATTGTTCTTGTGATTTCGACCTAGTTGGAATATTCGAGGGTTGCCGGTCAAGCTTTTTCGTCGCTTCGCGTGCTTTGGATTTGAGGCAAGTACCTTTATATACGAATTATAACTATGTGAAATCATTGTTGCCGAAGTGTGTGAATTATATATATTTATATACTAAATATATGTATGTATAAGGTTATACGTATATATATATATATATATTAAGTATGTATGTATATAGATATACACATACCTATGTCGTGTGATTAATATCGATGATAGTTGACGTACTCAACTTGGATTGATGGATGAACTATACTTATTTATATATATATATATATATTCGGTTGAGTCGCAATATAGCGATATATGTGCGGTGTTGGTTGGTTATGCTTGAAGGCTTATTGTGATTGAGTTTTGATTGACAACGTGCGTGTTATTGTTTATTTGTATGGTTATGGACTGGGGGAGAAATTGTGTGATTTGATGTACTGAGTTGATAATTGTTGTGACGTTTGTCTGTGTGCTTGATGTCTGAAATAATGTGGATACTTGTTGTGAGAAACGTCGTATCCGGGAACCTCTGAGGGCGGGGCGTGCACTCCGGCCTGGTGTATGCTGCAATGTGCGGCTCCATATGGGTGGTGAACGCCGGTGTTACCTAATGCGCGCGCAAGGGGCGGCTCTTGCGGGAGTGATCGCCGGCGCGGTGACATGTTCAAGGAGCGGCCAACATAGTGGAGTGAACGCCGGTACACAGGTGCGCAAGGGAGGCGCCTGGCAGGCTTATTGGTTACGGGTATTTGAGTGATAGCTAAGACCCCGTTACCGAACGATGTTCATATCTCAATTCTTTCAACTCACTTTTAAATGTTTGACCTGATATAGACCGCGATTCGTGTTTTTGAAAGTTTGTTTCAACCTGTTTTTAAAGCGTTGGTATCAGGGTTAATTAACCAAGGAGGTTTGACGAAATCTCCGAGGGTTAATTAATCGGGGGGTCTTGAGCAGGATATGTCGAATGAGAGATTGTGCCGTTGATTGTATTGTGGTGCTATTCTGTGTATTGGGTCGAGGACCCTGTGAAATGTTGAGATGTTGGTTCTCGTGATGATGTTATTTGGATTGGGTTGAGAACCTTGTGAGATGTTGTAATGATCTCGTTTGTGACAGTGTTCTATAAATTGGGTCAAGGATCCCAAGTAACATTGACATGGTTTTCGTGTAATTGTTTTCCTTATGTTGGGTCAAGGACCCGAGAGCTTTTGACATTAATTTCTTAAAGTATTCCCATTCAATTTTATAAATCCCAAGACGGCCCGAGTCATTAATAATGTTTTCAAACTATCTTATCAAAATACTTTCCCCTTTATTAAAATGGATTTTCAACTAAATCTTTTGACTCCTTGGGCTCGTTTAAAGTTTAATTGGTGTTATGTTCCATAAAGAGAATATGACTATGTGATTATTTCTCACCTTGTGTATGCGAGTGCTATACTGTGTTGACTATGGGAATGTATGGTTTGTGTTAAGGCTTCGCGACTGTTGAGTTTTGTGTTGTTATTATTCGTATATCTTGAACATTATGTACTTGCACTAGCAAAATTCCAGTTTGCTAACCCCCGAGTTTTCGGGGGGTGGGTGCCTGTTATGCGCTCAGGTTTTGGCAGCTCGGGAGCAGTCACAGGATTGGCTTGGAAGGAGATGGAGGACACCGATGCTAATCACACCAGAGTCGGAGTCTTTTCTTTTGTTTCATCTTGGTCGGTATTTTTCCCATTTGGTTAAGTATTCACCCTTGCACGGGTGTAGTTTTCATTTATTGAATGGAGTCGTCATCCCCTTTTGTGTGAAAGTTTATTTTTGTCATTGAGATGTAAAATTCATTAGTTTCTGAATTGTTTAATGACCTTGTCGGTCTGCGTTGTATTTAGATTGACCCCGGTCGGTCAATCATTGTGTAGTCTAGTGGAGTTTAGCCTGGTAGATCCTTGTGAGAAGGGCCTACGGCGTGTAACATTTCCGGACGTATTCTGGGGGTGTTACACGAGTAACGATCGAATGAACAACAGCCAATAATCAACGAACAACCTTAGATCCAACGAACACGATTCCCGATCACGGGATAGCTCACGAGCTCAATGGTCCCCAAATTACGTCAGATTATCATACCTTAATACACGATTTATAAATCAAGATACTATCATTAATTTATTTAATTATAATAACTCGATTAATTATCACTAGATAATATTTTAATGACATCATACCTTGAATTGGGTCAAAATCGAAGGGTAGCTGAATTTATTCGAAATTCGATTGTCGATTTAGGAACACCAATGGACAATCGATCGATCAAATCTCTAACCTAGATTAATCTCGTTTTCTCAACTCTCCAAATTGATGAAGTTGGCCTAACAACATATTCCAACACGAACACATACACACACATACAACACTCACAAACACACACAACATATATATATATATATATATATACACATTTCTGCACACACACATACACACATATATATAAACTTGCAGTGCGACACACACACACACACACACACACATACAACACACACACTCAGTCCGGCCAGACAATCAACCCCTCTGTCGTCTCCCTGCATCACCGGATTCTGGGTCGCCGGCAAACCGACCCGTCGAAACTCATCCAGTTCCAACTCAGTTCCGACCATGGCCGAACTTTACCAACTCCAGCCCCGCCTGCAACCCTTTGCCGGAAGTCTCGCCGCGCCTCCGCTCATCTCGTCCGTTCAGGTCAGAATCCTTCTCCGATCGTCGAAAAACTCAACTCAGGTAGTTGACTTCTTGTCAAAAGATCTCTCTACGATCGTCGGAAATCTATCTCACCAGAACACCATTAATCGGCCAATCATCCAATATGAAAATTGAGTTCGTCGCCGGAGGCTATGAGGAAAACTGGTCGCCAATTCTTCAGCTTCACCTCGTCGGAAAATAAAAGCTCGAACAGTCCGATCTAAATACAGTGGTCAACGGCTTGACCTCATCTAGCTCCGCCTCCGATTGTCCATACCTGAAATCGATTCACCGGAACACAATCTCCAGGTCAAGAACCCACTACATATCCGACTCCATCCGGACCTCCATTAACTCCAACCCGAGACTCAGAATCCGGCCTCTTTTGAACTCTGCCGCCGTCGGAAGTCCGACCCCAAGTCCGCCAAGACCAAGTCCCGCTAGCTCGCCCTCCTTTGTGGTCGCCTGAAACTCGTCGAGAGGGACGGATAGAGAGAGATATGGAGAAAAGAGAGATGAGAGAAATAGAGATGAGAGCTGGTGAGAATAACGAGAGAGAGGGAGAATAAAATGATAATAATAACAAAATAAAATAATAATAGAATAATACTTAATGATTAAGTAAGTGGTGTATTAAAATGGTACAGCGTCATATCATAAATGGATCCGATGATCCATTAAATAAATTATTCAGTCGAATTGCCACATTTTTGTCTGGTCTACGTTAATCGTTTTAATCACTTAATAAGAAAATAAATCTCTATTAATTTTCTCCTAATATCAAGAGAACTCATCTGATTTTTAAATAGTCAGCTAATAAAATAAAGAAAAATAATTAAATAAAAATTATATCGTCAAAAAAATCGAATTTAAAATATTCCCAATATTACACAAATCACCTCAATGATCAATTAACATGATCATAATGTTCTTAACACTTGTGAAAAAACAATTTCAACAAGGATTATCAAGAACAACATCAAATTAATCATCCTATAATGATAATATCACCGATATTATCACTATCACCTCAAAAACATCATCAACACCACCAACATGATGTCTATACAACCACAATCACCAATTCATCAAGAATTTCGAATTAATTTACAAGATTAACTTAACCATTTCAAGATTATGATTCATCTCCTAATTCATCATAACCCCTTACTAAAATGGTTATAATCTCTCAAGAACACAACCAACAACAATAATCATCTCAAGGCTATGTTAATCATCTAGCATTCTTAACCTAACTCTTCCTAAACATGATTATAATCTCCAAGTATTCTTAAACATCAAGAATACAATCAACCTCAAGCCATAATCACCACGTTATTCATCATAAGTTCATAAAACTATGAAGAATCATACTATCCTCCAACAATCAACAACAACACGAGGTAATCATCAAAGACATCATCATAATCTCGAGGTAAACACAAGATTAACCAATATACCTCTTGAAAGTGAAGAACAACCTCAAACCTTCAAGAATCCACTCCAATCTTCAAGGTCCTAAGCTCCAATCCAAGTTATGAAGCTCCCAATCAAGTTGGAAGGGGCTGGAATACACTAAGGGATGCAGAGGGATAATTTTTAGGGAGAGAAATCGGAAATGTATCGTGATAAAATGAAAGACGAAGCATGTCTTTATAATTTGCACATCGCATTATGACCGCTAAAATCCAACACTAACGTACGTTATAGCCCTTACGTACATTATCAACATTACGTAGCATACACTACGTCCTCCCAGAAGTTACTGCCTCAAAACGAACCATGCATTATGTACGCTATATCATAAGCATTACGTACGTAATGCACGTTGGCTTGGATGCCTCAAAAGGACAAACATCGGGATCAAGCATGTCCCTACACACCGAAAATCAGATGCGATCATTGACACGTCTTTAGTGTAACTATTGCAAGTGCACGATATCGTATCAAGTAGTAAGTGGACTTTTTGAGTCCGGTTTATAGATCCCACGAGGAAGTTAGGTTATATATTGAATTATACACTTTATCTATTTGTTATAGAGATTTATATGAGTGAAACACACAATTTAAAAGTTTGGTTTGACAATTGCAATGAAAATGCAATAATAGTTCTAAAATTCAAGGAAATGAAAGATTGCACTAATAATAGATTAATAAAAGATAAAATGAAATAGTTGGGATTAAAAACTTAGTTCATCATTAGTTATAGAAGATGTATAGGAGATCGTAAGATGTATTTACTTACTATGTTGTGTAGATTCGATTTTCCTTAAAAAGACGGTTCTTCTTTCGAATGTCAAAACGCCCCTTATATATTGAATCAATCCACTATATTTCTATGTTGATTGGCTTCAATACATAGCATTAGGTTTTATGAAAACAACTCAAAGAATCATCTAAGGTCTAGAGGTATATTGCTATCCCCTAGAACAACTTAGAGTGAAGATCATTTGATCTAATCAAACATATTTTCTTTCGAAACATATGAAGACCATAAATATAATCATTTATTGGCCAAATAAATAAAGATTGATAAAACAATGAAAATCACACATAATAATAAGTAATCCATAATAGATATTTATACAAATTTAAATAACATGACAAACCTTGTTTATAATCCCAACTAAGGATAACTTAGCCCATGAAGGGTTTATTCAACATATTACAAGCTTGAGTGGTCATTAATAGTTGAAAAAGGGAAAGAATTGATCCTAACTCCCTTAGTAGATAAAGGAGAAAGAAGCAATAAACTCCCTTAACAACATAAGCTAAACCACACTTACACAAATCACTCAAGAACACAAGTGTGTTCTTCACATAAAAAGAAAAAGTATTACAAAGTGAGAAAATATAAGATGAATGATTACTTAATGATAGATCTAAGGGGTCTATTTATACACCTAAAGTCATGTAATAGATCCAAAACTCCAGCATTATTACATTAGATCGGATCAATGTCAGCCATCCCCTCAATAATAGACCAAAAGTATAAAAAATTAGACAATGATCAATAATCTGTCAAGAGTTACGGCCGTAACTTGCAGATGTTACGGCCGTAACATTGCTTCAGCTTTTTGTACACTGGTTGCTTTGTGAGTTACGTTTTCAGCCCAGAATTTCCTAGACTTTGCGTTTTGCCCCAAATCTTCTTCGGATGATAACTTTTGATATATAACTCTGATTTTGAATCCGAAAAGACTGCCGAACTCGTCTCGAAAAGCCCTACAACATGAATACATAAAAATTCAACAAAGAGAATATTTTATACACAAGTTATTTCTTGAGTAAATCAGTAATTCAATCCGATTAAGACTAAATTTACATCTTCATCCTATAAAAATAAAATTATTAAAAATTAATTAATTCAAAGAAAAAACGAGTAGATTAGCTCATAATTATGGGTGAAATATATCAATACTAATCACGGATAAGTGTATAAAACTGACACTTATCAATCATGATACCCTTCGTTACGTACGTAACCTTCTCAGTTTAACATACGTAAGCCTCCACACGTAGCGTACGTAATGCTGTACATATAGCGTACGCTATGGCTACCGTACTTAGCCAAAGTCAAAACTCACCAAGCAATGTCCAATCGGTAAAAATAATACCGACGATAAGTATAAATATTTCGATACCTAAATACCCCAATACAATTTATATTGTATCAGTTAAATATAACAACACTTGTACAATTTCAAATGAATACGTATAACACAACAGTAAAAACAAAAAAAAATCCCAGATATTACAGTTTTAGTTTATGTCCCCCTCGTTGTATTGTTTTTATTTTATTTAATAAAGATCCAGCGTGGGGATGAGTCGCCTGTTGGAATATAAAACGCAGCGGAAGCGAGATTGATGAAGGAATAGATTTGGTTTTATAAACTAACCAACAAAATTGCAGATCTATTTAGGCTTGTCAATTAATTAATTAATTAAACACACTAATTTAATAATTTAAATATACGTATTTACGCAATAGAATTGATAATTCATACCTTTGAAGCGAAGTGGTAGAAAAATCCATTTTTGGTCGATCGAACTCCTCCTTGTACTCCCCTTTGATCTTCTTGTATTTCTACCTCAAGATCTTCTATAGTATATCCCACATATGTCCGAATGTTGTGTGGGCAACAATCTACCGAACTGCTTGGACTGTAATATGGATCGGCCGAACCACTTTTTCTTCCAAAAGATACCTTTCAAAGTTTCTCTCTATTTTTCTTGAATATTTGTGTATTTAGAAAAATATTGTGTTAGCTAAATTGTGGAATCCAAGACACAAGTCAAGATCCACAATTAAACACAAAATTAGAGAAACAAATCGAAAATTTTTATACCAAGAGGTGTGTAAAAAAACGGCCCCCCATCAAGTCCTATTTATAGGTGTTTTAGCCTACTATAAGGACCTTAAGGAGGATAAGGTAAGGACTCCCAATAGATTTCATCTTACAATTATTAGGACTCATCCTAATATAATGAATCTATTAATATCAACTTAACCCACTAAAAGGTTGATACTGCACTTCCTACCAAAATTTCAAATTACGAAATTGGCCCCCTTTTGAATTAATTATTTCTCGTGTTTAAGATATCACATGTCCATTAATTAATTTAAGCTACTGAAAGCTTTTAGTTAATTAATATGTTATACATGAGTATACCATGTAATACCCGGTTGTAATTCAGTCATTTTTATTCAGTAATTATCAATCAGTAATTGTCACTCAGTGATTTTCATTCATTAATAATCACTCATCATTCATACTCATTCAATTGTGTTCACCGTTCGGAGTAATATTTGTCATACTCGTACTTTTGCCCCCGTACTTTTCGAATTGTGTGATTTTTGTACTCGGTGCATCGTTATAGGCTGAACTGCTTGTCGAGCAGGGCCGCACGAGCAGGCCGCACGAGCATCTGGCCGTGCGTGGCGCTCGTGCGTTGCGGCTGGACTGGGCAGGAGACCCAGCGGCCGAGTCAGTGCCGCACGAGCAAGCCGCACGAGCATCTGGTCGTGTGCGTCGCTCGTGTGTTGCGACTGGTTTGGGCAGGAGGCCCAGTGGTCGAGTTAGTGCCGCACGAGCAGGCCACACGAGAAACTGCTCGGGCGTGGTGCTCGTGTGTTGGCCAGCATCGGGCAGAGGCCCGGCGTTGCTCGAGCCGTGGCCGCACGAGCAAAGCCGCACGAGTTGCCGCCAGGCGCTAAGAACAAAGAATGAGAAGACTCACGCACGACCGGACGCACGGACACTTGGTCGTGCGGATTGGTCATGCGTCCATTGTGCTTATATACGTGGACCGACGGGTTTTTCCTCATTTTTACCATACTTCATCCTAGTTCCGAGAGAGAGGGTTTGTGGGAGGAATTTTTCATCATCAATCACTTGAGTACTCGATTTTCATCATCTCCATTCGGTTGTAAAGCTCAAATTGTCGATCTAACGCGTGTTCGTCGAATCAAAGTACTTGGATCTTCAAAGGTAATATTCTTCAAACATCTTGGATTTCGATTTTGAGTTGGGGTATGATGTTTTGGATGTGATAATCATGATATACGAAGAGATATACATATGCTTATGAGTTTGTATAAATATTCGTTGGATTATTGAAGGATTATTCATGAACACTTTGAATATTGAGTTGGATTTGGGGGTTTTCGATTAATTGTTGTTGAAATCACGAATTTGGATATTCATATTGGATTAATGATCATACTGAAGATGTTTTGTTGGTTTGAAACACTTCTTGGGGATTTGATATTGGTATAATTGAGGTTTGGTTATAAGCAATCGAAGATTGGCCACAACGTGTTCGATATAATGCCCCAATGAACTTGGTTTAGTCGTATCGACGTTTTGAGTTCGTTATATTCGTGTTTGATTCGTATGTTGAACGGATTGTTGGTAATTGTGTTATTCAAGGTTGTTCGAGCGACCGACATCTCATTTAGGACATTGTTCGTGGAAGGACATTCTTCATCGGTGTTGAGTAAGTTAATTCTTACTCGGTTAAAAAGATATTCATTCCTTTCGTTGTTGTTCATTCATAATTATAATTCATTCATAAAGTACTAACCGTATTGAGACTTGTAATTGTCACTTAATCACTTCATTCACGAGGAACGACAGTTCCAATCATTTCATTGAGCTGTCATTCATTTCACCGTCATTTCATCTTGGTGAGTCATTATTGATTTTCGATGTCACTTTTGTTATATCTTGGCATTCCGGGTCATACTGGCGTTCCGGTTGATATGTGTAGGATTTTCATGTCGGGCACATATAAAGTCGTGTGTTGGTTGTTGGCCTCACATTGGACTGTGCACATGAGACGATCACTTCGTGAGACTGATTAGGTACAAGACCACACGTGTATTCGATCGATACTTGTTGGTGGCTTGTGCACGGACACATTTCCATACCGGGCGTAGTGTGGCGCCATCCTTTAAGCCGTATTGTTAGTTGATTCATATAGCATGTTTGATTGCGTATGTTCTCAACAGGATTGTGATTATTCAACTCTTGAGGATTGTTGTTCTGTGTAACTGACCCCGTTGGGGGATTTTGTTTTCAGGTCATGGCAAGGCAAAAGCATGGGAATAGAATGTTGACGGCGAGGAGTCACAGTGATACTAGTAGGGGGCCCCAGTCCTTTTCAGTTATTCATGTCTTTTCATCTTTATTTCCGCTGCAGATTTCCGTTTGGATATTCATTTTCATTTAATGTTGTATATTTTATCTTCACATAAAATATACATATATTCAGTATTCTTCTTGGGTGTATTATGCTTAGACTCCTCATCGGGGTACTTGGTAATATGATGTGGTTCGGTACTACATTTACGTTGTTAATTCATTAATTTTCATTCGCCTGGTGGGTCCCAGTCGGGGGTCCACGGCACTGTAATATCCGTCTAGTTTGGGGTGTTACAGAGTTGGTATCGGAGCGTGGTTTTGAATACTACCTTACGAGTCATGTCTCATTTAAAATCATCGTCATCGGACTAGTATCATTGGACTTTCGCATCACGTGTGACCTGTGCAAATGCCGAACCCATCAGACCGAAAGAACTGTAAGACTTCTAACGCCATGGTATAATTTCTGGCAATGAGAATCATTCATTCATAAGTCATCAGTTAACAATCCTCAAACATCATTTTCATTTTAATCATGTTGATCATGTTAACTCATTAATCACTCAATTCATTTCATCACTCAGTTGTTGATCTTGAGGATCATATCATTAATCTTGTTAACTTGTTCAAGATAATAATTTCAAGAATATCATCAGATAATCATGTCACCTCAGTTAATCATTCATGTAATCACTTTGTTAGAGCGCGTATGCTCATTTTCATCATTTCATGACGTAAATCATAATGCGGTACTCATACGAGATCTATGATTATCATGCGACCTTCCTACTTCAGTATGGAGAGAGCTATCAGGGGATGCACGGGGAAAGGCCGCGGTGCGGGCCGAAACCCGGGAAATAATCACTCACTGTCGGGAAGTCGTACCCAGGACTCAGCTCCATCGGAAGATGTTCGGGTTGATCCACTCACTTTTATGCAGGTCATGATGACCCATATGCAATTGCTTAATCATCATTGCACCACTCTGGCCGAATTAATCGAGAGGACTCTTACGTATGAGCCTGCTGCTAAGGAAATTGCTGAGCAACAACCTTCATCTGGCAGCAAGAAATCAACGAAGCGTAATCAGTCCGAAGGCGGTCAGTAAACCTTCAAGAAGCCTCGTGCGAGCCCTAACGTTTCTGAGCGACCTCCTATGGCGCCTAATCCTATGGGATCTCAACCCCGAGCGGCCAGATCAGCCATCACCTGTTTCAACTGTGGAACGCCGGGTCATTACAGCACTAAGTGTCTGAAACCATCTATCACATGCCATAATTGTGGGATTGTTGGGCATAAGGCCCGTTTTCGCCGAAGGGACTCCAAGCCGACTCCGGTGGCATCTCAGGTCCCGAAGCGATCAGCGATTCAGAACCAGACTGCTCTGTTAGCGTCGTTTAAGACGACAGAAGCGAATAAAGGCGGAGCTCATATTTATCAGACAGGAGCGTTCGGTTCGGGGGTCGGTAAGATCCGGATTCACGCGATGAAGTGGACCGACGATCCGGAGGCCCAAATGATCTCAGGTATACTCGTAATTTCATCTCAACCTGTGTGTACCCTCTTTGATACTGGTGCACCGCATTCATTCATTTTCGAATCATATTTGAATAGACTTCACTTGGATAGTCCTGTTAATTGTGGGCCTTATATCATTGGTCTACTTGGCGGTAGAAGAATTTTCGAAAATCATGAGGTTAAGAACTGACTGAATTAAGCTTAAATGACCGCGATTGGTTGGTGGACCAAATCGTGGTGGATTTACTTAAGGACGATGTAATATTGGGTATTAGTGGGATGGATCGTCATGATACCATCCTCAATGTTCGTAAACGTATGGTCACTATCATTTCCGTCGTTGGAGTTGAGTATGTACTTCAGGGAGGTGATCCCCGTTGTTCCGGAAGAATCATTAATATGATGGAAGCAGTAAAATTACTCAATCAGAGTTATTCAATCATTCATTATATCATTGTCATCGATAGGCCGTTTTTAGGCAATCGAGATATTCAATCATTCATTATATCATTGTCATCGATTGGCCGTTTTTAGGCAATCGAGATGTTAAATCATTCATTATATATCATTGTCATCAATTGACCATTCTAAGGCAATCGATATGTTCCATCATTCCTTATGTCATTGTCATCGATTGACCGTTCTAAGGCAATCGAGATGTTCCATCATTCCTTATATCATTGTCATCGATTGGCCGTTCTAAGGCAATCAAGGTGTTCAACCATTCATCGTATCATTGTCGTCGATTGGCCATTCTCAGGCAATCGAGGTGTTCAACCATTCGTGGTATCATTGTTATCGCTTGACTATGTACTCCCATACGAGCTACCTAGTTTACCTCCACCGAGGGATGTGGAATTCACGATAGTGTTGGAGCCTGGTACGTCCCCAATATCGAAGGCACCGTACCAGATGGCCCCGACCGAAATGCAGGAATTGAAGAATCAATTAGTGGATTTGACCGAGAAGGGTTATATCTGACCGAGTGCGTTCCCGTGGGGAGCACCAGTGTTGTTTGTCAAAGAAAAATGATGGTTCGTTCCGCTTGTGTATTGATTACCGGGAATTGAACTGGGTGACGATCAAGAATAAGTATCCTCTACCTCGTATTGATGATCTTTTGGATCAACTTCAGGGAGCTTCAGTATTTTCTAAGATCGACTTAAGATCTGGATATCACCAGTTGCGCATTCGAGAGTCGGATATCGCGAGGGCGGCGTTTCGAACACGCTATAGCCATTATGAGTTCGTGGAGTTAATTAATGCACTAATGCACCTGCGGTGTTCATGGAGTTAATGAATCGGGTCTTCATCGGCTTTTTGGGATCAGTTTGTGGTTGTCTTCATTGATGACATTTTAATTTATTCTCATGACCGGGAAGAACACGAGTTCCGCCTTCATCAGGTTCTCGACATGTTGAGACGGGAGCAACTCTATGAAAAGTTTTCCAAGTGTGAGTTCTGGATGTCTGAAGCGATGTTTCTCGGACATGTAATTTCATCAGACGGTGTGCATGTTGATCCTCAGAAGACGGAGGCTATCCAAGATTGGTTACCTCCGAAGAATGTTAAGGAAATCCGAAGCTTTCTCGGATTAGCCGGTTATTATCAGCGGTTTGTGGAAGGATTTTCTATAATCGCCCAACCAATGACGAACCTTTTACGGAAGGATTTGTGGTTTATAGTGATGCATCCGGACAGGGTCTCGGATGTGTACTCATGCAGAATGGGAGGGTTTTTGCCTATGCTTCACGGCAATTGAGACCTTAAGAGGTTAATTATCCGACCCACGACCTGGAGCTAGCAGCCGTGGTGTTCGCATTGAAGATTTGGCGTCATTATCTTTATGGCGTTACCTGTCAGATATTCACCGATCATAAGAGTTTAAAGTATATATTTACTCAGAAGGAGTTAAATATGCGACAGAGTCGGTGGTTGGAACTAATCAAAGATTATGATATCGAGATTCTTTACCACCCGGGCAAGGCGAACGTTGTCGCCGATGCCTTGAGTCGTAAGTCCGTTCAGGAGTAGATGCTTGCTCGATTAACAATTCAGTAGGAACTTCAACAAGAATTTCTTAGACCTGAGATCGAGGTCTGGCTTCAGCGAGTGCAAGGGCAACTTTGCATGTTAGAGATTTCATCGCCACTTGAGGAGACAATCAGAGTAAATCAGGGTTCAGACCCATCATTGTTGCGCATCCGTGGGGATGTGGCTCAGGGGAAGCCCCTGAATTTATGGTCCACGAGTATGGACTATTGCGATTCAAGAATCGGTATGCGTACCGGCGAATGACGAGTTGAAAAACTCGATTTTGAGATGAGCTCATGCTACTCCTTACTCCATTCATCCGGGGTCTAGCAAGATGTACCAAGACTTGAAACAAAATTACTGGTGGAGTAATGTGAAGCGAGAAGTCGCAGAATTTGTTTCGAGATGCTTAACCTGTCAGCAAGTCAAGATAGAGCATCAGCAACCGGCAGGTATGCTGGGACCGCTCCCTATTCCAGAGTGGAAGTAGGAAGATATTTCTATGGATTTGATCACGAGTTTTCCGAGGAGTCGTCGTGGCATGAATACAATTTGGGTAGTTGTGGACCGGTTAACTAAATCAGCTCATTTCCTTGAGATTAAGGGTACGTGGGGTCCCGAGAGACTTGCCCAGTTGTTCATCAAAGAGACAGTGACATTGCATGGTACTCCTAAGAGTATCGTTTCAGATCGTGACGGACGATTCGTGTCACATTTTTGGAAATCAGTTCATCGTGTTATGGAACTCAGCTTAATATCAGCACAGCTTTTCATCCTCAGTCCGACGGACAATCGGAGAGGACTATTCAGACTTTGGAGGACATGTTGAGGGAATGTGCTCTCGATTGGAAAGATGATTGGGAAGCCCAACTACCATTGATCGAGTTCACGTACAATAATAGTTGGCATGCTTCGATTAAGATGGCACCTTACGAGGCCTTGTACGGTCGTCGTTGTCGATCTCCTTTGTGTTGGGATGACTTATCGGAATCAATCGGCACCGAGCCCGATATGCTTATAGCCGCCCGTGAGAAGGTAGCTTTGATCAGGAGTCGTTTGTTGACCGCTCAGAGTTGACATAAATCGTATGTAGATAATCGTCGTCGGCCAATAGAGTTCGAGAGAGGTGACCATGTTTTGGTCAAAGTATCCCCGAGTCGTGGTATCTTCCGTTTTGAGAAGAGGGGAAAGTTGAGTCCGAGATTCATTGGATCGTTTGAGATTTTGGATCGTGTAGGCGAGTTAGCTTATCGATTGGCCCTACCTCCGGCGTTGAGCCGAATTCATAATGTGTTTCACGTATCTCAGTTACGGAAGTATGTTGCCAACCCGAGCCACATACTTCAGTTCGACGAAATTGAGATCGCCGATGATCATACATATGACGAGTGTCCTATATGAGTCTTAGAGGGGCGAATCAAACAGTTGAGGAACAAGACGATTCCTTTGGTAAAGATCCAGTGGTCTAGACACGGAGTCGGAGAGGCTACTTGGGAAACCGAAGATAGTATGCGGGAGAGTTATTCCGAGTTGTTTGACCCTTAGTTTTGAGGACGAAACTCTTTTTAAGGGGGGGAGTATGTAATACCCGGTTGTAATTCAGTCTTTTTTATTCAGTAATTATCAATCAGTAATTGTCACTCAGTGATTTTCATTCATTAATAATCACTCATCATTCATACTCATTCAATTGTGTTCACCGTTCGGAGTAATATTTGTCATACTCGTACTTTTGCCCCCGCACTTCTCGAATTGTGTGATTTTTATACTCGGTGCATCATTATAGGCTGAACTGATTGTCGAGCAGGGCCGCACGAGTAGGCCGCACGAGCATCTGGCCATGCGTGGCGCTCGTGCGTTGCGGCTGGACTGGACAGGAGACCCAGCGGCCGAGCTAGTGCCGCACGAGCATCTGGTCGTGTGCGGCGATCGTGTGTTGCGGATGGTTTGGGCAGGAGGCCTAGTGGTCGAGTTAGTGCCGCACGAGCAGGCCACACGAGCAACTGCTCGGGCGTGGTGCTCGTGTGTTGCGGCTGTACTGGGCAGGAGGCCCAACGTTCGAGTCAGGGCCGCACGAGCAGGCCGCACGATTTACTGCTCGTGCGGTAAGAACAGCAGCCGGCAGAAGACTCACGCACGATCGGAGGCACGGACACTTGGTCGTGCGGATTGGTCGTGCGTCTATTGTGCTTATATATGTGGACCGACGGGTTTTTCCTCATTTTCACCATTCTTCATCCTAGTTCCGAGAGAGAGGGTTTGTGGGAGGAATTTTTCATCATCAATCACTTGAGTACTCGATTTTCATCATCTTCATTCGGTTGTGAAGCTCGGATTGTCGATCTAACGCGTGTTCGTCGAATCAAAGTACTTGGATCTTCAAAGGAAATATTCTTCAAACATCTTGGATTTCGATTTTGAGTTGGGGTATCATGTTTTGGATGTGATAATCATGATATATGAAGATATATACATATGATTATGAGTTTGTATAAATATTCGTTGGATTATTGAAGGATTATTCAAGAACTCTTTGAATATTGAGTTGGATTTGGGGGTTTTCGATTAATTGTTGTTGAAATCACGAATTTGGATATTCATATTGGATTAATAATCATATTGAAGATGTTTTGTTGGATTGAAATACTTCTTGGGGATTTGATGTTGGTGTAATTGAGGTTTGGTTATAAACAATCGAAGATTGGCCACAACGTGTTCGATATAATGCCCCAATGAACTTGGTTTAGTCGTATCGACGTTTTGAGTTCGTTATATTCATGTTTGATTCGTATGTTGAACGGATTGTTGGTAATTGTGTTATTCAAGGTTGTTCGAGCGACCGACATCTCATTTAGGACGTTGTTCGTGGAAGGACATTCTTCATCAGTGTTGAGTAAGTTAATTCTTACTCGGTTAAAAAGATATTCATTCCTTTCATTGTTGTTCATTCATAATTATAATTCATTCATAAAGTACTAACCGTATTGAGACTTGTAATTGTCACTTAATCACTTCATTCACGAGGAACGACGGTTCCAATTATTTCATTGAGTTGTCATTCATTTCACCATCATTTCATCTTGGTGAGTCATTATTGATTTTCGATGTCAGTTTTGTTATATCGTGGCATTTCGGGTCATACTGGCGTGCCGATTGATATGTGTAGGATTTTCATGTCGGGCACATATAAAGTCGTGTGTTGGTTGCTGGCCTCACATTGGACTGTGCATACGAGACGATCACTTCGTGAGACTGATTAGGTAGAAGACCACACGTGTATTCGATCGATACTCGTTGGTGGCTTGTGCACGGACACATTTCCATCCCGGGCGTAGTGTGGCGCCATCCTTTGAGCCGTATTGTTAGTTGATTCATATAGAATGTTTGATTGCGTATGTTCTCAACAGGATTGTGATTATTCAACTCTTGAGGATTGTTGTTCTGTGTAACTGACCCCGTTGGGGGATTTTGTTTTCAAGTCATGGCAAGGCAAAAGCATGGGAATAGAACATTGACGGCGAGGAGTCACAGTGATACTAGTAGGGGATCCCAGTCCTTTTCAGTTATTCATGTCTTTTCATATTTATTTCCGCTGCAGATTTCCGTTTGGATATTCATTTTCATTTAATGTTGTCTATTTTATCTTCACATAAAATATACATATATTCAGTATTCTTCCTGGGTGTATTATATACATGTGGTTCGGTACTACATTTACGTTGTTAATTTATTAATTTTCATTCGCCTGGTGGGTCCCAGTCGGGGGTCCACGGCACTGTAATATCCGCCTAGTTTGGGGTGTTACATACCACTCAAGCTTTATTATTATATCGGAAAATTAATTCCATCTGCAGTTAATATAATAATCATTTCGAGTGCCTCAAGGGACATGATCAACCCGACTGGTCGGGACATGATTTCTAGCTATAATATTAATTATCATATAAATAATAATATTGCCCAAAATATCGAGCATATTGAGTCAATCGTTTTGGCTCTCACCCTGATAAATCAAAGCAATAAATATTAAATATTAATCACTAGAGTTAAGAAATAATAATTGTCTGAGATGTACGTTCTTCTTATAGTCAGTACAGAAGAATCTAACTCACCTCGATCCTGTTCAACGTATAATGAATACGCTAATATATGTTAATGGTCAAGACCAACCAATCTCAAGCATATATTACAAACTCTCACATAACGGTCTAATGTTATATAGGTTGTGAACTAATTAATACTATATAAGGGACCGATAATGTGATCTTCTGTGTGACTCGACACACCATATTATCCACAATATAAAGTAATTTAGACAATATTTGTATAACCATAGCATGAATAAATGTGCAAAACATGTGATAAAATGAATTAAATATTCTCATAGATAAAGACCGATAAATTATATAATACTAGCATAAAGTATGCTTTGATGTATACAACCCTAACAATCTCCCACTTATACTCAAAGCATGCTTTTGAAGTGTACTATCTATACTATGTCTATATATCTCCCACTTATACTCAAAGCAATGCTGCCATACATTTTAACCCCATTCCATCCACATGCCCTTCAAATGACTTTGAGGGCAACCCTTTCGTGAAAAGATCAGTTCGGTTGTCTTCAGATGCTATCTTGGAGACAATAATATTTCCTCTCTTCACAAAATCTCGAATGAGAAGATATTTGCGCTTGATATGTTTGCTTGCTTTGTGGGCCCGTGGTTCTTTCAAATTTGCAACAGCACCGGTATTATCACAATAAAGTGTAATACTCCTAGGCAAATTAGGAATCACACCCCAATCCTTTAAGAAAACTTGAGCCATACCGCCTCTTTAGCTGCCTCTGAGGCTGCTACATATTCGAATTCCATGGTAGAGTCCGCTATGCATTTTTGCTTCACACTCCTCCAACTGATGGCTCCACCTCCCAAAGTGAAAACATATCCGGAAGTTGATTTCAACTTTTCTTTGTCCGCACTGAAATCTGAGTCAGTGTAACCCAAAGGACAAAGTGTATCCAATTGATATACAAGCATATGGTCCCTAGTCCTTCTCAGGTACTTGAGTATATGCTTGATAGCAATCCAATGTCCCGGTCCTGGGTTCGACTGATATCTCGCTACCATGCCTACAGCATGACAGATATCAGGCCTAGTGCAAAGCATAGCATACATGGGGCTTCCCACTGCCGAAGCATAAGCGACCAGCTTCATGTCATCTATCTCCTTCTGTGTCCTAGGACATATAGCCTTAGATAGCTGAATTCCATGTCTGTAAGGTAAGAAACCTTTCTTGTAATTCTCCATACTAAACCGCTTTAGCACCGTATCGATATAGGATGCTTGAGATAAGCACAACATCCTTTTCTTGCAATCTCGAAAGATCTTAATACCAAGGATGTACCCGGCTTCTCCCAATTCTTCATATCGAACTGCTCAGATAGCCATACCCTTACGTCTAATAATACCTTCGCATTGTTTCCAATTAGAAGTATATCATCTACGTACAATACAAGAAACACTAGCACATTTCCATCGCACTTTTTGTATACACAAACCTCACTAGGACACTGTTCAAGACCATACGACTGAATGACCTCATCAAATCGCATGTTCCAAGACCTTGATGATTGCTTGAGACCATAAATGGCTCTCTTAAGCTTGCACACTAAGTGCTCCTCTCCTTCAGCAATGAATCCCTCAGGTTGGCGCATATAGATTTCTTTATCAAGACTCCCGTTCAAGAACTCAGTCATCCATCTGCCAAATCTCCATATCCAAATGCGCAGCTGTAGCTAAGAGAATCCGGATCGATTTAAGCATGGCTACCGGCAAAAAGGTCTCATCATAGTCGATGCCCTCCCTCTGAGTGTAACCTTTCGCAACAAGTCTTGCTTTGAAGGTTTCAATCTTCCCTTTCAATCCTCTCTTACGCTTGTATACCCACTTACTTCTAATGGGTTTTACCCCATTGGGTAGATCTACTAGCTCCCACACTTGATTAAAATCCATAGATCCCATTTCGGATTCCATTGCTGTTTGTCAGGATTCAGCATCCTTGTCTTGAACTGACTGCCTTGTTGACTCAAAGTATTTTGATGATGATAGTATTCAAAACATTTAACAAAACGTATCTCATCGATATGTTATTTTGAAGGAGAAAACTGGTCTTAGCGCACGTTACATTTCAAGTCTTGCGCACGCTACCGGATAACAAGTTTAGTAGTCCAGTAGCCACTGGACTCAAAATGAGAAAGCCCTTACGTACGCTACACTAGGTAACGTACATTACTGAGGAAAGAATATAGCGCACGCTATTCAGCAATTATTAGCGCACGCTAATCAGTCAAAATTCTACCGTTGGATATTCTACCCGTTGGAACGAAGAAGTCAAAGAAGATCCGTAAAATCTGGAAAAGCTGATATTAAATAATTACTAGCCCACGCTACGCATAATTGTTAGCGCACGCTAAGTACATTTTTAGTCGTTGGAAAAGAGACGTTGGGGAGACAAACCAACACATTTCAAAGTCAAGATTGAAGACCTGTTGACCAACCGTTAGCACACGCTAAGAGGGTATGACTAGCGCACGCTAGCCATATAATTTTACCGTTGGAACAGCTTTGTGACCGTTCAGATAGGCCAAGTCAGAGATCGATTGCGCACGCTATGGAGGTATTATTAGCGCACGCTAATAATACAAATATCAGAATTCAAAGAAAGGCTGACACCTATAAATACCCATATCATTTGGGTATCTCACACACAACTTCAAGCATTCAAGCATACAAGCAATCAAAGCATTCTTGAGATCATATCTCTATCTATTACTACATTCTAAGTTGTGAGAAGAAAGATACAAAGCGTGAAACACCTTGTAATATTTATTATACTTTGTATTCTTTCATTTGGTTGTGAGTGTTGCATCACTCATACTTGAGCGTAAGTGAAACAAATTAAGAGTCACTAATCCGGTGTTATTAGGATCTTTTGATCCGGAATTGTTAGGATTACACTCCAATATTCGTAAAAGTGAGGATTATCTAGTTCCTATAGAACACTAGATAAATAAAGTTTACTTTGAGAGTGGTTGTGCTTGGACCAATAGAAGACAAGCGGTTGTAACGGTTGTTATACTCGGACCGATCGAAGACGAGTCAAGTGTGTGGTTGGTCTTGAGCCAATAGAAAAAGAAGTCGGAGAGAGGACGTAGGCAAGTTGCCGAACCTCTATAAATCTTTGAATCTTTTACTTTCCGCACTATTTTCTTTTATTCGCGAGAAAGTTCGATATTCCGCATTACCACTATTCACCCCCCCTTATAGTGGTGAATTTATCTCTTCATGCCTCTACGTACATGGATCTGTTTCATCCTGGTCCTGGGAGTGGTCCGAAGACACTCCCACTCCAATGAAATGATCAGGTTGACGAACAACCCTCCCACTATGACGAGGCGTGTCCTTGGTTTGCGTATCTACAATAGTGTCGATACGTGGTACACTAGGTGTTTGTACAATTGGTATTGTCGAAATCTTGCCCCTAAGTTCCTCTAGAATGACCTCACTCATAGGCTTGTGGCTTATTACATAGTCCTCCTCCAAGAACCGGACATTTGTGCTAACAATGACCTTCTGATCTTTAGGACTGTAGAATAAGCCACCCTCGTTCCCTACGGATATCCTACAAACACTCGTACTTCTGTACAAGATGCCAACTTATCATCTTCCTTATTCAGCACGTGTGCTGGTGAACCCCAAATCCGAACATATCCCAGACTGGGTTTGCGCCCATTCCACAGTTTTGTGGGTATTTTTGGAACTGATTTCGAAGGCACCAAGTTTAGAATGTACGCCGTTGTTTCCAAGGCGTATCCCCAAAATGAAATAGGCAAATCAGAATAACTCATCATTTACCTAACCATCTCTAATAAAGTACAATTCTTTCGTTCAGCAACACCATTTTTGTTATGGTGTACAAGGCGCAGTGAGATGAGAAGTAATCCCCTCATGTGCCAAGAAATCTAAAAACTCTCCACTAAGATATTCGCCACCACGATCAGATCGTAGTGACTTGATACTCTGTCCATGACGCTTCTCCATTTCAGCCTTGAATTCTTTGAACCTATCAAAAGATTCAGACTTACGTCGCATCAAATAGATGTATCCATATATCGAATAATCATCTATAAACATGATGAAGTATTCAAAATCACCCTTTGCCTGGATGTTCATTGGAGCACATACATCGGTTTGTACCAATTCCAATATATTTTGTGCACGATTTTCTTTGCTTTGGAAAGCCCTTTTAGTCATTTTCCCTTCCAGACAGGATTTCCAGATTGAAAATGACTCAACTTGGAGTGAATCCAATGGGCCATCGTTTACCAATCCTTGAATCCCTCTAAGGTTAATATGACCCAATCGTAAATGCCACAAATATGTTTGATTTATACTCGAAGGTTCTTTTCTTTTTATTAGGATTAGTCAAAGAATTAAGCGATTTATAATTATGCAAGGGAGTTGGTGCAGTAATGATATAAAGTCCTTCATTATAAGTACTCGTGCAAACATATTCACCATTTCTTTTAATAATTGTATTATCTCCAAAAGAAACTGAATATCCATCACAACGCAATTTAGAAACTGAAATTAAATTCATTCTAAAATCATGTACTAATAATATATTATTTAGGATTAGAATCTTATCATTAACTTTTAACTGCACGACTCCCACTACAACAGCCTTCAACCTGGAATAGTCGCCCCAGCTAATAGTAATCTCATCCGCACCAAGTACTTTGGTTACTTGGAACCACTGCGAGTCATAACAAACATGATCAGTGGAGCCCGAATCTACTATCTCTAATACCCGTGATTTCTTCTTTCGGTAATTTTCATTTTTGATATTTTTCTGGGTTTCAGAACTTGCTTGCGAGCGTTTTGACATTTTGATAATGTTTTGTTCTGCGTCTTTGGTCATCGAGTTTGTTCCGGGGTTGTTTTACCCGAATCCGTGTTTTGAGCGACTTTTCCGCTATTTGGTTCATTTCGTGTGATAGTGGTTCAAAACTATGGTTTCGTGTTTCCTATAAGTCTGTTGAGCTTAGTTATGCGTGTTATGAGCTTCGATTTGGTTGTTTGATGTCATATTGTGATTTGTGGACTTTTTGGGCAGTTTTGTAATTTCCCAAAGTTTGGGGTTAATTATTTTCGTTGTCGTTATTCTAAACCTTCAGACAGTTGGAATTGTGTTTCTTTTTAGCGCTTAGATTCATCATCGAGAATGCTTCGTAACCATATGTTCGGATTATTAGCAGATTTGGGTTTCGGCGTCGTTCGGGGTAGTTCGGACAGCAGCCTTCCTAAGCTGTTGTCCAGCAGGGTGTTACGGCCGTAACACCCCACTAATTACGGCCGTAATAGGCCTAATGTTACGACCATAATCCTCTTGCTGTTACGGCCGTAACAGCCCACTATTTTAAAACAGCGGGCAGAGGACAACAACCCTCATTTTCACTTCTCTTCATTTTGTTCGACGAGCGACGCAGGGTTCTTCAAGGGGGAGATTTTGGAGTCTTGCAACTCCAATCCTTCATCTTCCGTGAGTTCTTAGTGTTGATTAACATCATCAATCCGTGTTCTTCATCTTTGATTCGAGGTAAATGTCTTGAAACCCTTTTCTACGTATTTTTGAGAATCTTTATGATTCGAGCCGTTCTTCGTGAATCGTGGTGTTGTGTATCCTTATTCGGATGTATTGATTATATTCCGGTGTTTTGATTCGTATTATTATCATGTTCGGGTTTGGGTGATGTTCTTGATGTTCTTGGGGAAGTATAGAACCCTAAGTGTTCGATCTTTTATTTCTACGAATTCTTGTTAGGAATTTCATATATTTTCCATCCTCCTTGCGACCGACTTCGTAGTAATTATGTTGTTCTTATGTTTTCAACCTAGTTGGAGGATTCGAGGGTTTTCGGTCGATCTTTCCCGTTGCTCCGCGTGCTTTGGACTTGAGGCGAGTATCTCGTCTATATTCTTTATACTTTGAGAATGTGATGTGTCGTGAATTTAACATGGACTTGTTATTGATGGTATATTTAATCGTAACTTACTTTCAACGAAAATGTGAATTCTATGATGAGTAATTAAGAACGTAAACTTAAGTTTCGCAAATAATAATAATAACCATTTCATGTGATTTTGTGTTCTAAACGGATGCGAGAAATGAGTAGTTAACCGAAGAATTGTAGAATCGCTTAATACTTGTATTATTTGCTCGTTAGCCCTTTTCCTAAATGGTGGTGTGCTGTGAATGTTGTGCCTTTGTTGAAGTTATGAGGCGTTAACTTATGTCTTACGTGGTTGTTGTTATGGTGAACATTATACCTTTGTTATTGTGTATCTTAGAGAGTTGAGATGTTATTCGGGTAAGGGCCCCGTCGAGGCCTCCGGAGGCGCGTGCTTGCGAGTACGGCCAGACATTACGATTTGACCATAAGGTTATCAATTCGGGTAGGTCTGGGGAGGGTTCCAGGAATCGGCACTTGCGAGTGCGATGTCATGATAACTTATGGGCGTGTTTGAATGATGTTATCCGGGTAGGGTCCGTCGAGGCCTCCGGAGGCGCGTGCTTGCGAGTACGGCCAGACGTTACGATTTGACCATAAGATTATCTAATCGGGTAGGTCTGGAGAGGTCTCCGAGAATCGTCACTTGCGAGTGCGATGTCAAGATAACTTATGGGTGTGTTTGAGTTTATTTTCGATGAACTAATTCGGGTGGGACCCTTCGGGGCCACGGAGACGATTTGACTGTTGATTTGATATCTCTGAAATGTGAATGTTTGAATCTTGGATCCTGGTTATATTGGTGAATATGGTTTTGGTCTTTGAGGTTTGGGTTGAGAATAAAACCATTTACATGATTTTGAAATAAAACCTTTTTGAAAAGGAAAATATTCATATTTCATGATTTTACACTGAGACCCCCGAATTCTCTAAATAATCTCTTAAAGTGATTTTCTAGAGTAATTCACATGATCCATTTTGAAGAAAATGATTTTGAAAAGACTAGACTCGGGGATCGTGTTACTACCTTATCGAAATCTTATTTTCATAACGGTTGTATTATTGATGTATAATTATATAGCTTGATTACTTGCTAGCGATTTCCATCGCTAACCCCTCGTTGGGGGATTATATAATGTTTTTCAGGTTTTTCGATTTGAGAGAGAGCAACCACAGGATCGGCATGGCGGATGATGTAAAGCAGCGATTCTAGTCACAGTTGTAGTCGATTGTCCGTCAGTGATCTGTCGGTCCGAGTATTTATTTCTAGTTCTGTGTCATCCTTAAGAGGATGGACAGGTTGTGTAAATTGTGATCGAGTTGTATTTTGGTTTATTAGTTGTACTTCTATGTTGTATCGGTCTATGGTTTTATGTTTTGGTCGAATTGACCACGTGTGGGTTTGTTTTGTGGTTTCTTGCCTGGTAGATCCTTGCGGAAAGGATCTACGGCATGTAATATCCCTAAACGGATTGGGGGTGTTACATTATCGGAGCTTAGATTTTCGAAAACCTATGCAGTTGGGTCTAGTTGGGTCTTTTCGAGTCTTGTCTTGTCGGAGTCGTTTCTTGTCATGTCACCCGGGTGAACAATTGTGAACAAGCGTGATCATTGTGATCCGTTGGGATCAATTGTGATTCATTGTGATTAGTATCGTGGTGCAGCCTGTAACACCCCCAGAATCAAACCGGGAATATTACACGCCGTAGACCCTCTCCGTGAGGATCCACCAGGCTAGACATCAAAACCACACAATAAATTACATACCGACATGATAAAATACCAAATCCGTAGACCATGTTGGTCTTTCGTCACAACGTACAAGTCAAAAATACACATTTCTATCTCGACTCATACCCATGCAAGGGTAAAATATACTCACAAACCAAAAGTACGACAGAAGAAAGACCATACACAAACTCGGACTGACTGTATCCAACACTGGCCTTCGTGTGATTAGTATCATTCGCCTTCCATCATCCTTCGCGCCGATCCTGTGTTTTGCTCCCAAACCTGCATGTACCTGGATGCAAAAACAGACATCCACCCCAGAATACTCGGGGGTTAGCAAAACTCTACTGTTTTGCTAGTACAAGTATAAAGTGCAAATACGAGCCATACAAAACACATTCCGAGAATACAACAAAAGACTTCCCGAGCTATTTGATAATTAAAATAGTTCAAGTCTTGAAAGTAGAAACCAAAACAAGAAAGTACTTTGAAAACATTTTCAAATCTCGGGAATTTTCGAAAATATTTGCGATAGTAAAGTTCTTAATTCTTCAAAAGCCACTTAGGGTCACCGCCCCAATATTCATTTTCCAAAAATGCAAATTCGATTAACAAAACACGGGGTTCACAACCCAACTCATTCCAGTCACAAAACACAGGGTCCACGACCCAACCATTTCGATCATCAATACAGGGTCCACGACCCGTTCATTCACTTCAATTCACTTCCAACGACACGTTACACACAACACATTATTTTTATGCCATTTTAGCCAAACACCAAGACTCGATATATAATGTCTCTCGACTCCGAGCAACAAGCATTGTGATACTCCGGACATATCACAATTAATCAACAGTACAAACACTCTGGCAATTCTCGCGACCCGGTCCAGCCCTCTGGTCCCGCCGTAAGGCCACCAAGTCCCTGTGTGCCCCGTCGAGCAATCCCCAGGTGAGAATGCCCACTCGAAGTAACTCTCGCGACCCGGTCCAGCCGCTAAGCCACTAGGTCCTCGTGTGACCCCGTCGAGTCAATCCCCGAGTGAGAGTACCCGAGAAAAATCTTACAACTCTCATCAATTCACATTTCCAAAACCGCAATCCTCAAGAGTCAATCACAATATATATAGTCGAGGTATTTTGCTAAAATGGCCATATTATCCAACACATACTCACGACCCAAAATTTATACTATCCACAAAGAAACACACCATCTAAACAAAGACCAATCGACACAACCAATATCACACGAGTTCACACATTCACACACATCCGCATGACTCCACACAAATTCTTAACAAAATGATTGAACTTTAACTTACCAACAACAAAATCACACATAATGGCATCACTCGAAAATAATGTGATCCTATACTCGACACCAATACGCATAGTCAATTAAGCACATTAATTCCCGAACACAAGAATCCTCTTTAAATAAAACCATGATTATAGTTATAACGATTCTTTAGAAAAATGGTTGTGAACAATTGTTTAACACATATCGTCAATTTTCAATCATCATATTCACCAAATACGTAATGTATGGGCAAGATACTTGCCTCGATAGTCGATGCCGGACACTCCGACGAACATGGCTCAACCGGAAAACCTCGAACGTCCCCAACTCTCCGGCGAAAACGACGGTAACACTACCAATCGGAAAACCGCGAACGGAAGGGTTCCGACTCAAGTTCTTCGCAAGAAACCTGACCCTAACATAATACCGTCAATAATCAACGATCGTACGAGGAAGAATAATCGTAGAACGCCCAAAACCCCCCTCTAAGGATTTTCACCGGACACCTTCAAGGCACCGATTAGGAACTCAACAAAACGAAGAATCTTTAACAATCGAATCATGGATCAACAAGGAAATTGGTATAAAACAACTTAATAATCATCAATCCCTCACTATTCTAAGATATAACGAATCAAACGGACGAAATCAACAAAATCCGCAATTTTTCCCAAAACTAGGATTTTAAGAAAACTAACCTTGATTCGCTGGATTGAAGGATGTTATGGAGTGATTAATCGATGATATAAGCTCCAAAACTTCGTGTATTAGTTGTACAATAACATGCCTTCATGATCTCCAATGACCCAGCCGCGGAAGAGAAAGGGAGAAAATGAAAAATGAGTGCAAACAGATCGCCGGTAATATTTATCTCAGTGCGAGTCTAGCGTGCGCTAGACTGCCGAACTAGCGTGCGCTAGCGGGCGGTCATGGTCGAGAATGTTCGGCCGGGCCCGCCATCATGTGCTGAACACGTGCGCTGTCGGCCCAGCCACAATCCAGAGACTTCCTGGCTTGGCGAGTAGCGTCTGGCACCTTCCGGCCGAAGGCGTGCGCTACCGGCATCAGAAGCGTCTTGATGTCCGGCATAGCGTGCGCTACGCCGATCTTTCGATCGAACCTTTACGCCCTTACTGCCTCGGCCGACTAGCGCGCGCAGCCAACCGGCCATAGCGTGCGCTGCCTCCTGGCCGTAACGTGCGCTACTTTTCGGCCGTAGCGTGCGCTACGCCGGTTCCTGCCGCAACCGCGCGACCAGTGCCTACACTCGTCCGACCAGTGCCTGCAGCCGTCCGGCCAGCGTCCCCAACCGTCCGGCCAGTGCCTAACCACCATGATTCGACGACTCGATATTCCGAAATCGCACGGAACGAACGCGACAAAACACTCGGGGACAACATCATCGATCCGAAAAGAAAACGACGGATAACAAATCCTCACCCACGGTCATAAACGCCAAAATCAGTTGTCGAGAAAATGATACCGGGACTCGACAACCGGAAAATATCCGAAAAAAAAATCCAAAATAACTGGAACGAAAATCGTGGGTATTACATTCTACCCTCCTAAAAATAAGTTTCGTCCCGAAACTTAAAACAAAAGCAAGGCGACTCTCGACAACACACCATAACTCCATGCAGTATAAAGCCACCACGATCCGATTCAATACGCAAGAATGCTTACGAAAAGCAACGAGCATGAATCGTTGCGGTTGATAAAACCGAGCGATACAAAAATCAAGTCACGATTCCAACGCTGAAAGGTATGAAATTCCAGTAACTCACAGATTTGGAAGATCAAATATGAAGAAAATTTCCCAACACTTACGGAAATTGCAAAATGGCCCAGATGTACAATAATCACGATTTTGAGGTCAAACTATAATGATTTGACAACGACGAACGAATAGCAATGATCGAACAACAATGATAACCTTTGAAGCATACCCCAAATCAAGACATCAATAACTTGTAGGAAGCACGAGGTGTTAGTTTCGAACACGGTTCACAAGAAATCGATCCGAACGTGGAAAGATCACAACGATATGTACATCAATTTGGAACAATATCAGAACTCGCCCGAATGACAAATGAGAGAAACAACACGAGGTCAGAAGCATTAACAAACACAATCGCCTCAATACGGTCGAACGAAATGGAAACGAGAAGAAGAAAAAAAAAATGCGGCATTACATCATATCACCTTTAAAAGAGGTTTCGTCCCCGAAACCTAAACAACGAAACGAAGTGTTTGAATATCAACCTTCCCGGCCATATCCTCTTGGTCCCGCATCTAGTCTCCATAACCAACTGCACCGCGGTCACGGTCGCGCCCGCTGTCCCTCGGTATACTAAGCGGATTCTCACTCAATACGATTGCACCACTTCGCAAAAATAAATATGCTAAAGTACCAACTTATCATGACAGATCACATAAGGTAACCAATAACAACTCGCAAGGAAAATCCACGAGGTATCCCTTTAAAGAAAATCTTTTGAAAATCATTGGATTTGTATGTTATTCAAAATAAACTTTAAAAGTGCTTTTGGTACCTCGGGTTATTTCATCAAAACTTGTAATCAACATACTCTAACCGCCTCATTTGAAATCATTTGCCAAAATAATAATTCCTTGTAACCGGCGTTATCAAAATCGTCATGCCTTTATTCATCACCATCACCGTTAACAACCAACAAGTTAACCATGCAAGATTATCAAACCATTCCTGCATACTCTAACATTTCCAAATCCGAGTTTGAACTTTACATCGAGTGAGATTTTTTTCATCTTTCACTATATATTTTTGAAAAAGAAATCGTATTGGTTTTTGAAAAAAATAAAATATATTTTATGATGTGAAAGATTTTTGAAAATCATGTACTCGAATTATTCGAAAATACAATAGTACGTTAAAGTCATTTCTGAAAATTCTCCCATCACTACACAAGAATCAACGACGGTAACATTTTACAAAATGTTCAAGATATTTTAAAACAATTCTTTCAATACCGTCGAGGTTTTCTTTGAGAATCCTAGGCCGGCTCGCCAATTTCAAACAATTTCTAAAGTTCATACAAAGCCGCCGGCATAATCGCAACGTAAAATTAGTTTAAAAAAAATTGATTTCCACAACTTGCACAAACTTATGAAAGTTTCAGGAAACATTTTCGAACACACACATATAGCAGACATAATTTATCAACTCACCGAACAAAATCAATTATCACTTAGCGCGAATGAAAGGTCACAACACACGTTCACACAAAACGGTTGTCATCACTAGACAACGCACATAGAATACGATCCTGACGATCGAAAGTTAGACCTAACGGCAAAAATGCGGTTCCACATCCTCTGTCCCAGCTAACTAACGTACGTTACAACAATTATTTAGCGTGCGCTATCCATGCTGCATTAGCGCGCGTTACAACAACATTAGCGTGCGCTACTCATGCCACATTAGCGCGCGCTAGCCTTGTACTTAGCGTGCGCTAACAGCTCAAATTCAGCACGTGATTGCGAATATATATACGACATTATTAGAACCGATAGTTACAAATGAACAACGACAGCATACGAATCTAAATGCCATCGATTCACAAGCTTACAACACTTCGCGAGCAACCATCAAAGGACAACTGTCATCCAGGATCGAAATCCCGTCTATTAATAAAGAGAGCTATCTTAACTCATACCGAACGACTTAGCATTCACATCACTGTTTTAATCTAAAACTGGCATCACTGCCCGAACAACAAGAACATCATCACGTATTTCTCGACTAACAGCCATAAAACCGATAAGTTGAAAACGAGAGTCACGTCTTGTCTACGTTTTGTAAACTTCACTTGGATTCAAAAAAATTGTGTTTTGAAAACTTATAATACAAGATGAAAATAAAATATCGGTAGTTGGAATTCTCCAAAAATTTTGACCTTGAGCTCATCATACGAAAATCAAACAACATAGGCCACATACTCACAAATCACCTTTAACTCCACATCATAACAAAAATCATACAAGCTCGTATATCACAAAGCACAATATAGTAGGGAGGCTTACATCCACAGGTCGCACGAAGATGATGGCTGCACCTCGATACTAATCACAGCCGACATCACAGACGACGCGTCGCGACACGACTTAGACAGACACAATTTGACAGAACAAGACACGACAATACTCGACTGGACCCGACAGCCTAGGTTTCCGCAACCTAAGCTCCGATACCATAAATGTAACACCCCCAGAATCAAACCGGGAATATTACACGCCGTAGACCCTCTCCGTGAGGATCCACCAGGCTAGACATCAAAACCACACAATAAATTACATACCGACATGATAAAATACCAAATCCGTAGACCATGTTGGTCTTTCGTCACAACGTACAAGTCAAAAATACACATTTCTATCTCGACTCATACCCATGCAAGGGTAAAATATACTCACAAACCAAAAGTACGACAGAAGAAAGACCATACACAAACTCGGACTGACTGTATCCAACACTGGCCTTCGTGTGATTAGTATCATTCGCCTTCCATCATCCTTCGCGCCGATCCTGTGTTTTGCTCCCAAACCTGCATGTACCTGGATGCAAAAACAGACATCCACCCCACAATACTCGGGGGTTAGCAAAACTCCACTGTTTTGCTAGTACAAGTATAAAGTGCAAATACGAGCCATACAAAACACATTCCGAGAATACAACAAAAGACTTCCCGAGCTATTTGATAATTAAAATAGTTCAAGTCTTGAAAGTAGAAACCAAAACAAGAAAGTACTTTGAAAACATTTTCAAATCTTGGGAATTTTCGAAAATATTTGCGATAGTAAAGTTCTTAATTCTTCAAAAGCCACTTAGGGTCACCGCCCCAATATTCATTTTCCAAAAATGCAAATTCGATTAACAAAACACGGGGTTCACAACCCAACTCATTCCAGTCACAAAATACAGGGTCCACGACCCAACCATTTCGATCATCAATACAGGGTCCACGACCCGTTCATTCACTTCAATTCACTTCCAACGACACGTTACACACAACACATTATTTTTATGCCATTTTAGCCAAACACCAAGACTCGATATATAATGTCTCTCAACTCCGAGCAACAAGCATTGTGATACTCCGGACATATCACAATTAATCAACAGTACAAACACTCTGCAATTCTCGCGACCCGGTCCAGCCCTCTGGTCCCGCCGTAAGGCCACCAAGTCCCTGTGTGCCCCGTCGAGCAATCCCCAGGTGAGAATGCCCACTCGAAGTAACTCTCGCGACCCGGTCCAGCCGCTAAGCCACCAGGTCCCCGTGTGACCCCGTCGAGTCAATCCCCGAGTGAGAGTACCCGAGAAAAATCTTACAACTCTCATCAATTCACATTTCCAAAATCGCAATCCTCAAGAGTCAATCACAATATATATAGTCGAGGTATTTTGCTAAAATGGCCATATTATCCAACACATACTCACGACCCAAAATTTATACTATCCACAAAGAAACACACCATCTAAACAGCACCAATCGACACAACCAATATCACACGAGTTCACACATTCACACACATCCGCATGACTCCACACAAATTCTTAACAAAATGATTGAACTTTAACTTACCAACAACAAAATCACACATAATGGCATCACTCGAAAATAATGTGATCCTATACTCGACAACAATACACATAGTCAATTAAGCACATTAATTCCCGAACACAAGAATCCTCTTTAAATAAAACCATGATTATAGTTATAACGATTCTTTAGAAAAATGGTTGTGAACAATTGTTTAACACATATCGTCAATTTTCAATCATCATATTCACCAAATACGTAATGTATGGGCAAGATACTTGCCTCGATAGTCGATGTCGGACACTCCGACGAACATGGCTCAACCGGAAAACCTCGAACGTCCCCAACTCTCCGGCGAAAACGACGGTAACACTACCAATCGGAAAACCGCGAACGGAAGGGTTCCGACTCAAGTTCTTCGCAAGGAACCTGACCCTAACATAATACCGTCAATAATCAACGATCGTACGAGGAAGAATAATCGTAGAACGCCCAAAACCCCCCTCTAAGGATTTTCACCGGACACCTTCAAGGCACCGATTAGGAACTCAACAAAACGAAGAATCTTTAACAATCGAATCATGGATCAACAAGGAAATTGGTATAAAACAACTTAATAATCATCAATCCCTCACTATTCTAAGATATAACGAATCAAACGGACGAAATCAAAAAAATCCGCAATTTTTCCCAAAACTAGGATTTTAAGAGAACTAACCTTGATTCGCTGGATTGAAGGATGTTATGGAGTGATTAATCGATGATATAAGCTCCAAAACTTCGTGGATTAGTTGTACAATAACATGCCTTCATGATCTCCAATGACCCAGCCGCGAAAGAGAAAGGGAGAAAATGAAAAATGAGTGCAAACAGGACTGCTCGGTAATATTTATACTGGTGCAGTCTAGCGTGCGCTAGACTGCCGAGCTAGCGTGCGCTAGCGGGCGGTCATGGTCGAGAATGTTCGGCCGGGCCCGCCATCATGTGCTGAACACGTGCGCTGTCGGCCCAGCCACAATCCAGAGACTTCCTGGCTTGGCAGAAGCGTCGCAGCCTTTCCGCCAGAAGCGTGGCGCTACGGCCCAGAAGGCAGCAGTGATGTCCGGCGATAGCGTGCGCTACTCGCCGATCTTTCGATCGAACCTTTCGCCTTATCGCCTCGGCCGACTAGCGCGCGCAGCCAACCGGCCATAGCGTGCGCTGCCTCCTGGCCGTAGCGTGCGCTACTTTTCGGCCGTAGCGTGCGCTACGCCGGTTCCTGCCGCAACCGCGCGGCCAGTGCCTACACTCGTCCGGCCAGTGCCTGCAGCCGTCCGGCCAGCGTCCCCAACCGTCCGGCCAGTGCCTAACCACCATGATTCGACGACTCGATATTCCGAAATCGCACGGAACGAACGCGACAAAACACTCGGGGACAACATCATCGATCCGAAAAGAAAACGACGGATACCAAATCCTCACCCACGGTCATAAACGCCAAAATCAGTTGTCGAGAAAATGATACCGGGACTCGACAACCGGAAAATATCCGAAAAAAAAATCCAAAATAACCGGAACGAAAATCGTGGGTATTACACAGCCATCATCTCCGTGTGGCCTATGGACGTAAGTCTCCTCCTTTATGCGAGGTATTAGTGTTTCGTGAATTCGTGTATGTGCGATGATTGTGGTTCGTAATTTTGTTTGTGTAGTGCTATAAAGTGAAATCCGTGTTTGATACTTCTGGTATATCGTATGTATATTGAGCTGAATGTATTGATGGTTGGACATCAATTGGTGCAATAAAACTGAAAATTGTGAATCTTGACGTGTTCTAGAGAATTTATTGTCGGTAGAGTTCATGAGGAACTCAGATGGGTAGTTTTGACGTATATTTGAACTTGGTGTTCACGAATTACATTTGGTTGGATTTATAATCTCGTTGGCCGATTGGGCAGGTAGTTTCAGGTTCGATTGCTTTTAAATAGTTGTAATTATGTCCGCTGCATGTAGGTTTGAAAATGATTTTCTTGATTGTATTTATGAGCCTGAGTATGTTTGCAAAGAACCGATTTTTGAAAATATTTCGATGGTGCGGTTAATCAACAATTTTGCATGGATTTTGAAAACGGTTAAACTTTGACGAGTTAGTCTTGTATTTTTAAATGATACCTTCAAACGGTATCTGAAGTAGGCGTTTTAAAGTGTTTTGGACATTGTAAAATATTACCGTCATTTTGGTTATGATCGAAAGGATTTTGGGAAATTTTGCTAAGATTCGAAAGTTTCGCTTCGAAACGGAATGGGATGTTGATGATTTCAAAATTTCTTTTTTTTTCAGACTGAGCCTTTTCCGCTCTATGAAGAACGACAAGTCTTCTAAAATATTTTTCACACTTTTTCAAAATTTTCAAAATAAGAAATCCTTGAACCGTTTCACGAAGAAGCGATAATTACTAGCATTTTGTTGGTTGAGAAGGAAATTCCATTTTTTTTATCTGTACGTTCGACAATGTTTGAAAGAAACGTGTGCTGGGTAATATCATTACCAGTGTTGATGATGCTCGAGTTGTGGTCATTAAACTATTTTTCGTGACTCTTGTTAAAAGGTTTGAACTTTGATAAACTTCGGGAAATTCAGGGCTTTAACTCAAAAATTTTGACTTGAGAATTTCAAAAGTTCAACTGAATTGGGATGTTCTTGGTTATTGTTAAATCGATGAGCTTGGCCAACTTTAGTGTGAAGTTTTATGACTATTTTATGAGAGTTTGGTTTTGTTTCAAAAACGGTGATAACAGTTGAGAATGATTCGAAATTTGATGATATTGTCGTGTATGCGGTGATAGCTGCGCTTGATGCCTTGGGCATGTGCTGAATGTTTCAAGTGGCTTACTCATGTGCTTGATTCTAGTGTGTGATGACTTGGTAAATGTTATTGTCGAAAATATTCATTTCCGAATCTATGAGAATTATGAGATATGAGTTATTGTGTGAACACTCTATGGTAACTCTTATTAGCAAGAATATTTCTGTGCTTCGTAGTGTGCCTTATATGGACCCTATTTTGTGATTGATGTTATGTGTTGTTATGTCTCGTTTTAACGAACGGTTGTTCAGTTTATTATGTCGAGGACAGAGGTCGGGGCCGTGGCAATCAGTCGTGTGATCAGGATCATGCTGCCGGTGATGGCGTTGATATTGGTGTTGCTACTATACTTCAGCAGGTGGCACACCAGATGACCCATTTGACCCAGGCGGTTCAGCGTAACACTACCGTGACTGAGAATGTCAGATCGACTCAGTGGCTTAGAGAAGTGGTTCGTATGCGTCCTCCCCGTTTTGCGGGCGTAAGTGATACTTTGGGCTGGGATGGTTGGCTTTTCCAAGTGGAAAAGATTTTCAAGGCGATCAATTGTCCAGAGGAACGGAGGATTCCTATCGATCAGTTCCTTCTCGATAGTGACGCTGCTTATTGGTGGGAGGCCGTTGAGCCTCAGGATCATGCTGTTACTTGGGATGAGTTCAAGAAGTTGATGGAAGCAGAGTTCTGTCCGGAGCCGATCCGAGAGCAGAGGATCCGAGATTTTTATCTAGCCGATCCAAAGGATGTACCCGTGTCGCAGGCTATTATCGATTATAGTCGATAGCTCGTTTACGTGAAGGGGCAGGTGAGGACCGAGGAAGACAAAATCCGTCATTTTGATATGCAGATGAAACCAGAGATTCGACAGTACATGTCGGGTTTCACTTGTGTGACTTTGAGAGAGTATCAGAATCGAGCCATGGCGTACGAGATGGCATGATTATCTACTGGGCCTTTGCATGAGCCGAAGAGGCAGAGGACGTCTGGAGATTTTTCGGATAGTGTGGGAGTCAGAACTTCTTCACGTCAAGTTTCGCGTAGTCCTCCGGTGAAACCTTTATTTTCTTTGTTCGGTGGAACCAAGAGTTCCAATTTATCTTCTTTGACTCCTAGTCAGACTGGGAGGTCTTTCAATTGCAACGTTGTGGGTCATGTGCAAGCTAATTGCCCTTCACAACCGATTACTTGTTATAACTGTGGACTTGAGGGCCACAAAGTTCAGTATTGTGAAATGTTCCATGAAGTTTCCCAGAATCTTGCTTCGGCATCGGTATCGGGATCGATTCGTCTGGACCACTGAGATTTTGTCGGCCGTGCTTTGTTGTTTGTGACTTCACCATTCTTTTTTTTTAAGTTTTGGGACGAAACTTCTTTTTAGAGGGGTAGAATGTAATACCCGTGATTTCCTCTTTCGGTAATTTTTGGTTTTTGGTATTTTTCTGGGTTTCAGAACTTGCTTGCGAGCGTTTTGACATTTGATAATGTTTTGTTCTGCGTGTTTGGTCATCCGAGTTTGTTCCAGGGCTGTTTTACCCGAATCCGTGTTTTGAGCGAATTTTCTGCAATTTGGTTCATTTCATGTGATGGTGGTTCGAAACTACGGTTTCGTGTTTCCTATAAGTCTTTTGAGCTTAGTTATGTGTGTTATGAGCTTCGGTTTGGTTGTTTGATGTCATATTGCGATTTACGGACGTTTTGGGCCGTTTTGTAATTTCCCAAAGTTTGGGGGTAATTACTTTCGTTGTCGTTATTCCGAACCTTCGGACAGTCGGAATTGTGTTTCTTTTTAGCGCCTAGATTCATCATCGGGAATGCTTCGTAACCATATGTTCGGATTATTAGCAGGTTCGGGTTTCGGCTTCGTTCGGGGCGGTTCGGACAACAACCTTCCCAAGCTGCTGTCCAGCAGGGTGTTACGGCTGTAACACCCCACTACTTACGGACGTAATAGGCCTAATGTTACGACCGTAATCCTCTTGTCACATTACAGTAATGTTCAACGCTTTTAAAACAATGGCAGAGGACAATGACCCTCATTTTCACTTCTCTTCATTTTGTTCGACGGGCGACGCAGGGTTCTTTAAGGGGGCGATTTTGGAGTCTTGAAACTCCAAGCCTTCATCTTCCGTGAGTTCTTAGTTTTGATTAACATCATCAATCCGTGTTCTTCATCTTTGATTCGAGGTAAATGTCTTGAAACCCTTTTCTATGTATTTTTGAGAATCTTTATGATTCGAGTCGTTCTTCGTGAATCGTGGTGTTGTGTATCCTTATTCAGATGTATTGATTATATTCCGGTGTTTTGATTCGTATTCTTATCGTGTTCGGGTTCGGGTGATGTTCTTGATGTTCTTGGGGAAGTATTGAACCCTAAGTGTTCGATCTTTTATTTCTACGAATTCTTGTTGGGAATTTCGTATATTTTCCATCCTCCTTGCGATCGACTTCATAGTAATTATGTTGTTCTTGTGTTTTCAACCTAGTTGGAGGATTCGAGGGTTTTCGGTCGAGCTTTCCCGTTGCTCCGCGTGCTTTGGACTTGAGGCGAGTATCTCGTCTATATTCCTTATACTTTGAGAATATCATGTGTCGTGAATTTAACGTGGACTTGTTAGTGATGGTATATTTAATCGTAACTTACTTTCAACGAAAATGTGAATTTTATGATAAGTAATTACGAACATAAAGTTAAGTTTCGCGAAGAATAATAATAACCATCTCATGTGATTTTGCGTTCTAAACGGATACGAGAAATGAGTAGTTAACCGAAGAATTGTGGAATCGCTTAATACTTGTATTATTTGCTCGTTAGCCTTTTTCCTGAATGATGGTGTGCTGTGAATGTTGCGCCTTTGTTGAAGTTATGAGGCGTTAACTTATGTGTTACGTGGTTGTGGTTGTGGTGAACATTATACCTTTGGTATTATGTATCTTAGAGAGTTGAGATGTTATCCGGGTAAGGGTCCCGTCGAGGCCTCCGGAGGCGTGTGCTTGCGAGTACGGCCAGACGATACGATTTGACCATAAGGTTATCAATTCGGGTAGGTCTGGGGAGGGCTCTGAGAATCGGCACTTGCGAGTGCGATGTCATGATAACTTATGGGCGTGTTTGAATGATGTTATCCGGGTAGGGTCCGTCGAGGCCTCCGGAGGCGCGTGCTTGCGAGTACGGCCAGACGTTACGATTTGACCATAAGATTATCTAATCGGGTAGGTCTGGAGAGGGCTCCGAGAATCGTCACTTGCGAGTGCAATGTCAAGATAACTTATGGGTGTGTTTGAGTTTATTTTCGATGAACTAATCTGGGTGGGACCCTTCGGGGCCACGGAGACGATTTGACTGTTGATTTGATATCTCTGAAATGTGAATATTTGAATCTTGGATCCCGGTTATATTGGTGGATATGGTTTTGGTCTTTGAGGTTTGGGTTGAGAATAAAACCATTTACATGATTTTGAAAGAAAACCTTTTTGAAAAGAAAAATATTTATATTTCATGATTTTATACCGAGACCCCTGAAGTCTCTAAATAATATCTTAAAGTGATTTTCTGGAGTAATTCGCATGATCCATTTTGAAGCAAATGATTTTGAAAAGATTAAACTCGGGGATCGTGTTACTATCTTGTCGAAATGTTATTTTCATAACGGTTGTATTCTTGATGTATAATTGTATAGGTTGATTACTTGCGAGCGATTTCCATCGCTAACCCCTCGTTGGGGGATTATGTTATGTTTTTCAGGTTTTCCGATTTGAGAGAGAGCAACCACAGGATCGGCATGGCGGATGATGTAAAGCAGCGATACTAGTCACAGTTGTAGTCGGTTGTCTGTCAGTGATCTGTCGGTCCGAGTATTTATTTCTAGTTCTTTTATCATCGTTTAGAGGATGGACAGGTTGTGTAAATTGTGATGGAGTTGAATTTTGGTTTATTAGTTGTACTTCTATGTTATATTTTGAGAGACCTAATCGGTCTATGGTTTTATGTTTTGGTCGAATTGACCACGTGTAGGTTTTTTTTGTGGTTTCTTGCCTGATAGATCTTTTCGGAAAGGATATACGGCGTGTAATGTCCCTAAATGGATTGGGGGTGTTACACTATCCACGAAGTGATAGAACAGGCAACCAAACATGTTTTGACTACTAGTGCATGAGACGTGCCTTTCTTAGGGCAATCACTCTTGAAATGCCCCTTCAGACCGCACTTATAGTATTTGCCCTTCGGCTTTTTGTTTGCCTCGGACTGAGGAGCCTTGGACTGGGGAGCCTTGCCCTTAGCTTTGAAGGTTGCCACTCGCTTCTGGCCATCCTGCTTTTTATTCTTTCCCCATTTGGGTTTTGAAGAAGTAGCACCGGTTGCCGCAAGAATCTGATGATAACCTTGTTTGAAGAGACCTTCAGCAGATTGAAGCTCTGTCATAAGTTCCGCCAAAGTGTATGGCCTACGATTCATATTTTAGTTAAGGAGGAACTGCTCAAAGCTTCTTGGCAAGCTGCCCAAGATAATATCGACCTGCGACTCCGCATCGATAGTAGCCCCCAGTATGCTTAGTTCGTTCAAATGAGACATCATTTTCAGAACATGATCCCTTACTGGAGTCCCTTCAGACATTTGAGTTGTCATCAACACCCTCATTGCATTTTGCCTAGCCGCCCGGTTCTGATGACCCAACATCTCGGTGAGATTTTTCATCATCTACCGGCTGAGGCCATCGTCTAATGCTGATGCTGCAATACATTTTGTCGGTGAAGCCAAAATGTAACAGCTAGCCATCTCATCAGACTTTTTCCATTTTCGGAATTCAGCCAGCTCTTTAGGAGTGGCATCCGGTTCTGGTTCCAGAGGGCTCTCCTCAGTTAACACAAATTTATGCCCCCCGGCAGTCAGGACAATGTCAAGATTTCTTTTCCAGCCGGCAAAGTTAGTGCCATCAAATTTATTTTCTTTGAGAATAATAGCTAGTGGATTGAAAGACATTTGAGAATAAAATTAAAAACACCATTCATCACATAATTCGACGCAAAATATATTGAAAAACCTTAAAACACAATATATATGCAGTCAACCAACACCTCGAAAAAAAACACACATGCAAGCCACGTTAGTGTGGACGTTTACATATACATTTCTCAAGTAGATTTTAACGTCTTTAATTTTACTATCCAGTCAAGATGCATTTTGACAAGTAAAATTAATAGTTGGTTCCTCTTGGCCATGTATTAAATTAACATAGGTTGTGTTTAGCACTAGCTTATCAGCTAGCTTATAAGCTTCAGGAGCTTATTTGACTATTGACTAAAAAAAGCTCGTTTCGTAAATGACTAGCTTCTCAAATCAGTTAGCTTATCAGCTAGCTGATTGATAAGCTAATTTTTCAAGCTTATGAAAAAAAAGAAGCTAGCTTCTCATCTTTATATATTCCATATATGTTCGTGACCTATATAAAAACATAGGATTTTTTACATAAACACCCCTTGAGTAATTGACATATTACAAATAAACCCACCATCCGTTAACTTTTCAGGAAAAATTGAGGCTTCATACGAGTGGCGGACGCGAAAAATTATGGTTAGTCTGATCATCACTCTATTACACTTGCTAATGAATTAGTTTGTTATAAATATAATACAATAATTGTGTGTTCGATTTATCTTTTATATTTTACGGAATATTTTTGATACCTATTGTTGTTGTGAACTTGTTCGTAACTAAAACTATACACACAAGTCCTATTCAACGGCAATTTTAAACCATCAAAAATAAATTATCAATGACTTTTCAAAGTACGGTGAATTGTGAATAGTACATATGTGTAATTTAGAGGTAGTATATATTAAAATAATAATAGACAAAAATATCATTTACTTTATTTTATAATAATTATTGTTAAAATATAATGAGAAAGTTTAAAAAATAATAGAAAAATAAAAGTGATGTCATTTTATATAAAAAAAAGCTAATCTTATCAGCTAATTTGCTAAACATCTACATTAAAATCAGCTAGCTTATCAGCTACCTAATCAGCTACATAATCAGCTAGCTTATCAGCTACCCAATCAGCTATCAGTTAGCTTATCAGCTACCAGCTAGCTTATCAGCTAGTTTTGCTAAACAGAGTCATAGACTCCGATGGAGAGCTTATTAATTAATACATCTAAGTGGACACCATAATTTAACAAACCTTAGAATATTATTTAATGATAATAGTCCTACAGATGGAGAGGTCCTATCATAAAAAATAACATTCACCTTTTGTTATCTAATTGAAGTTTAAAACTTAGTGAGCTAATAATTAGCACTTCTCATGTGGAGGAAGACTCTAATGTCAACGCGCATGTTAATTATTTCACAATTTAAACCAATTATGGAGGCCAACTTGATTTTGAAAAATCAATTATTAAAATCACTTAGTTATTTTGAAAAAAAATAAGATTTTTAATTTTCTCGTCCTAACATGCAAGAAACATATCACACATACATCCATATATGTCATACATCAAAACAATAAAACCAACAAATAATTAAAATTGGATAATTAAATCCAATTATCATGGCTTTTATTCCTCGTTTTGATTAACGAAAAAATCCTTTGCTCTTTTGCTCCCACTGCTTCAAGCATCTCGTCACCTCCTCCCGGTTGGGGCACAAAAATTGCCAAATTTAGAAACTTTCTTCCATGCAAAGTTAATTGCACAAGAAATTTCCAAATTAAAATTATTGTGCTCCAACAGACGCAACGAACGACGGATAAACGGATAGGACCATACACCGAATGAACCTATCCGGACAAGCCCGACCCGCTGCCCGCCCCACGGCCCGGCAGCCTACCCTCGGCTGATCCGACCCGCAACAGGCTAGACGCGCGGCTCTTTGGTTTTGGGCGGTCGGCCGTGTGTCCTTGTCGTCGTTCGGGACTCCCTTTTCGTTTGGATTCCTCTTGCACCTTGAACTCCTTTTCCTTTTATACTTTGTGTATTCCAATTCGATTATAATTTTACACTCAATAAAATACATCGAATTTTACAACAAAAATTACAAGAAAAATTAAAATCCTATTCTACCCATGGATTTTATCATGGGAAAAACTTATACATGCCTCAAAACCGGGCCAAATTACCATAAAAGGCGTAAATAAATAAAAATATCACATAGCCATAATAATTGGACCATATTTACCTGCAAGATAATTTCTAGCAAAATATTTCAAACATCATACCATATGAATATATTAAATTGCTAGCAAATTAATCACAAAATTAATTAAATTGAACAGAACCTAAAGACCGGCTCCGATACCAATTGTTGGAATATAAAACGTAGCGGAACCGAGATTGATGAATGGAATAGATTTGTTTTTTATAAACTAACCAACAAAATTGCGGATCTATTTAGGCTTGTCAATTAATTAATTAAACAAACTAATTTAACAATTTAAATATATGTATTTACGCAGTAGAATTCATAATTCATAACTTTGAAGCGAAGTGGTAGAAAAATCCCCTTTTTGGTCGATCGAACTCCTCATTGTACTCCCCTTTGATCTTCTTGTATTTCTACCTCAAGATCTTCTAGAGTATATCCCGCCTATGTCTGGATGTCGTGTGAGCAACAATCTACCGGACTGCTTGAACTGTAATATGGATCGGCCGAACCACTTTTTCTTCCAAAAATTACCTTACAAATTTTCTCTCTATTTTTCTTGAATATTTGTGTATTTAGAAAAATATTGTGTTAGCTAAATTGTGGAATCCAAGACACAAGTCAAGATCCACAATTAAACACAAAATTAGAGAAAAAAATCGAAAATTTATGTGCCAAGAAGTGTGTAAAAAATCCCCCCCCCCCCTAAGTCCTATTTATAGGTGTTTTGGGCTACTCTAGTGACCTTAAGGAGAATAAGGTAAGGACTCCCAATAGATTTCATCTTACCAATATTATAACTCTTCCTAATATAATGAATCTATTAATATCAACTTAGTCCACTAAAAGGTTGATATTGCACTTGCTATCAAAATCTCAAATTACGAAATTGAGCTTTCTTTTGAATTAATTATTTCCCATGTTTAAGATATCACATGTCCATTAATCAATTTAAACTACTGACAACTTTTAATTAATTAATATGTTATACATGAGTATACCACTCGCGCTTTATTATTATATCGGAAAATTAATTCCACCTGCAATTAATATAATAATCCTTTCGAGTGCCTCAAGGGACATGATCAACCCGACTGGTCGGGACACGATTTTTAGCTATAATATTAATTATCATATAAATAATAATATTGCCCAAAATATCGAGCATATTGAGTCAATCATTTTGGCTCTCACCCATGATAAATCAAAGTAAATAAATATTAAATACATATAATTAAATATTAATAACTAGAAATAAGAAATAATAATTGTCCGAGATGTACGTTCTTCTTATAGTCAGTACATAAGAATCTATCTCACTTCGATCATGTTCAACGTATACCGAATACGCTAATATATGCTAATGGTCAAGACCAACCAATCTGAAGCATATATTACAACCTCTCACATAACGGTCTAATGTTATATAGGTTGTGAAGTAATTATTACTATATAAGGGACCGATAATGTGATCTTCTGTGTGACTCGACACACCACATTATCTACAATATAAAGTAATTTAGACAACATTTGTATAACCATAGCGTGAATAAATGTGCAAAACATGTGATAAAATGAATTAAATATTCTCATAGATAAAAACCGAGAAATTAGATAATACAAGCATAAAATATGCTTTGATGTATACAACCATAACACCGCCTAGCTTGACTAGGTTTCAAACCCTTTCAAAAATTCTATTTGCGTAATAAAAAGACATTTTTTTTAGCCTTTCGTTATGGGCATCCGAAACCTCAGGACCATCCCTAAAGACGGGCCTTCCATTTCTAAAATCAAGACCCATCTCGTCCTGCTGCAAGACCCATCTCGTCCTGTAAATTTTCGGAATGAGACTGGGACGGGCTTTCGGTATTGATTTTGGGTGACCAGCCCTACTTTATTTTTGCTTGATTCCGACCGGAGATTTTTTATTTCTCTCTCTCAATTTGTAGCTGTGAATTTGGTTATTTAAATGACTACAATTCATATTCTACCTCTGTTATTTTGCATTTTAGTTTGTAGTTTTTTAGTTCCACATATATATATATATATAGAGAGAGAGTTCGGGATATAGGGTGACACCTTCTTTTTTTTGTGAGGTGCCCGCCACGTGTCATGTTCTGATTGGAGGTGAGTGTTTTAATTATAACACTCACCCGGCTGGCCCACAACACTTGGTGGGTGAGTGTTATAATTAAAACACTCACCTCCAATCGTAATACGACACGCCATGCACCTCACAAAAAAAAGAAGGTGTCACCTTCCTTCCCGAATTCTATATATATATATATATATATATATATATATATATATATATATATATATATGGGTGAGTTCTGGTGAAAATTATACTTAAGTTAAGAAATAAGAATAAATTTGATCCATATAACTTGATTAAATGGATGACCTAGATTTATTCTCACAAAAACGTATGCATAGAATGTAATATTCTAGTGCATCGATATTTTGATGCATATAATGCAGAGTTTTTATGCATTACAAATTTGATACACGAAATGCATATATTGCATGAATAAGCCAATCTGGACCGTAAATCACACACAGATCAATAATTCAGACTCTCTCTCTATATATATATAATGTATATTTTATAAACAGAGTAATGTACATAGTATATGTAAGTGGTGTACATAATTTGTGCATGTGATGTACATTGATAGTCATAGTGATGTGTGTGACATATATTTAGAAATTAGTGTACATATATGTACAATTGATGTATATTTATAGTCATAGTGATGTTCTTTTACGCAAATTATTAGACCCGGTAAAAGTGGTTCAGCCATTTGGTCCAGTTCATCCATTTAATAAATGAACTGAGCCTTTACTTTTTAATCCATGTAAACTTGGACCTTTTGGCCCGCCTGCATTTTGGCCCAAGAGTTAAATTTACCATGCACCTGTGAGGCCGTGAAAATTTAATAACTAATAAATATTAATTAATTAGGCTAAGGTTAATGGGTATAACCTTACACCGTAATTTATTTCAATTTAAAGTTGATTTTATTTAGATTTTTGTATTGATATTTTGCTATCGAATACAGATAATGGACCAAGTGATGAGCTACTTTCCGTACCGCTGGTTGTAGTGCAAGAATCAACGATTTTAATAGTATTGAAATGGATGTTTGAACTTTTTAAAATAATTGAAAATATATTTCTATCATATTATTGATACTTTTAATATATTTTGGTTAATTAAGTTGGAAATCAGAAAAATCATGGCTGCCAGCCTGCCCAACATGGGCCACTGGCCTCAATATTTAGGCCCAAAAAATCCTGGGCCTTTTTGGCCCAACCCAAAATTTGACCCACCCGTTGACAGCCCAGCCCGTTTGTCAGGTATACAAATGATAACAATTACAGTGATTATATAGTCTGCCTGTGTATCATGTATTCAACAGTCATAGTGATGTACATAACATGTGTATTAAGTGTTACCATGGTCCATGATGTACATACTGTGTATGTGATGTATATTCATCAACAAAATAATGCATATAATGTGCTATGATGTACTTGGTGTATATATATGCTGTACATAGTATATGTAAGTCATGCATATTTATAATTATAATGTTTTACATAGTGTGATGTAAGTGGTGATGTATTTGTATAGTCACAATGATGTACATAGTGTGTGGTTGATATATATTTTATGGCCATATTGATGTATATATTGCATGTCACATGTATATATTTATAGTCGGAATGATATGCATAGTGCCTAGTTGATATATATATTTATAGTCATATTGATGTATACATAACATGACACTGCTATAATCAAAATTATGTACATATGTGTATATATTCATAATGACATAGATAATGCATTTAGGTGTTATATGTTTATAGTCACCATGACTTGGTGCTTGTAAGTGATTTATTAACAGTCATAGTGATTCACATAGTTGTATGTGATGTATATTTATAGACAATATATGTATATTAATAATCAAAATGGTATACATAATATGTGTATGTAATGTATACTTATAATGATATATACATATATATATATAATGTGCGGCAATGATGTATATTTTCTATCTGGACGTACATAATATGCATAAACTATGTATATTAACTCAATGGATTAATTAAAATATCAAATTCTATGAAGTCCTTCATACTTCATAGAACATACATAGAACTTATTTCATCAACTTTTTTGTTGCTTTTTCATATTAAACTAGAGTATAATATGCAAAGGAAATCAATATTCGCCCCTTTCATATTTTTTCTTTTTGCAGGACAAACCAGAGTTATGATTTCCTGTTCCATTCTGCTATTTCCCCTCAATGGTTCACTTGCCTGAATGAATGACACGTGTACATCATCAAAACAATCAACGATCCATATTCATTACAATGGCGCGTGTTGACATGAGGTGGAACAGCAAAACAGAATAGGAAATCTTGGTCCCGGCCAACAACGGCTAAACCACAGAGGCAACTTTCGGAGCCACAATCTCAAGAAGCCCCTTGGGATTGTCTACGTGAACCCAATGCCCAGCATTAGGAAGCAAATGAACCGAGACTTTCCCCTCGCTATCACCCGAACGTTTAGAAGCAACATTTTCAAGCTGCTTTATAACATCCGAGTCCCACCTGTCACTCTGCTCAGCACGCACCACGGCTATCTCCATGCCTTTGGGCGTGTGCTCCAATAGGGGCCAGTAGTCCATCTCCCTAAGATAAATTTCACAAGGGACCTTCAAGTCAAAATACGCATATTATAACATATATATTCCAGAATATAGCAAAAACATAACATTTGTTGAGAGGGTACAACGACCATGTCCACAATTCATGATTTTACGCTGGGACTACTTTCAGATTTTTTTCTCCTCCCGTAGTCGAACGCTGCAACTCTAAGTTCAGGTAGGAATTCATCACATTCATGGGCCATCAGAATTGCAATGAATTCCTATCTAAGCCTAGAGTTACGAGCTTCGACTCATGTGAAGGGTAAAAATCCTAAGACTAGGCTCAAGCGTAAAATCATGAGTGGCGGGCATGGTCTTTGTACCCCCGTCAGACAATACTAAAGAGAGATTATACAGATGCTGAAACCCACCTGTAAGAATGAAACATCTGAACAGCCCCATCCAGATTAAAAGCCCAGGTCACTTGTTCTTCTGATTTCTTGAGGTTGCTTCCTATCCATTCCGATAAAGACTTTGAGAACCCAAGCTCCAACATGTGATCTACCAGCCACCTTACAGTACCATAGTGTTATTATGGCCGAATAATTAACTATTAGAACCATAACTTCCTTCAAGTCTTACTTTAGCCTTTAAGTTCAAACTTAGGGTGCGACACCATACATTTTCATTATTCACTAGAAATCTGTTTTTTTTTTCCAACTACAAAATAGTGATGAAAGAATTTTTGAGGAAAAATAATGAATTTTGAAAACGTGACAAGATGTGAGATGAAAATATGACGATAGAATTGATGTGATACAGAAGTAGTAAAATAATTATTGACATTTAAAAATATGCGGTGTGTGAATACTGAAGTCTGAAATTTGTGGGAAAATGTGTACTAATGATTTTTTATAATAGAAAGTGTGCAGATGTGATTGGTGAGGGAAAAAAAAATGATTCAATAGTGTATTTTCTAAAAGTTTTGGTAGGCAATCACATTTCCTGGTGAAATTTTCTCTCTGAAATGGAACTTTTTTTTGTATCCAATCAATTACCTTAAACTTCAACCGCTTTTGTTATTGCTATTATAAACAATATAAAAATTCAATTACAACCTCTCAAACATGTCAACTGGAAGTGTATAAAAGTTCATTGAATAATGTAACTTCAAAATCACAAGGACATTCAACAGCTATACTATAAGCTAGCCGTATCAATCACCAACATAAGTTAATTTCGACAAATAGCGTATCCGGCAAAGCATTGATCTCTACAATATAGCATGCACAAGAATAAAGCATGCCCAATTTGCAGAAACAAATATAATGTTCAACATTTCGACCCAGAACCCAACAAACATGATCAGACTGTGAAAAAAATTAATAAAGGCAAAAAAAGAAGGAAAGAGGGATTACTTCCTAGACAGTATAGTTGAAGGTAGACTCTGCAAAGTCTGCAAAACCTTTTCCACTTCACCTTCACTATTCTGTTGGAACACTTTTCCAGGAACAGAATCTAGAACCCATAGCTGCTCTGCAACAATTTTTCCGCATTCATAAGCTAAAACCATGCAGAGCAATAAAGGCAGTTAAACAACGGGAACGAAATACCTGTTCGGTTTTTTATTTTTCTGGATACAGTTTATCATGAGGAAAATATATTTATATACAAGAAATGAAAAAAGAGCAAATTGGTTGATTGCTCAAAGGAAAACTACCTGTTTGGGCAAGCTAACATTATCCCCATAATGCCCATCGGCACAACCTTGGGCAAACTGCAAAGCAACCTTTCCACCCATTGAGTGGCCAATAACAACATCGGGCCAATCCCAGCCTTCTGATTTCACCAAATTCGCGAGATCTTTTGCAGCACTTTCCAGATTATGAGGGGGTAACAGTCCTATTTCGGCCGAATTCCCATGATTTCTCAAGTCAACAAGTATCATTCTCCACTCTGCATGTATGACAAGCTATGGTTTTATTGAAGACAGGAATCAGTATTATATAGAAAAAAAGGATAACGTACAATCTATCCCTTGGTTCTCATTCTCACATTCTGAAATATACATATATAAATGTCATGTGCTCAACTTGTTGACTTGTTCACGGAGTTTCAGGATTCTGTGTCGGACAACTCGTGATCTTACTCTGGATCTCAGGTTTATGGCCTCCCCAAGACTCGAACCATGTACAGTCTAGTGGAACCAAGGGTCCAGACCTTGCAATGAATCATATGTAACCTGGAAGGTACAGGATTCAGTTCGAGTCTTGGGGAGGACATGAAACATGGGACAGGCCAAGCGTAAGATTATGAGATGTCTGTCACGATTCATGAAACCATAGCCAAACACAACATATTGAGCAATTTTATTCTTACATATTCAAGCAATGAAAAATGATTTTATCATATTCAATCCAAAGCACTTGTTGAAGGAGGGAGCCTAAGATCGTTACTTGACACCAATAAAAACACAACATAACAAGCAGGGGCTTTGACTCAATCACAACGTGGTTTAAGGTTCATCAAATTCAGCTTGCTTCACTTTCATTTTGCCCATGAATTTGAATAAACCAGGCAATTAGCGACACAACTACAACGACTTGGGCAATTTATTTTAGCACTAAATTTCTGGGCATCGCGATTCGCATGAACAACAAATCAACAATTAAACGAACCAAAAGCCTATATACACAAGCGCGATTTTAAGCCCTACGCTTAGAGGTGCACATATTGCAACAAAACCTGAAAGGTACAAGTAGATAAGGATAGGAAAAGCAAATGATCACCAATTGCAACAATTTACGTACGGGCGGGGGATAGGTAGGAAGCAAGGGATCGAGAAAAGGAACGCCAGTTCCGACCGGAGCCAAGGAGACCGTGGAGAACGACCGCCGTGAATTCGTGGGGCTTTTCCGGGGACGATTTGATCTCTTCATATGCTAGGGTTTCGAATGATCGACTCCGGTGGAGGAGGAACGGTGGAGGACCTCTGAGGAATCGGTTCAGCAAGCGGCTTAGACCGGGTTTGGTCAGAGCTTTCGACATGCTTCTCACCTTCGCTAGTTGGGGACTCGAGACATCAAAAATTCTGGCTACGTTAAGGTGTTCCCACTTCCCAGTAAAGTGATACCACCGAAGGGGTCCCTGGAACTTGCTCAATATTTTTTGTTGTGTCCTGACTTGGAGTAAATCCTCTGAGCACCAATTAATTTGGCATCTCCTTCCTTCATATACCATCAACTTAGGAATGATACACTATTAAACAACACATAACCTAATCATTAATCTAATCTCTAGTCTAATTATTATATTTTATTTCATTTATATGTTAACTAAGGGGCTGTTTACCAACTCTGTCATTAAGATCTGAGTGGAATAAGTTATCTTTTTGGATTATGTTGTCTGTCTGGATAAAGATGAAATGTTGTTTACCTGCTGATAGGACGTCGAATGTACGCTCACTGAAAACCCGGTTTAAAATATGGACCAATAAAGGTCCGACCTAGATTCTTAGATAAGGAGATTACAACCCCAAGGTCCTTTAGAAGGTCGCCGACCTCGGAGGCCCCATTTAGCTGTGATATCTGTTAAGATAAAGGGCGCCGACCTCGGAGGCCCCATTTAGCTGTGACATCTGTTAGAAGGGCGCCGACCTCGGAGGCCCCCGCTGACCTATGATATCCGATAACAGGTCGCCGACCTCAAAGGCCTCCCAAACTACTGATTTGAATAGGGATGAGCCGACCTAAAAACCATCGGACTCTTGGGAAAGAAGATCCTGACTCACCCGACGTAATCCCTAAGATCCGTGGGCCGAGAACCCATACCTTGCCAATCCCGGAGATCCAGGATTGAGAGCCCATACCTCGCAATCCCTAAATCCGTGGATGGGAAATCGCAGCTTGAATCCCTGGATATCCGGGATTCTCTCTAGGAACCAGGAATCATCTCAGATAACAAGGCATCCTCCCTCCTATAAAAGGGAGAGGGGGGGTTCCTCAAAAAGGATTCAGACTCTGAGAATACAGCATTTTTTAGAGAGAGAAAGAAAATAGAGTACTTCATATATTTTGGGTTTTCTTAGCTAAACTTCTAAGATTAACCCGGTTCTTGGTGGCCGAGCAGCTCGGTTACATCACATGCATTGCTGAATCAACTGTCTGAATGGCAGAAATTACCATTTTACTCCCTCAATATATATAAAAATGTATTAAATATTTATATCCAAAATATTTCAAAGCCCTACAATTATAAATTGCACAACATCATAATAATATAACACAATATCTAGTTATAATAGTCATTTGGTTCCATTAAGATGATAGCTTACCGAATAAGGAGCTGGGGGATCACTGTCCCATTAAGCTGCTATCTTATTGATTAAGCTCCTGGTAAACACATTACCAGCTGTCTGAAAAAGCTATAAGAAACCAATAAGCTTCATTAAGCTGCTAGTAAACATGCCCTAAATCATTAAACAATTATTACTACTCCCTCCGTCTCTTTTTAGTTGTCTAGTTTGACTTTTGACCGGTTAAATTGACCAAATTTTGACTGAAATTTATGAATTTTATATAATTGATAAATAAAAAAAAAATTATATCATTGTAAAGTACATATAATCTATTTTAAAATGCAATTTTACTTTGTAAAATAAAAAAAATATTCATAATCTTTGGTTAAAAATTGATCAATTTGACCATTGAAAATCAAAACAGGACACCCAAATAAGGACGAGGGTAGTATCATTTTCATTATTTCTTTTGTTTTCTAACAATTAGTCATTACATAATAATCAACTAATCATAACAATCAATATCTTTTTTCCTTTTATTTCTTCGACAATTAATCATATAAATATACAAACAAAAATTAGACAAGTAATATTATGATTATAAATAAAAATACAATCAGAATTACAAAACTATTAGATAATTATATTAATTAAGGTCATAAGCTTGAGGAAGACGATAATGATATTCACGAAATTCATCTTGTCGGCTAAGATATGGTATTCCCATCTAGATGCAATATCACATCTGTATGACGTCCATAGTGGATGAGTTAACAGTAAAGGACAACCTTCCCGTAGTGTCACCCTAATATAATGGTTATCTTTTACGTGGGCAATCACGATGTGTTCATGTGGTTGTGATTGAGGTGGACTAGACCAAAGCGGAAAGCTTATAGTACTGCCTCCAACACGTCCTCCAGCTGCCAAACTTATTACTACCATGTTGTACGGTGATGCAATAACCAAACCTGTGTTTGGCATTAGCATTCATTCTCCAGCAGATTCCACGGTCTTATATATGTTATCAAGTCCTAAACTTCCAAATACATACTTGTACTGTTGTCGATGAGTCGTTAACTCACGTACTAGATCTGAACGAACTTGAGGCCACTGACTTTCAGAGAGACCGAGACCAAGAGCGACCGGTCGAAATTCACAATTTCCATCACCTCTGACATCTTGTAACTCTATAATGTCTGGATGAAAAAATTTGGGAAAATAATCCAAAAAATTCAATCGTCTCTTCATTTAAATTCACAAATGAACTATGTCTCGCCGGCTCTTCATTTAAATCTGAGATCGGATCGCGATCGTAATTTGTTTGGTAGTTCGTGTAAGAACTATGTCTTGTCGGTTGGACGTTCAAATCAATCCCAAAAAACCTCGATGGATGACTGCATGTTCGCGGATCTTTACTTTTAGAGGAACATGTTTTTTTTTTTGTTGTTGTTTTTTCAGACTCTGTCGTCCATGGGTATTTTTTTTTAACCGTGGACGGTTCAATGGTAGTTTTACTTGGATTGAATATGCCAACTAACTTTCTTAAGACACTTCTTTTTCCAGCACCAGACTGCTTGTTGAAATATTCTTTAACATGGTTTAATTCAGTATCACAACAAATATTGTCACTTTGCAAAGATGTTGCCGGTGAAAGATCTAGCGTTCTCCAAAATATCTATTGAATCTAAGGGAATACACTCACCTGCATATATTTTATTGTCTCAAATGCTGAAAAATAAAGACTTCAAAATATTAAATCAATCAAGAGTAAGTGTATATACGGACCTGAAGTCATGTACAATGAAAATCTCCAAGCACACGGTAACCCACAACTGTTATGTAGTTGACAACCACAAGTTGAGGAATCTAGTTGAAAATCATTCGACTGATTAAGCTCTTTCACCATTAAATCGAGAGCTTCATTTGAGGCGAAACCCCATAGTAAATTGAAGCATGGTATATTGTATTTAATTATGATAGCGAGAAATTTCACTTTCCCAAAATTTTATTTGATTGCCATGAATTGTGACTTTGCGATCTTATCAATACGATGAATAAATTTATCCAATTTCGAGTTTACATGTACTTCTTCAATTTGGCATGTTGGCTCTCAACTTTGTTGGATGTGCGATTTCCAAAGTTAAAAGACTGGTCAATCGAGGCAGACACAAAATATTTTTTATATTTGTCCAACCAGTTATCATTTACGTATCTTAAAACACCTGAAAGGAAAGAAAAATAAATATTGGATAGGAGGTATGCATGAAATTCTCGGACTATAAAAAACTATTAATGTAAAGACTTATGTGGGTATTTTGACAACAATGTTCGAAGTTTTTCATAGTTTTCCGTGTATGATATCCACGTTGGGGAATTTTTTAGTAACTTTCGCGTTGATTGGAAAAGGTCCCAATCACGTTGCGACCTAATAGTTGGCCTGCAATTCTTCAAATTTTTTTGACCAATGTGTCATCTACAGAGTAAAGATTGGCGTGCTGAAAAACTATTTCACACGCATTCATGAGAGCCAACTCTCTATCTGTGACTATAACACGTGGGTGCACGCACTCATTTATCGTCCACTTTAGCTGTTCCAAGGCCCATATAGTTGTCCATTTTTTTCACTTATAAAAACAAAAGTTATGCAAAATGTCTTGTTGGTTGAAGTTACACCAACAATTTGAATAAAAGGCATATTATATATGTTCGTCTTGTACGTGGCATCTATAATCAATACGTGTGGGAATGCACGTCATATCTCATAAGATGTAGGATGAACAAAAAATAAAGCTTGCAACTCATTTGTAATTGGGTGTGTATAAATTTGATAAACATAACGATTAATATGCAAAAGGGACATAAGAACCTGCATTGGAGTTTTATCGGCTTTCTCGTCCTTGCGAATTTTTTTTTGTGCCTCATATATTGTCGGGAGTGTCGATAAGTTAGTCTCATCTTGATCCTTTAGCGTTGATAGAATTTCACGTGGTGACACACTCTTCCACGTCAAATCTTCTGCCAAACGAAGTTCATCATCAGATAACTGCCTTGCATATGCACGACCCTCTAGATGCACTGTTGGGGGGTGGTTATGTTGATCGCATACCACTCTTATCGTCAAATAATGATGTTCCAATGAATATTTTCTTACCAATTGAAAGGGACAATCTGTCTTTTTGGTACTAGTATTTTTACTTGATCCGGATCCGTTAGGTTTACCACTGCGGTCACATAAGAAACAATTTATTCATTGAAACCATTTTTGCATTTCTTTGATCTTTGTGTGACAATGACATAACCAAGAGAGTATGTCGTATTTTTCACCCAATTCATCATATCTCGACGAGACCCAAAAACCTACAATTGAATTTAGTTTTATTAATGGTGATGTGACGGATATTAATTTTATTAAAATAATAGAAATATTTATTCTTTAAAATTTATTGTACCTGACCGGTAAAAAATGGTGATGTCCATGTGGAAAATTGAGCTTCTTTAATTCCATAAAAAAATTGAGCGTCATCAACACCTGGATTTGAGTTGTTTTCATAAAAAAAATGACATCTCTTTGTAAAAAGAAAGCAGTTTCCTGCAATAAAAAGAAAAAAAAAGTCATCATATATAATGAACAAAAATCAGATTTATTAACCAAGGAACCATCACTACCAATTACAACCACCATACGCACGTCCACGCTGCTATCCACCATGACCACGAATCACAACTTGTTCCTCCGCTTTAACGGTGTATGAACCAAGGATGCCTTCTTGGAGTATGAGAAACTTGGGATGATCCACAAACGACTAAGGGTATCCCCTTTTATAGGCAAAATAAGTGGGGGGCAAAGGACACGCATCCAAACTTTGTGGAATCGAAAAGACTAACCAAGAAAAGCGCATGAAGAAAAGGACGTTCATACGAAATGTCAGCAAAATAAAAACGAAAACAGCCAAGTGTCAGCTGGCAACACAAATCGAGAAATATTTTTCAAAACTTAAATGATGAATATTTTGAAACGGCTAAGTGTCAGTAGTGGCCTTTTCGTAAAAGACACGCCACTCCCTACTGGCCTATAAACCATAGGCCCCATTAATTTACTCAAGATTTACACCGTATCCTGCGCATCAAAAATACTGTATATTAATATTATACTATATATACATATATCTCAAAATTATATTCAACAGTATAATTTATACAGCAATATGGGCACATACTGTAAAACCTCGATAAATGAATGCTCGATAAACAAATGTTCGATAAACAAATAACATTGTCAAATGAGTATTTTTCTCCCATCCAAATCTTCATAACATGTTCAATTTTTCTCTCGACAAATGAATAATTTCGCTAAATGAATATTTTTCTTCGATCCCAGTAATATTTATTTATCGAGATTTTAATGTAGCTAGGTGTAGTGCGTTGTACGAAATTTACCCCAAATTTCATAACTTTCACATGGCGAAAAAATTTAATGGATAAGCAATTGTCCGTTTTAGTACGAACATGCATATGGTACATGGTATATTGAGAGTACTATAAAATTGTTGGAAAGTTCTATTGTATCCACAATGTATCATTCCCTTGATGGGCACAAGATATTCATCGATTAGAATATTTTTTCATGCATCTAATGATAAATATACATACAAGTACGATTCTTTGTGGGTATCATGGAATTATCCTAAACTATATGGGTGTTCAGTAAATGGTTTTTGAATAGTTTTTTAGTCTTTGACTTTTAGCTATTTTATATGGTCAAACAAGCAAAATAAATTTTTTATTAAGTGACTTTTTACAAATGACTGGAAAAAAAAAGATATTTTTTAAGCCAAAATAAAAGTTAGTAAAACTAATCTTTTGTTTTGATTCTTCACATTTATCTTTTAATAAATCTACCACATATCAAAAGAGAGTTAGTTAGTCCATGGCATATCTATAGTTTATCCAATTTTCATAATTTTGAAATAAAATATGATTGAAAAGCACATTTATATTTGATAAATTCAAATAAAGAAAATTAGTTAATTAAATGAGATTTATAAGAAAATAATATTAAGTGCTTTATAGAAATATGTAATTATCAATATCCTATTTTTAACATAAAAATTAACCAATACATATTAATTAATACATGTTATATGAAAATTAGATGAAAAAAAATTGCCTTATAATATGTAATTCGCAGTGAATTAAGAATCAACCTATAAGATAATTGATAAAATTATCTTATATTAACAAAACTAGACAAGACAATAGATTAACATATTCTTAATTTGTATTAAAAAGTGTACTAATTAATTGTTAGCAAATGTAACTCTTAACGTCTCATATAATATGGAAAATATATGTAATTCTTATAGAAAATAGTATTAACTAATTCCATATTTTATGGAAATAATAATTCCCATATAAAAAGGATAATTTTCAATTAATTGTACTCAAATATTTTTTTAAAAAAAGTAAATTTTGTAATTCTTATCGTTGACGATCCTCTATTCTATTTTTTTCCTATAAAATAGACTTCTATAATATATATATATATATATATATATATATATATATGTGTGTGTGTGTGATTTAATTTAGGTTCACAGGCAATTGTCATTTTAATTATTACTAACATATTTTAATTATATTTATTGGTCACCTAATTATAGTATTTCACTTATTTTATTTACCTTATAAATACCACTACGTGATTAAATTCTCACCATGCAATTATTCAATATTTTCTTTAAATTTTACATGACTTCTCTACATTATAATTAATTTTATGTGATTTGTAATGATATAAGATTCTATTTCCCGCATTTATCGATCATTCTAAGGAAACGATATTCATTGAGATTGAAGTGTAGTAGATTTAGTTTGTACCAAGATAATACATGGGGTTTTATATCAAATAGGTTACCCAACTTTGCGTTTTTGTGCACTTAAGTTACCCAACTATTTTTTTGTGCAAATGGGTTACTAGACTATACGTGTTTGACATGTAGGTTACTCAAAACCAGAAACATGTTCATTCAGATTACCCCAATGACTGGTAACCGGGAGATGTAGGTAATACTTTGTCCACGTCAGATATTTGTGGGCCCCATTGTCCAAATCTGATCTCTAACCCTCTCTTCTGTACCTTCTGGAAATCCAAGCCATGATTTTGAATTCAAAACCCACAAGAACCTAATCTGGGATTTTACCAACCCCGTAGCGATTTCCCGGATCTGCTCCGGCGACACGTCTGCTTGTGTTCCGAACGCGATGTATAGAATAGGTTCCATTTCCGACAGCTTTTCATGCAGAAACTTCACTTACAATATTTAACCCCCTTTCACTAATCCCATAACACTACCACACCCTAAATAATTTACCCCCTTTCAATCTAGGGTTCTTCCACCAAAATCCAAAAATCAATGGCCAATCTTTGTTGGTGTGGACAATTAGCAACTTGCAGAACATCATGGACAATGAACAACCCAGCTCGCAGGTTCCTTGGTTGCCCTAACTACTTGGATCCTACAACTAATTGTAATTACTTTATGTGGGTGGATGTTGAATTGCCAAATCAGTGGTATCAAAGAAAGATGTATCAGCTTCATGTCAACTTGAGGGATGCTCAAAATGAGTTGAGGAATGCTCAAGCTGAGTTGGTTCAAGTGCGCCAAAGGGCTCGGATTTCATTCTTCAACAAGATGATGATGCTTTTGGTGGTGGCTGTGTTGCTAATTAGGTTTATGTAGGTTAGCATTGTGTTGTAATGTAGGTTTATGTAAGGATGATGTAGGTTTATGTAGTCTTTTGTTCAAGAATGTAATGGTGGTATGGAATGGTATGTGGTATTTTGTGCAAGAATGTAATTCCACAATGTAATGGTATTTTGGTATCTATGAAATATGGGGTATGAAGTATCTATGGTACCATCTGTTTTGCATTATGAATCTGAAAATAATAAGAACCAAAGAAAAAAGGGAAAGATACATAATAAATGGTAAGTTGCCATTTGATACCATATGTTCAGTTTACAAAAGATGAGTCAAGTGACACAAATGGTAAGTTACCATCATTCATACAGTTTAGTTAATTGCCCACAAAAGCCATGTGATACCAAAAAAGGGGCAAATTCAGTTAAGTAGAAATACATACAATAAAAACTAAGATAATGGATTCATAAAGCTAATCAACAAGCATTGCATCATCTGGTGTCAATCCTGGACCAGGGGGTGCTGGCCTTTTGAATACAATTTGCTTGATTCTTTCAGATGGTCTCCTTCTCCTGATGCCTAGTGCATGAGCAGGTGCATGAGCAGGTGCATGAGCAGGTGCAATTGCTTCTTGTGATGCAATTGTTGGTGCTGGAACATCTGGTTGTGCAGACACAACTAGAGTTTCATGAGTTGGTGAAGTTTCTTCATCATTTGGTTCTTGTGATGCCATTGGTTGTGCTGGAACATCTGGTTGTGCAGACACAACTAGAGTTGCATGAGTTGGTGAAGTTTCTTCATCATTTGCTTCTTGTGATGCAATTGTTGGTGCTGGAACATCTGGTTGTGCAGACACAACTAGAGTTGCATGAGTTGGTGAAGTTTCTTCATCATTTGGTTCTTGTGATGCCATTGGTTGTGAATTAGAAAGTGGTATTTCATCAAGCATCTGCATACTGACCATAAAAATCAAAAAAATTTACTTAAATAGTCAAGTATATGGATAAAACAAAAAATTTAAAAATTATTGTTCACTTACCCCTAACATGGCTCTTTGACCACCTCCTCTAGTCATGGCTCTTTGACCACCTCCTCTAGTCTTGACACCCCCCTAACAGACTGGCCACTTGTAGAACCATGTTTACAACCCCTAACAGACTCACCACTCACAGACATGGTTTTACCACCCCTAACAGAACCCCTTGCAGACTCATTTTTACCACCCCTATTAGCCTTACCACAACTTGATTCCCCAACACTTTCACCTTCCTTCCTTGTTGGACAACCCCTCACATTATGTCCTTCCCCTTTACATAAACTACAATGCATAATTACTCATTTTATTCCCACCCTTGTTCTATTCCCATCATCTTTCTCACATGCATCCTTCTTCCTCTTATGGGGTGGTCTTCCAGGCATCTTTTTAACTATGGGAGGCAATGGTTTTTGATAATTTGTGGATGGCCATTGATCCATGCCATTCATTCCCAGTAAGTAAGGAGTGTATGTAGTCACAAACCTAGCCTTACTATACCATTCTGAAATATAATCTTCTGGATTCTTACGAAGAAAATATATGGCTGCACACCCATGCTGACATGGTATACCAGATAATTGCCAAGACCTACAACTACAACTGCCCAACCTCTCATCAACTGTAAATCCCTCATAACCATTCACTACTTCAAACTTGTTGTCACCACTTGGTATGACTTTCCAATTCCTACATTAACAGTATAACAATGATAATTATTAATATTTAACTTACAAGTGATGAAGATAGTTATAGGGTTATGAACATATACCTGTGCCTATCCTTGATAAGTTCAAACTTTTTCTTGATGTTTGGACAAATACCATCACCCCAATTCAAATGCTTGTCCCTCATCTTATGCATTCTGAACATTAACATCTGCCTTATATCTTCCAAAGATGTTAATTATTGGTTTCCTCCTTGCTTCCACAATGAGTGCATTGAAGCATTCATCGATCCCATTCTCAACAAAGATCACATGCTTTATACGTATTGAAGAAAGCCCTACTCCAAGTTTCGAGTTTCCTTTCCATCAAATCTTGGTGTGCATCACGCTAATCTCCTTCAACTCATTCATTGCCTTTTCAAATCTAGTGGGTAAGTTGCCTTAGTTGCTTTCCTGCACAGGGTTCTATACATAACACCATTATACTTCTTCTGAAGTTGGCATAGATATGCCTTGCACACTGCCTATGTTCTGCAAAAGGCATTATCTCTTTGCAGCTTCTATGAGTCCCTGCCACAAACAATTAATGTTAAATTAATAAATATATTAATGAATACCATTGAATACATTAGTAAATACAATTACCTTATGCTGATCTGAGATGATAGTAAGACCTGCACCACCCTCTATTCCCAAGTCTTCAATCAAGCATTTCATAAACCAAGTCCAATTCTCCTTGTTCTCAATACTGACAACTGCCCAGGCAATGGGATATATTTGATTATTTCCATCCCTTCCTACAGCTGTCAATAACTCTCCTTTACATATGGTTTTTAAGAAGCACCCATCTAGACCTATAACCCTCCTACACCCTTGTAACCATCCTTGTTTCAGACCATTAAAGCAAACATAAAATGCCTTGAAGTAATTTTTTCCATCAGGCATGTGTTCTACAGCTAACTTACAAGTACTACCAGGATTAGATCTCAAAATCTCTGATGCATATGACCACAGCATACCATAATGATCCTCTAAGCATACCTGATATTGGGCTAAAGCTTTAACCTTTGCTCTCCTAGCTAGAGTAAGACCAACTCTGCATTTGTATTTCTTCAAAATTAATGCCACAATATCCCTTATCTTAATATTTGGATTCAGCATGATCTTCTTAGCATAATTCCTAGCAATCCAATTGCTTGAAATCAAAGTCCCAAACTCAAATGTCCTAGAACATGTATGCTTATATTCAAGTGTTTTAATTTGAAAAGAACGTTCATTTTTCATCCATGATGCCCATAATCTAAAAGGACATTTGTTTTCTCCTGCATCTCTACTACATTTAGCATGTAGTTTCCTAGGGTTATTAACTTCAAAATACAACTTATATCCATTTCTTAAAGCATAAAAGATCAAAGCTCTTTTCAACTGTTCAGGACTTTCATGCCTTTCACCTAGCACTGGTGTCATCAAGTTCCATTTAATATTTGGATCATGCATTGGGTACTGCTCACCTTCCATATCATAATCTTCTATGATTTGGTCAATATCCTTATCAACAAATTCCTCCATCTCCAACGCATTGTATACCCTAGTTAAAAAGGTTGTATCAAACAATTTTGAGGATTTATGCCTAGGTTTAGGGGCTGCCTTTTTAGTCCTAACTTCAAATACTTCTTCCTCATCATCAGACAAATGATCAATAGAAGCTGTATCACTATCATCTTCACTAAAATAATCATATTCATCATCTTCTAGTTCACTATCACTACCATATATTTCACCAGTTGCATCATTTAACTCAAACACAGAACTTGATAGATAAATATCCAAAACACATTCATTTTTTGTACCACATTCTACACATTCCTTTAAATCAGCATCAGACTTTAAACACCTTAAACCACTATCCAAATCTTTGCCAGGAAGCAAATAAAACAAACTTTTCACAACACCAGAAAATTGTTCTCCTATGAAAGTAACTAATGCTTCGAAGTCCATAGAAGAGAGATCGACCTCCTCTACCTTTGAGAGGATTTCAAAGTCATATGTAAGCGGGTTTTTTGCAAATGAACCACCACGATGGAAGTTTACCACAAAATTGGAAGATTTAGATGACGATGCCATCTGTGACAAATATCAAACAAGATTAAGGTTAATTGACATTTCTTACATAAAAACCCTAATTTATTATTATCAATTGCCCAAATTTTTCAAAACAGAAAGCGGGATTAATTGTACTTCAGAACACAATAATTGGGAATGAGATAATACCTCTTTGTGAAGATGGCCACTGGATTCAATCAACGTGAAAATTTCAATTTTATAGGGTTAATGAAGTATGTGTTTTGAGGTGAGCATGGCAACCAACCGGTTATAACAAGTTTTTGATAGTTGGGTCACTATTTTACCCGGTAATGATAGTCTAGTAACCCATTTGCACAAAAAAATAGTTGGGTAACTTAAGTGCACAAAAACGCAAAGTTGGGTAACCTATTTGATATAAAACCCACTATTTAATGTATCAGTTCATTAAAAAAATTAATAAATAAGATGATATAAAAATTTTAATATAAAACAAATATTACTATAAAAATTATGTTTTATAACGTTAATTTATTCAGGGGTCCTATACTAGCACATTTGTTATAAAACAACCATTTACCAAACACTTTTACAATCTGTGAATAGTCGAACAATTTATGGGAGTAGCCAGTAAATCGACTTGTCAAATCAAACGAGCCAAATAAAACAGCCATCCGCCAACAACTGTCTCCCACACGGCCCTATACCTCATTTGGGGAAGCCAGCGTGTCTACTGTTCAATAAAGGGAACATAGTACAACATCAAAACATAAATCTACTGATCAGTATTGATGCATCCAACAAGTTCTGATCAACATAGATATGGAAATGTATCATTTATGATCGAACATTCCATCAAATACAAATATAAATGGCCATCGACTCGATCCATGTAGGTTAATTTTGCAAGATAAAATCTGTGGTCAGTCAGTGAGACCAAAAAAAAAAAAAAAAAGAGTACAATTTAGTATATTGAATTTACTAATTGGGTCTAAAGTAACAAAAGTAAATACAAGTTTAAGGTTTCCACATTGATCTGGGTCTGTACAGTATACAACCTCAAAATCTGCCTCAATTTATCGGATGAAAAAACGTTTTGTATAATTTCTGCATCTTCATTAAGCGGAGGAGCAAGCTTCAAGCTTAGGAAGAAGGCTTCGCCAGGCGTCAGCAATACTGTTTGCAAGGCGTGCTTGACCCTTGGCAAATTCGTGAAAAGCGAGACCCATATCAAGTGTTTTTTGTTCTTGAAATCGAACAATCTCCTCGTTCATTAGCTTCACAATTTTCTCAAACTTTTTTGCTGCCTCGGACCCTTCGGCTTTTAGCTGCATCAGGAAAAAACAAAAATATCATCTAGAAAGTGTTAAAAAACAAAAAGGAAAAATGCCACCGTAATTGCAACAACCTCCTCGTATTCATGCTCAGTTTCAGCCAGTTTCTCTGATCGTGTTAATCTGAGCTTGTTCCTGCAGAGGAATGCGCACAGTTAGGATGATCTTAAGAACCAAAAGCATGGAAAAAGATGATCATTTTTGCCATTATTTCAGTCTCAATGAATCAAATCAGCTCCTTAAAGTATTCACACAGTTGGAAATACTGCAAACTCGTAAAGCAAAGATATTTATTTCGCCACTTTGTGCACTTGCATTTTCTGCGCAAATGTTCCTACCTATAATATATGGAAAATAACTAGCATGGAAGTAGTGTTGTTATTCGAGGCGAGCGAGCCCAGTACCTAAAGTTCGAGCTTGACTCGAGCTCCTATCGCCCAATAACATTAGCAAGTAAGAAAGCTAGCTCGACTCAAACTCAAAACAAGTCCTACGAGTCTAACGGTCCTATCGAGTCGAGCAGAGCCTTGAGTCTGATGGAATTAGAAGAAAAATCTCAGTTATCGTGCCTAATGAGTCGAGCTCGAGCCGGCTCGTCAGTAAATCGAGTACCTAAATGAGCTCGAGCTCAAGCTCGACTCATTTAGATATATAAGACGAGCTTTAACGCGTCGAGTCGATCTGAGCTCTCAAGCAGCTCGGTTCGCATAACAGCATTACATGGAAGGAAGAGATGGAGCTAACACTATATGTTGTCCACATCAGAATATGGATGTTGCAAAAATTTCATTTAGTATACTGTTAAAAATCAAGCGGTCCATGTCCATCACAGAAAAGCGAAGAATAAGCTAAGAACTCAGGGACCGTACATATCTATTTCCTTAAACTTGATTGCTTCAGCCAGTTCATAATGATGCCTGAAAGCATTTGCCCTCTCAGCTATTGTTGCCTGTCCCAGGAGGAATAAGAGAAAGTACCATCAATTTGTTTAACAAAGTGAAAAGAATGCAAACATCAATAACAATAGCATGATGGAGATTACATCAACTTGTATTTCTTCCCCACAGGGTAATCATCTTTACCTTCATTATTCCATTGAAAAGTAAATGCTCATTTTTATATGGTAAAGATGCAATCTTTGGCAAATTAAAGGAAAACATGAACTCACCTTAATAGACTGCACTGCCCGGACATAATCTTTTAAAGGTTCTTCAAAATTCATCAAGAGGTGGTGAGCCTAATAGCAGGGCAGACGAACTTTACAAATCATATAACGAAAGAATCATTACAAACATTTTAGACCATACCTCTTTCTGCAGCTTAACTGACAAAACTTCCGATTTCGCACCAAGCTCGAAAAAGGCCTTTCCAAGGGCATTTTCTTCACAGTTGGCTAGTAGCTTGAATGCCTTACCAAAGTCTGACAAAGATTGTCCCAACTCTGTAATAGTATACAAAGCTTGCCTGTCATGTTTACTATAATTCAAATACTCCCTCGTCCCACTTGAAGAGGGTACTTTGGTTAAGGTACAACTTTTTAATTTTAGTCATTTTAATGAAGGTACAACTCCTTGTAAACCATCTATTTTCACATACTTTTTTAAAAAACAATTACAATCAACTAATATTGTAATTTATATATAAAAAACTTTAATTTTAAGGAATCTTATATAAATTTTAACTAGGTATTAAGTTTCATTTTGAAAGTGAACTCTTCAATTGCGGCAAAATCATGTTTTGGAAGTACTCTCTTCAAGTGGGACGGAGGGAGAATGTTGATTGAAAAAGATCAAATGGTAAAGAAAGAATGACGGGGCGATGGAGGAAAGGGATTCGGTGGAACAGACATGATAGCAGTTAAGAGATCAGATATGATAAAAACCCATTAGTTCTGGCTAGTGACTTGCAACTCGTGAGAAAAAAGGCAAAACAGTTTATAATTTCCACAAACACCGCAAGAATAAAAAGTACTTAAAGTTTGCATATACCCCTGTGTCTCTTTACAAGACGATAGGCGTGCTTCTGGGCTTCAGCCAGGTGATCTTCAAGCTGAAAAATGTAATTCTTCAACTTCGCATATTCCGAACTTGATTCTTCAACAGGTTTCTCCTTCCCAAGAACAGCATCACTAACTTTAGACTGTACATCCTGCAAATATTAAATAAATTAGCCACTGCCATGCTCAATGTTTCTGTCTTTTGCCCACAGGACTTAAATGACTAGTGAGATCATCTAAATAAAAATCACATGACGGAGTTGTAGTTCGAAGAAGCTAGAGTACTTCGTCAGCCGGAAAAGAATCATGTTGAAAATCTACCAGATGGTGGATAAAACTCAAACTAGCACCTTTTTTCGGGATAGTTGCTAGTGACTAATTCTTCATGTGCAAAAGAGATACCTTGAAAATTTGCATCAACTCTGCGGGCTTCTTCTTAAAAATACTAGTTTCCTGGAACTTTGCTCTTTCCAATGTCTGCAGATCAAGCGGAAAATTTATACCCAATCAGACTAAATTAGAGGATTATAAGCAGAAACAGAAAAGGAAACGGAACTTTATTTCTCATATTGTGATGCATATGTGCAGTATCTTGTCCACGACTCGGAGATTTGATTTAGAATAATTTGTTCTAATTCACAATTGATTCAGAGTTTTAAAGATAACAACTCAAGAAGGCAGGTAACTCTGAAAGGGCCAATCAATAAGTAAAAGAACCGAACAGAACTAGCAATATATTCTATATAATACATATATATATATAGTGGCACGTTCTATGCAGTACCAATATTAGATGCAGTACTTTACAGTACTAATTTATGCATGAGTTGTACTAATTATGCATGAAATATATGCATTTCGTACATCAAAATTTCAATGCATTAAAATATGCAATATATGCATCAAAATATCGATGCATTAAAATATTAGATTATATGCATCAAATATATTGCATATTTTAATGCATTAAAATTTTGATGCACGAAATGCATATATTTCATGCATAATTAGTACAAAACTCATGCATAAATTAGTACTGTAAAGTACTGCATCTAATATTGGTACTGCATAGAACGCGATATATATATATATATATATATATATATATATATATATATATATTCTCTGGATAATATCAAATCAGCAATAACATAATCAGTAGACAAACTCTAAAACTTTTCATTCTCTATAAATTGAGCACTGAATTATTCCCCACTTTCTCAAGGCACGTAAGACCCCCAGTTGTACTGTGGCACAAAATATCACATAGATTGAACAGTTAACCTTGAAATCTCCGCATCCAACCTCCCTGCATAAAGTACAACACCGGCACATTCTCACATTACTTGTACTTACTAAAGTTTATTTCTCCGCCTCCAGAAAAGCTACATAGAATTCAAATGTTCAAACGGATTTCTTGGTTGAAGAAGAAAACTGCCATTACAATTACCTGTTCATCAGCCTGCAAAAATGTTCTTAAATCATCACTTTGCTGAAGTTCATGATGTGAAGCTATCCTGTTGACAAAAATATCCAGAGCTTGACGCCTCATCTCAATGAATTCAGCACTAAATCGGAACTTTTCTGTGTCCAGAATAAGAACCCAGTATTAAGAACCAAAATGTATCTAAAATCTTGCAGAAAATAACAATGATAAAATGACACTGACAAGTGACAAAGGTCAAAAATATCCAGCTTAACGGGAAAAAAAGACAGGCCGGTGCACAGGAAAACTCATGAAAATGAAGACTAGTAAACTTTATCACCAAATCTGACATATGGAAGCTATTAGCCATATCTTTTTATATTTTGTACTGGAGTTGGTTAGATTTATACTTTAATAGGGGTTTTAATCTTCCAGAAATACAGACAAAATGCCATAAAAATTTAATGCACTAAACACAATACAACTTTGTCAATAATTAAGTTGGTCGGGTGAAAGTCCACTCAAAAGGAGATATTTTAGTTAGCGAAAATGAAATGGCCAGAAATAAATCTGCTACATCCTTTACTTTTAAACTAAAGAAAGACAATTTCATCAAGTATGGAAATAACAAATATCTACTATGACCGCTGATGGAAAAGGGAAGACAAATCTACAGCTGATTACCTACGGTGCTCTTCTCTGGAAGAGGAGGGATGAAGACACCCTTGTACTTTTCAAAAAGGCGATCCCATAACCAAACAAAATCACTGTACCGTCGGATAACAATTTTCTCAGAGCCATCATATTCAGGAAAGTTGGTCTGAAATCAAATGACAGAGTTTTTGTGTCATCAATTTTGGTTGAAGAATAGAAATATAAACTAGGCATAACAATCAAGTCATTGCAACACCGAAATCAACATCTGTAACATTTGATACTTGACGCTAAAAAAAATTACTTCCAATGATAGCCGGCTTAGTCGAGTACTCAATATATTTCGACAAGGATTTCGTTAATCCGAGTCGCGGTGGTTACTCCAGTGGGCGTATCAATGAATTATTTTAGGCAAATATCATAGTGAATAAAATAGGTGGTTGAACACATAATATTTTTTTTATTTCTAAGCAAAAAAGAACCACATTAATCCCCCAAAAAAAAAAAAAAGAAAAGAAAAAAGAAGACGACCATCCATATCCTCTTCAGTCAATTCCTTTTTGGTTCATTCGTGCAGTGATGACCTGTGAGGTTGGCCCCGAAGCAAGAGACGTTGAATTATGTACCCACTGAGATACCAGCGTATAGAATAGATGTTACGACATCAAGCATTTGCAGGACCAGCAAAAAGTCATGCCAGAGGCCCGGAAAGTAACCATTATCCTAGGAACTAAAGAGTCTGATAAAGACCCCAATACATATCCTTCAAACCAGCTCTGCATGCTCATGGAAAATTAAATTGTGCGAACTACTATTCTTATTCAATGCTTCGAGGAAAAAAAAATAATTGCATCAATTCTCTCAAAAATAATTATAACCGTAAATGGAAGAGTAAATGCATGGGATATGCTTCTCTTCTAATCCAGCTGAAAGGTCAACTCAGAACCACATCTGAGTGAAAATGGAAAAAACCCAACTAAAACTCACTCCAATCGCCGACAAACCAACACGTTGAATAAACTACAAGACGCGCATATAAAATATCAATACCTTAGTGATAACTTTGTAGGAAATATAAGCCTGAACCCCATTGCCCATTTTAGCCGGATCCGACACTGATACCATCAAATATGGAGATTGCGATGATGGGGATCGAGGGCTTTGGACCAAAGGACCTGATCCACTTCTCTGCTGCACATTCATCTAGATTTTGCAATTTCAAAATAAACAGGAAATTTGAGAAAATTATAGTACAAAATCATAATTCTATAAATTTACGGTATCGATCAAAGTTAAAGATGGTATTAGCATCCTTTTGCAATTACCGTAGCGATCATTGTTGTTGCCCAGAGAATGGTGAGCGTGACCCTAAATTACAACGGTTGGGTGCAGCTTAATGTCCCGGCGGACGGAGGCGAGCCAAACTGGAAATAGTTGGGTATATCCGTATATGGTCAGGCCGTCAAATTTAATACTGTAAAGGCGTATTAATTATCTATGATATAATGACATTGTTATCGCTGTCTCATCAAATTTGACTGTCTAGGTAAATTGTGTGTCTGGGTAAATTGATGTTATTGTTTACTTTTTCATCTGATTAAATTGTCTAAATAATAGAAATGATCGATTTACCCCTGAATATGAATTATAAGTTGTTCTATAAATCGTTGTTTATTTTTAAGCAATATAAATGATATAATCCAAAAATTCATAAAGTACTTAAAAATTCAATTTCAAACACAAAAAGTCAAGTTTATACACAAAGTAGTCAAATTCAAACACAACGTAGACAAATTTAAATATTATTGAAAAATCAAATTTGACTCATCTTCTCTCTCTCTATATATATATTATTTAAATTTAAACAAAATATTATACATAAATGATTCGATTTTGTATGTAAGTACTATATAAAATATCTAATACGTATATAAATAATACGTATAATATACAATATATATTTATATATAGAAATATATTTTACTTAGATAAGAACATATATAATAAATATTATACATATGAATAAATGGTAATATCTATACTATATAAAATTTATCCCCCTTAATTTAATGTGGAAGGGGGATTTATGTCACTTATTTAATATATATAAAACTTATCCCCCTTAATATAATGTGGAAGGGGATTTATGTCTTATTTAAATATATAATATAAAGGAAACTTATCCCCCTTAATTTAATGTGGAAGGGGGATTTATGTCACTTATTTAAATATATAATATAAAAGAATCTAACAAAATACATAAAAAAGATTTAAAAATTATAATTATACCTAACTTCAAAAGATGGGCGGGCCGGATTTGGAGGTTACGTAAAATAAACAATTGCCTCATTTATTAATTTTTATTATCATAATTTCATATTTTCATTTATTAATTTTTGGTTTTAGCAAAGAGATTGCAGAAGGGTATTTTGGGGAGAGAAACATCAGTTTGTAAACGGCAAAAATTATTGGGGTGGAATTACATATGAAGAGACTATTTTAATTGTAACTTTTAATGTAAATAAACTAATTTAAATGCAAAAGTTATGATAAACATCACAATGCAAATGCACCTTCTAATACACAAGGTGATTAAAATGAACTTTTAAATGATAGTATAAATTACAAGATGGTTAAATTTTAGCTATGAAATCTTAGATACAATCGGTGCATCGCACGGGTTGAAAAAAGCAAAACAACCTGAAAGAACATACGAGTTAGTAAAGCCTCATTTCATATAACTAATTACATAGACTAAAATAAAAGGACAATAACAATAAAAAAATATATAAACTTCTCTAAAAGGTATTTAAATTCTGCCATCTGCTCATTCAACCGTCTGCCCCAACATTACGTACAAAACACGTAGATATTCAACCAAAGACCGTGCATCGCACGTGTTGGATAATGCCTCGTATAAGTAATATATAATATTTATTTATATATTCATAATATATATGATATTTTGTAGATACAAAAGTTTATTTATACAATAACATATAGTAACAAATATTATATATAAATTAATAATGTATGTTATTTATATATGAATAATATATATTACATTCATTTATATTTAAACCTAAATTTTTTATATTGTATATATAAATGAGTATATATAATGGGGACATGAGAGTCATTTTTTTGTTTTAAATTATTTATATTATATATATATATATATGTGGTTTTCAATTAGGGGTAGGATTTTTTTGTCTTAATAGGGACAACACCCATTTTCATGCTTAATGAATAAGTCATTTTTTCTGGGCGAATAAGTCATTAAGTCATAAGTAAACACCTACAAATGTCTGAGCGAATAAGACATTGTACTCATTAAGCTGATTAAGTCACAAATAAACAGCCCCTAGATTGAGTTATGATATATAGACCTACATAATAGACCTACAAATAGGTTTACACCATCACATTTTGACAAGTTTTAAACACTTTTTCTCTCTCTTCATATTAACCAATCAAAATTTTAATTTCACCAATCATAGTTGTAGGTCTATTTTGTAGGTCTACAAATCATTTTTTCTCTAAATTAGAAGGGACAACTCACCTTCAAAAAAAAATAAGAGAAAATTACGCTTTAAGTCTATTTTTTGACCATTTTATTTTGTTAATTTAAGGTACAATTTTTCATTTGTATCAAATCAAGGTCTTAAATTCATTGTTTTTGTTTAAAAAATGTACTCCGCCCGCCGGGAATTGCATACACGGCGGAGTTTCCTTCACGTGCATTTCACGTGAGATTTTTTAGGGCAATAATTACATTTTAAGATCCCACCCTCTATCAAGGCAACGTACAGTAGGGTGAAAATCGGCTCTTCTCCCAAACTATTGATTTCTCTCCAACCTTGTATGATTCAAATAGTTTTTCGTCTATTGCAGTGAATGGGGTGGAAGATTCGGTCCCCAGAATATGTCATTCCGGTTGGGAAGTTGACGCCTGGCTATGGTATGCAGGTTAATGTTATGGTTAAGTTAATCTTATAATTGTTAGGATTAGGAATTAGTGAAACAAAGTGATTTTTGTCTAAAATGACGGTTCAAGATGTTGTACAGGTTGAAAAAAATAGATGTCTGAAATTTTTATAATATCATTTTATACATTTGATTGAGTTTGATTTAGTAAATAATTAATGTGTAACTGAAAATTTATTATTAAATAATTTGTACCGGTCTTTGGCATGTTGGCAATAAGGTCCATCGATATATCTTCCCACTTTCATTCATGGATTGAAAGTGGCTTCAACATCCCGGTGGATCGTTGTTGTTCGATTTTAACCTGCTGACAAGTCAAGCACTTCGAGACACATTCCGCCACCTCTTTCTTCATGTTACCCCACCAAAAGTTTTGCTTCAAATTTTTATACATCTTACTAGTGCCCGGGTGAATTGAATAAGGTGTACTATGAGCTTCTTTCATGACTGTCTGCTTCAGAACATCATTATCCGGGACACAAAGTCGACCTTGAAATCTCAAAACTCCATCTTCATGGATTACAAAACCTGGGCCTTTCCTTTGTTTTACTTCATCACGTAACCGAATCATCAGAGGGTCATCTAATTGCTTAGATTAGATTTCATCGGCCAATGATGAGGTTAATTTCATCACACATAGTTGCCCTTGAACTCCTTGTAACCACGCTTCAATTTCTCCACGAATCAACTCTCGTTGAATGCTAGACTAGGACATGAGCGTCTCCAGCATCTGAATAGAAACAGGTTTGCGACTCAGTACATCTGCTACCACGTTCGCTTTGCGTGGATGATAAAGAATTTCCAAATCATAGTCTTTAATCAATTCCAGTCATCTCCTCTGTCGCATGTTTAATTCTTTCTGACTGAAGATGTGTTTAAGACTCTTATGATCTGTGAAGATTTGACAGTGAGCCCCGTACAAATAATGTCGCCATATTTTCAGTGCAAAAACAACAGCTGCTAATTCCAAATCATGTGTTGGGTAATTAACTTCATATGGTTTCAACTGCCGTGAGGCATAGGCGATTACCCTATCATTCTGCATTAGTACACAATCGAGACCCTGATTTGAAGCATCACTATTGTTGTGCGGCGATTTGTACGCCTCGACGACGATCGGTATAAGGGCCGAGCGACCGAGTCCACAACCAATCAAGCTACGGCGAGCTTGCTTAAACGGAGATAACGGCCCGCCTTCGAGTATCTAGCGATCGACTCTCAAGACAATCGCCTTTGGCACCTAGCGATCGACTCTGGTGCCGCACCTAGGACGACCGTCATGTGCCCCGAGCAAGACCTTCGTCCGTCAAAGTCCACGAAGACTGGATATCAAAACAGCGCCCACGTGCAGATCCGCGAAAGGCGCCGCATAACATGGATCGTTGACCACAGCCTGTCACCACCTTATCACCTACCGACAAACCTGCCGAAAGGTACAAGGTAGGACCGCCCGTGACAACGACTCAGACACGTGCAGACTTCTCATTGGACCGCACAGCTGGCTGCCAGCAACTCCTGCGGACTTTAAGGGGACTAGCCCATGTGCTAAAGACGATCGCCCGCTTATTATAATACAGCAAAGGCGATCGCCCAGCTTCTCCCAGTCCTATAAATAGAGAACTTCCAGCAACTGGAAAAAGGTTCGGAAACACATTCATAAAAACGTACACATACGTTCATCTCCGAAGAATACATACATTCCTTCAGGCTCTCGGTTTCCTCTCTTGGATCTACCTCAGGATTTCTCTCTCAGCACCTCTCATCCAGAAGACGGTCGGCAGAGGCAAGAACTCCCTGCAGTACAGATTCAACGAGACTCACAAGCCTAGGAACTCAAACACACAACTAATACACACCGTGAGAGACTGTCGATCTCTCACCGTCGTCACAGCTCATCAACGTTGTTACAAGAACTCACAGAGCATCATATCTGGTTCTTCCGGCAATCTTCACGCTCTATAGCTAAGATAACTAGAATCTTTACACTCATTGTAATAACATTCTAACATTAATATTTGTACTCCAAAGTATTTGTATTAATAACATCTCACGAGAGCATTCAAGCCCGGGACTAACAACCCCGGCAAATCTTGTGTTATTTACTTTCCCACGGAAGTGCTCTCTCACTTTGTTTGCTATCCATCCATTCCAGCAATATCTATCTCCAGATAATATTTTGGGTAGCAACAATTGGCGCTAGAAGAAGGGCTTTGAACCTTCGTTTGTATTCCTACCGTCCCGAAGAACACTCACTGTTCTCGGGGCATATACTTGAAATGACACTCACTGCGCTTCAAAGCAAGCCTTCAGAACCATGACGTCCGCCACTACATCGAAGAGAGCCGCTCTCCGAACCGCCGGACACCATATCCCGGCTCGATCCGAGCCCCAGCCGACGGCAGAGGGAAGTCGCGGCAACGCGAGACTCTCGATCCCGCACCTGAGGTGGCTGACCTCTCACTCGACCGCCCATTCCAAGGCGAATGATCGAGGAGGCTATGGCCATCCTAAAGGAGCGACGGAGAGCATGCGTGGCGCCCGTAATAACTCCCTCGGCCATCCGCCGCGTGGGCAAACGGAAGTTCAAAGGGTTACTGGGCGAGCGATCGTCAAAAAGCCCCAATTCGCGAGAAAAGGCTCTCGCACGGCCGGACGGTTCCGTATTCAGTCACTTGGGAAGCGACCCATCATGGCGACCGAGGCATTCTGGCCCCAACCACGAGACGACGGAATCCGAGTCCGTCACCAGGAGTTCGGCCTACCCAACTCCCAGCCGAATACAGATCAGCCGCCTGACTCCCGCTCCGAACGCCAGGGGGTCAGTACTTGATCGCCTCGGCTCCCGCTCCAAATGCCTAGCCGTGAGCAGCCAGGTCGCAGCGATGGCCGCTATGCAACGCCAGCTCGATGAGATGAAAGCACTCTTGGATACTGGGGTAAACACCAGTAAAAAGATCATCGGACCGACCGAGCCACTCGCGGTCCACATCGAGCTTACCCCCGTGCAACCAAGGATCGCTCCTCCTAAAACACCTCTGTACGAAGGGAGATCGGACCCCAAGACCCACCTAACCAAGTTCCGGATATACATGACTGGGTGTGGGGCTTCAGACGCGACCAAGTGCTGAATCTTCCCGTTAACATTGGGCGAGCTTGCCCATAGGTGGTACATCTCACTACCACCATGATTGATCATCTCCTTTGAGAAACTGGCGAGTGACTTCACGTCATACTTCGCCGCCAAGATCGCCAGACCAGAAGGCCCCCACCGCATGATGAAAATCAGGCAGGGGGGAGATGAATCCGACGCAGACTACATCAACCGAGTAGATGAAATAGTCCTCACCGGCGAGCCCATCAGCGATGAGCTCGCTCTCTACTCAGTCCTGGAGGGATTCTACGGTCATTCACATATGTTTAGGCATCTCACTAAGGCTGCCGACTTTCTGGCAAGGCAGAAGCTGCTCACCCTCCGCCTAGGCGAGGAAACTCCACCTCAAGTCCGAAAGACGGCGATCGCCAAAACCAAGAAGGCGGTCGCCAAGCCATCCGGCGATCTCAGGGCCTTCGAGGATGTGGAAGCCCATCTCCTCCACACGTTCAACCGAACTCCGACGCACATTTTATATGCCATCAAGGGGCGCGAACCGCTGAACAAGCCAAAGGCAATAAGGGACCACGGTCATCTGGAGCACAATCAATATTGTGCCTACCACAGGAGTCCCGACCACAACACCAACCAATGCCGCGACCTCCTCAAACAACTCTGGAGATTGTTCGAGGAGGGCAAATTGGACAACTTATTGGCTTAGCCGGAGCCCCACCAATCTCCCAACACGATCGCCCGAGTCAAACGCGAACAGGCCGGAAAGCTCATACGAGCCAACCCCTCGATCAACCTCGGCGACCGTAGCTACATGCCTCAATCAAGAGAAGGGAACTTCGGAAGTCTCTCCCCAATTTCCCACCTCATTGAACAAAAGGCTACTGCCTGAGCTAACGCTTCAAAAAAGAGGATGACTCGCTCGCCCTCTAAAGTTCGTCATCAACATGATGGACCTAGGCAGCGATCGCCTCCCCCAGCACAACGTATACCGTCAAGGATCGTCATCTGACATAATGGTCCGAGGTAGAAGAGTGCCGCCATGGTCGCGAAAATTGATTAAACCGACGATCCGTCCATGCAAGGTTCCTTTAGGCTTCGATCGTTCGCCCTTCGTTTAAATACGAGGCGGGCGTAGCCGAAGGTCTCTCCAAAACAAATCAGAGGATTACTCGCTCGCCCTCTAAAGTTCGCCATCTACATGAAGAACCTAGGCAGGCGATCTCCTCCCCTTACACAATGTATACCGTCGAGGATCGTCATCTGAATTGATGGTCCGAGGTAGAAGAGTGTCGCCATGGTCGTGGAGGACGATGGATCCGTTCTTTGCGCCCATGCAAGGTCCCTTTGGGCCACGATCGCCCGCCCTTCGTTTAAATACGAGGCCGGCGTAGTCTGAGGGCCCTCCAAAACTAATCTGTGGACACGTTCGCCCGCCCTCAAAGGTCCATCACTTAACGTGGTGGGTCCTTCTCGGACAATACGACGCGTCCCTCCCCCGTCTCAACGTATACCATCGAGGGTCGCCATCTTAATGGCGGGCCGAGGTAGAAGCAGAGCTAACAAGCCGCGGACGTGGAGTTGATTAATCCGACGATGCCCCGCGCAAGGAATCTTCCAGACCAAGACCGCACGCCCTTCGTTTAAATACGAAGCGAGGCGCAGCCTTCGGAGGACCCTACCAATTAAGTGAGTCGCGAGAACTTAGCCATCAGACGGAATGTCGCTCGCGCACAAGACATGATCGTGGAGATCGGTCCATCGAACTCCGCGATCGTGCACGGTTCCTCAAGACCGAGATGGACGGCCTTTCGAGGATTCGACAAAATTGAAGACCGCTCACTCAACGATTTATTTTCGTCCCCTTACTTTCACTAAGTGAACAAAAACAAGGGGGAAGAGTGCGGAGCTATTTATACAACGATCATCCTTATTCAATTACATACGGAGATCGGCATTATTCAGAAGTTTGTGCAGCGATCGAATTTGTTGTAAAAGTTATCTATATGAGTTTATCAATTCACTTGGAGCTATACACGTAACAATCTCTCCTCACACATTTGTACAAAGTCATGCAAAGACTCATAAAAGCAATCATTCAAGTAATAAATCAGAGAAACAAACATTCATTTCATTACTTGAAATATCGGAGTACATACACGGTCGCCCGAAGGCCTAAAGTACTACAAGAGAAAGCTACAAAATTACAAAGCAAAAAGCTAAAACAATAAGGACGAAGAGCCTCAGGCCCCTGCCTGGCCTTCGCCTTCAACCACCGGATTGGCCCGCGACCCCTCGCCAGCCTCCGGAACCGCCTCCCCGTCCTCTGGAGCGTCAGGATGTATGAGGTTCGCCGGAGTCGGGTACCAGCTCAGGTCTACGCCGATGTCCGCGAGATCCAAGATCGGTACGGAGAAAGCAGGATGGAGAGGATGCTCCAACGCATAGGCCTTGAAGTTCTCAGCAAGAGGGCCGAACTCCAGCCCACCCTTCTTAGCGGCTCGGAGCGAGTCAGCAAACGCCATATAATAGGCAAACTCACTGACGAACTCCACATTGAGAAAGGGATCGGCCTCGGTCGCCTCCAACTTCCCTTTCAGCTCTGCCATCGCCTGTTGCGCGCCTTGAAGCTCGACCTCCTTAGCGGCCGTATCTCCCCTCGACGCCGCCAGCTCGCTGTTCAGTCGAGCGATAGTCACCTTCAGTTGATCGGCCTCCTTCTCAGCGGCCGTCTGCAACCGTCGGGCATCTGTCATTCGGTCCCGAAATCGGTCAACCGTCGCCCGGGCTTGCTCGGCATCCTGTCTCGCCAGCTCAAGTTCATGACTCGCCCGTTTAGCTATATGCAAGGAGTCCTTCTCCATAGCCACTATCCTGTCGGCAAACTTGGCGTTCTCTTTCCGAGCGGCCTCGAGGTCCGCCTGCAGACGTGTAGTAGAAGGACGCCCCTCGAACTCCTGCACAGCTTGGGCAGCCATCGTCGTCGCCTGGAGGGAGAGAGCGAAAGCGGCTTGCATTGTATTCCCGGATCGCTGACGAGCGATCGCATCTAAGTCGGTCGTCCAGGCCTTCGGCAGAGCAGAAACGGCTCGGTTGACATATAGAGGGACATCGCAGGCCTGGTGAGAAGATCGGCTCGCCATAAAATCCAATACCATCGACGGGCAAGATGGGTTAGTGCTACGGATCCTGCATCAAATCAACAAAAAGTTAGCACATCTCCCACGCAAGTGAAGAAACTCAACGAACAAACAAAGTCTACCTCTCGGCTCTCTCAGGATCGCGGCCGAAGTATGGTTTCCCGCGAGGGGTCTCAACCTCGGAGATCGCCATCTCTCATAAGAATGCCGCAGAGGGCGTAGACTCATCCACCGGGGGGACCGAGGTGATCGTAGGCGCGGCGATCGGCACCTCACCAGCAAGGGCAGAAACTGGAGTTTCTCCCGACCTCTGCCATTTGCGGTTCGACCGGAGCCCCTCCTCACGAACTTCCTCCTCCGCTATGATTGGCTCCACGTTGGGCCTCACCTCCAGAACGAGAGGTAATGCCACCGGAGGAACCCGAGATGACTTCTTCTGGTGAAGACGGCTCAAAAATCCGGGATTCGACATAGATATCTCCGATGGGGGCTCCAAGAAACGAGGAAAGCGGACCTCTACTGTAAGAACAGTTGAATAACAGTTAGACATATTCCTCGAGCAGGACGATCGACAAGCTATTGAAGATCGCAGAAAATCATACGTGAGACCGAGAGATGTCGTGGAAAACAGAATAGCCGACCAGACAGCCAACGACTCTCCTTGTTGATCCGGCGAGCGTCTAGGTCGTCGTCCGGAAAACTTTGTATCCGCTCCAGACGATCAAAAAGTTGAAAGGAAGCTTGTCGATCGTCGGAATATGGAAACCTGCAAAAGGAAAACCAAATTAGACCAGTTCAGAACATATCCGAACAAAGGGAGAGTCAGAACCCTTACCCGGATTCCTCTCCCGAAAGCCAATGGGAATATTCAACTCTTCCATGGATTGTTGCTCGCTAATGCCTTTCATGAACCGCCGACCCAGAACCACTTCGCCAGGTCGCCCCGCACCTTGTTCGGGACTCCGAGGATCACCCGACCGGATCGGCCTTGAATATGATAGCCTCCGACCGACCCTTTCTGAGTCGTTAGGTTGAACAAGTGGTTCATCTCCAACGGCGAAGGGAGGCGGTACAGTCTGTGACCGCCGAACAAGGTGAGAGTGCAAATGATCTGGAGCCAGGCATTCGGCGTCAACTGGAGCGGTGCCACGTTCCAAGCAGCCAGCAAATGGGAGACGGAGGACGACAAAGGAAACCGCAGCCCAGCCTCCATGATTGCTTCGTTCACGACGACCATGCCCTACGGAGGCTGATTGGCTCGCTCATTGTCGGTCTGCATAAAAAGATCCACATCTGAAGGGACATGAAACTTCGTCCTCCAGACGGCCAGGTCCTTCCTGGTCGCCGAGCTCCTTATCTGGCCAAGGGACCATAGAGATCGCTGCGCAGCCCGAAACAGCGACCGCTTAGCAGGTTGGTAAGGATGAGCAATCGAGTACGCCCAGTAATTGAATTTAGGAGACGGACCAGCCAAACTCTCCATGATTTCAGCAAAGGCCAAATAGGCCTGGCCAAAAGCACTATGCTGCTCCCAGTAGGCCCTCACCGCCGAATCTCTCTCCGTCTGCGATCGTCTTGGCTCAACCGCCGCCTCTCTGGCAACGTCGACTTCATTGAACAGCGCCTCGACTTCCGTGGGGTCAATACTGGCATGGATAGCCTCGGCGGCCGTCTCCAGATGGAAATCTGCGGAGGATCCTCCCCGGGCAGTCGAAGCCCCGACGGCGGAGGTGGTGCCCACTCCGTGAGAAGAAGATGTTCCAGACATTCTCGAAATAAGAAGAGGAGAAAGGAGTGTCTTTTCTTACCAAGGATCGAGTCGATCGACGATCAGCAGTCGAAATCTCCAGGAAAATCTTCAGCAAAAGTCTTCTTCTCCGATAAAGCGCATAAGGGTCTTAACACTGCAACCCAGCGCCTTTTTATAGGAGATAGCAGGGACTTCTATGCAATTATGGAAAATCTCAGGGGTTGGAGTGCAACCGTCGCAATTAAATGACTCCCTATGCGTCGTTTCGAGGGCACTCCAGACGAGGAGTCGCAGCTAACCGTCGGTATCCCCCAATAGGAACCCAACACGTGCCCCAGAGACTTTTCCACGTCCATTATCATTTCCCGCTCATTTCAGCGACCGACCAGGTCGGCCAAGTACAAACCAACCACTCAATGACGATCGCCAGTTCCGTAAAATACAGAGTCACTCATCAAAAGTCAGCGATCGCCAACAGAACCACCTCACCCCACATTTCCAACATCGAAGCGAGCTGGGGGGCAATTGTTGTGCGGCGATTTGTACACCTCGACGGCAATCGGTATAAGGGCCGAGCGACTGAGTCCACAACCAATCAAGCTACAGCGAGCTTGCTTAAACGGAGATAACGGGCCACCTTCGAGTATCTAGCGATCAACTCTCAAGGCGATCGACTTTGGCACCTAGCGATCGACTCTGGTGCCGCACCTAGGACGACCGTCATGTGCCCCGAACAAGACCTTCGTCCGTCAAAGTCCACGAAGACTGGATCTCAAAACAGCGCCCACGTGCAGATCCGCGAAAGGTGCCGCATAACATGGATCGTTGACCACAGCCTGTCGCCACCTTATCACCTACCGACAAACCCGCCGAAAGGTACAAGGTAGGACCGCTCGTGACAGCAACTCAGACACATGCAGACTTCTCATTGGACCGCACAGCTGGCTGCCAGCAACTCCTGCGGACTTTAAGGGGACCATTCCATGTGCTAAAGACGATCGCCCGCTTATTATAATACAGCAAAGGCGATCGCCTAGCTTCTCCCAGTCCTATAAATAGAGAACTTCCAGCAACTGGAAAAAGGTTCAGAAACACATTCATAAAAACGTACACATACGTTCACCTCTGAAGAATACATACATTCCTTCAGGCTCTCGGTTTCCTCTTTTGGATCTACCTCAGGATTTCTCTCTCAGCACCTCTCATCCAGAAGACGGTCGGCAGAGGCAAGAACTCCCTGCAGTACAGATTCAACGAGACTCACAAGCCTAGGAACTCAAACACACAGCTAATACACACCGTGAGAGACTGTCGATCTCTCACCGTCGTCACAACTCATCAACGTTGTTACAAGAACTCACAGAGCATCATATCTGGTTCTTCCGGCAATCTTCACGTTCTATAGCTAAGATAACTAGAATCTTTACACTCATTGTAATAGCATTCTAACATTAGTATTTTTACTCCAAAGTATTTGTATTAATAACATCTCGCCAGAGCATTCAAGACTCGGGACTAACAACCCCGGCAAATCTTGTGTTATTTACTTTCCCACGGAAGTGCTCTCGCACTTTGTTTGCTATCTATCCATTCCAGCAATATCTATCTCCAGATAATATTTTGGGTAGAAACAACTATAAACCATGAACCCTATAGTTCCCTATGGTAGTGATAAGATTGGGGCTGTCGTCAATCTCTTTTTGAGCTCATCAAGACTGACTTGGCACTTCTCATTCCATTCGAACCTTTGGGTTTTCTGCAATAATTGAGAAAGTGGATTGGTGATTTTAGAAAACCCTTCCACGAACCGACGATAGTACCCCGCAAGTCCTAAGAAACTTCTGACTTCTTTCACATTCTTAGGAGACTCCAACTGCGTGATTGCCTCGACTTTTTGGGGATCTACTCGAACTCCTTCTGCTGATACTACATGGCCAAGGAACATTACTTCTTTAAACCATAATTCACATTTAGAAAGTTTGGCATACAACTGTTCGCTTCTCAAGAGGTTCAACACAGTCCGTAGGTGTCCTGCATGCTCGTTCAGACTCTTTGACTAAAAATATCATCGATAAAAACAACTACGAATTTATTCAAGTACTCTATGGACACTCAGTTCATCAATTTCATAAATACGGCAGGCGCATTGGTGAGACCGAACGACATTACTACAAATTGATAGTGCCCGTAGCATGTCCTAAATGATGAATTTGGAACATCGGATTCTTTAAGTTTCAATTTGATGGTATCCCGATCCCAAATCGATCTTAGAGAATACTGTTGCTCCTTGCAATTGGTCGAAAAATTATCAATTCGAGGCAACGGGTACTTGTTCTTGATCGTTACTTTATTCAGCTCTCGATAGTCAATGCACAACTGAAGTGATCCATCTTTCTTTTGAACGAATAATACCGGTGCACCCTAGGGAGAAACACTTGGCTGAATATAACCTTTGTCCATCAGTTCTTCAAGTTGCTTCTTCAACTCATACGTCTCGGTGGGTGCCATCTAATATGGCACCTTGGAAAGAGGTGTGGCTTCCAGCTCTAGCTCGAATGAAAACTCTATGTCTCGTTGTGGATGTAACCCAGGTAATTCGTCAGGAAATACATCCAGAAATTCATTTACAACATGAATAGATTAAAGTTCTATCATTCCTTCTTCTTTCTTCATTGCATAACACCAATATACGGCACAATCCTGTTGCAGCAGTTTGATAGCCTTCACTGTTTTAATCACTTTTCCTGAGCTCACTGGTCTCCATTCTTCAAATAAATATTCAGAGCCATCCTCAACTATCATCGAGATGTTTCTCTCATGATAATTCATAATAGCTCCGTAACGTTTAAGCTAATCATCTCCGAGAATCAGATCATCTCCTTGAATTTCCACCACGTTCATATTTGAAGGCCAATCTTTACCTCCGATTGATATAGGAAAACTCCTAGCTTCTACATTCCCCATAATTCTTTCTCACTCGAAAACCCCATAATATAAGACTCACATTCATGAAAACACGAAATTTTTAAACGATTTACACAAGACAGTGATATAAATGAATGTGTAGCTCCCGCATCGAACAAAACACTAACTGGTTGCGAAAGGATCTGAATCATACCTTATGCAACTATTATACTCTGGTCGTCTGCCCTCCTCATTTCATAAAGGCGCGGAGGAATGGATCCAGCAATTGATGCTTCCTTCCTGTTATATTGTCCTCTGCCTCTTCCTCGGCCAAAATTCTAATGTAGCTGAACACTCTGCTGAGTTTGGTTGACACTTGCCTCTTTATGGACAGGTTGTAGAGTATGAACCCCAAAAAATCTAGTAGCATCTCTGCAGAACATTGCACGATGCCCTTTTTGTCAATATTCATAACACGTTATCAAAGGAAATGAACAGTCACGCCAAAGATGCCCTGATCGACCACAATTAAAGCATTTTCTTGTTGCATCTGCAAATGTCGATACTGATCTGGAAATCTTTCCACCCATTGATGGATGTGGTGCCTCCTGAATGAGTGAAATGACGATTGGGCTTTACGGGCCCCACTATTTTCTGCTCTACAAAACCACCAGAGACCTTCTGTTTCATAGACTCAGAAAACTTTTCCACAACTACCTCTTTCATCTAGTATGACAGAGCTTTATCTTGATACTGGCGGAGAGTGGTGCATTCAAATCCTGACATATATCTCTGTATTTTCGGCTTCATCCTCATATCAAAGTGAAACATCATTTCTGCATCGGTCCTGACAAGGTGTCGAACAAATGCCAGTTTCTGATTAAAGGTCTTCATCGCTTGAGATACAGGTACGTTTGAAGGTTGCACGGAGAAGAATTCTCGAAATTTAGCTTCCCGGATCGGATGAGGGCAGTAGTGCGCTTCCATCATTAGCTTGAATTCTCCCCGATCAGCATCATAGTCAATAGGTCGGATAGCTTCCCACCACTCAGACGCTTCTCCAGTCAGAAAATATTGGGCGATAAAGGTTCTTCGATCGTCCGGACAGTTAGTTCCTGCAAATATATTATCTAACTCCTTTAGCCATTGATCCCATGTCGACGTTTCAGAAAAACCATCAAACTTTGGTGGATGCATCTTCGCCACCTCTTGTATCCACCTGTCTCCTCAATACCCCAAGTCTGGTATGCCTTATTGTCCCTCCACTAGTTGAAGGCCTATCGCCACCTACATTCTGTCCACCACTTGAGCAAATTGAGTCATTTGGTTGACCCCTTGATGAAGTATGTCGGTAACAGCAGGATTGCCATTCACCTCCACAGTTTGCTCTTGATTATTGTTGATGGATTCCCGTTGCTCATCAGTACTGAAGTTAGCCTTATTTGACAGCGAATCTGGGGCAGAGGTTGAAGCTTCTCTCTCAGCATGTCCACGTCCGCATCCACGACCGCGACCGCGTCCACGACCTCTTCTCAACACACTATAGGCATTTATACTCAATACACGAGGAACAATATCATTCTAACATTTAATTATCGTAACGGGCATAACATTAAAGGACACTAATAGAGTCTCACAGAACTTACAACCATAGCTTGCATGAAGACGTAGGTGGTACAGTGATGTTATTTGCAGCCGGTCAACCGAAAGACAAATCTGGACCCTAAATTAACCCGATTGCCAAGATATCCATAAATCTTAGCTGTGTTACCATATTCTGTAACACCCCGAGATATTCAGGATTATTATAGCATCGTAAATCCTTTATATAAGGATTTACTAGGCTAGGAATTTAAAACAACATTATTAAATACCAACAGTAAAATTTATTATTACATACCGAATTTCAAAAGAATAAAAAAACACCAAACAGTAAACAATACAATACCATCCAAACAATGCAAAGCAACGACGTACTCGAGTACTTATTAAAAACACAACACAGGTGAAAGGACTATCCAGACCGTTAACATCACTCTACACCCCCATCGTCATGTAGCTCATGTGGTTGTTTTCCAGCTCTCCTGGATCCTGAACATAAAATACATGTCCACTTCCAAAGGTGTTAGCACAACGATGCTAGTACAAGTATGGTAATTATTCAACATAGCTTATTCAACAATTCATGAAGGATGATAACAACAATAATGACAACAACAACAAGCCTCTTCTACGAGAAGACTAACAATGCATGACATAACATGACAACCTCAACATACTCATGGTAGTCCAACGATCCAGCGCGCACAGCATAGATGTCCACGATGATCCCGTCGGACCAACACGTGGTGGAAAACCCGTCCAACTATCCAGCGCACACAGCATAGACCTAAGATGATCTTGTCGGACCAACACATGGTGGACAAACAACTACAACACATATGCATGACAACATAAATGACATCAACATAGACAAACACAATTAAAGTACTTTTCTTATAATGACGACAAGGATTAAATACTTCGACGAGCACCAAAACACTCGAAGGTCGTCCCTTCGTCTAACCACTTGCAAGCTGCGAACCTAAAATAATAATAACAAAGAGTTCAACTTGCGTATACATAACTAACACGAGGGCATCTAACTTACTTAACTAAGATCAAGTAAGTCATTCTACATGCGGTCAACTTCATGGTTCAAACATCCGACGAACACATATCTCATGCGAATTGAATGATCCTAATAGGGATAAGATGTTGACGTCTTCGAATTCAAGGATAAACATGTCATCACAATTCCATACTCCAATCTCGATTATAAATTCTTATACGCGGTTCGGCTAATCTATGATTGATATAATTGTTACCAACATCATCACTTCATTCTAACTTTCATCATGAAGATTAGCTAATCAATCAACCCTTACAAGACATGACGAAAACCCTCAGTGTTCATATAACGAAGGTGAAGCCTTTGATCATTTCGAAAACATCATCCAATGTACGTTTACAATCTCAGAAAACTTCCCCCTACTTGTTCAACATAACGAGGCTCGTACTATAATGATCTTAACAATGGCATACCTAAGCATAATCATTCCAACTTCCTTAAACATGGTGTTTGGTTAAATAAGTCATCCATGGAACCTAATAATCTCAGTAGCATGTTCATAACATTCTTAAGAACACGAGTTCGAGGTTGGAGATAGCATCAACATACTTTAATATGAAGATAAACGTCAAGGACAATCGGTAGAATACAACACCAGAAGTTTGAGCACTAGTCCAAGATGTCTTCCATCTTCAACAACCAAGTAGAAAGGCTAATATACTAGTTTTGTAAGGTTGGAAGGTCTGGGGAGAGGTAAGGTTCGGACAAAACGAGTGAGAGAATGAAATGGGTGATGTCCTATTTATAGAAAATAGCAATTAACGTACGTTATCCCTTACACCTAGCGTATGGTAATGGGTTACGAAGCTCACTGTATCAATCTGCCTCCAGTCTTGTGTATGCTATCAGACATTACGTACGCTACCAGCTGCCATTAACGTACATTAACTAGTAGTATAGCATACACTAACGATTTTACGAACCTTACTATTTGTTTTGTCCTTGTTTTAGCGTACGCTAACCACATTACGTAGCGTACGCTAAACATCATTGACTTTACTTTTCCAAGAAGTGTCCTGGTTCATGCAGGGATGTAACGCCCCAACTTTCTAGGGGTAATTATAGGGGAAAATAAGTAAAAAGGTAAATTTTGATGAAAAATAATTTCCTTTGAGAATATTAAAATTCTCGCCTACAAAGTCGAGTCGCTATACTGACTAAAAATAAATACCCTTTAATTAAGGCAACAACACATCATAGATGAGGGATAATAATTGCGGCGGAAGAATAAATTATAAATTGTTAATTTCTAATCAAAGTTTCCCCAAATAAATTCCAAAACATTAGACATAAAGAAAAACATCATTTAATAAAAAAATTCATCATATGCCCTCTCGGCTCGCTCCTTCGTCCATCCGGCTCGGTTTAACATGTGGGATCAATAAAGGTGGGGATGAGCTTCCTTCATCTTGTGGAAATCAGACATATCACAGTAATTTACAATCTCATGGAAAGAATTTAAATGATTATTCTGCCAATAACATTTTCCTCAACATGAATACATACACACAATACCACACATAACATGAATCGAGCATACATGTGAATATTGAGGTTGTGTAGATATCCCCACACAACATATATCTTAAGATAGCCTCTTTACACGTATACAGGTGAGCCTGATTTACAACATGTATCATCAATTTTAAACATGAATAGAATATCACATATACAATCCAATTAAAGCAATTAAAGTGATAGTGAAAATTCCCACCTAAATAAATGCTGCTGCTTGAACTTGAATATGAAGATGCTCAACTCATAGTCCTAAGCCCGTAAATTCTCGTTAATGTCTACATATAATAATAATTTAATCATTATAAAATATTATGATATAATGACTGAAATTAAAATATCTCCATAAAATTGGACTAATTATTAATATTAGTTTTAGAGTTAACATTATTAATGTTTGGGTCAAAATAGGACTGAATTGAAGGTATAAAAATCTGTCTGGGATCAAATCAGAATAATTAAAAGTGTCTGGGGTTAAATCCAATGTTGCTGGAAAAATGAGGGCTAACTTGAAAAACCCTAAAATCTCGCGGGTATAAATACCCTAACCCAAACCCTCAGCCGACACCCAACCCTCAATTCTCACCTCTCTTCCCATGGACTCCCTTCTCTCTCTAAAATGCAGAAGTCGATCGACTCCTACTGCAAATATAAAATCATCGCTCCCCCTCTCTCTCCCTCTTCACACCTCAAGGTCAGAAACACATGAATCTGTCTATCTCTCTACAAGTCTTACATGACATATACATAAATATATCACGCAGGCCTGGAAATTGAACATTGACCAGCTGTGATGGGGGTTCGAAAGTCGGCGATGATTTGGGATCTCGGTCCGGTGCTGTGATTTCGATCGGAGGTTTTGGAAAAATAGGGCGACAACAGCGGCGATTGAAGCTTACCGTGAACAACGGTCTTCTCCGGTGAATCAAAGGTGACTGGAAGTTCGGGTTTCGGGTTGTAATAATCGGACGGACTCGTATGAGAAGGCAAGTCGGGTCAGAGTTTGATTCGGTTTTGAATGTTCAGTTTCGGGCTCAGTCCGATTTCGGGATTCTTATGTTCAGGTAAGTGAAAAATATTGGGTTTTGATTTGGTATTTGGCTTGAATCATTCGGGTTTCTGAATATGGTTTAGAGTTTTCTGAGTTGCTGGTTTGATTCGTGATAGTGCCTGGATTAGGTTGATTTCTGGTTCGAGGCTTCAATCCGGAAAGGGTTTAAGTCAGCGGCGGTTGGCTACTGGCTCTGAGCTGGGTTCCGAATTGGGGTTTTAACTTGGGGGATTTGGTGTTGTTTTGTGGTTCCACCGAGGGCAGTGGACATTTATTAACACAGGTGAATCAATATGACAGTTTATACATATGGACATCAAGTATGAAGAGGGGAGGAGATTGATTTACCTCCCGTTGGAGAAAAGTTGAGAAGATGAGATTTTGGCTGAAGATGCTTAGAGTTTGTAGAAAAGATTAAATCTGGTGCTGGTTCGGCCGTGCAGTAGGAAGATGGTGTCTCCTTCTTCTTCTTCTTTGTATCGTAAATTTTTCTGGCGAAGAACTCACAGGCAGCTTTCTGTCGATGAATGTATGGTGTACCGTATTTTTTTTTTCTTTTTTTGTTTTCCTCTGGATGCTGATCGATTTGTAAAGAATTGCAGTAGGATTAATAGTATATTTATAGATAGATTTTTAAGTGTTTTAGTTGGATTAGGATTGTATGTTGGATATGTATCAAGAAGTTTGATAAAGTGAAAGAACTGTAATGACGAACGATCGACTGGGAAAAGAAGAGTTCTTAATTATGGTTAGTTTAGTTTAATCATAGTTGGTTAATTTAAGACACATGGTTAAATATAAATGATATAATAATAATAATAATAGTAATAATAGTAATGTAAAAGTAATAATTTAGTAATATTGATAATAATATCTAAAAAATGATAATGAGAATAATAATAATATTAGTACTAATAAAAACAGTAATACTAATATTATCGATCATAATAATGATAACATTAATAATAATAGTGTTAGTATTATACCTGGATGAATAATAACACAATTATAAAATATAAACAATGACTACTTGAATATATATATGACAAAATGACTAGAACTTGTGATACATCGACATAAATATTCATGATCGTCTAAATGAAATTAAATGTATTGACTTGTATGTGAAGTGAAAATAATTGTATAACAATTACTCACTCGCTAATGAAATAAGACTAAATGAAATGCATTATTAATATAATAATATTATATTATGAAAATGACGGACATTACAAGGGAAATATGTCTGCATCTTCGTCCGGCCCTATACGCCGACCATGTCTCAATCCGGTGTTGACTGCCTCTTGCATACGCTAAGCATACATCATAACGTACGCTAGCCCTGGTTAGTAGCATACACTAGGTACATTAGTTTGCGTACGCTAGTATCATGCAGGCACATGCATGAATTAGCACACTCTACCCAATACGATTATAAATATTGGAGTAGGATACGGTAAATTCATACTTCAATTTAATTATACGACATAATCAAATACCACAAGGTTCAAATACAAATGAAAATACAAAACAATTATCCGGGTATTACAGCTTTCCTCTTGTCTTCTTTTCTGCCCATATCCTTCTTTTCTTCATCCTTCTTAAGGTCAGGGCAGTCAAACTGGATGTGTCACGTCTTATGACAGTTATAGCATTCCACTTTCCAATTCCTAGATTTTTGATTTCTCCTGGGATTCTCCTTGTAGTTCTTCTTATATTTCGAGTAATTCTTTCTGAAATTACTGAATCTTTGCATTACAAATGCCATTTCTTCCTCACAGTTTAGAGGACTTGGAGGATTGACTTCAGCTAGGTTCTTTGTAGGGGACTTGACTACAAAGGCAATTCCTTTTTCTGTTGGCTCACTGGATGATGAGCAGGGCAGCTCAAACTCAAAGGAATGGCCTTTTGGTATTTTTTTTTCAAATTTGGTTTATTTCGTAAAATTGATTCCCTAAACTAATTTGTTAGTATGTAAGCCTTGAGGTCTGAGAATAGCTATTGGATCTTAATTTTGTTAAGATCTTTTGATTCCCTCATGGCTACTGCCTTCATGCTCTATTCTGGGGTGGGAGATCTTAGAACTTTTAGTGCCATATCTCGGTTGCCATAAGTTTTACCAAGAGAGTTGATTCATTTATGATTTCATTCTTTATTTTGAAATTGTCAAACTTTTGAGTAGCTATTGATAATTTGTTTTCCTTGATCAGCTCATTTTCTTCACAAATTACAGCTAATATGTCCCATATATCCTTGGCATTTTTACATTCTTGATTTCACCATGGTAGCTTTATCAAGAGTTTGACATAAAATATCTCTGGCTCAGTTGTTAAGGTTGGCCAGTTTCCTTTCTTCGGTGCTCAGCTCTGTTCTTTTCTTGGGAATCTGCTTTGGTTTCCCAGCTGCAATTTCTTCATTTGAATTATCCTTCAGGTAGATAAAAGGTCCATCTTCTATTATACACCATATGTCGTCATGTATGGATGATAAATGTGCCTGCATTCTTATCTTCCAAAGGTCATATTCATCAACATAGAAAACATGAAGTCTAGAGTACATGTGTTGCATGTGTTCTATTATAATGGGAGATTTAAAAAATATACTCAAGTATATTTGGATCTGCTTTGATGTTTTGTACCAACCGCTCTGATACCACTTGTAGGTCACAAATACGTCAGGTACAAGTCTAGAAGGGGGGTGAATAGACTTGTAAAATCTTTTGCTAAATAACTATTTGAAAACTCCCAGCTGAGATTTAGTGCAACTAAGTTAACTCGACTGAGTTTAATGCAGTTATCGTTTATCAGCTGTAAAATTGTTTTGCGAAAGATAGCTGACTTTTAATGCAACAGTTAGGATGAATGCAACAGTTACGTATGATGATAAAAACAATAAATCAGACAGCACTTATAGTGATTTCAGAGGTGGGGTAATCCTCTAATAGTCCACTTCTCTCCAAACCAGTTGAAGATAAATTCATTATAACTTACCAGTGAAATCATGTTACAATGAATTTAGTTACAACAGCTTTCAACCAGTGAAAACCCATAGCCGTTGTAACTCCTTCCCTTGGTTGCCTAACACTTCAAAACCCTTTGATGCCTCAACAACTCGCTAGTTAACTATCACCTTCCAATCAAGAACTCGTGGATGTCGTACAACCTCTTACTCTCAAGAACTTCGTTCAAGAAAGTACCCCGTACTCAAACTTTTAAGACAAGAGTGTTTGTCTTCTCTAACTTGAGAGCTTCTCTGTATATGATACTTTATGATCTTGCTCTTCACGAAGCTATAGTTGTATATTGCTTTCATTTGATTTGATTGCTTGTAAGTATAGTTCACATCGTACTTTTGCTCAAGTGTTCTTCAGATATTTATAGTATGATCTTTGAGCTCTTCATATACATTGCATCCTGGAACAAATCCGTCTTTCGGAGAGTGGACTTTATTATTTAGCTTTTCATCTCTCTGGAAAGTATTCAGGGCGAGAATCTCGAGGAATATTCTATTCCTTAAATTCTGGGAATTATCACTTTGTCTCATTAGCTTTCTTTACGTCTGCATGTGATTTGCGGTCTTTGTTGACTTTTCAATGTTTGATGACGTGGACATAGCTGGTGTTCAAAACTTGGATGATATTCTGTCTGGATAAAAACTTGGCTAATGTTCTGCCTTGGTCAAACCTGGCTGATATTTTGCTTTGACCGAAACCTGACTGATGTCTGTCTGGTCAACCTTAGCTGATATTCTCCTTTGACCAAACACGGATGATGTCTGACTGTTTTATGCTTAGCCAAAATTGTCTGTAGTGATGCTCAGCGGTACTTGTGACTTAGTCAAATCCGGCTGATATTTTGTCTTTGAACAAAACCCGACTGATATTTCATTCGGTCAAACTTAGCTGAGATTTGCTTTGACCAAAACCCGACTGATATTTTTATTTAGTAAAGCTCAACTGGTATTTACCCAACTGATTTTAGGTTGTTCTATACTTAGCCAAGATTCAATCTGATCAACATGATCAATACTTAGCCTAATCTTTTAAAGGTCTATAGAAGATACTCATTTGGTTCTTCTTTACAATGCCAAATAATTTAAACATACATTTGATATAAACTTCGAATACAAGGATGACATCATAAAAATCTCAAAAAAGTATTCCTAACAAGCCCATGGCGAGAAACTAGTCGATTTCATTTGGAAACCTCTCATCTACCGCTCAGGGATCCCCCAATCCATCATATCAGACAATGCCAATAAGTTCGAAAATAGAAAATTCAAGACATTCTACGACAACCTCCACATACGGAATAACATTTCCACGCCATACTAACCCCAACCCTGTAATACCCGAGATTTTCGTTTCTGGTTACTATGAATTAATTGTCGGTTATACCGGTTATTTTGTCCTGTTGATGATTAGTTGGATATCTTCCCTATGTTGTGTACGGTATGATGTATAATGTCGTGGTGTTCGTCGTATACGACTTGTCGTTGTGTAGGTCATACAGATCATGTGTTTCGTGCTTCGTTGTGTATTTGTGTTTAATTCGGATTGTTGGTATGTCCGTTAGCGTTTCATTCATGTTGTATAATCGTTGTCCTGTCAAGGAGTTCCGTTGTTGTGTTGAATTTCTGGAACTGTCCTGCTGCCTGTGTAGTGGGCATAGCGCACGCTATGTAGTAGTGTAGCGCATGCTAATATTTGGTGATAGCTCACGCTATTATGGCACATAGCGCATGCTACCTGGATAGGCCGAGATAGCCCAGAAGCTACTGGACTAGAATCACAACTCGTTAGCGCACGCTATTGCGCTAGTTAGGCATGCTATCGTGCTAGTTAACGCACACTATTGTGTTTGTTAGCGCACGCTAACTGTTAGTCTGAGACGATCCATAACCCACTGGACTAAATTGGGACACGCTAGCATACGCTAGATTACTTGATTAGCGCACGCTAAGTTTACTGCTAGACATAATGTACTAAATCATTGCCCCGTTAGAGCGCGCTAAGGGGGAGTGTTATGGCACGCTAAATCTCACCTGTATATATAGGGTAGCAGAAGTCAACTTCGTCATTTTCTTTCCTTCTTTCTCTCCTTTGGCGATCCATGGTGATTTGGGATGAGGTAGTCCAGATTTCCGGCCAGATGTCATCATCCATAAACACATTTGAGTTCCTAGTACGGATCTAACAACATCCCAACATCTTTCACCGTTTTAATCAAGGTAAATTCTTAGAATATTAATTTTGGGTATTTTGGGGGTTTTGTGCTTGGTTTCATTTTCAACCTTTTGATGGATCGGGTGTTGTTGATCGTGCTCTATGGATTGTATATCCATATTTTGAGTTTGACCAACTCGATTGATGATTCAAGTATTCTTGAGGAACCTTGAACATTTAATGTTCGATTAAATGTCTCAATGGCTTTCCCTCCGAGTGTTGGGTGCATTTCTCGTTGCATTTAGTTTTTATATGCGTCGTAATCGGGTTGTCGTTGTTTTCTCGCGGAGATTATAGGTTTTCGAGGCTTTTCGGTTGAGTCGTGTTCTCCAGAGAATTCGCGTGCCGATATCGAGGCAAGTATCTTGCCCATGCTTTTCGTTTTCCGTAGATACCATAATTGGTAATCGATTATGTGTGTTATTTGAGTACTCATAATGAACTTTCAAAGGATTGGTATAATCTCGTTAACAGCTTTATTTCAAAATGCTTGAGTACTTTGTGAATGGATAAATTTTACGAATGTGTTGTATTGTGGTTGCTAATCGAAGTATATTTTCTTCTGTTATGCGGCTATTAAAGCTCTCTGTCCCCGTTAAGGGTGGTATGTTGGAATGCATATTTATTTGGTTGGTGTGAAATGTCATGTTGTATTACTTGCTGACTCCTTTGTGAGGAGGTGGTACTATTCAGTGTTGTTTGAGAATTATATCTTCTCGTGGTGTGTGATTGTATATATTCACTCTGGGATGGACTGATGAGTCCTCAGAGGGTTCCGTTGCTGTTGGTGCGGTTCCAAGAATAAATATTGGATTAACCACTCTGCGAGGATCCTATGGGGCCTAAGAGGGTTCCGTTGCCTCTGGTGCGGTTCTATGGTTAATCATGCATATAAATGAAATATGACGTACAATGAGACTTAGTTACTCCGGAATACTAGTCTTGAATTCGATTGATTATATATATTCACTCTGGGATGGACTGACGAGTCCTCAGAGGGTTCCATTGCCGTTGGTACGGTTCCAAGAATATTTTTGGGGTTAACCACTCTGGGAGGGTCCGATGGGGGCCAGAGGATTCCGTTGCCATTGGTGCGGTTCCATGGTTGATCACGTATGTATTGAAATGAGATGTTATAAGATTTAGTTATTCCAGAATACTAATCTTGAATTATATGATTTCATTTACTCACCATCGATTGCAGGTGACCCTAAGCTAATTACTATTGTTTGGTTCAGGTTATTATATTCGTGGAATATGATGTGTATGGCTCGTAATTGCACTTTATACTTGTACTAGCAAAATGGTGGAATTTTGCTAACCCCCGAGTAATCGGGGGGTGGATGTCTGTATTGCATTCAGGTATGTGCAGGATTCTTGGGGAGCAAACCATGAGATCGGTACGGAGGATGATGAAAGATAAACGATACTAATCACATGAAGACTAGTACTTGGTACTGGTGGCCGTATTGTATTTTCTTCTCTGCTGTAGTGTTTTCCCGTCGTATGAGAGTGTTGTTGTATTTTGACCCTTGCATGGGTATGAGTCAAGATAGAGATGTATATGAAGTTTCAGTTATATATTATTGATGAAAGGCCAAATCGGCCTACTGATTCGTACTTAGCCATGTTGGCATTTGTTTTTATGTCTTGTTAACTATCATTTTTACACATGTTTCTATAAGGTTTTCCGAGATCTTAAGATCCTAAAATATGTGGAATTGTGTTGTTTATGCTTAAATTGTGTTTGTTGGACTCGATCACGCTTGGGTATATTTGGTTGCTTTGATAGGTGTTTTTAAGGCCACTATCAAGCATGAACGAAGGTCCAACCCCCGATACATATCGAGTGATGCATGAACGAAATATCGAGCCGAAAAAGACTGAAAAATAGAGTCAGAACAGACTGACACGACCTGGGCCGTGTCAAAGCAACCCGACTGTGTCAACTAACCCGACCGTGTCAAACGACACGGGCCGTGTCAACTGACACGGTCAACGACCCGATCGAGTTGCACGTCCAGCAACTTTTGGAAATCTAAAGCACTTCGACACGGGCCGTGTCACTTTTCGGTGCAAAGTCCCTTGATTGACGTTTTTACACGGTTTGAACAAGAATTTTTGGCTTTTTGGCTTGATAGAAAGGCCTTGGACTGGACTTGAGGAGGATATTCAAACTTGGAGAGTTGGTGAGGATTGAAAAAAAACACAAGATTGAGAGAAAAACTTACCAAAAGGAGGAGACTTTGAAGAAAACACAAGGATGAACACATCAAGAACACTTGAAGGCTTGAACCGGGACCACTCAAGACACCATCCGAGTTTTATCTTCTTCCTATCTTTTACTCATTTTTGTTATTTATTTAGCTTGAACATAAGATTATTGATTTTTCTTTCATTGCCATGTCCGGCTAAACTTGTTAGATTCCGGGCATGCGAGTACGTTGATTTACTATGGTTTTGAAGGATTGATGATTATATATTTCTAGTGTGATTTCTTTATCAAATACTTGATTTTAATTCATATTAGAACACTTGATCAATATTTTTACATGTTTAACTTAATTGCTCATAATTCGAGAGAAGAGGACATTAATAGATTTTCGAGTATTTGACATAGTTAATTACGTGATTGAGAAATCGGTGATAAACTATGATGATATTTAATTTTATGAACATTTGGAGTTAGATAATTTATAATAGAAGGAGACGTTATTATATGTTGTTTAATCTATGTTTTATTGCATCTCGAGAGGGACTTTAAAATATTGTTGTAGTTATCATTTTAGAAACGCACATAGAATTCTTTGAAATCAATCCCGATTAAACTTAGTAATCAATGGAAACGTAGCCTTGGAATATATCTTTCAAAACTCTTAAAACTCCTTTCGATTCAAATATTACACTTGTTTAAATTAATTTTCATTATTCTATTTCGTTTAGTAAACCATTTATCCACCTCAACGATCGTCTCGATAAAATTGAGATCACTATAATCTAGTAATCATTACATTAGGAATAATTACTCTCTATGGAATACGACCTTGCTCGCCGCTTCCTACATTTACTCCGTACACTTGCGAATTGTTTAAAATATAGCGAACACGTTTTTGGCTCCGTTACCGGGAACTAATTTATTTTATTAGTATTGATATTGCGATAAGTGCTTCTAGTCCTACTTTAGACATTTTTTTTGTTGCATAATTCATGTTGTGCAAATTTATCTCCTACTCGGGAAGTGTATGAACACCCATTCATCTCGAGTGCCTTTAGAAACTTTCATCCCGGAAGTAGAAGCATTTGCCCGAAGAACAAGTGATACCTCAAGGAAACTAAGAATGGATCTTTTTGAAGACATGGAGAGAGCAGGAGACAACACGGGGATGAATAACACGAAAACAAGAAATGAAAATGCAATAATCCAGGACAACGGTGGCGGACGGATTGAAAATCCAGCAACTAGGGTGCAGTCAATTCGGGATGGATTCCGACCAAATCTTGACCGAAACTTTGGGGAACTTACTCATGTTCCAATCAATGCTCTGAATTTCGAGTTGAAGCCCGCTCTAATTTCAATGGTTCAACAGAATCAATTCGAAGGATTTGCTGTCGAAGATCCGCATGCTCATCTCACACATTTCATGCAAATTTGTGATACTATCAAAATGAATAGGGTCTCGGATGATGCAATACGCTTACGACTGTTTCCATTCTCTTTGAGAGAGAAAGCAAGAAACTGGCTTGGGACTTTAGCTCCGGGAAGTATAAGTACATGGGAGGATTTGAGCGAAAAATTCTTGTTCAAATTTTTCCCACCTAACAAGACGATGAAGCTAAAAAGTGAGATTACTCAATTTCATCAGTTGGAGTCCGAACCATTATATGAAGCATGGGAATGTTTCAAAGATTTACTAAGGCGATGTCCTCGACATGGTTTCCCAGAAGACCAACAAATGTGTTTCTTCTACAATGGTCTTAGGGGAGAAACGAGGAATTTCATTGATGCTTCCACGGGAGGGGCATTGCTAGCAAGAAGCGCTAAAGAAGCTTTTGGATTAATAGAAGAAATGGCTATGAACAGTTATCAATGTCCGATGGAAAGAGCAAATGTTAGAAGGGTGGCTGAGGTATCCGATTCGGACCCTATCAAGGCACTAACCGCGCAAATGACGATGTTAACTAATCGGCTGGAGGCCCTAACAAAGGGAGGAGATGCGACAATAGCTCCTCAAGGAAGTACACTACCGTCCAACCCATTGGAAGAGGCTCATTACATTTATAATCGGAATTTCAATAATTTCCGGAATAATCCACCTCCGGGTTTCTACCATCCCTCCAACAGGAATCATGAAAATTTTAGCTATGCTAATCAAAAAAATGCTTTACAACTGCTAACCGGATTCAAAGTGTCAAATGGTGAAATAATTGAAGAATCGAAGCCTACTTCTGTTGGAGCAATATCGGTATTTGCACTATGTTGTGCGGAAGCGTAAATAAATGAAGTGCAGAAAATAAATTGACCCAAGGATTTATAGAGGTTCGGCCAAAACGAGCCTACGTCCTCTCTCAGTATTTTTTCTTTTCTCTCTCTTGTATGATTTCATGTATAACACTCAATCACGAATCAATATAAGCTCAAGAACAACAACTATAATGTTTACAATGATATCTCAAGTATGATTGCTTTGCTCAATGTTGTTGTATGGATTGATACTAAATGGTTTGGTATTTATAGCCATTTTCCTCCAACTGGCCGTTAGCCTTCTGAGCCTTATTTATGTACGTTATCACCCTTTCATTATGTACGTTAGCGTCATTACGTACATTAACATCAATATGTTACATACGTTATACTTCATGCAAATCAGTCCAGTAGCCTTCGTTTTATGTGTTACATACGTTAGCAAATTACCCATTACGTACGTTAATATTTGTCAAACATATCCGTTGCTTGCTGACCTATGACATGATGTCATCTCCAACGTTCTTCTTGTTTGAATACTGAAACACTTCGTTACGTACGTTGTCTCCCATGCTTTACGTACGTTAACTTAGTATCATTACGTACGTTAAGAGCACACTGTTACGTACGTTGTGCTTGTTCTGACCAGATTTTTGCGACTTCGATTTCTTCGTTGGTTTACTTCGCCTCTTTGTTGTTTTGTTTTGTTTAGTAACTTAATCATCAAAACACTATTCATGAATATGTGAAATAAATATTCCAACAATCTCCCCTTTTTGATGATTACAAAACAACCCTTGAGTTGGATAAATCCTGCAACAATAAAATATATGTATATTATACGAATCAAAGTTTTCGGCTTTGATCGTTTCGTTTGTTTTTCCAATTTTTCTCGTTTCTTGTCATTTTCGACTTCTCCGTGTCATTTTTTCAACTACTTCGTTTCTCCCTCTTTTTGTCTACTTTTCTTTTCTCCTTTTCGACTTCTTCGATTTTAATATTTTTCGACTTCTTCGTCTTTTCTTTTCTCCCCCTTTTTGCATTCTATTTTTCTCGTCATTCTTCCATGACGCTTTTTATTTATCAATTCAACTCCTTTCTCCACCTTTTTGTATTCAGCAAAAAGTGTAATAAAAACGAATAATAAATACCAATTGATGTATATAAAAAAATATGCATTAAAAAGGGTATAACACCCCCGACAAAAATATTTGTTTTTGAAAAAATATACTCCCCCTGAGTAAAATATAAATTATTTAAAAATTAATTTTTGGGGATTCAACCTATAGTTGGTTTTTGTTTAGAGACAGAGACGATATTCGGAATAAAACTTCCTTTGGGAATCCAAATTTTCTTAGTTTTTATCGCCCGTCTTGGGCTTTTGCAATTCGAAATGTGGTGCCCAATTTTCAAACATTTTTCACATTAGGGTATTTTCAAGTTCGCAGATTCGGTTTTAAAATTTTGTTTGAATCCCAACCTCTGTTTGTTCAAAGTAGATTTTTGAACCGAGAGCATTTGTTCAAATTTATCGTTTCCACACGAGAATTTCTTCGTTAAATTTTTGAGCTCGGTTTGACTTTTCAAAAGATCATTCTTCAAAATATTTTCGTTTTCAACACATTGTGAATGATCGGTTTTGATAAACTTTCTCTTTTCAAGAATTTTGAAAATCTCGGTTTCCAATAATTTATTTTCGCTTGGAGGGATTTAATCTCGGATAAAGCATTTTGAAAATCCGTATGCAATAACTCAAATGTTTCAAATAACTCGTCGTGAGAGGATGTACTTACTTAACTTTCGACGTCGCTATCGTCGAATGAGCTTCGTGCCATGAGAGCGAGATTATTTTGATTATTAAAATCATCATTTTCGTCTTCATCGCTCCATGTTGCAATTAACACCTCCTTTTGGGGGTTTGCTCGGTAATTTTTCGCAAAGTGGCCTGGTTTACCACAGACTTGACAGTTGTTGTTGAATTTCTTCATTCCGCCCAAGATGTCTTTTTTTCTCCGGTTTAATAAGGTTTGGAACTTATTAATATTCTTGGCATAATATGCCCATTCTTCGTCACTTACATCAACCGGGATATCTTCTCTTTTTGACATCTTAGCCTTCATGGTATTGATCTTTCCTTCGACTTCGGTTTAGCATTCCGAGATTTTAGGACAATCTCGTAGTTTATAAGTGAACCAATGAGAGCACTAAAATCAAGATTGTTTAAATCTTTAGATTCCATTATCGCCGTAACCATGCCGTCACATTCAATAGGTAGTGATCTTAAGATTTTCTTGATTTTCTCACTACTTGATAATGGTTTACCGAACGAATCTAGTCCATTGGTGATGACCACAAATCGGTCGAGCATGTTGGTGATGGACTCATCACCCTTCATCATGAATAACTCGTAATCATGGAGAAGCATATTGATCTTCGTCTCCTTGACTTGAGTTCTTCCCTCGTGTGTGATTTCAAGGATTTTCCATATCTCTTTAGCACTTTCACACGATGAGATACGATTGACCTCTTCTGGATTTAAGGCACAACATAGAATTTGAGTAGCCTTACAATTTAGATGGTGGTTCTTGTTAGGAATACTTGTTAGATTTTGATGATGTCATTAATATAAAATCAAATGTTTATTATTTGGCAAAAATGTAAGGAAGAACCAAATGAGTATCTTCTATAGGCCAAATATGTTAAGTATAAAACTTGGCAAAATGTAAAGAATAACCAAATGAGTATCTTCTGTAGGCCAAAAATTAGTTAGGCTAAAATCGGCTAAGTACTAAGTACAGCTAAGTCCATCAGAGAGGATCAGTCGAGTCGAGTCAGAGTAGTTCTGGTCAACACATTTTATCAGAGAAGTTTGACCAGACTGCAGCCAAGGTACCTCAGACAAGTCACCTGATCAGATAAGTCACAAACAGTGAACATCAGAGAGGTCCAGACTGCAGAGATGTTAGCTGCTCATCAGCCTAGTCGAAGTCAGCCAAGTACTCCAAGTCCACATCAGCATGCGTTGAAAAGTCAAGTATTACGGAAAGTCACATGCAACGTGAAGAGACAAATTGGAGTGATTCCCGCAAGAGATATGAATTAAAAAAACTATCCAGACCCACCTTGAAGACTTTAATCGTTTTATAATCAAAAGATTCGGCGCATCACATGCAGAGTCTTCACAACGGTCGGAAGATAGATTAAAATAATGGGAATCCAGCCTTGCAACGTTCAGAAAGATTAAACAAAGAAGTCTCTGTAACACCCCAAACTAAGCGGATATTACAGTGCCGTGAATCCCCGACTGGGACCCACCAGGCGAATGAAAATGATGAATTAAATAATATAATTGTAGTACCGAACCACATTATATTACCAAATACTCCGATGAGGAGTTTAAGTACAACACACCAGGACAATACTGAATACTAGTATATTTTATATGAAGATAAAATACACAACACTGAATGAAACGGAGTATCCAAATGAAAGTCTGCAGCGGAAAATAAAGGACAATAACATGAATAACTGAAAGATCGGGGCCCCCTACTAGTATCACTGGGACTCCTCGCCGTCAACATGCTATTCCCGTGCTTTTGCCTTGCCATGACTAAAACAAAATCCCAAATGGGCCGCCATACGTAACAACAATCCTCAAGAGTTGAATAAACACAATCATATATATATATATATATATATGTAGTATAAACCACAAGTTCGATCAAAATGAAACGGTTAGATTATAACCCAATCTTGTTGAAAACATACGCAATCAAACATGCTGTATGAATCAACTAACAGTACGGCTCAAAGGGTGGCGCCACACTACGCCCGGGATGGAAATGTGTCTGTGCACAAGCCACCAACGAGTATCGATCGAATACACACGTGGTCTTGTACCTAATCAGTCTCACGAAGCAATCGACTCGTGTGCACAGTCCAATGTGAGGCCAACAACCAACACACGACATAAATGTGCCCGACATGAAAATCCTACACATACCAACCGGCACGCCAGTATGACCCGGAATGCCACGATATAACAAAAGTGACATCGGAAATGAATAATGACTCACCGAGATGAAATGATAGTGAAATGAATGATAGCTCAATGAAATGATTGGAACCGTCGTTCCTTGTGACTGAAGTGATTAATTGACAATGACAAGTTTTGATACGGTTAACACAATGATGAATGAGTTATGATTATGAATGAACAACCACAAAAGGAAATGAATATCCTTTTAACTGAGTAAGAATCAACTTACACAACACCAGTGACAATTATCCTTCCACGAACAACGTCCTAATTGAGATATCGGTCGCTCGAACAACCTTGAATAACACAATAACCAACAATCCATTCAACATACGTAACAAACATGAATATAACGAACTCAACACGTCGATACGACTAAACCAAGTCCATTGAGGCATTAAGTCAAACACGTTGCGGCCAAACTCCGATTGTTTACAATCAAACCTCAATATACCAATATCAAATCCCCCAAGAAGTGTTTCAAACCAACGAAACATCTTCAATACGATTAATAATCCAAAACGAATATCCAAAAACGTGATTATAACGACAATTAATCGAAAACCCTCAATTCCAACTCGATATTCAAAGTGTTCTTGAATAATCCCTCAATAATCCAATGAATCTTTATACAAACTCATAATCATATACATATCCCTTCATATAACATGATTATAACGTCCAAAACATCATATCTCAACACAAAATCGAAATCCAAGATGTTGAAGAAATTACCTCTTGAAGATCCAACCACTTCGATCCGATGAACACGAGTTAAATCGAGTATCCGAGCTTCCCAAATGAATGAGGATGATGAAAATCTAACACTCAAGTGATTGAGGATGGAAAAATCCCTCCCTCAAGTCTCTCTCTCGGAACAAAATGAAGAAAAGGATGAGAATGATGAAAAAGTCCCGGCCAGCCCTATATAAACTGCCGGAAGTTACGGCCGTAACTCGGCCCTCATACGGCATCCCAGGTCAATGGTCTTACGGCAGAATCGCCAACTCAGACGGCCGAATCGCTTGGCCCAAAATCCTCGCCGACAGACTTACGGCCAGAATCGCCTCCCGAGTTACGGCGTAACTCGCCTTCGCTAAAAACATCTCGCGGCATCCTTACGGCCTGCACCCGCACACCTTACGGCGTAACTCGATGATACGGCCGTATCCGGCCAAACTTACGCGTAAGCCCCCTCGTCGAAAATGACCAGTACTCACTGCACAGACGGCCGTATCCGGCCAAGCCTTATGGCCGTATCTCCTCGCCTTACGGCCGTATGCCGAAACCCTTACGGCCAGAATCGCCGCCCGGCCAAAAACGTCTGGGCACCCTGCTCGACACGTACGGCCGTATCCGGCCAAACCTTACGGCCGTACTGCCCAACTTACGGCCGTATGCCGAAATCCTTACGGCCGTAAGTCCCGCTCGTCCGAAATGGCCTGAAAACAACGAACGTCTATTACGGCCGTATCCGACACTCCTTACGGCCGTAACTCGTTGCTGGACAAGATGAAATTCCGACAACTCCGATTTCTCGCTACGATCGATGAATGATTCGACATACCAAACATTTGCGAACGCGAACAAGTCCAACACATGCCAAAAATGATACTTCCAGCACAAGACTACCAATCACGATGATAATGATAATACTCCCGTTCCGACACTCAAACGGAGATGAAATGACGATCGGTAACCGATACACGGTTACAACATGCCAAATGAACGCAAATGAATAAATCATGACTGATGAATGATTATTAATGAGTGAAAATTACTGAGTGATAATTACCAACTGATAGTTACTGAATGATAATGAATGAATAACAACCGGGTATTACATACTCCCCCCCTTAAAAGGAGTTTCGTCCCCGAAACTAAGGGTCAAACAACTCGGGATAACTCTCCCTCATACTCTCCTCGGTTCCCAAGTAGCCTCTTCGACTCCGTGACTAGACCACTGAAACTTAACCAAAGGAATCGCCTTATTCCTCAACTGTTTGATTTGCCGCTCTAACACTCGTATGGGATGCTCCTCATACGAATGATCATCTGCGATCTCGATTTCGTCGAACTGAAGTATGTGACTCGGGTCGGCAACATACTTCCGCAATTGCGAGACGTGCAATACATTATGAATTTGGCTCAACGCTGGAGGTAAAGCCAATCGATAAGCTAACTCGCCTACTCGATCCAAAATCTCAAACGATCCAATGAATCTCGGACTCAATTTCCCCCATTTTCCGAAACGGAAGATACCTCGACTCGGGGATACCTTGACCAAAACGTGGTCACCCATCTCGAACTCTAGTGGTCGACGATTATCTACATATAATTTCTGTCGATTCTGAGCAGTCAACAGACGACTCCTGATCAAAGCTACCTTCTCCCGGGCGGCTATAAGTATATCGGGCTCGGTGCCGATTGACTCTGATGGGTCGTCCCAACACAAGGGAGATCGACAACGACGACCGTACCAGGCCTCGTAAGGTGCTACCTTCATCGCAGCATGCCAACTATAACTGTACGTGAACTCAATCAACAGTAATTGGGCTTCCCAATCGTCTACTAATCAAGGACGCATGCCCTCAACATGTCCTCCAATGTCTGAAAAGTCCTCTCTGATTGTCCGTCGGACTGAGGATGAAAAACGGTAATGAGATTAAGCTGAGTTCCCATAGCATGATGAACTGATTACCAAAATGAGACACGAATCGCCCGTCACGATCAGAAACGATACTCTTAGGAGTTCCGTGTAATCTCACTATCTCTTTGATGGATAGCTGGGCAAGTCTCTCGGGACCCCACGTATCCTTAATCTCAAGGAAATGAGCTGACTTAGTTAAGCGGTCCACGATCACCCAGATCGTATTCATGCCCCGACGACTCGTCGGCACTCTCGTGATGAAATCCATAGAAATGTCTTCCCACCTCCATTCTGGAATAGGGAGCGGTTTCAGCATACCCGCCGATCGGCGATGCCGACCTCGATCTCGGTCTAAGGAATTCCTGCCAAGCTCCTTCGAATCGATAAACGAGCAAGCATCTGCTCCTGAACGGACTTATGACTCCAGGCGTCGGCGACAATATCCGCCTTGCCTGGGTGGTAAAGGATCTCGATATCATAATCTTTGATTAGTGCCAACCACCATCTTTGTCGCATATTTAACTCCTTCTGAGTAAATATATACTTCAACTCTTGTGATCAGTGAAGATCTGACAGGTGACGCCATAAAGGTAACGACGCCAAATTTCCAACGCGAAAACCACGGCTGCTAGCTCCAGGTCGTGGGTCAGATAATTAATCAGCTAATCCGAGGAAACCTCGGATTTCCTTAACATCTTTCAGAGGTTGCCAATCTCGGATAGCCTCCATCTTCTGAGGGTCGACACGAACTCTGGCAGATGAAATTACATGCCCGAGAAAAGTCACTTCGGACATCCAGAACTCACATTACGAAAACTTTCCATAAAGTTGCTCGCGTTTTAACACGTCGAGAACCTGCTGAAGACGTACCTTGTGTTCCTCTCGATCACGAGAATAAATCAAAATGTCATCGATGAGGACAACAACAAACTGATCCAAAAAGTCGATGCAAACCCAATTCATTAACTCCATGAATACCGCAGGTGCATTAGTTAGCCCGAACGGTATAACTACGAACTCATAATGACCATAGCGTGTACGAAACGCCGTCCTTGCGATACCCGACTCTTGAATTCGCAGCTGATGATATCCAAATCTTCAGTCGACCTAGGAAAAATATTGAAGCTCCCTGAAGTTGATCTAAGAGATCATCAATACGGGGTAGAGGATACTAATCTTGATCATCACCCTGTTCAACTCCTGATAATTAATACACACACGAGACGAGCCACCCTTCTCCTTGACAGATCACACTGGTGCTCCTCACGGGGACGCATTCGGTTGGAGATAACCTTTCTCGAACTATTCTTCAAGTTGAATCTTCAACTCCTGCATTTCGGTCGGGGCCATCCGATATGGTGCCTTCGATAACGGGGATGTACCGGGATCCAACTCACTCCTGAATTCCACTAATCTATGTGAAGGAAACCAGATAACTCGTCTGGAAGTACATCGTAAATCGATGACAATGATACCACGAATGATTGAATATTTCGATTGTCCTAGAATGGTCAATCGATAAAAAGTGATACAATGAATGATTGAACATCTCGATTGCCTTAGAAGGGCCAATCGATGAAAATGATACAATGAATGTTTGAATAACTCGATTGCCTTAGAAAGGCCAGTCGATGAAAATGATACAATGAATGATTGAATGACTCGATTGTCTTAGAAAGGCCAATCGATGGAAATGATACAATGAATGATTGAATAACTCGATTGCCTTAGAAAGGCCAATCGATGAAAATGATACAATGAATGATTGAATAACTCGATTGCCTTAGAAAGGCCAATCGATGAAAATGATACAATGAATGATTGAATAACTCGATTCCCTTAGAAAGGCCAATCGATGAAAATGATACAATGAATGATTGAATAACTCGATTGCCTTAGAAAGGCCAATCGATGAAAATGATACAATGAATGATTGAATAGCTCGATTGCCTTAGAAAGGCCAATCGATGAAAATGATACAATGAATGATTGAATAGCTCGATTGCCTTAGAAAGGCCAATCGATGAAAATGATACAATGAATGATTGAATAACTCGATTGCCTTAGAAAGGCCAACCGATGAAAATGATATAATGAATGATTGAACAATTCGATTGCGGAATTTCTCTATTTCCGTCATAATAATAATTCTTCTGGAACAACGGGGATTACTTCCCTGAAGCACACATTCGACAACCAACGGCGGAAAGATAGCGACCAAACGCTAACAAACACTGAGGATAGTATCAAGACGATCAAACCAATTGATACCGAAAATTACATCGTCCTAAGATAAATTCACCACGATTAGGTCCACCAACCAATCGCGGTCATTAAGCTTAATTCGGTATGATTTCTGAAAAATTTTCCATCGTCAGGTAGACCGATGGTATGAGGTCCACAAGCAATAGGACTATCCCAAAATAAGTCTATTTAAACATGATTCGAAAATAAATGAATTCGGTGCACCAGTATCCAAAAGGTACACACAGGTTGAAATAAAATTACGAGTATAGCGGAGGTCATTCGGGCCACCGGATCGTCGATCCTCCTCATCACATGAATCTGGAACTTGCCGGCCCCCGAACCGGACGCTCCCGTCTGATACATATGAGCCCCAACTCTATTTGCTTCCATTGTCTTAAACGACGTTGACAAAGCAGTCTGATTCTGAAACGCTGATTGCTTCGGGGCCTGAGATGCCGTCGGAGCCGACTTGGAGTCCTTTCGGCAAAAACGGGCCTTATGCCCAAAATTCCCACAATTATGGCACGTGATAGACGGTTTCAGACACTTAGTGCTGTAATGACCCGGCGCTCCACAGTTGAAATAGATGATGGCCGAATTGGCCGCTCGGGATTGAGATCCCGCACGATTATGCACCGTAGGAGGTCGCTCAGAAACGATAGGACTCACACGAGGCTTCTTGAAGGTTGACTGACCGCCTTCGGATTGATTATGCTTCGTTGATTTCTTGCTGACAGATGAAGGTTGTTGTTCAGCACTTTCCTTAGCAGCTGGCTCATACGGGAGAGTTCTCTCGATTAATCCGACCAGAGTGGCGCAATGATGATTGAGCAATTGCACATGGGTCATCATGGCCTGCATAAAAGTGAGTGGATCAACCCGAACATCTTCTGATCGAGCCGAGTCCTGGGTACGATTTCCCGACAGCGAGTGATTATATCCCGGGTTTGCCGCACCGCGCCTCTCCCGTGCATCTCGACAGACTCTCCCCATACTGAAGTAGGAAGGTCGCATAACGATTATATTTCCCGCATGATTATCACATTATGATTATGTCATGAGATGATGAAAATGAGTATACATGCTCTAACTTAGCGATTATATGAATGATTTACTGAAGTGACATGATTATCTGATGAAATTCTTGAAATGATTACCTTGAACAACTTAACAAGATTAATAATATGATCATTCGATCGACAACTGAGTAATGAAATGGATTGATTAATTAATGAGTTAACATGATCGTCCTGATCATTAACTGAGTAATGAAATGAATTAAGTGATTAATAAGTTAACATGATCGTCCTGATCATGATGAATGATGATGTTTGAGGATTGTTAACTGATGAATGATGAATGAATGATTATTGCCAGAAATTATAGCATGGCGTTAGAAGTCTTACAGTTCTTTCGGTCTGATTGGCTCGACATTTGCACAGGTCACACGTGACGCGAAAGTCCAATGATACTAGTCTGATGACGATGATTTCAAATGAGACATGACTCGGGAGGTAGTATTCAAAACCACGCTCTGATACCAACTCTGTAACACCCCAAACTAGGCGGATATTACAGTGCCGTGAATCCCCGACTGGGACCCACCAGGCGAATGAAAATGATGAATTAAATAATATAATTGTAGTACCGAACCACATTATATTACCAAATACTCCGATGAGGAGTTTAAGTACAACACACCGGGACAATACCGAATACTAGTATATTTTATATGAAGATAAAATACACAACACTGAATGAAACGGAGTATCCAAATGAAAGTCTGCAGCGGAAAATAAAGGACAATAACATGAATAACTGAAAGATCGGGTCCCCCTACTAGTATCACTGGGACTCCTCGCCGTCAACATGCTATTTCCGTGCTTTTGCCTTGCCATGACCTGAAAAACAAAATCCTCAAATGGGTCATACGTAACAATCCTCAAGAGTTGAATAAACACAATCATATATATATGTAGTATAAACCACAAGTTCGATCAAAATGAAACGGTTAGATTATAACCCAATCTTGTTGAAAACATATGCAATCAAACATGCTGTATGAATCAACTAACAGTACGGCTCAAAGGGTGGCGCCACACTACGCCCGGGATGGAAATGTGTCCGTGCACAAGCCACCAACGAGTATCGATCGAATACACGCATGGTCTTGTACCTAATCAGTCTCACGAAGCAATCGACTCGTGTGCACAGTCCAATGTGAGGCCAACAACCAACACACGACATAAATGTGCCCGACATGAAAATCCTACACATACCAACCGGCACGCTTGAGATGACCGGAATGCCACGATATAACAAAAGTGACATCGGAAACGAATAATGACTCACCGAGATGAAATGATAGTGAAATGAATGATAGCTCAATGAAATGATTGGAACCGTCGTTCCTTGTGACTGAAGTGATTAATTGACAATGACAAGTTTTGATACGGTTAACACAATGATGAATGAGTTATGATTATGAATGAACAACCACAAAAGGAAATGAATATCCTTTTAACTGAGTAAGAATCAACTTACACAACACCGGTGACAATTATCCTTCCACGAACAACGTCCTAATTGAGATATCGGTCGCTCGAACAACCTTGAATAACACAATAACCAACAATGTGTTCAACATACGTAACAAACATGAATATAACGAACTCAACACGTCGATACGACTAAACCAAGTCCATTGAGGCATTAAATCAAACACGTTGCGGGCAAACTCCGATTGTTTACAATCAAACCTCAATATACCAATATCAAATCCCCCAAGAAGTGTTTCAAACCAACAAAACATCTTCAATACGATTAATAATCCAAAACGAATATCCAAAAACGTTATTATAACGACAATTAATCGAAAACCCCCAATTCCAACTCGATATTCAAAGTGTTCTTGAATAATCCCTCAATAATCCAATGAATCTTTATACAAACTCATAATCATATACATATCCCTTCATATAACATGATTATAACGTCCAAAACATCATATCTCAACACAAAATCGAAATCCAAGATGTTGAAGAAATTACCTCTTGAAGATCCAACCACTTCGATCCGATGAACACGGGTTAAATCGAGTATCCGAGCTTCCCAAATGAATGAGGATGATGAAAATCTAACACTCAAGTGATTGAGGATGGAAAAATCCCTCCCTCAAGTCTCTCTCTCGGAACAAAATGAAGAAAATGATGAAAAAGTCCCGGCCAGCCCTATATAAACTGCCGGAAGTTACGGCCGTAACTCGACCCTCATACGGCCGTAACATCCCAGGTCAACGGTCTTACGGCCGTAACCGGCCAACTCGTACGGCTGTAACTCGACTTCGTCCAAAATCCTGCCGACAGACTTACGGCCGTAACCGCTCCTGAGTTACAAGCGTAACTCGCCTTCGTCAAAAACATCTGTCGGCATCCTTACGGCCGTACCCGCACACCTTACGGGCGTAACTCGGATGATACGGCCGTATCCGGCCAAACTTACGGGCGTAAGCCCCCCTCGTCGAAAATGACCAGGTACCCTGCCTGCAGCGTACGGCCGTATCCGGCCAAGCCTTACGGCCGTATCTCCCTCACCTTACGACCGTATGCCGAAACCCTTACGGCCGTAACTCGCCTTCGGCCAAAAACGTCTGGGCACCCTGCTCGACACGTACGGCCGTATCCGGCCAAACCTTACGGCCGTACTGCCCAACTTACGGCCGTATGCCGAAATCCTTACGGCCGTAAGTCCCGCTCGTCCGAAATGGCCTGAAAACAACGAACGTCTATTATGGCCGTATCCGACACTCCTTACGGCCGTAACTCATTGCTGGACAAGATGAAATTCCGACAACTCCGATTTCTCGCTACGATCGATGAATGATTCGACATACCAAACGTTTGCGAACGCGAACAAGTCCAACACATGCCAAAAATGATACTTCCAGCACAAGACTACCAATCACGATGATAATGATAATACTCCCGTTCCGACACTCAAACGGAGATGAAATGACGATCGTAATCGATACACGGTTACAACATGCCAAATGAACGCAAATGAATGAATCATGACTGATGAATGATTATTAATGAGTGAAAATTACTGAGTGATAATTACTGACTGATAGTTACTGAATGATAATGAATGAATAACAACCGGGTATTACAGTCTCCCTCCAACGGACGGATTTGTTCAAAAGATTTGCAACGGCTACAAGGAAAAACTCAGAGATCGTGACCTATATATGTCCGAAGATTTGAAACTGAGCAATCACCGGTGCGAACATACCTTCAAGCGATCAAAGCATTCAAGCAATCAAAAAGAAATCTATAGCATCGTGAAAAGAGCGGTTCTAGAAGTTCATACTTAAAGAAGCTCTTAGTTGGAGAAGACAAAAACTCTTGTCTATAATCCTGAGTTCGGGTTACTTCACTGGTTGAAGTTAGAGACTGTAAAGGCATCCGAGGATCGAGGATCAAGAGGTGCAAGGCAGTCAAGTGTGGTACAACGGCACGGATTTCCACTGGTTGGAAGCTGTTGTAGTTTTGTTTGAATCACTGTAATATTTATCACTGGTTGAGAATTCTAGTGAATTCATCTCCAACTGGTTTGTAGAATAGTGGTTTAGTATAGGATTACCCCACCTCTGAGACCACTATAATCGCTGCGTTCTTTCTTGTTTTATTGCATCATACTTTAAGCCTTGCATTCATTGTTAAGTGTTTCATTAGTTGCTTTCTATTCGTCATCAGCTGACTTCCGCATATATTAAAGAACAAACGACTCCAAGTCATTTGTTTACCTATCAGCTGAAGAAACTCACTCTTCGTGAAAAAGAGTTTAAGAGTTTCTACAGGTCTATTCACCCCCCCTCTAGACTTGTACCTGGAGGACTTGTGACCTACAAGTGGTATCAGAGCGGTTGGTTCATTTATTTCACGAACCAGATCTATATCAGATATATATATCCTTACTCTCACTTTATAATGGAACATATGCACTCTAGACTCCCTGTGTTTTCAGTTGACGAGTATGATTTGTGGAAGATAAGGATGCAGGCACACTTATCTTCGATTCATGACGACATGTGGTGCATCATCGAGGACGGTCCATTCATCTTTGAGAATGACAACACAGCAGAGGAGATCGCAGTAGGGAAGCCAGAGAAGATTCATAAGAAGAGGACGGAGCTGACTCCCGAAGAAAGAAAACTGGCCAATCTTGATAACCGGGCCATAGATGTATTATATCAGACTCTTGACAAATCCACCATGGTCAAGATCAAGAACTGCAAGAATGCCAAGGAAATCTGGGACACATTAGCTTTAATGTGTGAAGGAACGGAGCTAATCAAAGAAAATAAATTGTCAATCGCCATTCAAAAGTTTGACAATTTCAAAATGATGAACGACGAATCCATATATCAAGTGGACACAAGGTTCACTGAGATTATTAATGAGATCAACTCCCTCGGCAAAACCTATGGCAACAGGGAAATGGCACTGAAGGTTCTCAGATATCTCAACCCTGAATGGAGCATGAAGGCCGTGGCCATGAGAGAGTCCAAGGACCTGAATAAGATAAAGATCCACGAGCTGTTCTCTGATCTGAAGGCTTATGAGTTCGAGCTTCCAAGTTCATCCTCAACTGAGCCTGCAGAGAAGAGAATAGCATTTGCAGCCGAGTGCCCTGCCAAGAGCCTATCTGATGTAAAGCCTCCAAATCCATTAGATTTTGAGGAAGAAATGGCGTTTATAATGCAAAGGTTCAACAACTTTAGAAACAACTACTCCAAATACAAGAAAAATTATAAGGAGAATCCAAGAAGGAACCAGAAGGCTGGAAGCTGGAAAGTAGAATGCTACAATTGTCACAAGACAGGACACATCCAAATGGACTGTCCTGAGCTCAAGAAGGACGAAAGCAAGAAGGAGGTGGGCAGAAAGGAAGATAGAAGAAAGGCCCTCATCGGAGAAGACCAGGAGCATGTCGAATCAAGCAGCGGATTCTTTTCTGATGAAGATGAAGAGTATGACTGCCTGATGGCAAACCTAGCTTATGAAGAGGTAACTTCTAAACCCATCGGTTTAAAAAATAGCTCAGCCATGTCACAAGATATGGATCTGCACGAATCGGTAAATCAGTTATTTAAAGATTTTGAGACACTCAAATCTGCACACCAAACTGTATCAGCAGAGAAGACTCAGCTGCAAGATGAGAATAGGCAGCTGAAAAATGATTTCGAAAAACTCAGCCTAGATCTGAATAAGGTTGAGATAACTGCAGTTGACTTTAAAAACCAGGCTGATGTTAATACAGCTGAGATAAACAGACTAACCATTTTACTTAAAGAAAAATCAGCTGCACTTGCTCATGCCAAAGCTGAGTTTACTAAGCTGACACAGGTAAATAAAACTCAGGCGCAGGAAATAACCTCCCTGAAGGCGTCTTCAACCCTGGAAGAATTGTGTACCAATAAAAGGCCACTATATTCCAAATCAGGCCTTGGATATGATCCTCACACTCCCTCTAGTTCTAAAAGAAAGTTTATCAAGGGAGAAACAATTGTCTCGACTGTTGAGCCTACATATAAATCGATATTTAAAAATAGGCAACAACCAAGTCACATGTCTAGGCTGCAGTCAGGTTACACAAGGCAGCCACCTAGACAATCAAATACGTATATAAAGGGACTTACGATCGGGAGACTTACCATCACGAATTGCCTGAAAATAATGTCGGAACCACGATACTAATCACAACTCTGATGCGCGCGACTTACACCGGACATGGAGTTGACCCAACGGCCTAGGTTTTTCGCAAACCTAAGCTCTGATACCATATATGTAACACCCCCAGAATACGTCCGGAAATGTCACATGCCGTAGACCCTTATCATAAGGATCTACCAGGCTAAACTCCAAAAGACTACTCAATGATTGACCGACCGGGGTCAAAATTAATTACAATGCAGACCGACAAGGTCATTAAACAATTCAGAAACTAACTAAATTTACTTCTCAATGACAATAATAAACTTGAAAATAGAAAGGAATGACAACTTAATTTAATGAATGAAAACTACACCCATGCAAGGGTGGATACTCGACCGAAAGAGAAATACCAACCAAAATGAAACAAAAGAAAAAGACTCTGACTCTTGTGTGATTAGCATCATCGTCTTCCATCTCCTTCCAAGCCAATCCCGTGACTGCTCCCGAGCTGCCAAAACCTGAGCGCATAACAGGCACCCACACCCCGAAAACTCGGGACTTAGCAAACTGGAATTTTGCTAGTGCAAGTACATAATAAACAAGATATACGAACAATAACAACACAAAACTCAACAACCGTGAAGCCTTAACACAAACCACACATTCCCATAGTCAACACAGAATAGCACTCGCATACACATGGTGAAAGATAATCACATAGTCATATTCTCTTTACGGAACATAACACCAATGAAACTTTAAACGAGCCCAAGAAGTCAAAAGATCTAGTTTGAAAATCCCTTTTTATAAAAGGAAAAGTATTTTGATAAGATAGTTTGGAAACATTATTATTGAGTCGGGCCATCTTGGGGTTTTGAAAATCGAATGGGAATACTTTTAGAAAATAACTTCAAAAGCTCTCGGGTCCTCGACCCAACATGTGGAAAACAATTTGCAAGAAAGCCATTACAACGTTATTCGGGGTCCTCGACCCCAATTTATAAAACACTATCACAAGTGAATTATTACAACATCTCACAGGGTTCTCGGCCCAATCCAAATAATATCATCACGAGATCAAATCTCAACATCCCACGGGGTCGTCGACCCAATACACAGAATAATCATCACAGTACAATCAAAGGCACAGCCTCTCATTCGACAAATCTGGCTCAAGACCCCTGATTAATTAACCTTCGGAGATCTCTTCAAATATCCTTGGTTAATTAACCCTGATACCAACATTTACAATAAGTTTAAACAAACATTCAGAAACACGAATCGCGGTCTATATCAAGACCAATATTTTAAAGCGAGTTGGAAGAACTTTGAATTACGAAAATCATTCGGTAACGGGGTCTTAGCTATCACTCAAATATCCGTTACCAATAAGCCTGCCAGGCGCCTCCCTTGCACACCTGTGCACCGGCGTTCACTCCACTATGGTGGCCGCCCCTTGAACATGTCACCGCGCCGGCGATCACTCCCACAAGAGCCGCCCCTTGCACGCGCATTAGGTAACACCGGTGTTCGCCAATCATATGGAGCCGCACATTGCAGCGTACACCCGGCCGGAGTACACACCCCGCCCTCAGAGGTTCCCGGATACGACGTCTCTCACAACAAGTATTCACATTGTTACAAATATCAAGCACACAGTCAATCGTTGCAACAATTATCAAATCAATACACCAATTCAGACAATTTATCCGCCAGTCCATAACCACACAAATAAACAATAACACACACGTTATCAATCAAGACTCAACACGATAAGCCTTCGGCAAAACCAACCAATGCTACACATATATCCTTATATCGTAACTTGGCCGAATGCATAAACCGTACTATATTATCTAAATATGGTTCATACTTTAATCCAAGTTGAGTACGTCAACTAGTATCGGTATTAATCACTCGACATTCACCGACATATGTATGTATTTATCTATATACATGTATACATATATATATATATATATATATATATATATACACGCATATCTATATACACACACATATATATATTTAACATATAAATATATATATGTATATGTATATTCGTAAAATAATTCACACACTTCGACAACAATGATTTCACGTAGTTATAATTCATATATCAAGGTACTTGCCTTGGTAATCTCTCGCGAATACTCCGGAAATATGGTCGATTGGAAAAATCCGGAACTCCAATGAAAACGACGATCGGAAAGGCTCAACACCATATTTTCATAGGGAATTCATCCCTAATATCCTATCATCAAATAAACAATCAATCACACGAGGAAAAACATCGCAAAACGACCAAGTATCCCTCTGCGGCATTTCCACGGACACCTTGAAGGCATCAACTTGGAACTCATATAAACGACGAATCGGTAATGATAAAACCGTGGAAACATGATGAAATTGATAGAATACAACTTAATCTACAATTATCCATCAGTAATCTAAGTTCATATGGTTCGAACGGACGAAATCTATCAAGATCCCCAAATTTCCCAAAGTTTAAATTTTAGGAAAAACTAACCTTGATTCGGTCGATTGAAGGATGTTATGGAATGATCAATCAATGATATGAACTCAGGAACTTCATGGATTTGTTGTTCAACAACATGTCTCCTCGCTCTCAAAATCTCTGGCCGCGGAAAAGAAAGAAGGGAAATGAAAAATGGGTGGAAATAGGGCTGCTCGGTCAAATATATAGGCAGGCCGCCCTAGCGTGCGCTAGAGTTCCGGCAGCGTGCGCTAGCGGGCCAGCCTTGGTCCAGTCCAGAGCCTCCTGGACTGATCCCCTCGCCGAGGTAGCGCGCGCTGGCTACCGAGTTCCGGTTAGCGCACGCAGCGACCGGCCGTAGTGTGTGCTACCCGCCAACCCTCCGGAGTCCAGAACCTCAGAGGCCTCACTGCCCGGCCCAGGTAGCGTGCGCTGGCTGCCGAATAGCGTGCGATGGGCCTGCCGGTTAGCGGGCGCAGTCTCCCGGCAGTAGCGTGCGCTATGCCAGTCCTTGTCGCACTCGTCCGGCCAGCACCCAGCTGCAGTGCCGGTTCCTGCCGCAACCGTCCGCCCATCGCCCAGCTGCAGTGCCGGTTCCTGCCGCAACTGTCCGGCCAGCGCCCGACTGTCGTGGCTTGACGACTCGATTCCCAAAAATGCACGGAACGAACACGACGAAACGCTCGCGAACAACAACATCGATTCGAAATGAAAATAATATAAAACAAATCACCACATATGGCCATAAACACAAAATCGATTGTCGAGAAAAATAATACCAACGCTCGAAAACCGAGAAATTTCCGGTCTAAAAAGAAAATTTTCAAATTAATCAGAATAAAAATCTCTGGTATTACATATCAAGCATGAATGAAGTCCCAACCCCCGATACATATCGAGTGATGGATGAACGAAAGATCGAGCCGAAAAAGACTGAAAAATAAAGTCAGAACAAACTGACACAACCTGGGCCGTGTCAAAGCAACCCGACCGCGTCAATTAACCCGACCATGTCAAACAACACGGGCCGTGTGTAATACCCGATTGTGAATTCATTTATTATCATTCAGTAATTGGCACTCAATAATTTTTCACTCTTTAATAATCATTCATCATTCATGTTCATTCATTTTTGTTCATCGTTCGGCGTATCTTTGAGCCGTGTATCAGTTATCATCCATCATTTAACCCTGTTTGGGAATCGAGACGAGAATATTATCATAATCATTGTGATTGGTAGCCTTGTGTTGGAAGTATCATTATTACGTATTATTGGACTTAATTATATTCATGCAAGTTATATGTGTCGGATCATTCATCATTTGTATCGAGAAGGCGGAGTTTTCATATTTCTTTTTCTAGCTGAGAGTTACGGCCGTAACCTATCATGCATTACGGCCATAACATGTGTTCGTTGGTTCCGTGTCATTTTGCCGAAGGCAACTTACGGCCGTAAGATTTTGCAGGATACGGCCGTAAGTGAGGAGCTTTGTGTTCAAGGGTGTCTCGACGAAGGCTACTTACGGCCGTAAGGGAGTCCTTGTTACGGCCGTAAGTCGAGAAGTTTGGTCGGTATGGTTTTTCAACGAAGTGTACTTACGCCCGTAAGTATATGGGGTTACTGCCGTAAGGTCGTTGACCTTGGTTTGTTACGACCGTAAGGTGGCAGAGTTACGGCCGTAAGTCTGCGCAGTATATAACGAGCGGGACGGGTTTTTCAGCCTCATTTCTTCATTTCTCCATTTTTGGCCGAGAGAGAGAGAGTCTTAGGAGAGATTTTTCATCATCATAACACTTATGTATTCATGTATCAATCACCTATCTTCGGTTGTGGAGCTTGGATAGTCGATTAACTCGAGTTTCGACAGATTGAAGGGTTTGGATCTTCAAAGGTAATTTCTTCAAAATCTTAGATTTTGATTTTGGAGTGGAGTATGATGTTTTGGATGTTATAATCATGATATGTGAAGGGATATACATATGATTATGAGTTTCTATGAATTAGCATTGGATTGTTGGAGGATTATTCAAGAACACTTTGAATGTTGAATTTGGAATTGGGGGTTTCGATTAGATGTTGTTGTAATCTCGAATTGTGTATTCCTATGGGATTATCGATTGTATTGAAGATATTTTGTTGGATTGAATTATTCATTGGAGGTTTGGAATCGATATAATTGAGATTAGTTGTAAATAATTGAAGATTGTTTACAACGTGTTTGTTAAATTGCCACAATGAGTTGGGAAGTGTTGTATCGGCTTTTTGAGTTGATTTTGATTATGCGTGGATATGCATATTAAGCGAATTGTTGGTAATTGTGTTATTCAAGGTTGTTCGAGCGACCGATAATCCCTTTAAGGACGTTGATCATGGAAGGACTTTCTCGTCGTCGGTTTGAGGCAAGTTTTATACTTGTACTAGTCAATGAGATTAATGTTATAATATATGTGTATGAATCTGTTGTATCATTCCGAGACTTAGTCTCTTCATGAGTTCATTGATATTAAGGAATCATTTGATACGATACTCTTCGGCAATTATGTCAAATGATTATTATTGTTCGTTAATGGCGGTCCAAGGCATTGAGATACTTGTTGTTAATGTCATTGTCGATAGCCGGTTCGCGGTATCCGTGTATCGATTGTTGTTGTTGATATTGATGTCGATCTAAGACATTGTTGTAATCATTGCTATTGATGTTGGTGTTTTGTCATTGATGTTGTATTGGCCGATTGAAGGCATTGGCGTATTCGTTCCTCATCTCCGTCACCGGTAACCGATTAAATGTGCCGAGGCATTCATTGTATCATTGTTATCGATTGGTCGTTCTAAGGCAATCGAGGTATTGAATCATTCGTTGTATCATTGTTATCGATTGGTCGTTCTAAGGAAATCGAGGTATTGAATCATCCGTTGTATCATTGTTATCGATTGGCCATTCTAAGGCAATCGAGGTATTGAATTGGGACTGTCGAGGATAGTTCCCATCCATTGTGTCGTTATCGATTGACAATTCTAAGGTAATCGAGGTATTAAATTGGGACTGTCGAGGACGGTGTCCATCCGTGAGTTATTGTTGTTGTGCTAGCAAACTCAAGGCAGCACACTATCATTCTTGTAAACTCGGTAATCTTGGGATCGTTGTCGTTTGTGATTAATTGGGTTTTGGAGGATAGGCTCTTCTAGTGCTCATTATGGGTAAGTTTGGGGCTTGAACCTTTGCGGTTGGTTTCCCAACACCAACAGCTCAGTAGGTCACGGTCACCCGGTGATCTCATTATGGGTAAGCTTGGGGCTTGAACCTTCGCGGTTGGTTTCCCAACACCTACAGCTCAGTAGGTCACGGTCATGTTGATGATCTCATTATGGGTAAGTTTGGGGCTTGAACCTTCGCGGTTGGTTTCCCAACACCTATAATTCAGTAGGTCACGGTCACTGGGTGATCTCATTATGGGTAAGTCTAGGGATTGAACCTTCGCGGTTGGTTTCACATCACCTGCAATTCAGCAGGTCACGGTCATTGAATGATCTCATTGTGATACGGCTTCGTGTCGTGGCTTTGGCCCTCATTGTGATACGGTTTCGTGTCGTGGCTTCGGCCCTCATGTGATATAGCTTCGGGCTGGTTTGGCTTCGGGCTATTGTGATATTTGACAGCTTCGGCTGAGTGATTTTCAGGTGATTGTGATATTTGATAACTTCGGTTGAGTGACTTTCAGGCCAATGTGATGTCTTGGTATTTTCATGGAGCCTTCAGGCATTGTGATTTGTATTTATTTCAGCTCTGGTTTGGTTCATCTTCGTGTAATTCATTGTGGTGTTCTCTATTGATGATTCGCCGTTGGGCACGTATGCTCTAACTTGTTGAGCAGGTTTGATCATATGCCGTGGGCATAGTGTTTCATGAATGCTCGGTTCTTACCTTGGGTTGTGAGCATCTCGTATTATTATTATTATTATACCGTTTCATTCTGCCTTTGGATGCATATCATGTTATACATGTATTTGATGTTCATTATCTGGATGACTGACCCCGTGGGGGCGGAACATGTTTTCATGTTTTAGGTGCTTGCGAGAAGAGAGTTGAGACAAAGGGGCATGACGATGGCGATGAGGCATCCGAGATATACTAGTTCAGAGTTGTTCGGTGTTCATGCTAGCCAGTCAGTTTGGAGTGTTCTCCAGTTTGTCAGTCGTTGTCATTATGTATTATCTGAGCAAGGCTCGTGGATGTTGTTGTATTCTATTTTTGGTCATGTAGGCCCATCGCTGTCGCTGAAATTCCTTATCGGAATATTGTGTCGGATATCATAGTAGGGACTGTGATTTCCCTTGTTGGTTAATTTAATGTATTTTAGTCGTGTTCGCGTGGTGGATCTTCTGGTGTGGGGTCCACGGCACTGTAATAACCCACTTACAGAAGATGGTATCAGAGCAATAGGTTGTGAGATTGTAATATCCGCATTTTTCTTTCCCGGTATTATCATTTTTGGTGTATTTTTTTGGTTTTTAGTGACTCGCTTGTAACCGTATTGGTATTTCGAGAATAGTTAATTCTGGACTTTTTGCTATCTGATTCTCGTAATTGTTGTTCGGAACCGCCCTCTCGGGGTTGCCGTAAATCCATCGTATGTTATTGTGCATTTTATGAGCTTCCGTTTGATGTTCGTCTGTGATTTGGTGTTTTGGGATCATTATTATCTTGTGACTAGCGCACGCTAATGGTGTTATTTAGCGCGCGCTAATGTCCTTTGGTAGCGCATGCTACACTTGTTTGGTAGCGAGCGCTAGTGTCTCGGTCACAGTAGTGGCATCTGCCCTCTGCTCTCTAGGGAGTTGTTCTAGCGCACGCTAGGGTGTTGTTCTAGCGCACGCTATCGTTCGGACTTAGCGCGCGCTAATCCTGCAGTCCAGTACTGGACAGTTTGCTTCTGGACTCGGTTTGGTGTCCACGTAGCGCACGCTATGGCTATTGGGATTCGGCGCCTAAAATCGAAGGCCACAGCGGAAGCGGTAAAACGAAAATTAATTCGATCCGAATCCCTACGAGGATCGATCGAGCTACGTATATACGAATATTGAATGAACAAAGAAGATACGAGAAAAACATACCCTCGAAGTCCGTTGATTAAATGGTAATCTTCTCTCGAGCTATTCCCCAAGCTTTAGGCGATCTCCTTGCAATTCAATCCGCTCCAAGCTCTTGAATGATCCAACGCCGAAAGCACAGCATCTCTACTTGCCACGCGCCGGAGAAACGATCGGAACGACGATCACCTTGCTATCCTCCGAGGATGCGGCTAGAGCTAAGTGATGAAGCTTTCAATATGAGATCATCACACTCTAAGTGTATAACTCATAACTCTCAATTATACTCTTGAATTTTCTCTAAGAAAACCAAGAGGAAAGTGAAGAAGAAGAAGAAGACTACTTTGAGAAGAACTTTTCTCTCTCTTGAACTCCTTTAATTGATCCGTATGAATGCCTATTAAATGAGAGAATGAAGTCTTCTTTTCTTATTCAAATTCCACTCACCTTAAAACAACTCATCAAAAGGAATCAACCCCACCATGTCATTATCACCCATTAATCAATGGGAACAAAAACAAAAGGGAATAAGGTGGAAAGTGGGGCGGCGGCTATGATGAAAAACGGATGAGTTCGGTTCGTTTCGGACTCCCGTGAGTCCAAACAGATAAACTCCGATTCCGTTCCGATGTATTTATATCGATTAATTAATCCAATTAATTTTATCATATCAAATACATTATGACATAATTAATTTCTCCAAGAAATAATTATATCCATGAATTAAATTTATCACCCAGTAATTTATTTAATTCATTAGGCCGGAAATTAATTTATCCAATAAATCAATTTAAACATCCAATGTCCCGAATTAGATATCCAATATCTAATATTCATAATGAGAGAATTAAGCTTGATTCATTCCGTCGTCAATCCTAATGCGCGACTCGGTAGGTCCGTCTCAGTCAGCAATGGGAGGAACCAAAGAGTAGTAGCACCACCTAGCCAGCCTGGTGGCCTACACCGTACTTAATCGAGAACGAATGATTGGGATCATTCAAGAACCATTCTGTCGTGAATACCAGTATACGTATAAACCCTTCTTTCAAATGTCCCGATCAAGTTATAGGGTCACGGTCAGTCAAACCCTATCTGTACTTGACGCTATGCATGCGTTAATGCAAATCGAGATCATCGAGATGTCGTGTATCTAATACAACTAGCTCCAATGCTTTGGCCAAAGACTTATGATCTCATCTGCCAATAACCGCATAGGACATATAACCCGCTCACTAACGGGAGAAAGAATTCTATCTTGGTATTCAGTAGGACCTGCTACTTGCCCATCAAGATGCACGTCGAGGTTGACCCCCGCCTTCCGGTTTACAGGGTCGAACTACTCTAATGAAAATCTTGACGTCACAAGCACATCCCTACTAAATCCTTAAGTCGAAGGTTCACGAATACCTATCACAACCTTTCGATTCCGTCATTGACTGTCCCGGAGTGAAATCCATGTGACGAATCGAGGGTGAGTCGGTTCGAGTATACTAATCCAATTAGCATACCTATAACGTGTGCTCCCACTAACCATTAGTGTTCTACAGACACTCTCCATGTCAAAGAACACGTCATACAAGTCTTCACATAAACTTAACGCCAAGTCAAGTTTCATCGACTTGCGAACGATTAAGTATTTGAGCTATAACCTTTCCAGTGCCTACCCCCTTATCCAATAAGGAGTGGAATGTTTTGCTCTCAAATACACGGACTAGTTTCTATATGTTTATTTACGAGTTAGGAATGCCAGTAACTACCAGTAAATAAAGAAACTTTCATTTGCCTTATATAAATGGTTTACATAATTACAAGTACAATGCCCTCACTCAACAACCTCTGAGTGGCATTCGAGGGCATACTCCTAACAATCTCCCACTTGCACTCAATGCCACACACTATGGTATCTAATACCCATGTTCTCCAGATGACGCTCCAAGCTAGTCTGAGAAAGTGGCTTGGTCAGTGGATCAGCGACGTAGTCGGCTGACTCTACTCTATGCAGCTCAATGTATCTCTTTTGCGAACAAATTCTCTTACGAGATGATACTCCCTCTCAATGTGATTGGTACTGTTGTGAAACCTCGGCCCCTAGGCCCGTGGTGTCACGTGAAGTTTACCCAGTAACTTCTTAATCCAGAACCCTTCCTTAGAAGCCTCCGAAATTTGCTATATACTCATCCTAACAGGTGGAACCAGCAGTCGCGCTATCATTGGCACTATGCCAAGATACTGCTCCTCCATTAAGAGTAAATAAATAGCCAGAAATAGACATTTAGTCGTCTTTCTATCCTTGGAAGTCCGAATCAGTGAATCCCTCAACATTCAGTTCTCCACCGCCATATATAAGAACCATATCTCGAGCCCTTATCAAGTACTTGAGAACGTTCTTTACGGCAGTCCAATGTTCCCTTCACAGGTTTGCACGAAACCTACTTACCACGCTCCCAGCATGCGCAATGTCAGGTCTCGTACACAATATAGCATACATAAGGTTACCCGCGGACGAAGCATATGATATATTACTCATTTCCTTTCATTGTTCCTCACCTAGAGGACACATCTTCGAGGAGAGTTTTATCCCATGTCGCATCGGAAGGAACCCTCTTTTAGAATAATCCATCTTAAACCGTTTTAAGACTTTATCTATTTAGAGGGCTTGGGAAAAACTTATCATTCTCTTCGATCTATCCCAGTAGAGTCGAATCTCAAGAATATAGGTTTCTTCTCCCAAGTCTTTCATGGAGAAATTACTCGAAAAGCCAAGCTTTCACAGAACTGAGCATTCCCACATCATTTCCTATTAGTAGAATGTTATCTACACATAGTACTATGAATGTGATCTTGCTCCCACTAACCCTCTTGTATACACAAGATTCCTCTTCATTTTGAACGAAGTCAAACTCTTTGACCGTCTCATCAAAATGAAGGTCCCAACTACATGAAGACTGCTACAGTCCATTTCATGGAGTCTACATCCACCATTGCTAGGTCATTGGTCGTGGGTCGGTCTCTTGTTTATCACTTGGAACCTCGAGGAAACCCAGTTCCTCCAAGTGCATAAAACTATACCTCTCAGGTAATTGAGACACCCTACTAGACCTACTAGGTGGTTGTACTTGTGTTTGAAGGTTCGGTTCCAATTTCTTGCACAGTGTCTCCTTAGGAGTTTCATTGTATTCTTCCAAAGAAATACTTCTACCTGCTCCGCCTTCCTGAATGAACTCATCTTCCAGGAAGTGTGCTTGTAAAGCAACAACGATCTTTCGATCTTCGGGCATGTAGAATAGATATCCCATCGTCCCAGACGGGAATCCAATGAAACGTCCCTTCGCAGACCTAGCTTCCAACTTTTCCACCTTAGTCTTCTTGACATAGGCGGGACATCCCCAAATCCTAATATGATTAAGACTTGGTTTCCTTCCTTCCCACATCTCATGTGGAGTTTTAGGAACGGATTTGGAAGGACATCTGTTCAAGATATACGTGGCGATCAGTGCATACCCCATGTAAATCGGCAAGTCAAGATAGTTAGCATGGAACGGACCATGTTGGCGGTGGTTCCTTCTTTCTGTCACACCATTTAACTGAGGAGTACCTGGAGGTGTTAGTTGTGAAACTATTCCATGTTCCTTAAGGAACTTGTCAAACTCCGTACTCATATACTCGCCACCTCGGTCCGACCGAAGTGCTTTGATATGATTACCAGTTTGTTTCTCGACTAGGGCCTTGAATTCCTAGAATTTCTCAAAGGCCTCGGATTTATGTTTCATTAAGTATACATAACCATACCTAGTATGATCATCTCGTAAACGTAATGAAATATTGATATCCGTCACGTCGCTTCCAAGCACCACATACATCGGTATGGATTAATCCCAGTTTATCAGCGGCTCTTTGAAATGTCCCTGTGAAGGGGGACTTAGTCATTTTGCCTTTAAGGCAAGATTCACAAGTAGGAAAGGGATCCGATCCCAATGGACCCATAAGTCCATCTTTTTTTTTTTTTTTTTTTCATCTTGTAAACCTTGGTCTGACCAACATGACCAAGTCTAAGATGTCATTTCAAAACTTGATTGGTTTCATCCCTACCGCGTTTTCTAGTTATAGTATTCACAACTACTTTGTTGCTGAGATTTAGATGATACAATCCATTCAACAATGTAGCAGTACCCACTAGTTTATTTCTAAAATAAATTTTGCAGGAACCATCACCAATGAAAAATGAAAAGCCTTTTCGGTCCATGACCGGAATGGATACAATGTTTTTGTGCCCCTTGGGCAAAACAAGTACATCTTCTAAAGTCAAAACAAAGCCGGATTCTAAACCCAAAAGAAGTGATCCTATGTGGTCGCCTCGACACTATGCCCGCTTCCGATCGTGATCATAAATTCTCCGGCTCAAGCTTCCTACTTTGTTCAGATCCCGATTCACGGTACAAATATGAGAACTAGCACGAGAATCCAGTATCCAGAAGTAGAAAATACGGTAGCGAACAATTTGTTTCCAAAACTAAAAGTTACAGCACGAAGTGCCATGAAGAATCGGACAGTCTCTAGCCCGGTGGCTCACCGCACTTGCGCAAAGTATCCTTTATCTTCTTGTTCTTCGGAACCATCGGGGCCTTGCCCTTACCCTTAAGGTCCTTTGCTTTTGGTCCAGTCCTCTTCTTGATCTTTTTCTTCTTATTCTTAGACTTAGAAGTCCGAAGAAATCACAAGGGCCGACTCCTTCATCCACGGAGTCTTCATCCGAGGCGGCGGTGAATTTTGTTCATTAGCCCGGCTAAATTACATGCAATCTCATTGCGGTTGAAGTTCATAACAAACTGAGAAGGAATCGGGAGAGACTGTAGGATAAGGTCGGTTTGGAGAGAAGTATCCATTTTAAAATCAAGAGCCTCCAATCTCTCGATCATGGATATCATTTTGAGGACGTGTTCCCCAACCTTCTCACCTTCCTTCATCCTTGCACCGAACAGTTGCTTGGATATCTCATATCTAGCAGTTCTGCTGTGCTCACCATAAAGTTCGGTTAAGTGAGATAGAATATGCCTAGCAGAAGTCATTTTCTCATGAGCTCTCTGAAGCTCATTAGACATGGAATCTATCATATAAGCACGGACTTTCACGTCATCCTTAACCCACTTTTCGTGATTTTCAATCTCTTCCTGATTGGCTCGGGTCCGCACAGGAGGCGCGGGAATGTCCGTCTCCAAGACGTATCCCAGTGCCTCTATACTGAGGACAATCATCAGATTGCGGAGCCAATCCACAAAGTTAGGTCCCATTAAGGTGTTCTTTTCGAGTAGAATTGCGAGTGGATTCATTGTCATATTGAGAGTTATGTCTGCATTAAGTATAACAGATTAATTAGTGACTTGTTATATTATGATCTGAGTATAGAATTAAGGTCTTTTCTATTCTTGTTACCCAGCTCCCACTATTTTTATCGGAATAACACACTCCCATGTGATATCCTAAGTATCGTCGCTCTACTTCATAGTGGTGATCGAGTTCTTTATAAATCTTAATAGAGGGCAACCAAACAGGTTTCTAGTCTATTAATTTTCATAAAGTGGTGTCCAACACCAACCCATCTAATGGATGATTCGATCTTCTTTTTCCCCTTGTTCACTCCCCTCAACCTATACGATTTCTATGGTTCGTGAACAAGTTAAGTTTATACCATCAACGCAATCAGTTTCACAATTGAATCTTATCCAGAACCTATCGGGTTTCTAGGGATAAAATTTGCTCCAACCGAAGGCATCCAATGCGCTCCGTAATTTATCCGTCCTCCCGACGACTACCCCGATAACTCGGAAGCATAGCACATCCGGTTTGGATTTCAATTTCGAAAACTCGATGGAGGAAGGAAAACCTTGAAACCTTATAAACTTAATTATTTATTGTGGGAGAATTTTCGCGATTAACGTTACACTTTGCGCATTAATCATATTAGCGCGTTTGTGGTATTCATACAATATGAAAAAACCATTCACAACCTAGTTGCTACCAACATGTGGTTCATGGACCGTTCCTAGAAAACAAAAACTCCGTAATCTAATTACAAGTCTTCGTCTTGAATCTTCGTCTTCTCGAAATGGATCTTCCTCCGGTCTTCGTCATTACATATAAATTTTACATCGAAAATTGCATCCTAGATACAAACATTTCTAGTAAAATAAATAGGCTCAAAACGGCCTTTACAACCCAATCGAATAAAACGAACGATTCAAAACTAAGTCCACGAACCACATCCCCATTCAAAAAGCATTCATCCAATAAATACTATATAAATGGAAAGCGTAGAGATACATTGATCCAATCAACAATACGAACCGATCCAATCGATTCACACAATCGGTAATTTGATAACGTTCAAAATAATTCGGTCGACTATAAATATTCCAATTAATCAAATTTCCCTTTGTCGTGTCACGATTTATTCATCCCGACAGGCGATCGACTATAAGGCCGAGCGACCAAGTCAACTCCAGTGAAACCATGACTAGCTCGCCAAGTCGAAGATATCAAACCACCATCAGATACCTAGCGATCGACTCCCAGGGCGATCGCCCTTTGGCAGCTGGCGATCTGCTCTAGTGACCGGCTAAGGGCAATCGACCTACGCCCGGCGAGAGACGATCGTCCGCCAAAGCCATCAAGGCTGGATCTCGAAAAGCACCCACGTGCGAGATCCACCAAAGGCGCGACAAGATCTTCGCCACAGATAAAGATCTTTTCTTGTGACAAGACCTTTGACCACACTGTCACCTACCTCACCTACCAAAGATGCGCGCCGAAAGTAGTCGGTGGGACCACCTGTGATGAACTCAGACGCGTGTAAGCTCCCCATTGGACCGCATAGTTGACTGCCAGCAACTCCTGCAGACTTTGAGGGGACAGGCCCATGTGCTAAAAGACGATCGCCCGATTATTATATTGCAGTAAAGGCGATCGCCCGGCGTATCCAAGCCCTATAAATAGAGAACCTCCTCCTACTGGAAAAAGGTTCCGAGTTCACTGAATATACGGTTCAGAACTCATCCACTACGGTTGGGAATTCACTTAACCTACAGTTCAGATTCTCTCACATTCAACCTACGGATCGGAATTCATTACACCAACGGTTCCCAGTTCACTGAATATACGGTTCGGAATTCATTTGACTTACGTCCGAAATACATTCCACCAAAAGTTCACATTCTCTCACATTCCGATACATCCACGGAAATACTGAAGAACACACATATCATCAAGCTCCCGGCTATCTCACCGGAATCCATCTCAGGACTTCTCTCTCCAAATCTCTCGTCCAGAAGACGATCGGCAGAAGCGGCAAGTCTCCACTAGACAGATTCCAAGGGATTCATAAGCCCAGAAGCCCAAACATCCAGCTAAATACTCGCCGTGAGAGGCGGTCGATCTCTCACCGCCGCGACTGTTCATCACATTTGTTACAAGAACTCACAGAGCATCAAATCTGGTTCTTCCGGCAATCTACACGCTCACTAGCTAAGATAACAAGAATCTTTACACTCATTGTAATTGTATTCTTACATTAGTACTTGTATCCCCGAATATTGGTATTAATAATATCTCGCGAGAGCATTCAAGCCCGGGACTAACAACCCCGGCAAATCTTGTGTTATTTATCTTTCTCACGGAAGTGCTCTTGCATTTGTTTGCTATCCCATCCATTCCAAAGAATATCTATCTCGGATAATATTTTGGGTAGCAACAATTGGCGCTAGAAGAAGGGGATCTAACCCTCAAACTTTTATTTCTACCGTCCCGAAGAACACTCACTGTTCTCGGGGCATATACTTGAAGTGACACTCACTGCACTTCAAAGAAAACCTTCAGAATCATGACATCCGCCGGTACATCGAAGCAAGCTGCTCACCGAACCACGGACACCATATCCGGCTCAATCCGAACCCCCGGCGACGACAGGGGAAGCCGCGGCAACGCGAGACTCGATCCCGCATCAGAGATGGCCCCAACCTCTCACTCGATCAATTCCAAACCGAGGAACAGATCGAGGAGGCTATGGCCATCCTGGAGGAGCGACGGAGAGCATGCGCGCCACCCGCGATAACTCCCTCGATCATCCGCCGCATGGGAAAACGGAAATTCAATGGGCTACTGAACGAGCGATTGTCAAAAAGCCCCAATTCGCGAGGAAAGGCTCTCTCGCACGGACGGGTCCATATTCGATCTCTTGGGGACGCGACCCATCCCGGCCAAGGGCACTCTGTTTCCAACCTTGAAAAGACGGAATCCGAATCCGTCACGGAGTTCGGCCTACTCACCTCACAGCCGAACGCATATCAGCCATCTGACTCCCGCCCCGATCGCCAGGGACTCAGTACTCAATCGCCTCGGCTCCCGCTCCAATCGCCGAGCCGCTAAGAGTCAGGCCACGGCGATGGCCGCCATGCAACGCCAGCTCGACGAGATGAGAGCACTCTTGGACACTGGGGCAAGCACCAGCAAGAAGATCGCCGGTCCGACCGAGCCACTCGCGGTCCACATCGAGCTTGCCCCCATACAACCAACGATCGCTCCTCCTAAAACACCTCTGTATAAGGGGAGATCGGACCCCGAAACCCACTTGAGTAAATTCCGAATTTACATGACTGGGTGTGGGGCATCTGATGCAACCAAGTGCCGGATCTTCCCGCTGACATTGGGCGAGCTGGCCCATAAGTGGTTCGTCTCACTACCTCCAGGATCGGTCACCTCATTTATGAAACGGCGAATGACTTCACGTCATACTTCGCCCGCAAGGTCGCCAGATCAGAAGGCCCCCACCGCATGATAAAAATCAAGCAGGGGAAGGACGCCAGCGCAGATTACATCGGCCGGGTAGACGAAATCATCCTCACCGGCGAACCCGTCGGTGATGAGCTCGCTCTCTATTCGGTCATGGGGGATTCCACGGTCACTCTCCCATGTTCAGACATCTCTCCAAGGATATTCCCCAACTTACACGATCTTCCGCGCTAAAGCCGCCAACTTCTGGCCAGGCAAAGGCTACTCACCCTCCGCTTAGACGAGGAAACGCCACCTCTTGCCCGGAAGATAGCGATCGCCAAAGCAAAGAAGGAGATCGCCAAGACACCGGAGATCTCAAGGCTTTCGAGGACATGGAAGCCCATCTCCTCCATACGTTCAATGTAACTCGGCACATATTTTCTATGCCATCAAGGGGCACGAAGAGCTCAAAAGCCAAAGGCGATAAGGGACCACGGTCACTGGACAACAATCAATATTGTGCCTACCACAAGAGTCCGGCCACAAAGACCAACAATTGCCGCGACCTCCTCAAACAGCTCTGGAGACTGTTCGAGGAGGGCAAGTTGGACAGCTTATTGGTTTAGCCGAAGCCCCCGCCTATCTCTATAGACGATCGTCCGAGTCGAACGCAAAACAGGCTGGGAAGCTCATACGAGCCGACCCCTGGATCAACCTCGGCGACCGTCTCCATATGCTTCAATCAAGAGAAGGAGACCACGGAAGTCATCCCGATCTCCCTCCTTATTTAAGAAACCGTAGGACTCGATCGCCATCTGCAGTTCACCGTCTAACACGATGGACTAAGGCACGAGATCGCCTCCGCCGCACAACGTACACCGTCGAAGGTCGGCATCTACATGACGATCCAAGGTGGAAGAGTGCAGCCATGGTCCTGGTGGTCGATGATTCCGACTGCTTAGGCCATGCAAGGTCCCTTTAGGCCAAGATCGCCCGCCCTTCGTTTAAATACGAGGCCGGCGTAGTCTGAGGGCCCTCCAAAATAAATCAGTGGACACGATCGCTCGCCCTCAAAGGTTCATCATCTGACATGGTGAACCCGGACAATGCGACGTGCCACAACCCCGTCTCAACGTACACCGTCGAGGTCGGCCATCTCCATGGCTGGCCGAGGTGGAAGCAGAGCTAACAAGCCGCGGGCGTGGAGTTGATTCATCCGACGCTGCCCCGCGCAAGGATTCCTCTAGACCAAGACCGCACGCCTTTCGTTTAAATACGAGGCGAGGCGCAGCCTAACGGAGGACCCTCATAATAAAGTGAGTCACGAGACACTCAATGTCTTCACGCATCAAGACATGATCAAGGAGTCGGTCCATTGAACTCCGCGATCGTGCACGGTTCCTCAAGATGGACGACCGTCCCCGAGGATTCGACAAAATTGAAGACCGCTCACTCAAGGAATTATTTTCATCCCCTTACTTCCACTAAGTGAATAAAAACAAGGGGCAATAAGAGTGCGGACTACCTTCACGACGATCGTCGCTATTCAACCACATACGGAGATCGTCATTTTTTCAGATATAGTGCAGCGATCGAATTTGTTGTAAAAAAAGTTATCTTTATGAGTTTATCAATTCATTTGGAACTACCCTCGCAACGATCTCTCCTCACACATTTGTACAAAGTCTAACAAAGACTTAAAAATAACCATTCATTCAAGTGAAGTCAGAAAGACAAATGCTCATTTCATTACTTGAAAAATCGGAGTACATGATCGCAGAAGGCCTAAGTGCTACAAGAGAAAGCTACAAACTACAAAGAAAGTAAGCTAAAAGCGTAAAGGAAGCGCCTCGAGGCCCTGCCGGCCTTCACCATCGCATTCGGCGCGGTCCCTCATCTTCCGGAGCATCGGGATGAGCAAGACTGTCTGAGACGGATACCACCAAATCCACGCCGATGTCCGCAGTCCAAGATCGGCAAGGAGAAAGCCGAATGGAGAGGATGCTCCAATGCATATGACTTGAACTTCTCGGCTAGAGGACCGACCTCCAAGCCTCCTTCGAGCCGCTCGGATCGAGTCGGCGAACGCCAAGTAATAGGCGAACTTCGACATACTCCAAGTTTTGGAAGGGATCGGCCTTGGTCGCCTCAACCTCTCCTCTCGGCTCGGCCATCGCACTGTTGCGATCCCCGAGCTCGGCCTCCTCGCAGCAACCTTCTCTTTCGCCTCCGCCCGGCTCATTTATTCGGTAGAAGCGATCGTCACCTCAGCGATCGGCCTCCTCTTCAGCAGCATTCCGCGCCTGGACGGCACTCTGCATCTGGTCCCGAAATCGGTCGACCGCCATGCGATATTTCTCCGTCTCTTTCTTCTCCAGCTCAAGCTCATGGCTCGCCCGCTTGGCCGCCTCCAGGGAGTCCTTCTCCATCGCCACGATCTTGTCAGCAAACTCGGCGTTCTCTTTCCGAGCCACCTCGAGATCCTCCTGAAGGCGAATAGTGGAGGGCCTCCCCTCAAACTCCTGAGCAGCCTGGAAGGCCATGGTCGTCGTCTGAAGAGAAAGGGCGACAACAGCATGCATCGAACTCGACGATCGCTGCCGAGCGATCGCATCCAGATCAGTTGTCCACGCCTTCGGCAAAGCAGAAGCAGCCTTGCTAACATAGGGGGGAATGTCGCAAGAATGGCGAGGAGATCGGCTCGCCAGGAAATCCACGACCATCGGTGGACAAGAAGGATCTGCGCGACGGATCCTGCATCAAAACAGCTAAGTTAGTACAACTCCTACGCAGATGCAATTGTCAACACAGAAATTCTATCTACCTCTCAGCCTTCTCGGGATCCCGACCGAAAAACGGTTTCCCTCGAGGAGTTTCCGCATCCGCGATCGCCGTCTCCCGCAGAAAAGCCGCAGAGGGCGGCTCGCGCTCCGAGCAACGATGGTGATCGGAGGCGCGGCGATCGGCACTTCATCGCCGGGCGAAACGGTTGCTTAGGCCTCGGCCTCTTGCGATCGCCCAAGCCCCTCCTCCGAATTTCCTCCTCAACCACGACTGCTCTACGCGAGGCTCGGCTCCGCACGAGGCTCCGCCTCCGAACTATAAGCAATGCGACGGGTGGAACCCGAGTCGACCTCTTCGCGTGAAGACGGCCTAGGACTCCGGGTTCGACATAGCGATCTCACGGAGGCTCCAAAGCGAGGGAAACGAACCTCTGCAGCTTAAAGACGATCGACTAACGGCCGACACTTTCCTCAAGTAAGGCGATCGCCTAGAAAGTGAAGATCGCGAAGCTCATACTGCACCGCGAGATGTCTCGGGAAACGGAATAGTCGAGCCGACAACCGGCGACTCTCCTTGTTGATCCGAGTGGCGTCTAGGTCGTCGTCCGACAAGCTCCTAATTCGCTCCCAAACAACGAGAAAGTCGAAGGCGGCTCCTCGATCGCGGGATATGGAAGCTCGCAAATGTAATCAAATTAGATCACCAAAACGCATCCAAACGAAGGGAGAGTCTAAACCCCACCGGGATTCCTCTCCCGAAATTCGGTGGGGATCTCCAGCTCGCCCGTGGGATTGTCGCTCGCCGAAGCTCTCCACTTGCCGGCGACCCAGAACCACTTCGTCTGATCGCCCCGTATCTTATTTGGGACTCCATGAATCACCCGGCCAGATCGGCCTTGAATATGGTAACCGCCGACCAACCCTCTATGAGCCGTCAGTTTAAACAGATGATTCATCTCCAACGGCGATGGTAGGCGATACAGGCGGTGACCGCCGAATAGGGTGAAAGTGCAGATGATTTGGAGCCAGGCGTTCGGCGTCAGCTGAAGTGGCGCCACATTCCAAGCGGCCAACAGATGGGAGACCGCAAAAGATAAAGGGAAGTGCAGCCCGGCCTCCATAACGGCCTCACTCACTGCGACCATACCCATCGGAGGCTGGTCGGCTCGTTCATTCTCCGCGGGCGCGAACATGTCCACATCTGAAGGAACATGGAATCTTGTCCTCCAGACGGCCAGATCTCTCCTGGTCGTCGAGCTCCGTATTTGGCCGAGCAACCACAACGATCGCTGCGCGGCACGATACTGCGACCGCTTGGGGAGCACATAGGGATAAGCGACCGAATATCCCCTGAAATCGAATCGCGGAGTAGGACCGGCCAATCTCTCCATTATTTGAGCAAAGGCCCTATAGGCCCGACCAAAATCACTATGTTGCTCCCAGTAAGCCCTGATCGCCAGATCTCTCTCGATCTGCGATCGTCTCTCCTCAGCAGCCGACTCCCTAGCAACATCGGCCTCATTGAACAAAGCCTCAACTTCAGCCGGGTCGATTCCGGCTCGAATGGCTTCAGCCGCCGTCTCCAGGTGGAAGACGGAAGAAGTTTCTCCTGGGCCGATGTCCGTGGCGAACCGGGTTCCCGCTCCAAGTGATGGTGAGGTTCCGGCCATTTTCAGAGTTAGAAAGGAAGAGAAGGATTTTTCTTACCCTAAAGTGAAATCGATCGACGATCGGCACTGGGATCTTCAGAAAATTCGGCAGCAGGTCCTTCTTTCTCCAATAAGCACGCGTGAGTGAGACTGCAGCCCCGCGCCCCCTTTTATAGGAGAAGGCAGGGACCCGATTGCAATAAGAGAAAACCTCAGGGGTCGGATCTCAAACGGCGCGCCAGTTGACCCCCTCGAGACCCACGTACGCGTCTTTTCGAGGACGCGTCAGCCGAGGAGTCATTAATGACCGTTGGCGTCCTCCAATCGAAGCCCGACACGTGCCCGGAGACTTTTCAACGCCCGTTGCTTTTTCCTGCTTGATTCGGCGCCAACTGTGTCGTCGAAACTCGGGATATATCACCAAAGACGATCGCTTCAATAAAACACTTAGTCGCTCGTCAAAAATTCGCCGATCGCTAAGAAAGCCACCTCACCCCACGTTTCCAATGTATGAGCGGTGAGGGCAATTGTTGTGTCACGATTTATTCATCCCGACAGCGATCGACTATAAGGCCGAGCGACCAAGTCAACTCCGGTCAAACCATGACTAGCTCGCCAAGTCGAAGATATCAAACCACCATCGAGATACCTAGCGATCGACTCCCGGGCGATCGCCCTTTGCGGGCGATCTGCTCTAGTGGCCGGCTAAGGGCAATCGACCTACGCCCGGCGAGAGACGATCGTCCGCCAAAGCCATCAAGGACTGGATCTCGAAAAGCACCCACGTGCGAGATCCACCAAAGGCGCGACAAGATCTTCGCCACAGAGATAAAGATCTTTTCTTGTGCAGACAAGACCTTTGACCACACTGTCACCTACCTCACCTACCAAAGATGCGCGCGAAAGTAGTCGGTGGGACCACCGTGACAACTCGGGACGCGTGTAAGCTCCCGTTGGACCGCATAGTTGATCGCCGGCAACTCCTGCAGACTTTGAGGGGACAGGCCCATGTGCTAAAGACGATCGCCCGATTATTATATTGCGGTAAAGGCGATCGCCGGCGTATCAAGCCACATAAATAGAGAACCTCCTCCTTTGGAAAAAGGTTCCGAGTTCACGAATATACGGTTGAGAACTCATCCACTACGGTTGGGAATTCACTTAACCTACGATTCGATTCTCTCACATTCAACCTACGGATCGAATTCATTACACCAACGGTTCAGTTCATCGAATATACGGTTCGAATTCATTTGACTTACGTCAAATACATTCCACCAAAAGTTCACATTCTCTCACATTCCGATACATCCACGGAAATCTTGAAGAACACACATATCATCAAGCTCGGCTATCTCACGGAATCCATCTCGTGACTTCTCTCTCCAAATCTCTCGTCCGTAAGACGATCGCGAAGCGGCAAGTCTCCACTAGGCAGATTCCAAGGGATTCATAAGCCCGAAGCCCAAACATCCGGCTAAATACTGCCGTGAGAGGCGGTCGATCTCTCACCGCCGCGACTGCTCATCACATTTGTTACAAGAACTCACAGAGCATCAAATCTGGTTCTTAGGCAATCTACACGCTCACTAGCTAAGATAACAAGAATCTTTACACTCATTGTAATTGTATTCTTACATTAGTACTTGTATCCCCGAATATTGGTATTAATAATATCTCGCGAGAGCATTCAAGCCCGGGACTAACAACCCGCAAATCTTGTGTTATTTATCTTTCTCACGGAAGTGCTCTTGCATTTGTTTGCTATCCCATCCATTCCAAAGAATATCTATCTGGATAATATTTTGGGTAGCAACAATTAGCGCTAGAAGAAGGGGATCTAACCTCAAACTTTTATTTCTACCGTCCCGAAGAACACTCACTGTTCTCGGGGCATATACTTGAAGTGACACTCACCGCACTTCAAAGAAAACCTTGAGAATCATGACATCCGCGGTACATCAAGCAAGTGCTCTCCGAACCGCGGACACCATATCCGGCTCAATCCGAACCCCGGCCGACGACAGGGAAGCCGCGGCAACGCGAGACTCGATCCCGCATCCGAGAGATGGCCCCAACCTCTCACTCGATCAATTCCAAACCGAGGAACGGATCGAGGAGGCTATGGCCATCTGGAGGAGCGACGGAGAGCATGCGCGCCACCGCGATAACTCCTCGATCATCCGCCGCATGGGAAAACGGAAATTGATGGGCTACCGAACGAGCGATTGTCAAAAGCCCCGGTCGCGAGGAAAGGCTCTCGCACGGGACGGGTCCATATTCGATCGCTTGGGACGCGACCCATCCGGCGGCCAAGGGCACTCTGTTTCCAACCTTGAAAAGACGGAATCCGAATCCGTCACCGAGTTCGGCTACTCACCTCACGGCCAACGCATATCGCCATCGACTCCGCCCGTCGCTGTGGACTCGGTACTCAATCGCCTCGGCTCCGCTCCAATCGCGAGCCGCTAACGGTCGAGCCACGGCGATGGCCGCCATGCAACGCCCGGCTCGACGAGATGAGAGCACTCTTGGACAGGGCAAGCACCCGGCCAAGAAGATCGCGGTCCGACCGAGCCACTCGCGGTCCACATCGAGCTTGCCCCCATACAACCAACGATCGCTCCTCCTAAAACACCTCGTATAAGGGGAGATCGGACCCCGAAACCCACTCGAGTAAATTCGAATTTACATGGTAGGTGTGGGGCATCCGATGCAACCAAGTGCCGGATCTTCCCACGACATTGGGCGAGCCGCCCATAAGTGGTACGTCTCACTACCACCAGATCGGTCACCTCTTTTAAGAAATCGCGAATGACTTCACGTCATACTTCGCAAGCAAGGTCGCCAGACCAGAAGGCCCCCCGCATGATAAAAATCAAGCGGGAAGGACGAATCGACGCAGATTACATCGACCGGGTAGACGAAATCATCCTCACCGGCGAACCCGTCGCTGATGAGCTCGCTTCTATTCGGTCATGGGGGATTCCACGGTCACTCTCCCATGTTCGACATCTCTCCAAGGATATTCCCCAACTTACACGATCTTCCGCGCTAAAGCCGCCAACTTCTGGCCGTGCAAAGGCTACTCACCCTCCGCTTAGACGAGGAAACGCCACCTCTTGCCCAAGATAGCGATCGCCAAAGCAAAGAAGGAGATCGCCAAGACACCCGAGATCTCAAGGCTTTCGAGGACATGGAAGCCCATCTCCTCCATACGTTCAAATGAACTCGGCACATATTTTCTATGCCATCAAGGGGCACGAAGAGCTCAAAAAGCCAAAGGCGATAAGGGACCACGGTCACTGGACAACAATCAATATTGTGCCTACCACAAGAGTCCCGCCACGACCAACAATTGCCGCGACCTCCTCAAACGGCCTGAGACTGCTCGAGGAGGGCAAGTCGATGCCTTATTGGTTTAGCCGAAGCCCCGCCTATCTCTATAGACGATCGTCCGAGTCGAACGCAAAACAGCCGGGAAGCTCATACGAGCCGACCTGATCAACCTCGCCACTGCCTCCATATGCTTCAATCAAGAGAAGGAGACCACGGAAGTCATCCCGATCTCCCTCCTTATTTAAGAAACCGTAGGACTCGATCGCCATCTCAGCTTCACCGTCTAACACGATGGACTAAGGCACGAGATCGCTCCCGCCGCACAACGTACACCGTCGAAGGTCGGCATCTACATGACGATCCAAGGTGGAAGAGTGCAGCCATGGTCCTGGTGGTCGATGATTCCGATTGCTTAGGCCATGCAAGGTCCCTTTAGGCCAAGATCGCCCGCCCTTCGTTTAAATACGAGGCCGGCGTAGTCCGAGGGCCCTCCAAAATAAATCGGTGGACACGATCGCTCGCCCTCAAAGGTTCATCATCCGACATGGTGAACCCGGACAATGCGACGTGCCACAACCCCGTCTCAACGCACCGCCGAGGTCGGCCATCTCCATGGCCGGCCGAGGTGGAAGCAGAGCTAACAAGCCGCGGGCGTGGAGTTGATTCATCCGACGCGCCCGCGCAAGGATTCCTCTAGACCAAGACCGCACGCCTTTCGTTTAAATACGAGGCGAGGCGCAGCCCAACGAGGACCCTCATAATAAAGTGAGTCACGAGACACTCAATGTCTTCACGCATCAAGACATGATCAAGGAGTCGGTCCATTGAACTCCGCGATCGTGCACGGTTCCTCAAGATGGACGACCGTCCCCGAGGATTCGACAAAATTGAAGACCGCTCACTCAAGGAATTATTTTCATCCCCTTACTTCCACTAAGTGAATAAAAACAAGGGGCAATAAGAGTGCGGACTACCTTCACGACGATCGTCGCTATTCAACCACATACGAGATCGTCATTTTTTCGATATAGTGCAATGATCGAATTTGTTGTAAAAAAGTTATCTTTATGAGTTTATCAATTCATTTGGAACTACCTCGCAACGATCTCTCCTCACACATTTGTACAAAGTCTAACAAAGACTTAAAAATAACCATTCATTCAAGTGAAGTCGAAAGACAAATGCTCATTTCATTACTTGAAAAATCGGAGTACATGATCGCCCAAGGCCTAAGTGCTACAAGAGAAAGCTACAAACTACAAAGAAAGTAAGCTAAAAGCGTAAAAAGGAAGCGCCTCGAGCCCCCGCCGGCCTTCACCATCGGCATTCGGCGCGGTCCCCTCATCTTCCGAGCATCGGATGAGCAAGACTGCTCTGAGACGGATACTACCAAATCCACGCCGATGTCCGCTGAGTCCAAGATCGGCAAGGAGAAAGCCGAATGGAGAGGATGCTCCAATGCATATGACTTGAACTTCTCGGCTAGAGGACCGACCTCCAAGCCTCCCTTCGAGCCGCTCGGATCGAGTCGGCGAACGCCAAGTAATAGGCGAACTCGCGACATACTCCAAGTTTTGGAAGGGATCGGCCTTGGTCGCCTCAACCTCTCCTCTCGGCTCGGCCATCGCACATTGCGATCCCCGGAGCTCGGCCTCCTCGCAGCAACCTTCTCTTTCGCCTCCGCCCGGGCTGCTCACCCGAGCGATCGTCACCTTCTCGCGATCGGCCTCCTCTTCAAGAAGATTCCGCGCCCGGACGGCACTCGCATCCGGTCCCGAATCGGCCGACCGCCATGCGATATTTCTCCGTCTCTTTCTTCTCGGCTCAAGCTCATGGCTCGCCCGCTGCCGCCCAGTGGAGTCCTTCTCCATCGCCACGATCTTGTCAAGAACTCGGCGTTCTCTTCCGAGCCACCTCGAGATCCTCCCGAAGGCGAATAGTGGAGGGCCTCCTCAAACTCCCGAGCACTGGAAGGCCATGGTCGCCGTCTGAAGAGAAAGGGCGACAACAGCATGCATCGAACTCGACGATCGCTGCCGAGCGATCGCATCCAGATCAGTTGTCCACGCCTTCGGCAAAGCAGAAGCAGCCTTGCTAACATAGGGGGAATGTCGCAAGAATGGCGAGGAGATCGGCTCGCCAGGAAATCCACGACCATCGGTGGACAAGAAGGATCTGCGCGACGGATCCTGCATCAAAACAGCTAAGTTAGTACAACTCCTACGCAGATGCAATTGTCAACACAGAAATGCTATCTACCTCTCAGCCTTCTCGGGATCCCGACCGAAAAACGGTTTCCCTCGAGGAGTTTCCGCATCCGCGATCGCCGTCTCACTAGCTAAGATAACAAGAATCTTTACACTCATTGTAATTGTATTCTTACATTAGTACTTGTATCCCCGAATATTGGTATTAATAATATCTCGCGAGAGCATTCAAGCCCGGGACTAACAACCCCGGCAAATCTTGTGTTATTTATCTTTCTCACGGAAGTGCTCTTGCATTTGTTTGCTATCCCATCCATTCCAGCAATATCTATCTCCGGATAATATTTTGGGTAGCAACACCCTTATAAAATGAAATACCATAAATCATTTTAATCATATTAAATCCAATTTAATGTGCGGGAGATTAATTTTTAAGAATACACGGAAAAATCGAGCCGGGGTGGCAGGCCGGCATGACCAAGTCACCTCGGCGGCCTACCGGCGATCACGCTGGCTTGGCGAGTCACGCTCGGAAGATGCGGCCAGGACACGACCAAGTCACCAGGACACGGTCGGGTCGCTGGCGATGACTTGGTAGGCTGCCGGACACGGCCGTGTCACCCAGACACGGCCGAGTCAATTCGGCCAGACACGCCGTGTCGCGACAGATCGGGTCTCAAGCGATGCTTTGGCCACATCTGCCGGACACGACCGTGTCACCCAGACACGGCCGAGTCACTCTCGGCCAAATTACCCTTTTTGTCCAAAAAGTCGTCCGACGACGATTGGGGCTAGATTTTAATAGGATATCCAATATCAATATTTTCCGACTTTCATATCTTCAATAGAAATCATATTTCCCAGAAATTTAAGATTTATATTTAGACATAAACTTACGAAAAATACAATTATTACGAACGAAAAACATATACCATGATTATGACTAAAATGATTCCAAATCATACACCATCTAATCGAGCATTCCAAATGCCAATATCGTATATACGATCGCAAGACCTACGCTCCGATACCACTGTTGTGATTCGGCGCCTAAAATCGAAGGCCGCAGCGGAAGCGGTAAAACGAAAATTAATTCGATCTGAATCCCTACGAGGATCGATCGAGCTACGTATATACGAATATTGAATGAACAAAGAAGATACGAGAAAAACATACCCTCGAAGTCCGTTGATTAAATGGTAATCTTCTCTCGAGCTATTCCCCAAGCTTTAGGCGATCTCCTTGCAATTCAATCCGCTCCAAGCTCTTGAATGATCCAACGCCGAAAGCACAGCGTCTCTACTTGCCACGCGCCGGAGAAACGATCGGAACGACGATCACCTTGCTATCCTCCGAGGATGCGGCTAGAGCTAAGTGATGAAGCTTCCAATATGAGATCATCACACTCTAAGTGTATAACTCATAACTCTCAATTATACTCTTGAATTTTCTCTAAGAAAACCAAGAGGAAAGTGAAGAAGAAGAAGACTACTTTGAGAAGAACTTTTCTCTCTCTTGAACTCCTTTAATTGATCCGTATGAATGCCTATTAAATGAGAGAATGAAGTCTTCTTTTCTTATTCAAATTCCACTCACCTTAAAACAACTCATCAAAAGGAATCAACCCCACCATGTCATTATCACCCATTAATCAATGGGAACAAAAACAAAAGGGAATAAGGTGGAAAGTGGGCGGCTATGATGAAAAACGGATGAGTTCGGTTCGTTTGACTCCGTGAGTCCAAACAGATAAACTCCGATTCCGTTCCGATGTATTTATATCGATTAATTAATCCAATTAATTTTATCATATCAAATACATTATGACATAATTAATTTCTCCAAGAAATAATTATATCCATGAATTAAATTTATCACCCAGTAATTTATTTAATTCATTAGGCCGTAAATTAATTTATCCAATAAATCAATTTAAACATCCAATGTCCCGAATTAGATATCCAATATCTAATATTCATAATGAGAGAATTAAGCTTGATTCATTCCGTCGTCAATCCTAATGCGTGACTCGGTAGGTCCGTCTCAGTCAGCAATGGGAGGAACCAAAGAGTAGTAGCACCACCTAGCCAGCCTGGTGGCCTACACCGTACCCCAACTGAGAACGAATGATTGGGATCATTCAAGAACCATTCTGTCGTGAATACCAGTATACGTATAAACCCTTCTTTCAAATGTCCCGATCAAGTTATAGGGTCACGGTCAGTCAAACCCTATCTGTACTTGACGCTATGCATGCGTTAATGCAAATCGAGATCATCGAGCTGTCGTGTATCTAATACAACTAGCTCCAATGCTTTGGCCAAAGACTTATGATCTCATCTGCCAATAACCGCATAGGACATATAACCCGCTCACTAACGGGAGAAATAATTCTATCTTGGTATTCTGTAGGACCTGCTACTTGCCCGTCAAGATGCACGTCGAGGTTGACCCCGCCTTAGGTTTACGGTCGAACTACTCTAATGAAAATCTTGACGTCACAAGCACATCCCTACTAAATCCTTAAGTCGAAGGTTCACGAATACCTATCACAACCTTTCGATTCCGTCATTGATCGTCCGGAGTGAAATCCATGTGACGAATCGAGGGTGAGTCGGTTCGAGTATACTAATCCAATTAGCATACCTATAACGTGTGCTCCCACTAACCATTAGTGTTCGACAGCACTCTCCATGTCAAAAACACGTCATACAAGTCTTCACATAAACTTAACGCCCGTCAAGTTTCATCGACTTATGACGATTAAGTATTTGAGCTATAACCTTTCCAGTGCCTACCCCCTTATCCAATAAGGAGTGGAATGTTTTGCTCTCAAATACACGGACTAGTTTCTATATGTTTATTTACGAGTTAGGAATGCCAGTAACTACCAGTAAATAAAGAAACTTTCATTTGCCTTATATAAATGGTTTACATAATTACAAGTACAATGCCCTCACTCAACAACCTCTGAGTGGCATTCGAGGGCATACTCTTAACAATGGCCTGATAACGCACGCTAACGGTCCAGAACTATAGGTTCTAGACTGGGGTGTTAGCTTTCTGGACCGGGGTATTAGCCGATAGCGCACGCTAACTTGAAATGTTAGCACACGCTAATAACCCTCTGGTTATAAAAACCAGAGAGTTGACCGAAGCAGTTTATTTTTTTCTTCTTCTTCACTTCTTCTCCGAGGGTTAGGCGATTTGGAGCTTTTGGGAGCCTGGATTTGAGCGAGTATCATCATCCATCCAAGATCTTGAGTCTTTAACACCAAGTTATCATCATCTAATCTTCTACCTCTTGAATCAAGGTAAATTTTCTAGAACCCTGTCCTTGGGGAAATTTTGGGGTTTTCGGATCTTTGTCCGATTCGTTCCGTATTGTCGATTAATCCATGATGAGTATGATTAATCTTAGTACTATTCATGTATTTGACATCATTTAATCCTTTGTTCTTCGCCGGATCAAGGTATTTTTCTTGATTCCCTAGAGTTGACTTTTTGGGAGTTTTATTCTTGATTTCATTTTCCTTTCGGTTTTGATAAACTGATTGTTGTCCAATGATGTTGTTAAGCATGTTTTATGATTGTATATCCATAACTTCGGTTCGTTTCAACCCGAATGATGATTTCGGTGTTCTTGAGGTGTAGTGAACATTTAATGTTCGATTAAATGTTCGAATGAGTTTTCCTTCGATAGCTTGATGTGGTCTCCGTTGGTTTGGTCTTGATCCTCGTCGTAATCATGTTTTTGTTGTTTATTTCGGAGGATTATAGGTTCTCAAGGATTTCGCGTTGACCTCCGTTTTGTGTTGGTAATTCGTGTGGTGTTTTCTCGTGGTGTTCGCGGTGCCATTATATTCTTGATGATGTTCAAGAGTTCGGGGCTGCCCGGCCGCATCCCGTCCATCGTCTCTTTTCGATCGTGGTTTCGAGGCAAGTACTTTCTTATGCGATTTTTGTCCTACAAATAAAGTTTACATGTTGGATTTACGATGGTTGGTTCACCCTCGTGAATATGATTCGTGTGAGTTGATTATGATTTTATTATTTTGAACGTTGAGGGCTTTATTGATATCCTGGCTTGTTTAATGTTGTGGAATCGTGGATTCCGTGTTAATTGTGTTGTCGTGTTGAGATTGATTGTTCATGATGGAGGTATTGTGATGAGTATGATAAAGGTGTCGGGTAAGTGGCCATCTCTAGTAAGTATTCTTAATGAGCTTACATTCTTAGCATATTAGTATTGCATGAGTAACGTGTGTGTGTGTATGCTCACTATGGGTTAGATCCGAGGGGGTCTCGGTAGGGGTCCACGGAGGGGTGGATCCGCGAGCTTGCTTTTAACCACTCTGGATTAGATCCGACGGGGTCTCGGTAGGGGTCCACGGAGGGGTGGGTCCGCGATTAATTGTGGTGCATTTTACAAATGTGTTTTGGATTATGGCATTTTCGGAAACGAGTGTTTTTGAACGGTGATTTCATGATTGCATGCATTGACTAAGTGTGTAAGAGGTAAGTTGTTCATTTGGCCTACTTGGCTAGGATGGTACTAGAGTATTTGTCGTATGTGTTTAGTCCTTTAATTGTGGGGTTTTGATGTTGGAAAATGGACCTTGTTATTGTTCTCGCGTACTGTGATTTGATGAGTTTTGGGATGGAATCCCAACGGTTTTGTAAAGGTCGTTTTACGGAAAGTGATTTTGGGTCGAGACCCATTTGTCTTGAATTTTTCAACTGTGGACTTGAGGTCCAACAAGATTTCTACTTTTAAAATCCCCGAGATGAGGAATTTATTTTCAAACACTTCATTGATTGCTTTCTAATTAATAAAACCTCTCGGGAAGGCTTTGGTAGTTAATTGTCGTACCCGATTCGTGATTTCTATTTGTTTGTTACATTTCGTATGATTATGTACTTGCACTAGCAAAATAGTGGGATTTTGCTAACCCACGAGTGTTGTGTCAAGATTTATTCATCTAGACAGGCGATCGACTATAAGGCCGAGCGACCGAGTACACAACCAGTTAAGCTATGGCGAACTCGCCTAAAGCGGAGATACCAGACCGCCTTCAGGCATCTAGCGATCGACTCCCAAGGCGATCGCCCTTCGGCGTTCAGCGACCGTCTCTGATATCCGACCTAAGACGATCGTCCTACGCCACCTTCTGAAACCATCGTCCGTCCAAGTACACGAAGACTGAGTCTCATACAGCTCCCATGTGCGAATCCCCGGCAGCCGCCAGGATTCCCGGATCGTTGACCACAGCCTGGCACCACCTCATCACCTACCGACAAGCCCGCCGAAAGGTACAAGGTGGGGCCGCCCGTGACAGCGACTCGGACGCGTGCAGGCTTCTCATTGGACCGCACGGTTGACTGCCAGCAACTCCTGCAGACTTTGGAGGGACAAGCCCATGTGCTAAAAGACGATCGCCCGCTTATTATAATGCAGCAAAGGCGATCGCCCAGCAGGTTCAAGTGCTATAAATAGAAAGCATCCCGCAAAGGTTGGCAATTGATTGCAAGCAGTACACATATTGATTCCAACTTCATTCACGAAAAGACATACAAACATACATAATCTCAGGCTCCCGGTTTCCTCACCGGAATCTACCTTAGGATTTCTCTCTCAACACCTCTCAACTAGAAGACGGTCGGCAGAGGCAAGAAGTCTCCACAGGTCATATTCACAAGCCCCGGAGCTCAAACCAACAGCTTATACATGCCGTGAGAGACGATCGATCACTCACCGCCGTCACAGCTCACCAACGTTGTTACAAGAACTCACAGAGCATCACATCTGGTTCTTCCGGCAATCTATACGCTCACAAGCTTAGATAACTAGAATCGTTACACTCACTGTAATAGAATTCTAACATTAATACTTGTATCCCTGAATATTCGTATTAATAACATCTCGCGAGAGCATTCAAGCCCGGGACTAACAACCCCGGTAAGTCTTGTGTTATTTATTCTTTCCCACGAAAGTTTTCTCGCACCTTGTTTGCTATCCATCATTTCCAGCAATATCTATCTCCAGATAATATGTTGGGTAGCAACAATTGGCGCTAGAGGAAGGGGGATCTAAACCTTCATTTTTATTCCTACCGTCCCGAAGAACACCCACTGTTCCCGGAGCATATACTTGAAGTGACACTCACTGCGCTTCAAAGAAAGCCTTCAGAATCATGGCATCCACTTCTGCACCGAAGAGAGCCACTCTCCAAACTGCCGGACACCGAGTCCCGGCTCAATCCGAGCCCCAGCCTATGGCGGAGGGAAGTCGCAGGAATGCGAGACTCTCGATGCCGCACCTGAGGGTTGGTCCCTGCCTCTCACTCGATCAGATCCAAACTGCGGAACAGATCGAGGAGGCTATGGCCATCCTAAAAGAGCGACGAAGAGCATGCGCAACTCCCGTTGTTACTCCCTCGGCCATTCTCCGTGTGGGCAAACGGAAATTCAAGGGACTACTGGGCGAGCGATCGTCAGAAAGCCCCAAGTCGCGAGAAAAGGCTCTCGCTAGATCAGACGGTTCCGTGTTCAGTCGCCAGGGGAGCGACCCGTCATGGCGACCGGGGCAGTCTGGCCCCAACCGCGAGACGACGGATTCCGAGTCCGTCACCAGGAGTTCGGCCTACCCAACTCCCAGCCGAAGGCAGATCAGCCTCTTGGCTCCCATTTCGAACGCCAGGAGGTCAGTATTAGATCGCCTCGGCTCCCGCTCCGATCGCCAAGCCACAAGCAGTCAGGCCACGGCGATGACCGCTATCCAACGCCAGCTCGACGAGATGAAAGCACTCTTGGACCCTTGGGCAATCACCAGCAGGAAGATCGTCGGGCCGACCGAGCCACTCGCGGCCCACGTCGAGCTCGCCCCCGTGCAATCAAGAATCGCTCCTCCCAAAACGCCTCTATACGAAGGGAGGTCGGACCCCGAAACCCACCTAAGTAAATTCCGGATCTACATGACCGGATGTGGGGCCTCAGATGCAACCAAGTGCCGAATCTTCCCGTTAACATTAGGCGATCTGGCCCACAGGTGGTACGTCTCGCTGCCACCACGATCGATCATCTCCTTTGAGAAACTGGCGACCGACTTCACGTCGCACTTCGCCGCCAAGGTCGCCAGACCAGAAGGCCCCCACCGCATGATGAAAATCAGGCAGGGGGAAGACGAATCCGATGCGGATTAGATCGACCGAGTGGACGAGATCGTCCTCACCGGCGAGCTCATCAGCGACGAGCTCGCCCTCTATTCAGCCGTGGGGGGATTCTACGGTCACTCCCCCATGTTCAGACATCTGACGAAAGATGTCCCCCCAACTTACGCGATCTTCCGCGCTAAGGCTGACGACTTTCTGGCCAGACAGAAGTTGCTCACCCTCCGCCTAGGCGAGGAAACGCCATCTTCTGTCCGAAAGACGGCGATCGCCAAATCCAAGAAGGCGATCGCCAAGCCACCCGGAGATCGCAAGACCTTCGAGGACATGGAAGCCCATCTCCTCCACACATTCAATCGAACTCCGGCCCACATTTACTACGCCGTCAAAGGGCGCGAACCGCTGAACAAGCCAAAGGCAATAAGGGACCACGGTCATCTGGACCACAATCAATATTGTGCCTACAATAAGAGTCCCGGCCACAGCACCAACCAATGCCGCGACCTCCTCAAACAACTCTGGAAATTGTTCGAGGAAGGCAAGTTGGACAGCTTATTTGCTTAGCTAGAGCCCCTCCAAAATCCCAAACACGATCGCCCGAGTCGAACGCGAACAGGCTGGAAAGCTCATACGGGCCGACCCCTCGATCAACCTCGGCGATCGTATACATCAATCAAAGAGAAGGGAACCTCGGACGTCTCTCCCCGATTTCCCACCTCATCAAATCAAAGGCTATTGCCTGAACGAACATTTCGAAACCGGAGGACTCGTTCGCCATCTACAGTTCATCATATAACATGGTGGACTACGGCACGAGATCGCCTCCACCGCACAACATACACCATCGAAGGTCGGCATCTAACATGACGATCCGAGGTGGAAGAGTGCAGCCATGGTCCTGGTGGTCGATGGAACCGACTGCTTCGGCCATGCAAGGTCCCTTTTGGCCAAGATCGCCCGCCCTTCGTTTAAATACGAGGCCGGCGTAGTCTGAGGGCCCTCCAAAACTAATCAGTGGACATACTCGCCCGCCCTCAAAGGCTCGTCATCTAACATGGTGGGCCCGGACAATGCGACGCGTCCCTACCCCCGTCTCAACGTACACCGTCGAGGGTCGCCATCTTCGTGGCAGCCCGAGGTGGAAGCAGAGTTAACAAGCCGCGGAAGTGGAGTTGATTAATCCGACGACGCCCCGCGCAAGGACTCTTCAAGATCGAGACTGCACGCCCTTCGTTTAAATACGAGGCGAGGCACAGCCTTCGGAGGACCCTACCAATTAAGTGAGTCACGAGAACTTAGCCATCAGACGGAATGTCGCTCGTGCATAAGACACGATCACGGAGGTCGGTCCATCGAACTCTGCGATCGTGCACGGCTCCTCAAGACCGAGATGGACGGCTCCTTTCGAGGATTCGAAAAACTTGAAGACCGCTCACTCTACGATTTATTTTCGTCCCCTTTCACTAAGTGAACAAAAACAAGGGGGAAAAGAGTGCGGAGATATATTCACGGCGATCGTCCCTATTCCATTACATACGGCGATCGTCATTAGTCAGATGTTTGTGCAGCGATCGAATTTGTTGTATAAGTTATCTATACGAGTTTATCAATTCACGTAGACCTACGCTTACAACAATCTCTCCTCACACATTTGTACAAAGTCAAGCAAAAGACTCAAAGTAGCAATCATTCAAATGGCAAATCGAAGATCAAATATTCGTTTCATTGCTCAATATCTCAAAAATACGTACAAGGTCGCCCGAAGGCTTAAATACAAAAGGAAAGCTACATATTACAAGCTAATTGAAAGCAATAAAAAGAAAAGTGCCTCAAGCCCCTGCCTGGCCTTCGCCTTCGACCCCCGGACTCGATCGCGACCCTTCGCCGGCCTGCGGAGCAGCCTCCCCATCCTCCGGGGCATCAGGATGAATGAGGTTCGCCGGGATCGGATACCAGCTGAGATCCACACCGATGTCCGCGAGATCCAGGATAGGCACGGAGAAATCAGGGTGAAGAGGGTGCTCCAGCGCGTACGCTTTAAAATTGTCAGCTAAAGGGCTGACCTCCAATCCTCCTTTCTTAGCGACTCGGAGCGAATCAGCGAACGCCATATAATAAGCGAACTCACTGATAAACTCCACGTTACGAAAGGGATTGGCCTCAGTCGCCTCTTGCTTTCCCTTCAGCTCAGCCAGCGCCTTTTGCATGCCTTGGAGCTCGGCCTCCCTTGCAGCCGTCTCCCCCTTCGACTCCGCCAACTCACTAGTCAGCCGTGCAATGGTCACTTTCAGACGATCGGCCTCCATCTCAGCGGCCTTCTGCGCCCGCACGGCATCGGTCATCCGGTCCCGAAAGCGATCGACCGTCACCCGAGACATCTTGGCGTCCTTCCTCGCCAGCTCAAGCTCTTGGATCGTCCGCTTAGCAGCCTCCAAAGAGTCCTTCTCCATCGCCGCGATCTTGTCGGCGAACTCGGCGTTCTCTTTCCGAGCCGCCTCGAGATCCGTCTGCAGACGAAGAGTAGAAGGTCGCCCTTCGAACTCCTGCGCAGCTTGAACAGCCATCGTTGCCGTCTGAAGGGAGAGGGCAAGAACAGCCTGCATTGTACTCTAAGATTGCTGACGAGCGATCGCATCTAGATCGGTCGTCCAAGCCTTCGGTAGAGCAGACACGGCCCGGTTGATGTACTGCGGGATGTCGCAGGGTTGGCGAGGGGATCGGCTCGCTAAGAAGTCCACCACCATCGGCGGACAAGTTGGATCAGCTCTACGGATCCTGCATCAGAACCACAAAAAGTTAACACATCTCCTACGCGAATAACCAGTGTCAACTCAGCAAGCTAAGCTTACCTCTCGGCTCTTTCAGGATCGCGGCCAAAATATGGCTTCCCACGAGGGGTCTCGGCCTCAGCGATCGCCATCTCTCGCAAAAAAGCCGCAGAGGGCGGCTCGCTCTCCGGAGGAAGAACGGTGATCGGAGGAGCGGCGATCGGCACCTCATTGGCAGGGGCAGAAACCGGAGTCTCTTCCGACCTCGGCCTTTTGCGATTCATTCGAAGCCCCTCCTCCGGAACTCCCTCCTCAGCCACGATTGGCTCCACTCGAGGCTCCACCTCCGGAATGATTGGCAAAGCAACATGTGGAGCCCGAGGCGACTTCTTATGGCGGAGACGGCCCAGAACTCCACGATTCGACATGGCGATCTCCGGTGGGGGCTCCAAAAAGCGAGGAAAACGAACCTCTATAGTTAAGACGATCGATCAGCAGTTAAATATTTTCCTCAGGAAAGGCGATCGCCAAGAAAGCGAAGGTCGCGGAAACTCATACCTGGTACCGAGAGATGTCTCGGGAAACGGAATAACCGAGCCGACAACCAACGACTCTCCTTATTGATCCGGCTAGCGCCAAGGTCGTCGTCCGACAAGCTCCGTATCCGCTCCCAGACAACCAAGAAATCAAAGGGCAGCTCCTCGATCGCCGGAATATGAAAACCTGCAAAACCGAAATCAAATTAGATCAGTTCAGAACACATCCGAACAAAGGGAGAGTCTAAACCCTTACCGGGATTCATCTCCCGAAACTCAGTAGGGATCTCCAGCTCGCCCGAAAGATTATCGCTCGCAGAAGCCCTCCACACACCGGCGACCCAGAACCATTTCGTCGGGTCGCCCCGCGCCTTATTCGGGACTCCGAGGATTACCCGACGAGATCGGCCCTGAATATGGTGACCTCCGACCGACCCTTTCTGAGCCATCAGCTTGAACAAGTGGTTCATCTCTGACGGCGAAGGGAGGCGGTACAGGCGGTGACCGCCAAACAGAGTGAGAGTGCAGATTATCTGGAGCCAAGCGTTCGGCGTCAGCTGAAGTGGTGCCACGTTCCAAGCGGCCAGCAGGTGGGAGACAGCAAAAGATAGAGGGAAGCGCAGCCCGGCCTCCATAATCGCCTCATTCACGGCGACCATACCCATCGGAGGTTGATCGGCTCGCTCATTCTCCATCGGCGCAAGTATATCCACATCTGAAGGAACGTGGAACCTCGTCCTCCAGACGGCCAGGTCTTTCCTGGTCGCCGAACTCCTGATTTGGCCAAGCGACCACAGAGATCGCTGCGCAGCCCGGAACTGCGACCGTTTGGCAAACTGGTAAGGGTAGGCGATCGAGTAATCCCGGAAATAGAATCTTGGAGACGGACCAGCCAACTTCTCCATAATCTCAGCAAAATCCAGGTAGGCCTGGCCGAAAGCGCTATGCTGCTCCCAGTGGGCCCTAATCGCCAGATCTCTCTTCATCTGCGATCGTCTGTCTTCAGCAGCCGCTTCCTTAGCGACGTCGGCTTCATTGAATAAAGCCTCGATTTCAGCAGGGTCAATTCCGGCCCGAATAGCCTCGGTGGCCGTCTCCAGGTGGAAGTCAGAAGAAGGTCCTCCCCGGACAGTCGATGTCCCGGCAGCGGAACTGGTACCCACTCCATGTGATGATGACGTCCCAGCCATTCTCAAAGAAAGAAATGAGAAAAGGATTTTTTCTTACCCAAAGATGAAATTGATCGACGCTCGGCAGTCGAGTCTCTCAGAAGCGTTCTTCAGCAAAGTCCTTCTTTCTCCAGTGATGAAGCGCGTACGAGTTTTGACGCTGCGTCCTCACGTCCTTTTATAGGAGGCGAAAAGGACTCCTGTGCAATTAAGAAGAATCTCAGGGGTCGGAAGTGCAGCCGTCGCATTTATTGACTCCCTCGAGACCCGCGTACGCGTCTTTTCAAGGACGCGTCAGTCGAGGAGTCATTAATGACCGTTGATATCCTCCAACAAAAGCCTGACACGTGCGCGGAGACTTATCCACGCCCATTGCCATTTCCCGCGCAGTTTAGCGGCCAACCAGGTCGTCCAAATTCAGTTTCAATCAGCTCAATGACGATCGCTAGTTCAGTAAAATGCAAAGGCACTCGCCATAATTCAGCGATCGCCAGCAGAACCACCTCACCCCACGTTTCCAACGTAGGGGTGAGCTGGGGGCAATTGTTGTGTCAAGATTTATTCATCTAGACAGGCGATCGACTATAAGGCCGAGCGACCGAGTACACAACCAGTTAAGCTATGGCGAACTCGCCTAAAGCAGAGATACCAGACCGCCTTCAGGCATCTAGCGATCGACTCCCAAGGCGATCGCCCTTCGGCGTTCAGCGACCGTCTCTGATATCCGACCTAAGACGATCGTCCTACGCCACCTTCTGAAACCATCGTCCGTCCAAGTACACGAAGACTGAGTCTCATACAGCTCCCATGTGCGAATCCCCGGCAGCCGCCAGGATTCCCGGATCGTTGACCACAGCCTGGCACCACCTCATCACCTACCGACAAGCCCGCCGAAAGGTACAAGGTGGGGCCGCCCGTGACAGCGACTCGGACGCGTGCAGGCTTCTCATTGGACCGCACGGTTGACTGCCAGCAACTCCTGCAGATTTTGGAGGGACAAGCCCATGTGCTAAAAGACGATCGCCCGCTTATTATAATGCAGCAAAGGCGATCGCCCAGCAGGTTCAAGTGCTATAAATAGAAAGCATCCCGCAAAGGTTGGCAATTGATTGCAAGCAGTACACATATTGATTCCAACTTCATTCACGAAAAGACATACAAACATACATAATCTCAGGCTCCCGGTTTCCTCACCGGAATCTACCTTAGGATTTCTCTCTCAACACCTCTCAACTAGAAGACGGTCGGCAGAGGCAAGAAGTCTCCACAGGTCATATTCACAAGCCCCGGAGCTCAAACCAACAGCTTATACATGCCGTGAGAGACGATCGATCACTCACCGCCGTCACAGCTCACCAACGTTGTTACAAGAACTCACAGAGCATCACATCTGGTTCTTCCGGCAATCTATACGCTCACAAGCTTAGATAACTAGAATCGTTACACTCACTGTAATAGAATTCTAACATTAATACTTGTATCCCCGAATATTCGTATTAATAACATCTCGCGAGAGCATTCAAGCCCGGGACTAACAACCCCGACAAGTCTTGTGTTATTTATTCTTTCCCACGGAAGTGTTCTCGCACCTTGTTTGCTATCCATCCTTTCCAGCAATATCTATCTCCGGATAATATTTTGGGTAGCAACAACGAGTAATCGGGGGGTGGATGTCTGTATTGCATTCAGGTTTTGGGGAGCATAACACAGGGTTGGCATGAAGGATGATGAGAGATGATCGATACTAATCACATGAGGATCCATACGATGTCGTATTGGTTTGGTTGTACTTTACTTTCGCTGCAGTATTTCCCCCGTTGTATGGGAGTATGTTGTATTTTGACCCCTGCGTGGGCACGTATTGTGATTGAGTTGTATGTATTGATTGAAAGACCAAATCGGTCTACTGAGTCATTTTAGCCTTAAAGGCGATGTTGAGATGTTTGATTTTAGTTAAGCCTGGTAGATCCTTGAGGATAGGGTCTACGGCGTGTAATATCCCTGAGTGGATTGGGGGTGTTACAGAGATACCCTGATATGTGAGTTATGTGGCTCTACCGATGCGGTAGTAGTGGGGCTGTCAGGTTATGACAATCTGGACAGTCGGGTTTTGTGGGTCATGATAGTTGAATGACTGTATGAGTCATTCTTTCATCGAGTCATCGTCAGTGAAGACTAGTATTGCAAGACCTCGAAGCTTCGTATGACCTGTGTAAGGACTCGATTCTCTTTATGTTCATACATTCATTACGTCATTGATTATACGTGTTTTTTGAAACCTATATGTGATATTTGTGTTACGATTGATTCATGACTAATTGTTTTGGAGCACGTGTAACCTGTGCAAGCAATAAGGATCAACTTATTCATCAGTCAACAATCCTCAATCATCATTTTTTATCTTGTCGATCATGTTAATTCATTAATCACTCAGTCAATCTCATTGCTCAGTTGTTGATCTTCTTGATCGAATTATCAATCTTGTTAACTTGTTCAAGATAATAATTTCAGGAATTTCATCAGATAATCATGTTACCTCACTTGATCTTTCATGCGATCTTATCATATTCCGGCGTCATGTTGGCGATCATTTTACTGCATTATTAATGCATTCATTGTGATAAAGCGTGTATGCTCATTATTATCATTCTGTAACGTAATCATAATGCGATCTTCATGCGGGATCTATAATTATCATGTGACCTTCCTGCTTCAGAATGGATAGAGTTGTCAGAGGACGCAGGGGAAGAGGCCGCGGTGCGGGCCAAAACCCGGGATCTCGTGTGAATACCCGCGCGAACGCGAGGGATAAGATTAGTTCAACAGGTAGCGATGCTACTGATTCACCGACAGATAATCATTCACTGTCAGGGAGTCGTACCCGAGATGCAGCTCAATCGGAAGGTGTTCGGGTGGACCCATTCATATGTATGCAGGGCATGATGGCCCAGATGACACAGATGGCACAACTGATGGAGACCATACAGACCTTGATGGTTCATGGTCCACCGCAGCAAGGTTCCCAGGTGCCGTTTCTTGGGCATACTGGAAGAGTGAACCAGATTGTTGGTGATATCTCTCGTGAGAGGCCACCTACTTTTGAGGGTTCGTCGGAACCAGCTGCTATTGTTCATTGGCTTGAGCATTTTGATAAACTCTTCGACATGGTTCAGTGTCCGGAAGAGAGTAAGGTGGTAGTAGCGGCTTACTACTTGAGTAAGGGTGCTTATTCTTGGTGGCTTTCTGTGAAACCCACCGATCGTGGTTGTACTTGGAGCGAATTCAAGACTCTCATGATAGAGAGGTATTATCTGGCTCCACTTCGTGAAGCCAAGTTATCAGAGGTTTTGAACCACGAATCCGTCGAGGACGAGGGTGTTATTGTCATTGATGAGAAGTTTCAGGGGCTTCTTCAGTTTGCTTCGTGTGTTATCCGTACTGAGGCGGATAAGATCAAGTATTTTAGCAAGAGGCTAAATCCGCAGTTGAGGATGCATTTGTTCAATCACAATTGTAATTCGCTTAGTGAGTTCATCGAGAAGGCTCTTGGAGCAGAGCTTTTGATTAGGGAGCTTGCTCGGAAGCACCCTTCAGTTTCTTCTGGTGGGAGGACTAGGATGTCTGTTAGTTCAGAGGTACCTTGGGCTCCGACGTCCAAGAGGTCGTTTTCTAGTCGTCTTCGTGCTGGGAAAGCATCTTCTTCTCAGACGACGAGTTCGGCTGCTGTTTGTTTTAACTGTGATACCATAGGACATCGCAGCACCCGGTGCTCGATGCAGGCTATAGTTTGCTTTCTGTGTCGGAGGCAGGGACACGTCCATAAATATTGTAATACCCGCAGTATCGATTTTCGGTAACTTTCTTTTTTTGGGCGGAAGTCCGTTTTAACGGCTCGCTTGTGACCGTTCGTCATTATGAGAATGATTAATTCTGTACTTTTTGACATCCGAGTTCGTTTCCGTGTCGCTTTGCTGAGTTCCGTGCTTTTTGGGCGACTTTTATGCATTTGAGTACGATTACGAATCTCGTTCGAAACTGTCGTTTCGTGTTTTTCGCAAGTCCGTTTAGCCTTGTTAGACGTGTTGTGAACTTCGGTTTGGTTATTCAATCACGTATCGTGATTTTTTGGACGTTCGAGCCATTTTTTAATTTCCCAAAGTTTTGGGTATTTGTTTTCATACTCATTTTTAACCACCTCCGAGTTGTCGGAATCGCATGTTTGTTTAGTGCTTTCATTCGTTGTTGAGAACTCTTTATTAGCGCTATGTCGCACCTTTCGAGTCGTCGCATTTTGAGGTTGTTCGGAACTGATCGGGCAGTAGAAGGAATCTACTACCAGAATGCAGCATGTTACGGCCGTAATGGCCAGCATGTTACGGCCGTAATGGCCAACATATTACGGCCGTAATGGACATGATGTTACGGCCGTAACAAGGGCCTGTATTTCACTCAGCGGGCAATGTTATTTCATAACAGTTTTACTCTTTTCCTTCCTCACGTGACGGGCAGAGTCCTGAGGCTATTCCAGGGCGATTCTTCACGGGAATTCATCAATCTTTCATCCTACAACATTATCATCAAGTTCTTGGTGTAGATTAGGGGTGGTTCGGTACGGTATACCGAAAGTTATCATCCATACCGTATACCGTACCGAAATTTTCGGTATGACAAAAATCATACCATTACCATACCGAAATTTTCGGTATACCGAAACTGGTATACCGAAATTTCGGTATGATTACATACCGTTATTATACCGAAATATCGGTATACCGAAATCAAGTCGGTATACCGTTAATTTTCTGTATATCGAAACTTCTGCGGTATACCGAAAATTTTATGATATATCAAAAAAAAAATGCAATGTACTATACAGAGTTTGGTATACTGAAAAATTCCGATATACCAATAATTTTTCGGTATATCGAAAATTTTCGGTATATGTTGAAAAAAAATCCGTATACCGAAAATTTTCGATATACCTCGGTATATCGAAAATTTCAAAAGCTCATACCGTTACCGTACCAAAAATACCGGTAACGGTATCATACCGTACCGAAAAAATCGGTATACCGAAAATTTCGATATTTTCGATATTTTTCGATATGATATTTTCGGTATTTCGATATTTTCGGTATTTTTTCCAGCCCTAGTGTAGATTAACAACATCAAGTCATCCTTTTCCCCCTTAAAATCGAGGTAATCATCCTAGAGCCCTACTTCGGTAATAATTGGGGTTTGTCTTGATTTCGTGATTTTAATCCGAAATTGTTGGTTCCCCTGTTGTTATCTAGTCATGTTGATCATAACCCATGGTTGGAATTCCGTTTTTCACGAATTAACGAGTCGATTCGTGTTCTTGGCCGTTTTGGGGGAAACCCTTGAACTTTCGTCATTCGACCCTCTAATTCGGCGGCTTTGAGTCGTGCTGTGGAATTTAATTTCATTGTTGTTATTGTCATTCGTAGTTTATCGTCGCTAGTTATCGTTCGGCGGAGTCGGCGGGTTCGTGGACGATTTGGGTCTCCTCACTTCAATCGATTCTCCGCGTTTGTTATTATCCGAGGCAAGTATCTTACCCATACATTTCGTGTTTCGTAGACGTATTCATTGGTATTGGAACCAAAATTACAATTTGGCTGTTTTAATGAACTTTTAAAAGGATCGGTATTTTCTCGATAATTGTGTCTTTCAAAAGATAACTCGTATGCTTCGTGGATTAATGTGATTTCGGAATATGTGCGTTAGTTTCATATGTTGGATGATATTAAACATATTTTAGTGAATTTAGTAGACCACAATTATTTGGCGAGGATTGTGTGTTGAGATGTGTAATTGTACGGTGAATATGTGACGTTATGTGATATTAGTTGTTACTCCTTCGTAAGGAGGTTGGGACACTTGGTTTTGTTTGGCATTGGTATTGCTTGTTGTTGTGTGACATTGATTGTGAGTATACGTCGACTAAAATGGCCATTCTAGCGAAGTACCTAACATTTGTTTGCATATTCTAGTATTTGAACTATGGCTTCCCGTGGCGTTGTGGATGATTATGTATGTTCACCTAGGGATGGTCCAACGGGGCCTCTAGGAATACGTATTGTCGTGTGTGTGTGTATCGCGAACTAGGGTTAACCACCCAGGGATGTCTGACGGGACTCTGCGGGGTGCGGTGGTCGTGAGTCTCGTACCAACGGTTAACTTTGAAATGTTTTGTTGGAGAACTTTGATTTTTGGCGCATGGTTCATTTGATTAGAATGGCAGTTCAAATGGTATTGTACTTGGCTGGAATGGCACCAGTAAATGTGTTGTGTGTGTGAGTCGTCCCTTGGCCGTGATAATTTGGTATGGGTACGCGAGTCCTGTGGTTGCTCTGTGTATTGTAACTCTGTGGTGTGTCGAGTTCGACTGTATGGTTAAGTTGCAAAGTGGTGCTCTATGATGTCGTACTGTGAGACTGTTGTCATGGTAATGTTTGACACGGTGTAGTTTCTGCAGGGTTATTCTTGCGAGTATGTGATGTGGATGATTTGGGTCGTGGACCCCCGTGTTTGTGTTTGGAATGTTATGATTGGGTCGTGGACCCCGTATTTTGCTATCGGAATCGTATTTTTGAAATAAATGATTTTTGAGCTGTGCACCTAAGTGTTTCGAAAGGCTTGAGAATTCTTAAACCCCAAATGTTTTCAAAACTCCCGAGATCGTAAAATTTTCTGTAAGATGTATAATGGTTTTATTCCTATTTTTCCATAAATCAAACTGTTTTGATCAAGCGAGTTATCTTGGGGAGTATATTCACGATTATTATTGTTCTTGGAGTATGTTGTGTATGGCTTCTATTTGTGTTTTATACTTGTACTAGCAAAACAGTGGAGTTTTGCTAACCCCCGAGTATTCGGGGGGTGGATGTCTGTATTGCGTCCAGGTACTTGCAGGTTGCTGGGCAGCAATTCACGGGATCGTTACGAAGGATGATGGAGGGCGACGATACTAATCACATGAAGACCTGTGTCGAGTATTTAGTGAAGTCCTGTTGTTTTGTCTTTTCGTGGTGGTATTTTCTGTTCTATGGAAATGTCGATGTATTCTAACCCCTGCGTGGGTATGAGTTGTGAGAAAGAGTAATGTATGTTTGATGTGTATGTTGTGGTAAAAGACCAAATCGGTCTAATGGTTCGTTATTCAGCCATGTCGGCATGTATTGTATTGTTGTGCTTTCTGTATTTAGCCTGGTGGATCCTCACGGAGAGGGTCTGCGGCGCTGTAACATTCCCGAATGGTTTGGGGGTGTTACAAAATATGGTATCGGAGCTTAGGTTGCGGAAACCTAGGCTGTCGGGTCGAGTTTTGTGTTGTCGGGCCTTGTCTTGTCTTGTCTTGTCTTGTCAGATTTTGTCTGACTTAGTCGTGTCGCGACGCGTCGTCTGAGGTGTCGGTCGTGATTAGTATCGAGGTGCATCCATCATCTTCGTGCGAACTGTGGATGTAAGTCTCCCTACTTTGCTGTGTCTCGTGTTATACGAGTTTGCGTGATTTTGTGTTATCATGAGAAGTTTAAATATGAATTGTGAATATGTGATCCATGCTTGTTGATTCTCGTGTTGTGCTGGGATGAAGAGCGGTGCCGGTGTATGTATGTATATATATATAGTGGGTTCTGATGAGAATAGATTTTTAGTTAAAAAATAAGAATACATCCATACTGTTCCGGGAATTATTATTCCCGTAATGTGTCTTACCTAATACTGGTTGTAGAAACATAGATAGAAGGTTCTAGATCCTTCTAGAGGTAGTAGGATCCTATTAGATGTCTTACCTTATCTAGGAATCCTATGTATGGAAGGACTCTCATTGTAATGCCTATATAAAGGCCCCTCTATCAGTGTTATGAATACAATTGATTGACTCGTACTTACAGTCTTTTACTTTCTCCTGAAACACGTTATCAGCACGTAATCTACCACTGAGACCAAGAAAAATCGTCCGAAAAATTAGAAAATTCCGAAGAAAAAAAATCGAAAAACCCTAGCAGTAGATCCGCTGCCGCCTCCGACCAGAAATCCTCCCAGAAGGGGTCATCTTCCCCCGCAACCCCGCTCCCGCGCAACCCCCGCTCCAGCGCAGATCCACCTGCTCGTCGCTCGTCATTTTCCCCCGCGCAGAACCCTAGCCGCCTTCTCCCACCTCGTCGCGCAGAACCCCCAGCTCCTGCTCGTCGCCCGTCGTCTTCCCGTGAGCTCGCTCGTCCCCGCCTCGCTTTCCCCCGCGCGAAGATCCGTCCGACGCTGCAAACCCGCGACCCATCGTTTGTAGCCCGCCCCCGTCGCCGCGACCCCCGACCTCTGTCTAAATCACCAGCGTTCATGTCGGACTCTGCACCCCCGAGACGGATCACTGTTCGAACCCGCATCGATCGACCCCCCGCCCTTGGCTCATCCAATCCTGCAGCAAACTCGAGCCCGAACCGGTTACGACCCGTTCGCGACCCAGAAGCAGAAATCGAATTTTGTCGCTGCCATTGGTTTATGTGCGCACACAAAAAAAAGAACGAGAAACGAGAATTTCCGCGCGTAAATTTTCTGCACAGCGCAGTCGTACCAAAATCATGTTTCCCGATTCGGTAGATCGGTGTGAAATTTTGACAGCAACTTCCCAACATAAATATCTGTATATTCAACGGTGGAGATCGAATTCTGAGTAATATTGATTACTGAATCTTTCGCCGAACAGAAGCAGATTTTTACAAGGAAATTTGGAGATTTGACATCATCCAATACCGAGCTGCTGCACCACCGCGCCCGAGTCCTTTTCGGCTGATTATCGAGACCAATAGCCCTTTTCCGGGCGTTTCTCAACTCTCCATTTTTTTCTAATTAATGATTCATTTGTTCATTGATTTGTACACTTATAAATCTTACCATGTTTATGTTTTACGTGCATATAGGAAAATATGTTGCTCATGATGATGTGCACGCTATGGAGAAAAGCCATATTTGTTATCCCGTTCAAGGATCAAAGTAAATATAGAACCGAGTACCCATGAAAATATGTTGCTCATATGGAGAGAAGCCAAATTTATTATCCCGTTCAAGGATCAAAGCAAATATGGAACCAAGTACCCGTAAGATTTTATTAAAGTTCCTGTTTTTCAATTCCTCTCTTTTGGGAATTTTTTTTGGGGAATTGGTTATTTGGGTTCTTTATCTCCCACGCTACTTTGCGGTAGATGAGACTATGATAGGTGGTATCACTCTCATATGTCGAAGTAAACTATGTGACGGTCCTGGGGGAGTCACGAATAATTGTTGAAAGTCGATATTTGTAGTTGTTGCATACACCACGATTTGGGTGCGATTTGACGTCGCCGTTTTGTCGATTTTAAACCAAAAATTGAAAAAAAAAATGAACACTGTCGGTAACGATAAAGTTATGACTTGTTCATGATTAGTCACGGATTTGTGACGTACAAATGGGACAAACATCGATTGCGACGAATATGTCGTGATTAAAATCGATTTGTAACGGATGTGTCACGTTGAATTGAGCGACCACCACGTTGGTCTTGACCAATCCCATACTTGGAGAACTCCATCTTTCATCCTATTAAAATAAAATATTGCATGTGGATGTAGTCATGCACCGTCTTCTTGCAATATGATATATGAAAGAATGTACGAGTAATTCTCATAAATTTTAACATGTAAAGCAATGGAATATTGCGGTAAATACATGAATTCGTTGACCTCGATTATAGTTCGTATGACTATAGGTCCGAATACTTTTCCGAGTATTTGTAAAGGCATGCGCCTTATACATTTGACTATGTTTAGTCGATCTTATTGGATGGTCAAGACGAGTTGGTTATGGTATATTCATTATGTCTCATGGTTCAAAATGCTTAATATTGATGCACCGTGTTGCATCCATATAACATGGCTATTATGACGTATACTTGCAAATTGAGAATTAAAATTCTTGGTTGATTTGATGCACTTTGGTAGATTTTGTCAACACTTTTGATCATGACTAGGCGCATCCTCCTTGGTATTTGTTTATGCTTTGAAAGTTCAAACGGGATCAGTGGTTTTTAAACAGCCTTAGCTGTACCGACATTCCTACTTTCTCTGCAAGTCTACCAAGTTAGAGTTACCGAAAGGATTATTAGTCGAGATAAGAGATCGAACACCCTGCTGCGTTTAAACGCACCTATGGCTGTCATTGCCATGTTTTTGCATCAACACTTATGCCATTGAATATGGTCTCAACCTTGTTTTCTCACTAAACTTAGGAAATACTAAATTAGTCAATTAAAACATGCACTGTGATCTGAGTTTAATGATGTGGTGCACAACTTTTGGATAGAAAGATACAGAAGTCTAGTTTCCAAAACATCTGACTGTTCGTTCATAGCCTTCCTAACAAGGGAGTTACCGCTGTTTTAGTGAACAAAGGTCAAGCTGCGCGGAATTTTATTTCCAGCGATTGTGCCAACTTTTGTCCCAACCAACTTGGTTCCCATCTTAAATTTGCAAGCGGTCTTATGACACATTTTTCAACCACTTTTTGGCCTAATTTGCCATAGATGATGCAGTTTTTGGTATGTGTTGTACGCTAAACTATCATCTTTCAAATGTTGAAAAACAGTTTCTCTGGGGAAGCCCAAAATATGCACCCTCATAAGAAGGTCGAGCGTATGCATGGTAGTTTTACACCATGCTTGTGTCGTGATTTTGCCCCTTATGCGTATAATCTTGCCATGTTATGCACTCAATATGATAGATCATTTTGATCGTATCTGGTATAAAATCTCTATGTTGTTAGAGTATTCGCTATGCTCATGTTTGTAAAGTTTTGCAAGCGAAATTGAGTGCGTATTAAGCTATTTCCAAGGAACATAATATTTTTGGATTTTGTGTTATAAATCCATTGTGACTATGATGACTAGGTCATCACAATTAATGAGTGGTACAATGCTCAAGTTGTTGAATGTCGAATGGCATTTTCTAGTCACAAATGTTCTGTAACAATTGAACTATGTTATGACTCGATAATATATGCCAAAGTGTATCACTCATAGCATCTCATTGTGATTTGTGAGAAATAAAATCTTATGCATCACTTGTATTGGATATGTGAAAAGAAAAAATATTCATGAGTCAATATGGTCCGGCTTGCATTTTGTAACCAGAAGATGTATTGGGACATTGACACATTTAGGCTTTAATAGTCCGGAGTTTGGATATTGATGATCCATATACCATGGTATTGCCATGGACATCATTTTTTCTTTGAACAGAGAAGCTAGCTGTATCAAAGACACCAAAGTACGTTGGTGGAGTCGTGAGCAGGGCTCATGACCGATAATGATATTTATGTCATCCGCGTCTTGCTTTCATAAGCATGTGTGACGCCAAAGACCCCCTAATGATCCTTCTTAGCCATGTTCATTGATTAAAGCCTATTCTTTGGCACGATTAGGAGATGACACCCTCTTATGCTAAAGAGAATAATATAGCGACTCGCATAAGCATGGTGTTGAGTCCTCCCTTTTCACCGAGTCCTTATATATATATGATCATAAAGTATTAGCCTGGGTGGCTTATGATGCTATGATTGTGTTCACAAATGGTCGTACTCAAGTAATAACATTATATGTTATGTGGTTCCTTTGACAATGATTGATAAGTTGATGAAACCTGAGTTTATGGTTGTCCAACTTGCGGACCAGTCATTGTAAAGGTCGGTTCACCCACTTTTAGACCAAGTCTTAAAGTGAAATTTTAACGAGTACTTCCTAACATCCAAGGCTACCTTCTCACAAATTTTGGTGCCATTTGGAGACTTGGAAGGAGGTGAACCACTAAATGAAGTTTTCACATACCACCAGCTGTCCCAACAACCAGTTCGATGTCATTTCGACCAGTTTCTGACCACAAGGTTGATGGTTTTGGAATCCTAAACACCCGTTTATACATGCTCATGAAATTTTGTGGTGTTTGGGGCTGGTGAAGGGAGTGAAATCTTCAAGAAAGCACTATAAGTTCGATAAAACCAACGGCCTATCATTGGTTCAATCGTTTCTTTATGTTCGATCCCGGTGGTGCATGGTGACGGTTTTGTTGGATTCTCAAGACCAGTAGCTACGGTTATGTAGCATAGGTCAACATGTCATATTCACCTATACCTATCATCATCCAAATGCTTAGTTACGAGTGTAACAGTATGCATTTTGTTAACTGGATTGTGTTAACAATGAAAAACCTTTATTGTCCATATGTTCATGTGCCAAAGTGCGTCACCACAACGCATTATGATGGGTTATAAATGATGAATATGACATGCGCTTTCACTCATAGTCCTCTTAAAATATACCTTGGCAGGCGATCTCGTAAGTCACTTTGATGAGTCAGTCTTCCCGTCTTTAGGGGGAGATGCGAACGATCATGTTCGAGTAGAACGACTTGAAATTGTCGTAGTTTGTCCCTACTGTGTCTCACCAAGTTCCCTAAAGTGACAAGATTAAATACATGCTGCAAACATGTCTGCAAGGATTGTGTACGGTCATGGACATTAGTCACCTATAAATGGTGACATGGTAACACCACAAATTGTGGTAGACGGTCTTACTAGGTCGTGGATCTCATCGAGTATTGGGATGCCACTTGGTTCGATAAATACTCTCGCTAAGAATGTATGCGAGTTTGGTACATGAAACTTGATCATATGATCAAATGAACTCATCTGTCTCATGTGATTCTGGATTATAGTCATCATTGGGGGATGCCTCAATGAATGCCAATCCATAAAGAGTACTCTACGAATAAAGCCGATTCGTGAGGACGTGGAATGTGAATTTAATCGAACCATACTTCGTTGAAAATCTACAATGTTGTAGCCTTGGCCTAAAATGGAAACATATGCGACTCCAGTATAAACAAAGTGATAGCCCTTTGTTGAAGTGGTGTCGACACTCCAAAGATAAGATCTATCCGTATACTTTGTTAAAGCGAGCGAGAGAAGGAGTTGAACTCAGCTCATGGCGCGGGGTTTCTCATGAACGCACTGGAATTGACTACGATGGCACGAAACTTAGTTGTGCTATCGTAATGGATGTTATAGCATCCACTATCTTTTCAGTTAGATAGTTTCCCAAAAACTGACATGCAGCTTGTGGTTAAATCTTATCTTAGTGGGGAACTAAGTTAAGTGATGAAAGGACCTCGTGGTGGATCAGACTCAAATCAAGTGGCTCCTGACCACGGAGCGCGTCGACAAGTGATTGTCGGGAATGCATACTAAGTATATACTTGATTTGAAAGAGATATGAAGCTTTTGCGTGTAAAACTAAGGGTTTATAGTTATGTACTCTTGTGAGATTAAGAGATTCCGCTAAATCCAAAGTTAAGAATGAAAGGATCTTGGGACACTTGATGATGCATATTCATCAATCGGTTAAAGACAATCTAAGGGATGGTTTCCCTAAGAGACGATAAAGTAATGCCTATATGATTCCCAATGACTAGTCGAAGTCATAATAAGACTTGGCTCACTTAAGTGATGATGCAGTCTTAAGAGAAAAGTACGGTATTATGTACTCATGTTTGACTTGATGTACTCATTCGTAATAATCCCGTAAAGCCATTGTGATGATGGTCTAGGATGCACTCACGCAATGTCTGTGATTGACAAGAAGCTTGAAGCTCGCTCTATCTCGATAAAAGGACACTTGAAAACCAATACCCGAATTTGCCCAAAATGTGTTGGTCTATCTCCCATATGACCTACAAGGCAGCTCACTTGTTGGAAAATGGTGAAATTGGTACCATTGGAAAGGTCTGTGTCTACTTTCCAAGGAAACCAACCATTTGATCACATTCATCACGTTGAGTGACATATGACTATTGTTACAAAGTAGGACAGGATATGTCCGGTAATTTGCTGAGTTAACTTCGATAGAGCTTTGTGATCTGCTCAGGTCGATCTAGGTTACGTACTGTATGTGAATGAAAAGCTACGGGTGTCTACTTTTCATAAGTTCTTACAGTTTCGTTGATACCTATTGAATCGAAGAAGTTATGACTGATTTAGTGCATGGAGGTCAAGACTTTAGAAAACTTGATTTTCGGATAAGCCTTTAGCGAATCTGCACTTTGGATGTGTCGCGCTCTTTTTGTCCTTAGACCAAAGTTCATTTTCCCATTGGGTTTTCACTTGGTAAGGTTTTTAACGAGGTGACCTATGAGAACATCCATACAGTGATGTGTTGTACTTCTGTTCAACTTAAACCAAGAGGTATTTTTCCCACTGGGTTTTTCTTAGTATAGTTGTGAGGGCAACTTGGCATCTGACTCCTATGATTTGAGGTACTCATCAGGGGGAGTCATTATGTATACATCAGGGGGAGTATACATGACATGTTATGTTGGTGCGTTGCAATCTTTTTCTCATCAAGCCTTTATTTTTCCCATGTGGTTTTGTTTTGGCTTGGAATAGGTTTTTACGAAGGCAACATCTTCTGCACCATTGTTGTATTAGTGCTCGACACAAGGGGAGTGTTCCGAAAATTATTATTCCCGTGATGTGTCTTACCTAATACTGGTTGTAGATACAGAGATGGAAGGTTCTAGATCCTTCTAGAGGTAGTAGGATCCTATTAGATGTCTTACCTTATCTAGGAATCCTATGTATGGAAGGACTCTCATTGTAATGCCTATATAAAGGCCCCTCTATCAGTGTTATGAATATAATTGATTGACTCGTATTTACAGTCTTTTACTTTCTCCTGAAACAATTATATAATTATATATAATGTTGTGGTTGGATGGTTGGGTGGTCATTGATATTCGATGTAAAAATAAGTGTGGTTGGATTGAGGAGTAATTGAATATGTAGAAAAGAGAGAAATTAATTTAATATTGAAAAAGTTGGGTGGTTGGGTTGGTTGCTGATAAACATAGTCAATGAAGGATGAAAAAAAAAAAGTTGAGTTGTAGATATAAGTTGGATAGATGAAGAGAGAGAAATAATATTTAATTATTGGGTTGAGTTGGGAAGGGTTACTGAAGAACAGCCTCTTCTCCTCCACCTGTTGCTTCTCCCCACGCAATTCTTTATACATGACAGACGTTGGACCTAGATCATCTATTGTGCACTGCAAAGACAAAGACGGTGTTGTGCGGAGTGCGCGATCGTTTGATCACACACTTCATGCGTGTGTGTGCGTGGCGAATCACGGCCTTGTGGCGTAGTGATGTCTGGCTGCAGAGGATCCAGATCCACAGAAGTTCTATTATGCACCAGTATGTAGTACCTCTGTCCAATAGCAATATTTTGTTATATTTTTTAATACATTTTAAATTGTTATGATATTTATATAAATTAATAAATTATAATTACTGATGGATGAATATTTAAAGGTATAATTCTAAAAATAGGGTAAACTTTACTTTTCCTCCCATGATAGTTTAGGCACACGAAAATGAATGGTCCTTTTATGAGCAAAAATTGTCTCATATGATTTTTTCGTTAAAAATTAACAAAAGATGCCATATAATTATTTTGGGTTTGAATTTATTTATCATTAAAATTATATGTAGAGTACATTATTTTTTTTGCAATTTTGATTCTCCACAGTTCCTTTTGGGTTAGAATTTATTTATCATTAAAATTATATGTAGAGTATACTAATATTTGTTTAGTAATGATATGGTTTTCTCATATTGTTTATTTTATCAATATGTGAAGTTCTGTAAAAAAATTAAATGAAGTCTAAAAAATGCAAAAATAAATCCCATTTCTCAATGTATATATATACACACGAAAATTTGATACAAGACACGTAATTCAGTTACTATTTTTCAATTGAGTTTTCAACAAAATAATGTGGGAGAGATTTTATACATGATGAAAAATTTCTCCACAAAATTTCATGATAAATATATGTTGTCGCATTAGCCATCCCGATATATATAATATAAATTGGTAAATTTTTAATATGGAATTTTTTTTCCAAACTAGAAATTAAAAAAAAATCAAGATAAATTCATGCAACACATGGATGCTACTACTGTTCTTGCCTTAAGACTTCTTAATATCACGCCTTGAACAAATTTCGAGAATATTAATCTAACTTCATTTAGATTTTAATAAACATACATGATTATTTTAACTAAATAATTATCAAATTCAACGTATATATATAAAAAGGTACATTAGATAGATCTTGTTTATCATGATAACAAAGTTGAAAAGGTATCGAGCCATTATATATAAGTACTAGAAATTTTACACATTTTCAATAATTATCAAGATGTTAGCAATAGGGCAAATTACAATATCAAATACAGTTTATAAAAGTATAATATCTCAACAAGTAAAATAATTATAAGAATCACGACTTAATCTGATATTCAAATATGATATACGTAAATTGCTACTTGCAAGTATCTAAATGCAATATATTTCACCGAAGGCTGCTGAAGCGTTAAGAACCGAATAACTATTAATTATAAGTATCTAATGCATTACTTTTATAATTATTTTTTCACTAAAAATGTGCATAATTAATTTATAAATATATTTAGATATTTAAATAACCCTTAATAATATGAACTGAGTTTAGAACGAACGAGACCCAACTTTAAGAGAGCGCGTCCCTCTCTTTCCAATTCCGTTGTTTTGAGTTCACTTACATTCAAAAAATTACAGCTTATGGTCATATTTTCACAAAGATTTTATTCTCGTATCTTCGACACATACTCTTGTTTATTAGTTGGGAGTTTCTTTTGGAACCAAACACATATCCATACCATATTCAAAGCTACAATCACTAGTTAATAAAATTCGCATAACTTAAATGCCAAAAAATAAATAAAAAACAAGGTAAAAGAAAATGTGGAATTCTATTGCTCTAACATTTTCTCTTACGATCTCATATGAAACTTACGGATTCGAAGTTCACTGGAACAAAATCTTAACATAAAAGACCGAAAAGAACCCTAGAAAACAGAGAAAAAAAATTGAGAAAATTAAAATAATAATAATTAATAAAACCTACATATTTCCATTATAGGCATATTGATTTCAGTATTCGGTTGACATTAAAAATACAAGCAAAGGAAGAATACTGCTTATTACCTTTGCTCTAAGAAAGGATCAAGAAATCAATTCTGCGATGCCGGTTCAGGTGGTCCTCTAGCTATTGGTGTGCCACTAGAACGTGCGCTACGCTTTGCATAGCTAATGAATATAGTGCGCCCGTTAAGTGGCTGCAGCAAACAACACTTGTATTAGAATTTAAGTTGCCTAAGTCTGAGGAAAAAAAGAGGAAAAAGTAAACACCTTTCTGTTCATTTCTGCAAGTGCTTTCTCAGCTTCATCTTCAGATGCATAAGTGACAAATCCAAAACCCTTTGATCTGTCTGATACTCTGTCCATCACAACTTTGGCTGCCGAAAATGAATATATTTCAGAGTCGGATGCAATCAAAATCCACTAGCAAAAATAGAAAGGGCTAAACTAGTGATGGTAGATACTATATACCTTCAATAACTTGACCATGTTGAGAAAATGCTTCAGACAATCCCTGTTCGGTGGTAGAAAATGACAGTCCTGTAATAATTTCAATTTTCATTAAAAGGTGAGTGTCAAATTTTAGTTTTAAGGGACCGTCTTAAGGAATAAGATTTGGAGAGCGTCGAGCCGACTGTGGCAAGGGTTTCAAAGCAGCGCCCCATTTTTTTTTCCTCAAACCTGGTATGATTGAAGTGTTTTGAGTGTTCTGTCTGTATCCCAAGTTTGTAAATTCCAACAGTCTTGGGTTCAGAAATTTATTTACCAACTAATCTTTCCTTTTTAATATATTTGTCCATAATGTACGTGATGATTTTATAATATCAATCACGTAATGTGACGTGACTATAGCAATTATCTCGACTCATCAACACCTCATGATATTTTCCATGTAACTGGAAAAGCCTATAATTTTGATGGTTTTAGAATTTCATCTCATTCCTCCTTCATACGAAGGTTGCGACAGGAAGGGCATCCGGCATAAAACTTTGCCACTTTGTCTTTACCATGAATTGTAGTGTTAACTAATTTTCGACAATTAATTGGCACTATAATTTTCATGCCATTGACCCCAACATAGTTGGAATTAAGGTGCAGTTGATGATGATATATTTGTCCATAACTCTATTTTTAAACAAAAGAATGACTATATTTATCACTAGATTGACATACAACATTGTTTAATAGATCTAGAACAATGTCGAATGCTAATTATCTATATATATATATATATATATATATATATATATATATATATATATATATATATATATATATGTTTTAAATAGCGAGCGTTGATGTGTAGCGTTTTTGTCTCGATAGCGCGTAGCGCAAATAGCGTAGCGTATAGCGCAAGTTTAGCATTCCTACTATTTTATATAAAAAAATAAAATATATCTATATAATATATAATTCTTTGTCATAAGTTGATATAAATCAAGTTAAAATTATAACTAGTAACACTTAAAATAAGAATATATGAAAATAAATGTATAAATATCATATTCGTTTAGCTACAATCCACCGTTTTTTTAATGAACTCATCAACAAGTTTTCCCATCGGTTATTTATCATTGGTTATTTGTCATTATCTTTGACACTACATATATCTAAGAATTATTAGAAAACTATATTTTGTAACAAATTTAATAGAACTTTATAGTTTATATAGATATAAAAGTAATAAAATAATAATTAAAAAATATTTGTAATTAAAATAAAAATATATAATTAAAATAAAAAATATGATCAAAATTAAAATTTCTCAAATAGCCTACGCTATTTACGCTATAGCTCAAATAGCCTACGCTATTTGCGCTATTTGGATAAAAAACGTGCCACGTCATCAAAAAGCCTACGTTATTTGTCCAAAACGCTATTTTGGATGCGCTACGTAGCGCTACAGTCAATTTTTGCGCTATAGCCTACGCTACGAAACGCTATTTAAAACAGTGATATATATATGTGTGTGTGTGTGTGTCCCCCTGTAGTTTCAACATTTCTAATTTGGGCTAAATAAACATATATTCTAAAAATCACAAATTCACATATACATTAAAAAAAAACTAAAGTGGGGCCGGGGGGTGGACGCCCCCGTGCCCCGTTAAATCCGCCAGTGTCTGGAAGACCGTCTCATGTGAGACCTACTCGGCATTTATTCAGTACTATCATGTTTTCAGCAGATAAAGCATCAAGGGCTGTAAATTGTAATATCTCCGGTTCTAGTTCTGAATGCACAACATGGAGGTCAATCTTAAAACTTGAGAGCACAGTAGATGATTTGAGAAAATGTAGAATGCAAAAATATTTGGTTAACTATAAAAAAATTGAATTAACATATATTACTAAAATCAAGTCGACATTCACTTAGTCAACCTGACTTAGATGGCTATAGACAGAATCAACACAACAATGTTATTTGAAAAAAAAAAAAATTAGGATTGGCCGTAGACAGAATGAACACAACAACGCCAAGGAATGTGAGTTCTTCCATGACTGTGGCGAAGAGAAAATGACTACGAGCAAATACTTGATGCACCCTAATGGGTATCTAGATAGTAATAAGAACAGAATGCAAATACACCTTGTATTTGTGAAGGATTCTCCATGAGGTAGCTCAGTTTGAATCAGTGATTACAAGGAAACGAAGATACTACTCACTGAAACAGTATCTGGAAATGGAAAATACAGAAAGCAGGAAATTGCATAAAGTAAATCACTCTTGACCTCACTAGAGAGTCAAGTCCCACACCCAGCCAATTCTAGCAAATACCAGCATGTCTCAATCCCACACATCTCGCCCCTTTTATCTTTCTTTCTCTAACAGTGTAATATCCGTTAATTTAGGAGTAATTTCTATTTACTAATTATTAATATTATGCATATTAAATAATGACCTAAAATTTAAGTTTTAGTTGGGCCCAATCATTATAAATCCAAGCCCATTTCAAACATCATTCATATATTTAGTCTAAGTTCATTTAGTCCAATAATTAACAAGCCCAACTCCGGATTTTTATTTTAACTTTAGGCTCAAGTCAATTAATAATTTATCATTCAGGCCCAGTTGTTATAATAATATGCAACCTCATTCAAGCCCAATCCCTATTTTACTATTTAGCCCAAAGTCTTAAGCCCAAACAAGAAACTCTGCACGTTCAGCAGTTGAGAACAGAGAAGTGGGTGTTCTCACGTTCCATGAAATGGAGGGGGGGGGGGAGGTTATGATCATTGGCAATGGTAGTTCAATTCTAAACTTCAGCTATAAATCCAACTCACCATCAGAAGAGAAACTCACGCAAAACACTCTTCAAATCACAAACACTCCCAGCATATACACATTTTACAATATAACGCAACAATTCACGTTGTAACTCTCATCAAGAACACACACAGCAACACGTAAATTCTTCCAAAAAAAGTTCTGCGATTATAAACACTTCACATCTCAAATTTTTATAAAAATTCGCCATTCCGGTTTCTTTCCTCAGTCGAAGCCCAAACATCCGATAAGAAAAAAAAATCTATACCATCCTTCACCCCAAAGCTCTTCACTGGCTCATTCATCTTCACACACACGCACACAAAATCTGAAAATAAACCAAATCTGGGAAAAGTCTTGGTCTCAAACCCCAAATTCTTGTCTTGAACCAAAATCGAATTTAGAGAAATCAGGCCTGTGAGTCATTCTTCACTCGCGAAAAACTACAAAACTTCAGTCGTGGCCATCAATTCCGCCAACTCTCAACTCGAAATCGCGGACTCCGAACAAAACCATCGCCGCCGCTGCTTCCGACCGTATGACCGATATTATCATCCTGCCATCGAGAAATCGAGCAACGAGTCATGGCGGCCCGAACCAAATCCTGGAATCGTAATGAGCGTCCATCCGCCGCTTCGATCGATGGCACTTTCGTCGCCGCTGCTTCGTCCGCCATCTGCAGGTCGCTGGAGAAAGGGTTTCGCGAGAGAGAGATAGGACGGGAATGGGATGGTGAACAGGGTTGTGAGAAATAAATTTGGGTCTGGCCGATTATATCATACTTCAATTTGGGCCAATGCCTTTCTCCAGGCCCAAAACCTTTTAACCAATGTCTATTTAATCCTTGAGTCTAATTACGATTTTCAGTTAAATAAGTCTATTAATCCAGCCCCTATTTAGTAGTGGCCATATCTGCCCTTACTCCGTTCCATCCCAATCATATTTATTTTCAATTTTGATTATTTTTATAATTATTATATATCAAAATTATGTCTCTTTAATTGTAGGCTACGGAAATCAAGAGTACGGAAAATAGGACAAACGGATAAAACATTTCCAAGCATTTGCATTCAAGTCATCTCAATTTCGGGTGGAAATTATTACTTGTCGATTTTAATTGCTTTATTTGGACTATATAGGTGATATGTTATATTTATGATTAACATGCAGTCACATGTTTTTCATACCAAGTATATCAGTATATGTTTACATGCAGTCACATGTTTACATGCTCAAGTTATATGTTGATATAACAAATATTCATGCTATGCCTCCGTCAACAACAAGATGTTATTTGTAACAAGTAGCTTTATTGTCGACTTGTGATGTTCCCACGAGCAATAGAAAGCTCATCCCATTTTTTATGTAAAATTTTCAGGTTAATTCGGAATGACGAGTACGAGTTGCAGGGCGGGACGACATATGATATAGATAATTAATGTTTTATTTCCGCTCAAGTTTAATATAAAACACCTAAATTTATTTTTGACAATTATTTTTCCGCTGCTGAATTTTTATGATTGTATTGAAAATTTGAACTCACTTTGAATCCGCAAATATTTTTTTGGAAAGGTATGTTTCGTGACGACTTGAAATTTCTATAAGTTTCTTATCTTAAAAATATCCCTAAAATACCATTAGAAAAATCGAGTCGTTACAAACAGAATTATTCTTTCTTTTAAAAGTCCACTCTGGAATTATTCTACGTGTCTCAGTTAAAAGTTTTCCACCCACTCATATATTTTCCCAATTTTCCCCAATTGCCCTTCATTAATTCAACACTTCCCTCTTTGAAATTCACCTTGTCCTCAAGGTGAAGCTCAGGGTATTCTTCAATCATCCTGTCAGCAAGTTCCCAAGAGTTTTCAAAGTCAGGCAGTCATCTCCTTCACCAGCACCTCTACTTCCTATTGTGGGGTCTCTCATAGCAATAATGTCTTCAGGGTGGCATTGTAACTCCAAGTCTTCTGACAATACTCGCGGTGGGGCCTGGCAATTTTCTGGTGTAACAGTAGCTGGTTTTAGCAGGGAGACATGAAAGACAGGGTGCACCCTGCTGTCCTCGGGCAATTTCTGGGACTAAGCTTCTGGTTCAGCCTCTTAGCTAGCTTCTTCAAATTGTACGGTTGAATCCTCAAGTAAACATAATCTCCTGTTTTTAATTCTACCTCTCTCTTATGTTTATTAGCTTGCTGCCCCATCCTATTATGGGCTGTCTCGAACTGTTCCTTTAAGAGCTTCAGCAATTCATTGTGCTCTTGTGTTAATTGAGTGACCTCTTCAAGAGGAGTCACCATTGTGTCACCCCTAATAACCGGTGGAGGGTCCCTTCCGTACATAGCTTGAAAAGGTGTCAATTTAGTAGATGAATGGTGGTGTTATACCAATACTCAGCCAAACTGAGCCATTTATGCCACTGCTTGGGTCTGTTGTCGGTCATGCACCTAAGGTGGGTCTCCAGGCATCTATTCACTACCATCCGTCTGTGGGTGGTAAGCTGAACTGAATTTCAATCTTGTTCCTGCCAATTTAAATAACTCGAACCAGAAGGAACCGATAAAAATCATGTATGTGTCAGATACAATGGATTCTGGAAATCCATGTAATTTCACCACATCCTTCAAAAACACTTCAGCTACATCTTTAGCAGAATAGGGGTGGGCTAGAGCTATGGAATGAGCATATTGTGTGAGCCTATCCACCACTACTAGTATGGTATCCATCCCTCCAGCCTTTGGAAGACCCCCAATAAAGTCCATAGTGATATTTGTCCAAATTTGTTTAGGGATTGGAAGTGGCTGCAACAAGCGTGCAGGATTGAGGACTTGGTATTTGTTAGAGAAGTTAAACGGGCTAGCCCTAGCGGTTTCGGGCTAGCTCTAAAGGGCTTCGGGCTAAACGGTCCGGGCCAAAAAAGCCCATCGGCCCTAACCCTAACCCTAGCGGACTTCAGGCTAAACGGGCTAAACAGACTAAATATTTTAAATATCTATTTTTTACCTTTCTATAAACCATAAACAAAAAAAAAAATTGATCTCCTTACACAACAGAATCGACCTATGTTCTCTTATGAGGGCTCGCATAGGTTCTCTTCGTCTAGCCAACGAAGCCGCAGAAGCTTAGGTGCTCGACCTGGAACCAAATCTCGAAGTCAAATCCTCCATTGGCCTTGTGGACACTTCTCGACTAACAATAGTTATCCCATAGATAGGGCCGAAGGGCGAGCTCCCCGGCAGCTGTGAAATCCCTTCTTTTTTTTGAATCATGGATTTGAGCAACAACAAAGGTTGGCTTAGACAGCAAGCAAGCGGGTCGGCGTAATGCTAACAAAAAATACACTTTTATATGTGTGTGTATATATATTAACAAATATAGTAACAATATATATTATGTATATAATATTAATATATGTTGTATAGATATAGTGTTAATATAAGTTAAAATTAATAATTTATATTGTATATTTTAATATATTCGGTATTGCGTAACTTGTATGTTGCAACTCATAGAACACCCAAGTAAATCTGGTGTCCAAAGTTTTCTTTCTGGCCCGCGGACCAGCCCGCCGTTAAGCCCGCGGGCTAACCGGTCCGGGCCAAATAGGCCCGGATTTAAACGGGCTGAAAAATATCGGCCCTAACCCGGTTTCTTGGCGGGTTAAATGTGTCAGCCCGCCGGGCCCGAGCACGTTTAACATCTCTAGTATTTGTTTATCTGACAAACTTCACACTTCAACACAGTCTTGTATCATTCCCCTCATGCCTTCCCAATAAGACACCCCTCCTATTCTCTTATAAATTTGGAAAAACCTGAATGTCCTCCCCAAGCAGAATCATGGAATTCTTTCAAAATTGTGGCAATTTTGGTGGATTCTTAGGAATGACTAACCTGTCCTTATAGTACAGCCTTCCTTTCTTGATATGCTACCCTGGATGTGAAGATTCATCCACCAATAAATCCTGCATCAGCCCTTGTAGCTTGCTGTCCTGCACAACATCAGCCTCTAATTCCTCCCAATCGATTATTTGCACAGTGCTGATAGCTGCATATTGCATTTTTCTGGAAAGTGCTGTCCTGCACAACATCAGCCTCTAATTCCTCCCAATGGATTATTTGCACAGTGCTGATAGCTGCATATTGCATTTTTCTGGAAAGTGCATCAGCTCCCTTGTTTGATCTCAAAGTCAAAACCAAGTAATTTTGATATCCATCTCTGCTGGTCCTCTCCCATCAGCCTCTGATCTTTCAGGAATTTCAAACTTTTATGATCCGTGTGTATGACAAAAGGCCTGCCCAGCAGGTAGTGCCTCCATTTTTGCACTGCTAGGACAACTGCCATCAACTCTTTTTCATACACTGATTTGTTCTGTGCCCTATCAGAAAGTGTGGCTCATAAAGGCCACATGCCGTCCCTCTTGCATCAAAACTGCCCCAATTCCCTTGCCGGATGCATCAGTTTCTATCATAAATTGTTTGCCAAAATTAGGGATAGCCAGAACTGGAACTGACACCGTGGTTGCCTTTAATTTTTCAAAAGCTGATTGTGATTCATCATTCCACCCAAACTGATCCTTCTTCAGTTGTTGAGTAAGTGGCCAATCAATTTTTCCATATCCCTCAACAAATTTCCTGCAGTATCCTGTAAGCCCAAGGAAGCCTCTCAACCCCTTTACATCTTTAGGGACAGGCCATTCCACCATTGCTTGTATTTTAGATGGATCAGCCGATACCCTTTTTCCAGAAACTATGTGGCCAAGATACTCCAAACTATTTTGCCCGAATGTGCATTTTTTTTTTATCACCAGCTCATTTTCTTTCAACACTTGCAGCACTATCTTCACATGTTCCTTGTGAAGGTCTTCATTGGCACTGAAGATAAGTATATCATCAAAGAAAACTAGCACAAATCTTCTCAAATAAGGGTTTAGTACCTTGTTCATGAGAGCTTGGAAGGTTGAAGGGGCATTGATTAACCCAAACGGCATTACCAAGAACACATAATGCCCCTCATGTGTTCGGAAAGCTGTCTTTCTTATATCTTCCATCCTCATCCTTATTTGATGGTATCCGGACTTGAGGTCCAACTTAGAAAAAATAGTAGCTCCACCCAACTCATCTAATAGCTCATCAATGATTGGTATGGGAAACTTATCTGGAACGGTGAGCTTGTTTAAGGCCCTATAATCCACGCAAAACCTCCAACATCCATCCTTCTTCCTAACCAAAATGACAGGGCTGCTACAATGACTATTACTGGGCATTACGATTCCAGCCAACAACATCTCTTTCACAATTCTTTCGATCTCATTTTTTTTGGTAGTATGGATACCTATAGGGACGTATGTTAGGAATGTTCGACCCATCCTTTAAGGTAATGGCATGGTCACATTCCCTCTTAGGTGGCAGCTGGGAAGGTTCCTTTGAAAATATCTTCAAACTCCTCCACCACTCCCTTCAACAATGGGCAGATTTCCTCCTCCTCTCCTTTCTGTCCATTCTTCCAGTTTCATTTCATCATAGGACAGCATGAACCCCTCTGACTCATTTTGGAGAGCTTTCATCATAGTCTTCCAAGAGGCTTGAATTTTGCATAATGAAAGGTCTACTATTCTTTTCCTGCCTCCTTTTTTCCCTATGACTCAAGTTCTTGAAATTGGCCTTTACATCACCTAGACTCTCGAACCAATCCATCCCCAATACTAAATATGTCCCTCCTAACTCCAACAAGAAAAAATGTTGTATAATAGGTGCTCCCTGGATGTTCACTTCTAGTTGAGGGCATATTCCCCTACTTTTCACCTTCACACCATTCCCCCATCTCAATTACATAATCAGGAGTGTCTTCTACCTTTAATTGCAACTTCTCTACCACTTGCTTAGAAATGAATTTATTGGATGCTCCACAATCTATTAAAACCAGCATATTCTCCCCTCCAAGTACTCATGCAGCTTTAAAAGATCTGTTAGAGGTCAGACCTGCCTTGCTCTTCATGGACAAGTGCATTACCTTCATTGAAAGTGCCCCTCCCTCTTCGGTTTCAGACCCTGTTTCAGTTCCTTATCCTTCCTCCTCCGTCCCTTCCTCCTCAACTAGCATGATTCTATAATGTTTCATCTTACAAACATGGTCACGGCCACACTTATCCCCACATTTAAAGCATAACCCCTTCCTACTCCTCTCCCGCAACTCTACTTGAGATAATATACCACCCTGTGTTTCCTTTTCTCCCATACTACTCTCTCCTTTTTTATAATCATTTTTTCTCTCCCTGGCCCTCCCTCTATTTTTGCCGTAACCCAGTTGTCCTTTGTATATCCCTTGTACCCTTTCCCTCCATGTTTCCCTTTATCTCTCCACTCCCTCTTCTCCTCTAACCTCAGTCCTCCTTTTCGCGTCGCTGCGTTTTTTTCCTCCAGCAACAAAGCTCGATCCATGAGCTCATCAAGTGATCCTACTTCTTGCAACTTTAACTCCGCCTTGATCTCATCTTTCAACCCATTCATGAAGATGCCTTTTAACATGATTCGCTCCTCCTTCTTAAGAGGAGCTGCTTCTCTTTCAAAGCTCTCACGATACTTCACAATGGAACTAGTTTGACGCTTAACAGGGGACCAAATGGATTCTGAACCGTACCTGGTTGGAATTGCCGTAACACCGCCGCCTTGAACGATCCTCATTCTGCTCCTCCCACCACTGATAACAGCTCAGGGCCCGATCTTCCAAGGCGATCACCACCGCATCTAGTTTCTCCCATTCATCGACCTGGTTCATCTTAAAATACCTCTCTGCGCGTACGATCCAGCCGTACGCATCTACTTCCCTGAATATGGGGATTTTGAGCTTCCGACCCCCAATGTCCCTTTCGGTGCTTCGACTGGTACTCCTGCTCGTAGGCTCAAACTGGAGTTGTCGCCTCGTAGAACGCTGCTGCCTTCATCGTCTCCCCGTGTAGGGTTCCGATGACATCACCGATGAGTGCGACGGCGTTCCTTCTCGGCTTGCGCAACAATGAGCTCCTTCAGCTCATCAAACTTGCGCTCCAACCCATCAGTGCGTTTCTCCATGATGTGTCTCATCACGACCATATACCCGCAGGCAACTTCTCCGATACCACTTGATGGGTATCTAGATAGTAATAAGAACCGAATGCAAATACTACTTGTATTTAACAAGGATTCTCCCTGAGGTGGCTCGGTCTGAATCAATTTACACACGAACATTTGTAATTTATGTCATTTCTTCTACATTCGGATATATTTATATACCTTATGTACTGGGACATGACTATAACAATTAACTCATCGACGTCTCATCGTACTTTTTAATGTAACTAGAAAAACATCTGATGAAGACAGTTCTAAGATTTCATCATATTTTTCCTTCAAAGAAGGTTGCAGCAGGACGTTCATTAGGCGTAAAACTTTGCTACTTCTCCTTTTGCATGAATTATAGCGTTAACTAATTTAAACGATTAATTAGCACTACAAGGTGCAATGGGTGATGATGATGACGACGGCACAAGCTTCAACCATTCATGTATTTTATCTAAAACATAGTCAAATAGCAGCAATCTAATCATCCAACATTTTCCTGAAATAGCTTTAATTTTGCAGATCAAAATTGAACGGTATTTTGACCCTTAAAAGAAATGGATGTGTCTAGTCCACATTATTGCTCACATTGACTAATTACAATAAGAAATAAAGCAAGTTCACCGTCACACTGCTTTACTGAAACCATGAGGATATAATAATTGTTGTTTTATTTAAGGCCCAAATGAATTGTTTTATGACTGGGCCCAATAATAATACATCTTGAGCAGCCCAGACCCTTTAATACACCAAACCCAGACCCGTATTCCAGAATAATCTTGGGGTTAATCTCGGCCGTCCCTTTTTGTAGGGCTTATCACACCCGTCCATCCGTGTGATATTTATACCCTCGCCCCGTGAAACCCTAATCACTTCTCTGACATCTTCTTGCGCCGCTCTCCCGTTTCTTTCGTCTTCTATGATATTTTTTCTCTCTCTCTCTCTCTCTCTCTCTTCTAGGTACCCCATTTCCGTTCCGATTAGATGGGAACCGCAACCCCTATCAACCCAATGATAAGGATGGTTGCGGTTTCCTCGGCCGATCGTGATTCTTGTTACCAATGCTTTAAAACTCGAAAAGCGTTTTCGAGGCGTTTTGCAGTCATGAAGCGAAGCGTACGCCTCGAGGCGGTCCGAGGCATACTCCTCAATCTTTGAGGACAAAAATCAGAAAAAAATTAACATAACAAATAATAAACAACAATATCATAAGTACTAAATGTTATATGTCAAAAGACATCACAAACTACATAATATGAAACATAAAACTAGGTAGATAAAACATAAAACAAGTGTCTTCAAGCAAAAAACTCCAAAAAGTCATAGATTAAAAAAAAAAGGAACATAATGACCAGATAATTCAATTATCATTATCTAATGAAATATTGAATCATCTGTGTCCAATGGTTTAAAAAACTCATCGAACTCGTCATTCCCATCTTCGCCACCACTTGAGGGATCATCCATGGAATCATCGTCATATCTAACTGCTCTATCATCCTCCTCTTCATCACGATCTTCCCGGTGACAGAGAGGAACGAAAGACTGGAAGAGAGTAGAGGAACAAAGAACAGCGTACTCTTTCTTTGCGGCGTGTTTGGTGGTTGTGTTTTTAATTTAGGGTTTTATCTATATATGGTATTATAAATAACGAAAAAGTAAAGAAGTAAAAAAAAAAAAGTAAAAAACAATCAAAACCAATCAAACACCAGTCAAGAACCGTCAAACAAGCCAAAAACCACCCATTAGCTGAAACGTCCGCTTTTCCGCCTCGAGGCGTACGCCTCACCCGAAAAAAGCGTAAGCTTCACCCGGAGACCCCTAAAGCGTGCTCCTCGGGTCGTTTTTTGTCCGCTTCGAGTCGAGGCGCGCCTCGAGGCGTACGCCTCGACCGATTTTTAAAACATTGCTTGTTACGGATTCTGGCCCTATATATTCTGGAGAGTTTCTTGAGAGGAGATATCCGAAAAATCGAGTGAGACTTTCAAAGCAAAAGCAAGTTTGATCTTTCTGAGTGAAAAGCATCGAATTTTTGTGTGAAAATTTTGCTTCCAAGAGTTTCTGCGTAAGAAATTGTTTAGGTTTCTTGGTTATTGGGTGATTACCTTTGATTCCCTTTGTTTCTCTGTGAAACCGCTTGGTGTTTGGTGTATTTCGTCTGCTGGCTGCCGTTCGTTTTGAGCCTTGGACGTTGGTATACGAGACTGAAGGATTGAGCCGACATTTAATTGTTTCTCACCACCTTCATCTTTCGGGATTTAGATCTACACTGATCTGCTCGGTTTGAATTCTTGAACTTTATTATTTAACTGTGTGTTTGTGTTTTTTAATTCAGTTCACTTTCATTCCGTGTAATTTATTCGGTTTTAGGATTATTGTGTAATCCCTAATCCCCTATACTATAGGTTCTTTATTTGTAATTCGTTTATTATTGTGTTTTGTAACCTTATGTATTCCGAATAGATACCCAACTGTGGTATCGGAGCCACTAAAAGTGGTTTCTATTCGGAAAGGCGTACGGATTCCGGCCGAGGAATCCGCTCAGGTATTGCTTCTTCCACCTTCCCTTATTTACTTTCCCTACTGTGAGGTTGGTGTTGTGTTGCTCCTAATCGGTAATCTGTTTACTTACACTAATTTCGTTTGCTTTTATTTAATGTGTCTTGTCTGTGTGACTGTGACCGCTTCGATTTATTGCCTTTGTGTTGAGACTATGGTAATCGTGATCTCTGAGCACACCAAACCCTCCTGCCTGGACCGTAAGTGTTCCTCGGATCTTGTAGGGGCTTGGGTTACGATTCCAGCTCGTTTAATTTTAAAATCTTGTGTGATTTTTCCCTTTGTGATATCTATATGATCTGTGATTGTCGCCTCAGTTTTTACATTGTTAGTAATACCGTGGTGTTTTGGTTAAAATCTTGTGTGATTTTTACAAACTTTAAAATGGGTTCTCTTACTTCCTTTACTATGGCACCCTTCGAGGGCAAGGGAGATTTCAGAATCTGACAACAGAAAATGAAATCCATCCTTGTCCAACAAAAATGTTTTAAAGCCATTGAAGGTACTTTTCAATCAAATGTAACTCCTGAGAAACGTGAAGAACTGATTGAGTTTGCTCATTCATCTATAATTTTGAACTTATCTGATTCTGTTATTAGACGAATAGGCAAAATTGATAATGCAAAACATTTACTGGAAGAAACATTTACTGAAATCTCTCTGCCCAATAAGTTATTCCTTCGTGAAATTTTTTTCCAATATAAGCTGGATTTAAACAAAGATATCGATGGTAATCTTGATACTTTTACAAAGTTAATACAAGATATAAAACAATCTAGTGATAAAAACATTGATGATTATACTCCTATTGTGCTCTTGAATGCTATTCCTGATACCTATAATGATGTTAAATCAGCTATCAAATAAGAGACTCTGTCACTTTAGATACTGTCATAAGTGGCTTAAAAAGTAAGGAATTAGACTTAAAGGTTAATAAAGTTTTCAAACCTGTTAGTGATATCAATTTTGCAAGGGGTAGACAACATGTTAAAAAGAAAACTCCTAGAAAAAATGACTCCACAATAGATGGATAGAATTGTGGGGAACCTGGTCATTACATATAAGAATTTTTTTTTTCGAAAATAACTAGGCTAATTTTTTTTTTTTCTTTTTTTTTTTTTTTTAAATGACCAGGCTAATATAGCTATGGGCGATGTTTTTATGGTAATTGAAGAAGTGCATGCCTCTGTGAATTTCTGTGCTCTCTGGTCTAAGTGAAAATGAATGGCTGCTTGATTCTGGATGCACTTATCATGACACCTTATAAACAGCATTTCACTAGTTACACTAATCTTGGTGATCGGTATGTTTCTATGGCTGATAATGTGAGACGAATTGTGGCCGGTATTGGTGATGTTTGTCTGAAATTTGATTCTGATACTATGTTTACTTTAAAAAATGTCAGACATATTCCTGATTTATCTCATAATTTGATTTCTTGTGCTACCCTGGGAGATGAGGGCCTTAAAGGTAGCTGGGGGAATGGTTGTATGAAAATATGCAGGGGTTCCTTAATGTTGTTTAAAAAGGCATAAGGAAATTTAACTTATATATTTGCCAAACTAAATTTAATGCATGTGCTAACATGGTTTGTGCCGATAAAACTGAATTGTGGCATAATAGGTTAGGACACATGAGCATTAAGGGATTAGATATCTTGCATAAACAAAGATGTATTGGAAAAGATAAAATGTCTAAGATGTCTTTCTGTGACTCTTGCATGTATGGCAAACAACACAAATTGCAATTTCCTAAACCTCCCAATTCCCCTGATCCCTTTCCTGAGAAATCTGGTAAAAGTTCCAATGTGATTGAATATGTTCATGCTAATGTGTGGGGTCCTGCCAGTGTTCCAACGCATGGTAGAAACCGCTATTTTCTGTCTATTATTGATGATTACTCTAGGAAGGTTTTCGTATTCTTGCTGAAACTAAAATCGGATGTGTTTGAAAAGTTTCAAAATTGGAGATTTTAATGGAAAATCAAACAGGTAAACGAATTCGAAAACTTAGGACCGATAATGGTCTTGAATTTTGCAATACTTAGTTTGATACTATGTGTACGAAAAAGGCATTCGTAGTCATAAGACAGTTCCCTACACCCCTCAACAAAACGGGATAGCTGAGCGAATGAACCGAACCCATCTTGAAAAGGTAAGGCCCATGCTTGCCACTTCCGGATTGTCCAAAAATTTTGGGGTGAGGCTCTTTTAACTGCTGCCTATCTTATTAATAGATCTCCTTCTATTCCGTTGAATGGCAATTACCCTAAGTCTGTGTGGTCGGGTCATTCTAATGATTTCTCAAACAATCGTGTGTTTGGTTGTGCTGCTTATGTGCATCAAAATATTGATAAACTTGAACCTAGGGCCATTAGATGTGTTTTTCTTGGTTACCCTGATGGTGTTAAAGGTTATCCATTATGGGTTAGATCTGAACCTGGCTTGAAGGTAATAATTAGTAGGGATGTGGTATTCAATGAAATTGAATTTCCTTGTCTTGATAACCCATTGCCTACTCCAATTTTACCTACCGAAACTTCTTCTCACCCTGTTAAGATCAGGGTGGAACATCTTAGTGATAGTGAAGTACCTGTTGAATCTGAGAATTGAGGAAAATCCTGAATCTTCTAATGCTCAGTCTGATAATCTTAACTATTCTGAAAACGAAGATGAATCTGAATCTGTTCTTCTGATTATCAATTAACTAGGGATACGTCTAGAGGCATTGTTGTTAAGGCGTCGCCTAGGCAACGCCTAGTCGCCGCCTAGGCGTCCAGGCGATTTCCATGGTTCGCCTGGATGGTGCGCCCCGCCAGGAGATTCAAGTCGCCGCCTAGGCATCGCCCAGGCGTAAAAGTCGACGCCTTGTTCGCCTGGGACGCCTGGGTAAGCCGAAATAAAAAAAATGTTATATTACTTAAGTTAAGTTCTTAACCTAGCCCTAGCGCAGTCTATAAGAACTCCAGTCCCGACCGCTTCAGAGTTCAGCCAACTCCAACTCCAACCGCTCGCCCGTCGCCGCACCTCTCTGCCCGCCGCCGATCGCCGCCCGCTAGGTACTCTTCTTCATTATACTTCTTTGTTCTGTTTTTTCTTTTTTTCTCGTGCTTTTTTTTCTGTTTTTTTTTCTGTTTCCTGTTATTTTTCTTTCTTTGTTTTTTCTGTTTTTTCTTTTCTGTTTCCTGTACTAATTAATGTTATTTTCTGTTTTTCTTTTTTTCTGCTTCCTGTTCTGTGCTTTTTTTCTGTTTTTTTTTTCGCTTCTTGTTCTTTTTCTTCTTTGTTCTTTTCTGTTTTTTTCTTTTCTGTTTCATGTACTGATTCTTTGCTCCTGTACTGATTAATGTGCCCTGGTTTGTGCTTTTTTTTCTTTCTTTTTTCTTTTCTGTTTTTTTTTTTCTGTTTCCTTTCTTTCCTATTTTATGTTTCTATAATTTTCTTTGTCTAATTATTTTTTAATGTATTTATTTACAGGCCCAAACATCATGGCTGAAACTAATTCTACCGAAAATTACGATATGTCCAAAGATCCTAAACGAAAGGCCAAATCGAATGATCCGGGATGGAAATACGGTTTTTGGCCAGACTTGAACAACAAAGATTTGGTTGAATGTTCGCTTTGTCACAAACAAATGCACTAAGGAATAAAGAGATTGAAGCAACACCTAGCTGCCGGTTATGGAGATGTTAAATGTTCCCAAACAACCACAGAAATAATGAGGGAGATGCAACAGTACATATATAAGACTACACGGAATAAACAAGTCATTTTGGATGATGGTGATAATAGTGATAGTGACATTAATACTCAACCATCGTCTCGTGGCTCTATTACTCAACCAAGTTCCGAAACAGCCGTTAAAAGAAAGTATTCGGCTTTAAATTTTGCAGGACTGCAACCAAGAGTAGGAAAACATAACATGCCGATTTCTGCAATGGTTCGAAAAACTCCTGAAGAGGTTGTCGAAGAGAGACATACTAAGGGTAGTATCGAGACGACAATTGAAGGTTGCACGAAGAGCCCGGAATAGAAAGAGAGAATGCATATGCACATCGCCAATTTCTTCTATGAGAACGGCGTATCATTCAACGCGGCAAATTCAAGGAGCTATGAAATAATGGTTGAGTTGATTGCCCAAATGGGATCTGGGGTAAAGCCGCCTAGTTATCATGATTTGCGGGGAACTCTACTTGAGAAAGCCAAAAAGAGACAGACTTGGTGAAAGAGAAGCATAAAGTAGCTTGGAAGCAGTATGGGTGCACACTTATGTCGGATGGATGGACGATAGAAAGGAATCGGCACTTGATTAATTTTCTTGTCAATAGTCCAGAAGGGACTTTTTTCTTGGAGTCCGTTGATGCATCCGGACAATCACATGATGCAAAAATGTTAGCGGACTTGCTTGAGAATAAAATTGAAGAAATCGGCAAGGACCTTGTTGTTCAAGTAGTGACGGATAATGGTGACAATTATAAGGTGGCCGGCAAACAACTGGAGCAGAGAATACCTACACTTTATTGGACTCCCTCTGTTGCGCATTGTCTTGACCTTATGTTGGAAGACATTGGAAAATTGAATGAATTCAAGTCTAAGATCGAAAGAGCTAGGCGTGTCACTAAATTTATCTACAGACATGGGAGGATTCATTATGCTATGAGGGAGAAGACGGGTGGTAAGGATCTAGTGCGACCCGGGGCTACTCGATTTGCCACTGCTTTCCTTACTTTGCAAAGTTTGTACGAGCATAAAGATGCGTTGAGAAGTCTATTTGTTAGTGAAGATTGGTACAGTTCAAAATTGGCCAACACATAAGCGGGAAAAAGTGTGTGTGACATTGTACATTCTTCTAGGTTTTGGAGTTCAGTTGAAGATTGTATAAGAGCATCACACCCGCTTCTTATTATATTGAGGATAGTTGATGGTGATGAAACTCCAGCTATGCCCGAGGTTTCCATGGCTATGATCGTTTGCAAGAACAAAATCAAGGCGTCATTTGCGCACAATCCAAGATTGTTGAAAAAATTGACAGAAATTGTTGAGAACCGATGGACGGATCAAATGGAAGTGAAATTACATGGGGCCGCATTATTCTTAAATCCTTCCAAATATTTTGATCTTAAAGTAAGTGATAATGCATATGCTCGTGCACAGCGAGCTATGTTCAATGATGTGCTTGAAAAAATGATCACTTTAATGATTTGCAAGTCAAGATAAGTGATCAAGTGGATGATTATGACAACATGCGAGGAAGCTTTGGAAAGCAATTGGCAATCAAGCAACAAAAGACAAAGAATCTTCGTGAGCCTTTTTACATTCGTTAAACCAAGTATTATATTATTCATATAATCTATATTATTTTTTTTGGAACGCTTTTTGAACCTTCTTTGAACTTAGTATCCATTATTGTTTTTGACATTTTAGTTGATTGGTGGAATGCTTTTGGTGGCCTACATATCGAGCTCCAATCACTTGCTTTGCGCATCATTAGTCTTTGTTGTTCATCTTCGGGTTGTGAGCGCAATTGGAGCACATTTGAATTTGTAAGTATTAAATTATTATTATTATCATCAATAAGTAAAATATTAAACTTTCGAAACTATAAGTGATTTTATTTTTATTTTGATTTTTAGATCCACACGAAGAAAAGAAATCGGTTAGAGCATAAGAGATTGAATGATTTGGTTTACATTCAATATAATCGAAATATTGCAACGAGATTTCAAAAGAGGCGTGAAGAAGGGTCTAACTTTAACCCTTTGATCATAGAAGATTTTCAATGGGATAACGAATGGGTTGATAGTGGTGATGATGTTGTTCATGCCGGGGAAGATCTTTCGTGGCGTCTTGTTGATGAAGCAATTGGTGCATCGAGCAATCTTGAGAGTCGTAGTCTTTCTAGGAGAGCTAATGTTGGTCAAGTTCCGAGCTCATCGATCTTAAGTTATTCTCGACGTCGTAATGCAACTGCGTCTAGGTTGATTGACGAGGATGAAGTGGTTGAACCTTTTCCACATGATGATGAAGATATTGAGGATGACGACGAGCTTGAAGGACAAGAGGATGTGACTACTACTGATGATCATGCTCGTGAAAATGAGGGGTTTATTGATAACTTGTTTGATGATAATTGAGACTTATTGGAGAGGAGAATTTGATATGAAACTCTAGTTGTTATTTATTATATATTTTATTGTTTATGGTGTGTTTTGTAATTTTTGTTGAGTGGGATGAATGTTATTTATTATCTAACTCATCATGATTTTAGAATAATTCATATATTATATATTATAAAATAATATATATTTTATATGAAATTGGTCGCCTGGACGTCGCCTAGGCGGGCGCCTAGTCGCCTAGGCATCCACGCGGTCTGGTGGCGCCGCGACTTGACAGGCCGCCGTGACAACCTTGCCTAGAGGGAACATTAGAAGACCTGCTCATTTAGATGATTTTCAAATGGCTTCTCTTGTTTTCAATGTGTTTGATATACTTGATGGTAATGAACCTAAAACTTACAACGAAACTCTAAAATCTGATAACTCTAATGAATGGTTAAACGCTATGAATGAAGACATCCTTGCATGCTAACCAAACTTGGACCCTTGTTCTGGAACCTAAGAACTGTTCGTTGATCGATTGCAAATGGTTGTTCAAGGTTAAAAATGAAGAAGATAGTGTCAGATTCAAAGCCAGGTTAGTTGCTAAAGGTTTCACTCAACGTGAAGGTATTGATTATACCGAAATTTTTGCTCCTGTAGTTAAATTCACCAGTGTTCGGATCATGCTAGCATTAGTTGCACATCATAATTGGGGAATGAACAATTAGATGTTAAGACTGCATTATTGCATGGTGAATTAAAGGAAACCATATTCATGAAACAAATTGAGGGTTTTATAGACAATAATCATCCTGATCATGTTTGTGTTCTTAAAAAATCGTTGTATGGTTTGAAGCAATCTCCTAGACAGTGGAACAAGAAATTTAATGATTGCATGCTCACTTTGAAATTCCAGCGTAGTGCTTATGATCCATGCCTTTATTTTAAAATTGTTTCTGATGTTCCTACCTTCCTGCTCATTTAGGTAGCGTTTGGTAGGGGTGTTCAAAACCGAATATCCGGACTTTCGGATATCTGAAATTTCGGATATCCGAAAGTTCGGATAGCAGATTTTGATATCCGATATCCGGAAAATATATGAATTTTATTCGGATATCCTTATATTCGAAAAAAAATATTCGGATTTGGATATCCGATATCCGACCAAATATCCGAATACCTTCTATTATTTAAAATGTAAAAAAATAAAAAATTTAAGATTTTTCAGATATTTCGGAAATCCTAATATCCGATTTTTCTAAAAAGTACTATCCGATATCCGAATCCGAATTTCCGGATATCCGAAACTTCGGATTTTCGGATATTTCGGGATATTTTTGAACACCCCTAGCGTTTGGTACGCAGACTGGATGGGACAGGACAGAAAGGGACGGGATACGACAGGCATAATTGTCTGTCCAACGTTTGGTACACTAGAACAGGACAGGACTAATTGCCTGTTTTGCGTTTGGTAAGCTGGACAGGACAGGACAGAACTGTTAAAATGCAATAACGCACGCAATACTCGAGGAACATACAGCTTACTGTTTCCCCCGACCTATAGAACCTAACTTGGATAGTCCTATTCTTAGTGTGGTGTGCTAATATATTTAAAAATATCGCAACTTGCTCCTCGATTGTCATATTACCATCATCTACTAATCCCCCACGAGTTTTAAGCAAATCGCACAAAATTGCAAATGCATTTCTATCCATTCGCAACTCATTTATACAATTTACATCACTTTCGCGTGTAATGTGTTGTATTTCGGTTGACCTAGCTTGAAGTCTAGTGAAAGTTCTTTGGTCCAAAGTTTCGGTTTCATTATTTGTATTCCCCAATTCAATCAACCGAATCACAAGTGAAAGTAAATAAACGAACATTTGAATGTAAGCATCAAAACATTAACAACTACAACCAATTAGTTCCGATCCATCACTACAAAAAAAATCACAAAACAAAAAATCATTTCATAGAAATTAGATGCCATTCCTTCCTAATAGCAAGAAAGAAAGAATTTAAACAATTTTATAGCAAATAAGTATACCATGAAATTTCAATTTCTATACATATTATGTTTCAATCTCGTATAGCAACAATATATATATACACATATATTAACAGGAACTTTTACAAAGTATAACTCAACTTAGCTTAACCTTCGAGGGTTGGGAGGGTTATGTCGAATTAACAGGTTATCATCATTTTTCAAATATATATTTGGTTTTTATTTTTGGTGATTTATGACACCTAGTTCATCCAGATCAAAGAAGAATCCTATTTCGCCCTTACCTAGTTCATCCAGATCAAATTAAATATTTATCTCAAATTAAATATCCCATTTCACCCTTACCTAGTTCATCCAGATCAAAGAAGAATCCTAGTTCATCCAGATTTATGACAAGAATAAGTAGCAACATCAAGAAATTGACAAGAATCAGTAGCAACATTGAGAAATCGACACCATTTTCCGAAGCATGAAATCAACACCATTTTCCAACATCAAGGAATCGACACACTGTTTTCCAAAGCATGAAATCGACACCATCAAGAAGCATGAAATCAGTAATCGAGACATGAAATCGAAGACATTACCTGTGTAGAAGTCGAGAGATGGAGCGATTGCAGTCGAGAGATGGAGCTATTGCAGTGGAGAGATGCAGCGATGGAGGGGATGGGTCGAGAGATGGAGCCGATGGAGAGGATGAGTCTGAGATGCAGGCCACGAATTTATTAGGGTTTGATATTTGATCAGATGTGTATTAGAGGGTAAAAGGGTAATCTCTATTTTAGTCCCATCTTGTTCCACCTTTTTGGTGGAACAAAAATTACATATTTTGTCCCATGAAACTAACATTTTGTCCCATTTTGTCCCATGTCATTTTTGTCCCATTGCGTACCAAACATGGGACTATTTTTTTTGTCCCGTCTTGTTCCATGTAGTCTGCGTATCAAACGCACCCTTATGTTGATGACATGCTTCTGATTAGTTCTTGCATTAAATCAATTGAGCATATTCAAAATTGTCTAGATAAACAATCTGACATGAAATATACCTAGGAGATGCTAAAAAAATCTTAGGCATGAATATTGTTAGAGACAGACCCAATGGCACTTTATTTCTTAATCAGTCGTCTTACATCAATGAAATTCTTGAGAAATTTTCTATGACTGATGTGAGTGTGCCCGTGGCGCCTCATTTCTTATTATCTAAACTCAGTCTCCGAAAACTGAATTTGAAATTAGTGAAATGAGATTTGTCTCTTATGTAAATGCTATTGAATCTGTCATGTACCTCATGGTTAGTACTAAGCCTCATGGTTAGTACTAAGCCTGACATTGCATATGATTTGAGTTGTCTTAGTAGGTATATGGATAATCCTGGTAGACCTCACTGGGACGCCCTTAAGTGGTTACTTCGTTACTTAAAAAATTCGGTAACTGATGGTCTTGTTTTCTCTAAATCTGGAGATGAGGTTAATTTTAAGGGTTATGTTGACTCTAATTATGCTAATGACAAAGATGAATGTAAACCCACCACTTCTTATATGTTTACCTTGTGTGGTTCGTGCATTTTATGGAAATCTCAACTTCAGCATATAGTTACTTTGTCTACTACTGAAGCTGAATATATTGCCACCACTGAAACCTTTAAGGAGGCTATTTGGTTGAAAGGTTTACTACTTGAAATTGGTGTTCTTCGTGATAGTGTTGTGGTTTTCTCTGACAGTCAATCTAGTATCCATTTGTGTAGAAATCCTGTTTTCCATGATCGTACTAAACACATTGATGTCAAGCGCCATTTCATCCGTGAGGTCGTGGAAAAAGGTATAATTGATTTGAAAAAAATTCTGTCTCAATCTAATCCTGCAGATATGGGCACCAAGTGCCTACCAATAGAGAAAATCTGATCCTGTAATTCGATATTGAATATCAACTCCCTTGACTGAGGGCCTTCCAGCTTTCAGTTTCTTTTGCTATCTTTGTGATAGCTTTTCTAGTTTTCTTTGTGATTACTAGTCTTCTTTCTTAGTGATTGATTTACGTCTATATATTTGTACTAACTTCGTGTGATGTGCAGGTGGTGTGACGTTCGGCGATGATGACCTCCTTCTCAAATTGTGTACCCCAATGGCTCATTTGGTCCGGGTGGAGAAATATTGTTTTATTTAAGGCCCAAATGAATTGTTTTATGATTGGACCAAATAATAATACATCTTGAGCAGTCCCAGACCCTTTAATACACCAAACCCAGGCCCGGATTCCAGAATAATCCTGGGGTTAATCTCGGTCGTCCCTTTTTGTAGGGCTTATCACACCCGTCCATCCGTGTGATATTTATACCCTCACCCCGTGAAACCATAATCACTTCTCTGACTTCTTCTTGCGCCGCTCTCGCGTTTCTTTCGTCTTCTCCGATATTTTTTCTCTCTCTCTTCTGAGTACCCCGTTTCCGTTCCGATTAGATGGGAACCGCGACCCCTATCAACCCGATGATAAGGATGGTTGCGGTTTCCTAGGCCGATCGTGATTCTTGTTACGGATTCTGGTCCTATATATTTTGGAGAGTTTCTTGAGAGGAGATATCCGAAAAATCGAGTGAGACTTTCAAAGCAAAAGCAAGTTTGATCTTTCTGAGTGAAAAGCATCGAATTTCTGTGTGAAAATTTTGCTTCCGAGAGTTTCTGCGTAAGAAATTATTTAGGGTTCTTGGTTATTGGGTGATTCCCTTTGTTTCTCTGTGAAACCGATTGGTGTTTGGTGTATTTCGTTTGTTGGCTGCCATTCGTTTTGAGCCTTGGACGTGGGTATACGAGACTGGAGGACTGAGCCGACATTTAATTGTTTCTCACCACCTTCATCTCTCGAGTTTAGATCTACACTGAACTGCTCGGTTTGAATTCTTGAACTTTATTATTTAACTGTATGTTTGTGTTTTTTAATTCAGTTCACTTTCATTCCGTGTAATTTATTCGGTTTTAGGATTATTGTGTAATCCCTAATCCCCTATACCATAGGTTCTTTATTTATAATTCGTTTATTATTATGTTTTGTAACTTTATGTATTCCGAATAGATACCCAACAATAATCATCCCGCCAGAGAAAGGTATTTATAGTTCCACAATTTAAAAAAAATAATAACATAAATAAGCAATTTTCAGAAACTAGCATAAACCTATTGTCAAAAAAAAAAAAAAAAAAAAAAAAAAAAACTAGCATAAACCCGTCATAAACCCCATGTGATTGAAAATGTGTAAAAATAAAATAAAGAGGGCAAAATCATAAAAATCAAATTATTCCTGGAAATGAGTTGATCTTAAATGCAATTTGCTCAAGTTTCGAGTCAGTTTTGAACACCTACCTGCGACGAAGAGCCTCGAAGCTATGCCTCTGCAAGAAATGAAAAGCGCCGGAGTTACTGAGGACGATGATAGGAGACCAGTGTTGGGCCTTGAGAGATGAGCCGTAAACATGATGTTCTTTGACAGTATTCTAAACGCCGCCATGGTTTGTTTTGGTCGCTGCGGGAATTCTGGGTCTTATATGTACAGTGGTTTTAGGCTTTCGGGGGTCTTCATCTCATGAAATCAAAGTCCGTGAAAATTTCTGAAAAAAACGAAACAAGGCACACATGCTTTGTGTGTGTTTTTTTTATCCTTTTGACATTAAATGGTATCAGGCTCGAAAAGAATAATTTAGTTCAGTTTAATAAAATTCAATTTATTTAGTTCAATTCAATAAAATTTAGTTTAGAAAAATAGGTCTAAGATATATTATTTAAATTTAAAATTAAATAATTTATTTATTTTTATTCATTTCTAAAAAAATTGTATTAAATAAATTATCTTTTCATGATGTGCACTTTAAGATAAATATTGCATATTTAAAAATAATAAAAAAAAGAATTACCCAAGTCAACTAAACGAGGAACCAAAGCCATCACCTTTAGAAACAAAAAAAAAAATCAAGGCAAAATAGTAGTAGTATATTTGTATAATAACAACAGTATACAGACAGTACACGAAACCTATAAAAGCACTGAAAATCATATAATGATAGGGATTAATTTTTATTATTTGTAGTATATGACGGGTTATCATGGAGGAGTCCATTTCAATGACATTGACGACTGTCTGGGTGTTGCATTTGGTCATGGACACCTTCTCCCTATTACAAACTCAGTGTAGTCATGGAGTGACTCCCTGTGTTGCTATACTATGGTGTACAAGTCCTCTAAAATATTCTCCATTTCCTGCCGCTAACATATTTTTGGATAAAATTACTCCTTAGTTGTGCAAAACTAGAAATATAATAATTAGGTAAAAATTTGTATATCACTATAGGGCTAGTCCTATTAGGCTAGAACTGAACCTGTTACACATGCACGTCTGCCGCAATCCGTGATGAATGGTTGCGATGAACATCCTCTGCAAGTATTGAGCAATGTGGTTGCTTGGGTCGGTTGTTCCATCGAACATCTGTATGCTCGGGAAGCTGAACTCGGTGGGCATCTCAACTAGGTCTATCACAACAATGAAAGGTGAATTGGCATAACAGTTCTCCAAGCCTTTATTTATTGATGCTGGCACACCCATAATTATCTGGATGAGGTCTTCATCCCAGCCAACTTGCGCGCCAAGTCCGCCTCCTTGTTTGTGTAAGAGTTTGGCATAAGAGTTTGGACTGCATTGTTTAGTTCATCTGCCTTGTTGGGCTAACGATATGCATAACACCCCGAGATATTTAGGATTATTACAGCGTCGTAAATCCTTTATATAGGAATTTACTAGGCTAAGAATTTAAAAAAATATTATTAAATCCCAACAGTAAAATTTATTATTACATTCCGAGTTTTAAAAGGACAAAAAGACAAACACCAAATAGTAAACAATACAATACCATCCAAACAATACAAAGCAACAAGGTAATCGAGTACTTATTAAAAACACAACACAACTGAAAGGACTCTCCGGACCGTTAACATCACTCAGCACCCCCGTCGTCATGTAGCCGTGTGGTTGTTTTTCGGCTCTCCTGGATCCTGAACATAAAACACATGTCCACCCCGAAGGGGTTAGCACAACGGTGCTAGTACAAGTACGATAATTATACAACACATATTATTCGACAACACGTGAAGAATAACACAGTATCAACAACAGCAACACAACAACAACAACAAGCCTCTCCACGAGAAGAATATCAATGCATTACACAATATGATAATCACAACATACTTATGGTAACCTAATGATCCAGCGTGCACATCATAGATGCCCACGATGATCCTGTCGGACCAACCGATAAGTGTCAGTTTTATACACTTATCCATAATTGATATTGATATATTTCACCCATAATTATGAGCTAGTCTACTCGTTTTTGCTTTTGATTAATTAGTTTTTAATAATTTTATTTTTATATGATGAAGATGTAAAGTTAGCCTTAATCGGATTGAACTAGTGATTAACTCAAGAAATAACATGTTCATAAAATATTATCTTTATTGAGTTTTTATGTATTCATATTGTAGAGATTTACGAGACAAGTTCGTCGGTCTTTCCGGATTCAAAATCAGAGTTGCATATCAAAAGTTATCATCCGAAGAAGATTTTGGGGCAACAACGCAAGAGTTTAAGAAATTCTGGGCTGAAAATGAAGTCTAAAACTCCATACGGACATACAAATAATGTTACGTCCGTAACACACACAGAGAACTTACGCAAAAAAATGAAGCCATCTTACGGCCGTAACATCCAACACCCCTAATCGTAAGTCCTCATAGTTACGGCCGTAACTCCTCAATGTACGGTCGTAACTCTTGACAGATGTATGATCATTTTTAAATCTTTTACACTTTTGGTCTAATATTGAGGGGATGTCTGGCCTTGATCCGATCTAATGTAGGAGGTTTGGAGCTATTAGATGATTTTAGATGTATAAATAGACCCCTTATATCCATCATTTATATCCTTCATCTTATTATTTTCTCACTTTGTAATATTTTTTCTTTGTGTGAAGAACACACTTGTGTTCTTGAGTGATTTATGTAAGAGTGATTTAGTTTATTTTGTTGACGGGGTTTATTGCTTCTTTCTCCTTTATCTACTAAGGGAGTTAGGATCAATTTTTTTCCCTTTTCAACCAATCATGATTACTCAAACTTGTAATTTGTTAAATAAAGCCTTCATGGGCTAAGTTATCCTTAGTTGGGATTATAAACAAAGTTTGTCTTGTTATTTAAATTTGTATAAAGATCTATTATGGATTATTATTGTGTGTGATTTTCATTGTTTTACCAATCTTTATTTATTTGGCCAATAAATGATGATATTTATGGTCTTCATATATTTCGAAAGAAAATATATTGATTAGATCAAATATTTTTCACTCTAAGTTATTCTATAGGATATAAATATACCTCTATGACTTAGATGATTCTTTGAGTTATTTTCATAAAACCTAATGCGATTGTAATATCCGCAATTTTGATTTCCGGTAATTTTCTTTTTTTCGGCGGGAGTCCATTTTGACGACTCGCTCGTGACCATTTCGTCATTCTGAGAGTATTTAATTCTGCACTTTTTGATGTCCGAGTTCGTTTCGGTATCTTTTTGTTGAGTTCCATGTTCTTAAGCGACTTTTCCGCGCTTGAGTTCGATTCTTACGAATCTCGTTCGAAACTGTTGTTTCGGGTTTCTCGTAAGTTCATTTAACGTTGTTATACGTATTGTGAGCTTCGGTTTGGTTATTCGTTGTTGTATCATAATTTTCGGACATTTGGGACCGTTTTGTAATTTCTCAAAGTTGTAGGTATCCGTCGTCATACCCATTTCTGAGATGTTCTGTTGCTGTCTCTCTGAGTCGATAGCGCTACGCTTTTTGGCTAGCGCGCGCTAAGGTACTGTAGTTAGCGCACGCTAAGTATTGTAGTTAGCGCGTGCTAACGGGTGGTGCAGAAATAGTCCAGAGGCTACTGGACTGGGTTAGAACGTTGGTTAGCCCACGCTATTTGGTAACATAGCGCGCGCTAGGGTGCATTAGTAGCGCACGCTAGGGTGAGGATTGCACACGCTACCTGGTTGTTCAGGGGCAGTCCAGGAGCTACTGGACTAGGTCTGGAGGTCTCGTTAGCGCACGCTAACACTTGTGGTTAGCGCACGCTAATTGTAACACCCCCAAACCACTCGGGAATATTACAGTGCCGCAGACCCTCTCCACGAGGATCTATCAGGCTAAATACAGAAAACACAACATAAAAATACATGCCAACACGGCTAATAACGAACCACTGGACCGATTTGATCTTTTACCACAACACACACATCATTACATACATAACTCTTTCCCGAAACTCATACCCACACAGGGGCTGGAATACATTAACGCTCCAATATATCGGGAAAATAACACAGGGGAAAGATAACCAACAACTCTATCAAAATACTCTACGATTGGTCTTCATGTGATAAGTATCGTCATCTTCCATCACCTTTCGTACCGATTCTGTGATTCGCTCCCCAGCAACCTGCAAGTAACTCGACGCAATACAGATGTAACACCCCGAGATATTCGGAGTATATTACAGCGCCGTGGACCCCCCACATGGGACCCACCAGGCTACAAACAAGAAAACTCCACTCGACTAACCATTCCGGTTAGCGAGGACACACATTTAATTATAAGACATAAAAAGTTACGCCCGGAGCAACCGGCGAAATGATCATCAACCAACAATGTAACAATTTAAAAGTAGCACAATACGGAGTTTGAAATGAAAAGCCTAAGTACTCGCGAGTACACTCTATAAGTTTATAATTATTAGAACAACCAAATCGAAATGGACGAAAGAAATAGAAAGACCCAAATGCACATGTCAACGACCCTGGCCAACGTCCTCATCTTGTCCGGTGCCCGTCGTCCGGATAATCATAACGAAATCCATAACAAGAATTTCCCAAAACGGGTCCCAGAGGGTTAGCAATTACGCTAGTACAAGTAATCAAGGCAAACCAATCGCTTACACATTTCATAGTACATGCACCAAAACAAACAATTTCAAGGGCCAAAACGAGACATGTCTTTTCCGGAAACAAACAGTCAAATAATCAATTTGCCTAGGACTAGGACGCCACCATGAATCCCACCCGAGGCCTCTAAGGACCCCTTCCGGGCTGGCTACTTTACAACAACAAATCACGCACAGGCATCGCCTAGGACCAGGACGCCACCATGAATCCCACCCGAGGCCTCTAAGGACCCTCCCGAGCTGGCTAGCGAAACAACTCATGAATCCAGAGTGAAGTCATAGATTCCCCCGAGGCCCCGTCGGACCCTCCCGAGGTGAGTAAAGCACACACAATATACATTACCATTTCACGTTAAGCATAAAGGTTTCCAAGAGTACTTGCCTTGAATTATTGACGACGTAACGAACGGAAGGATAATCACCAACGAACGCTAAGAATCAACGGAACCGAACCTAACGATTCGAAGAACATAATTACAACCAATTCTAAACGAATACGGAAATGGAATACACCCGAAAACCCGCCTACGATTCATGTATATTCGCACAAAATAACAACGAGGGCGGACCACAACCAAACCCTCTCGATTCCGCAAAACTATGAAAATACACCATGAATCCGTAGGGAAATTAATGATATCAACAAGATTAATCATATACCTCATGAATCCACCAACAAAACAGAACGAATCGGAAGAAAATCCCAAAACCCCCAAATTAATCGAAAATAGGGTTCTAGAAATATTACCTTTGGAGATTCAAGTACTAAGATCCGTAGAACACGCGTTAGATTGATTGTCCGGGCTTCACTACCGAAGAAAAATGATGAAAATCAACCCCCCAATGGATATAGATGAAGAACTCTTCCCCTCTCTCTCACTCTCTCTCGCGATGCAGGTGAAATGAAGGAGAAGACGACCGATCTCGTCTAATAAGGACGAGATTGCACAATTACCGCTTTGTGTGCCGCGGCACAGCCGAAGTGTGCCGCGGCACAGGCCAAAAAATTACTCCCAGGTTTCGGCATTGTCTTTGCGGCCACGGCTGCGTAGCCGCGGCACCCGATTGGGTTTAGGTCGCAGAAGACACGAGTGTGCCGCGGCACCGGACAGTGTCGCGGCCTCGCTCGCCGTGCCGCGGCACGGATGGGTGTGCCGCGGCACTGATTTGTCCGACCAACAATGAAGGAATTTGTGTGCGCGCACGCACATCTTAATGTCGCGGCCCACACCCCTATTGGGTCCCAAAATGATAAAAATGATCGGAAGAGAATAAAACGATAGGAATCAATATTTGGGAACCAATAACACAAAATGGATCCACGGCAACCCAAAGCGGCGGTTCCGCACCACAATGCGAGAATACAGATCAACAGTTGACAGGAAGGACACACTGAAAGGTACACGAGGGTCACTATGACCGAGAAATATACCAAAAATGAAAATACAAGGGAAAGAAAAATACCGGATATTACATTCTACCCCTCTAAAAATAAGTTTCGTCCCGAAACTTACGAAACAAACAACTCAGGGTACCTAGCACGCATGCTATCCTCGGTTTCCCAAGTTGCCTCCTCGACACCGTGTCTCGACCACTGCACTTTGACCAAAGGGATGGTCTTATGCCTCAGTCGTTTCTCACGATGCTCCAAAATCTTCAAAGGACGCTCCTCAAAAGTAATATCTTCAGCAATACCAATCTCGCCATAATCGATGACGTGACTAGGATCCGGAACATATTTCCTCAGCTGGGAAACATGAAAAACGCTATGAATGTGACTCAAGGCCGGGGGTAACGCCAAACGGTATGCTAACCCACCGACCCGTTCGAGAATCTCGAAGGGTCCAATAAATCTCGGACTCAACTTCCCCTTCTTCCCGAAACGGAAAACTCCTCTCGTCGGCGACACCTTCAGCAAAACGTGGTCTCCCACCTCGAATTCTAAAGGTCGACGACGAACATCGGCATATGACTTCTGTCGACTTTGGGCCGTCAACATCCGTTCCCGAATTAATTCTATCTTCCGCCTCGTCTCTAAAACGACATCCGGCTCGGTCCCGACCAAATCGGACGCCTCATTCCAACAAATCGGCGATCGACATCGTCGCCCATAAAGTGCCTCATACGGTGCCATCCGAATCGACGCGTGCCAACTATTGTTGTACGTGAATTCGATCAATGGCAAATGCTCCTCCCAGTCGCTACTCCAATCGAGGGCACAAGCACGCAACATGTCCTCGAATGTCTGGATAGTGCGTTCCGACTGTCCGTCTGACTGGGGATGAAAAGAGGTACTCAAATGCAAACGGGTACCCAACGCCTTATGCACCGCCTGCCAAAAGTGTGATACGAAACGTCCATCACGATCCGAAACAATAGACTTCGGGGTACCGTGAAGTCTCATAATCTGCGCGATAAACACACGAGCCAATTTCTCCGGGCCCCAAGTGTCCTTGATGCCCAGAAAATGTGCCGACTTGGTCAGACGATCAACAATCACCCAAACCATATTCATGCCCGATCTCGATCTCGGCAAACTCGTAATGAAATCCATCGATATATCTTCCCATTTCCATTCGGAGCGAAGTGATCGCAATAACTTGGTCGGCCGATGCTCGATTTTGACTCGGCAAGTCAAACATCTCGCCACAACCGTGCGACCTCCTCCTTCATATCATTCCACGAAGTTCCTCCTCGTGTCCTTGTACATCTTACTCGAACCGGATGAACGGAATAGGGTGTGGAATGGGCCTCACGCAAAATACTGTCGCAACTCTGGATCGTTCGGCACACAAAGCCGACTCAAATCTCAAAACACCATCTTCGTGAATCACAAACCCGAGACTTTCCCTTAAGAACGTTCTCTCGGATTTGAGTAATCATCGGATCCTCTAATTGCTTTAGCTTAATCTCATCGATCAAAGGCAGCGAAATCTCTAAAGCACAAAGTTGCCCTGACTCCAGTGCAACAAAACCTCAATATCAAACTCAATCAAAGCCCGCCAAGCTCGGTCGAGACGTAAGGATCTCAAGCGTTCGCAACGCAATCGGTTTCCGACTCAAGGCGTCGGCCACGACGTTCGCCTTGCCCGGATGATAAAGGATTTCGAGGTCATAATCCTTAATCAACTCTAACCACCTCCTCTGCCTCATATTCAACTCCATTGAGTAAATATGTATTTGGACTTTTATGATCGGTAAAAATCTGACATGCAGAGCCGAAAAGATAGTGACGCCAAATCTTGAGCGCAAAAACGACTGCCGCTAACTCCAAATCATGAGTAGGGTAGTTAAGCTCATACGGCCTCAACTGTCTCGATGCATAGGCAATAGTCTTGCCGTGCTGCATCAATACGCACCCAAGACCACGGCCCGAAGCATCGCTATAAACGGCGAATCCTCGTTGCCACATGGCAACGCCAAAACCGGGCTGAAGTCGACGCTTCTTCTCCTCGAAACTCGACGCTCTCATCGGTCCGCATTTAACTTCTGATTTACGGAGCAACTGTGTAAGTGGCCGAGCTAGTTTTGAGAAACCTCACGAACCTACGTAGTAGCCACCAAACCCAAGAAACTACGGACCTCCTTCACACTTGTGGGCGGTGCCCAATCCAACACCGCCTCAATCTTCGCGGATCCACTCGAACTCCATCTACCGAAATTACGTGACCTTAAACATCACTTCCTTCAAAGAACTCACATTTCGAGAACTTCGCATAGAGTTGCTCGGCCCTCAAAATGTCTAACACTATCCGCAAATGATGGGCATGCTCTTCCTCATTCCTCGAATAAATAAGAATATCGTCAATGAAGACGACGACACACTTATCCAAATACTCGATAAAGACTTTGTTCATCAATCGCATGAACACCGCGGCGCATTAGTTAACCCGAAAGGCATAACTACAAACTCATAGTCCGTATCTCGTCCGAAAAGTCGTTTGGCACGTCGGACTCTCTCACCCGGAGCTGATAGTACCCCGATTTTAAATCAATCTTCGAGAATACCGCAGCTCCCTGCAACTGGTCAAACAAGTCATCGATTCTCGGCAAAGGATACTTGTTCTTGATGGTCACCTTGTTTAGTTCGCGATAGTCAATACACAAACATAGTGAACCATCCTTCTTACGCACAAACAAGACTGGTGCGCCCCAAGGCGAGGCGCTCGGTCGAACATACCCCGACTCCAGAAGTTCACTCAACTGTTTCTTCAACTCGGCCATCTCTGAAGGTGCCATGCGATACGGCGCCTTCGAAATCGGAGCCGCGCCCAGCTCTAATTCTATAACAAACTCAACCTCACGATCCGGTGGCAATCCCGACAACTCGTCAGGAAATACATCAGGAAACTCACTAACGACTGGAATCGACGAAAACTCGACTCCACCATTCTCCGCCTTCAAGGCGTAGCACCAATAACCAGTACACCCCTTTCGCAGGAGTTTCACCGCCTTCAAGGCGTTAATAACAAACTTCTGGTTTCTCTTTCGCCCCGCAAAAGAGTGTTCAGTGCCGTCCTCGGCTAACATGGTAATGATCCTCGTGCGGTAGTTCATGATTGCACCATGCCGCTCGAGCCAATCATTCCCGAGAATTAAATCCTCGCCCTCGATAATCACAACAATAAGATTAGAGAGCCAAGCCCTCTCACAAATGATCACAGAACAGTCCCGGACTTCTCGATCACCGACAATTCTATCACCGCTAGGGAGTTTAACGATGAAAGGCTCGCAAGGTGACAAGCAGTCGAGACTCAAACGGCGTACACACTCTAGAGAAATGAATGAATGCGTAGCACCCGAATCAAAAAGTACACTGACAGGATGAGAATGGATATGAACGGTACTGCCGCCACAAAGAGTCTTTGGGTCATCGGCCCTCCTCATCTCGTAGATACGCGGGGCAGAGCCGACACCGGAAGCTCCTCCTCTGGCGGTGACCGACCCCTACCTCGACGGCACTCGGTGGAGGCGGCGGAGCAAATGAGCCACGGTTCACACTCGCTCCATAGGTCTTTGGAAAAGAAGTCCGAGTACCAAAAATCCGCTTTGCCCGCTCACAAAGGGAAGCCTTGTGGCCCGACCGACCACAAGTATGACAAATCGAGGCGACGAGGACACTCCTGCCCGATGGCGGCTCGCCGCCACGCTTAAAGCATTTGGTATCCCGAACGAGGGCACCGCGCACCTCGATAGCCCCCAGAGAAACGAGACGAATTACCACCAAGAATGTTCGCAGACCGAGACTTGGCCGACCTCCACCCTTGTGACACGAGAAATTACCGGTGGATTTCTGTTTCTTACTCTCTCGAACCGCCGCACTGGCCGTCACCGACATATCATAGGCAAGAGCTCGACTCTGATAATCCTTCAGGGTAGTGCAGACAAGTCCAGACATATAGTCCCGAATGGACAGTTTCATACGTCTGGAGAAATGAAAAATTTTGTCGCTCTCCTCGACAACTTGGGTCTTCACGTAACCCAACTCTTTGTTAAAATCGGCAATAGCCTGGGATACGGGAATATCCCTAGGTTGAGCATCATAGAAGGCATGGACCCGAGCCTGTCTAACCGGCCATGGGCGATATTCGGTCTCCATCAATTCTTGAAATTCGGCCCATGAAGCAACATGATCTTTGGGACCAACGGCCTCCCACCAATCCGTAGCATCTCCCGTGAGAAAATATTGAGCAATAGGGACCTTACGGTCCTCGGGGCAATTGGTAGCAGTGAATACTTTGGATATCTCCTTGATCCACCCTTCCCAGCCGCTCGGGTCCGAAGCTCCCGAAAACTGGGGAGGATGCATCTTGATGACATCCTGAAGCCAACGATCTGTTCCGCCCCGATTAGCATGGGCCTGATCGGGGTTCTGGACCACCTGAGCTATAGCCGCCATCTGGTTAACCATTTGCTGCATAACAGCCGCAATACCAAGATCGGCGCGCTCCTGAGAAGAAGCATGACTGTGACGGTCACCGGTACTGCCGGCTCCCGAGGAATGCGACGTGGCCGCCCCACCGGCTGCCCCACGTCCCCGGACGCGTCCACGACCACGACCACGACCACGACCACGACCACGGTTTCCTCCGGCATCCATACTGGTGTTAAGGGATAACAGAAGTATATTGATGATGAGTAAGGGAGGAAAAAGCAACCACGATTCAAAAGTGGAAATACAATGCAAGAAACAAAAGAGCCGAATAAGAAAACTTACGAGCACTGGAAGTACTGGGATGCTGGCAGCGGTGTGACAATGTGCAAAACAAACACGACTAGACCCAAATAACCAATAAGCCTAGGTATCCATGAACCTTGCTCCGATACCATTTTCTGTAACACCCCGAGATATTCAGAGTATATTACAGCGCCGTGGACCCCCCACATGGGACCCACCAGGCTACAAACAAGAAAACTCCACTCGACTAACCATTCCGGTTAGCGAGGACACACATTTAATTATAAGACATAAAAAGTTACGCCCGGAGCAACCGGCGAAATGATCATCAACCAACAATGTAACAATTTAAAAGTAGCACAATATGGAGTTTGAAATGAAAAGCCTAAGTACTCGCGAGTACACTCTATAAGTTTATAATTATTAGAACAACCAAATCGAAATGGACGAAAGAAATAGAAAGACCCAAATGCACATGTCAACGACCACGCCAACGTCCTCGTCATTGTCAGTGCCCGCTCGTCCGGATAATCATAACCTGAAATCCATAACAAGAATTTCCCCAAAATGGGTCCCCAGAGGGGTTAGCAATTACGCTAGTACAAGTAATCAAGGCAAACCAATCGCTTACACATTTCATAGTACATGCACCAAAACAAACAATTTCAAGGGCCAAAACGAGACATGTCTTTTCCGGAAACAAACAAATAAATAATCAATTTGCCTAGGACAGACGCCACCATGAATCCCACCCGAGGCCTCTAAGGACCCCTTCCGGCCGGCTACTTTACAACAACAAATCACGCATGTGCATCGCCAGACCAGGACGCCACCATGAATCCCACCCGAGGCCTCTAAGGACCCTCCCGAGCTGGCTAGCGAAACAACTCATGAATCCAGAGTGAAGTCATAGATTCCCCCGAGGCCCCGTCGGACCCTCCCTAGGTGAGTAAAGCACACACAATATACATTACCATTTCACATTAAGCATAAAGGTTTCCAAGAGTACTTGCCTTGAATTATTGACGACGTAACGAACGGAAGGATAATCACCAACGAACGCTAAGAATCAACGGAACCGAACCTAACGATTCGAAGAACATAATTACAACCAATTCTAAACGAATACGGAAATGGAATACACCTGAAAACCCGCCTACGATTCATGTATATTCGCACAAAATAACAACGAGGGCGGACCACAACCAAACCCTCTCGATTCCGCAAAACTATGAAAATACACCATGAATCCGTAGGGAAATTAATGATATCAACAAGATTAATCATATACCTCATGAATCCACCAACAAAACGGAACGAATCGGAAGAAAATCCCAAAACCCCCAAATTAGTCGAAAATAGGGTTCTAGAAATATTACCTTTGGAGATTCAAGTACTAAGATCCGTAGAACACGCGTTGGATTGATTGTCCGGGCTTCACTACCGAAGAAAAATGATGAAAATCAACCCCCCAATGGATATAGATGAAGAACTCTTCCCCTCTCTCTCACTCTCTCTCGCGATGCAGGTGAAATGAAGGAGAAGACGACCGATCTCGTCTAATAAGGACGAGATTGCACAATTACCGCTTTGTGTGCCGCGGCACAGCCGAAGTGTGCCGCGGCACAGGCCAAAAATTACTCCTGTGTTTCGGCATTGTGCGCAAGATACCGGTGCCGCGGCACGGCATACTGGGTTTAGGTCGCGAGAAGACACACGAGTGTGCCGCGGCACCGGAGTGTGCGCGGCACTGCTCGGCGTGTGCCGCGCACGGATGGGTGTGCCGCGGCACGCATGCTTTGTCCGACCAACAACTGAAGGAATTTGTGTGCCGCGGCACGCACATCTTGTGCCGCGGCCCACACCCCCTATTGGGTCCCAAAATGATAAAAATGATCCGGAAAGAGAATAAAACGATAGGAATCAATATTTGGGAACCAATAACACGAAATGGATCCACGGCAACCCCGAAACGGCGGTTCCGCACCACAATAACGAGAATATAGATCAACAGTTGACAGGAAGGACACACTGAAAGGTACACGAGGGTCACTATGACCGAGAAATATACCAAAAATGAAAATACAAGGGAAAGAAAAATACCGGATATTACAACAGACATCCACCCCCCGAATACTCGGGGGTTAGCAAAACTCCACTGTTTTGCTAGTGCAAGTATAAAATACGAATACAAGCCATACACAACATACTCCCAGATAAATCATTTGATCAAAACTGTTCAAATCCTGAAAGGTCGGAATAACCCAATATGCATCTTACAAAACATTTAAAGATCTCGGGAGTTTTGAAAACATTTGGGATTTAAGAATTCTCAAGCCTTTCGGAAATACTTGGGGACACGGCCTAAAAAATCATTTTCCCCAAAATACAATTCCGTTAATAAACACGGGTCCACAACCCAAATCACAAAACATGGGGTCCAAGACCCAAATCACGAAACACGGGGTCCAAGACCCAAATCATACATACAACATATTCCCAAGGATCATTCGTGTCCCGTGCTACCAAGCCACAAACCTCAGATGCTCCCGCAGAACATGACCAAGTGAATAACCCAATGGGAATTCATACCAAATCACATGTCGTCGTGATAACAGTCACGTGACCATAACCATACATATGTTCATAGTTATCCCGGCATCGCACTAACAAGCTACGAACCTCGGAGCCTCCACGAGACTTACCCGATTGGACAACCCATGACACGTCCATCACACAACCAAACCACAACCATAAGTTATCCCGGCATCGCGCTAACAATCCACGAACCTCGGAGTCCCCGCAAGACATACCCGGATTGGATAACCCCACAGGTTATCCTGGCATCGGGCTAGCAAGTCCCGAACCTCGGAGTCCCCGCAAGACATACCCGATTAGATAACCCTATGGTCACATCACTTTCAACGATCACATAACAATAAGCAAAACATCAATCCAAACAACACTAAACACCACAACCTCCTTTCAAAGGAGTAACAACCGATATCACCCATCACATATTCACCGAACAAGCACACATAACAACACATAATTCTCAGTAAATGATTACGGTTTATTATATTCACTAAATGTGATCATAACGTCTTTCAACAAACGAAACTAACACACATAGTCCAAAAACACACCTATTCACGAAGCATATGAGTTGTCGTTGATAGACAACATTTATCGAGAACATACCGATCCTTTTTAACATTCATTAAACATTCGGATTTTGCATAAAATCATTTACCAACAATTATGCCTACGAAACATGAAACGTATGGGCAAGATACTTGCCTCGATACCACGAGCAATGGAACAACAAACGGATATGGTCAGGTAGCCCTCGAACTTCCAATATCGACCAAAAACCCGACAACTCCATGAAAACTACGAAAATAATATCACCACAAATCAATAACGCTAAACGGCATCCGAATCAACCCCAAAAATAACAAGAATCCGAGGGTTCATCAAGGAAATCGGAAATAAAGTCCTGGGTGGTAAAAATCAATAAACGAGTTACAAAATTCGAATATCATGACCAATACAACGAGATTACTATGAACAATTCACCAATCTCGGACAAAATCAATGAATCATGAAGAAACCCTCAAAAATATACACAATAAGGGTTCTACGAAAGAAATACCTCGATCTGGCGAAGAACAAGGATTTGATGTTGATCTAATCGACAAGAATCTTCCAAAATGCCTTAGAAATGATTAGAATCGACCAATACCTCTCCTCCACGTCTCGCCCGTCGCCAGCCGCCACAAAAATGGAAAAAGTGGAGATGAAATGAAGTCTGGCCGAGCCCATGCCTATATATGGCCGGTAGTGTTACGGCCGTAACCGGTAGTGCCTTACGGCCATAACTCGGTCAATGGCCTGTAGCGCACGCAACGGACGAAGCCTTGAGTACGCAACGATCGATACTTACGGTCGTAATTGGCATAGCCTTACGGCCGTAACTGAACTCCCAGGGGCCACTTACTGAAATCTGCCGAGTCAATATGGCCGTAACCGGCCAGCGGTTAGCGGCCGTAACAAGTTTTACGGCCGTAACCTATTGGACCTTACGGCCGTAATCGTCCAGGCCTTACGGCCGTAATCGGCCCAGCCAGCCCTCCGACTGCCCGACTCGGTACTCGACGACGTCTCGATCATGCGAACGCACCGGCTATGATTCAAAACAATAATGAACAGGCTACGAAACTCAACGTACCACAACACAAGCATGCGATTCCAAAGACGCAGATGACAACAGTCCGTTCGACCGAAGAAAATTCAACGAAACCGGAATGAAGATCTCGGGTATTACACTAATACTGTGTTTTGGTCAGGCAGTTTGTTTCGGTGCCACGATAGTGCACGCTAATCCTAAATATTAGTGCACGTTAACCTATCCAGTGTATATAAACTGGACAGCAGTCGTGGAACGTCATTTCCACTTCATTTCTTCTCCTCTCCGCGGGTTTGAGACGAGGGCGACTGGGGTCCGAACTTCTGGTCAATTTTGTTCCATCCAAAGGTGTTTTGGAGTATCCTAGGTGATTATAACATCATCTAATTCATTGTTCTTCGCCGAATCAAGGTATTTTTCTTGAATCCCTAGAGTTGACTTTTTGGGAGTTTTGTTCTTGATTTCGTTTTCCGATTTTGATAAACTGATTATTGTTTAATGATGTTGTTAAACATATCTTATGGATTGTATATCCATATTTCGGTTTGGGATTCCATTTTCGTGTTTCATTGGGATGGGTTTCGTTCTTGACCGTTTTGGGGGAAACCCTTGAACTTTCGTTTTTTGTTCCTTTAATCCAGCGGCTTTGAGTCATGCTATGGAATTCATTTTCATTGTTGTTATTGTCCTTTGTAGTTTATTGTCGTGGGTTGTCGTTTGGCGGAGTCGGCGGGTTCGTAGACGGTGCGGTTCTCCTCACTTCGGTCGATCCTCTGTGTTTGTGATTGTTTGAGGCAAGTACATTGTCCATACATTTCTTGTTTTGTGAATATGATGATCGGTGATCGTCTAAATGTATTTTGTTTGGTTGTTTGAAATGAACTTTCAAAAGATTCGGTTAGCCTCGTTAAAGGCTCTCTTTCAAAACCGTGTGTATTTTGTGATTGGTATGTTTCGTAAACGATTATGTGAATTTTATGGATATGGTTGGTGTTGATGTTGCGCTTGATAATGCGTATGTACATATATTGCCTCATTTCGGTGCGTTGTGGTTTGACGTTGTGTTTTGCTAAGTGTTTGATGCCTCTGGGTGAATTGTTTGGATATCTTTGTTGTAATGTGCTTTGATCACCTCGGGAGGGTCCGTCGAGGCCTCGAGGGAATCTATGACTTCACTCTGGATTCACAAGTTTGAGTATATGATTTGTGAATGTGCTTTGCTCACCTCGGGAGGGTCCATCGAGGCCTCGAGGGAATCTATGACTTCACTCTGGATTCACGAGTTTGAGTATATTATTTGTGAATGTATTTTGCTCACCTTGGGAGGGTCCATCAAGGCCTCGAGGGAATCTATGACTTCACTATAGATTCACGAGTTTGAGTATATGATTTGTGAATGTGCTTTGCTCACCTCGGGAGGGTCCGTCGAGGCCTCGAGGGAATCTATGACTTCACTCTGGATTCACAAGTTTGAGTATATGATTTGTGAATGTGTTTTGCTCACCTCGGGAGGGTCCGTCGAGGCCTAGAGGGAATCTATGACTTCACTTTGGATTCACGAGTTGGTGTTGTATTTGTGTGACCAAGATTTGCGTATCTTGGGTGATTATGTTGTGTTGATTTTATGTCATTCGAGGACACGTGACGTGGGTTTTGATCCTGTGAATTGTTGTTGGTTTTATTTGTGAAAATAAAACCTTTGGGCTGTGACCCCTGTTGATTTTGGAAAGATAAGGATTCGAAAATCCTGAATTATTTTCTATCAAAACTCCCGATGGCATTTTAAACCATTTTATAAATTATTTCCCTTGATTTGTGATCTTTCGATTTTGGAAAGCTTTACCTAAACTCTTGCCTCGGGAAGTATTTTCGTTATGTTTGAATCTTTGAGGATTCCTGATTCTTATTATTCTTGGAATATGAATTGTATGACTCGTATTTTGCACTTTGCACTTACGCTAGCAAAATAGTGGAATTTTGCTAACCCCCGAGGAATCGGGGGGTGGATGTCTGTATTGCATTCAGGTTTTGGGGAGCATAACACAGGGTCGGCATGAAGGATGATGAAAGATGATCGATACTAATCACATGAGTACCCATTCATTGTTGTATTGGTTCAGTTGTACATTATTTCCGCTGCAATATTTTCCCTGTTGTACAGGCGTATTTTGTATTTGACCACTGCGTGGGCATGTATTGAGATTGAATTGTATGTTTTTATTGAAAGACCAAATCGGTCTACTGAGTCATTTTAGCCTTAGAGGCATTGTTGAGATGTTCGATGTTGTTACCGGCCTCGTATATCCTTGAGGAAGGGTTCTACGGCGTGTAATATCCCTGAGCAGATTGGGGGTGTTACATAAATGGTATCAGAGCTTAGGTTGTGGAAACCTAGGCTGTCGAGTCAGTTGTGCCTGTTGAGTTTTGTCTCGTCGGATTTTATCTGACTGAGTCGTGTCGCGACGCGTCGTCTGAGTTTGTTGGTCATGATTAGTATCGTGGGGCGTCATCATCTTCGTGTGACCTGTGGTTGTAAGTCTCCCTTCTTTGTGTTGTGCCTCGTGTGGCACGAGCCACTTGTATGATTTGTCGTTGAGTGATGGAATCTTTATGCAGATTCTTGGTTTCATGATGCGTTTATGTGACTCTCATATTTCGTTCATATGAGGAGTGTTGTATGTCCTTTTGACTTTGATATTTGACTGTTTGTTTTCTGGTAAAAGACATGTGTTGTCTTGGTTTTGAACGAGTTGATGCGTGTATTATGATGTATGTAAGTGAATGTCGATACGTGTGAGTTTTGGGCATTCTGACCTATTGGATTTTTGAAAACCTTGAATATCTTAGAAAATAAAATCTGAGACGTACTTTTAAATGGATTGTATTTTCGAGGCGCCTACTAGCGTAACTATCTATTTCAAAATTCTTCTACTTTGAGGACCAAAATATTTTTTTGATATTTCAGTAATTTTGGAAACACATTTGCTTAGACCCAAGGGTCAAATATTTCTGAAAGTTTTTCACTAAAGAAAAGTGTCCTCATTTTGATCCAACGCAAGATGGTTTTTCAAAGTCTCGATAACGATGTTTGTATGACTTTTTCGAAATGTGATACTCAAGATCAACTGTTGTTTCCAAATTTTTTTTTCAAAAGGTGGTTTTCGTTTTTAAAACCTATCTTTCCTGTGTGCGGCCCGGGAATATATGTATGATGTTCGCACTTTCGGTAGGGGGTTAACCCCCGAATTGTGACTGAATTGGTGGCGTGAGCATTGAGTCGTTCGCCACGCATTTCATGATGTTTTGTGATTGTGTGCTGGTTATCGTTCGGGCCGTTGAAATCGCCGAATGTATGCCGTTGTTGCTGTGATTTGGTGTACATAGGTTGCCTTACGTGGATATGTTGTGCTGAGTAGACATCTCTGGTATGTTGTTTTGCGATGTTATATTCCATTGTACCTAGCAGTTGTATTTTCGGTATGCCGAGGTGCTCCATCTGTAATGTGTCGGGGCATGTGCGTGCAAATTATCTTTCCCCGCCAGCAGCAGATTACAAGTGTGGACTCGAGGGACACAGAATCCAGTTCTGCGAGTTGGTTACCAAGTCTTCCGGGGTACGAACTTCAGCACAATTATCAGGATCGGCTTTGAGAGGCCTTTGAAAGATGTTTCTATCGGTTGTTTTTTGTGTTGTTACCTTGCTTCCGTTGTTGTGAGTTGCGGGGATGACTTTTCTTTTATAAGAGGTCGAATGTAATACCGTATTGTTTTTGACTTGCATCTTCTCTTCTCAATTTTATCGACTCGCTCGTGTTCGATGATTCTTTTTGAACTTGTTCGGTATCTCGGTTGTTATCATTCGAACAGGTTGTGACCTTATTTTGGATCAATCTGGTTATCATTGTGACTTTTCGAGTTCGATTCGATTCTTGTGAACCTTTTTCGAAAGTAACATCTTTTAGTTTCTACCAGCTCTTTTAGTGTCTTGAGTTGAAGTGTGAACTTCGGAGTCATTATTCGACCGTTGTCATTTGATCATTGTTGTTCGATCATTGTTACTCGATCATTGTTTTTCGATCGTTGTTGTTCGATCATTGTTGTTCGAATGTTGTTGTTCGATCATTGTTGTTCGATCATTGTTGTTCGCTCGTGGTTGTTTGACTGTTGTTGCCTGATCTCGTACCACGGAGAATTGTTGTTCATCGTTAGTCGGCTGCTTCGAGTGTGGCCAGGTGGGTCACCGAGCCGTGCATTGCGAGACGGTAGCTGAGAGATTTGGGGATCGAGGTTGCGTCTCTGCTCCGAAAGGACACGAGATACCTAGTGCGGTTTTTGAGGATTTCGGCATAGTCCGAACTGTTTGTGATTGTCCTTGTGGATCGTTTTGTGTTTATTTTCTGTTTTCTCGACTGTGTGTGTTTCCTTGTAATAAGTGCTTTGTATTTTGTGATTGTTCGGATAATTGACTTGATTGTATTATCTGTTTGATGATGCTTGTCACTTGTTGGTTTTGTTATGTCTCTGCTTGTGGCGTTGTGATGGTTGTCGTGGAGCGTGTTTTCACGCCGTATGTTTCTTTGCGTTGCTTGTAACATTTCGCCGTTGGGCGCGAGTATTCGGTTCTTGTGTATCTCGTTGAGTGTTTCCTGGTGGGATGTTACTCCTCCCTACTTATTTTAAGTTTCGGGACGAAACTTCTTTTAAGGAGGGTGGTAGGTAATATCCGCAATTTCGGTTTTCGGTAATTTTCTTTTTTTGCGGGAGTACATTTTGAGGACTCGATCGTGACCGTTTCGTCATTCTGAGAGTATTTAATTCTGCACTTTTTAACGTCCGAGTTCTTTTCGGTGTCATTTTGTTGAGTTCCGTGTTCTTAAGCGACTTTTCCGTGCTTGATTTTGATTCTTGCGAATCTCGTTTAAAACTATTGTTTCGGGTTTCTCGTAAGTTCATTTAACGTTGTTATACATGTTGTGAGCTTCGGTTTGGTTATTCGTTGTCGTATCGTGATTTTCGGACATTTGGGACCGCTTTATAATTTCCCAAAGTTGTGGGTATCCGTCGTCATACCCATTTCTGAGATGTTCTGTTGCTGTCTCTCAGAGTTGATAGCGCACGCTACGCTTTTTGGCTAGGGCGCGCTAAGGTGCTGTAGTTAGCGCACGCTAAGTATTGTAGTTAGCGCGCGCTAACGGGTGGTGCAGAAACCGTTCAGAGGCTACTGGACTGGGTTAGAACATTGGTTAGCGCACGCTATTTGGTAACAGCGCGCGCGCGCTAGGGTGCATTAGTAGCGCACGCTAGGGTGAGGATTGCGCACGCTACCTGGTTGGTCAGGGGCAGTCTAGAAGCTAATGGACTGGGTCTGGAGGTCTCGTTAGCGCACGCTAACACTTGTGGTTAGCGCACGCTAATAGTGTGTTTTCGTCAGGCAGTTTATTTCGGTGCCACGATAGCGCACGCTAATCTTAAAGATTAGCGCACGCTAAGCTGTCTAGTGTATATAAACTGGACAGCACTCGTGGAACGTCATTTCCACTTCATTTCTTCTACTATTCGCGGGTTTGAGACGAGGGCGATTGGGGTCCGAACTTCTGGTCGATTTTGTTCCATCCAAAGGTGTTTTGGAGTATCCTAGGTGATTATAACATCATCTAATCCATTGTTTTTCACCGAATCAAGGTATTTTTCTTGAATCCGTAGAGTTGACTTTTTGGGAGTTTTGTTCTTGATTTCGTTTTCCATCCGATTTTGATAAATCGATTGTTGTTTAATGATGTTGTTAAACATATCCTATGGATTGTATATCCATATTTCGGTTTGGGATTCCATTTTCGTGTTTTGTCGGGATGGGTTGCGTTCTTGGCCGTTTTGGGGGAAACCCTTGAACTTTCGTCGTTTGTTCCTTTAATCCAGTGGCTTTGAGTCGTGCTATGGAATTCATTTTCATTGTGATTATTGTCCTTCGTAGTTTATTGTCGCGGGTTCTCATTTGGCGGAGTCGGCGGATTCGTAGACGGTGCAGGTCTCCTCACTTCGGTCGATCCTTCGCGTTTGTGATTGTTTGAGGCAAGTACCTTATCCATACATTTCTTGTTTTATGAATATGATGATCGGTGATCGTCTAAATGTGTTTGTTTGGTTGTTTGAAATGAACTTTCAAAAGATTCGGTTAGCCTCGTTAAAGGCTCTCTTTAAAAACCGTGTGTATTTTGTGATTGGTGTATTTCGTAAACGATTATGTGAATCCTATGGATATGGTTGGTGTTGATGTTGCGCTTGATAATGCGTGTGTACGTATATTGCCTCATTTCGGTGCGTTGTGGTTTGACGATGTGTTTTGCTAAGTGTTTGATGCCTCTAGGTAAATTGTTTGGATATCTTTGTTGTAATGTGCTTTGCTCACCTCGGGAGGGTCCGTCGAGGCCTCGAGGGAATCTATGACTTCACTCTGGATTCATGAGTTTGAGTATATAATTTGTGAATGTGCTTTTCTCACCTCGGGAGGGTCTGTCGAGGCCTTGAGGGAATCTATGACTTCACTATGGATTCACGAGTTTGAGTATATTATTTGTGAATGTGCTTTGCTCACCTCGGGAGGGTCCATCGAGGCCTCGAGGGAATCTATGACTTCACTCTGGATTAACGAGTTTGAGTATATGATTTGTGAATGTGCTTTGCTCACCTCGGGAAGGTCCGTCGAGGCCTCGAGGGAATCTATGACTTCACTCTGGATTCATGAGTTTGAGTATATGATTTGTGAATGTGTTTTGCTCACCTTGGGAGGGTCCGTCAAGGCCTCGAGGGAATCTATGACTTCACTCTGGATTCACGGGTTTGAGTATATGATTTGTGAATGTGTTTTGCTCACCTCGGGAGGGTCCGCCGAGGCCTCGAGGGAATCTATGACTTCACTCTGGATTCACGAGTTGGTGTTGTATTTGTGTGACCAAGATTTGCGTATCTTGGGTGATTATGTTGTGTTGATTTTATGTCCGTCGAGGACACGTGACGTGGGTTTTGACCCTGTGAATTGTTGTCGGTTTTATTTGTGACAACAAAACCTTTGGGCTTTGACCTATGTTGATTTTGGAAAGAGAAGGATTCGAAAATCCTGAATTGTTTTCTATCAAAACTCCCGATGGCATTTTAAACCATTTTATAAATTATTTCCCTTGATTTGTGATCTTTCGATTTTGGAAAGATTTACCTAAACTCTTGCCTCGGGACGTATTTTCGTTATGTTTGAATCTTTGAGGATTCCTGATTCTTATTATTCTTGGAATATGAATTGTATGACTCGGATTTTGCACTTTGTACTTACGCTAGCAAAATAGTGGAATTTTGCTAACCCCCGAGGAATCGGGGGGTGGATGTCTGTATTGCATTCATGTTTTGGGGAGCATAACACAGGGTCGACATGAAGGATGATGAAAGATGATCGATACTAATCACATGAGTACCCATTCATTGTTGTATTGGTTCAGTTGTACATTATTTCCGCTGCAATATTTTCCCTGTTGTACAGGCGTATTTTGTATTTGACCACTGCGTGGGCATGTATTGAGATTGAATTGTATGTTTTTATTGAAATACCAAATCGGTCTACTGAGTCATTTTAGCCTTAGAGGCATTGTTGAGATGTTCGATGTTGTTACCGGCCTGGTAGATCCTTGAGGAAGGGTTCTACGGCGTGTAATATCCCTGAGCAGATTGGGGGTGTTACAGCTATGTATTGAAGCCAATCAACATAGAAATATAGTTGACGGATTCAATATATAAGGGGCGTTTTGACATTCGAAAGAGGAACCATCTTTTTAAGGAAAATCGAATCTACACAACATAATAAGTAAATACATATTATGATCTCATATACATCTTCTATGACTAATGATGAACTAAGTTTGTAATCCCAACTATTTCATTTCTCATCTTATAATTCTATTATTAAGTGAACTCTTTTACTTCTTTAAATTTTTGAACTATTATTGTATTTCATTGCAATTGCCAAATTAAACTTTCAAATTGTGTGTTTCATCTATATCTCTATAACAAATAGATAAATATGTACAATTCAATATATAACCTAGCTTCCTCGTGGTATCGATAAACCGGACTCAAAAAGTCCACTTACTACTTGATACGATATCGTGCACTTGCGGTAGTTACAACGAAAACCATGTCAAGTTTTTCGAGCCGTTGCCGGGGAAGTATAAGTGTTATTTTGAAAAATTACATTATTAACTATTGTTAAAAATACAATTTTTTCTTTATTGTAGATTCTCTTGTCTACGCGAAGGACGTACAATCACGATTTAGTTTCACAAGATCCCGAGATTGAAACCACATTCAGAAGAAGGCGAAGAGAACAAAAAACAAGCATTATTTCTTCACCATCAATGGCGGACGAACCAAACCCACGTCTCCTCCAAGGAAATGATAACGAATGAATTTCTCCGGTAGGGGGAATACCCAAGGCTCAAAACATACAACATCAACAACATCCTATTATGCCGGAAATATATGAAGACAACATGCTCTTTAGGGAATTCATGAACCCCCATCTTTGAGCGTGCAAGTAAGTGTGATCTATCCACCATTTGGAGTGGACAATTTTCAAATTCTCCCGGATATCATCAATCTCTTCTCCAATAACAACTCATTCTATGGAAGAACCGACGAGAATCCATATCTCCGTATTATCCGTTTTGTGGAGATTTGTGGAAATTTCAAATATCCACATGTAAATGACGAGGCAATCAAAATGAGACTTTTTGTGCACACTTTGAAAGACAGAGCAAGAGAGTGGCTAGATACTTTTCCACCACGAAGCATAACAAATTGGCCCGAATTTGTTTAGAAATTCACCACTAAATATTTTCCACCAATTAAAGTGGCGAAACTCAAATACGAAATTTCTACATTTCGTCAACAAGATTTAGAGTCATTTCACGAAGCATGGGAGAGATACAAAGATATGCTACGAAAATGTCCTAACCATGGTTTTAATTTGGGAGCACAAGTCAATTACTTCTATTCTGGACTCTTAGCTACATGCCGACCTAATGTCGATTCATCATCAATGGCTCACTTGGCAACAAAACTATGAGAGAGGCTTATAATCTTTTTGAGGTTATAAGTGAAAAAAGTGTAAGATGGCCAGACAGAAATATCCAAAAAAAACCAAATTGTGTTTTTGAAGCTTATGTTGGCAAAAATTGAAGCTTTATTAAAGAAAGTCGAGGACATATCTTTTTCAACTCCTCAATCTATGAAGACGGTGCAAACTCCACAAGTTTTAGCTATTTCATGTCAAATTTGTGGAACAACTCACAACAGCACTATGTGTCCCTTAGTGCAATAGGAGCAGTCATTCCCACCACCAGAACAAGTGGCCTATGCTCAGAATTTCCAAAGGCAAGCATACAATCCTTACGGGCCAACATACAATACAGGGTACAAAAATCATCTAAATTTTTCTTATACAAACAACAACAATGTGTTGAATCCAACGCATCAAGAAAAGAAGCCCGGGTGGGAAGAAGTAATCACGAAGCTAGCCGAACAACAACTGAAGTATCAACAACGCAATGATGCTTCAATTAAAAATCTGGAGACACAAGTTGGCCAAATGGCCAAAATACTTTCATAAAGATCCCACGGCATGTTACCTAGCAATACCGAGGTAAATCCTAGGGAGAATGTCCAGGCTATCACAGCAAGAAGTGGAGTGCAGTTGCCTGAAATTTCTGTGGAAAATCATCTGGAAAAACAAAAAAATAAACAAAGTCTAGAAACAGAAAAAGAATCTGAATCAGGACCTTCATCTCAAAAAGGTCCAGTTGCTGCCAAATCTTAGGTTCCACCTATCCCGTTTCCTCAATGGTTGAAGAATCACAAGCTCGATGCGCAATTCGGTAAATTTTTAGAAATTTTCAAAAAGCTACACATCAACATACCTTTTGCCGATGCTCTAGCACAAATGCCAAGCTATGCAAAATTTATGAAAGATATTCTTTCTAACAAACGAAGGCTTGAAGAATATGAAACTGTCATGCTAACAGAGGAATGTAGCGAAATACTACAGAAGAAGTTGCCGCCTAAGCTAAAAGATCCGGGAACTTTTACAATCCCGTGTGCAATTGGTGAAGTGAATATTGGCAAAGCTCTTTGTGATTTAGGGTCAAGTATCAATTTGATGCCCCTGTCAATTTTCAACAAACTAAACTTGGGAGAAGCAAAATCAACAACAGTTTCACTACAATTAGCTGATCAGTCAATCAAATATCCACGTGGGATAATAGAAGATGTGCTAATCAAGGTTGATAAATTCATATTTCCACCGGATTTTATCATCCTTGACATGGAGGAAGAGCAGGATATTCCCATTATCTTGGGACGGCCATTTCTTGCAATCGTACGTGCTCTTATTGACGTCTACGAAGGAAAGCTAATTCTCAGAGTGCAAGACGAACATGTCACCTTCAATGTCCTAAAAACTTTGAATCATCCCTCCACATATGATTATTGTCTAAGAATTGATGCAATTGAAGCCATGGTAAACGAGTCTTTAGAAAAGATTCTATCAGAAGATCCTCTTGAGACATGTATTATAAATTCTCCGACCAACATGGAAGAAGAATATCACTTGGCCGAAACAATTAACTATCTGGAAGCACTACCACCCTTAAGAAGACATTTACATTTCGAAGAATTGGGGACAAGCTCCGCTAAACCCCTCCCTTATTTGCAAGAAGCTCCAATACTTGATCTCAAACCTCTACCCACACATTTGAGATATGCTTATTTGGGCACTTCCTCTACAATTTCGGTCATCATATCTAACATATTGACTAATCTTGAAGAAGGAAAATTACTAAGGGTATTGAGGAATCACAAAAGATCAATTGGATGGACCATTGCGGACATTAGAGGAATAAGCCCTCTATATGCACGCACAAAATTTTGATGAAAAATGACTGCAAGCCTTCAATTGAGCATCAACGCCGTTTGAATCCAATCATGAAGGAAGTTGTAAAAGCGGAAGTTCTTAAATTACTTGATGCGGGAATCATTTATCCAATTTTAGATAGTCCATGGGTGAGCCCTGTACATATGATGTCCAAAAAGAGTGAAGTCACAACCATAGAGAACGAGCAGAATGAACTTATACCGACACGACCCATAACTGGATGGTGAATGTGCATTGATTACAGAAAACTTAACAAGACGCCCAGAAAAGATCATTTTCCACTCCTATTTATTGATCAAATGCTCGAAAGATTGGCAGGACATTCTTACTACCGTTTTCTTGACGGCTATTCAGGGTACAATCAAATCGTCATAGCCCCAGAAGATCAAGAGAAAACAACATTCAGATGCCCTTACGGAACGTTTGCTTATAGACTAATCCTATTCGGATTGTGCAATGCTCCTGCCACATTTCAGAGATGCATGATGTCAATCTTCTCAGACATGGATGAAAAATTCATTGAATTGTTTTCATGGACGATTTCTCTATTTTCGGAGATACATTTGATAAATGCCTAAATCACTTAGGCATGATCTTGGAAAGATGCGAAGACACAAATCTAGTTCTGAATTGGGAGAAATGTCACTTCATGGTCCAGGAAGGAATTGTACTTAGCCATAGAATCTCACAAAATGGAGAAGTCGATAAGGCAAAGATCCAAGTGATTGCAAAACTTCCTCCACCAATCTCGATGAAGGGAGTAAGGAGTTTTTTGGGGCATGCAGGATTCTATTGGAGGTTCATAAAAGATTTCTCGAAAATAGCAAAACCTCTTTGTTCTTTGCTTGAGAAATATACACCATTCGTTTTCACAAATGAATACCACGTGGCCTTTACAACTTTGAAGGATAAGCTTACATCAGCTCCAATCATCATTTCTCCAGATTGGACTATCCGATTCATTCTTATGTGCGACGCAAGTGATTATGCTGTGGGGGACGTGCTAGGCCAGAAGAAGGACAAAATGATGCAAGTGATCCATTACGCTAGCCGGACTATAAATGATGATGCACAGCTGAACTACACAACAACTGAAAAAGAGATTTTTGCGGTGGTTTATGCCTTTGAAAAATTTCGATCCTACTTATTGGGATCAAAAGTCATCGTCTACACTAATCATTCAGCTTTGAAATATTTGATGACAAAGCAAGATGCTAAGTCAAGGCTAATCCGATGGGTCCTACTTATGCAAGAATTCAACATAGAAATTCGAGACAGAAAGGGAACAAAGAACCAAGTGGCGGATCATATCTCACGACGGGACCAGAACAATGCTCAAGAGAAGGAAATAAATGAAGTATTTCCGGATGAACAACTATTACAAATCTCTAATGTGCAGGAAAAACAAAATGCACCATGGTATGCAGACTTCGTCAATTTCCTTGCAAGTGGAATAATTCACCCAAATTTTTCCCACCATCAAAAAAAAAATTCTCCGAGTTGAAATACTATTACTGGGACGAGGACCTGATCAAATCATCCGGAGATGCATACCGGAAGAAGAAATGGAGAAGGTATTGGAACGATGTCATTCATCTCACTATGGAGGACATTTTGGTGCTTTAAAAACAGCAACAAATATTCTTGAAGCAGGATTCTATTGGCCCACTCTGTTCAAAGAGGCATATACACTTGTCTCTAAGTGTGACCGGTGCTAAAGACATGGAAACGTGTAAAAAAGAAATGAAATGCCAATGAATTTCATCTTAGAAGTTGAAATCTTCGACGTTTGGGGAATTGATTTCATGGGACCCTTTCCATCATCGTTCTCTAATGAATATATCCTTGTAGTCGTGGACTACATATCTAAATGGGTGGAGGCTGTTGCATTACCAACAAACGAAGCTAGAGTCGTGGTAAATTAAGAAAAATATATTCACTCGCTTCGAAACTCCGAGAGTTATCATCAGTGATGGCGGATCTCATTTCTGCAAATCACCATGTTAAGGCTTTACTGACCAAATTCAGAGTAAAACACTGTGTTGCTACCTCTTATCACCCAAAAACCAGTGGACAAGTTGAGGTCTCCAATCGTGAACTGAAACGCATACTAGAGATGACAGTCGACTCATCTCGAAAAGATTGGTCGAAAAAGCTAGATAATGCACTCTGGGCTTACAGAATAGCTTATAAGACACCAATAGGCATGTATCCATTTCCTTTGATTTTTGTAAAAGTCTGTCACTTGCCAGTAGAACTTGAACATCGAGCCTTCTGGGCTATTAAAAAATTAAACTTTGATGAACAGTTGACTGGGAAGAAAAGGTTGCTGCAATTGAATGAGTTGGATGAAATCCGACTCGACTCATATGAAAATGCCAAAATCTACAAACAGAAGACAAAAATATGTCATGACAACCGAATTCTAAGAAGAGATTTTAAAGCAGGAGACTAAGTTCCCCTTTTTAATGCAAGACTGCGTCTATTTCCGGGTAAGCTGCAATCACGGTGGACGAGCCCATACACAATCAAAGAGGTGTTTTCTCATGGAGCTGTGGAGATTTACAATACAGTGAATGGGAGAGTCAAAGTAAATGGCCAACGGTTAAAGCCATATTTGGGAGGAGAATTCTCAATAGCAAAGTCAATCATAGCGCTGGAAATGCCAAATTGATCAGACGAAAAGTCAAGCTAAGGACGTTAAACAAAACGCTTATTGGGAGGCAACCCAATTTCTTTTATTATTTTTTCCCAAAATAAGTTTGGGGGTAACACAGAAAGATTCAACAGCCGGAGTAAGGATCACATCATTCAAAAATCCAGGGAGTCTTTCTTGCATTATTCTCACACATAATAAACATAATTTTTTTTAAAAAAAAAAACACAAAAAAATTTCTTACAGCCGTAAGCACAATATTACGGCCGTACATCTCATCTTTCATATGGCCGTACATCTCTAAGTTACGGCCATATCCCATCTATTGTCAAAATGTATTTTTATGAAGCTTTGTTACGGCCGTAACTTCTTATTCATACAGCCGTATGTTGTTCTCATGTGTTTTCTACGAAAGCTTCTTACGGCCGTAACTCCTACATGTTACGGCCGTACCAGGTTCAATGTTTGTGTTACGGCCATAACACATTTTTTTTCAAAAGCAGTAAGCGCCATACGGCCTTAACTTTGGTATGTTACGGCCGTAACTCACCTATTAACAAAAAAACGGGGTTTGAGAATCAGTTTCTCATAACCCGACGTCAAGAAAAAATCCCCTTTTCGAACCCTACTTTTTGAAACTCAAATTCATCATTAAAATTCGTTCCCCTTTCAATCTTAACACCTAATCATCAAGTTTTTCTTTAAATTCTTGTTTTAATTTTGATTTTTATTGTTTTAGTTTCTTTGTTTATATTTGTTTTTATTTCAAATTTCGTGCGATTCTTTGTTTGGGACATGTATATTTGTTAGTATTGTTCATACTAAAGTGGTTATAGATAGATATTTCAATGATTTGTGATGAATTGGTGGATTTGAGTTTGATTGTCATTGAAAAACTTGTTAAAAAACTATGAACTCAAGGTGTCCGGCGAAATGCCACAAAGAAAATCTTTAAAATTTTTGATGGTTTTGATGGTTTTACTTGATGATTATAGTAGTGTGATTGAAAGCGAATTATTTTTGTTTAATTTCAGGGATGACACCTAAGAAATCCGCAACAGGAAAAGAGAAGGTCGGTTCTTCATCTTAAGAACGGACACCACCTCAAATAGTACAAAACCAATGGTGCATAAAGGAGTGACTTTTCAAACTAGAATATTTCACTGGGCATCCGGACTGCGACACTATCACGACACCTTTCATCCGAAAATTCTTAGACAACGGGTGGGAGAAATTCGTATCCGACCTTCCAAATAGTGACCCCACCTTAAGCCTCAACTTTTACAGAGCTTTCAACAAATCAATTGGGCAGGTGGGGTCGCCTACATATCATCAGACTACGGTGAATGGAAAAGTTATTAATTTTTCACCGGATGTGATCAACAATTACTTGGGGGTTGATTGTACTAATGCAATCGACATTTCCACCTTACCGAATGAGGAGATGCCCGATGAAAGGGTGCTACAATGGGCACTAATGAGCGAGCTTCATGACAATGGGGGTGGCATTTCGGAACCGAAAATTGAAAACCAAACCGAAACCCCCCGAAAAAGGAACTGAAAAACCGAAACCGAAGAAGACCGAACCGAAAAACAAAAAAACAGAACCGAACTGAATTAATTTGGTTCGGTTCTTGGTTCGGGGTCGGGCAGAACTGAACCTGACCGAAATGGACCGAAGTCAAATTTCAACATACTAAAATGACCTTGTTTTTGTGATTTTGGTGTGTTTCGGATTTTAGTATAATTCGTTTTCCTGTTGTAAGACCCTCACGGGTCCAAGGAGGACCGATAATATGCTCATGTAATTTGTGATTCAATTCATTTAGGTTGAGAGAATGAGCTACCATGATTTACGATTGTTATATGTTTTGAGATATTTGTAAATTGCTATGCAACTCTAGCTTTTATCTTGAACATATATATAACACTTGTTGGCTTGTTCTTATATATAATTTATTCTATTGTATATAATATTTGAATTTATATTGTGAAGAACCGAAAAAATATCAAACCAAATCGAAACTGAACCGAATATTTATAAAACCGAACTTAACCGAACCGAACTTCAAAAAGAACCGAACCAAACCGAAACCGAATATTTGGTTCGATTCTCGATTTCGGTCAAAAACCGAACCGAATGGAACCGAGTCCACCCCTACATGACAGTATCAGGATCATCAAACCCCGATACAATCAATCAGACCTCATTGATGATGCTCGGTTTTTATGGATGTGGGCTGCCGGGAGCATTTACCCGATTTCGACTCTGACTACTATTTCCATCGGCCATCTGAGGCATATTTGCTATCCACTGAGGTGTGAAAATGGATTTGGGTACTCACATATATAATTCCATTTGTCACTATGCAGGCACGGTTCCTACTAGACAAAAGATGACATACCCCTGCCTTATTACTGGTATTTGCAGAAGCCAAAGAGTGAAAATTCCGGCGGGGGCGATATATTGACGCACGAGGACCGACTCAAGATACGAAGTAGTATATTTCGCAGTAATCAGTTGAGGAACAAGCGGGCACGTGAGGAACCGGAAGCGGAGGGTAGCCATGAGGAGGATTTTGAGCCCGAGGATGATGCCATGACATGACGCCTTTTGAGAGAGATTTGCTTGAAAGGGTTCGGGGATTAGAGACGTCCCACGCAGAAATAGTGAGAAGCCAGAACGAAATAATCGAGCGACAAATAAGAACGGAGAAGTGCTTCGAAAAGCTTTTTCGTTTTCTAAACATCCCTGACGACACATCGGGAGGATCACAAAGCTAAAATTTCAGGGAGTTTTCTGCTTTTCTTACTTGCTTTTCATTTCTAAAACCTGAGAACGTTTTTATTTTTAAGTTTGAGGGTGTTTTTGAACAGTTGTTTTTATTTTGTTTTGAATTGTGTGATTGAATAATTGGTGTGAATTGTGTGGTTTGTTTAAATTCTGTTTAATGGTTTGTTTTGCTTTGGTTTTGGTGTGATTGGTGGAGTTTATTTGTTTAAATTAATTTTTGTTTTTCTTGTGTGGTGTGTTGTTTGGTTGGTTTGGAGTATATATTTATATATATTTATTTTGTTTTGTGTGATTTCTAGATCTCGTCATAACACCAATTAGTTAGCTATATAAGTTTCTAAAAATCATTTTAACCGGTTAAAAAATTGTATATTCCAAAATTTTTGAGCTTTAATTTCTCTTTCCAAGCCTTGTAATTATCATTTAAATCGAGTCATTTGTTACCTTGAGAAAAGAAGAATCAGTTGGTTGATGAAAAATAGAATTGAAATTTACTTAATTTGAGAGTTTTTAATTTTTCATGCTTAACTAATAAACGATTTTCTGCAAAAATTCTATTCCCTAAAAAAAAGAAAAAAAATTATCAATATTATTCGTGTAACCATTTTCTTGCCTTTTTAGTTCGAATTATTATGTCTATAAGGGTTTTTAACCCGATGCCCTGAGTGAAGAGCTTGGGAGTCGTCGACTAAACACTTGCTACATGGACTAATTTGAAAGCTTGACTAGTTGGGACATTATATTAATTTGTATTGCGTAGATAAAATGGATGTAGATTATAAGCAGATTTGAATTAATTGGTGGCTGAATTCAATACACTCAATTTCGTGAACAATCGCAATATTTGATGACGCCGATGAAATTTTTTTTCATATTGAGTCGAAAAATAAACGAGTGATCGAGAGAAACTATTAAAGAGAGTCGTGTGTGTCACGAGTGGGAAATAAATAATCAACCTTTTTGGGGGGAAACCTTGTATTATGGAATTACAAAAATAAAACCGCGTTTTAATTTCAAAATCATTAGTAGATTTATTTTGGATCTTGATTCATTTCTATCTACTGCATAAAGCTGGTTGTTGTGTAAATGACATTTTGATCTCTTTTTCTCTTTATATATATAAGTTTTTATCTTAATTTGTGTGTGTTTTTATTAATTTATGTGCTATTTTTATTTTTACATTGAGTGTGAATAATAAAGAGTCTTGCTCGGGACTAGCAAGAATTCAAGTTTGGGGATGTGATAAGTGTCAGTTTTATACACTTGTCCGTGATTGGTATTGACATATTTCACCCATAATTATGTGATATTCTACTCGTTTTTGCTTTAGATTAATTAGTTTTTAATAATTTTATTTTTATAGGATGAAGATGTAAAGTTAAGCCTTAATCGGATCGAACTACTGATTAACTCAAGAAATAACATGTTTATAAAATATTCTCTTTATTGAGTTTTTATGTATTCATGTTGTAGAGCTTTACGAGACTAGTTCGGCGGTCTTTCCGGATTCAAAATCAGAGTTGCATATCAAAAGTTATCATCCGAAGAAGATTTGGGGCAAAAAAGCACGAGTCTAAGAAATTATGGGCTGAAAATGAAGTCTGAAACTCCGCACGACCCTACAAATAATGTTACGGTTGTAAGTTGTAACACACACAGAGAACTTACGCAAAAAAAGAAGCCATCTTACGGCCGTAACATCCAAAGCTTACGGCCGTAAGTAGGGGTGTTCAAAACTACCCGACCCGACTGACCCGGCCCAATTACCCGACTACCCGAGAACTTTTTACCGGGTAATTTTTTTAATTACCCGAATTTAGCGGGCCGGGTACCCGACCCGCTAATTATGTGAGTTACCGGGCCGGGTAATGGGCTGGCCAAATAAATTTACCGGTTACCCGACGATCCGTAACTTTTTTTATTTTTTTATTTTTTTTATTTTCTCACTACATATTTTATTTTAACCATTTTAAAAATTATGTATAGAATTAGTATGTATTTACTTACATTTTAATAATGTTAACATTACATTACCTATGTAATTTGCTCCATATTAAGCTTATGCTCTATTTTTTTTTCCTTTTCATGAATCATATTTTTTTATAATTTAAATCTCATTAACTATTTTAAATTATGACATCAAAATTACAAAACTGAGTATGTATTAATATATATAGTAGTCTAATTTCAAAGTGAATAGATTAAATGTTTCATATAATATCTTAATATGTTAGATACAATGATAATAAAATGAATGTTATAGCAAAAAAAACCATATATATATATATATATAAAATTATTATAATAATATATATATGATTAAAAAAACTCGGGTACCCGGGTACCAGGGTGACCCGACCCGGAAAGTCGGGTACTCGAAAAAGCGGGTACCCGGATTTTATGGGTCGGGCCATGGGCCGCCTAAATAGGTACCCGAAAATCCGGGTACCCGCTTATGAACACCCCTAGCCATAAGTCCTCATAGTTACGGCCGTAACTCCTCAATGTTACGGTCGTAACTCTTGACAGATATATGATCATTTTTAAATCTTTTATACTTTTGGTCTATTATTGTGGGGATGGCTGGCCTTGATCCGATCTAATGTAAGAAGTTTGGAGCTATTAGATGATTTTAGATGTATAAATAGACCCCTTATATCCATCATTTATATCCTTCATCTTATTATTTTCTCACTTTGTAATATTTTTTCTTTGTGTGAAGAACACACTTGTGTTCTAGAGTGATTTAGTTTATGTTGTTGGGGGAGTTTATTGCTTCTTTATCCTTTATCTACTACGGGAGTTAGGATCAATTCTTTTCCTTTTTCAACTAATCATGATTACTCAAGCTTGTAATATGTTAAATAAAGCCTTCATGGGCTAAGTTATCCTTTGTTGGGATTATAAATAAAGTTTGTCATGTTATTTAAGTTTGTATAAAGATCTATTATGGATTACTTATTATTGTGTGTGATTTTCATTATTTTACCAATCTTTATTTATTTGGCCAATAAATGATGATATTTATGGTCTTCATATATTTCGAAAGAAAATATGTTGATTAGATCAAATGTTTTTCACTCTAAGTTGTTCTAGAGGATAGAAATATACCTCTAGACCTTAGATGATTCTTTGAGTTATTTTCATAAAACCTAATGCTATGTATTTAAGTCAATCAATATAGAAATATAGTGGATTGATTCAATATATAAGAGGCGTTTTGACATTCGAAAGAGGAACCGTCTTTTTAAGGAAAATCGAACCTACACAACATAATAAGTAAATACATCTTATGATCTCCTGTACATCTTCGATAACTAATGATGAATTAAGTTTGTAATCCCAACTATTTCATTTCTCATCTTATAATTCTATTATTAAGTGAACTCTTTTACTTCTTTAAATTTTAGAACTATTATTGTATTTCATTGCAATTGCCAAATTAAACTTTTAAATTGTGTGTTTCATCTATATCTCTATAACAAATAGATAAATAGTGTATAACTCAATATATAACCTAACTTCCTCATGGGATCGATAAACCGGACTCAAAAAGTCCACTTACTACTTAATACGATATCGTGCATTTGTGATAGTTACACCAAAAACCGTGTCACCAACACATGGTGGAAAACCCATCCAACAATCCAGCGCACACAGCATAGATCTCAATATGACCCCATCGGACCAACACGTGGTGGACAAAAACCTACAACACATATGCATGCAACATAAATGACATCAACACGGATAAACACAATTAAAGTAATTATCTTATAATGACGATAAGGATTTAAATACTTCGGCGTGCACCAAAAAACTTGAAGGTCGTCCCTTCGTCTAACCACTTGCACGCTTCGAACCTTAAATAATAATAATAATAATAACGAAGAATTCAACTTGCGTATACATAACTAACACGATGGCATCTAACTTACTTAACTAAGATCAAGTGAGTCATTCTACAAGCGGCATTCATGGTTCACACATCTGATGAACACACATCTCATGCGATTTGAATGATCCTAATAGGGATAAGATGTTGACGTCTTCTAATTCAATGATAAACATGTCATCACAATTCCATACTCCAATCTCGATTATAAATTCTTATTTGCGGTTCGGTTAATCTATGGTTGACACAATTGTTACCACATCATCACTTCATTCTAACTTTCATCATGAGGATTACCTAATCACAAATGTATAACAATAACAAGGCCTACGACATAAGAACATTTCGAATTTATAATCAAATGTATGGTATAATCTCAGAAAACTTCATCCCAAAGTTTACTCAACCAAGGCTTATCTCAAAAATCCTCTTAACAATAGAAAGACCTAAGTATAATCGTCTAACCCTCCTAAAACATGGTGTTCAATTCAATAGGTTAACAACAACAACAACAATAATAATTTCAGTATCATGTTCATAACATTCCTAAGAACACGAATTCTAGGTTGGTACAACATCAACATACCTTACTACGACGAAACACTTGATGGAACTCAACACCGGGAGTTTGAACACCAATCTAAGATGTCTATTATCTTCAATACCAAGCTCAGAGGTTGATACAATGAGGTTATAGGGCTGGGGAAACTCTCGAAGCCTCAAAATTTGGACAAGTAGTGGATGTGAAATGGAAGAAGATTGTTGTCTATAAATTGAATACTGAACTTTACGTATGTTAGGCACAATGTAATATCCGACGGAATTTCTTAACTACTGTTGCATTATTCGGATAATTCAAATACCGTTGTAGTCTTGTTGCGTTTGCTTAATGTTTATAGGTGTTGGAATATATCATAATAGACTTGAATATAACTATCATTCGCACTGTGATTTATTTCTTGGCGTTGTATAGATTGGTACATTTTTGGGTTAGTAATTATGTGTTTAACATACGCTAAAACTTTAGCCTAACGTACGCTATCTTGTTGGCTTTACGTACGTAAGGAAGTGCTGTTTACGTACGTAATGCTTGTAGTCTTATACGATCTCAGCTTTCGGCATGTGGGGCCGGGCGTAATTCGGATATTTGACCTTTTTGAGGCAGCCTAGTTGACCTACATTACGTACGTAATGCTCCAAGTCATAACGTACGTAATGATATTTGTGTTTTGATTCAGTAACCTCTGGTAGTCGATTACGTACGTAACACTTTTGGTGTAGCGTACGCAAAGTGGCTAACGTACGTTATCTACATATGATAACGTACGTAACGAACTCTGCAGTTATAAAAAGACAACTTGTGTCTTTCATTTTGCACGTACAAACTCCGATTTTTCTCCCCTATTATCATCCTCATGCCTCCCTAGACCAATTCTACCTTATTCCAACTTGTGTTTGAGCTTTGCATCTTGATTTGGAGCTTGTTGATTGGAAGTTTAGAGCTATTCTTGAAGCTTGGAGTGTGTTATTGTGGTTTTTGTGTTTTGTTCTTCATTTCTGAAGGTATGTTGTACGCTTTCACTCTATAATTTCGTAGTTATAATGTTAGTGATAGAGTATACTTCACCTAATGTTGAATTAATCAAGTAAAACATGTTTGTAGCTAAGCTTTTAACAACTTAGTGATGAATATGATAATTAAGGGTTTGGAATGATGTGTTCTTGATGTTTTAAATGGTGGTAAGCATGTTTAGTAGAATTCTTACTGGACTAATAACATCGTTAGGATAATAATAATCCTTGTTTCCTTGTAGTTAAGGTTGATTGTTGGAATTGTTGTCATAAAATGTTTTAAGAACTCCTTGATGAATATTAGAAGATTAGAGTGATGTTCTTGAATCTAAGCTAGGTGAATTCATAGGGGTGATATTTGATTCTCCAGGTTAGTAAGAAGATTATAAGGATGGTGTTAATATGAGATAATCTTCATGATCATAATACGGATTCATAACTAAATAAACTTGACATAGTGATTGAACAAGGTTGTGCAGATTTTCACTTTCGATCAATTGTGATGTTCTTGATAGGATTAAATGATACAAGATGATTGTTTAATATATTATTGATCAATTCTCATTCTTGCAAATATTCGGTAATGTCTTGTAAACCAATTGTAAGAGTGGAATGAAGTAAATATAGTTCTTGGAATAGAACTTCGATGTCTTGAGAAAGTTGAACTATTCACATGGAAATTAGGATGTCGTCTCACTAAATTTGATATCGATGGTTATATGAATGTGTTATTGAGTGAAGTATATTTCATTCAAGGTTGATTGTTCGAGTACCGATACTAGTCGAGGACCGTTCGTTCGTTCGACAAGGAAGGATTATTCTCATCTCCGTGTTGAGGCAAGTCATCTTGCTTGGTTATAATGATGTTTGGATTCTTGTGATGGTTATGCGTTTCATGTATATGAAACACTTATGAATTTGTGATCCGTGATTTGATATTATTCTTGATGATGTTCCATTTTCATCGTGGGATTGCATTCCCAAGTTCGTCACCTTTGAACCGTTGATATCATTGATCCTTATTGTTATTTCGGTGAGTTTCTTGATCTTTAATCGGATATGTGATTTATTGAATTCGTTGTCACGTTGTATCGTGACATATCCGGAATCATATATGCGTTCCGATTTGTTATTGTGTAGGATTTTTAGCCAGGCACACATATAGTCATGCGTGGATATTTCCGTATTGGACTGTGCACACGAGACGTAGTTCGTGAGGCTAATTAGGTACATTGTCCCACATATATCCTGGATTCCGTATACGGGGTGGACATGTGCACTGACACGTTTTCGGATCGGGCGTACTGTGATGTCCATCTTGAGCCATACTATTTTGGTCGTTCATAGTCCATGTATAATTGGATGTGTTCGACATTTTGTGACTAACCATTCATATACCCGAGGGGTATGTTCGTTAGTCGGGATATTTTCCTTGAGATCTAATATATATGTGAATTGTATAATGTCTCGAGAAATCATTTATCATGTATATCTGACCCTGTGTTGGGCGAAATACTTGTGTTGTATTTAGGTTGAGGAAAAGGCAAGGCACGAGAAGATCATGGTGACGGCGAAGGGTTCGAAGGATACTAGTTTGGGGCCCCAAGTCTTTCTGTTATCCAGTTATATTCAAAACCGTGTAATTTTATCTTTCCACTTTATTTAAATTGTTGACCGAATGCATTATTATTTGAGGTATATTCCATCTCCATATGGTTTATACTGCATTTTGGTATCACAAGTATTACATTTTTAATCTGTTTTTGGTATCGCCTGGTGGGTCCCAGTGTGGGGTCCACTGCACTCTAATGGCCGCCTTTTTGGGGTGTTACAGAAGATGGTATTAGAGAGTCATTTTCTTTTAAGAGTCATTGTGAAATAAACTAGTATCAAGAGACCTTCATGTCACGTGTGACCTGTGCAAGCGCCCGACCCAACGAACCAATTCGGTATGTACTTTATGAGCCATGCTTTAATTACTGACGTGATATTGATATGAGAATAGATCTCTTTATTGATATTTATATTTCGAGGATCCGTGGTAAGATTCATCTAAGTGATATTTCGAGGTAAATTCTGGATTGATTATATGATTGAAATTGTCACCCAATGTCGATATGATATTCTGTGTGGCATCCGTAATGTCGATAAATCAATGTGAACTGTTTTCTTGATAATGTAGTTCCTTGTTACTCTTAATTTAGTTGAATTTTGACTTGGTCATAACTACGGACTTGAACTATACTTATGAATATTATTATTGTTGGATCTTTCAGTATGGATAGAAATCTGAGAGGCCGTGGCAGAGGGGGACGAGGTCGTGGAAGGGGCCGAATCCCGAGACCTCGAGCCAACACGCGTGCGAATTTGGAGCAGAGTTCCGCAGGCAGTGATTCGCCTCCTAGGGACTAATCGCACCACACCGGACACGAGAATGCGCGTGTCGATCCATGCGTTGTTATGCACGGCATGATGGCCCAGATGGGCCAGTTGATGGAAACAATGCAGAGAGCTACTACTGGCCAGCAGCAGGGGCCGCATCCACCACCTCCTGTACATGGCGGACCCATGAGTCGGATCATCAGTGACATCTCCCGCCAGTGATCCTCGACTTTTGAAGGCTCCTCTGAGCCTGCTGATATCGTGCATTGGATTGAACACTTTGAGAAACTATTTGAAATGGTGGACTGCCCAGTGGAGAATCGCGTCTCTGTAGCAGCTTACTATCTTAGCAAGGGCGCCCACACCTGGTGGCTTTCGGTGAGGCTAGCGGATGGCATGTGCACTTGGAAGGAATTCAAGAACCTCATGTTAGACCGTTACAATCCAGGTCCTCTCCGCGAGGCCAATGTAATACACGTACTTTTATTACCTATTTGACCTTACCGTTTTCCTATTTTTGTCGCTCTGTAAACTCTTTATGATGTTGTCGATTTTTGTGATAGAGTTTCGTACCTTGTTTGGATCTTGATCGTGTTGTTTGGACCTTGCGAAGTGTTCTGGGTCAGAGATATAGTGCGCGCTAGGCCTAGACTAACGCACGCTAATTCTGCTTGAGTAGTGCACGCTAACTTTGAGCCGTAGCACGCGCTAAGGGACCAGTCAGGTCAGAACCAGTAACTCATCCTGCTTTCTGGACTGGCAGTTAACGCGTGCTAGGAGTTCGTTAGCGCATGCTATTCGTGGTCAGTAGCGCGCGCTAACATCCGTCCGTAGCGCACGCTAACGGGCTGGTCGGCAGAGGCCGTAAGGTTGTTAGGCTGTCTGGACTATCAGGTAACGTATGCTAGGCTTTGGCTAGCGCACGCTATAAGGGCTGCGTAGCGCACGCTAAGCTATTGCGGTAGCGCACGTTAAGACTTGAGCAGGGCAGAAGACAGTAGGTTCTGGACTCCGATTTCTGGATACCATTTTCGGCTAGCGCACGCTAAAGGAAGGCTATTAGCGCACACTAACGGAACCGACAAAAGCCACTGGACTACCCAGTGACCCCGCTAGCGCACGCTAATATTATAGGCGTAGCGTGCACTAGACTGGGCGAGTATATAATGGACAGTTGACTTCCATTTCGTCATTTTTCTCATTCTTCTAACATTTTCGATCGAGAGCAGCGGGTTTGGACGATTCGGGGAGTTTGAAAGTGATCTTTCTTCATATATCAACATTTTTGGTTGGAGAACAAGGATTTAACAACATCTAATCCATTCTATCGTCCAAATCAAGGTAAAAATCCTTAGAACCCTATTTTTGGGAATTTTAGGGTTTTTCTTAGATTCGTTCGATTTATCCAGTTTGAAACTTGAGATTATGATATATCTGCCCCGTATACATGCTTTTCCTACAATTTTACGGATTGGTTTGTGCCGTGTTCGGACTTGTGAGGGTTTGGGTGATTTTCCAACCTCTAGTTGTTTACCCTTGTATTTTCATGAATCGTAGATGGGTTTCAGGAGTTTCTTAGTGAATTATGAGTATGGATTATTAATTTTCATATCCCTTACGAATCGTTTAGGTACCGGACATGCGTTTTTTGACCTACCGAACTCATACTCTTTTCTGTTCGATTTCTCGATGTCTCAAAGGAAAGTATATATTTATGAATGTACATTCTCGACTTTGAAAGTAAGATATATGAATGGCATGTTTATTTATATCCACTCTGGGATGGGCCGACGGGTCCTCTGAGGGTTTTATAGCCTCTGGTGCGATTCCACGGATAATATGAGTTAACCACTCTGGGATGGACCGACGAGTCCTCTTAGGGTTACGTAGCCTCTGGTGCGGTTCCACGGTTGATCATGTATGTATTGATGTGATGCTATGAGATTTAGTTATTCCGGAATACTAATCTTGAATTGATGAATTGACGGTTACCTTTACTTTATTATCGAGGAGTATTGTATTTCATACATGATATACTTGCACTAGCTATTCGACGGCTAACCCCTTTATGGGGGAAATACTTTTTATGTATTTGAGGTTCCAGGAGAGCGGACAGGCAGGTATCGGGTCGGCATGAAGATGATGGGCAAGCGTGATACTGTGTCTTATCTCCGGTTATGTTTTATGTTCCTCCATTCAGTGTTGTTGTACTGGAATGGTTATTGAATACTCGAGTATTGTTTTTCAGTTTTCTCGGTGTTCCGGCCTGTGTTGTCGAGGTATTGATTTAGTGTTGTGATGTATTTGGATACATTGGATATGGTTTGAATACCCTTTGTATTGTCCTTCATTTCGTTGTATTTGGACATTCTCGGTCAAGTTTTATAGTTCCGCATATGATTAGCCTTGTCGGTCCCACGGAGGGGCTCATGGTGCTGTAATATACCCTGAATTACTTGGGGGTGTTGCAGAATATGGTATCGGAGCTTAGGTTTATGGATACCTAGGTTTTTGGTCTTTTGGGTCGATTGAGTCATCGTTTGTCTGCAGTATCACTACTTTGCCAACATCACAGTGCGACCGGTACTTGTAAGGCCTCTTACCCTTCTGACATTTCCTTATCGTTTTGCTTCTGCCTTGGTATTTTGATAATCGGTCACTTCGGTGATGTGTGATTGAATTGTTCTTATGTGCCTTGTGTTAGGAGTATGCCCTCGAATGCCACTGAGAGGTTGTTGAGTGAGGGTATTGTACTTGTAATTATGTAAACCATTTATATAAGGCAAATGAATGTTTCTTTATTTACTGGTAGTTACGGGCATTCCTAACTCGTAAATAAACATATAGAAACTAGTCCGTGTATTTTAGAGCAAAACGTTCCATTCCTTATTGGATAAGGGGGTCGGCACTGGAAAGGTTATAGCTCAAATACTTAATCGTTCGCAAATCGATGAAACTTGACTGGGCGTTAAGTTTATGTGAAGACTTGTATGACGTGTTCTTTGACATGGAGAGTGCCTGTAGAACACTAATGGTTAGTGGGAGCACACATTATAGGTATGCTAATTGGATTAGTATACGCGAACCGACTCACCCTCGATTCGTCACACGGATTTCACTCCGAGATAGTCAATGACGGAATCGAAAGGTTGTGATAGGTATTCGTGAACCTTCGACTTGAGGATTTAGTAGGGATGAGCTTGTGATGTCAAGATTTTCATTAGAGTAGTTCGACCCTGTAAACCGGAAGGCGGGGGTCAACCTCGACGTGCATCTTGACGGGCAAGTAGCAGGTCCTACTGAATACCAAGATAGAATTATTTCTCCCGTTAGTGAGCGGGTTATATGTCCTATGCGGTTATTGGCAGATGAGATCATAAGTCTTTGGCCAAAGCATTGGAGCTAGTTGTATTAGATACATGAGTGCTCGATGATCTCGTTTTGCATTAACGCATGCATAGCGTCAAGTCTGAGATAGGGTTTGGTGATCGTGACTCTATAACTTGATCGGGACATGTGAAAGAAGGGTTTATACGTATCGGTATTCACGACAGAATGGTTCTTGAATGATCCCAATCATTCGTTCTCGGTTAAGTGCAGTGTAGGCCGCCAGGCTGGCTAGGTGGTGCTACTACTCTTTGATTCCTCCCATTGCTGACTGAGACGAACCTACCGAGTCGCGCAATAGGATTGACGACGGAATGAATAAAGCTAATTCTCTCATTATGAATATTAGATATTGGATATCTAATTTTGGAACATTGGATGTTTAAATCGATTTATTGGATAAATTGATTTACGGCCTAATAAATTAAATAAATTACTGGGTGATTAATTTAATTCATGTATATAATTATTTCTTGGAGAAATTAATTATATTATTTTGTATTTGATATGATGAAATTAATTGGATTAATTAAACTATACAAATACATTGGGACGGAATTGGAGTTTATCTGTTTGGACTCTCGGGAGTCCGAAATGAACTGAACTCATCCGTTTCGCCATGGGCCGCCCCCCCATTTCTAGCCACCTTCCTTTTGGACTTATGTCTCCATTCTTTAATGAATGATAATTGTGGAGGTGGGGTTAGATTCCCACATGCATGAGTTGTTGCAAGTAGTGGGGAGTTGAATAAGAGGGATGAAGACATATTTCATTTCTACCTACACATTCCTACGTGAGAGTGAGATAGAGAGAGAGAGAGAGAGAGAGAGAGAGAGAGAGAGAGAGAAACCATTTTCTCAATTGTCTTCATCATCTTCTTCATATCATCTTAATTGTTCTTGGAGAAAATTGAGAGATTCATTGAGAGTAAGTGAGTTATACACTTGGAGTGTTGTAATCACAAATATATAGCTTCATCACTTAGCTCTAGCCATATCCTCGGAGGATAGCAAGGTGATCGTCGTTCCGATCGTTTCTCCGGCGCGTGGCAAGTAGAGACGCAGTGCTTTCGGCATTGGATGGTTCAAGGGCTTGAAGCGGAATAGATTCGTAGAGATCAAGCAAAGCTTGGGGAATAGCTAAAGAGAAGGTTATCCATCTAATCAACGGACTACAAGGGTGAGTTTCTATATCTCTTGTGAATTCGTTTTTTGATATTCGTATATACGTAGCTCGATCGATCCTCATAGGGATTCGGATCGAATTAATTTTTGTTTTACCGCTTCCGCTGGGCCTTCGTTTTAGGCACCGAATCCCAACAGTGGTATCGGAGAGTAGGTCTTGCGGTTGTATATATGATATTAGCATTTGGAATGCTTGATTAGATGGTGAATGATTTGGAATCATTTTAGTAATAATCGTGGTATATGTTTTTACGTTCGTTGTAGTTATATTTTTCGTAAGTTTATGTCTAAATATAAATCTTAATTTCTTGGAAATATGATTTATATTGAAGATATGAATATTGGAGAATATAGATATTGGATATCCGGTCGAAAAACTAGCCCCGAAATGCCGTTGGACGGTCCAAGAGGGGTCCGGGAGCAGGGGGCCGCGGTCCAGGGCTCGGGGGCTGCGGCCCAGGGCTATTTCAGCTGGCCTGGGTCGGCACTGTACTGGGGGCCGCGGCCCAGGGCTGCTGGGCAGCTGGCCGGTAGCTGCCGAGCGTGACTCGGCCATGCCAAGCCTGTCTGCCGGCATGCTGCCGGCAGTGACTCGGCCATGGCAGGCCTTTTTCGCCCCGGCTTGATTTTTTTGTGTATTCTTGAAAATTAATTTCCCACATGTTAAAATTGGATTTAATATGATTAAAATGATTTATGGTATTTCATTTTATAAGGGAAATTTGATTAATTGGAATATTTATGGTCGATCGAATTATTTTGAACGTTATCATATTACCGATTGTATGAATCGATTGGATCAGTTCGTATTGTTGATTGGATCAATGTATCTCTACGCTTTTCATTTATATAGTATTTATTGGATGAATGCTTTTGAATGGGGATGTGGTTCGTGGACTCAGTTTTTGAATCGTTCGTTTTATTCGATTGGGTTGTAAAGGCCGTTTTGAGCCTATTTATTTTACTAGAAAAATTTTGTATCTAGGATGCAATTTTCAATGTAAAATTTAAATGTAATTACGAAGACTGGAGGAAGATCCATTTCGAGAATACGAAGATTCAAGACGAAGACTTGTAATTAGATTACAGAGTTTTTGTTTTCTAGGTACGGTCCATGAACCACATGTTGGTAGCAACTAGGCTGTGAATGGTTGTTTCATATTGTATGAATGCCACAAACGCGCTTAAACGATTAATGTGCAAAGTGTAACGTTAATCGCGAAAATTCTCCCACGATAAATTATTAAGTTCATAAGGTTTCAAGGTTTTCCTTCCCTCCATCGAGTTTTCGTGAAATTGAAATCTAAACCGGATGTGCTATGCTTCCGAGTTATCGGGGTAGTCGTTCGGGGAGGACGAATAAATTACCGGGAGTGCATTGGATGCCTTCGGTTGGAGCAAATTTTATCCCTGGAAACCTGATAGGTTGCCGGATAAGATTCAATTGTGAAACTGATTTGCGTCGATGGTATAAACTTAACTTGTTCACGAACCATAGAAACCGTATAGGTTGAGGGGAGTGAACAAGGGGAAAAATAAGATCGAATCATCCATTAGATGGGTTGGTGTTGGACACCACTTTATGAAAATTAATAGACTAGAAACCTGTTCGGTTGCCCTCTATTAAGATTTATAAAGAACTCGATCACCACTATGAAGTAGAGCGATGATACTTCCGGATATCACATGGGAGTGTGTTATTCCGATAAAAATAGTGGGAGCTGGGTAACAAGAATAGGAAAGACCTTAATTCTATACTCAGAACATAATTGAATGAGTCGCTAATTAATCTGTTATACTTAATGCAGACAAATCTCAATATGACAATGAATCCACTCATAATTCTACTCGAAAAGAACACCTTAATGGGACATAACTTTGTGGATTGGCTCCGCAATCTGATGATTGTCCTCAGTATAGAGGCACTGGGATACGTCTTGGAGACGGACATTCCCGCGCCTCCTGTGTGGACCCGAGCCAATCAGGAAGAGATTGAAAACCATGAAAAGTGGGTTAAGGATGACGTGAAAGTCCGTGCTTATATGATGGCTTCCATGTCTAATGAGCTTCAGAGAGCTCATGAGAAAATGACTTCTGCTAGGCAGATTCTATCTCACTTAACCGAACTTTATGGTGAGCACAGCAGAACTGCTAGATATGAGATATCCAAGCAACTGTTCGATGCAAGGATGAAGGAAGGTGAGAAGGTTGGGGAACACGTCCTCAAAATGATATCCATGATCGAGAGATTGGAGGCTCTTAAAATGGATACTTCTCTCCAAACCGACCTTATCCTACAATCTCTCCCTGATTCCTTCTCACAGTTTGTTATGAACTTCAACTGTAATGAGATTGCATGTAATTTAGCTGGGCTAATGAACAAACTTGTGACCGCTCAGTCTCAGATAAAGACTCCGAGGATGAAGGAGTCTGCTCTTGTGATTTCTTTGTTAGGAATATGCCCTCGAATGCCACTCAGAGGATGAGAGAGTGAGAGCAATTGTATTGTAATTATGAATATTATATTTAATAAGGCAATTATTATTTCTATATTATTGTATATCACTGGCATTGTGTTTTGGTATATAGAATAATAGTCCTTGCATTTGAGAGTGAACATTCTACTCCTTATGGAGATAAGGAGATAGGCACTAGAAGTGTTTAGAGCTCGAATGCTTAACTAGTTCGCAAGTCGATAAAACTTAACAGGACATTAAGTTTTAATAAGACTTGTATAACTGATGCTAGGATGTGTGCACGTCTTGATAGCATAGTTATAAGTATATTGGTGGGACCAGTATACTCGAACACGACTCATACTCGATTCAGTCACACAATATTCACTCTCGGAGAGTCTATGACGAATTGAAAGGTTGTGATAGTATACGTGGACCTTTGACTTGAGGGTTCAGTATAAGATGTGCCTGTGACGTTTAGTTTGTCATTAGAGTAGTTAGACTCATTTGCTTAATTGCTGAGTCGACCTCGAAGTGCGGACTATACGGGCAGGTAGCAGTCTTTGCTGTACGCCAAGAAAGGATTCTATCTCCTGTTAGTGAGCAGGCGAATGTCCTATACGGTTAATGGCAAATAAGATCATAATGGCCAAAGCATTCTGATATAGTCGTATTAGATACACTATTAATCAGTCGGTCTTGATTTGAATTAACATATGTATAGAGTTTAGTCAACAGTAGGGTTTGACTTTACCGTGACCCGAAGACTTGACCGGGACATCTGATGAAGGGTCTATACGTATATAGTATTCACGACATAATGGTTCTGGAATGATTTGTTCATTCGTTCTCAGTCGGGGTTTACAGTGCGGCCCGCTAGGCTGGCTAAGTGCTGCCCGCACTCATTGGTTCCTCCCAATGCCGGCTGAGACGAACCTACGGAGTCGCACAATAGGATCATTGATGGATAAATATGAATTAATAATCTCTCTTATAATATTAGATATTAGATATCTAATTTTGATTTATCGGATAAATCAAATAGTGGTCTTATGAATTGTAAGTAGGTTACTAGGTGATTACTTTAATTCATAAATTATATTTCTTAGAGAAATATATATTTGTGTTTGATATAATTAATTAATTGGATTAATTAATTAGTCCAAACACATTGGAAATAAAACGGATTCGTTTGACAAACATCCGGTACACGAGGGATTCGTTTTGACGAACATCCAGTACACGAGCCGAGTAAATTTGACCTGTCTTCTTGAAAATTTCCCTAAAGGCCGTCCCCCTCCCTCTCTTGTCTCTTTTATACTTATTTTATGTCACTAGGTGACATATGTGAGGTGTATTTGATACCCTCAATCATGTGTTAAAGGTAGACTTTCATTTTTTTTTATAAATAAAAGTCTTTAAAAAGGAGAGAGGACAACTTCTTCTTACAAGAACTCAAAATCACGAATTTGAGAGAGAGTGTAAGGTTGAAAACTTCATCTTGATCTTAGAGACAAGATATAAGAAGAATACATTGAGAGAGAAAATTCCTACAAGCTTCCCTAGCCGCATTCTTGAAGAAAGGAAGCTTGTCGATTTTTCCATCAAGTTCCAGCGTGTGAAGTAGAGGCATCTTGCTTTAGGTGCTTGGAACGAAGGGCTCTTCATCATCATCATCATCATCATACGAAGGTTTTTCAGAGACATCATAGGTATGGGACTTTGATTCCTTGATCTTCGTATTTTTCTTTTCGTATATACGTTACTTGATCGATCCTCTTAGGGATTCCGTTTATTCTTTCACTGCTTTTATTTTCTGTGGAATCCCAACAGTGGTATCGGAGCGAGGTCAAATATATCGTATATACGATCATCTTTGCATTTGGAATGTTATTTGATGATGTTTATGATTTAGAATCATAATAGATATAATCGAAGAAATTTAATCGTTCGTAGTAAGTCAAGTTTCGACTATTTTATGTGAATTATAAATCTGAAAAATTTGATTTTTGTTGATTTATAAGTTCTTCATGAAGTTAAGAAACTTTTTCGTTTTGGAAGCGAGTCGAAAAAAATGAGAAAAACGGGGGTTAAACACGAATACCGCACGAAGACGCAGCTGCCGGCAGCTTTATCGGGCTTGCTGGCCGGCCGAGAGTGACTCGGTAGGCTATCAGTAGCTGCTCGGCCACTGCCGGCGATGGCCGAGAGTGACTCGGTCGGGCGGTTCTCGGGTTTTCGGCCCGATTTTGAATCGGGCGATGGTCAGCCGATACCGGATTTTCCGGGACTCCATTTTTGTGTTTATATTTCGTTGTAATAATTTCCGAAATTTAAATTGGATTTAATTGGATTTAATAAAATATTTGGAATATCTTTTTATTAAGAGAAATTATTAGACGAGAATATTGTTTTGGCCGGATTACTTTGAACGGATTAAAATAACGATTATAAATATTAATTTGATTAATATTGTAGAAATTAAATAGATTAATTTTTATATTAATTGGATTAATATATTAATTGATTATTTAATTTCATTTACCGTTACATGTTGTATGTAATGCCTTATGTGATGGTGATATAGCTCGTGGACTTAGTTGTAGATTTGTTCGATTCGATATGGTTGTAAAGGCCATTTTGAGCCTATTTATTTTTACTAGAAAATATGTATAATAGGACGTATTGTTCAATGATGTAATTATTCATATGGCTATGACGAAGACCGAAGACGACCGACTAGAAGACGAAGAATCAATCTCGTATTTTTCTTTCTTTATTTGGCTTGGCCCAATACTTAGGAAAAAGTCCATGAGCTATATGTTGGTAGTAACTAGGTTGCTATTTATTGTTTTTCATTTTGAATGATTGACAAACCACAAACCGCACTTATAAACGGATTAATGTGCAAAGTGTAACATATAATCGCGTTAATACTCCCACTTACAAACACTAAGTTATAAAGGTTACGAGGTTTCCTACCCTCCGTCAAACTCATGGAAAATTGAAATCTAAACCGGAATATTATTCTTCCGAGTATGTCCGGTTAATATTTTTGGGGAAAGTTGATAAATTCCTAGAGTGCATTAGATGCCTTTGGTTGTGACAAATCAAACCCCTATAAACCGTATGGGTTGCCGGGTAAGATTCAATTGTCAGACTAATAGGAGTTGACGGTTTAAACTTAGATAGTTCAGCGAGCCATTGAAACCGAATGGGTTGAGGGCAAGTGAACTAGGGGTAAAAGAAGATCGAATCATCCATTAGATGGGTTGGTATTAGACACCACTTTATAAAGAATATTAGAATATAAACAGTATGGGTTGCCCTCTATTAAACTTTGTAAAGAAATCGACCACCACTATGAAGTCACCCAAGACTTCCGGATTTAACATGGGAGTGTGTAAATGCCGATAAAATAGTGGGAGCTGAGTTATGAATAAAGAAAGTCCTTAAATTCTTTACTCATATCATAATTAAACAATCACTAACGAATCTCAAATTATTCTCTGCAGTTAAAAAAACTCTCAATATGACAATGAACCCACTCGCTATACTACTTGAAAAGAACGTCCTGACTGGTCCGAACTATGTGGGTGGCCGGAACTTGAGGATTGTCCTAACTATGGAAATGCTGGGATACGTCTTGGAGGCGGACATCCCAGCGGCTCCTGCAAGAACCCGATCTAATCAGGAAGATGTCGATGCCCATGAGAAATGGGTAAAAGACGACATAAGAGTGCGAGGGTACATGTTAGGCTCAATGACCAATGAGCTTCAACGTGCCCATGAAAAGATGACGTCTTCACGAGCCATCTTAGCGCACCTGGCTAAGCTCTATGGAGAGCATAGCCGAACTGCTAGATATGAGATATCAAAGCAATTATTCGGCGCCAGGATGAAGGAAGGAGAGAGGGTTGGGGACCATGTCCTCAAGATGATCTCGATGATTGATAGATTGGAAGCTCTTGATTTTCAGATGCATGCATCTCTCCAAACTGACCTTATCCTGCAGTCACTTTGTGACTCTTTTTCCCAATTTGTCATGAACTTCAACTGCAATGAGATTGCATGTAACTTAGCTGGGCTAATGAACAAACTGACGACTGCCCAGTCTCAGATGTAGACAAAGGGAAAGGAAGCTGCACTTGTGATTTCTTCTAAGACTTGGAAGTCCAAGAATAAGAAGAAAAAGAACAAGAAGCAGTTAGGTCCGATAGCCAAGATCGACAAGGGAAGGGGCAAGGCCCCAATGGTTCAAAAGAGCAAAGGGGCCAAGAAAACGGATGTATGCCTCAACTGCGGTGAGCTAGGCCACTGGAAGAGGTATTGTCCAAAGCTTGACCGTAATGCGCCTTCAGGTACGGAACTACTGGTTTTAGAAACAAATTGTTCTGTAACTGTATATTCTACTTCTTGGATACTTGATTCCGGTGCGAGTTCTCACATTTGTACAATGAATCAGGATCTGGAACGAAGTAGGAAGCTGGATTCAGGGGAGGTGATGGTCACCGTCGGAAGTGGGCATAGTGTCGAGGCTTCTGATATCGGATCCATTATGTTGGATTCAGAATCTGGTTTTATTCTCACTTTAGATGATGTACTTATTTTGCCCAAGGGGCACAAGAATATTGTATCAATTCCGGTCATGGACCAAAAGGGATTTCACTTCTTTATTGGAGATGGGTCCTGTCGTATTTATTTCAGAAATAAATTGGTTGGTACTGCTACATTATTAAATGGTTTATACCATTTAAATTTAAAGAATAAGACAACTGTGAACACTATAACTAGGAAGCATGGTAGGGATGAAACGAACCAAGCACTTAAGTGGCATCTTAGACTTGGTCATATCGGTCAGACCAAGGTTCATAAAATGGAGAAAGATGGGCTTACGGGTCCATTGGGATCAGATCCCTATCCAACTTGTGAATCTTGCCTTCAAGGCAAAATGACTAAGTTACCCTTCGCAGGACTTTTGAAAGAGGCTGAAAAACTTGGATTGATCCATACCAACGTCGTGGCCCTTTTGAAGTGGCACGAGACGGCTTCGATATTTCATTACATTCACCGATGACCATACTGGTATGGATTCATGTACTTAATGAAACATAAGTCTGAAGCTTTTGATAAATTCAAGGAATTTAAAGCCCTAGTTGAAAATCAAACAGGTAACCGTGTTAAGACTCTTCGGTCAGACCGAGGTGGTGAGTACATGAGTACCGAATTTGATGAGTTCTTAAAAGAACTAGGAATAGTGTCACAATTCACTCCTCCAGCTACTCCACAATTAAATGGTGTATCAGAAAGAAGGAATCGAACCTTGTTGGACATGGTTCGCTCCATGCTTAACTATACTGATCTACCGATTTATCTGTGGGGTTACGCGCTCCTTACTGCTGTGCATATCTTGAACAGATGTCCTTCCAAATCCGTTCCTAAGACTCCCCATGAGATGTGGAGAGGTAGGAAACCAAGTCTTAATCACATTAGTATTTGGGGATGCCCTGCTTATGTCAAGAAGACTAAAGTAGAGAAATTGGAAACTAGGTCTGTGAAAGGTCGTTTTATAGGATATTCAGGGGATTCCATGGGATATCTATTCTACATGCACGAAGATCATAGGATCATCGTTGCTATACAAGCACACTTCCTGGAAGATCGGTTTATTCAGGAAGGTGGGGCAGGTAGAAATACTTCTTTGGAAGAAATAAAAGAAACACCAAATGAGACACCTATGCAAGATATAAGAACCGAACCTTCTGAAATACAAATACAACCTCGCAAGTCTAGTAGAATTTCTCAATTACCTGAGAGGTATGTCTATTTGCATCAAGAGGCCCAGGTGTCCATGAGATGACAGAAAGTAGTCAAGAGAATGATCCTTCTACATACGACCAAGCGATGGTAGACGTTGACTCCACCAAGTGGCAAGAAGCTATGGAAGCTGAGATAGACTCAATGCATGCTAATCAGGTTTGGACTTTAGTAGATCGTCCTAAAGGCATAGTGCCTATTGGAAACAAATGGATCTGTAAGAGAAAGACTGATGGAGATGGCAAGGTTGATACCTATAAGGCCAGACTTGTGGCAAAGGGTTATTCCCAAAGAGAAGGAATCGATTACTTCGAGACCTTCTCGCCTATAGCTATGATTAAGTCTATTCGCATGATGCTTGCTATAGCAGCCCACTTAGATTATGAAATATGGCAAATGGATGTGAAAACGGCATTCCTAAATGGATTCCTCGAGGAGGAGATTTATATGGAGCGACTAAGGATTCATTTCTCAAAACAATATTCATAAAGTATGCATTCTTCAGCGTGCCATTTATGGACTGAAGCAAGATTCACGGAGTTGGAATCTTCGTTTTAACGAGACAGTCAAAGAGTTTGATTTTGTCCAAAATGAAGAAGAGCCCTGTATTTACAAGAAGGTTAGTGGGAGCAAAATTGCGTTCTTAATACTATATGTAGATGACATTCTACTTATAGGAAGCACGTAGGAATGCTCGATTACGTGAAAGCTTGGCTTTCTAAAGAGTTCTCAATGAAAGACTTGGGAGAAGCTACCTATATTCTGGGTATTCGTCTCTATCGGGATAGAGCGAAAAGAATGTTAGGTCTTTCCCAAGCCCTCTACATAGAAAAGATCCTGAAGCGATTTAGGATGGAAGATTCTAAAAGAGGGTTTCTACCTATGCAACATGGTGCAAAACTTTCCTTAGAGATGTGTCCTCAAAGTGAGGAAGATAGAAAGGAAATGAGCAAGGTACCTTATGCTTGGCGATAGGTAGCCTTATGTATGCAATGATTTGCACTAGACCGGACATTGCCTATGCTGTGAGCGTAGTAAGTCGGTTTCAGTCAAATCCAGGGTAGGAACATTGGACTGCTATAAAGAACATTCTTAAGTACCTAAGGAGGACTAAAGACTTGGTTCTTACATACGGCGGTGGAGAACTAAGAGTGATGGGTTATACAGACTCAGATTTTTCGGGGGACATGGATGCTCAGATGTCCACATCAGGGTATATCTTTACTCTGAATGGTGGGGCGATTTCTTGGAGAAGTGCCAAGCAAAGTTCGATTGCTATCTCTACATGTCAAGCCGAATATCAAGGCGGCACGGAGGTCGCTAAAGAAGCTTTTGGATAAAGAAGTTCACCGAGGAACTTCAAGTGGTTCCTAACGCAGAGAAGCCCGTGACCTTTGTTTTGTGACAACGGAGGCTGTTGCACGAGCTAAGGAGCCTAGGGCTCACCACAACACCAAACATATTGCGAGAAAATATCATTTTGTTAGAGAAATGGTTCGGGATGGGAATGTTACCTTTGCAGAGAGTAGACACGACAAATAACGTTCCGATCCGCTACCAAGCCACTATCTCGGAAGGTCTTAGAGAGACATCGGAGTATGGGTATTAGATACCATAGTTTGTGGCATTGAGTGCAAGTGGGAGATTGTTAGGAATATGCCCTCGAATGCCACTAAGAGGATGAGAGAGTGAGAGCAATTGTATTGTAATTATGAATATTATATTTAATAAGGCAATTATTATTTCTATATTATTGTATATCACTGGCATTGTGTTTTGGTATATAGAATAATAGTCCTTGCATTTGAGAGTGAACATTCTACTCCTTATGGAGATAAGGAAATAGGCACTAGAAGTGTTTAGAGCTCGAATGCTTAACTAGTTCGCAAGTCGATAAAACTTAACAGGACATTAAGTTTTAATAAGACTTGTATAACTGATGCTAGGATGTGTGCACGTCTTGATAGCATAGTTATAAGTATATTGGTGGGACCAGTATACTCGAACACGACTCATACTCGATTCAGTCACACAGTATTCACTCTCGGAGAGTCTATGACGAATTGAAAGGTTGTGATAGTATACGTGGACCTTTGACTTGAGGGTTCAGTAGAAGATGTGCCTGTGACGTTTAGTTTGTCATTAGAGTAGTTAGACTCATTTTCTTAATTGCTGAGTCGACCTCGAAGTGCGGACTATACGGGCAGGTAGCAGTCTTTGCTGTACGCCAAGAAAGGATTCTATCTCCTGTTAGTGAGCAGGCGAATGTCCTATACGGTTAATGGCAAATAAGATCATAATGGCCAAAGCATTCTGATATAGTCGTATTAGATACACTATTAATCAGTCGGTCTTGATTTGAATTAACATATGTATAGAGTTTAGTCAACAGTAGGGTTTGACTTACGTGACCGAAGACTTGACCGGGACATCGATGAAGGGTCTATACGTATATAGTATTCACGACATAATGGTTACGGAATGATTTGTTCATTCGTTCTCGATCGGGGTTTACAGTGCGGCCCGCTAGGTGGCTAAGTCCGCCCGCACTCATTAGTTCCTCCCAATGCCTTTGAGACAAACCTACGGAGTCGCGCAATAGGATCATTGATGGATAAATATGAATTAATAATCTCTCTTATAATATTAGATATTAGATATCTAATTTTGATTTATCGGATAAATCAAATAGTGGTCTTATGAATTGTAAGTAGGTTACTAGGTGATTACTTTAATTCATAAATTATATTTCTTAGAGAAATATATATTTGTGTTTGATATAATTAATTAATTGGATTAATTAATTAGTCCAAACACATTGGAAATAAAACGGATTCGTTTGACAAACATCCGGTACACGAGGGATTCGTTTTGTGAACATCGATTACGAGCCGAGTAAATTCGACCTGTCTTCTTGGAAATTTCCCTTAAGGCCGTCCCCCTCCCTCTCTTGTCTCTTTTATACTTATTTTATGTCACTAGGTGACATATGTGAGGTGTATTTGATACCCTCAATCATGTGTTAAAGGTAGACTTTCATTTTTTTTATAAATAAAAGTCTTTAAAAAGGAGAGAGGACAACTTCTTCTTACAAGAACTCAAAATCAAGAATTTGAGAGAGAGTGTAAGGTTGAAAACTTCATCTTGATTTTAGAGACAAGATATAAGAAGAATACATTGAGAGAGAAAATTCCTACAAGCTTCCCTAGCCGCATTCTTGAAGAAAGGAAGCTTGTCGATTTTTCCATCAAGTTCCGGCGTGTGAAGTAGAGGCATCTTGCTTTAGGTGCTTGGAACGAAGGGCTCTTCATCATCATCATCATCATACGAAGGTTTTTCAGAGACATCATAGGTATGGGACTTTGATTCCTTGATCTTCGTATTTTTCTTTTCGTATATACGTTACTTGATCGATCCTCTTAGAGATTCCGTTTATTCTTCCGCTGCTTTTATTTTCTGTGGAATCCCAACATTCTTCAGGACCTTGGAGGTCTAAGAACAAAAATAAAAAGACCAAGAAGCAAACTGGACCACAAGTTAAGGACCTTAAGGGTAAGGGCAAGGCCCCGATGGTTCCGAAGAACAAGAAGAAGAAGGATGCTTGTCTCAAGTGCGGTGGTGGGCCCTTTGGGCTAGAGGCATCCGATTCTTCATGGCACTTAGTCTGAGAACTTTTAGTTTTGGAAACAAATTGTTCTCTTGTATTTTCTACTTCTGGATCTTTGGATTCGGTGCTAGTTCTCATATTAGTACCGTGAATCAGGATCTGGAACAAAGTAGAAAGCTTGGAGTTGGAGAAGTTATGATCACAGTCGGAAGCGGGCATAGTGTCGAGGCGACCGACATAGGATCACTTCTTTTGGGTTTAGAATCCGGCTTTGTTTTGACTTTAGAAGATGTACTTGTTTTGCCCAAGGGGCACAAAAACATTGTATCCATTCAGGTCATGGACCGAAAAGGCTTTTCATTTTTCATTGGTGATGGTTCCTGCAAAATTTATTTTAGAAATAAACTAGTGGGTACTGCTACATTGTTGAATGGATTGTATCATCTAAATCTCAGCAACAAAGTAGTTGTGAATACTATGACTAGAAAACGTGGTAGGGATGAAACCAATCAAGTTTTGAAATGGCATCTTAGACTTGGTCATGTTGGTCAGACCAAGGTTAACAAGATGGAAAAGGATGGACTTATGGGTCCATTGGGATCGGATCCCTTTCCTACTTGTGAATCTTGCCTTAAAGGCAAAATGACTAAGTCCCCATTCATAGGGACTTTTGAAAGAGCCACTGATAAACTGGGATTAATCCATACTGACGTTTGTGGTGCTTTGGAAGCAACACGTGACGAATATCAATATTTCATTACGTTTACAGATGTTCATACTAGGTATGGTTATGTATACTTGATGAAACATAAATCTGAGGCCTTTGAGAAATTCCAAGAATTCAAGGCCCTAGTCGAGAAACAAACTGGTAATCATATCAAAGCACTTCGGTCGGACCGAGGTGGCGAGTATATGAGTACGGAGTTTGACGAGTTCCTTAAGGAACATGGAATAGTTTCACAACTAACACCTCCAGGTACTCCTCAGTTAAATGGTGTGTCAGAAAGAAGGAACCGGACATTGTTGAACATGGTCCGTTCCATGCTGGGCTATACTGACTTGCCGATTTACCTATGGGGGTATGCACTCCTGACTGCCGCATACATCTTGAACAGATGTCCTTCTAAATCCGTTCCTAAAACTCCACATGAGATGTGGGAGGGAAGGAAACCAAGTCTTAATCATATTAGGATTTGGGGATGTCCCGCCTATGTCAAGAAGACTAAGGTGGAAAAGTTGGAAGCTAGGTCTGCGAAGGGACGTTTCATTGGATTCCCATCTGGGATGATGAGATATCTATTCTACATGCCCGAAGATCGAAAGATCGTTGTTGCTTTACAAGCACACTTCCTGGAAGATGAGTTCATTCAGGAAGGCGGAGCAGGTAGAAGTATTTCTTTAGAAGAATACAATGAAACTCCTCGGGAGACACCCGTGCAAGAAACTGGAACTGAACTTTCTGAAACACAAGTACAACCACCTCATAGGTCAAGTAGGGTGTCTCATTTACCTGAGAGGTATGGGCTTGTGCACTTGGAGGAGCTGGGTCTCCATGAGGTTCCAAGTGATAGCCAAGAGACCGACCCGACAACCTATGACCAAGCGATGGTGGATGTAGACTCCACGAAATGGCGTGAAGCTATGGAAGTTGATATAGACTCGATGCATGTCAATCAGGTCTGGACTCTAGTAGACCGCCCCAAGGGCATAGTGCCTATTGGGAACAAGTGGATCTATAAGAGAAAGACTGATGGTGATGGAAAGGTTGACGCCTATAAGGACAGGCTTGTGGCAAAGGGTTATACCCATAAGGAAGGGATCAATTACCACGATACCTTCTCGCCCGTAGCCATGATCAAGTCTATTCGCATGATGCTTGCTATAGCTGCCTACCACGATTATGAGATATGGAAAATGGACGTAAAGACGGCTTTCCTTAATGGATTCCTCGAGGAGGAAATCTATATGGAGCAGCCTAAAGGCTTTGTGTCCGAAGTCGATATTCAGAAAGTGTGCAAGCTTCAGCGTTCTATTTATGGACTGAAGCAAGCGTCGCGTAGTTGGAACCTTCGTTTTGACGAGGCAATCAAAGAGTTTGATTTCGTGCAAAATGAAGAAGAACCTTGTGTATACAAGAGGCTTAGTGGGAGCAAGATCGCATTCTTAGTACTATATGTAGATGACATTCTACTAATAGGAAATGATGTGGGAATGCTCAGTTCTGTGAAAGCTTGGCTTCCGAGTAATTTCTCCATGAAAGACTTGGGAGAAGCTACCTATATTCTTGGTATTCGACTCTACCGGGATAGAGCGAAGAGAACAATAGGTCTTTCCCAAGCCCTCTATATAGATAAAATCTTAAAGCGATTTAAGATGGATGATTCTAAAAGAGGGTTCCTACCGATGCGACATGGAATAAAACTCACCTTGAAGATGTGTCCTCAAAATGAAGAACAACGAAAGGAAATGAGTAATATACCATATGCTTCGGCCGTGGGTAGCCTTATGTATGCTATGTTATGTACAAGACCTGACATCGCGCATGCTGTAAGCGTGGTGAGTAGGTTTCAGGCAAACCCAGGTAGGGAACATTGGACTGCTGTAAAGAACGTTCTCAAGTACTTAAGAAGAACTAGAGATATGGTTCTTATGTATGGCGGTGGAGAATTGGATGTGGTGGGATACACTGATTCGGACTTCCAAGGACTGAAGGACGACTCAATGTCTACTTCTGGCTACATATTTACTCTTAATGGAGGAGCAGTATCTTGGCGTAGCGCCAAGCAAAGCGCAACTGCTGATTCCACCTGTCAGGCTGAGTATCAAGCAGCCTCGGAGGCTTCCAAGGGAGGGTTCTGGATTAAGAAGTTTCTGGGAGAACTTCAAATGATACCATGTCTTGAAATTTGCTGTTCATCTTTGCGACAACGACGGAGTGTAAGCGCAGCCAAGGAGCCGAGTTTCACAACAGCACCAAACATATTGAGAGGAAGCATCATATCGTAAGAGAATTTGTTCGCAAGGGATACATTGTCTTTGCCTGGAGTAGACTCGGCCGACAACGTCGCCGATCCAGTGACAAGCCACTTTCTCGGACTAGCTTGGAGCGTCATCTCGGAGAACATGGGTATTAGATACCATAGTGTGTGGCATTGAGTGCAAGTGGGAGATTGTTAGGAGTATGCCCTCGAATGCCACCGAGAGGTTGTTGAGTGAGGGCATTGTACTTGTAATTATGTAAACCATTTATATAAGGCAAATGAATGTTTCTTTATTTCTTGGTAGTTCTTGGCATTCCTAACTCGTAAATAAACATATAGAAACTAGTCTGTGTATTTGAGAGCAAAACGTTCCACTCCTTATTGGATAAGGGGTCGCCTTTGGAAAGGTTATAGCTCAAATACTTAATCGTTCACAAGTCGATGAAACTTGACTGGGCGTTAAGTTTATGTGAAGACTTGTATGACGTGTTCTTTGACGTGGAGAGTGCCTGTCGAACACTAATGGTTAGTGGGAGCACACGTTATAGGTATGCTAATTGGATTAGTATACTCGAACCGACTCACCCTCGATTCGTCACACGGATTTCACTCCGGGACAGTCAATGACGGAATCGAAAGGTTGTGATAGGTATTCGTGAACCTTCGACTTGAGGATTTAGTAGGGATGTGCTTGTGATGTCAAGATTTTCATTAGAGTAGTTCGAACCTGTAAACCGAAAGGCGGGGGTCAACCTCGACGTGCATCTTGACGGGCAAGTAGCAGGTCCTACTGAATACCAAAATAGAATTCTTTCTCCCGTTAGTGAGCGGGTTATATGTCCTATGCGGTTATTGGCAGATGAGATCATAAGTCTTTGGCCAAAGCATTGGAGCTAGTTGTATTAGATACACGGCTACCGATGATCTCGATTTGCATTAACGCATGCATAGCGTCAAGTACAGATAGGGTTTGACTGATCGTGACTCTATAACTTGATCGGGACATTTGAAAGAAGGGTTTATACGTATACTGGTATTCACGACAGAATGGTTCTTAAATGATCCCAATCATTCATTCTCAGTTGGGGTACAGTGTAGGCCGCCAGACTGGCTAGGTGGTGCTACTACTCTTTGGTTCCTCCCATTGCTGACTGAGACGGACCTACCGAGTCGCGCAATAGGATTGACAACGGAATGAATAAAGCTAATTCTCTCATTATGAATATTAGATATTGGATATCTAATTTTGGAACATTGGATGTTTAAATCGATTTATTGGATAAATTGATTTACGGCCTAATGAATTAAATAAATTACTAGGTGATTAATTTAATTCATGTATATAATTATTTCTTGGAGAAATTAATTATATTATTTTGTATTTGATATGATGAAATTAATTGGATTAAGTAGACTATACAAATACATTGGGACGGAATTGGAGTTTATCTGTTTGGACTCTCGGGAGTCCGAAACGAACCGAACTCATCCGTTTTTCCATGCCCCCCCCATTTCTAGCCACCTTCCTTTTGGACTTATGTCTCCATTCTTTAATAAATGATAATTGTGGAGGTGGGGTTAGATTCCCACATGCATGAGTTGTTGCAAGTAGTGGGGAGTTGAATAAGAGGGATGAAGACATCTTTCATTTCTACCTACACATTCCTACGTGAGAGTGAGATAGAGAGAGAGAGAGAGAGAGAGAGAGAGAGAGAAACCATTTTCTCAATTGTCTTCATCATCTTCTTCATATCATCTTAATTGTTCTTGGAGAAAATTGAGAGATTCATTGAGAGTAAGTGAGTTATACACTTGGAGTGTTGTAATCACAAATATATAGCTTCATCACTTAGCTCTAGCCATATTCTCGGAGGATAGCAAGGTGATCGTCGTTCCGGTCGTTTCTCCGACGCGTGGCAAATAGAGACGCGGTGCTTTCGGCGTTGGATCGTTCAAGGGCTTGAAGCAGAATAGATTCGTAGAGATCAAGCAAAGCTTGGGGAATAGCTCAAGAGAAGGTTATCCATCTAATCAACGGACTACAAGGGTGAGTTTCTATATCTCTTGTGAATTCATTTTTTGATATTCGTATATACGTAGCTCGATCGATCCTCGTAGGGATTCAGATCGAATTAATTTTCGTTTTACCGCTTCTGCTAGGCCTTCGTTTTAGGCACCGAATCCCAACACCTTGTGTATTCTTCAGCATGTCAGCTGGTAGGGGACGAGGCCGTGGTCGTGGACGAGGACGTGGCGCGGCCGTTTCCCTCAGTTCTGTTGTGGGATCGACCAACCCTAGCCTATCTAACTCGGTGCATCCTGACACCGAAAGTCAGTACGACCAATCGACTGGCCAGGGGAACAGCGCGGACGTTGGAGTTGCGAATGTACTTCAACAATTGGCTAACCAGATGACCATTTTAGCCCAAACCGTTCAGCTGAATAATCCAAACCCGAACGCGGATGCCTTGCTTCAGAATGTAATCCGTATGCACCCTCCTCAGTTTGGCGGTGCCACAGACCCGTTAGGATGGGAAGATTGGCTAGCGGAATTGGAGAAAATTTTTGAAGCGGTCGATTGTCCCAAAGTGAGGAAAGTACCGATTTCTCAGTATTTCCTCACCAAGGAGGCGGCTACGTGGTGGAAAGTCATCAAGCCACAGGATCGTGTTGCTACATGGGATGAGTTTAAAGAACTTTTGGAGGCCGAGTTTTGTCCTTGGCCGGTGCGAGAAGGCCGAATTCGAGCCTTTTTCGAGGCTAAACCTCAGAATATTCCCGTATCGCAGGCGATCGTGGAGTACAATCAAAAATTGATCCACGTGAAGGATCAAGTGCAAAACGAGCGTGATAAGATCCGTTACTTTGATATGCGGATGAATATGGACTTACGACGGTATATGGACGGATTTGCTTGCACCACGTTGAAGGAATATCAGGACAGAGCTTTGGCCCATGACTTGTTAAGCCCCAACAATGACACCGATGAGGAACCGAAGAAGCAGAAGATCACGGGAAATTTTTCGGGCTCCAATAGTGGCAACTTCCAGAGGTCACAGACGACTAACCGTTCCGCCAGACAGTCGTCACGTTCTGCTAAAGGAAAGAGGGGTTTTCGCTCTGCACCGGGCACCACAACTCGCACAGTGACTTGCTATAATTGTGGTCGTCCAGGCCACGTTAATTTGGAATGAAATTTCCCACCATTGAAGTGTCACATTTGCGGACAGATGGGACATAGGGCAGCTTATTATTCCAAACCAAATCAAACTTTAGACACTCGGGCTTCTGCCCCAGCGCCACTTGATCAAGGCGTGAATCAGCGGCAATCTTTTGGTCAGTCTCAACAGAATTACGGCAAGGGCTGGGGACGGGGTCAGAACGCTGGAGGGGGAAACTCTAGCGCCGGTTCGGTACAACCACGAGTGTACGATATGCGTCGAACAGATGAACCCGATGCAGCGGTGGCCTCAAGTACCATTCATATTTTATCTCATCCAGTTCGTGTACTTTTTGATACGGGTGCTACCCATTCTTTCATTTCCTTGGAGTGTGTACGCCGTTTGAATATAACTTGTATGACTGCTTGTGATCCCTTCATTGTGAAACTACCTATCGGGGATAGAATTGTGGGGAACCGGGAGATTAAAGATTTTCCGGTGATTATATCAAGTATGGATTGCTTATCGAATATGATTGTAGTTGATATGGAAGGCGAGGACGTGATCCTCGGCGAGGATTGGCTTGATAGTCACCAAACGATTATGAATTACCGTACCAAGGTTATCACCATGATGACTAAAGATGGATCCGAGTACTCATTTTTGGGATGTAAGTTGGGCCAATCCAAGTTACTTATCAGTGCCATGAAGGCCGTAAAACTTTTGAATAAAGGTTGTACGGTCTATTGGTGTTATGCCTTGAAGACGGAAGGGAACGAAGTCGAATTCTCTTCGATTTCGGTTGTTAATGAGTATTCCGATGTTTTTTCGGACGACCTCCCGGGATTACCACCAGAGCGAGAAATAGAATTTTCTGTGGATTTAGAGCCTGATGCAGCCCCGATTTCTAAGTCACCTTATCGGACGGCACCTTCCGAGATGCAAGAATTAAAGAATCAGTTGGGAGAGCTTCTGGAGAAAGGGTACATCAGACCGAGCGCTTCGCCTTGGGGCGTGTCTGTCCTTTTTGTGAGAAAGAAGGATGGTTCACTACGTTTGTGCATCGACTACCGTGAGCTGAACAAAGTGACCATCAAGAACAAGTATCCTTTGCCTCGTATAGACGATTTATTTGATCAGTTGCAGGGGGATGCAGTTTTCTTGAAAATTGATTTGAGATCAGGGTACTATCAACTTAGGGTGAAAGAGTCCGACGTTCCGAAGACTGCATTTCGGACGAGGTATGGGCATTATGTATTTGTAGTCATGCCTTTTGGTTTGACAAATGCACCGGCAATATTCATGCAGTTAATGAACAAGATATTCATCGAGTACCTCGATAGGTGTGTAGTCGTTTTTATTGACAACATTTTGATGTATTCTCGAGATAAAGAGGAACATGCCCGACACTTGCGTTTGGTACTAGATATTTTGAGAACCGAGCACCTCTATGCAAAATTCTCAAAATGTGAGTTCTGGTTGGAAGAAGTTATGTTTCTCGGCCACGTTACCTCGGCTGAAGGGGTTCATGTAGACCCGCAGAAGATTGAGGCAGTGCTAGATTGGACACCATCTAAAAATGTTAAGGAGGTTCGTAGCTTTCTGGGCCTTGCAGGGTATTACCGTCGGTTCGTCGAAAGGTTCTCGAAACTCGCTCGGCCACTTACGAAATTACTCTAGAAGACAGAAAAGTTTGTTTGGACGGGGGAGAGACAACATATCTTCGATGAGTTGAAGAGACGTTTGACTTCAGTGCCGATTTTAACTTTACCACATGGTAGTGAGGGCTTTGCGGTTTATAGTGATGCTTCGGGTCAAGGTCTTGGTTGTGTGCTTATGCAGCATGATAAGACGATAGCTTTTGCGTCACGACAACTGAATCCGTACGAGATGAACTATACTACTCACGATTTGGAGTTGGCCGCAATTGTCTTCGCACTCAAGATTTGGCGGCATTATTTGTATGGCTCTCCGTGCCGGATTTATACCGATCACAAGAGCCTGAAGTATATTTTTAGTTAGAAAGAGCTGAATATGAGACAGAGACGTTGGTTAGAGTTGATAAAGGATTACGATTTAGAAATTCTTTACCACCCAGGTAAAGCCAATGTTGTCGCGGATGCTTTGAGCCGCAAATTGGCATCTCTCCAAATGCTCGAGGTTCTTACTTCTCAGACAAAGATTCGTCAGGATTTAATCGAGCAAGGAATAAAAGTTTGGCTTCAACGAGTACAAAGACAGTTGTGTACTCTCGAAATTACTTTGTCCTTGGTTGACGACATCAAAGGGAAACAGTGGAGTGACCCGATGATCTCTCAACTAAAGGAAGGTGTAATTAAAGGAAAAGCTCCTGGCTTTATGGTTCACGAGGATAGTATCTTGAGATTTCAAGGCAGGCTTTGTGTTCCGAATGATCTAGAGTCGAGGCAGAGAATTCTCCGAGAAGCTCATGCTACACCTTACTCAATCCACCCCGGAACGAGTAAGATGTACAAAGATTTGAAGCGCAATTTTTGGTGGAATAACATGAAGAAGGATGTCACGAAATTTGTATTACAGTGCTTGACGTGTCAGCAAGTCAAGATCGAACATCAACAACCATCGGGGTTGTTGAAGACGCTTCCCATTCCCGAGTGGAAGTGGGAAGACATTTCTATGGACTTTATCACTGGCATGCCGAGAACTAGGGCCGGAATGAATATGATTTGGGTAATCGTCGACCAGTTGACCAAGTCTGCACACTTCTTAGGTATTAAGGATACTTGGGGACCGGAGAGATTAGCTCGAACCTTTATAGCTGAGATCGTAAGATTGCACGGTGCCCCCAAGACCATTATTTCTGATCGAGATGGTCGTTTCGTATCGCATTTATGGCAGGCCGTTCATCAGGCTTTGGGTACTGAGTTGAGATTGAGCACGTCCTTTCACCCTCAGTCAGACGGATAGACAGAGAGGACGATTCAGACATTGAAGGACATGTTGCGGGCTTGTGTTCTAGATTGGAGTAATGATTGGGAGCTTCACTTGCCGTTGATCGAGTTTGCCTATAATAGTAGTTGGCACACATCTATCAAAATGGCACCATTCGAGGCACCTTATGGTAGGCGATGTAGGTCGCCATTATGTTGGGACGAAGCTTCGAAGCTAATCGGAACAGAGCCAGACATGTTGATGGAGACTAAGGACAAGATTTCTATCATTCGGGACCAGTTGCTGACTACCCAGAGCCGTCAAAAATCTTATGCTGATACTCGTCGTCGACCCTTGGAGTTTGAAGTGGGGGATTATGTCTTACTCAAGGTGTCGCTGACCAGAGGGGTTTTCTGCTTTGGGAAAAAGGGGAAACTTAGTCCGAGGTATATCGGACCTTTCGAGATTTTGGACAGGATTGGATATTTAGCTTATCGCTTGGCGTTGCCTCCAGCCTCGAGTCACGTCCATAGTGTTTTTCATGTGTCTTAGTTGAGAAAGTACGTGCCGGATCCGATCCATGTTATCGACTATAGTGAGATTGACGTAGCCGAGGATATTACCTTTCTAGAGAGACCCATGAAGGTACTTGAACGTCGTGAGAAACAACTTCGGCATAAGACCATTCAGTTGGTTAAAGTGCAGTGGTCGAGGCATGGAGTCGAGGAGGCAACTTGGGAGACAGAAGAGAAGATGCGATCGGAGTACCCCGAACTTTTTATTTCTTAAGTTTCGGGACGAAACTTCTTTTTATAGGGGGAGAATGTAATACCAGTACTTTTATTACCTATTTGACCTTGCCGTTTTTCCTATTTTTGTCGCTCTGTAAACTCTTTGTGATGTTGTCGATTTTTGTGATAGAGTTTCGTACCTTGTTTGGATCTTGATCGTGTTGTTTGGACCTTACAAAGTATTCTGGGTTAGAGATATAGCACACGCTAGGCCTAGGCTAACGCACGCTAATTCTGCTTGAGTAGCGCACACTAGCTTTGAGCCGTAGCGCGCTAAAGGACGGTCAGTCGAACCGAACTCATCACGCTTTCGGGTGGCGATTAGCGCGCTAGGAGTTCGTTAGCGCATGCTATTCGTGGTCAGTAGCGCGCGCTAACATCCGTCCGTAGCGCACGCTAACGGGCTGGTCGGCAGAGGCAGTGAGGTTGTCAAGCTATCTGGACTATCAGGTAACGTACGCTAGGCTTAAGCTAGCGCACGCTAAGCTATTGTGGTAGCGCACGCTAAGACTTGAGCAGGGCAGAAGACAATAGGTTCTGGACTCCAATTTCTGGACACCATTTTCGGCTAGCGCACGCTAAAGGAAAGCGATTAGCGCACGCTAAAGGAAGATTCATACTTTTTTCCATTTGATTTCTCGATGTCTCAAAGGCAAGTATATATTTATGAATGTACGTTCTCGACTTTGAAAGTAAGATATATGAATGGCATGTTTATTTATATCCACTCTGGGATGGGCCGGCGGGTCCTCTGAGGGTTTCGTAGCCTCTGGTGCGATTCCACGGATAATATGAGTTAACCACTCTGGGATGGACCAACGAGTCCTCTGAGGGTTCCGTAGCCTCTGGTGCAGTTCCATGGTTGATCATGCATGTATTGATGTGATGCTATGAGATTTAGTTATTCCGGAATACTAATCTTGAATTGATGAATTGACGGTTACCTTTACTTTATTGTCGAGGAGTATTGTATTTCATACTTGATATACTTGCACTAGCTATTCGACGGCTAACCCCTTTATGGGGAAATACTTTTTTATGTACTTGAGGTTCCAGGAGAGCGGACAGGCAGGTATCGGGTCGGCATGAAGATGATGGGCAAGCGTGATACTGTGTCTTATCTCCGGTTATGTTTTATGTTCCTCCATTCAGTGTTGTTGTACTGGAATGGTTATTGAATACTCGAGTATTGTTTTTCAGTTTCCTCGATGTTCCGGCCTGTGCTGCCGAGGTATTGATTTTGTGTTGTGATGTATTTGGATACATTGGATATGGTTTAAATACCCTTTGTATTGTCCTTCATTTCATTGTATTTGGACCTTCTCGGTCAAGTTTTATAGTTCCGCGTATGATTTGCCTTGTGGGTCCCACGGAGGGGCTCACGACGCTGTAATATACCCTTAATAACTTGGGGGTGTTACAGACAAACTATCAGAATTGCTGAATCCAAACCCATCTGAAGATGATGATGTACTATCTATTGCCGAGAAGTTCCATGAACTTATTCCTTTTGCCTCGACGATTGTCCGAATGGAGGCCGATAAGATAAAATATTTTTTCAAGAGGCTTAAACCCCGAATGAGAATGCAGCTATTGAATCATCACTGTACGACCCTGCCGGAGTTCATCGAGAGAGCTTTGGAATACGAACTTACCGCAAAGGAGATTTCCAAGAAGCAACCGCAGTCCAACAACAAGAAATTCAGGAACCAGAACCAGACTGACAGCAACCGGGGAACATTCAAGAGGCTCCAACCAGTGCCAAATTCTTCTGAACGACCACCCATGGCGTTGAAGCCAGCCGGATCGCAATGTCGAGCGGTCAGCCTATCTATTGTGTGTTATAACTGTGGAGACCAGGGGCACATCAATTCCAAATGCAAGAGGCCATCTGTCGCATGCCATACTTGTGGGAAGAATGGACATCATGCTCATTATTGTAAGAATGGACCAGGACGTACTCTAGCATCATCTCATGCTCCAGTTCAGTCTTCTGTCCAGGACCCTGTACCTCCATCCGCTTCTTATCAGACTACCGGGGCAAACAGATGGATGGGCCGTGGAAACCAAGCTGGTACATCTGGTATCAGGACTGCAAAACCCAGAGTCTACGAGATGAAGAAGTCCGACGATCCCGAAACCAGCATGATTGCAGGTACTCTCGAGATCCGATATCAACCCGTCTGTATTCTTTTTGATACGGGTGCTTCACACTCCTTTTTATCTGTTTTTTGTTTAGGTCGTTTGCAATTAGATCATGTTACCAATTGTGAACCTTATGTAATTGGTCTACCCGATGGTAGAAGAATTGTTGGGAATTGGGAAGTGCAGAACTGTCCGATTCGTATGAACGACCGTGAGTGGTTGTCAAATATGATTGTGGTCGATTTACCTAAAGATGATGTGATCTTGGGTATTGATTGGATGGATCGTCATGATGCCATACTTAGTGTCCGCAAATGGATAGTGAGCATAGCAGCTGACGATGGTGTTGAGTGCATTTTGTAGGGTGATAATCCCAGCCGTTCCGGGAGAGTCATCAGCGCTATGAAAGCAGTGAAACTACTTAATCTAGGGTGTATTGGTTATTGGTGCTATATGACCAAAACAGCAGATCGATGAGCTGAACTAGCCGATATTCCGGTAATCCGAGACTACCCCGATGTATTTCCAGATGAGTTGTCGGGTATACCTCCACATCGTGAGGTAGAGTTTAATATTGAATTAGAGCCAGGTACGTCCCCGTTTTTGAAAGCACCGTATCGTATGGATCTGACTGAGATGCAGGAATTGAAGAACCAGCTTGAGGATTTGACAAAATTATATTCGACCTAGTGCGTCCCCTTGTGGAGCACCAGTGATATTTGTACGAAAGAAAGATGGATTTCTGCGTTTGTGTATTGATTTTCGTGAGCTGAACAAGGTGACCATTAAGAACAAATATCCATTGCCTCGTATTGATGATTTATTAGACAAACTTCAGGGAGCTGCTGTGTTTTCCAAGATCGACTTGAGGTCCGGTTATCATCAGCTAAGGATTCGTGAGTCTGACATTTCGAAGACCGCTTTTCGTACTCACTATGGGCATTATGAGTTCGTAATGATGCCTTTTGTACTGACTAATGCACCAACAGTATTCATGAAGTTGATGAATCGGCTCTTTATTAATTATTTGGATCACTTCGTAGTCGTTTTTATTGATGGTATTTTGATTTACTCTCGCGATCATGAAGAGCATGAGCATCATCTCCATCAGGTTCTCGATGCGTTGAGGCGGGAACAGTTTTATGGGGAATTTTCCAAATGTGAGTTCTGGATGCGCGAGGTTATCTTTCTAGGCCATATGATATGAGTTGATGGGGTGAGAGTAAACCCACAGAAGACAGAAGCTATCCAAGATTGGCTACCACTAAAGAACGTGAAGGAAGTACACAGTTTCTTGGGACGAGCAGGTTATTACCGACGGTTCGTGGAAGGTTTTTTCAAGATTGCCCAACCAATGACTAATCTGTTGAGAAATGATAAGAAGTATTTGTGGTCAGAGGCATGTCAGTGGAGTTTCGGTGAACTCAACAGTCGATTGATTTCAGCACCTATTTTGGTTCTACCATAAGGAACAGAAGGATTCGTGGTGTATAGTGACGCGTCAAGACAGGGCCTTGGATGTGTGCTTATGCAGAACGGGAAGGTGATTGTAACGCCCCAAAAACCATCCGGGATATTACAGCGTCGTGGGCCCCGCGCCGAACCCACCAGGCTAAAAACCAGTTTCAAAAACGTTTCCAACATGCCAAAGAGGCAAAGATGATAATATTTTAAATAATTTTCAAAAATCCATATTCCAAATACCGTCACAAAATAACATCATTTAAAAGTTCAAGGCCAAACGCTAAAACTCAATAGTTTCAAAATGTACGTTAGGCCACTGTAGCTCACAAGTCGTCCAGGAATAAGTCTAGAGGGAGGGGTGAATAGACTTATTGAAACTCTTAAACTCTTTTTCACGAAGAGTAAGTTTCTCAGCTGATAGATATGCGGAAATCAGCTGATGACGAAATCAAGACTAAGCAATGGAACAATAATGAATGAATGCAACAGTTAAATATGATGCTGAAAACAGTAAAACACACAGGCAATTTATAGTGGTCTCAGAGGTGGGGTAATCCTCTACTAATCCACTTTTCTCCAAACCAGTTGGAGATGAATCCACTATAATTCTCAACCAGTGATATTACAGTGATTCTACTACTTAGCTACAACAACTTCCAACCAGTGGAAATCACGTCGTTGCAACTTCTCTTTGACTGCCTAGCACCACTTGATTCTTCAAATCCTTGGATGCCTATCATTCTCGCAACTTCAACCAGTGAAGTACCCCGAACTCAGGTTTTAAGACAAGAGTGTTTGTCTTCTCCAACTAAGAGCTTTCTTCAAATAAGAACTTCGAGTACTGCTCTTTTCACGATGCTATGTGATTGCTTTGATTGCTTTGATAACTTTGATCGCTTGAGAGTTTTGTTCGCATCGTACTGCTCATCTTCAAATCTTCGGATATATAAGTGTCGATCCTTGAGCATTCTTCATAGCCGTTGAAAATCTTGTAACAAATCCGTCCGTTAGAGAAATAGACTTCTTTGTTTATTTTTCTGAATGTTGCAAGGCTGGATTCCCATATTTTAATCCATCTTTCGACCGTTGTGAAGACTTTGCATGTGAGGCGCCGCTTCTTTTGAATATAATAAGAATAAGGTCTTCAGTGGTAGGTCTGGATGAATTATTTAATTCATATCCTTGCGGGAATCTCTCCAATTTGTCTCTTCACACTTGCATGTGACTTTCCGTAATATTTGACTATTCAACGCATGCTGACGTGGACTTGGAGTACTTTACTGATCTCTTATAAGTCAAGTTGGCTGATGTACAATCATCTTCTCTGCAGTTTAGACTTCTCTGTCGATGACTGTTTGAGACTCGCCTGATCAGATGACTTGTCTGAAGTCTTCTGACTTGAAGAATTTTGACTTGTCTGATGGTCAGACTTCAGATGACTTAGTCTGCTGATCACTTGACTGCAGTCTGGTCAAACATCTCTGATGATTTTTGTTGACCAGAACTTCTCTGATTTGACTCGGCTGTACTTCTCTGATGTACTTATCTGTACCTTTGTACTTAGCCGATTTGAGCCTAACTTATTTGGCCTATAGAAGATACTCATTTGGTTCTTCTTTACATTTTGCCAAGTATTTAACTTAACACAATTTGGCCTATGGAAGATACTCATTTGGTTCTTCCTTACATTTTTGCCAAGTAATAAACATTTGAATTATAATAATGACATCATCAAAATCTAACAAGTATTCCTAACCAATTCCCCCTATTTTGATGATGGAAAAACTCAAGCAAATTATTCAAATCAATAGGTTTGCACTTGAGTGCAAGACACAAACTAAAATCAGTCTTGTTTTGAGACAACTGGGAATTGTCGTTCAAAAGACTGTTATATTAATTTTTCTGTATTGTATTACAAGTACATGGCTTTCAATGATAAAAATACAGGAAAATTATAAGTACAAAATTTACATAAAAAGATATGAATACAATTCATCTGCCTCTGCCTCTGCGAATAGGCTGCTTGGAGGATCTGAGAATCTTTGCACCAATAGGCCTTTTCTTGATAGGGGCAAGGCCGTACTTCCTCCTGACTACAAGTGTAGCAAAATCTTATTCTTCTTGGGAAGATAACTTATGCTCTTCACACAACTTCTTTATCTTCCTTTGCAGCGCTAATTCATCCAGTTCATTATTTGGTAGAGTGGGCGGATCTTTAGGTCTGAAGGGAGGAATCATGGGGTATGCATTACATTCCTTAGCGTATTTTAGCAGGATGGACCAGAGTTTTGGATGTGCTGAATCCATAAAGTTAATGAAGGTCTTCTGTGGGGAGCAATTTACATCCTGGAGTAACTCCCAGATGTAAACATCTTTGATGAACTTTTTCTTTGCAGATCCCCACATTGGTGCAGCTTGGACAGGAAGAAAGTCTTCAACATACCACAACTCTTTGCCTTCCCATTCTAGAGTAGGCTCTTCCCCAGATCTGATCCTCCTTCTTTTGGATGCAGGGTGATCATCAGTCTGCTCTTGGTCAGCTTCTCCTTTCCTCTTTGCAGATGATGTCCCAGCTGCAATTAATTGGACATCTTGCTTCTTCTTCGTCCTCACCTCTTGACTTCCTCTTACTTCCCCCTGCCTGCTACCTTCCCTTTTTAACCTCTCTTCCCCCTTTTTTCCAACATCAACCAGGATGGTCAATTGCTGCTCCACTCTATGCATCCAGTCAGACATGCCAAAGGGCATTCTGTTGTTTGTAGAAGGAGGTGGTTGAGGGATATTTCGCTGCAGCAAGGTGTCAATTTTGGCATTAATGGACTACAGGTGAGGAGTGACTTGTGAAGCAAGCAGCTCTCCAATAGTGTCTTTTACAATATGTCGGATCAGCTCAGTCATCACAGGTGTAATGTGTGATGTCTGCGGAGAGTGCTCGCCTGAGCCTTCGACGCCTGCAGGTAGGTGTGCGGATGACCCACCTGTCTGCATACTCCTGTCTGCAGCTGGCTTACCAGATGGGGTATGCTCTGGGGTCCCCGATCTGGAATCCTCAGCTAGGTCTGCATCTAGGCTGGTATAGCGGGCAGGTGCCCCAGCCTTGTCTGATGCAGCTACTTTTTCTGCCTCCTTTTCTTTTTCCTTCTCCTTTTCTCCTTCTTCCTTTTCCTTCTCCTTTTCTCCTTCTTCCTTTTCTTCTTTTTTTCTCTCAGCCTCCTTTTCACCTCCATCTCCTTTATTTTCATCATCATCATCATCATTCTCATCATCATCATCACCTTTTTCTTCATCATTATTTTTATCATCTTTATCTTCATCATCATTTTCTTCTTTTTCTTCTTCTGCTTCTTCTTGGTCCACCTCCTCTCCTTCTTCTTCTCCTTCATCTTCCAATTCTTCTGTTTTTTCAACTAGATAATTTTCTTCATCTTTTTCTTTTTCTACTTCCTCCTTTTCTTCATCTTATATTATAATAACTTCTTCTTTTTCTTCTTCTTCCACCACTTCTTCTATTCTCACTTCTTTTCAACTACTTCTCCATCTCCATTCAACGATCCATCAAACACGCTAGCCATAATAAGATGGATGAGCTGGTCCATGTTTGTTTTAAAATTGGACATGAACGAGCCTTCCTGAAGTAGCAAACAAAGATATGTCTCATTACAAAAATGGGTGAGCAGATCTTCTGTATCCTGGGGATAGTCCCAGCTACTCCCTTCAATCAAGGTTTGAAGTTGAGAGAATGGAACGGTTTTGAGAGTTTTCCATTCCTCAAAGATTTCTACAAAAGAATGTTTTAGAGCATGGGTTTTTACAATTAAAAGTTGCTCTATAGACAGGTTAAAACTGTTATGTTCAAGTAGATTAAACGTGTAATTGGCTTCTGGAATTGAAATAATTAAACCTGCCTCTTCTTACTCTGTTGCAAAAAGAGGGGTTAGAACTGGTACTATTTGTGTCTCCAGGCTGGAGGGATCAGGCTGATCCTCCAAGAGAATGGGTTCAGGTGTAGCAAATCGATATGACTGCTCCTCCTCATCAAATAAGCGCCTGGGTCATTTGGGAGAGGGTTCTGGTGAGGAATGAATTATGGAGGGCTCACCAAGGGCTGGTCCCCTTCTCTTAAAGCGAACAATAATAGGAGTGTTGTCTGACTCTGTATCAGACTGGGCTGCAGGTGAGTTGCGGGCTGCAGCCTGGTTGGACTCGTCTGAGGTTTCAGGGTATCTGTAGGTGGGTCCCTGGTCAGACAGCTCTTTTAGAATCTGGGCTGCTCTCCTTCCGCCTCCTAGTCTCCTTAGCGTTTCTTGGTCTAGATGACCAAGTCTCTGATTGATGTGGAAGGGGTCAGTGTTTCCCTTTGCCACACCAAGTTTCTCCAAAATCCAACTAAGCTGCATTCCGAATGCCAGCTTGGATTTAAATTTCTTCTCCTCAACAAGCCATTCGGCCTTGTTGACCTCACGCACCAATTGCCTGTAGATATAATCTATCCAGTCAATTGGTTCGTCTTGAATCAGTGCTCCTAGCACCATAAACTTAGCTGACGACAGTTGGTCGTAGCTACCGGCTATCCCCATCATTATCTTGTTGGTTATATCCAACACATAGCGATACTCCTTCTTTATTTCACTCCTCTTGGCGGTTAGCTTCAGTTTCTCTGGTTGGTCGACCGCCTTGATCTTCAGCCAAGTATCGGCTGCGCCCTACTTAAGGGCTTCGACCGCCACACCGCGGTTTTTCATCCCAAATGTTTTTCCGATTATCTACGGCGAGATGTCCACTTGGATTCTGCAGACTGTGCTCCGAATCCCCAATTCGATCACTCGGGCCTCTCGTAAGAACGCAATCACGGCATCCTTAAACAGGTGCTTGGGGCTGATGTCCAAGAATGGGTAGATCCCATTCATCTTCATCGCTCGAATGAGGTTGAGCACGTCGTTGTTCTCCAGATTTGTTTCCAGGAGTCCTTCAAAATCGACGACCATAGAGAAGATGATCTGGTCCTTGACTGCCTTCAGATTCACGCCTTCAAAGTAGGATTCCATTTATGCAAAATAAGCGATTTCTTAGTGTATTGAGGGTTCGATAGGATTTATGCTTTGAAAATTAGGGTTTCGAAAGTTTTGGTGAAGGTAAAGTGAAAGGGCTTTTCCCGTCCTTAAAAGGAAAATGGAACGACGTTTGTAATTAAATATTCATTTATTTTAATCGGTGGTCCATCTTTTGAGGATTTTTAAAATTCAAATTTAGTAATCGGTGGTCCAGGTTTTGAGTTTGAAAATGGACGGTTGGATTTTAATTGGTCACAGTGGAGGTCGATTGAACTTGTGGTTGCCACGTGTATTTTAAGCATATAGTATTATGCCACTTGTGATCCAAAAAGTAATATGATATTATACAAATAGCAGATAATAATATAATATTCAAAAGTCGATTAGGTTTAGAAAACTTAGCTGGTTGACCGTTAACTGTTGACTGCTCTGCATCAGGTGAGTTGACTCCTTTGACTTCTCGCCTGTGGTTTGATCAGCTAGGTTCCTTCGTTTGTCCTTCGTCTTCTTGTCTACATTAGGTAGGGTCAGATTCCTACGATCAGCTTAGTCTGTCCTTTGTCTGATCTGCTTCAGCTAGCTTTTTCCTCTGTACTAGATTCCCAATCTAGTAGTCCAAGTTCCCTGCTTAGCTCTAAAAACCTTTCTTCTGGCAAAGGTTTGGTGAAAATATCAGCAATTTGGTAGTCTGTGCTGACTCTTTCAACTCTTACTCTTTTGTTAAGCACGTGATCTCTTATGAAGTGATGCTTAACATCAATGTGCTTGGTCCTTGAATGCAATATCGGGTTGTTGGTTATTGCAATAGCACTGTTGTTGTCACACCAAATGGGAACTTCATTGGCAATAATGTTGTAGTCCCTTAGCTGTTGTCTGATCCATAAGATCTGGGCACAACAACTACCTGTAGCTAGGTATTCTGACTCTGTGGTGGAGATAGAGTTAGAAACCTGCTTCTTGCTAAACCAGGATATTAGTCTGGTTTCTAGGAATTGACACGTTCCACTAGTGCTTTTCCTATTTATTTTGCATCATGCGAAATCTGCATCTGAATATCCTGATAGCTCGAAGTTATCGTCCTTAGGATACCATCGTCCAACATTGATCGTAGACTTAATGTATTTGATTATTCTCTTGGATACATCTTGGTGAGACTGCTTTGGCTTGGATTGAAATCGTGCGCATACTCATACGGCATAAGATATATCTGGTCTGCTTGCAGTGAGGTATAGCAATGATCCAATAAGTCCTCTGTAGTGGGTTGAATCCATTGATATGCCTCCCTCATCTGCATCTAGGTGAGTACTTGTCCTCATAGGAATTCTTACTGGTTTAGCTGATTCCATTCCAAATCTCCTGATTAGATCTCGGGTATATTTGGCTTGATTGATGAAAAATCTATTTTCCATCTGCTTGACTTGTAATCCAAGAAAGAAGTTAAGCTTTCCCATTATACTCATCTCAAATTCTCCTTGCATGAGATTTGAGAATTTCTCACACCGCTCTTGGTTGGTTGAGCCAAATATAATGTCATCCATATATATCTGAACTATTAATATGTGGCCTTCGTGTTCCACTCTGAATAGGGTCTTGTCCACTTTCCCTTTGCAGAAACCGTTCTTCTCAAGAAATACAGATAAGGTTTCATACCAAGCTCTTGGTGCCTGCTTGAGTCCATATAGAGCTTTCAATAGCTTGTAGACTTTGTCTCCTTTGACAAATCCTGGGGGTTGCTCCACATAGACTTCTTCTTCTAGGATTCCATTAAGAAATGCACTCTTTACATCCATCTGATAGACTTCAAAATCCTTGAATGCAGCATATGCGAGGAATAGTCTGATGGCTTCTAATCTTGCAACAGGTGCATAGGTTTCATCAAAATCTATTCCTTCACACTGTGCATATCCTTTAGCAACAAGTCTGGCTTTATTCCTAACAACAGCTCCATCTTCGTCGCTTTTGTTTTTGTACACCCATTTGGTGCCAATAACTTTCTTATGATCTGGTCTGTCTGTTAGTTCCCAAACATTGTTCCTTTCTATTTGTTCAAGCTCCTCTTGCATGGCATTGATCCATAAATAGTCTTACAAGGCTTGCTCTGTTGTCTTGGGTTCTATTTGGGAAATGAAGCAAGAAAACATTGCCATTCCTGCGGGTAGAGTAGACTGTCTTGTCTTGACTCCATCATTCAGCTTCCCAATGATCTGTTGGATAAGATGATCTTTAAGACACTTAGGGATGTCTTCTTCTTCAGGGTCTGTTCCCCCTGTAGATTTGCTCTGGTGGATTTCCTCTCTGTCTGCATCAGCTTGGAACTGATCTCCTTGGTCTGCAACTGGTTCAGCTACCGTCTTGTCATCTGCAGGTTGGGATCTGGTCTGGTCTTCAGATGAGTCTTTATCAGCTACAGTTTGATCTTCATCAACAGCAACTGGATTAGGTAGGTTTGGTGGTCCTGTCTGATCTGCAGTTGGGTCTTCATCAGCTACAGATGGGTCTTCAGGCTGATCTGCAGATGAGTCCACCATTTCTGTGTCATGTACAATGACTTCTTCGAGGGCTGCGGATTTGAGCTTATCCTCAATGAGTTCTACTTGTTTCCTATACTCAATGGTAGATTCATCAAATACAACGTGAGGTGTTTCCTCCACAACTAAGGTTCTTTTGTTAAAGACTCTATATGCCTTGCTTCTTTGTGAATATCCCATAAAGAGACCGTCATCAGTTTTTGCATCAAAGGCATTTAGTTGGGTTTTACCATTGTTTTGGATGAAATACTTACAACCAAAAATATGAAAATAAGCAACTGTAGGTGTCCTGCCATTCTAAACCTCATAGGGAGTTTTGCCATGTCTCCCTACTATCATACTCCTATTCTGATTATGGCAAGCTGTGTTGACAGTTTCAGCCCAGAACCTCTTGGGCAGGTCTGCTTCTGCAATCATGGACCTGGCTGCTTCCTTTAAGGTTTTGTTTCTTCTTTCGGCAACACCATTCTGCTGGGGGGTCCTGGCTGCAGAGAGCTCATGCTGGATTCCATTCTGATCGCTGTAATCAGTGATCGCCTTGTTGAGAAATTCACCTCCTCTATCTAATCTGAGCTTGATGATTGAGAGGGATTTCTCATTTTGGATCCTTCTCAGCAGCTCAGGTAGCTTGGTCAAGGTTTCACTCTTCTTATACAAGAAGATAATCCATGTGTACCTTGAGTAGTCATCCACTACTACTAGAGCATGCTTTCTGCCACTTAGAGTCCTCGGCTTGATAGGGCCAAATAGATCTATATGAAGTAGATCTAAGATCCTCGATGTGAGAGTTGTAGGCTGGACTGGCTTGAATGATGCTCTGGTCTGCTTTCCTTTCTGACACGCATCACAAAGAGCTTCCTTCTTGAATGCTTCTTTTGGAAGTCCTCTGACCAGCTTCTGAGAACTAATCTTGTTGATGGCTTTGAAATTCAGATGACATAATATTTTGTGCCACAACCATCCATTCTCAGCTATTGTCTTAGATAGAAAACAGGTATTAGGGGTTCCTGTGTTCCAATCTATCATGTAGACATCTCTCCTTCTGAATCCTTATAGCTTCACTTCTCCAGATAGGATATCTATCACCATACATTTCCAAATGGTGAAGACTACTAGATTCTTTTCATCACAAAACGGGCTTATGCTCAGGAGATTATACTTGAGCCCTTTGACATAGTGAACTTTGGATATAATGATATTTCCTTCGTGCAGCTCTCCAAAGCCCTTTATTTGTCCTCTAGAGCTATCTCCAAAGGTTACGTCTAGAGCTCTTTCTTTGGTATATTTTGTCAGCACCTTCTTGTTCCCGGTCATGTGCCTCGAGCATCCGGAATCTACAAACCATTCTTCACCTCCAAAGTTTTAGTTTGTGGAGATGTGGTAGTAGTCCTTCCACCTTTTCTGCAATCATACAAGCAGAGATTTAGGTACCCAAATCTATGTGGATCCTCTAGGGTTAGATGGTTTCCTGGAGAATTGATTTCTCCTTGGATTGTGAAAATTGTTGTTATTACCCCTATAAGGTGTGTAAGGTCTGGGTCTATATCCTCTGTTAGGATTGTATACCGGATATGTCTCATAATATTGGTAGTGTGGGCCATTTCTAAACCTTGGCTGAGACCATTTATTAAATCTTTGAGGTCTCCACACTTGCTCATTTTGAAAATTAGGATAACCTTGAGGTTTCCATTTGCCCCTCCTATTTTGAAATCTATTTTTGGGGAGTTTTTGATAATAATGGGCATGTTGTCTGGGCTGCTGCTTCTGCCTTGGCCATTGCCTAGTCGCTTGTCTAGGTGGCTTCCTTGTATACCTTGGCTACAGCCTAGATTTGTGACTTGGTTGTTGCCTATTTTTAAATACAGGTTTGTATATAGGCTCAGCAGACGAGACAATTGTTTCTCCCTTGATGTAAGTGGTTTTAGAACTAGAGGGAGTGTGAGGATCATATCCGAGGCCTGATCTGGAATATAGTGGCCTTTTATTAGTACACAGTTCGTCCACAGTTAGAGACGCCTTCAGGGAGGTTATTTCCTGCGCCTGAGTCTTATTTACCTGAGTCAGTTTAGTAAATTCGGCTTTGACATGAGCAAGTGCAGCTGATTTTTCACTATTCAAAACAGTTAATCATTTTATCTCGGCTGTAGTGACATCAGCCTGGTTTTTCAAGTTAACTGCAGCCTGGTTTTCAAAATCAGATTTTACTTTATTCAATTCTAGGCTGAGTTTTTCAAAATCATTTTTTAGTTGCCTATTCTCATTTTGCAGCTGAGTCTTCTCGGCTGATACAGATAGGGGTGCAGATTTTAGTGTCTCAAAGTCTTTAAGTAGCTGATTTACAGATTCGTGCAAGTTCATATCTTGTGACATGGCTGAACTATTATTTGAAATAGAGGGTTTTGATGTTACCTCTTCATCAGCTAGGTTAGCCATCAGGCAATCATACTCTTCATCATCATCAGAGAAGAATCCGCTGCTAGACCTTACACGCTATTGATCTTCTCCGATGAGGGCCTTCCTTCGGTCTTCTTTTCTGCTCACCTCCTTCTTGCTCTCGTCCTTCTTAAGATCAGGACAGTCGATTTGAATGTGTCCCGTCTTATGGCAGTTGTAACACTCCACCTTCCAGCTTCCGGCTTTTTGGTTTCTTCTGGGATTCTCCTTATAATTATTTTTATATTTGGAGTAATTCTTCCTGAAGTTGTTGAACCTTTGCATGATGAACGCCATTTCTTTCTCGAAATCGAGTGGATTTGGAGGTTTAACTTCAGATAGGCTTTTGGCGGGAGACTCGGCTGCAAATGCTATTCCCTTCTCTGCAGGCTCGTTTGATGATGAACTTGGGAGTTCGAATTCATAAGCCTTCAGGTCAGAGAATAGTTCTTGAATCTTGATTTTATTGAGGTCTTTGGATTCCCTTATGGCTACCGCCTTCATATTCCACTCTGGGTTGAGTGATCTCAGAACCTTCAAGGCCATCTCCCTGTTGCCATAGGATTTTCCCAGAGAATTGATTTCGTTGATGATCTCTGTGAACCTTGTGTCCACCTGGTCTATGGATTCTCCGGTCTTCATCTTGAAGTTCTCAAACTTCTGAGTAGCGATTGACAACTTGTTTTCTTTTATTAGCTCGGTACCTTCGCACATCACAGCAAGGGTATCCCAAATCTCTTTGGCATTTTTGCAATTTTTAATCTTGACCATTGTTGATTTGTCAAGGGTTTGGTATAGCACATCTCTGGCACGGTTATCTAGGTTGGCCAGCTTTTGTTCTTCTGGGGTCAGCTTCGTCCTCTTCTTTGGGATCTTTTCAGGTTTCCCAGCTGCAATCTCCTCAGGAGTGTTGTCCTTCTCGAATATGAACGGGTCGTCCTCTATGATACAACACATGTCATCATGGATTGAAGATAAGTGTGCCTGCATCCTTATCTTCCAAAGATCATACTCGTCAACTGAAAACACAAGTAATATAGAATGCATGTGTTCCATTTTACAATGAGAGCTTAAAAAATATATATTCTCGATATATGGATCTGGTTCGTGAAATAAATGAACCAACCTCTCTGATACCACTTGTAGGTCACAAGTTGTCCAGGAATAAGTCTAGAGGGGGGGTGAATATACTTATTGAAACTCTTAAACTCTTTTTCACCAAGAGTAAGCAATGGAACAATAATGAATGAATGCAATAGTTAAATATGATACTGAAAACAGTAAAACACGCAGGCAATTTATAGTGGTCTCAGAGGTGTGGTAATCCTTTACTAATCCACTTTTCTCCAAACCAGTTGGAGATGAATCCACTATAATTCTCAACCAGTGATAAATATTACAGTGATTCTACTACTTAGCTACAACAACTTCCACCCAGTGGAAATCACGTCGTTGGAACTTCTCTTTGACTACCTAGCACCACTTGATTCTTCAAATCCTTTGATGCCTATCAGTCTCACAACTTCAACTAGTGAAGTACCCCGAACTCATGTTTTAAGACAAGAGTGTTTGTCTTCTCCAACTAAGAGCTTTCTTCAAATAAGAACTTCGAGTACTACTCTTTTCACGATGCTATGTGATTGCTTTGATTGCTTTGATAACTTTGATCACTTGAGAGTTTTTTTCGCATCGTACTGCTCATATTCAAATCTTCGGATATATAAGTTTCGATCCTTGAGAATTCTTCATAGTCGTTGCAAATCTTGTAACAAATCTGTCCATTGGAGAAATAGACTTCTTTGTTTATTTTTCTGAACGTTGCAAGGCTGGATTCCCATATTTTAATCCATCTTTCGACCGTTGTGAAGACTTTGCATGTGGGGCGCCGCTTCTTTTGAATAGAATAAGAATAAGGTCTTCAGTGGTAGGTCTAGATGAATTATTTAATTCATATCCTTGCGGGAATCTCTCTAATTTGTCTCTTCACGCTTGCATGTGACTTTTCGTAATATTTGACTATTCAACGCATGCTTGACGTGGACTTGGAGTACTTGGCTGATCTCTTATAAGTCAAGTTGGCTGATGTACAGTCATCTTCTCTGCAGTTTGAACTTCTCTGTCGATGACTGTTTGAGACTCGCCTGATCAGATGAATTGTCTGAAGTCTTCTGACTTGAAGAATTTTGACTTGTCTGATGGTCAGACTTCAGATGACTTAGTCTGCTGATCACTTGACTGCAGTCTGGTCAAACATCTCTGATGAATTTTTGTTGATCAGAACTTCTCTGATTTGACTCGGCTGTACTTCTCTGATGTACTTATCTGCACCTTTGGACTTAGCCGATTTGAGCCTAACTTATTTGGCCTATAGAAGATACTCATTTGGTTCTTCTTTACATTTTGCCAAGTATTTAACTTAACACAATTTGGCCTATGGAAGATACTCATTTGGTTCTTCCTTACATTTTTGCCAAGTAATAAATATTTGAATTACAATAATGACATCATCAAAATCTAACAAGTATTCCTAACAGCCACCACTTGAACGTACCTGTTGTGCGGCGACTTATATGCCTCGACGGCAATCGGTAACAAGGCCGAGCGACCGAGTCCACAACCGGGCACGCTACGGCGAACTTGCCTAAATGGATATAACTGTCCACCTTCAAGCATCCAGCGATCGACTCCCAAGGCGATCGCCTTTTGACACCTAGCGATCGACTCTGGTGCCCGATCGAGGAGGACCGGCATATGCCACGTTCAAGGCCATCGTCCGTCAAAGTCTACGAAGACTGGATCTCAAAGCAGTGCCCATGTGCTGATCCGCGAAAGACGCCGCAGAACATGGATCGTCGATCACAGCCTGTCACCACCTTATCACCTACCGACAGACCCGCCGAAAGGTACGAGGTGGGACAGCCCGTGACAGCGACTCAGACGCATGCAGACTTCTCATTGGACCGCACAGCTATCTGCCAGCAACTCCTGCAGACTTTAAGGAGACCAGCCCATGTGCTAAAGACGATCGCCCGCTTATCATAATACAGCAGAGGCGATCACCCAGCAACTCCCAGTGCTATAAATAGAGCACCTCCAGCAACTGGAGAAAGGTTTGAAAATCAGTTCCCAAATTGGTTCTCCACTCAGTTCAGACATTCAGAATACTATTCACGGAAATACATACAAACGTATACTCTTTAATGCTCTCGGCTTCTTCTCAAAAATCTACCTCAAGATTTCTCTCTCAGCACCTTTCATAGACGGTCGGCAGAGGCAAGAACTCCCCGCAGTACAGATTCGAAGAGACTCGCAAGCCCAGGAGCTCATACATACAGCTAATACACACCGTGAGAGACCGACGATTTCTCACGGTCGTCACAGCACATCAACGTTGTTACAAGAACTCACAGAGCATCACGTCTGGTTCTTTCGGCAATCTTCACGCTCGATAGCTAAGATAACTAGGGTCTTTACACTCATTGTAATTGTACTCTTACATTAATATTTGTACTCCAAAGTATTCGTATTAATAATATGTCGCGAGAGCATTCAAGCTTGGGACTAACAACCCCGACAAATCTTGTGTTATTTACTTCTCCCACGGAAATGTTCTCGCACCTTGTTTGCTACTCATCCATTCCAGCAGTATTCATCTCCGGATAATATTTTGGGTAGCAACAATTGGCGCTAGAAGGAGGGGCGATCTTAACCTTCATTTTTATTCCCACCGTCCCGAAGAACACTCACTGTTCTCGGGGCATATACTTGAAGTGACACTCACTGCTCTTCAAAGAAAGCCTTCAGAATCATGACGTCCGCCACTACATCGAAGAGAGCCACTCTCCGAACCGCTGGACATCACATCCCGGCTCGATCCGAGCCCCAGCCGACGACAGAGGGAAGCCGCGGCGATGCGAGACTCTCGATCCCGCACCTGAGGGACGGCCCCAGCCTTTCACTCGACCAGTTCCAAACCGCGGAACAGATCGAGGAGGATATGGCCATCATGAAGGAGTGACGGAGAGCATGCGCGACGCCCGCTATAACTCCCTCGGCCATCCGCCGCGTGGGCAAACGGAAGTTCAAGGGGCTACTGAGCGAGCGATCGTCAAAAAGCCCTGATTCGCGAGAAAAGGCTCTCGCAAGGCCGGACGGTTCCATATTTAGTCGGTTGGGAAGCGATCCATCATGGCGACCGGGGCATTATGGCCCCAACCGCGAGACGACAGAATCTGAATCCGTCACCAGGAGTTCGGATTACCCGACTCCCAGCCGAACACAGGTCAGCCGTCTGGCTCCCACTCCGAATGCCAGGGGGTCAGTTCTTGATTGCCTTGGCTCCCGCTCCGAGCGCCTAGCCGTGAGCCGCCAGGCCGCGGCGATGGCCGCTATGCAATGCCAGCTCGACGAGATGAAAGCGCTCCTAGATACTGGGGCAAGCTCCAGCAGAAAGATCATCGGACCGACCGAGCCACTCGTGGTCCACACCGAGCTTGCCCCCGTACAACCAAGGATAACCCCTACCAAGACACATTTGGAGATCGGACCCCGAAACCCACCTAAGCAAGTTCCGGATCTACATGACCAGGTGTGGGGCATCACATGCAACCAAGTGCCGAATCTTCCCTTTAACATTGGGCGAGTTGGCCCATAGGTGGTACGTCTCACTACCACCGCGATCGATCATCTCCTTTGAGAAACTGGCGTGTGACTTCACGTCATACTTCGCCGCCAAGGTCGCCAGACCAGAAGGCCCCCACCGCATGATGAAAATCAGGCAGGGGGAAGACGAATCCGATGCAGTTTATATCGACCGGGTGGATGAAATTGTCCTCACCGGCGAGCCCATCAGCGACGAGATCGCTCTCTACTCAGTCCTAGGGGGATTCTACGGTCATTCGCCCATGTTTAGGCATCTCACGAAGGACATCCCCCCAACATACGCGATCTTCCGCGCTAAGGCTGCCGACTTTCTGGCCAGGCAGAAGCTGCTCGCCCTCCGCCTAGGCGAAAGAATGCCACCTCCTGAACAAAAGGCGACGATCGCCAAAACCAAGAAGGCGGTCGCCAAGCCACCCGGAGATCTCAAGGCCTTTGAGGATGTGGAAGCCCATCTCCTCCACAAGTTCAACCGAACTCTGGCCCACATTTTTTACGCCATCAAGGGGCGCGAACCGCTAAACAAGCCAAAGGCGATAAGTGACCACGGTCATCTGGACCATAATCAATATTTTGCCTACCACAAGAGTCCCGGCAACATCACCAACCAATGTCGCGACCTCCTCAGACAACTCTGGAGATTGTTCGAAGAGGGCAAGTTGGATAATTTATTGGCTTAGCCAGAGCCCCACCAATCTCCCAACTCAGTCGCCCGAGTCGAACGCGAACAGGCCGGAAAGCTCATACGAGCCGACCCCTCGATCAACCTCGGCGACCGTATCTACATGCTTCAATCAAAAGGAGGTAACTTCGGAAGTCTCTCCCCGATTTCCCGCCTCATCAAACCAAAGGCTACTGCCTGAGCAAATGCTTCGAAAAAGAGGATGACTCGCTCGCCCTCTAAAGTTTTTCATCAACATGATGGACCTAGGCAGCGATCGCCTGCCCTAGCACAACGTATACCGTCGAGGATCGTCATCTGACATGATGGTTTGAGGTAGAAGAGTGCCGCCATGGTCGCAAAAATTGATTAACCCGACGATCCATCCATGCAAGGTTCATTGGGGCTTCGATCGCTCGCCCTTCGTTTAAATACGAGGCGGGCGTAGCCAAAGGATTCTCCAAAACAAATCATAGGATTACTCGCTCGCCCTCTAAAGTTCGTCATCTACATGAAGAACCTAGGCAGGCGATCTCCTCCCCTTACACAATGTATACCGTCGAGGATCGTCATCTGACTTGATGGTCCGAGGTAGAAGAGTGTCGACATGGTCGCGGAGGACGATGGAACCGTTCTTTGTGCCCGTGCAAGGTCCCTTTGGGCCACGATCGCCCGCCCTTCGTTTAAATACGAGGCCGGCGTAGTCTGAGGGCCCTCCAAAACAGATCTGTGGACACGATCGCACGCCCTCGAAGGTCTATCACTTAACGTGGTGGGTCCTTCACGGACAATGCGATGCGTCCCTCCCCCCATCTCAACGTATACCGTCGAGGGTCGCCATCTTTATGGCGGCCCGAGGTAGAAGAAGAGCTAACAAGCCGCGGACATGGAGTCAATTAATCCGACGCTGCCCCGCGCAAGGAATCTTCCAGACCAAGACCGCACGCCCTTCGTTTAAATACGAGGCGAGGCGCAGCCTATGGAGGACCCTCCCAATTAAGTGAGTCGCGAGAACTTAGCCATCAGACGGAATGTTGCTCGCGCACAAGACACAATCGTGGAGGTCGGTCTATCGAACTCCGCGATCGTGCACGGTTCCTCAAGACTGAGATGGACGGCCTTCCTCGAGGAATCGGCAAAATTGAAGACCGCTCACTCAACGATTTATTTTCGTCCCCTTACTTCCACTAAGCGAACAAACAGCAAGGGGGAAGTGCAGAGCTATATATACGACGATCGTCCCTATTCAATCACATACGGAAATGGGCATTTTTCAGATGTTTGTGCAGCGATCGAATTTATTGTAAAAGTTATCTATATGAGTTTATCAATTCTCTTAGAACTACGCACGCAACAATCTCTCCTCACACATTTGTACAAAGTCATGTAAAGACTCAGAAAAGCGATCATTCAAGTGATAAATCGAAGAAACAAACATTCATTTCATTACTTGAAGTATCAAAGTACATACACGGTCTCCCTAAGGCCTAAGTACTACAAAGGAAAGCTACAAAATTACAAAGACAAAAATCTAAAACAATAAGTACGAAGAGCCTCAGGCCCCTGCCTGGCCTTCGCTTTCAACTACTGGATCGGCCCGCGACCCTTCGCCAGCTTTTGGAGCTGCCTCCCCGTCTTCTGGAGTGTTAGGATGAACAAGGTTCGCCGGAGTCAGGTACCAGCTCAGATCCACGCCAATTTCCGAGAGATCCAAGATCGGCATGGAGAAGTCAGGATGAAGAGGGTGATCCAACGCATACGCCTTGAAGTTTTCAGCTAGAGGGCCGACCTCCATCCCTCCCTTCTTAGCAGCTCGGAGCGAGTCAGCGAACACCATATAATAGGCAAATTCACTGACAAACTCCACGTTGAGGAAGGGATCGGTCTCGGTCGCCTCTAGCTTCCCTTTCAACTCCGCAACCGCCTGTTGCGCACCTTGGAGCTTGGCCTCCTTAGCGGTCTTCTCTCCCCTCGACGCCGCCAGTTCGCTAGTCAGCCGAGCGACCGTCACCTTCAGTTGATCGGCCTCCTTCTCAGCGGCCGCGTGAAACCAACGGGCATCCGTCATCTAGTCCCGAAATCGGTCAACCGTCACTCGAGCTCGATCATAATTCTCTCTCACCAGCTCAAGGTCATGACTCGCCCACTTAGATGCATCCAGGGAGTCCTTCTCCATAGCCACGATCCTGTAGGCAAACTCGGTATTCTCTTTCCAAGCAGCCTCGAGATTTGCCTGGAGACGGGAAGTAGAAGGACGCCCTTTGAATTCTTGCACAGCCTGGGCAGCCATCGTCGCCGCCTGAAGAGAGAGAGCAAAAGCAGCCTGCATTGTATTCCCGGATCACTGACGAGCGATCGCATCTAAGTCGGTCGTCCAGGCCTTCGGCAGAGCAGAAACGGCCCGGTTGACATATAGCGGGACATCGCAGGCCTGGCGAGAAGATCGGCTCGCCAGAAAATCCAGCACCATCGGCGGGCAAGTTGGGTTAGTGCTGCGGATCCTGCATCAAACAACAAAAGGATTAACACATCTCCCACGCAAGTGACGAAAACTCAACAAACAAGCAAAGCCTACCTCTCGGCCCGCTCAGGATCGCGACCAAAGTATGGTTTCCCGCGAGGGATCTCAGCTTGGGTGATCGCCATCTCTCGCAAGAAAGCCGCAGAGGGCGTAGGCTCATCCACCGAGGGGACCGTGGTGATCGGAGGCGCGGCGATCGACATCTCACCGGTAGGGGCAGAAACTGGAGGTTCTCCCGACCTCTGCCGCTTGCGGTTCGTTCGGAGCCCCTCCTCCCGAGCTCCCCCCTCCGCTATGATCGGCTCCACGTTGGGCCTCACCTACGGAATGAGAGGTAACGCCACCGAAGGAACCCGAGATGACTTCTTCTGGCGAAGACGGCTCAGAACCCCGGGGTTCTACATGGCTATCTCCGATGGAGGCTCCAAGAAACGAGGAAAGTGGACCTCTGCAAATAAGAAACAATTAAGCAACGGTTAGACGTATTCTCCAAACAGGACGATCGCCAAGCAATGGAGATCATAGAAATTCATACCTGGGACCGAAAGATGTCTCGGGAAACGGAATAGCCGAGTAGACAACCAACGGCTCTCTTTGTTAATCCGGCGAGCGTCTAAGTCGTCATCCGGCAGACTTCGTATCCGCTCCCAGATGACCAGAAAATCGAAAGATAGCTCGTCGATCGCCGGAATGTGGAAACCTGCAAAAGCAAAACCAAATTAGATCAGTTCAGAACGTATCCGAACAAAGGGAGAGTCTGAAAAATTACCGGGATTCCTCTCCCGAAAGCCTGTGGGAATGTCCAGCTCGCCCATAGGATTGTCACTCGCTGAGGCCTTCCAGGCACCGGCGACCCAGAACCACTTCGCTGGATCACCCCGCACCTTGTTCGGGACTCCGAGGATCACCCGACCGGATCGGCCTTGAATATGATAGCCTCCGACCGACCCTTCTGAGCCGTCAACTTGAACAGATGGTTCATATCTAATGGCGAAAGAAGGCGGTACAGTCGATGACCGCCGAACAAGGCGAGAGCACAGATGACCCGGAGCTAGGCATTCAGCGTCAACTGAAGCGGCGCCACGTTCCAAGCATCCAGCAAATGGGAGACGGCGAACGACAGAGGAAACCGCAGCCCGGCCTCCATAATCGCTTCATTTACGGCGACCATGCCCTCCGACGGCTGATCGGCCCGTTCATTCTCCGCCGGCGCGAAAAGATTCACATCTGAAGGGACGTGATACCTTGTCCTCCAGACGGCCAGGTCCATCCTGGTCGCCGAGCTCCTTATCTGGACGAGGGACCATGGAGATCGCTGTGCAGCCCGAAACTGCGACCGCTTAGCAGGTTGATAAGGATGAGCGATCGAGTACTCCCGGTAATCGAATTTAGGAGACGGACCGGCCAACCTCTCCATGATTTCAGCAAAAGCCAAGTAGGCCTGACCAAAAGCACTATGGTGCTCCCAGTAGGCCCTCACCGCCGAGTCTCTCTCCGTTTGCGAGTGTCTTTTCTCAACCGCCGCCTCCCTGGCGGCGGCGGCTTCATTAAACAGTGCCTCGACTTCCGCGGGATCAATACCGGCACGGATAGCCTCGACGACCATCTCAAAATGGAATTCGGCGGAGGATCCTCTTCGATCAGCCGAAGTTCCGGCGACCGAGGTGGTGTCCTTTCCAGATGATGAAGGTACTCCAGACATTTTCGACAAGAAAAGTAGAAAATGAGTGTTTTCTTACCGAGGGTTTAGTCTATCGACGATCAGCAGTCAAAAGCTTCAGGAAAATCTTCTGCAATATTCCTCTTCTCCGGCAAAATCGCATAAAGGTTCTAAACACTGCAGCCCGGCCCCCTTTTATAGGAGAAGGCAGGGACTTCCGCACAATTAAGGAGAATATCAGGGGCCGAAGTGCAACCGTCACAATAAATGCTCCCTCGAAACCCGCATACACGCCATTTCGAGGGCACGCCAAGCGAGGAGTCATAACTGATCGTCGGTCTCCTCCAAAAGGAACCCGACACGTGCCCCGGAGACTTCTCCATATCCGCTGGCATTTCCCGCTCATTTCAGCGACCGACCAGGTCGTCCAAGTTCAAAACCAATCCACTCAAAGACGATCGCCAGTTCCGTATAATGCAGAGTCACTCGCCAAAGTTAAGCGATCGCCAGTAGAACCACCTCACCCCATGTTTCCAACATCGGAGAGAGCTGGGGGGCAATTGTTGTGTGGCGATTTATACGCCTCGACGGTAATCTGTAACAAGGCCGAGCGACCGAGTCCACAACCGGGCAAGCTACGGCGAACTTGCCTAAACGGAGATAACTGTCCACCTTCAAGCATCCAGCGATCGACTCCCAAGGCGATCGCCTTTTGGCACCTAGCGATCGACTCTGGTGCCCGATCGAGGACGACCGGCATATGCCACGTTCAAGGCCATTGTCCATCAAAGTCTACGAAGACTGGATCTCAAAGTAGCGCCCATGTGCTGATCCGCGAAAGACGCCGCAGAACATGGATCGTTGATCACAGCCTGTCACCACCTTATCACCTACCGACAGACCCGCCGAAAGGTACGAGGTGGGACCGCCCGTGACAGCGACTCAGACGCGTGCAGACTTCTCATTGGACCGCACAGCTGGCTGCCAGCAACTCTTGCAGACTTTAAGGAGACCAGCCCATGTGCTAAAGACGATCGCCCGCTTATCATAATACAGCAGAGGCGATCTCCCAGCAACTCCTAGTGCTATAAATAGAGCACCTCCAGCAACTGGATAAAGGTTCGAAAATCAGTTCCCAAATTGGTTCTCCACTCAGTTCAGACATTCAGAATACCATTCACGGAAATACATACAAACGTATACTCTTTCATGCTCTCGGCTTCTTCTCAAAAATCTACCTCAGGATTTCTCTCTCAGCACCTTTCATAGACGGTCGGTAGAGGCAAGAACTCCCTGCAGTACAGATTCGAAGAGACTCGCAAGCCCAGGAGCTCAAACATACAGCTAATACACACCGTGAGAGATCGACGATTTCTCACGGTCGTCACAGCACATCAATGTTGTTACAAGAACTCACAGAGCATCACATTTGGTTCTTCCGGCAATCTTCACGCTCGATAGCTAAGATAAGTAGGGTCTTTACACTCATTGTAATTGTACTCTAACATTAATATTTGTACTCCAAAGTATTCGTATTAACAATATCTCGCGAGAGCATTCAAGCCCGGGACTAACAACCCCGGCAAATCTTGTGTTATTTACTTCTCCCACGGAAATATTCTCGCACCTTGTTTGCTACTCATCCATTCCAGCAGTATTCATCTCCGGATAATATTTTGGCTAGCAACAGTACCGATAAAAATAATTTAGGAAAAAGGATTTAACGAAATAACCCAAGTTCGCAAAATACCAAAAAGCCATTTTGAAAGTTATACACGAGTCGGTAAAAATACTGGAAAGTCATTTTAAAATACACACGCAGCGGATAAAACACATTTCAAAATACACATTTGCAGCGGAATAAAACAACCAGCCAAAATACTCGGTTCTCCAAAACATTCCACAACCAGTATCACCCGGGAAGCTCATCCCTTCACGACCACTACTAGCTCGATCTCCGAGTACCTAAAAATAAAGCCCACGACGGGGTCAGCCACAATACTCAACAATGATAACGATCACATCATCATAAATAATTACATACCAATGTAATAACAAAGTAAGAATACTACCAATGTAATCTTACCGTCATAACCTTACCAACCCGTATCAATCCATACCAAATCAAACCTTAACATAATCCACATTTCGCATTCTCAAATGACGAAATGAACTCGACTACAACCATTTGTACTGTATTCAAACAATACCAAGAATCCTCAAAACACCATCATAACTTCTAAGCATGACATAATCCATTCGTGCCAAATCTTGTCTGTCGGATCGCACAATCAAACACCAATCCTGATAAGTACCAAACATACACAATACATTTGTTGATCAACTACCATAAAACAGTGATAACAAGTCCCGAAACATCAACGCACAGTCCGAATGCTCATACGATCAAAACCATGATCAACCAAAACATCGATCGAGAATATCATCGACATGATAACTCTAATACGACCAACAAAGGATCAACGATAACCGAGAATACCATCAACATGATAAACTCCGACACGATCAACAAAGGATCAACAATAACCGAGAATACCATCAACATGATAAACTCTGACAGGATCAACAGAGGTTTAACAATAACCGAGAATACCCTCAACATGGTAAACTCCAAATACGATCAACACAAGATCAACAACGACCGAGAATACCATCAACAAAGTAAACTCCAAACGATCAACAAAGGATCAACCACGACCGAGAATACCATCAACAAGGTAAACTCCAAATGTTCAACAATAATGGACATCAATGAAATAAACCCAACTGTCGAACATAACCCTCGGGCGTATGAACAACCAGTCGCAAACCGTCGAACATACCCAACCATAAATGGACGATGAACGATCAATCAATATGGCTCAAAGATGGAAGTCACAGTACGCCCTATCCGGAAATGTGTTCGTGCACATGTCCACCCCATATACGGAATCCAGGATATACGTGGGACATGTACCTAATTAGCCTCACGAACTACATCTCGTGTGCACGATCCAATGTGGAAATATCAACACATGACTATAGTGTGCCCAGCTAAAAATCCTACACAATAACCAATCGGCATGCAGATATGACTCCAGATAGTCACGATGCAACGTGACAACGAAACTCAAAGAATCACATATCCAATAAGGATCAAGGGACTGACCGAAGTGAACAAAGACACACGAATAATGAAAGATCGACACGACCGACAATATCCAAAACTACCATCCTGGGATCATAATTCCCAAAGGATAATTCATACGATCAACAATCTAAGACAACAGTTTTGGGATCAACATCCCTCAATGAAACAATCAACACAACCATTAATACCAACAATAGTCCTAGGATCAACATCCCTCAACGAACAACCAATACGAATCCCATTACGGAACCTCAACATATACAACGACTCAACATAATAATTATCTTTATAATTGAACAATACTTAAATTACCTCAAAGCCGAAGACAATATTCTTTCCACGAACCAACATCACTAAACGAATACACAGTTATACGAATAATCCCGAAATAAGTAGTCCATTTATACCAAAAAACCACCATCCCGACATCAATGTCGACACGGTAAACCATCCTCGATATCCGATATTCCATAACACTGACCAAAGATAACTCACATCTTCATCCTTACTAAACACATTTAAACCATATACACTATGATTTAATCCAAACCAATGCATAATATACAAACCATCATCCCGACAATTTACATTCATAATATCACTGCTATATGAATTATAAATGAAATGAAATCAAAATCATCCATTAAATATCATAAACTGAACAAGTATAACTTGCCTCGATACCGATACCACGAAGCCATTACCGAAATCCATTGCTTTCGTCGACAAGCTCCTCAGCCCCCGACCAAAAGCAATCTACGAACTCTTCAACCTCAACCGCAACATAATGGTCATAATCCACGATTAAACATCTCAACCTATTGAAGTAATCAATCAGAAACAATCCGATAACAATCAATAACCGACATAGCCAACCAATCAAACTCAACGGCTCAACAATACCTCAATCATATACAAAACCGAACAATACTGTTGGAACATTTTGTTCCATACATGCTATAATAATGTTTTGATGATTTAAGTTGATACACAAAACAAAACAACAAAAATACGAAGCAAAGCATCGAAGGAAACGAAGTGCAAAAAGCTGGAAAATACATACTTAACGTACGTAAGAAGGATATCTTAACATACGTAATATTGCTACATTAACGTACGTAAAACATGAGTGACAACGTACATAACCAAGTGATCAGTGTTCAAACAAGAAGAATGTTGGAAGAGTCAAAGTCAGAGGCAACGGATATATGATGTCAACAATGCGTATCCTTAACGTACGTAATGGGTATTGGCTAACGTACGTAATGTTCAAGACGAAGGCTACTAGACTAAAACTGGTACTTGCTAACGTACGTAACGAAATCGATATAACGTACGTAACCATTGTAGCATACGTAATATAGTGATGATAGAGGCCGTAATCAATGCACAGAGAGCTAACAGATAGTAAGGCTTTGGAGGCTATAAATACCATTCCTGTGGTATTGTTTCAACAACAACTTCAAGCAAAACATTCATTGATCCGAGATTCATATACACTCTATTGTTGTTGTAATATTGAGCTTATATTGTTAGTTTGAGTGTTTATACATTCAACACATACACGACAGGTAAAAGAAAAGATACGATTAGATTCGGTGTTATTAGGATCAAGGATCCGGCATTATTAGAATCGCAATCACTATCTTAGTAAGGTTTATCTAGTACCCATAAAAAGCTAGAGAGGTTGATTCCTTGTCCTACGAAAAGGAAAACAGTTTAACTTGGACCGACACAAAGACAAGTACGAGTGGTTTATCACGGACCAATAAAAGAAGTGATTGTAACGGTAATCCCTCGACCGATAGAAGAGAGGTGCAGAGGTTTTGATCTTTATCCTATTGAAAAAGATACCGAGAGAGGACGTAGGCTCGATTATAGCCGAACCTCTATAAATCTGTGTGTCATTTAATTTCCGCACTCTATATTTACGTTTCCGTACAATGGTGCAAATACCAATCTTGCTTCAACAATTAGTATCAGAGCGGTACCTCCAATAAGCGGCTTAACATCCGAGGAGAAGATCCAAATGGCATTCCAATTTGCTCCAGTCGAAGGCCTTGCTCTTAACCGATCACAATTTTTTGATGGCTCAAACTTCATGATGTGGAAGAAAAAGATGTCAATATTCATCCGAGCATATGACATCGAGCTTTGGAAAGTAATATGTCTTGGTCCGAAAATTCTCTCAAATTCGACGGTACGCTTAAATCTTTCGAAGAATATGATGACGCGGATTGGAAGAACGACCATATAAATTGTAAGGCTACTCAATTTCTATTTTGTGCCTTAAATCCGAAAGAGGTCAATCATATCTCATCGTGTGAAAGTGCTAAAGAGATATGGAAAATTCTTGAAATCACACACGAAGGGACAACTCAAGTCAAGGAGACGAAGATCAATATGCTTCTCCATGACTACGAGTTATTCATGATGAAGGGTGACGAGTCCATCACCAACATGCTCGACCGATTTTTGGTCATCACAAATGGACTTGCTTCGTTCGGTAAACCATTATCAAGTAGTGAGAAAGTCAATAAAATCTTAAGATCACTATATGTTGAATGGGACGGAACAGTGACGACGATTATGGAATCGAAAGATCTCAATAATCTTGATTTTAGTGCCCTCGTTGGTTTATTAATAAATTACGAGATTGTCCTTAAATCTCGAAATGTAAAGCCGAAACCGAAGGAAAGATCGATAGCCTTGAAGGCTAAGATGTCAAAAAGAGAAGAAATCCCGGTTGATGAAAGCGACGAAGAATCTGCATATTATGCCAAGAATATTAATAAGTTTCAAAACTTATTAAACCGGAGGAAGAAGGACATCCAAGCGAGCGAATCTAAGAAATTCGACAATAATTGTCGATTATGTGGTCAACCAAGCCACTTTGCCAAGGATTGCCGAGTTAAACCAAAGAAGGAGGTTCTCGTTGCAACATGGAGCGATGACGACGAAAATGATGATTTTTTCAATCAAAATAATCTCGCTCTCATGGCCCGAAGTTCATTCGACGATAGCGACGTCGAAAGCCAAGTAAGTAATTCTCACGATGAATTATTTGAAGCATTTGAATTACTGCATACCGATTTTTAAAATGCTTTATCCGAGATTAAATCCCTTAAATCCAAAAATAAATCATTGGAAAATGAGATTTCTAAAATTCTTGAAAAAGGGAAATTTATCGAGACCAATCATTCACAATGCATTGAAAACGAAAATATTTTAAAGGATGATCTTATTAAAATTCAAACCGAGCTCAAAAATTTGACGAAGAAATTTTCTCTCGGAAACGAGAAATTTGAAAATATGCTCTCGGTTCAAAAATATACTTTACATAAATAGGGGTTGGGATTCACACCTCATTCTAAAAACGAATTCTTAGATTTAAGATACTCCGTTGCGAAAAATGTTTGAAAATCGGCCATCACATTTCTAATTGTAAAAGCCCAAGCCGGACGATTAAAATTAAAAAAATTTGGGTTCCTAAAGGAATAATTATTTCAAATATCGTCTATGTTTCAAATGAAAAACCAACTATAGGTTGGATCCCCAAAAATTAATTTGTATTTTACTCAAGGGGAGTTTAATTTTTTTTAAAAAAAAAAGGGGAGATAATATTTTCAGGGGGAGTAATACCCTTCTTAATGTATTTTGTTATATTCATCATTTGGTATTATGCATATTTTATATTTGGTATCATTATTTTCTTATTACACTTTTTGGGGGAGAAAGGAGAATGGGATTAACCCTGAAGGGGGAGAAAAATCGAAGAAAAGTCGAAAAGTTGAAATTGAAAAGAAAAATGGAAGTTGAAAGGAGAAAAGGAGAAGAAAAAGTCGAAAAGATGAAGTTGAAAAGAAAAATGAGGAGATGTCGAAAAAATGATGAAAATTTGAAAATGAGAAAAGAAAAAGAAAAGGAAAGAAGGAGTCGAAAAAAAGAAATGGGAGATGAAACTAACGAAACGGACAAAGTCGAAAACTTTGGTCTGTACACATACATATATTTGTAATTTTTGCAGATAAATCCCATTGACGAAGTGTTGTTTTGTAATCATAAAAAAGGGGGAGATTGTTGGAACATTTTGTTCCATACATGCTATAATAATGTTTTGATGATTTAAGTTGATACACAAAACAAAACAACGAAAAGACGAAGCAAAACATCGAAGGAAACGAAGTGCAAAAAGCTGGAAAATACATACTTAACGTACGTAAGAAGGATATCTTAACGTACGTAATATTGCTACGTTAACATACGTACGTTAACGTGAGTGACAACGTACGTAACCAAGTGATCAATGTTCAAACAAAAAGAACGTTGGAAGAGTCAAAGTCAGAGGCAACGGATATATGACGTCAGCAATGACATATCCTTAACGTATGTAATGGGTGTTGGCTAACGTACATAATGTTCAAGACGAAGGCTACTGGACTAAAACTAGTATTTGCTAACGTACGTAATGAAATCGATATAACGTACGTAACCATTGTAGCGTACGTAATATAGTGATGATAGCGGCCGTAATCAATGCACAGGGAGCTAACGGCTAGTAAGGCTTTAGAGGCTATAAATACCATTCCTATGGTATTGTTTCAACTACAACTTCAAGCAAAACATTCATTGATCTGAGATTCATATACACTCTATTGTTGTTGTAATATTGAGCTTATATTATTAGTTTGAGTGTTTATATATTCAACACATACACGAGAGGTAAAAGAAAAGATACGATTGGATTCGGTGTTATTAGGATCAAGGATCCGGCATTATTAGAATCGCAATCGCTATCTTAGTAAGGTTTATCTAGTACCCATAGAAAGCTAGAGAGGTTGATTCCTTGTCATACGAAAAGGAAAATGGTTTAACTTGGACCGACACAAAGACAAGTACGAGTGGTTTATTACGGACCAATAGAAGATGTGATTGTAACGATAATCCCTCGACCGATAAAAGAGAGGTGCAGAGGTTTTGATCTTTATCCTATTGAAAAAGATACCGAGAGGGGACGTAGGCTCGATTATAGCCGAACCTCTATAAATATGTGTGTCGTTTAATTTCCGAACTCTATATTTACGCTTCCGCACAACGGCGTAAATACCGATCTTGATCTAACAAATACAACTCAAACAATTACGAACTCATATCCAAAATACAAACCGCAACTCGACAACTCATAAATAACAATCAATATAACCGATCAACAAACCCAACGGTTCCACAATATCCCGATTAAATACAAATCCAACAACCCAAATCAATCAATCATGAACTCATAACCATAATACGATTCCATAATCAGAAACTCATATAAATAATCAAATTAAACCAATAACAAGGGTCAGAACGTTACCGATTCCAAATTCAATCTAAAATACGAGTACAAGTTTTCTCCTTGTAAATTCATGATTAGAACTAATTACCGATTATCCTCATTAATCCGGATAATCCGATTAGTTCAACATATAGATGATCATATTTCAAGGGTTTCAAATAACTCAATAATTCGATTTGAACACTTGTTCAATACGTATGAATTTCCAAACTCAAAGGCGCATAAAAATCTCATCAAACTCGAAGTCATATTCGTATTCCTATAGGAATATTGTATCAAAACACATAACTTAGGTCTAGATATGAATATGGAATATTCATATCCAAAACACCAACACCTCTTAAACATTCTCATTTTATCACATAATTCAAGAGTTCCTTAAGAACACGAATTATCCCGCACATTCATAATCCACAAGACGACATAATCTGATGTGTTCTAACATCTTAAATAATTTCTCATTCATAATTCAAGAAATATATTATCATATTCTCCAATATACAATTCACGTAACCTCAAGAATAACAATAACACCACTATAACCATCATCATACGAAGAAAAACATCATCAATCAAACCAATAAGGATTGTATCATACTTAATTTGGAATCAACCTCATATTGTGATTCATAAGAAATCAACATAATCCAGAATTCCATTTTTTTCATCGGTTTGAACGAATTACAATCCTTACAACAGGAAGAATCTTAATTAACATTCGAAATCTCTTATCACAATTCCATTAAATCTCCTATAACATCAAGAATTGCAACAATACTACCAAGAACATCAAGAACACTATGATTCCATAATCATAACCAACAAATCAAAGACATGTAGCATCCTCCTTAACAAAATTCCCGTAAATACCAAGAATCATCACAACAATTCCATAAACTATCATCATACGAACTAATCATCAACAACAACATCAAATCCGAAACTAAAGAGAAAATTATCCAACATACCTCTTAAAAGATGAATACACAAGTAACCACCTCAAGAATCATCAATAGCTTCTCATCTCAAGCTTCAAATCCAAGCCTTTAAGCTCAAAGTCGACTTAGAAGAGCTAGCATTCAACATGAGTGTTGAAGGGCGAAAGAAATGAAATGAACTTCTGAAAAAACGAAGTGACGGGCATCTACTTATAAAACTTCTAACTGTTACGTACGTAACATGCAACAATTTACGTACGTAAACACCCTTTACGTATGCTATCTGACCTTGGTAGCGTACGTAACGACAGCCCAGAGGGTACTGACTCGTTTCGTTCAATGCCTTACGTACGTAACACTTGCTCCATAGTGTACGTAATACGTACGTTGACTTGCTACAGTAAAATACACAGTTAACGTAGGTAATTTACTAGTCATAACGTACGTTAACCAAGGGTTGACTCGCCCATGCACGTTCTCTGCCGAAAGCTGCCGACCACGGGACCCACCTGTCGGCCATCTCTCGGATCCTGCCTGATACGAACTTTACATACGTAAAATCATCCACTTAACGTACATAATAGCTGTGCTCCTTACATATGTTAACTATCCTCCTTAACGTACGTAACCCTTATGCATTAGCATACGTTAAGTATACATCTTAGCGTGCGCTATCATGGCTGTACTTAGTCATTTTCAGCTATTCTTGTCCAACGTCTCGACATCCAGAATACAAACATACGGCATACTGAATACACATACTCCTCCCGAAAATATTCTCATACGATACCTCTGATACATGATATCCTCGTATACAATTGTCGACCAAGTACGACAATTATACAAATACATCTGTCTCAGTCTTCAATTTATTTTATCCATACTGTATAGTCACCAAGCAATACAATATATCTCAGATAACATAATGTGAAAAATTTATACTGAAAATCCGGGTATTACATACTACCCCCCTTAAAATAAGTTTCGTCCTCGAAACTTGCAATCCTGCCACAAACGACAGATCAATCCAAAATTTCCAAACTCATCACAAAAACAATCAAGCGTCGCCACAAGCGAATAATCAAACCAATATACTTACATGTGCGTGAAGCCGATGATCTCTTGTGATACTAGCACACGACTCCCATACGAAGTCTCAACACAACCAACACAGACCAATATCACAACTAGCAATTTGAAAAGACCTCAAAAATTTGGAACCTCCCAAAAATCGATTTGACTCAAAAGTCAGAAAATTCATTTTCAAAAGCCACGCTACTACCGTACCGGTAGAGCCACATAATACACACACCTGGGTTTCACAAAATCCAAGCTCTGATACCTTCTTCTGTAACACCCCCAAAACCATCCGGGATATTACAGCGCCGTGGCCCCGCGCTGGAACCCACCAGGATAAAACTAATTTTCAAATACATTTCCAACACGCCAAAAAGACGGTAATATTTTAAATAATTTTCAAAATTCCATATTCCAAATACCGTCACAAAATAAAATCATTTAAAAGTTCAAGCCCAAGCGCTAAAACTCAATAGTTTCAAAATGTACGTTAGGCCACCACTTGAACGTACCGATAAAAATAATTTAGGAAAAAGGGTTTAACGAAATAACCCAAGTTTGCAAAATACCAAAAATCCATTTCGAAAGTTATACACGAGTCGGTAAAAATACCGGAAATTCATTTTAAAATACACACGCAGCGGATAAAACACAGTTCAAAATACACATTTGCAGCGGAATAAAACAACCAGTCAAAATACTCGGTTCTCCAAAACATGCCATAGCCAGTATCACCTAGGAAGCTCATCCCTTCACGACCGCCACTAGCTCGATCTCCGAGTACCTAAAAATAAAGCCCACGACGGGGTCGGCCACAATACTCAACAATGATAACGATCACATCATCATAAATAATTATATACCAATGTAATAACAAAGTAAGAATGCTACCAATGTAATCTTACCGTCATAACCTTACCAACCCGTAGCAATCCATACAAATCAATCCTTAACATAATCCACATTTCGCATTCTCAAATGACGAAATGAACTCAACTACAACCATTTGTACTGTATTCAAACAATTCCAAGAATCCTCAAAACACCATCATAACTTCTAAGCATGAAATAATCCATTCGTGCCAAATCTTGTCTGTCGGATCACTCAATCAAATACCAATCCTGATAAGTATCAAACATACACAATACATCTGTAGATCAACTACCATAAAACAGTGATAACAAGTCCCGAAACATTAACGCACAGTCTGAATGCTCATACGATCAAAACTATGATCAACCAAAACATCGATCGAGAATATCATCGACATGATAACTTTAATACGACCAACAAAGGATCAACGATAACCGATAATACCATCAACATGATAAACTCCGACACGATCAACAAAGGATCAACAATAACTGAGGATACCATCAACATGATAAACTCTGACACGATCAATAGAGGTTTAACAATAACAGAGAATACCCTTAACATGGTAAACTCCAAACACGATCAACAACGACCAAGAATACCATCAACAAGGTAAACTCCAAACGATTAACAAAGGATCAACCACGACTGAGAATAGCATCAACAAGGTAAACTCCAAACGCTCAATAATAATGGATCTCAAAGAAATAACCCCTACTGTCGAACATACCCCTCAGGCGTATGAACAACCAGTCGTAAACCGTCGAACATACCCAACCATAAATGGAGGATGAACAACCAATCAATATGGCTCAAAGATGGAAGTCACAGTACGCCCGATCCGGAAATGTGTCCGTGCACATATCCACCATGTATACGGAATCAGGATATACATGGGACATGTACCTAATTAGCCTCACGAACTACATCTCGTGTGCACGATCCAATGTGGAAATATCAACACATGACTATAGTGTGCCCAGCTAAAAATCCTACACAAAAACCAATCAGCACGCAGATATGACTCCAGATATGTCACGATGCAACGTGACAACGAAACTCAAAGAATCACATATCCAATAAGGATCAAGAGACTCACCGAAGTGAACAAAGACACATGGATAATGAAATATCGACACGACCGACAATATCCGAAACAACCATCTTGGGATCACAATTCCCAAAGGATAATTCATACGATCAACAATCTCAGACAACAGTTCTGGGATCAACATCCCTCAATGAAACAATCAACACAACCATTAATACAAACAATAGTCCTGGGATCAACATCCCTCAATGAACAACCAATACGAATCTCATTACGGAACCTCAACATATACAACAACTCAACATAATAATTATCTTTATAGTTGAACAATACTTAAATTACCTCAAAGCCGAAGATAATATTCTTTCCACGAACCAACATCCCTGAACGAATACACAATTATACGAATAATCCCGAAATAAGTATAGTCCATTTATACCAACAAACCACCATCCCGACATCAATGTCGACATGGTAAACCATCCTCGATATCCGACATTCCATAATACTGACCAAAGATAACTCACATCTTCGTCTTTACTAAACACATTTAAACCATATGCACTATGATTTAATCCAAACCAATGCATAATATACAAACCATCATCCCAACAATTTACATTTACAATATCATTGCTATATAAATTATAAATGCAATGAAATCAAAATCATCCATTAAATATTATAAACTGAACAAGTATAAACTTGCCTCAATACCGATACCACGAGGCCGTTACCGAAATCCATTGCCTTCGTGTACGAGCTCCTCAGCCCCCGACCAAAAGCAATCTACGAACTCTTCAACCTCAATCGCAACACAACGGTCATAATCCATGATTAAACATCTCAACCTATTGAAGTAATCAATCAGCAACAATCCGATAACAATCAATAACCGACATAGCCAACCAATCAAACTCAACGGCTCAACAATACCTCGATCATATATAAAACCGAACAATACAACTCAAACAATTACGAACTCAAATCCACAATACAAACCGCAACTCGACAACTCATAAAGTACAATCAATATAACCGATCAACAAACCCAACGGTTCCACGATATCCCGATTAAATACAAATCCAACAACCCAAATCAATCAATCATGAACTCATAACCATAATACGATTACACAATCAGAAAATCATATCAATAATCAAATTAAACCAATAACAAGGGTCAGAACGTTACCGATTCCAAATTCAATCTAAAATACGAGTACAAGTTTCCTCCTTGTAAATTCATGATTAGAACTAATTATCAATTATCCTCATCAATCCGGACAATCCGATTAATTCAACATATAGATGATCATATTCCAAGGGTTTCAAATAACTCAATCATTCGATTTGAACACTTGTTCAATACGTATGAATTTCCAAACTCAAAGGCGCATAAAAATCTCATCAAACTCGAAGTCATATTCATATTCCTATACGGATATTGTATCAAAACACATAACTTAGGTCTAGATATGAATATTCCATATTCTTATCTAAAACACCAACACCTCTTAAACATTCTCATCTTATCACATAATTCAAGAGTTCCTTAAGAACACGAATTATCCCGAAACCACATTCATAGTCCACAAGACGACATAATCCGATGTGTTCTAACATCTTAAACAATTTCTCATTCATAATTTAAGACGTATATTATCATATTCTCCAATATACAATTCACGTAACCTCAAGAATAACAATAACACCATTATAACCATCATCATACGAAGAAAAACATCATCAATCAAACCAATAAGGATTGTATCATACTTAATTTGGAATCAACCTCATATCGTGATTCATAATAAATCAACATAATCTAGAATTCCATCTCTTCATCGGTTTGAACAAATTACAATCCTTACAACAGGAAGAATCTTAATTAAAATTCGAAATCTCTTATCACAATTCCATTAAAATCTCCTATAACATCAAGAATCGCAACAATACTACCAAGAACATCAAGAACACTATGATTCCATAATCATAACCAACATAATCAAAGACATGTAGCATCCTCCTTAACAAAATTCCCGTAAATACCAAGAATCATCACAATAATTCCATAAACTATTATCATACGAACTAATCATCAACAACAACATCAAAACCCGAAACTAAAGAGGGGATTATCCAACATACCTCTTAGAAGATGAAATACACAAGTAACCACCTAAAGAATCATCAATAGCTTCTCATCACAAGCTCCAAATACAAGCCCTTAAGCTCAAAGTAGACTTAGAAGAGCTAGCATTCATCTCTGAGTGTTGAAAGGCGAAAGAAATGAAATGAACTTCTGAAAAAATGAAGTGACAGGCATCTACTTATAAAAACTTCTAACTGTTACGTACGTAACATGCAACAATTTACGTACGTAAACACCCTTTACATACGATATCTAACCTTGGTAGCGTATGTAATGACAACCCAGAGGTTACTGACTCATTTCGTTCAATGACTTACGTAAGTAACAATTGCTCCATAGCGTACGTAATACGTATGTTGACTTGCTACAGTAAAATGCACAGTTAACGTACGTAATTTACCAGTCATAATGTACGTTAACCAAGGGTTGACTCTCCCATGCACGTTCTCTGCTGAAAGCTGCCGACCACGGGACCCACCTATCGGCCATCTCTCGGATCCTGCCTGATACAAACTTTACGTACGTAAAATCATCCACTTAACGTACATAATAGCTGTGCTCCTTACGTATATTAACTATCCTCCTCAATGTACGTAACCCTTATGCATTAGCATACGTTAAGTATACATCTTAGCGTGCGCTATCGTGGCTGTACATAGCCATTTTCAGCTATTCTTGTCCAACGTCTCGGCATCCAGAATACGAACATACGACATACTGAATACACATACTTCTCCCGAAAATATTCTCATACGATACCTCTGATACACGATATCCTCGTATACAATTGTCGACCAAATACGACAATTATAAAAATACAGCTGTCTCAGTCTTCAATTTATTTTATTCATACTGTATAGTCACCAAGCTATACAATATATCTCAGATAACATAACGTGAAAAATTTATACTGAAAATCCTGGTATTACAGTGATCTCCTATGCATCAAGACAGCTACGACCTTATGAGGTCAACTACCCCACCCATGATTTAGAACTTGCAGCCGTGGTGTTTGCTTTAAAAATCTGGCGTCACTATCTGCATGGAGTTACCTGTCAGATTTTTACGAATTATAAGAGCCTAAAGTACATTTTTACTCAGAAGGAATTGAATATGAGGTAGAGAAAGTGGCTAGAACTAATCAAAGATTATGATATCGAGATCCTTTATCATCCGAGCAAAGCAAATGTAGTTGCTAATGCCTTGAGTCGTAAGACAATTCAGGAGCAAATGTTGGCCCGCTTGACAGTTCAGAGAGAATTGCAGTTAGAATTTGTGAGGCAGGAAATTGAAGTTTGGTTACAGCTTATCCGGGGACAGCTTTGCACCCTTGAGATTTCATCGTCTCTTGAGGATATAATTAGATCGAAGCAGGCTACGGACCCATTCTTAACTCGAGTTCGGGATGAAGTAACTCGCGGGAAAGCCCTCGGATTTGTGATCCACGAGGATGGATTGATACGCTTCAGGAATCGAGCTTGTGTACCCACAGAAGAAGAGTTGAGGAAATCTATCCTGAGAGAAGCTCATGCTACCCCGTACTCCATTCACCTGGGGTCTAGCAAAATGTATAAGGATTTGAAGCAGTATTATTGGTGGGGGAATATGAAATGTGAAGTTGCAGAGTTCGTTTCGAGATGTTTAACCTATCAGCAGGTTAAGATTGAGCATCAGCGACCCGCATGAATGCTGAAACCGCTTCCGATTCCCGAGTGGAAATGTGAAGACATTTCGATGGATTTTATCACTAGCTTGCCAACAAGTCGTCGAGGGATGAATACGATTTGGGTGATTGTGGATCGTATGACCAAATCAGCCCACTTCTTGGAGATTAAAGACACATGGGGACCCGAGAGATTGGCTCAGATGTTTATCACAGAGATTGTAAGGTTACATGGTACACCCAAGAGTATTGTATCAGATCATGACGGGCGATTCGTGTCACATTTTTGGAAAGCAGTTCATCATGCAATGGGTATGCAATTGAACTTCAGCACAGCATTTCATCCGCAGACTGATGGTCAGACTGAGAGGACTATCCAGACTCTAGAGGATATGTTGAAGGCGTGTGTTCTTGATTGGAAGGACGGTTGGGAAGCCCAACTACCTTTGGTGGAATTCACTTATAATAATAGTTGGCACGGTTCGATTCGGATGGTACCTTATGAAGCATTGTATGGCCATCGTTGTAGATCTCCTTTATGTTGGGACGATCCATCTGAATCCTTGGGTATGGAACACGATATGTTGTTAGCAGCCCGTGAGAAGATTGCTTTGATTAGGAGTCGTTTGTTAACGGCTCAAAGATGACAAAAGTCTTACGCAGACAACCATCGATGGCCACTTGAGTTTGAGGTTGGCGACCATGTGCTAATGAAGGTATCTCCTACTCGAGGTATTTTTTGTTTTGGGAAGAGGGGATGAAACTCTTTTTAAGGGGGAGTATGTAATATCCGATGGAATTTCTTAACTACTGTTGCATTATTCGGATAATTCAAATACCATTGTAGTCTTGTTGTGTTTGCTTAATGTTTATTGATGTTGGAATATATCATAATAGACTTGAATATAACTATCATTCGCACTGTGATTGATTTCTTGACTTTGTATAGATTGGTACATTTTTGGGTTAGTAATTCTGTGTTTAACGTACGCTAAGACTTTAGCCTAACGTACGATATCTTGTTGGCTTTACGTACGTAAAGAAGTGCTGTTTACGTACGTAATGCTTGTAGTCTTATCCGATCTCAGCTTTCGGCGTGTGGGGCCGAGCGTGATTCGGATATTTGACCTTTTTGAGGCAGCCTAGTTGACCTACATTACATAGGTAATGATCCAAGCCATAATGTACATTCGTGTTTTGATTCAGTAGACTCTAGTAGTCGATTACGTACGTAACACTTTTGGTGTAGCGTACTTAAAGTGGCTAACGTACGCTATCTACATATGATAACGTACGTAATGAACTGTGCAGTTATAAAAAGACAACTTGTGTCTTTCATTTTGCACATCTAAACTCCGATTTTTCTCCCCTATAATCATCCCTTGCCTCCCTAGACCAATTCTACCTTCTTCCAAATTGTGTTTGAGCTTTGCATCTTGATCTGGAGCTTGTTGATTGGAAGTTTAGAGCTATTCTTGAAGCTTGGAGTGTGTTCTTGTGGTTTTGGTGTTTTGTTCTTCATTTCTGAAGGTATGTTGTACGATTTCACTCTCTAATTATGTAGTTATAGTGATAGAGTATACTTCACCTAATGTTCAATTAATCAAGTAAAACATGTTTGTAGGCAAGCTTTTAACAACTTATGATGAATATGATAATTAAGGGTTTGGAATGATGTGTTCTTGATGTTTTAAATGGTGGTAAGCATGTTTAGTAGAATCACACTTTTCTTGCTGGACTAATAACATCATTAGGATAATAATAATCCTTGTTTCCTTGTAGTTAAGGTTGATTGTTGGAATTGTTGTCATAAAATGTTTTAAGAACTCCTTGATGAATATTACAAGATTAGAGTGATGTTCTTGAATCGAAGCTAGGTGAATTCATAGGGGTGATATTTGATTCTCTAGGTTAGTAAGAAGATTATAAGGATGGTGTTAATATGAGATAATCTTCATGATCATAATATGGATTTATAACTAAATAAACTTGACATAGTGATTGAACAAGGTTGTGCAGATTTTCACTTTCGATCATTTGTGATGTTCTTGATAGGCTTAAATGATACAAGATGATTGTTTAACATATTATTGATCAATTCTTATTCTTGCAAATATTCGGTAATGTCTTGTAAACCAATTGTAAGAGTGGAATGAAGTAAATAGAGTTCTTGGAATAGAACTTCGATGTCTTGAGAAAGTTGAACTATTCAAATGGAAATTAGGATGTCGTCTCACTAAATTTGATATCGATGGTTATATGAATGTGTTATTGAGTGAAGTATATTTCATTCAAGGTTGATTGTTCGAGTAACCGATATTAGTCGAGGACCGTTCGTTCGTTCGACAAGGAAGAATTATTTTCGTCTCCGTATTGAGGCAAGTTATCTTGCTTGGTTATAATGATGTTTGGATTCTTGTGATGGTTATGCGTTTCGTGTATATGAAACACTTATGAATTTATGATCCATTATTTGATATTATTCTTGATGATGTTCCATTTTCATCGTGGGATTGCATTCCCAAGTTCGTCACCTTTGAACCGTTGATATCATTGATCCTTATTGTCATTTCGGTGAGTTTCTTGATCCTTAATCGGATATGTGATTTATTGATTTGTTGTCATGTTGTATCGTGATATATCCGGAATCATATCTGCATTCCGATTGGTTATTGTGTAGGATTTTTAGCCAGGCACACATATAGTCATGCGTGGATGTTTCCATATTGGACTGTGTACACGAGACGTAGTTCGTGAGGCTAGTTAGGTACATTGTCCTACGTATATCCTGGATTCCGTATACGGGGTGGACATGTGCACTGACACATTTCCGGATCGGGCGTATTGTGATGTCCATCTTGAGCCACACTATTTTGGTCGTTCATAGTCCATGTATAATTGGATATGTTTGAAGTTTTGTGACTAACCGTTCATACGCCCGAGGGGTATGTTCGTTAGTCGGGATGTTTTCCTTGAGATCTAATATATATGTGAATTGTATAATGTCTTGAGAAATCATTTATCATGTATATCTGACCCTGTGTTGGGTGAAATACTTGTGTTGTATTTTAGGTCGAGGAAAAGGCAAGGCACGGGAAGATCATGGTGATGGCGAAGGGTTCGAAGGATACTAGTTTGGGGCCCCAAGTCTTTCTGTTGTCCGGTTATGTTCAAAACCGTGTAATTTTATCTTTCCGCTTTATTTAAATTGTTGACCGAATGTATTATTATTTGAGGTATATTCCATCTCCATATAGTTTATACTTGCGTTTCTGGATCCTGTGTATATTAAGGCCGTTGGCCATATTATTGTAAACTCCTAATCGGAGTAAAGACTATTCATTGTGGTTCGGTATCACAAGTATTGCATTTTTAATCTGTTTTTGGTGTCGCCTGGTGGGTCCCAGTGTGGGGTCCACGGCACTATAATGGCAGCCTTTTTGGGGTGTTACACACAATGCATTATGTACGCTAGCTTCTTAACATACGCTAGTAACAAAACCTTACGTACGCTACCAGATGCCTTTAACGTACGTTAACCCCATAGTGTAGAGTACACTAAACACCGTTGACTTCACTTTTCCAAAAAGTGTCTAGGTTCATGTAGAGGAAATTCGTCCGCATCTTCGTCCGGCCCTACATGCCGACCGTGTCTTAATCTGATGTTGACTGCTTCTAACGTACGCTAAACATATATCATAATGTACATTAGATCGGGTTAGTAGTGTACGCTAGAAACATAAGCTAGTATAAGCTAATATCATGCAGACACATACATGAATTAGCACACTCTACACCATACGATTATGAATATTGGAGTACGGATACGAAAGTTCATACTTCGATTAATTATACGACATAATCAAATACCACATGGTTCATATACAGATGAAAATACACAACAATTATCCGGGTATTACATACTCCCTCTCTAAAAAGAAGTTTCGTCCCAAAACTTAAGAGGAATATAACTCTCGGTATTTTGTTTTCATACTGTCTTCAGTCTCCGAGGTTGCTTCTTCAACTTAATGTCATGACCATTGAACTTTAACCAAGGATATTGATTTATTCTTCAATTGCTTGATTCGACTCTCGAGTATCATAATTGGTTTCTCTTCGAACGTGCCATCATTAGATACTTCGATCTTGCCAAAATCGATGACATGGCTAGGATCTGATATGTACTTCCTTAACTGTGATACATGAAATACACTGTGAACATGACTCAACGATGGGGGTAAAGCCGACATGTATGCCAATTCTCCAACTCTTTCGAGAATCTCAAATGGCCCGATGTATCTAGGACTCAGCTTTCCCTTCCTTCCAAAATGAAAAATTCCCCAAGTAGGAGAAACTTTTAGAAGTACATGATCCCCAACTTCAAATTCCAACGGGAGGCGGTGCACATCTGCGTAAGACTTCTGTCGACTCTGGGCGTTCAACAATCTTTCACGGATTAGGGCTACCTTTTCCTGAGTTTGTATTATCAATTCTGGTTCCGTCCCAATTAAGTCAAATGAATCGTCTTAGCATAAGGGTGACCTACATCTCCTCCCGTACAACCCTTCGAAAGGTGCCATCTTGATGGAAGCATGCCAACTATTATTGTAGGTGAACTCAATCAATGACATATGTTTTTCCCAATCCGTTGACCAATCTAAAGCACAAGCTCTCAACATGTCTTCTACTGTTTTAACAGTTCTCTCGGATTGTCCATTGGTTTGAGGGTGGTAAGCCGTGCTAAATCTCAACTCGGTTCCCAAATCCTAATGAACTTCTTTCCAAAAATGTGACACGAAGCGACCATCCCGATACAAAATAATGGTCTTTGTTGTTCCATGCAATCAGATTATTTCCACAATAAATACTCGCACCAATCTCTCTGGTCCCCAAGTATCTTTAATGCCTAGGAAGTGATCCACCTTGGTTAAACGGTCAACTATCACCCAGATCATATTCATTCCCGTCCTGGTCTTCGGCATGTTGGTGATAAAATCCATTGATATATCTTCCCACTTCCATTTCGGGATTGGAAGTGGCTTTAACATCCCAGCGGGTCGCTGATGGTCGATTTTAACCTGCTGACAAGTCAAACACTTCGAGACATATTCCACCACATATTTCTTCATGTTAGCCCATCAAAAGTTCTGCTTCGGGTCTTTATACATCTTACTGGTGCTCAGGTGAATAGAATAAGGCATACTATAAGCTTCTTTCATGATCATTTACTTCAGAACATCATTATCCGGGACACAACGTTGGTTTTGAAATCTCAAAACTCCACCTTCATGGATTACAAAGCCTGGGGCCTTTCCTTTGCTTACTTCATCACGTAGCCGAATCATTAGAGGGTCATCTAATTACTTAGATTTGATTTCTTCGGCCAATGCTGAAGTTAATTCCATCACACATAGTTGTCCTTGAACTCCTTGTAACCACACTTCAATTCCCTCCACGAATCAACTCTCGTTGAATGCTGGAATGGGACATGAGCGTTCACAGCATCCGAATAGAAATAGGTTTACGGTTTAGTGCATATGCTACCACGTTCGCTTTGCCTGGATGATAGAGAATTTCCAAATAATAGTCTTTAATCAATTCCAGCCATCTCCTCTATCGCATGTTTAATTCTTTCTGACTGAAGATGTATTTAAGACTCTTATGATCGGTGAAGATCTGACAGTGTGTCCCGTACAAATAGTGTCGCCATATCTTCAGTGCAAAGACAACAGCTGCTAATTCCAAATCATGTGTTGGGTAATTAACTTCATATGGTTTTAACTGCCATGAGGCATACGCGATTACCATGTCATCCTGCATTAGCACAAAACCCAGTTCCTGATTTGAAGCATCACTGTAAACCATGAACCCTCCAGTTCCCTGTAGTAATGATAAGATTGGGGATGTCGTCAACCTCTTCTTGAGTTCGTCAAAACTGACTTGACACTTCTCGTCCATTCAAACCTTTGGGTTTTCTGCAACAATTTAGTAAGTGGGCGGGCGATTTTAGAAAACCCTTCCACGAATCGATGATAGTACCGAGCAAGTCCTAAGAAACTTCTGACTTCTTTCACATTCTTAGGAGACCCTTCCACTACGGATAGTTCACTCCTCAAGAGGTTCAGCACAGTCCGTAGGTGTTCTGCATGCTAACCCAGACTCTTTGAGTAAAATAAAATATCATCGATAAAGACAACTACGAACCTATCCAAGTACTCTATGAATACTCGGTTCATCAACTGCATAAACATGGCAGGCGCATTAGTGAGACCGAACGGCATTATGTTAGTTGTATTTTTATGCGCTTAATCATCATTATTTTATACCCATTTTTAGTTTAAATCGGCGTAAATGAGCTTTTAATGCATTATCTGTATATGTTTTGAAGGAAATTGGAGTCTGGAAGCTTAAACGACGAAAAACGGGCCAAAACAACAATTTTTGGTCAGGGGCCGTGGCATACCAAGGCCAGGCCGCGGCACACGCACGGCACAGCAGGCGCGGTACTCACTGTACCGGGGGCCGCGACACACTTAAGCTGAGCCGCGGCCCGTGTGAAAAATTCCGCCCAGGCATATGGCGTTGAACACTTAGGGCCGCGGCACACTAATGCCGAGCCGCGGACCGCGGGGTGGGATTTCTGAGTCAGACGTGTTTTTGGGCCGTTTTTGGAGCCTATTTTCGACCTAATTCCCGGACGCGTTTTGGAGACTAATGAAGGTTATAAATAGGGATTGAAGGTCTGAAGATAGATCATTGAAGAAAAGGAGAAAACACCGATCGAGCAGAGAGCAGAAGCTAGAGAACGGAGGAATTCAAGTTCTTCAACTGTGTTTGATTTCTATTATGCTTTCTTTAATTCTTTGTATATTATTTTCTAGCATGTCGGGCTAGAACCCTATTCTAGGATTGTGATGAAACCGAGGTTTTGACGAATTAACTTTTGATTTTATTAATATATATATATATATATCCCTTTCTTATTGAGTTTTCCCCAATTGTTTTTAACGCGTTCAATTATGTGGCCTATGATTGAATTGTTTTGATTACGCAACTCGAATCGGGAGAGGAGAGTTAGTAAGAAATTGGTGAGAAACGTTTTATCTTGTGAGATAGGAATATACTCATAGGAATTACGTGGCCTGTCTGAAGATTTTATACTTTTTGCTTATTGTCGAATTAATTCACCTAGGAATAGAGTGTTTTATTCGCCTTAGAAAATTCTACTGACCTCGAGAGAGGCATTAGAGTATCTTAGCAAATCTTCGCCTTCAATAAATTGGGAAATCACTTAATTCATATAAATCAAGAGTAATTCGGATAAATCGAGGCGGATTCTCAATCCTAGATTATTCTCCTATTTGATCTTCTTTCTTCTAATAATCGATTTTATTAATTGTTCTTAGGTTATCATTATATTAATTTTCTTTAATATTCCTTGCACCACCATATTTGATTGTTCAGATAAAATTAGAATACACATAAATTGGTAGTTAGTAAGTTAGTCCTCGTGGGAACGATATCTTACTTATCACTTTATTACTTGCTTACGACAACATGCATTTGCGTTCAACGAAAAACGTAACAAGTTTTTGGCGCCGTTGCCGGGGACTGATTATTTTACTAATATCGATTTCAGTATTTCTAGTCTTAATTTGAACACTATTTTATTTTTGTGTAATTTATTATTTGTTTTCCTTTCAGGAGTTTCGTTTAGTGCATGAGAAAATTCGGTAATGAAGGCCTATTACCTTTGGATACTGAACTCGAGCGCAATCTGCGGAAAAACAAGAAGGAAAGGTGTGAGCTGTCAACAACAGATACCATGACCGATAACACATAAAATCACGGAGTAGACAATCCTATGCAGCAAGCTCAACTGGCATTGGCACTCCGAGATTATGCATTGCCTCAAATCAACGCAAATTTTTCGGGGATTCGGCGCCCAACTGTCCAAGCAAACAATTTCGGGATAAAGCCGGCCATAATCCAGATGGTACAAGCAAGCCAATTCTGCGGATTAGCGAATGACGACCCCAATGCTCATATTGCGTCCTTTCTCGAGATATGCGATACATTCAAGAACAATGGAGTTTCTGATGACGCCATTCGTCTATGGCTTTTCCTCCCACAATGTCTGCAAAAGCATAAATTGGACAAGCAATTCTCCAAGTTTCTTGACGTCTTCAAGAAACTACATATCAACATTCCATTTGCCGATGCCTTGGAACAAATGCCGAGCTATGTGAAGTTCATGAAGGAGATCTTATCGAACAAAAGGAAGCTCGAAGAGTATGAGACAATGGCATTGACGGAAGAGTGCAGTGCTATTCTACAGAAGAAGCTCCCACCTAAATTGAGGGATCCGGGAAGGTTTACTATTCCATGCACTATTGGAAATTCGTCCTTTGACAGAGCTTTATGTGATCTAGGAGCCAGCATAAACCTTATGCCCCTTTCCATTTTTAAGAAGCTGGATATTGGGGAAGCCAAGCCGACGATGGTCTCTTTGCAATTAGCTGACAGATCTATCAAGTATCCGAGGGGAGTAATAGAAGATGTTTTGGTAAAAGTCAATAAGTTCATCTTCCTGGCCGATTTTATTGTACTCGATATGGAGGAGGATCATGATATCCCAATCATCTTGGGAAGACCATTCTTGGCAACCGGCCGAACTTTAATTGATGTGGAAAAAGGGAAGCTTACTCTACGAGTTCAAGAGGAGCAAGTTACTTTCAATATATTTCGATCCTTACAATATCCTAGTGATGCTGAGAATTGCTTTCAAGTTGACGTCATTAACTCATGTGTAAGTAGAGCCTTTCTGGAGAGCTATCCATCAGATCCATTGGAGTCCGTTTTAGTTGGGTCTACTTTCGAATTGAATTCAGAGCATGTAGCCTATGTACGACACATGGATGCTTCCCCACCATTTTTCACCCGTCGACCATGTGAGGAGCTCAGAAGTTCTCCAACTCGACCCGTCCCATCAATCGAGAAACCCCCAAAGCTAGAGCTCAAACAGCTACCGAGTCATTTAAAATATGCATTTTTAGGACCCGACGATTCCTTGCCAGTCATTCTTTCGGCCACTTTAGCGGGGGATCAAGAGGAGAAATTATTGAGGGTTTTGAGGGAGTACAAATCTGCCCTTGGATGGTCTATTGCGGATATCAAGGGAATCAGCCCATCCATTTGCATGCACAAAATTTTGATGGAGGAAGACTACAAACCATCTGTGGAGCATCAACGCCATTTAAATCCAAATATGAAAGAGGTGGTAAAAGTCGAGGTTTTAAAACTCCTCGGTGCAGGTATGATCTTTCCTATTTCTGATAGCAAGTGGGTAAGTCCGGTTCAAGTTGTGTCAAAGAAGGGTGGGTTAACGGTTATCTAAAACGATAATAATGAATTAATTCCCACTAGGATTGTTACGGGGTGGCGTATGTGCATAGATTATAGGAAATTAAATAAAGCCACTAGAAAAGACCACTTCCCTTTACCATTCATTGATCAAATGTTGGATAGATTAGCCGGACACGATTTCTATTGTTTTCTTGATGGTTATTCTGGGTATAATCAGATTTATATAGCCCCAGAAGACCAAGAAAAGACGACGTTTACATGTCCTTATGGCATTTTCGCTTATAGGCGCATGCCTTTTGGTTTATGTAATGCGCTGGCCACTTTTCAATGGTGTATGATGGCTATTTTTTCTGACATGGTAGAGCATTGCATTGAAATTTTTATGGATGATTTTTCTGTTTTCGGTGATTCGTTTGATATATGTTTGCAGAATTTGCAGAAAGTCCTAAAAAGATGCGAAGAAACAGATTTGGTCTTGAACTGGGAGAAGTGCCATTTTATGGTCCAGGAGGGCATTGTACTAGGCCACCGCATATCCTCCCATGGAATTGAAGTTGACCGGGAAAAAATTGAAACAATCGAGAAGATGCCTCCGCCTACTTCGGTAAAATGGATGCGGGTTTTTTTGGGACACGCCGGTTTTTACCGCCGTTTTATTAAGGATTTTTCGAAGATCACGAAGCCTTTGTGCAATTTGCTCATGAAGGATGTTCCGTTTAATTTTGACGAGTCTTGTAAAGAAAGTTTCGACCTATTGAAGAAAGCTCTAAGCACCGCCCCGGTAATAGTCGCTCCAGACTGGGACCTTCCATTCGAGTTAGTGTGTGATGCTAGTGATTTTGCCATTGGGGCTGTTTTGGGACAGAGATGAGGGAAAGTGTTCCACATCGTGTATTATGCAATCCGAACTCTTGACGACGCCCAAAGAAATTATGCCACAACAAAAAAAGAATTGTTAGCTGTGATCTTTGCTTTTGATAAATTTCGGGCGTATTTATTGGGGACGAAAATAGTGGTGTGGACTGACCATTCGGCGATCAAATACCTTTTGGAGAAGAAGGATGCTAAACCAAGGTTGATTAGGTGGGTGCTTCTCCTCCAAGAATTCAACTTGGAAATTCGCGACAAAAAGGGGACTGAGAATGTTATTGCCGATCACCTTTCACGTTTATAGAATCCCCTTGAGAAGGGGGAAAGTCATCCACAAATTGGGGAAAACTTTCCCGATGAACAGCTCTACAAGTTGGGTTCGCAACACGCGCCTTGGTACGCTGATCTAGTGAACTATCTGGCGAGTAAAATTATTACGAATGATCGCTCGCGTCATCAAAAGAAGAAGTTAATTTCAGACGCTAAGTATTACTTGTGGGATGATCCTTTTCTGTTTAAAAGATGCCCTGATCGAATCATTCACAGATGTGTTCCGGATGAGGAAATCCGCAGTGTGCTGAATCATTTCCATGCATCACCCTACGGTGGGCATTTTAGCGGAAATAGAACAACGGCAAAGGTCTTACAATCAGGTTTCTATTGGCCATCATTATTCAAAGATGCTCACTCCTTTGTGTCCACGTGTGATCGGTGTCAACGGACGGGAAACATCTCAAAACGACATGAAATGACGTTGAACACAATACTTGAGGTTGAATTGTTCGACGTATGGGGGATCGACTTCATGGGTCCATTTCCTCCATCAAATAAGAACCTCTATATTCTAGTAGCAGTGGACTACGTCTCAAAGTGGGTCGAAGCGGAGGTACTACCAACAAATGGATCTAATGTCGTGATCAAATTTATAAAAAAATATATTTTTACGCATTTTGGGACTCCACGTGCTATTATCAGTGATGGTGGTTCACACTTCGACAACAAATTCCTTGATGCGGTCTTAAGAAAATACGGAGTCACTCATCGTGTTGCTACAGCCTACCATCCCCAGACGAGCGGTCAAGTAGAGATATCAAATTGAGAGCTAAAGTGGATCTTAGAAAAAACAGTCAGCTCGTCTCGAAAAGATTGGTCCTTTAAACTCGATGATGCACTTTGGGCGTACCGTACTGCATACAAAACACATATCGGCATGTCACCTTACAGATTGGTCTATGGGAAAAGTTGTCATTTGCCAGTAGAGATGGAACATCGTGTATACTGGGCGATAAAGAAATTGAATTTTGATCTTAAATCTGCTCGTGAAAATCGCTGCTTGCAGTTGAACGAGCTGGAGGAAATTCGTCATGATGCGTATGAGAATGTGAAGCTTTATAAGGAGCGGACAATGATTTGGCACGATAAGCACATCACACATCGAGAATTCGTTCCGGGTCAAGAGGTGTTATTGTTTAATTCTCGCTTGAGGTTGTTTCCTGGGAAATTGCGTTCACAATGGTCGGGACCGTTTACAGTAGTTCAAGTATTCCCACACGGAGCAGTGGAAGTACAAAAAGATGACCGAAGATTTAAAGTTAATGGGCAGCGGTTGAAGGCCTACATGGGTAATCCAATAGACGCGCAGAAGACGAGCGTCGTCCTATCCACCGCAAAATGAATGCTAGAAAAGTCCGGCTGAAGACTATAAACTTAGCGCTTCTCGGGAGGCAACCCGAGTATTAGTTGTAGATTTTAATTTTTCATTGTTTTCATTTATTTTCGGAGTCTAATTTTTTCGTCATATTTGCTTTGATATGCTTATCTCTCATGTTCTAGGTGTTTTCCTTGGAAATCTCTGTGCAGGAACCTTCCAGGGGCATTTGTCAGGTTTGGGCCGTGGCACAATCATAGAGATCCGCGTCACAAACAAGTCAAGAAATTGGGCTAACCTTTTTGTACTCTGTGCCGCGGCACGAACATACTGAGCCGCGGCACACTCGACCCCTGAGTCGCGGCATGTTGAAGCTAAACCGCGGTACGCCAAATGCCCCAGAAATACCCAGGAGCCTGTACTCTGTGCCGCGGCACGATGAGGCTAGGTCGCGGCACACTAACCCTTCGAGCCGCGGCACCCCCTACATGAGCCGCGGCACGCTTCGAAAAACATTGATTGCACAAAACAGACTGTACTACGGCCGCGGCTCACTTGCAACGTGCCGCGGCCCCTGACGAGGAATTTAAAAGCCCAGCGCTTGAATTACAATTCTTTCGGCCGAAACAGGTTTTACTTCTCCAAATCCTTTCCTCCTCCGCGGCACAAGGTTACCCTCTCCGAAGTTCTTCTTCTTCTTCTCAATTTTTTTTTTCAATACAACACAAGGTAATTCTTATTCCTTAATCTTAATTGCAATATGGATAATGTTCCTCATTCATTGTTGAATATGTTTTTAGTTTTCTTAAAGTTTTATCAAGGTTTAGTCGGAATATGGTGATTATCAATTGATTGTTGATGTTGTTTTGTTGTTTTGTCATGAATATATGTGATTATCGATTGATGTTATTGTTGTTGGGGATTGAATTAAGCCATTATTGTTTTTGTTATTCATTTAAACCAACACGTGCAAGGTGTTTGACAAAATGCACCAATGAAATTTTTTAAGTCGAACATCTTCAAATTGTATGCAACGAATTCGATTTTCGGATTAATTGTGCCCCCAACCCTTATATCACGTTTGAGCTTAAAGCCTCGGCCTTATTTCCCCCATACGATAGTGCGAGTTCATTCGACTCTATATTCATTTTCCGCACGTTTTAAGTCAAGAGTGGTGTAGTTATCTTTAAAGTTGTTTAACTTCCGGCGTTTATTTTTCAGGAACTTCGTCATGGCTAGGAAAAGGAAGTTGAGCACGAGGGCTAGGACGTGATCGTCGCCCACAAGAGGGGAAACGTCACAGAACCGAACTGATATGAAATCCCACCAATTCTCTGATCCTGACATCCATAGAATATTCAACGAGAGAATATGTCCTCGTCCAATAATTCTGGAGTGGGGATTCACTCCCGCACCCCAGGATGGCGAGCTATTGGCTATGATCAACGAGATGGGTTGGACTCAATTCACTGCATCACCCGAGCCGGCGGTGATTTCTATTGTCTAGGAGTTCTACGCCAGTGCTCTATTGCGACATATCCAGGCGAGACAGATGATGGGGCGACTAGATACACAGACTGAGGTCGTCGTCCGAGGCCAAACTGTGGACTTTTCGGTGGCCACAATTCGGAGGCTGTACGAGCTACCGGAGGTGGACGAATCGGAGTACACACGGATTATGAGTAGCCTCACGAGGAAGGCTCTGCTGGAGGCACTTGCTCAGCCCGGTTCCATCTGGGAGACGCGCGTCCCAGGTTCCACAACTTTCTATTTCAAGAGTTCTCGCCTCAGTCGGCTCGGGCGAGCCTGGTCTACTTCCTTTGTACACGAGTCGACCGTACATCACAGATCCGCTCGGTCTTACTTCCTCGTGCCCGATTACTATATGCTATCACGACAGGACTCCGGTTTGATGTGGCCCCACGTTTGTCCCGGTTTGATGTGGCCCCACGACAAGATAGATGCGTGAGCAGGCCCGCCGGGCCAATCGACATGATGAGAGGTGCTTGGCGGTGAGGGATGCTTATCATCAGGACTATCTTGATGCGTGGACGAGCCATATACTCCATCCGGACGGACCCTTCATTCCACCAGTCAGGCCATATACACCACCCTCCTCGCCAGACGAGGCCGGCATCAATTCCTGAGCTAATATTAGGGGAGTACTTGACCTTTTCTCATATTGCATATTACTATCTGTATCCATTGAGGTCAGTATACGTCTTAAGTTTGGGGGGGTTTACTTTCAGTTGTTATTTACTTATTCGTTGATATTTTTTGTTGTTATTGACTCTAGCCTTGCTTGTCTTGACTTTATTTGCATTCGTGGATTTTTCGTGCAGCCTTGTGTAAAACTGACAATATGATACTGATTTTTTTTTGAAGAAACGGTTGAGTTTTGGTCGAGTTTGCAGTCTGCGATATTTGTTTCCTTTGAGTATTCATTTAGGTCTGAATTTTTTTTGCATTATTGTAGAAATCTTAGCATATAAGAAATGAGACATACGTGTTTACGAACCGCCGTCTATACGTTTGGGTACACTTTTCACATAGTTAGTCGTCCAGTAATATGAGTCTTCTTAGCATTTAATTTGAGTTTAGAGTCGGACAGTCTTTCCCAAATTCGAGAAATTATACATGTTCTATGATGGGAAGTCTAGTAACCGGGGGTATTCACGCAACCCGTTGTTTACTCTCACGTAAAACGATAACCCTGAATAGACTAATGGTTCAGAAAAATTGCATAACGATGAAAAGAAGCCAAGTAACCGGATGTATTCACGTGACCCGTCATTTACATTTGCATAAAACAGTAACTTCGAATCGGACATGCGGGAATAACCATTCGAGTTTTTTCTCCGCTGTAGAAGGAGACTTAGTAACTAGAAGCACTCATGAGCCCCATGAGTGTGTTTTACGTCAAACGGTTTCCCAATACATGAGAATGGATTTCCACCCTAGGGTCATTTCATGGAAATTACCGAGAGTCGGAACCTAGTGGTTAACTCGAATCATTATAATGATTATACATAAGGGAATGTTGTCCGAGGATTATTATTAACGATGAAACTCTTGCATTTTTGCCACGAGACTGTGGGACTTGGCGAGTTGGCTTGTTTAAACTAACCCTTCATATTGGCGGTCGGATAAATTCACGCTTGTTAATCTTTGAGCTTTGATTTTCTTCATGACCGATAGATCAGCACTAAAAATGATTGCTTTATAGAACCCTTATTCGTGACGTGACTCACTAAAACGATACGTGTATTTTTCTTTGAGATTTTCAGGGTAGTATTAATTAGGTGAACACTATGGATATTGCACGTTTACCCACGATACTTGTCATCTCATTTGAAATTAATTTTTGCTTGAGTACAAGCAAAGGCTTAAGTTTGGGGATATTTGTTAGTTGTATTTTTATGCGCTTAATCATCATTATTTTATACCCATTTTTAGTTTAAATCGACGTAAATGAGCTTTTAATGCATTATTTGTATATGTTTTGAAGGAAATTGGATTCCGGAAGCTTAAACGATGAAAAACGGGCCAAAACGGTAATTTTTGGTCAGGGCCGCGGCATACCAAGGCCAGGCCGCGGCACATGCACGGCACAGCAGGTGCGGTACTCACTGTACCGGGGGCCGCGGCACACTTAAGCTGAGCCACGACCCGTGTGAAAAATACCGCCCAGGCATATGGCGCTGAACACTTAGGGTCGCGGCACACTAATGCCGAGGCGCGGCCCGCGGGGTGGGATTTCTGAGTCAGCCGCGTTTTTGGACCGTTTTTGGAGCCTGTTTTCGACCTAATTCCCGGATGCGTTTTGGAGACTAATGAAGGTTAAAAATAGGGATTAAAGGTCTGAAGATAGATCATCAAAGAAAAGGAGAAAACACCGATCGAGCAGAGAGCAGAAGCTAGAGAACGGAGGAATTCAAGTTCTTCAACTGTGTTTGATTTCTATTATGCTTTTTTTAATTCTTTGTGTATTATTTTCTAGCATGTCGGGATAGAATCCTATTCTAGGATTGTGATGAAACCGAGGTTTTGACGAATTAACTTTTGATTTTATTAATATATATATATCCCTTTCTTATTGAGTTTTCCCCAATTGTTTTTAACGCGTTCAATTATGTGGCCTATGATTGAATTGTTTTGATTACGCAACTCGAATCGGGAGAGGAGAGTTAGTAGGAAATTGGTGAGAAACGTTTTATCTTGTGAGATAGGAATATACTCATAGGAATTACGTGGCCTGTCTGAAGATTTTGTACTTTTTGCCTATTGTCGAATTAATTCACCTAGGAATAGAGTGTTTTATTCGCCTTAGAAAATTCTACTGACCTCGGGAGAGGCATTAGAGTATCTTAGCAAATCTTCACCTTCAATAAATTGGGAAATCACTTAATTCATATAAATCAAGAGTAATTCGGATAAATCGAGGCGGATTCTCAATCCTAGATTATTCTCCTATTTGATCTTATTTCTTCTAATAATCGATTTTATTAATTGTTCTTAGGTTATCATTATATTAATTTTCTTTAATATTTCTTGCACCACCATATTCGATCGTTCAGATAAAATTAGAATACACATAAATTGGTAGTTAGTAAGTCAGTCCTCGTAGGAACGATATCTTACTTATCACTTTATTACTTGCTTACGACAACGTGCACTTGCGTTCAACGAAAAACGTAACATATTACCACAAATTCATAGTGCCCGTAGTGGGTCCTAAATGCTGACTTTTGAATATCAGATTCTTTAATCCTCACCTGATGGTATCCTGATCCCAAATCAATCTTCGAGAATATCGTCGCCCCCTGCAACTGGTCGAACAAATCACCAATTCAGGGCAACGGATATTTATTCTTGATCTTAGCTCCCGATAGTCAATGCACAGCCGAAGTGATCCATCTTTCTTTCGAATGAATAGTACGGGTGCGCCCCAGGGAGAAACACTTGGGTAAATATAACCTTTGTACATCGGTTCTTCAAGTTGCTTCTTCAACTCATACATCGCAGTGGGTGCCATTCAATACGGCGCCTTGGAAATGGGTGTGGCTCGCGGCTCTAGCTTGATGGTAAACTCTACATCTCGTTGTGGAGGTAATCCAGGTAATTCATCAGAAAATACATCTGGAAATTTGTTTACAACAGGAATAGATGAAAGTTCTATTATTCCTTCTTCTTTCTTCATTGCATAACACCAATATCCGGTACAGCCCTGTTGCAGCAGTTTGATAGCCTTCATTGTTTTTTCTTCCTGAGCTCCCTAGTCTCCATCCTTCAAATAAATATTCAGAACCTTCCTCAGCTACCACCGAGATGTTTCTCTCCCGATAATTCATAATAGATCGGTAACGGCTAAGCCAGTGCCTCCGAAAATTAGATCATATCCTTAAATTTCCACCACGATCAGATTTGAAGGCTAATCTTTTCCTCCGATTGATATAGGAAAATTCTTAGTTTCTAAATTCCCTACTCGGTAAACCCACATATAAGACTCACATTCATGAAAACAAGAAATTTTTAAACGATTGACACAAGATAGTGATATAAATGAATATGTAGCTCCGGTATCGAACAAAATCCTAACTGGTTGCGAAAGGATCTGAATTGTACCTGATACAACCTTTGTACTCTAATCATCTGTCCTCTTCATTTCATAAAGGTGCGGAGGAACGGACCCAGCACTCAATGATTCCTTCTGGTCATACTGTCCTCTGCCTCTTCCTCGGCCAAAATTCTGATGTGGTTGCACACTCTGCTGAGTTTGAGGCACACTTGCCTCTTTTTGAGCCGGAGATCCAGTAGCATCTCCGCAGAACATCGCACGATGCCCTTCTTGTCCACATTCATAACACGTTACCAAAGGAAATGAACAGTCACGCCAAAGATGCCCTGATCGACCATAGTTGAAGCATTTCCTAGCTGCATCATTAAAAGCGGGTGCCAAACTGGAATTCTTTCCTCCTTTAGATGCATGCGGGGGCTTCCTGAATGAGGGAAAATACGATTGGGCTTTACGGGGCCCACTACTCTTTGGCTCTACGAAACCACCAGAAACTTTCTGCTTCTTAGACTCGGAAACTTTTCCATAAATACTTCTTTCATCTCGTATGCCAGAGCTTTATCTTAATACTGGAGGAGAGTGGTACATTCAAATCCTGACATATATCTCTGTATCTCCGGCTTCATCCTTATGTCAAAGTGAAGCATCATTTATGCATCGGTCCTGACAAGGGTCAAACAAATTCCAGTTGCTGATTAAAGGTCTTAATCTCTTGAGCTACACGTACATCCACAGTTTGGCGGAGAAGAATTCTCGGACTTTAGCTTCCCGAACCGGATGAGGGCAGTACTGAGCTTCCATTATTAGCTTGAATTCTCCCCAATCAGCATCATAATTAATAGATCGGATAGCTTCCCACCACTCGGACGCTTCCCTAGTCAGAAAATATTGGGCGATAGAGGTCCTTCGATCGTCCGGACAGTTGATTCCTGCAAATATTTTCTCTAACTCCTTCAGCCAATGATCCCATGCCAGCATTTCAGAAAAGCCATTGAACTTTGGTGGATGCATCTTCGCCACCTCTTGTAGCCATCTGTCTCCTCGATACCCCAAGTATGGGATGCCCTGCTGACCTTCCCCTGGTCGTAGACCTATCGCCACCTGCATTCTATCCACCACTTGAGCGAATTAGATCATCTGTTTAACCACCTATCGAAGCACGTCGGGCGCAGCAGGATTATCATTTCCCTATACAGTTTGCTCTCGATTATTGTTGGCAGATTCCTGTTGCTCGCCAGAACTGAGATCAGCCTGATTTTACAGGGAATCAGGGACAAAGGTTGAAGCTTCTCTCTCCGCATTTGCGCGTCTGCGTCCACGACCGCGACCACGTCCACCACCTCTTCTCAACATATTATAAGCATTCATAGTCAATATACGAGTTTTTCTATGTTTAATTGTCGCAAAAGGGCATAACATTGAAGGATAACAACCAAGTTTTAGAAAACTTACAACCACAACTCGCATGAAGACATAGGCGGTACAGTGATTTTATTCACGACCGATCAACCAAAAGACATATTTAGACCCTAAATTAGCCCGACTGCCAAGATATCCATAAATCTTAGCTCTGGTACCATATTCTGTAACACCCCGAGATATTTAGGATTATTACAGTGCCGTAAATCCTTTATATAAGAATTTACTAGGCTAAGAATTTAAAACAATATTATTAAATCCGAACAGTAAAATTTATTATTACAACCCGAGTTTCAAAAGGACAAAAAGACAAACACCAAACAATAAACAATACAATACCATCCAAACAATACAAAGCAACAACGTACTTGAGTACTTATTAAAAACACAACACAACTTAAAGGACTCTCTGGACGGTTAACATCACTCAGCACCCCCGTCGTCATGTAGCTCATGTGGTTGTTTTCCGGCTCTCCTGGATCCTGAACATAAAACACATGTCCACCCTCGAAGGGGTTAGCACAACGATGCTAGTACAAGTACGATAATTATACAACACAGACTATTCGACAACACGTGAAGAATAACGCAGTATCAACAACAACAACAACACAACAACAACAACAAGCCTCTCCATGAGAAGACTATCAATGCATTACACAATATGAAAATCGCAACATACTCATGGTGATCCAATAATCTAGCGCACACAGCATAGATACCCACGATGATCCCGTCGGACCAACACGTGGTGGAAAACCCATCCAACGATCCAGCACACACAGCATAGATCCCAAGATGATCCCTTCGGACCAACACATGGTGGACAAACAACTACGACACATACGCATGACAACATAAATGACATATGTTGTGTCGAGAATTATACACCTCGACCGGCGATCGCCTCAGAGACCGGGCGACCTAGCCATAGCCGAGCATCCAAGGCAGAACTGCCGACTAGAGGCCAGGCGACCTAGCCATAAGCCGAGCAGCCTAGATAGATCGGCCGACCGAAGGTCCCAGGACAAGTCCCGGTGCCGAGCGATCAACATCTGAGACGATCGTATCTCAGTACTTAGCGATCGACTCCTAGTGGCCAACTAGCAAGACGATCGTCTCTCGGCACTTGTCGACCGACCTCTGGTGACTGGCCGATGCCGACCTCTGGTGACCGACTCATGCCGCTTGAAGCCGATGATCATCCAGTCGGCAAAGGCCGAAGCCCAAGACAGAACCCACGTGCAGCACCGAGACAGAATCCGCACTTCACGGATCGTTGACCACAGCCTGTCAGCATCTTTCCACCAACCGACAGGCCCGCCGAAAGGTGTCAGTAGGACCGCCCATGACAGCAACTCCGGACGCGTGCTGGCTCCTCATTGGACCGCCTGGTGTTGCCGACGCGACCTTGGACTTTAGGCAGACAGCCCATGTGACTTAAAGACGATTGCCCTATTATTATATTGGACGAAAGGCGATCGTCCGCCAGGAAACAAGGCATCTCAGCCCCTATAAATAGAAGGCTCCCTGCACTTGAACAAGGACCGGATGATTTCTCTCTGAAGTCCAACTCTCGGCTTCTGAACAAGTTCCACCCGCAACTTGGATTTCTCACTCTTGGCAACAGCTATCTCTCGGTTCTTTCTTCTCTCTCAGCCTCCCTCTCACAGAACGATCGGCAGAGACGAAGAACACCAAGGATTCGCTCAAGAGCTAGATAATAGGATCTTTTACACTCATTGTAATTGCATTCCTTTACATTAATACTTGTATCCACGAATATTTCTATTAATAACATCTCACGAGAGCATTCAAGCCAGGGCCTAACAAACCCAGCAAATCTTGTGTTATTCACACCCACACGGAAGTGCTCCCGCAACCTTGTTTGTTGTCCGTCCATTCCAGCAGTATTTCATCTTCGGATAAATATTTCAGGCAACAACAATTGGCGCTAGAGGAAGGGGATCTAACCCTCAATTTTATTCCTACCGTCTCGAAGAACACTCACTGTTCTCCGGGGCATATACCTGAAGAAACACTCACTGTTCTTCATAGAAAGCTTTCAGAATCATGACTTCTGCCGCCTCGTCGAAGAAAGCCGCTGGCCAGCCCGCCAGACGCCTCGTTCCGTCTCAGTCCGAGCCACAGCCGATGGCGGAGGGTAGCCGCCGCGGTCCGAGACGCTCGATCCCGCCCCTGGGGAACGGCCCAAGTCTCTCGCTCGATCAATTCCGAACCGCGGAACAGATCAAGGAGGCCATGGCCGTCCTACAGGAGCGACGGAGTGCTCTCGATGCGCCTCCCGCTATCACCCCCTCGGCCATCCGCCGGAGGACCAAACGGAAGTTTAAGGCGTTGCTGACCGAGTGATCGCCAGGAGGCTCCCGTTCGTAGGGAGAGGCGCTCGCCAGCCGGGGCACCTCTGTTTTCGATCACCTCGGCAGCGACCCATCTTGGCGACCGGGGCAGTCCGGCCCCAGCCACGAGACGACAGAGCTCGAGTCCGTCACCAGGAGTTCGGCCTATCCGACTCCTAGAAGGCAGCCCAGCCGTTTGGTTCCCCCTCGCTAAATAGCCGAGGTCGGCAGCAGCGGAGTCAGGAGATCGGTACTCGATCGCCTCGGCTCCCGCTCCAAAAGCCGACCCTCTAGCGACCATGCTACAGCGATGGCCGCGATGCAACGCCATCTCGAAGGCATGAAGGTGCTCCTAGAATCTGGGGCAGGCGCCAAGAGAAAGATCGTCGAGCCAAGCGAGCCGCTCTCGATCCATATCGAGCTCGCCCCCATGCAGCACAAGATCGCTCCCCCGCAAACACCTCTGTACGAGGGGAGATCAGACCCCGAAACACACCTGAGCAAGTTCAACATCTACATGACCGGGTGCGGGGCATATGACGCGACCAGGTGCCGAATGTTCCCTCTAACGCTGGACGACTTTGCCCACAGGTGGTATGCCTCATTGTCGCCTCGGTCCATCGGCTCCTTTAACCAACTGGCGAACACCTTCACAGCGTACTTCGCCACCAGGGTCGCTCGGCCAGAAGGCCCCCTTCGCATGATGCAAATCAGGCAGGGAGAAGAAGAGTCCGACTCGGACTACATTGACCGAGTAGACAAGATCATCCTCAACGGCGAACCCGTAAGCGATGAGATCGCCCTATACTCGGTCCTGGGAGGATTCCATAGTCTTTCGCCTATGTTCAGGCATCTTACGAAAGATCAACCCTCGACCTACGCGATCTTCCGAGCTAAGGCCGCATACTTTCTAGCCAGGCAAAGGTTCCTCCTTAGCTTATGAGCAACACGATCGGCAACCGAGCGACGACCACCAGTCTCCCAGGCCGATCGCCATTATCAAGTAACATCACCAAAACCGGAGGACTCGTTCGCCATCGACAGTTCACTATCTAACATGGTGGACTACGGCACGAGATCGCCTCCGCCGCACAACATACAGCCATGGTCTTGGTAGTCGATGGAACCGGCTGCTTCGGCCATGCAAGGTCCCTTTGGGTCAAGATCGCCCGCCCTTCGTTTAAATACGAGTCCGGCGTAGTCTGAGGGCCCTCCAAAACTAATCAGTGGACACGATCGCCTGCCCTCAAAGGTTCCTCATCTAACATGGTGAACCCGGACAATGCGATGTGCCACTACCCCCGTCTCAACGTACACCATCGAGGTTCGCCATCTTCATGGCGGGCCGAGGTGGAAGCAGAGCTAACAAGCCGCGGAAGTGGAGTTGATTAATCCGACGACGCACCACGCAAGGACTCCTCTAGACCAAGACCGCACGCCCTTCGTTTAAATACGAGGCGAGGCGCAGCCTAACAGAGGACCCTCACAGTAAAATGAGTCACGAGACACTCAATGTCGTTCGCGCACAAGACATGGTCATGGAGTCGGTCCATCGAACTCCGCGACTGTACACGATTCCTCAGCGACGAAACTATCAGTTTCTACGAGGGATCGGCCAATGTTGTTTTTTGCAGGTACAAGACCGAAAGATAGCTAGTCAATCGACCAGATCGCCCAACTCCGAATCCAAAGTCAGCTCAACGGATCGCTCGTCCTCGTCTTACACGATCGCCAGCAAGAACCACCTCGCCCCATGTCTTCAACATCGGAGCAAGCTGGGGGGGGCAATTGTTGTGTCAAGAATTATACACCTAGACCGGCGATCACCTCAGAAACCGGGCGACCTAGCCATAGCCGAGCAGCCAAGGCAGAACTGCCGACCAGAGGCCAGGCGACCTAGCCATAAGCCGAGCAGCCTAGATAGATCGGCCGACCGAAGGTCCCAGGACAAGTCCCGGTGCCGAGCGATCGACATCTGAGACGATCGTCTCTCGGTACTTGGCGATCTACTCCTGGTGGCCGACTAGCAAGACGATCGTCTCTCGGCACTTGTCGACCGACCCTTGGTGACTGGCCGATGCCGACCTCTGGTGACCAACTAATGCCGATCGACTCATGCCGCTCGAAGCCGATGATCATCCAGTCGGCAAAGGCCAAAGCCCAAGACATAACCCACGTGCATCACCGAGACAAGATCCGCACTTCACGGATCGTTGACCACAACCTGTCAGCCTCTTTCCACCAGCCGACAGGCCCGCCGAAAGGTGTCAGTAGGACCGCCCGTGACAGCAACTCCGGACGCGTGCTGGCTCCTCATTGGACTGCACAGCTGGCTGCCGGCCGCAGCCTTTGACTTTAGGCAGACAGCCCATGTGACTTAAAGACGATCGCCCCATTATTATATTGGACGAAAGGCGATTGCCCGCCACGAAACAAGGCATCTCAGCCCCTATAAATAGAAGGCTCCCTGCACTTGAACAAGGACCGGATGATTCCTCTCTGAAGTCCAACTCTCGGCTTCTGAACAAGTTCCACCCGCAACTTGGCTTTCTCACTCTTGGCAACATCTATCTCTCGGTTCTTTCTTCTCTCTCAGCCTCTCTCTCACAGAAGACGATCGGCAGAGACGAAGAACACCAAGGCTTCGCTCAAGAGCTAGATAAATAGGATCTTTTACACTCATTGTAATTGCATTCCTTTACATTAATACTTGTATCCACGAATATTTGTATTAATAACATCTCGCGAGAGCATTCAAGCCCGGGCCTAACAAACCCGACAAATCTTGTGTTATTCACACCCCCACAGAAGTGCTCCCGCAACCTTGTTTGTTGTCCGTCCATTCCAGCAGTATTTCATCTTCGGATAAATATTTCGGGCAACAACAACATCAACACAGATAAACACAATTAAAGTACTTTCCTTATAATGTCGACAAGGATTTAAATACTTTGGCGTGCACCAAAACACTTGAAGGTCGTCCCTCGTCTAACTACTTGCACGCTTCAAACCTTAAACAATAATAACGAAGAATTCAACTTGCGTATACATAACTAACACGAAGGCATCTAACTTACTTAACTAAGATCAAATGAACCATTCTACATGCGGGCGACTTCATGGTTCACACATACGACGAACACATATCTCATGCCATTTGAATGATCCTAATAGGGATAAGATGTTGACGTCTTCGAATTTCCAAGGATAAACATGTCATCACAATTCCATACTCTAATCTCGATTATAAATTCTTATATGCGGTTCGGCTAATCTATGGTTGATACAATTTTTACCAACGTCATCACTTCATTCTAACTTTCATCATGAAGATTAGCTAATCAACCCACCCTTACAAGACATGGAGAAAACCCTCAATGTTCATCCTCTTAAATTCGTTTAACGAAGGTGATAACAATAACAAGGCTTACGACATAAGAACATTTCAAATTCATCATCAAATGTATGGTATAATCTCAGAAAACTTCATCCCAAAGTTTACTCAACCAAGGCTCATCTCAAAAATCCTCTTAACAATAGAAAGACCCAAGTATAATCATCTAAACCTCCTAAAACATGGTGATTGATTCAATAGGTTAACAACAACCATAATAACTTCAGTAGCATGTTCATAACATTCCTAAGAACACTAATTCAAGGTTGGTACAACATCAACATACCTTACTATGGCGAAACACTTGATGGAACTCAACACTGGGAGTTTAAACACCAATCCAATATGTATTGATCTTCAAAATCAAGCTGAAAGGTTGATACAAGGAGGTTATAGGGCTGGGGAAACTCTCGAAGTCTCAGAATTCGAACAAGAAGTGGATGTGAAATGGAAAAAGGTTGTTGTCTATAAATAGATACTGAACTTTACGTATGTTAGACGCAATGCATTACGTACGCTAGCTTCTTAACGTACGCTAGTAACAAAACCTTACGTATGCTATCGTCATTCAGTAGCTCACTATATCGATCTTTCTTGATTCTTGCGCACGATATCAGACATTACATATGCTACCAGCTGCCTTTAACGTACGTTAACCACATAGTGTAGCATATGCTAAACACCATTGAATTCACTTTTCCAAAAATATCTAGGTTCATGCAGAGGAAATCCGTCCGCATCTTCATCTGACCCTACACGCTGATCGTGTCTCAATCTGATGCTGACTGCTTCTAACGTACGCTAAACATACAACATAACGTATGTTAGATCAGGTTAGTAGCGTACGCTAGAAACATAAGTTAGCGTACGCTAATATCATGCATACACATACATGAATTAGCACACTCTACACTATACGATTATGAATACTGGAGTACGGATACGGAAGTTCATACTTTGATTAATTATAATCAAATACCACAAGGTTCACATACAGATGAAAATACACAACAATTATCCGGGTATTACAATATATTTTTATTGGACTTAGGGTAACCAAATAGACCTTAAAGGTTTGACTCGTTTACTTGATGAATATGGGCATATGGGTTGGTTTGACTTGTAATTAGTCGGATGTGAAATAAGACTCCAGCCCGAATTAATTAGATGATTTTTTGTCTAATACAAATACGAGATAGAGTTGTTCAGACGTCTGACTAGAGATGTTAAACTTAACGCTTGTTGAGGGGTAATACCAATATTCTACAGTTTTATTTTTATTTTCTTAGGTAGTTTAATTTAGTTACTTGCTTATGTTCGTTTATCCATGGAGGATGAATTTTTGATGGGATTTTGAAAAGTGATGATTGAGCTATTATGTCGTTTTGATTGTCTCTTCAACAATACATTGTGAATATTTTAATACTTAATTTAATTGAAATTTTATTTCTTCCCTTCATGAATCATAGTATTTCATAAGTTTGGGTGGGATGGGATAAAATCTTGATAATTTACTGCAAAGCAATTTATCTTGCATTCACATAGTCACATATTAAGTCAAATTTTTAGTGTATTTATTGCTTTGTTAGGGTTAGTGAAAGAAATTTGTTGAAATGTACTTTATTCTATAGGGACTTTCGCATTAATTTAGATTTAGAATTTGAGGATGAATTTCTAAGGGGCTATTTTAGTTTGATCAATGGTTTGTGGATTCGAGTGAGTGGTTTAAATCCTTGAATTTATAAGCATTTAACTTGTGAGTTTTTGAGCTTGACTGTATTATTATTTATGCAAGTTTTAATTTGTTAAATGTATCGTTCGTGTTGCAAACAAAAATGCAGTCATCGATTCTCCTGAGAGTTTATAATTGTCAAGAACAAATATACTAATGACGAGCTAAAGCTTATGTATGTATTTTTATCGAGAATACAAGTGTGTACAGTTAATGGAGATGATTAAGGCGATTATCATATTAGCCATTCAAGCCTTTTTGCCCACCGGATAATAATTAATTTCCTTGTTAACCCACTAGAATTGTGTTGCCTAATTTTGACAGCGCCACAATATTGAACTTCAACTCATTTTATCTCCTTTCCTATATACTTGAGGTTTTAGAATTTTTTATTTTAAGAATTATGATAAGTTGTATGGTAGATATAGGGATGAAATTATGGATTTTTCGCGATGGTTATGTATTGATGAATGAAGATTATATTTTTCAATTGAAGAATAAATAAATAACTTGAAGGAGTTGGGGAAAATTGCATAAGTTGCTATTTTTGAAAACTTAGTGACCCGATATACTTACGTGACCCGTCATTTATATTAGCGTAAGATAGTAAGCTTAAATATGGATATTTAAAAAAAGTATGGTTGGTGAAGTGTTTGTGAAAGAGTGTTCTTGTGATTAACTATCAAAAAAGGGATTGTATAGAAACATTATTGAACTTTTAGCTTCTACAATGCTTGATCGGAGATGAATTAATGTTCATGTGTTCTAAAATTGCTCAAGTCGAAACACTTTAGCTATATTTTTCAATCTCAACCAAAGGCTTTACATTATAACCAAAATAATTCTTTTGACTCACGAAATTGCATGCACCGAGTGGTAGAGATATTAGACGATTTGCAAGTCTGTGATTGTTTTTACTTTATTGAATGAAATTGAGAGTAAACAAGTCACTTATACACTTTTGAAATTGAACTATACATTTACCCGACGAGGTTCATGAATTAGAGGTAGTGAACATAATTCTCGGGAAGAATTATTGAGATTTGAATGATATATGGGTGGCTACGTTTCAGTTGCTTCACTGGGGTTCCCTTATCCATATTCTTCTTGGAGTGAGTTTATAAGTAATAGGGGTCCATAGGCACGAGTCGAGCATCTAATCGCAGCTTGAAATGGAACAATCTGAGGGAGGGCATGGCAGAGGCAAGGCAGCTCGTCACATGTAGGATTGCCGTAATGTGATATTCTATTTCTAGCATGCAACTCGACTCATGTATTCTAAGGAGAGTGATGTCGATTCCAGCTTTAGCAAGTCGGCCTTAACCAAGGGAACCATTGATATGTCGGAATCAGCTAACCTCCGTCATTAACCAGTAGCCCAGGCATCACTCCACAGAACAGCAAGAAAAAGGGAGTCGTTGGAAATGTAATTCTTCTTCGCGGGAGGGGCACTTCCTTCTTTTCATAAGGGGGCTTTAGCCATATGAGCTAACAGAAACGTTGCAGCAAGTCTTTTTTAATTGATACCAAGATTATGCTAATTGAAGATGGGGGTCTTGAACCTGAGTAATAGGCCGACCTGCCTTTTGCCGACAAGCAATAAATCTCCTGATTAGGAATAAAAGATCGTATTGGGCTGCCCCCATAAAGTATTGTGAGAATGGGATTGAGTCAACAATGGATCAATCGTCGTAAGGAATTCTGTCTCGCATGGTTCAGACATGCAATTCCTAGGTCGACTATTCATTTCGTTCTATGAATTCAGTATCACCACTCCTTACTCTGTTGAGGTACGTAGCTAACTTGCTGTCTCGATTTAGCTTATGTGATAGAGAATAGTCTACGACTCATACAAACTTCGGTTATTCATTCCTTGATGCCTATTGGAAACCTCCACAATTATCTCTTGAGGTGTATTGGACTTTGCTATGAATTTTTGAGTAGATTATGTGACTTCATTAATCATGACTCAATATTTAAGTTTGATTTTTTTTTTGTTATCACAAAATGTACACATATTTTAGATGGATTTATTAAGCTAACAAATACATAATAATAGCTCATATTTTGCATTTGTTTGTATTTTATTTGATTTATATGTATTCTTGAGCTGATATACAAATAAGATGGACATATATATCCCCAACACTAGTTAAATGATGCATCCGAAGAACTAGTTAAATGATGCATGGAGGGTAAAAGAAGATAAAAAAAAGAATAAACAACACAAACCGTGTCGGGAGACACACCGTCCAATTAACATAAAATCAATTAGATAAACCAAACCAAACCAAACATACCCAGTATATTCCGCTCAGAGCAGGGTCTGGGGAGGGTAAGATGTACGCAGACCATGCCCCTACTTATTACGGTAGGGAGGCTGTTTCCGTGAAGACCCTCAGCTTAGTGCACATCAAAATATAGAGTGAAAAATATAAAGGGAAGCATATGATTCAAAAAAGCTCAATACCATACCTGATCCCATGGCTTAATCCACATGGGACTTACCTAAGAGGAATTTGGCTACTTCACTCCCGATGAACGCTGCTCAAACAGAAAAGAGGTTGACTCCGCGCACAGCTCCCTGTCAAAAATACAGCACATGTAAAAGGCAATAGGATAAAATATACAATAAAAGTAAAAATGCAATGCTCTAGGTCAAAGCTAACCGAGACAACCCAACCCTGAGGCTCTCAACTACAGCACCACTCCCAACTAAAGAATCCATAACTCTGATCTGGCGCCTCCAAGCGCACCTATCAACAGTCATGGTCTCGGAAAGGTTTAAGGCCTTCAAATCTAATCTCAGCTGCTCCTCACACATCCTCCTCGGTCTGCCTCTACTCCTCTCCACGACAACCAATAAACTCTCGACCCTCCTCACTGGAGCAGATGCCTGCCTCCTGCAGACGTGGCCAAACCATCTCAATCTCCCTTCCTAACTTTCGTTGAAATAGGCGCCACTTCTAGCGCGTTCCTGAAGACCCCGTTCGAGATTCTATCTAACATTGTGCGACCACACGACCAGCGTAACATTTTCATTTCATCCGCTTCCATCTTTCTCTCAAGCGACTTCTTCATTGCCCAACATTCGGAGCCATACAACATTGCAGGTCGGATTGCTGCTCTATAGAATTTACCCTTCAACTTTAGAGGGACTTTCTTGTCGCACAGGACCCATGTCGCTGCTCTCCACCTTAGCCGCCCCGCCTTGATGCGATGAGTGACATCATCTTCACACTCACCTTCCTTCTGAATGATCGAACCCAAATACTTGAACTTATCCGTACGGGGTACGATCTGATCCGCAATCATTACCTCTACATCTTCCTCATTGGCCTCACCACTGAAGTTACACCAGAGATACTCGGTCTTAGACCAGCTCACACGCAAGCCCTGGGATTCTAACTTAGACCTCCATAGCTCCAACTTCGAGTTCACCTCCCTCTTCGACTCTGCCACTAACACAATGTCGTCAGCAAAAAGCATGCACCACGGGATGCCGTCTTGTATCCCCCGCGAAATGACGTCAAGGATCAGAGCGAAGAGAAGAGGGCTTAGCGCCGACCCCTGGTGTAGCCCTATCTCAACCGAGAAATACTGGGTGTCACCAGCTGGGGTCCTAACGCACGTCCTACCTTGGGAGTACATGTCTTGGATCGCCCTAACGAACAGCAACGACACCGTCCTCTCTACTAGGCTCCTTCAAATAACATCGCGCGGAATGCTATCATAAGCCTTCTCTAGATCTATGAACACCATATGGAGGTCCTTACGCCGCTTTCTAAACTTCTCCATAAGGCGTATGATGAGATGAATGGCCTCAGTCTTGGACCTCCCCGGCATGAAGCCAAATTGGTTCTCTGAGATCTCCACTTCTCTTCTAACCCTGCATTCCACCACTCTTTCCCAAAGTTTCATAGTATGGCTTAGGAGTTTAATACCCCTATAGTTACTACAACTCTGAGCATCGCCTTTGTTCTTGAAAAATGGCACGACAATACTATGCCTCCACTCCGTCGGCATCTTAGAACCTCTGAGGAGGATGTTGAACAACTCCGATAGCCACTGAACTCCGACTTCCCTCAGACAGAGCCACACCTCAATAGGGATCTGATATAGGCCTACAGCCTTAGCTCTACCCATTTTCATTAGGGCACCCTTTACTTCCTCCCTGCTGATGGTCTCACAGGAATTAAATGAACGGGCAGAAGATATACTAACTCCTTGCACCACCGAGTCACTACCCCTAGACTCATTGAAAAGTTCAAAAAAATACCTATTTCACCTCTCCTTAATAGCCACGTCGTTCACTAATACTTGGCCCAAATCATCCTTAATAAACTTAACGGGACCCAGGTCGCGCCGCCCTCTTTCCCTAGCTTTCGCTAGTTTAAAAATAGCATTCGCTCCTTCTTTGGTGTCTAGGCGCTTGTACATATCCTCGTACGCCTCCCCTTTAGCCTTAGCCACTGCCTTTTTAGTCTCTCTTTTCGCCACCTTGTACGCTACAATCTTCAAGATTCTCTCCTCCCCAGCACTAACCGACAAAAGCTCCTTAAATAGCGCTTGTTTAGCTTTAACCTTCTTTTAGACCTCCTCATTCCACCACCATGCCTCCCTAGGTCCACTAGACCTGCCCGAAGAAACCCTCACCACCTTCTCGCCCACCCTCCTAATAGCATTGGCTATGCTGGTCCACATAAAGTTAGCATCGTCCCCTTACAAAAAACCTCCTTCGTGGTTCAGAGACTCCTAGAATACTGCCGCCTTCTCACCCTTCAGATGCTTCCAGAGAATCCTAGGTCTAGATTCTCTAGCCCTGCTAACAACACGACCTCCCATGGATAAATCCATAGCCAGCATCCGGTGTTGAGAAGCACAGGCCCCGCTCTGGAACACCTTGCAGTCCACGCACGCCCTAGCATCACGACTGCACAAAAGAAGGTAGTCAATTTGCGTGTTGTACCCCCCACTACTGAAGGTGATGAGGTGCTCAGCTCTCTTCTAAAAAATAGCGTTAGCAATTACCAACTCATGCGCAGTGGCAAACTCCAACAGTGCGGAACCTCCTGCATTCCTAACTCCGAAGCCGAAACCCCCATGCGCACTATGGTAACTGTCACGGGTCCGAATCGGGCTAGAATTTTTTTGCCAAAATTCAACCCTGTGCCGGCACTGATTGTCCGTACAACAACCAGTCAGCCTTCGATCCTCACCAAACACTCTTGTTTTACTCATAGCACTCGTGTTTAGTATGATAAGAGTTACAGCCCAAGGCCACCTTTAGTGTTTGAAGGAGTATGCAGCGGAATACAATCAAAACACGTAAAGGCACATACAATTTACGGGGACAATTCCCCAACCTTGAATATTATTGCACACTCAATATATAAGGAAAAGGCCTCGCAGTACAACTCTCTTAGATCCTCACGATCTAAGCTCTCGGATCTCTCTTCTCGGAGCTCCCTCTACAAAATTGTACAAAGCACCTATTTATAGCCTAAGCAAAGGACTACGTCGGCTGACAACCCCAACCGCTAGGTTCAGCCCGACACTCCACGTGTCGACGCGTGGCTAGAGACCACCATGCGTCCCTGCCACTTGTCCCGAGCAGTTTTGCCACAACTTGCCCACATTTGCCTCGTACTGCCATGTACAAGGTCTTCCGGAACTGTTCCGCAACCGTCCGCAACCGCTTGCTATTAACCGTCCCGCAACTGCCCCGATGGATCCCAGCACTCCACCTGGCACATGCAGTCCACCAAGTAACTGCTCACATGCTGACGTGTGCCCCGTACGTCTTATAACTGCTTGGAACCGTTCCCGCACAACCGCTCCAAGTAACCGTATGACTTAACTGTCTGGAACCATATGTGCCCAAGTGCCCAGCCACTTGTACATTCCCGATTATCAAACAAGGTCCGCCCAGCACTGTCGAACCCTCTCGGTCGTAGGCACACAGCCCAGGCCTTGTCCGCGCCTGAAGTGCTCGCTGATCGGGTCGGTCCGATTCAGGTCGGGTTTCACCTCCGGATCGACCCGTGACCCAATCCCATGGCAAGTCCCAGCACCTTGCCAAGTCCTTGGCCGAGCAACTTGGGTCACTCCTTGGGAATGGGTCTCAGTAACTACCCCCCCTATAATAGGCTTAGACAAATAAAGCCTGGTGAGGACATTGACCATTGAAAAGATGAAGAATCACTCGCCTGCCTCCAGCCTTGAACCTGCCCAAAAACCTCAAAGTAACACGAGATTGTCTTGATTCCATGTCTTAGCTAAGCCTCACACTCGCCAAGAAGCCTCCGAATCACTTTTCATTCCCGTGTCTTAGTGTCATGCCATGCCCAGTCGGCGCAGTCCGCCCAGTGACTCGACCACCTGTCGAGCCCAGTGAGTCGCTCATGTTAAGGGTGTAACAAACCTCCCCCACTTGAAGAAATTGACGCACTCGTCGATGGGAGTCACATCACAGCCCGATACTTGTACTTTTCTCGAACTGCCTTAGTCCGCCTTCCGTTTTGGGATGTTGCATTGATTCACCCTTCCGCTGGACCACAATGATTGATCCTCCATCCGATGAACCTCCGAAAACAAGGCAGCTACATCTTCAAAACCATCCCAGTGAACCGTCTTGAAACACCACATGCCTCAAGAAAGAAGTCAGCTTCAACCACATAGGTATCCTACACTGTACTCTTATTTCCGTCTAGTTACATAACCCGCTAACTCACACACACTTAGCCAAGATTACATAACTTTGCATCGGACAACCCCCGAATGCTAGGTAATTCACAAGTAAAATTGCTACACACAAAGCAAAATTACAAACATAGGGTCACAAATGTAAAAATTTGAAGTCTACCTATTACAATAGAAACCAGCCACATAGATTGTTCAGACGGACCAACAACCCTTCTGGAATGAGCAATGGCCTGCAACTCTTTTGCTCATTTTTACTGACTTCAGCAACGCATCTTTTGGCCAACCTTAACGGGACATAAACTGTAGGCACCTCCCATGCTTTGGATGTTTAGTCCGATTAAATATCGTGGGACTCCTTCAACCGACTGAAATTTTCATAGGCTAATCGGGACCTTAGCCACACCCAACACCGTTTATCCAGCTAAATCTGACTATGACCAGGATATTCTTCACTCTGAACACATATCCATGCTATTTTCCCTCACAAATCCGAAAAATAACAACAGCAACGTAGGATCACATAATTTTCAACAAGAACGTATGGAAAGCATTACCCTTACCCAACCACACACCAACCTAAGTCGTCGAATAACATCTCCTACTCATGCAACAGGTTCAAGTATGATCATTACTTACCCTGATTTCCGACCTCGCGCCTTTAGACTAGCCTTTGGGCCGCACCAATGTTCCTCAACCACTTGATACGAACATATCGCAATCTTCAAGGGTCTTCCCATCGCTCGTAACAGATCAACCATCAACTCGACCGAACTGTCCATCTAGATGCACCAAGCACCATCCCGAATATTGGTACTCATACGAAGTACCGCTCCACCCCGAACTAAGTCTAGAACTTTATTGACAAAGGGGAACCAATCCCACCGTCCAGTTACTTACTTCAAAATCAGCCTTCATGCCATAATTTTGAACCACGGTCGATGATGCTCCTCCAAGCAAGCATCCGTTCCTATTTCAGCATTTGGTCCACATGAACAACGCCCTCTAGAACTATCTTTCTCGAAACCAAGCGCACCTCATTCCGCACACAAAGATGTTGACTTTAACCACTTCTGACGTCCATTTTTCCACAACTCAGCCCAGATTTCTTTCTTCGGTCCCCAGCACCAAAAAAGAACCGAACAGAGTCTCAACTCTGGTTTTTCCCACGGCATGGAAAATTGATACCTTCAAAAATCCTTCCACCAACATAGCCCATAATAATGGCTTTCAGATCTCATCTGGTGCCCATCGCCACGTAAACATCACCACGAAGCATGATGCAGCCAGTCCTCCAATATAAACTGACTATGGACATCTTCTTCGCCCGAACATGTGCAGACTATCATTTTGATTCATGTCCGCCAAGAAGCCTTGTCCACCCGATTGACGTTTTACCATCGTCAATTCTGTGGAATTCAGGAACCCGCACACGAGACAAAAATGAAGAGGCCTTGTCTTCCACAATCCGATAAATTCCGTCCAACAACTGTCCTCTTCCGAACCACCAAGTCGTCTTCAGGCAATCATCTTCACATCCTCGGCTACCAAGAGGATATCCGCGTCCTCGCCTTCTGAAATGATCCTTGCTCAACGAACTTCAGCATCTCCCACACCCAAAATCTGGCGCCCGTCCAGGTATCTCGCGTTCCCTTTCCAATCCTTGCATTCACGAACAAAGTTTCGCCTTCCGCAAGTGAACTTTGGCCACCAAACGCCAAAATTTTCCGACCAGAATCCACTAACTGGGCTCCGATACCAAATTGTCACGGGTCCGAATCGGGCTAGAATATTTTTGCAGAAATTCAACCCCGTGCCGGCACTGATTGTCCGTACAACAACCAGTTAGCCTTCGATCCTCACCAAACACTCGTGTTTTACTCATAGCACTCGTGTTTAGTATGATCAGATTTACAGCCCAAGGCCACCTTTAGTGTTTGAAGGAGTATGCAGCGGAATACAATCAAAACACGTAAAGGCACACACAATTTATGGGGACAATTCTCCAACCTTGAATATTATTGCACACTCAATATACAAGAAAAAGGCCTCGCTGTACAACTCTCTTAGATCCTCACGATCTAATCTCTCGGATCTATTTTCTCGGATCTCCCTCTACAAAATTGTACAAAGCACCTATTTATAGCCCAAGCAAAGGACTACATCGGTTGACAACCCCAACCGCTAGGTTCAGCCCGACACTCCACGTGTCGACGCGTGTCTAGAGACAACCATGCGTCCCTGCCACTTGTCCCGAGCAGTTTTGCCACAACTTGCCCGAATTTGCCTCGTACTGCCACGTACAAGGTCTTCCGGAACCGTTCCGCAACCGTCCGCAACCGTTTGCTAGTAACCGTCCCGCAACTGCCCCGATGGATCCCAGCACTCCACCTGGCACATGCAGTCCACCAAGTAACTACTCACATGCTGACGTGTGTCCCGCACGTCTTATAACTACTTGGAACCGTTCCCGCACAACCGCTCCAAGTAACCGTCTGACTTAACTGTCTGAAACCATCTGTGCCACGACGATGCAACGCCCCGCTCACGTGCACCAACCATCCAACCTTTCCCGCGTAATTCCAATTCCCACGTGTTCCGAAGCCTAGGTCTCGCGCCAAGTAGACCCTCGCATCTTTGGCCGATAAGAACAGAAAGGACCCGTACTTTGTTCCAACATTCTGAGTCATCCGATAGATTTATGCACAAGTGCCCAACCACTTACACATTCCCGATTCTCGAACAAGGTCCGCCCAGCACTGTCGAACCTTCTCGGCCGTAGGCACACAGCCCAGGCCTTGTCCGCGCCTGATGTGTTCGCTGATCGGGTCGGTCCGATCCGGGTCGGGTTTCACCTCCGGATCGACCCGTGACCCAATCCCATGGAAAGTCCTAGCACCTTGCCAAGTCCTTGGTCGAGCACCTTGGGTCACCCCTTGGGCATGGCTCTCAGTAACTACCCCCCTATAATAGGCTTAGACAAATAAAACCTGGTGAGGACAGTGACCATTGAAAAGCTGAAGAATCACTCGCCTGCCTCCAGCCTTGAGCCTGCCCAAAAACCTCAAAGTAACACTAGATTGTCTTGATTCCATGTCTTAGCTAAGCCTCACACTCGCCAAGAAGCCTCCGAATCACTTTTCATTCCCGTGTCTTAGTGTCGTGCCACGCCCAGTCGGCACAGTCCGCCCAGTGACTCGACCACCTGCCGAGCCCAGCAAGTCGCTCATGTTAAGGGTGTAACAAACCTCCCCCACTTGAAGAAATCGACGCCCTCGTCGATGGGAGTCACATCACAGCCCGATACTTGTACTTTTCTCGAACTGCCTTAGTCCGCCTTCCGTTTTGGGATGTTGCATTGATTCACCCTTCCGCTGGACCACAATGATTGATCCTCCATCTGATGAACCTCCGAAAACAAGGCAGCTACATCTTCAAAATCATCCCAGTGAACCGTCTTTAAATACCACATGACTCAAGAAAGAAGTCAGCTTCAACCACATAGGTCTCCTACACTGTACTCTTATTTCCGTCTAGTTACATAACCCGTTAACTCACACACACTTAGCGAAGATTACATAACTTTGCATCGGAAAACCCCCGAATGCTAGAAACCAGCCACATAGATTGTTCAGATGGACCAACAACCCTTCTGGAATGAGCAATGGCCTGCAACTCTTTTGCTCATTTTTACTGACTTCAGCAGTGCATCTTTTAGACAACCTTAACGGGACATAAACTGTAAGCACCTCCCATGCTTTGGATGTTCAGTCCGATTAAAGATCGTGGGAGTCCTTCAACCGACTGAAATTTTCATAGGCTAATCGGGACCTTAGCCACACCCAACACCGTGTATCCAGCCAAATCTGACTATGACCAGGATATTCTTCACTCTGAACACATATCCATGCTATTTTACCTCACAAATCCGAAAAATAACAACAGCAACGTAGGATCACATAATTTTCAACAAGAACGTATGGAAAGCATTACCCTTACCCAACCACACACCAACCTAAGTCGTCGAATAACATCCCCTACTCATGCAACAGGTTCAAGTATGATCAGTACTTACCCTGATTTTCGACCTCGCGCCTTTAGACTAGCTTTTGGGCCACACCAATGTTCCTCAACCACTTGACACGAACAGATCGCAATCTTCAAGGGTCTTCCCATCGCTCGTAACAGATCAACCATCAACTCGACCGAACTGTCCATCTAGATGCACCAAGCACCATCCCGAATATTGGTACTCATACGAAGTACCGCTCCACCCCGAACTAAGTCTGGAACTTTATTGACAAAGGGGAACCAATCCCACCGTCCGGTCACTTGCTTCAAAATCAGCCTTCATGCCACAATTTTGAACCACGGTCGACAATGCTCCTCCAAGCAAGCATCCGTTCCTATTTCAGCATTTGGTCCACACGAACAAGGCCCTCTAGAACTATCTTTCTCGAAACCGAGCGCACCCCATTCCGCACACAAAGATGTCGACTTTAACCGCTTCCGACGTCCATTTTTCCACAACTCAGCCCACATTTCTTTCTTCGGTCCCCAGCACCAAAAAAGAACCAAACAGAGTCTCAACTTTGGTTTTTCCCACGGCATGGCAAATTGATACCTTCAAAAATCCTTCCACCAACATAGCCTATAATAATGGCTTTCAGATCTCATCTGGTGCCCATCGCCACGTAAACATCACCACCAAGCATGATGCTGCCAGTCCTCCAATATAAACTGACTATGGACATCTTCTTCGCCCGAACATGTGCAGACAATCATTTTGATTCATGTCCACCAAGAAGCCTTGTCCACCCGATTGACGTTTTACCATCGTCAATTCTCTGGAATTCAGGAACCCGCACACGGGACAAAAATGAAGAGGCCTTGTCTTCCACAATCCGATAAATTCCGGCCAACAACCGTCCTCTTTCGAACCACCAAGTCGTCTTCGGGCAATCATCTTTAGATCCTCGGCTACCAAGAGGATATCCGCGTCCTCGCCTTCTGAAATGATCCTTGCTCAACGAACTTCAGCATCTCCCACACCGAAAATCTGGCGTCCATCCATGTATCTCGCGTTCCCTTTCCAATCCTTGCATTCACGAACAAGGTTTCGCCTTCCGCAAGTGAACTTTGGCCACCAAACACCAAAATTTTCCGACCAGAATCCACTAACTGGGCTCCGATACCAAATTGTCACGGGTCCGAATCGGGCTAGAATTTTTTTGCAGAAATTCAACCCCGTGCCGGCACTGATTGTCCGTACAACAACCGGTTAGCCTTCGATCCTCACCAAACACTCGTGTTTTACTCATAGCACTCGTGTTTAGTATGATCAGATTTACAGCCCAAGGCCACCTTTAGTGTTTGAAGGAGTATGCAGCGGAATACAATCAAAACACGTAAAGGCACACACAATTTACGGGGACAATTCCCCAACCTTGAATATTATTGCACACTCAATATACAAGAAAAAGGCCTCGCTGTACAACTCTCTTAGACCCTCACGATCTAAGCTCTCGGATCTCTTTTCTCGGATCTCCCTCTACAAAATTGTACAAAGCACCTATTTATAGCCCAAGCAAAGGACTACATCGGTTGACAACCCCAACCGCTAGGTTCAGCCCGACACTCCACGTGTCGACCCGTGGCTAGAGACCACCATGCGTCCCTGCCACTTGTCCCGAGCAGTTTTGCCACAAGTTGCCCGCATTTGCCTCGTACTGCCACGTACAAGGTCTTCCGGAACCGTTCCGCAACCGTCCGCAACCGCTTGCTAGTAACCGTCCCGCAATTGCCCTGATGGATCCCAGCACTCCACCTGGCACATGCAGTCCACCAAGTAACTGCTCACATGTTGACGTGTGCCTCGCACGTCTTATAACTGCTTGGAACCATTCCCGCACAACCGCTCCAAGTAACCGTCTGACTTAACTGTCTGGAACCATATGTGCCACGTCGATGCAACGCCCCGCGAACGTGCACCAACCGTCCGACCTTTCACGCGTAATTCCAATTCCCGCATGTTCCGAAGCCTAGGTCTCACGCCAAGTAGACCCTCGCATCTTTGGCCGATAAGAACAGAAAGGACCCGCACTTTGTTCCAACATTCCGAGTCATCCGATAGATTTACGTATAAGTGCCCAGCCACTTGCATATTCCCGATTCTCGAACAAGGTCTGCCCAGCACTGTCGAACCCTCTCGGCCGTAGGCACACAGCCCAGGCCTTGTCCGCACCTGAAGTGTTCGCTGATCGGGTCGGTCCGATCCGGGTCGGGTTTCACCTCCGGATCGACACGTGACCCAATCCCATGGCAAGTCCCAGCACCTTGCCAAGTCCTTGGCCGAGCACCTTGGGTCACCTCTTGGGCATGGATCTAAGTAACTACCCCCCTATAATAGGCTTAGACAAATAAAGCCTGGTGAGGACAGTGACCATTGAAAAGCTGAAGAATCACTCGCCTGCCTCCAGCCTTGAACCTGCCCAAAAACCTCAAAGTAACATGAGATTGTATTGATTCCATGTCTTAGCTAAGCCTCACACTCGCGAAGAAGCCTCCGAATCACTTTTCATTCCCGTGTCTTAGTGTCGTGCCACGCCTAGTCGGCATGATCCATGATGACTCGACCACTGCCGGAGCCAGTAGTCGCTCATGTTAAGGGTGTAACAAACCTCCCCCACTTGAATAAATCGACGCCCTCGTCGATGGGAGTCACATCACAGCCCGATACTTGTACTTTTCTCGAACTGCCTTAGTCCGCCTTCCGTTTTGGGATGTTGCATTGATTCACCCTTCCGCTGGACCACAATGATTGATCCTCCATCCGATGAACCTCCGAAAACAAGGCAGCTACATCTTCAAAACCATCCCAGTGAACCGTCTTGAAACACCACATGACTCAAGAAAGAAGTCAGCTTCAACCACATAGGTCTCCTACACTGTACTCTTATTTCCGTCTAGTTACACAACCCGCTAACTCACACACACTTAGCCAAGATTACATAACTTTGCATCGGAAAACCCCCGAATGCTAGGTAATTCACAAGTAAAATTGCTACACACAAAGCAAAATTACAAACATAGGGTCACAAATGTAAAAATCTGAAGTCTACCTATTACAATAGAAACCAGCCACATAGATTGTTCAAATGGACCAACAACCCTTCTAGAATGAGCAATGGCCTGCAACTCTTTTGCTCATTTTTACTGACTTCATCAACGCATCTTTTGGCCAACCTTAACGAGACATAAACTGTAAGCACCTCCCATGCTTTGGATGTTCAGTCCGATTAAAGATCGTGGCAGTCCTTCAACCGACTGAAATTTTCATAGGCTAATCGGGACCTTAGCCACACCCAACACCGTTTATCCAGCCAAATCTGACTATGACCAGGATATTCTTCACTCTGAACACATATCCATGCTATTCTCCCTCACAAATCCAAAAAATAACAACAGCAACGTAGGATCATATAATTTTCAAGAACGTATGGAAAGCATTACCCTTACCCAACCACACACCAGCCTAAGTCGTCGAATAACATCTCCTACTCATGCAACAGGTTCAAGTATGATCAGTACTTACCCTGATTTTCGACCTCGCGCCTTTAGACTAGCCTTTGGGCCGCACCAATGTTCCTCAACCACTTGACACGAACAAATCGCAATCTTCAAGGGTCTTCCCATCGCTCGTAACAGATCAACCATCAACTCGACCGAACTGTCCATCTAGATGCACCAAGCACTATCCCGAATATTGGTACTCATACGAAGTACCTCTCCACCCCGAACTAAGTCTGGAACTTTATTGACAAAGGGGAACCAATCCCACCGTCCGGTCACTTGCTTCAAAATCAGCCTTCATGCCACAATTTTGAACCATGGTCGACGATGCTCCTCCAAGCAAGCATCCGTTCCTATTTCAGCATTTGGTCCACACGAACAATGCCCTCTAGAACTATCTTTCTCGAAACCGAGTGCACCTCATTCCGCACACAAAGATGTCGACTTTAACCGCTTCCGATGTCCATTTTTCCACAACTCAGCCCATATTTCTTTCTTCGGTTTCCCACGGCATGGCAAATTGATACCTTCAAGAATCCTTCCACCAACATAGCCCATAATAATGGCTTTCAGATCTCATCCGGTGCCCATCGCCACATAAGCATCACCACCAAGCATGATGCCGCCAGTCCTCCAATATAAACTGACTATGGACATCTTCTTCGCCCGAACATGTGCAGACAATCATTTTGATTCATGTCCGCCAAGAAGCCTCGTCCACCCGATTGACGTTTTACCATCATCAATTCTTTGGAATTCAGGAACCCGCACACGAGACAAAAATGAAGAGGCCTTGTCTTCCACAATCCGATAAATTCCGGCCAACAACCGTCCTCTTCCGAACCACCAAGTCGTCTTCAGGCAATCATCTTCAGATCCTCGGCTACCAAGAGGATATCCGCGTCCTCGCCTTCTGAAATGATCCTTGCTCAACGAACTTCAGCATCTCCCACACCCAAAATCTGGCGTTCGTCCAGGTATCTCGCGTTCCCTTTCCAATACTTGCATTCACGAACAAGGTTTCGCCTTCCGCAAGCGAACTTTGGCCACCAAGCGACAAAATTTTCCGACCAGAACCCACTAACGGGGCTCCGATACCAAATTTTCACGGGTCCGGATCGGGCTAGAATTTTTTTGCCGAAATTTAACCCCGCGCCGGCACTGATTGTCCGTACAACAACCAGTCAGCCTTCGATCCTCACCAAACACTCGTGTTTTACTCATAGCACTCGTGTTTAGTATGATCAGAGTTACAGCCCAAGGCCACCTTTAGTGTTTGAAGGAGTATGCAGCGGAATACAATCAAAACACGTAAAGGCACACACAATTTACGAGGACAATTCCCCAACCTTGAATATTATTGCACACTCAATATACAAGGAAAAGGCCTCGCTGTACAACTCTCTTAGATCCTCACGATCTAAGCTCTCGGATCTCTCCTCTCGGATCTCCCTCTACAAAATTGTACAAAGCACCTATTTATAGCCCAAGCAAAGGACTACATCGGTTGACAACCCCAACCGCTAGGTTCAGCCCGACACTCCACGTGTCGACGCGTGGCTAGAGACCACCATGCGTCCCTGCCACTTGTCCCGAGCAGTTTTGCCACAAGTTGCCCGCATTTGCCTCGTACTGCCACGTACAAGGTCTTCCGGAACCGTTCCGCAACCGTCCGCAACCGCATGCTAGTAACCGTCCCGCAACTGCCCCGATGGATCCCAGCACTCCACCTGGCACATGCAGTCCATCAAGTAACTGCTCACATGCTGACGTGTGCCCCGCACGTCTTATAACTGCTTGGAATCGTTCCCGCACAACCGCTCCAAGTAACCGTCTGACTTAACTGTCTGGAACCATCTGTGCCACGTTGATGCAACGCCCCGCGAACGTGCACCAACTGTCCAACCTTTCCCGCGTAATTCCGATTCCCGCGTGTTCCGAAGCCTAGGTCTCGCGCCAAGTAGTCCCTCGCATCTTTGGCCGATAAGAACAGAAAGGACCCGCACTTTGTTCCAACATTCCGAGTCATCCGATAGATTTATGCACAAGTGCCCAGCCACTTGCACATTCCCGATTCTCGAACAAGGTCCGCCCATCACTGTCGAACCCTCTCGGACGTAGGCACACAACCCAGGCCTTGTCCGCGCTTGAAGTGTTCGCTGATCGGGTCGGTCCGATCCGGGTCGGGTTTCACCTCCGGATCGACCCGTGACCCAATCCCATTGCAAGTCCCAGCACCTTGCCAAATCCTTGGCCGAGCACCTTGGGTCACCCCTTGGGCATGGCTCTCAGTAACTACCCCCCTATAATAGGCTTAGACAAATAAAGCCTGGTGAGGACAGTGACCATTGTAAAGCTGAAGAATCACTCGCCTGCCTCCGGCCTTGAACCTGCCCAAAAACCTCAAAGTAACACGAGATTGTATTGATTCCATGTCTTAGCTAAGCCTCACACTCGCCAAGAAGCCTCCGAATCACTTTTCATTCCCGTGTCTTAGTGTCGTGCCACGCCCAGTCGGCACAGTGTGCCCAGTGACTCGACCACCTGCCGAGTCCAGCGAGTCGCTCATGTTAAGGGTGTAACAAACCTCCCCCACTTGAATAAATCGACGCCCTCGTCGATGGGAGTCACATCACAGCCCGATACTTGTACTTTTCTCGAACTGCCTTAGTCCGCCTTCCGTTTTGGGATGTTGCATTGATTCACCCTTCCGCTGGACCACAATGATTGATCCTCCATCCGATGAACCTCCGAAAACAAGGCAGCTACATCTTCAAAATCATCCCAGTGAACCGTCTTTAAATACCACATGACTCAAGAAAGAAGTCAGCTTCAACCACATAGGTCTCCTACACTGTACTCTTATTTCCGTCTAGTTACATAACCCGTTAACTCACACACACTTAGCGAAGATTACATAACTTTGCATCGGAAAACCCCCGAATGCTAGGTAATTCACAAGTAAAATTGCTACACACAAAGCAAAATTACAAACATAGGGTCACAAATGTAAAAATGTGAAGTCTACCTATTACAATAGAAACCAGCCACATAGATTGTTCAGACGGACCAACAACCCTTCTGGAATGAGCAATGGCCTGCAACTCTTTTGCTCATTTTTACTGACTTCAGCAGTGCATCTTTTGGACAACCTTAACGGGACATAAACTGTAAGCACCTCCCATGCTTTGGATGTTCAGTCCGATTAAAGATCGTGGGAGTCCTTCAACCGACTGAAATTTTCATAGGCTAATCAGGACCTTAGCCACACCCAACACCGTTTATCCAGCCAAATCTGACTATGACCAGGATATTCTTCACTCTGAACACATATCCATGCTATTTTCCCTCACAAATCCGAAAAATAACAACAGCAACGTAGGATCACATAATTTTCAACAAGAACGTATGGAAAGCATTACCCTTACCCAATCACACACCAGCCTAAGTCGTCGAATAACATCTCCTACTCATGCAACAGGTTCAAGTATGATCAGTACTTCACCTGATTTTCGACCTCGCGCCTTTAGACTAGCCTTTGGGCCACACCAATGTTACTCAACCACTTGACACGAACAGATCGCAATCTTCAAGGGTCTTCCCATCGCTCATAACAGATCAACCATCAACTCGACCGAACTGTCCATATAGATGCACCAAGCACCATCCCGAATATTGGTACTCATACGAAGTACCGCTCCACCCCGAACTAAGTCTGGAACTTTATTGACAAAGGGGAACCAATCCCACCGTCCGGTCACTTGCTTCAAAATCAGCCTTCATGCCACAATTTTGAACCACGGTCGACGATGCTCCTCCAAGCAAGCATCCGTTCCTATTTCAGCATTTGGTCCACACGAACAATGCCCTCTAGAACTATCTTTTTCGAAACCGAGCGCACCTCGTTCCGCACACAAAGATGTCGACTTTAACCGCTTCCGACGTCCATTTTTCCACAACTCAGTCCACATTTCTTTCTTCGGTCCCCAGCACCAAAGAAGAACCGAACAAAGTCTCAACTCTGGTTTTTCCCAGGGCATGGAAAATTGATACCTTCAAAAATCCTTCCACCAACATAGCCCATAATAATGGCTTTCAGATCTCATCTGGTGCCCATCGCCACGTAAACATCACCACCAAGCATGATGCCGCCAGTCCTCCAATATAAACTGACTATGGACATCTTCTTCGCCCGAACATCTGCAGACAATCATTTTGATTCATGTCCGCTAAGAAGCCTTGTCCACCCGATTGACGTTTTACCATCGTCAATTCTCTGGAATTCAGGAACCCGCACACGAGACAAAAATGAAGAGGTCTTGTCTTCCACAATCCGATAAATTCCGGCCAACAACCGTCCTCTTCCGAACCACCAAGTCGTCTTCAGGCAATCATCTTCAGATCCTCGGCTGCCAAGAGGATATCCGCGTCCTCGCCTTCTGAAATGATCCTTGCTCAACGAACTTCAGCATCTCCCACACCGAAAATCTGGCGTCCGTCCAGGTATCTCGCGTTCCCTTTCCAATCCTTGCATTCACGAACAAGGTTTCGCCTTCCGCAAGCGAACTTTGGCCACCAAGCGCCAAAATTTTCCGACCAGAACCCACTAACGGGGCTCCGATACCAAATTGTCACGTGTCCGAATCGGGCTAGAATTTTTTTGCCGAAATTCAACCCCGTGCTGGCACTAATTGTCCGCACAACAACCAGTCAGCCTTCGATCCTCACCAAACACTCGTGTTTTACTCATAGCACTCGTGTTTAGTATGAGCAGAGTTACAGCCCAAGGCCACCTTTAATGTTTGAAGGAGTATGCAGCGGAATACAATCAAAACACGTAAAGGCACACACAATTTACGGGGACAATCCCCAACCTTGAATATTATTGCACACTCAATATACAAGGAAAAGGCCTCGCTGTACAACTCTCTTAGATCCTCACGATCTAAGCTCTCAGATCTCTCTTCTCGGATCTCCCTCTACAAAATTGTACAAAGCACCTATTTATAGCCCAAGCAAAGGACTACATCGGTTGACAACCCCAACCGCTAGGTTCAGCCCGACACTCCACGTGTCGACGCGTGGCTAGAGACCACCATGCGTCCCTGCCACTTGTCCCGAGCAGTTTTGCCACAACTTGCCCGCATTTGCCTCGTACTGCCACGTACAAGGTCTTCCGGAACTGCCGTTGGCCGCCGTCGCAACCGCTTGCTAGTAACCGCCCCGCAATCGCCTGATGGATCGGCCTCCACTGGCACATGCGATCCACCAAGTAATCGCTCACATGCCGACGTGTGCCCGCACGTCTTATAATCGCTGAACTGTTCCCGCACAACCGCTCAAGTAACCGTCGACTTAATCATGCGGAACCATCTGTGCCACTTCGATGCAACGCCCCGCGAACGTGCACCAACCGTCCAACCTTTCCCGCGTAATTCCAATTCCCGCGTGTTTCGAAGCCTAGGCCTCGCGCCAAGTAGACCCTCGCATCTTTGGCTGATAAGAACAGAAAGGACCCGCACTTTGTTCCAACATTCCAAGTCATCCGATAGATTTATGCACAAGTGCCCGGCCACTTGCACATTCCCGATTCTCGAACAAGGTCCGCCCAGCACTGTCGAACCCTCTCGGTCGTAGGCACACAGCCCAGGCCTTATCCGCGCCTGAAGTGTTCGCTGATCGGGTCGGTCCGATCCGGGTCGGGTTTCACCTCTGGATCGACCCGTGACCCAATCCCATGGCAAGTCCCAGCACCTTGCCAAGTCCTTGGCCGAGCACCTTGGGTCACCCCTTGGGCATGGCTCTCAGTAACTACCCCCTATAATAGGCTTAGACAAATAAAGCCTGGTGAGAACAGTGACCATTGAAAAGCTGGAGAATCATTCGCCTGCCTCCAGCCTTGAACCTGCCCAAAAACCTCAAAGTAACACGAGATTGTCTTGATTCCATGTCTTAGCTAAGCCTCACACTCGCCAAGAAGCCTCCGAATCACTTTTCATTCTCGTGCCTTAGTGTCGTGCCACGCCCAGTCGGCACAGTCCGCCCAGTGACTCGACCACCTGCCGAGCCCAGCGAGTCGCTCATGTTAAGGGTGTAACAGTAATCATCCACCCTCACCAGTGTGCCGATTGAAATCGCCCCCTCACCAATCAATTAGATAGATAATGTAAATTAGAAAAGAAAAGTTACTGGGGCTTAACCTGCCTCGCAGCCCAATTTCAACCCCTTCAAATCGCCGACCCTCGACACATCATCGAATCAATGGCGCTGCGAGATAGAGGAGAGACATTAGGGAGTGCCGATGGAGAGCCGACGGAGGTGACTCTGGAGACTTCGATGGGACCTGTTACTGTTGAGATGTATGACCGCCACGCGCCTAAAACCTGCAAAAATTTTGTGCAGCTCGCTCGCAAGGGCTACTATAACGGCGTCAAATTCCACAGAATCATTAAGGTTCATCTCTGCCTCTTCCCCCGTCTATTCTCTCACACGGACAAGCTTCCTTTTTATTCCGAGTTTTTTTTTTTTTTTTTTTTTTTTTGGAGAGGGTCTTATATTTTGCGTATTTGAACTCTTGTGGTTATTTGTGGTTTTACAGGATTTTATAGTGCAGGGAGGTGATCCTACCGGTACTGGAAAAGGTGGTGAATCCATCTACGGGTATGTTTTTTCCCCTTCGTTCTTCAATCCTTCTGTATTACTTTTCTTATCCCTCCTTTGTTTAGCTCAGGCTCATGCTTTCCCTTGGCTGTTAGCCTGTTAGTATTGATTCGGTTTTGAGGCGCGGTCGCTTACCCACAGTGGACATGTTTTAATATACTATGCTCACTTGCTAATGTGTTAGGAAATAAGCATATCATACACGTTAGGTAGTAAATTGAAAGATTAGGAGATCTTTACAACAACTGAGCATATTAAAACATGCCTTAGGTGGTCATTTCCTTCTGTTTTATTCATTTCCGTTCTGTTTTATCAAATACAAAATGAAATTCTAGTGTTGACATTTAAGATTTATCGAGTCATGTTCCATGATGTATGTGTTGTTTTTACAATATCAATCACGTACTGTGGTATGGCTATAGCAATTATCTCGACTCATCACTGTGTCATGATATTTTTCATGCAACTTGAAAAACCTATGACATTGATGATTTTAGAATTCATCTCATTCTCATTCGTATGAAGGTTGTGACAGGAAGGGCATCCGGCGTAAAACTTTGTCACTTTGTTTTTTGCATGAATTATAGTGTTAACTAATTTCAGCCAATTAATTTGCACTATAATCTTTATGCCACTGAACCCAACATAGTTGGGATTAAAATGCAGTTGTTGATGATGAATTTAAGATTTATTGTCTTGTCAAATGCAATGTTTTTACATCTGTATGTTGTTTAACTTAGGTTCAGTTTGACTGCGAAGAGTTGGCTCATTTCGTGCAGTTAAATTTTTTTTTCTGCTTATGTTCTGTGCTGATTTTGGTTCCCTTTTTTTCATTGAAGTTAATTTGCTTTTGATGCTATAAATGCATCAATGATTTTTGAACTTTAAAGTTTGAAATGTATTAGCTTTGTCTAGATTGTCCAGAATATTTTCTTGAGTGTGTTGGTAATCTGCTGGCACATCTTGCTACATGCCTAGTGTTTCAATTAGGTGGCACGATACTTCTGTCACAAGAATTTGTTGCTGAAATTTGACTTAAGTATCTTTTTCCTTAACTTGTTTACTGCAGTAAGCACTTTGAGGATGAGATACGTAGGGAGTTGAAGCATACTGGAGCTGGTATCATATCCATGGCAAATGCTGGGCCAAATACAAATGGAAGCCAGTTCTTTATAACTTTGGCGCCTACACCCTCTCTGGATGGTAAGTTTATTTGAGACGGTTTTCATTAATACGTCATCAAGCAGCTTTCTTTGGTTACGAGGCTGTGAAGAGAACTTTGTAATACATGTTTTGCCTTGTCATTGATATCACATATACAGTAAAACCTCGATAAATGAATATGATCGGGACCGGAAAAAAATATTCATTTAGCGGAATTATTCATTTATCGAAAGAAAATTTGAACATGCTATAAAGATTTGGGATCGGAGAAAATTATTCATTTGGCGAGGTTATTTGTTTATCGAACATTCATTTATCGAGGTTTAACTGTAGTACACTGAGGCCTTTGATTTAGAATTATCATTGTTGATATCTGGAAGTCAGGATCTGCGTTGTAAATATAATTATTCATTTTTTTTTTGTTGATTCAATGAGTTTATGTGGAACTTGTGTTGAGCCATGCTTTTGAATCAAACTCGATTAAAAAAAAAAAGGCAGCCCGGTGCACGAAGCGTCCATGCAACGCGACGGTCCGGGGAAGGGTCCCACCACAGGGGTGTTTAAGGGGCAAGCCTTCCCTTGCCAATTAAATTGGCAAGAGGCCGCTCCTAGGACTTGAACCCGTGACCACAGGTCACACGACAACAACTCTTACTGCTGCGCCAAGGCTCCCCTTCTGAATCAAACTTGATTATCCAAATGAAAACTTGGATTTGTAATATGTTCTTGGGCTACCTTGTTAACCGTTAATTGTGGAAAGGTTGTGCAAGGAGCTATGAAGCACTGACATGGGTACGCACACGGGTATGGGTACGGGAAACGACATTTTTTCAAAAAAAACCACACGGGTACAGGGGGATACAATAGAGAAATATGTGAGTATATATACACACACATATATATTGTAATAAAAAACAGAAAATATACTTAAATGTAGAATAATATTGATGACTAGTAATATTTTGCTCCTATTTATTTGATTAATAAAAAAGACTTCAAATCTTTCTATTATATAAAAAGTCTCCATTTAGTTTTTCTATTATTATAATAAAGTTAATAAATCCATGTCCCCTAAGTATCCCTGTGTATCCCCCATTTTAAAAAAGAAAAAAGAGAAGAAAGCCGTATCTCTGCATATACCCGAATCCCCGATTGTCTGACACGCATACTTCGACCTTTAGGAGTATCAGTGCTTCATTGGCAAGGAGTTAGTATTGGTCTATTTGAATTTGTCTTGTGTGGCAAAAGCTAGTTCTTGGCATATGCTATTGCCAATCATCTGGTGTTTCTGCTTATGTGACGCAACCTCCATCACGTTGGTTAGATTATTATTATTATTTTTTTTTTAATTTCCTGAGGTTTCTATTTAACCTTACTACTTTTTGACTTTGCATCATGTAATAAACAGTATTCACAAATGTGTCAAAATAAAATGTTCTCCTCACAGGGAAACATACGATATTTGGAAGAGTATGCAGAGGAATGGAAATTGTCCAGAAACTCGGCACTGTTCTAACCGACAACACTGATCGGTACGCCTGTCACTTGTTATCTTATTGTCTCTTTTACCTGATGAAACTATATTAAAACAAATATGTAGCCGAACAGGAAATTTGAGTTGGTTTCCGAAATAAGATCACACTGCGACCCTGACAAAAAAAGCGCACGGCGTACTGTTTCACAGCTAACTAATTAGGGATTTTTGCTTGATGTTCTGCTGTGTCGCGCGAGGAACCTTGTTTTGACTATCACTCTTTACTTCTCTTTGCATGATGAACTTCGGGCTAGGAAATATTGTTGATTTTGTACTTGGTTAATGCAGGCCTTTATATGATGTGAAGATTCTAAGGGCAATAGTTAAGGACTAGCTCAGCTCAGCTCCCTTGCATATCAAATTTTCCAAGTGTTGGCTGCTTAAGCCCTCAAATAACCTTGTCTGTTGATGTTTATTGAAATGTTATCGGATTTCTGGTTTTGGCCGTTAAGAAACTTTCTTTGGTTGATATTGAAAAAAAAAAACATAAAATGTAACTGGGAATTCGACTCTGTGCATCTGCCATTTTGCTTGCCGATGATTTTGGAAGTGTTACAGAGATTGATCTGTACCTTTGGTCATTTGCAGAATCCTGTGGCTGCACTTTGTCCAACTATCTTCGTGAATGCATTGGATTGACAAAACATGCTTGGGGCTGGGGGCATGTACCTCTGAGAAGTTCTTGCGGAGAAATTTCTAACCCCCATACATATGATTGATTGTGAGGTTTTCCAAAACATATGTACGTTGTTTGCTGTTGTTGGTTTACTTTCAATCGTCATTCCGGGAAGAAAATAGAGAAGAAAAGAAATACAAAGCATCTACAACATTTTAATTTGGGAAAAGATACAGATATCCCATCTAATTAATACTTCCAAGTTCAAATAAACCGCTAGATAATTCTTTTGGCGAACCAAACTAAAGATTATTATACGGCCCAACCATATCAACACTTTTTGTGATTTTGGTGTTTTTGTGATTTTAGTATAATTCTTTTGGCGAACCAAACTAAAGATTATTTACTGTTGCCACTTCTGTAGCCTTAAAGATTATTATACGGCCCAACCATATCAACACCCCTATCAAGCACCCAAAATCTATAATGTATTATGGACCCAATGAACAATAGATCTTAAATACAAAAATGAATGTCTACATATTCAGCTTGCGTTTGATGAACATGAATGTGATGGGTGATGGATACCACTTCATATTCATCACATCGTTCATATTTCATCACACCGATGGTTGTATGAACACAAATCAACTCTCACAACAACAGTAGTCCTTTATATCGCAAGAACCCCACCTCTACCAAAGGGGTAAAGTTGACAAACATTCCTACCACAGACCCATTCCATGTCTCTGAACTGAGTATCTTTATATTTTGAACAAAATACATATATTTGAATATTCCCTAAAAGCTACTTCCAGTATCATCTCTCCCCCTAAAACAAGTTCAGTTGCAGGAGATAATAATAAAAAGAAATGCGGCGAAAACCAAGTCAATCACCCAGTTTAGCATATAAAGCCCCATTAAATAAATATGTTACAAGGGGCTTCCATCATGAATTACATAACCTTGCCAACTGGGAAAACAATACGATGGACCTGATGTACTGGATCATAATCATTCTCCAGGGGACCAATACCACCATCCAATAAAAAAGGAACTCAATTTAGTTTAGGTTGCTATTCTGATTCAACAACGGCCCGTTTTATTCCATTTTCTTCTCCGCTCGAAGTACTCATCGAGGAACATTGCCCAATACTAAATCCATTGGCCTTAATTGGTGAAGTACTACCAACCTTCTTCGAGTCGGCCAATCTTACAGCCGTTTCTTGTGGAACAACCTGTTGTGAATCGACCTGCCGTTGATATTTCAGTTGTTCCATTTCCACACGCCTTAGAGACGGCACGTCATCCTTACAGTACCGCTGCCACATGTTCCTGTATGCCGACTCCAGTCCATGGGTGAATGTAGATCCGTCACAAAGGGGAGATTTGAGCATGAGATCCCGTAGTCTCATTCGCAAATTCGAAAGGGCAGTAATATCAGAGGCCAACTGTACAGCCATCTGCACGTACTCTTCTTCGTTTTTGGATACTAGATTGCTCAATCCTGCACTAACGCAAACACATTCTCCATAAAATAATCACTTAATTAAAAAAAGAATCTACCCGTAAAATTTAGCCCAATTACAAAAACAAAAAAAAAAATTTATATTGAGCAAATATTTACCTACACGGTACAAGGATAAAAAGGTATGTGGCCGTAAATATTAGAAAGCAAAAAAAAAGTACGTACCAACTGTTTTGAGAAGACTCACACCAACATTATGAGCGTGAACCGAGCCTCCCATAGTGACACATGGTACTCCCATGTACAGCGACTCACATGTGGTAGTTGTCCCCGCATAGGGGAAAGTATCCAAGCTAGGAAGAAAGAACATTCCATTAACCTCAGAAGCATGTCATGCACCAAAACAATCTAGGACCTAGTAATAGCATTGATATATCTCAAGTTAAATACTTGGTTCACAAAAACTATGCTGGAAGTTTGATCTAATTACAAAAAAGCACAGCTATCTTTCAAAAATGACCAAAAATACCTCTTAAGATTTTATGTTGTCTTACATCCCCCTTCATAAGCAAAAATTTAAAAAAATCGCATTTACCTGAAAACTTTAATTAGCCCCTTAATTTGAACATTGAATCAAACCCCGGGGGCTACTTTGTGTAGTTCAATAAATGAGCTGTTTAATTTCTGTCATTAGGTCAAACCTCAAGGGTACTTTTTGTAATTTATCCCCAACTACTTTGTTATTTTCTCTTGGTTAGTCAAATAAGATATCCTTTGCCATATGTTGTTATATGCCCACTCGAATAAACAATAATGGCTACACTTTCTACATGATTCAGCTACAATCAAGTAACAGAAGGCAAACGTAAAACACCAGAATGATCGGAACATGTCATAAAAATAAGACAGATACCATCATGACATTTTAATTATTCCCAAGAACTAGCTATTTCAGTCGAGATTGAAGTATTTGACACCTAGACCTAATCTGCATGAGGGTGTGGTTAAAGACAGCTCGGAAACGAATTAAAAGCTGACGAACTGCTTCACCCCAGTTTCAAGTGCAAAAAGATAAATCAAAATACCTGATGTCCATTAACGAATATGCTTGCATATGATCGTGATTGAGAATAATTAGAGACAGAAGATCAACGCGCAGTGGTTCCAATCCCAACTTCTCCATGGTCGAAAGAAATTGCTGTCTCAAACTATCACAACAAAAAGGCTTGCATTTCACAACAAGCCGAGAATTGGGGACTGCACATAGGATCTTTGCCCAGACTAGCAGCACCCTAGGTGTTATCTAATGAAAATGAAATTGCCAAAAGTGAGAATGATAGATTCATACAAATCAAAGGATGAGATGTATATTTGATTGTTCCAAAAACCTTTGCGAGATTGTTAAAGCTACCAAAAGTGACAAAGCCATTAGATAGAGCAGGCGCTGGAGACACTGGCCCTGCTTCAGGGGAAGGAGTGTAGCACAGAAATGAGTCAGGTAATCTCACTAACTCTTCAACGTGCCTGCCGTTAACAGAAAACTTGCATACAATTAAAAAACTCGAGCAAAATATAGGATACAAGTTTCACTGTGACAACAGAACATTCTGAAAGGACGTTTGACACTCACTTCTGTTTTGTATCAACTGGGTCGGCAAGTGCATCAGTTATCCTGTAATCTATGGTAGGCAAACCAGTTGTGTTGGGGTAGCCAATCCATGTCACCTGCAAGGTTAACCACCAATACAAGGCATTAGCAGAAGTGATTTTCCGAGTTCGAACAACATCGATTCAAAATGTAGCTTCGTAAGTAACCGAAAGTGATGACATATCTGCTAGTAAACATGATAAGTATGAACTATAATCAGCAGTGATACAGAGTCGAGATATCTTCCTAAATCACAAAAACCTCGAGTTTATTTTTGTCTTACAAAAATGCACTCTCAAGTCTCAAAAGGGGGGTATTTGCAAAATAAATACAAACCTCGAGGGGTCAATTACGATTTTAAAAGATAATTGGGTTTTTTTGTAATTAGGCTAAACCTCAGGGCTTGTTTTAAAAAACCCCAAAAACTAAAAATAAAACAAACAGGTATATTCTTTAAATGTATGAACAATCCAACTTCCAGTCTTGTTAAGCATTGAGGATTTCAACTTCAAATCCCGCAGCATGATAGAGAACTCCTCCCTCAAACATAAACAGAGAGAAATAAAAGAGCAACTACTAGTCTGACATCAAATGATGCACTAAATCTGAATACACGGAAATACCTGAACTGGTGCTGGCCGGCAAGCCATCATTCCCAACTTGTTGTTTGCAGTATGACCAGTAAGTTCCACCAAGATATCAATTTTATCTTCTCGAACAATGCTCGCCACTTTTTTCTCATCAATTCCGTAAATGTCTCTCCATGTTCCACCATTCTTCAGGACTCGGTCTCTAAACCTGTTTGTTTTTGCATCTGCCTGCCACATCACAAAAGGGAGATAATGAGTTCAAAAAATATAATCGAAAGTTTCTTCACAGAAAGACTTGTCTGCCGGGATAATAAAGTGATATAAAGGCAGCAAAAATGGGAAGAATTCAAGACAATGTTGGTGAGTAAGAGTGTTGCAACATCTTTATACCTTCACAACTGCTGAATAGACTACCACCTTATAGTTCGCATAGTCATGATAGATAAGTGGTGATTCAATGAAGTATGACACAGAATGAGTAAAATAATCAGGAGACACGTATCCAATAACAAGTGGCCTTTTTGGATCCTTAATGTTGTCCCAGGAAGTATACTGCGGAAATAACCTCATAAAACGCCTACCCCAGTCCCTGCAGTTATACATTTCAAGTATGGGTAAAACAAAATTAAATTTGCATGTGAATTTATGTTAAACAGAAACAAGAGCATCTGTTAGTAAATATATAAACACATGCATGCATATAAACATAAATGCTGTGCACACGTGTACGAATTTACGAGTATAGGGCGAAGACGCATAAAAACATAAATTATGTGTACGGTGTACCTACGTACAAATTTAAGTGTAGAAGGCCTCAAAAAATGGCTACTGCCTCCGTCCCACTTGAAGAGGGTACCTTGGTGAACATACAACTTATTGATTGCAAGGCATGATACACAAAATGAGCTTTTTGTCACCATTTTTTCTGATTATATCCTTGCTTTTTAGTTGAGAACTCATTCTGGAACACAAATATCCACATTAAGGGCATGAGATGTAGAAAAGTAGAAATGAGTTCTCGTCTATTGGGGCAAAATTGTGTTTGAAAGGTATACTCTTCATGTATGTGGGGACAGAGGAAGTATAATATTTCTGAAATAATCAGCAAACATGCCTGTTAAAGCAAAAGGTATACCTCTACTGTTAGACGACGACGAGGACAACATCATCTATGTCTTAGTCCCAAAATGATTTGGGGTAAAAAAAAGAATGAATGTTAAAAAAAAAAGAAAAAAAAATGAAAAATCCTGAAAAATAAATTAAAAGATAACATGAAATAAAAGAAAATAGGAACAAAATACAGATAAAAAAAAGAATCAGATTCCATCCACCATACGTATTCCTTCCCGCCACATTTGCCTCTCCATCACCATACTTTCTCCAATTCCAAGAAACCGCATATCATTTTCAATCATCTTTATCCAAGTTTTCTTGGGTCTTCCTCTACCTTTCACAATATTACTTGTTCCCCAACTTTCTAGCCTCCTTCTCACATGACCAAACCATCATAATCGATTCTCCATCATCTTGTCTTCTATAGACGCAACTCTTACCTTCTCTCTAATCACCTCATTTCTGAGCCGATCCTTTTTTGTATGACCACACATCCATCGTAGCATATGCATCTCCGCCACATTCATCTTTTGAACGTGACACTATTTTACAGTCCAACACTCGGTGCCATATAAATTGTCGTGCAGTAAAATTTACCCTTTAATCTATGAGGCATGTCAGGATCACATAAAACCCATGTGGCACTCTTCTACTTCAACCACCCTGGCTTTATTCTGTGAGCCACATCGCCAACTAGCTCTCCATCCTTTTGGATAATGGATCCAAGATACCGAAAGAAAGTGGATCCATGAATAACTTTTCCATCAAATGTGATCATCCCCGCCACTCTATCACTGTTTTCGCTAAACCTACACTCCATATATTCAGTCTTACTACTGCTCAGCCTAAAGCCTCGAGCTTCCAAAGTATCCTTCAAAGTTCCAATTTCTGTTGCACTCCAACATTCGTTTCATCAATCAACACAATATCATCTACGAACATCATACACCACGGAACGTCATTTTGAATTTCTCTTGTCAATTAATCCATGACTATGGCAAAGAGAAAAGGACTAAGAGCAGATCCTTGATGCACCCCAATCGTAATAGGGAATTCTTCTGTCCTCCCAACATTAGTACGTACACTTGTACTACTCCCTCATAAATATCCTTTATAATGTCAATATATTTCCGCGATACACCCTTCTTTCCCTTGGTACTTTATCATATGCCTTCTCTAAATCAATAAAAACCATATGTAGATCTTTCTTTTTATCTCGATAATGTTCTATCAATTGCCGGATAAGATAAATTGCTTCCATGGTCAATCTTCCAGACATAAATCCAAACTGATTTTCTGTTATCTTCACACATTTCCTGATCCTTTGTTCAATCACTCGTTCCCACAACTTCATGGTATGACTCATTAGTTTAATTCCGCGATAATTAGAACAATCTTGAACATCACCTTTGTTCTTATACAAAGGGACGAGAATACTTTTCCTCCATGTTGATGGCATCTTATTGCTTCTCCAAATCTTATTGAAAAGCATAGTTACCCATTCGATCCCTCTCTCCCCCAAACACCTCCAAACTTCAATAGGTATACCATTTAGTCCTGCTTTCTTTGACCCATCTTCTTCAATGCCATTGTGAGTTCACCCTTTTGAATTCTCCTCTTAAACTCTCGGTTAGCCATACTTGAGGGGATGTTTAAATTCCCAATATCTTGTTCTTGATGGCCATTGAATAGGGCATCAAAATATGACCTCCATCTCTCTTTTATCTCTTTATCTTGAACCAAAACTTTTTGGTCAGTATCTTTTACACATTTAACTTTTCCAATATCTCGCGTCTTCTTCTCTCTCATTCGAGCAAGTTTATAGATATCTATTTCGCTTGAAAATCTATTTCGCTTGAAAAAGAACATAAGGACCTCAAGAGAGAAGTTTATCGCTGTTGTACCACCACTTTACTGTACAACAGATCAGATTCATACCAAAATTTTGTAACCAATGCCTTTGATGGGATGCATTTTTGGAGTTTCATCAAGCAGTCAAATACAGCAAATCACTAATGTTTGCTCATTAGTAAATTTCAAACAATCATCAGACATCAGTGGCATAAAATTTCCAAAATGCAACCACTTAAAAGTATCAGAACAAATGTATTTATTTTTTGACGCTTCTCTGTCACAAGAAAAATAACTTTTACCAGTTGAAAATCCTTTGTAACAAGTTCGATGGATTTGTCCTTTTTAGGGCATATATCCCCAATAAAAATGGAACCTTACATAATAGACAACGTATATAAGAAGCCCACTACATAAGTCACTATGCTCAACATTATACAACCTCCAAGGAAAAAATATCTAAAATGCATCAAGTTCACTGTTATAAATCAAATGTATCCAAGGGAAGAATACCTAAAATGCATCGAGTTTACTGTTACAAATCAAATGTATGTACACGACATGCCAACATGGGCCCACACACACAATATTAATAGTCGAAGAACTACACATGCATGCATATGTTGTAGCACGCAGCGAGAAACGTGCACTTAACAGATATGGAAAACAGCAGTTCAGAGCCCAGCATATTAGAAAAGGCAATTATGTTCATATGGTTAAAAGTCTGACCTGTGAGCCTCATATAATTTATCGTCAGTGCCTTCATTAATGTAGTTCAATGCCAGTAACCGATTCTGCAAGACGCGCTAGAAAAATTAGATATGAAAAAGCTTCATAGAGTTATATTCAGTCATAGATAAAAAATTGGCAGAACTTCAAATTTTAATTATCCAATAAATGAGTAATCAAAAGCTGATTATGATTATCCCAATATTACATAAAATGGAAAACCCAAGAAAGTACAACAATAAGATAGATGAAAAAAAAAACATCGTAACCCATTCTCAAACATTAAGCTTCAGATCCTAAACATCAAATGTCTTATAATGCCCATCAACCAGCAAATACAAGGCAACTCTTGTTTCTTTGCATATCATTAGATGTTTTTTTAGCGAACTTTAAGCAACTAAAAATGCAAGGACAAAGGGATTAAAGAAACTCAATCATTGTTGCATCACCAAATAATGTGATATCATTAAACAGGACCAACATTAAAGAACGTTGTGATTAATAAAATAATGTCTACCTAGAACCTAACAGAGCTTGTTCGAAAGGTTGACAAGATTTCTAAGGATGAGGAAATTCATTTTACATCTGGCATGTATATCATATAGGAAAGCATGCTTATCATGGCGCCAAGTCGAGCCAAGTCGCTTATGTACTGTCAGGACAAGTACACAAGTCCTCTGGCTAGTCGTGTCAAGTCGACGAGATGTTCATATACATATATTTATTAGATTTAAAATATAATATAAGTAACACACATCAATTTCATAGCTATCATCAAAACTAACAGAATGCAAGTCCAAATTCAACAAATAGCCGCCTACCACCGCGAGAAAAGAAGGAGAAGAAGAAGAAAACGCGGTAGATATGAATAAGAAAAAGAAGTCCGGACTGTGGAGATATGAAGACCCGCAGCTCAGAGAGATCATAATACCTAATTGGGGAATAAAGAGATGGAAAAACGTGGAAGTTTTAATATGCTTTAACCCTTTTTGAATTTGGATCTTTTTTCAGGTCTTCTACTATCATTGTCGACAATCGAATGATTTTTTCTATGGAGTCAGTTTGATTTTTCTTTACACTCCGTATTGTGTATTATTTATTTTGTAATTTTTTTATTCCTATAAATCGATTTTCTTGGTCGTTGACGGTTCCAAAGGATGATTGATGTTAGCCGACCACAAATTATTTTGGAATTAAAACTCCGATATTGTTGTAATTATCCGGTTTTTTGGGTCGGTTTTCGAAAAAAAGGTCCGATTTTCCAGGTCGGGTTTCGGGTAGAAAAAAATTACTGCCAGGAATCGCTAAACGACTTACATATCCCACTGGACAATTAGTCGTTCACAAGTCTTCGACTTGATAATTATGTAGGAAAGGCAAATAAATACAATTTTTCTTGTGGTACATATCACAAATTATAAAGAGAGATACGAGAATGTTGGTTCACTAGGATAGAAAAAATAACAAGTGGCAAACATCTGGATGAACAGTTAGCATACAGTAATTACTGAAAAGGAATGCCCAGCACGGCAATTTACCAGAAAAGTATATTGTATCAAAAAGCAAATTGATCATACTGTGACTACCTAGTCCATGAATTTAGTTACATATTAATTGCATATACTCGAGAAGAACAGGATACTCTCCTATAATATATATATCTTCAACCATCAACCCTGTTGTTTGCAGTGTTAATCATTTATATAAGATCACATACATGCACTAATAGCACCTCAGACGTTCCTGAAAAAATGAACAAGTGTTGCATACTGAGACATTCAGGTTTCAGAAAGAGAAGAAGATCCATAAGGGACTAACAAAACCCTTCAAAGACAACCTGAGCTCATCATTCACAAGATAAAAGCAGTACCTGGCCTGCATTTCGGGAGTCTGGGTCTATTTTGAGGCACTGCCCATATGCTTCAACTGCCAGAGATATGCTCCCAGCATCTCTGTAAAGAACCCCTACACATCCAAAAGAAATACTAACTTAGTGGCAACTATATGAATGCAAAATATCTTCAGAAAACAAAATTCACATACAATTAGCAGCATTTAATTCTTGTAGAAAGCCCACTGAAGATTTAAATAGATAACTCTAATCATGTAAACCTTTACAGCTGTCCTCTCAGTTAATCCATCCCTCCATCCCACCCTTATTCCCCTTCCCCAATCCTCCACCTTACCCAACCCCCAAGTACACATCCACACATCTAACGTCGGCTATATTGATCTGCAATTTATCTGCCTCCCATCGGTTCTCAATTGTGAAATCTTGATATTATCATTTATTCCTTAAAATAAGCTACACACGTAACAAGAGTCAGCGATAAGAAACCCCTTTACCAAATCAGAGATTTTGTTTCTGAGTAATATGAGAATGGAGATCGAAAAGGAAGAGACCTAAATTATTGTATGCCTCAGCATATGTTGGATTGGCAACAATAGCTTTCTCAATCATGCTTGCAGCAGCATCCATTTTACCCTATACCCAGAAATAAAGTTATGAATTTATCATCCAAGCGGTAAGTAATTAGTAATAATGCTCCATCAGTTCCACAAATATAGGTTTGTTGACTTTTTCACACAATTTAAGAGAACATCAATTAATATTGTTGGGAAAGTTAATTTAGTTGTATTTTTAAAATACCCCTATGTTAAATGATGATAATATGTTTTTAGTAATACGTGCACACTGATCAAGGGTAAAATAAAATTTTTAATAGCTATAAGGAGAAAACTGCCTATCTTTTGGGATGGAAGAAAAAGGAAACCAAGCCTATCTTTGTGGGACAGAGGAAGTGATAATAAATGATAAATAAATAATAATGATAATGGAAATAATAATAAACAAGAAATAATGTAGATACAAAACCTGAACTGTGTACACAACTCCAAGATTGTTTAATGACTGAGAAAAGTTAGGTTTGATTGATAAAGCCATCTGCAAATCCAGATATATATTATAAGCATACAACCAAGCATAAGATGTCTTTCATCAATAATTTGCAAGCTTCAAACTTGCCTGGTAACACTCTACTGCTTTATCAAGGTTGTCACGATCCTTGTATATCACCCCTAAATTGTTACAAGCTTCTGCACAATGGGGATTGAAGTGGAATGCAAGTTCATAAAATATGATTGCCTGCATAAGTAGGACATCATCTAAAAAAATGAAAATCAGGTGTGTGAATGTGTCATCAAACAAGAAACATCCTAAAGTGATGCCTCAATCCAAGGTTATCTTCTGCAAACGACGGTCTACAACTAAACAGTAAATACACAAGCAAAAGCAGGATACTGAGAGTTGAATGAATCAAATGTATATGATATAGGAAACGAGAAACAAAGACAGATATACATATCTCCCACTAATGTCCTGTGCCAAATATACCTTCTAGAATTAGCAGAGTATGAAAGAAAAGCACAAATTTGGACAACGGTTCTGTTTCCAATTACCATGTCAAGCTTCAGCATTTCTCCATAAGCAACACCAAGATTGTACATGGCATCAGCGTAGTGCCAATTATAATAAAGAGCTTTCTTATAATGTGCAACACCCTGGTCGATGTCACCCTCCAACTTAACCTGGACAGAATCATTCTGAATTAATAATCCAGCTAATTAATGTATAAGCCTTTTCAAGATACAAGATACATGCCAGTAATGAATGTGAGAACAGTAATAAGGTATTATAATGCAGTGTACAATCTATACATAGCCCTCATAGTTCTCTTCACAAGACAATTGTTTTTTTTCAAATGGTGGAATACCATAGGCCAGAATCAATACGCTCATAACAACAGATGATGCAGGTGAAGGAGCTGTGCATTTTCTAATTTTAAACAATGAGCTGTGAAGGAGCTGTGCAGTTGATAATAAAGTTCGAAGACAATAGAATATATTCCATGACTTGGTACAAAAGCTGCAGCCTGAAACACTTTATTGACCACACATCTTTTTTTCTCTTGATTTATGCAAAGGAAGTATTTTCCAATCTGAGTTCCATAAGAAATGAAATAACTTGACCAGGAAGAAAAGAGAGAAGGCATACCTTTGTGCCCAAATCAGTTAAGGCAATGGCCATGTTATTTTTTGCAATCTCGAAGTTTGGAGAGACAGTTAGACACCTGCTTATAAGAGTAAGAAACAATCCCACATCACATAAGATGGATGAAAACCCAGCAAACCAGTAATTTATTGTGAATGTGTGAGCACCTTTCATAACAGGCTATTGCTGACTCCAAATCCCCGCGATTTTTGTATATAACACCCATGTTACAATATGCTTCGGCATACATGGGTCTCTCCATTGCAGCTCTTTCATAGCAATTAAGGGCCGTATCGAATTGCATCATTTCCGAATACACAACACCAAGGTTATAATAAGCAGGCTGCATATAGAAACTGACGGATCAAAATTTAAATGTCTGGATAGTAAAGTCAACGAATAAGAAAAGATGATGATGGAAGCTGGGAAAAACATAATTACAGCATAGTGCGGGTCGATTGTAATAGCTTCATAGTACTTCTGAAGTCCCTCCTGAGAATTCCCAGCAAGCTTTAAGCTGGTTCCAAGATCTGTTAAAACAACTGCCAAGCATTCTGCTGCTAGCTTGAACGATGGATCAGCCTTTAGAGCTTTCTGATACATCTGCAACAGAGAAAACTCAACAATAAAGAAATGCGGAACCCCCATTCCCCCCCCCCCCACCACCACCACCACCACACACACACAAAAAAAAAGAAATAAACACGAGGACGAAGGAGAGAAAAAAAGAGGAATAGCAGTTAACATCGACACTCTAGGTAAACATTAAATGGTAACACAACGGGATGAAGCTTGCCAAAGCACAATAACAAGATAAATGAGCAGTTGTATCACCAGCATTCAGCAGCTACCCAGCAGGACAGGGATATATAAACCACATAAAAAAAAGTCAAATGTAGTGTTTTTCACTCTTAAGCATGGTACCTGATTTCGCAAGTTCAATTCCATTATTGCGTTTGTAGTAATAAGGAGAATCTTAGAAACCAAATACAAAAGACAATGTATTTTGCAATCTAAAGCATGTGAAGTCAACCCATATTTCCAGAAAAACTGTTGTGTAGTTGAACAAAATTTTGAGAGAGAAAAAGTCACTATTTTTACACTAGTCACGCTCTCCCTACAGTTGATTTGCTTCTTCAATATTAAACTAAATCAATGAACTTAAATAAGCAAAAAAAACAAGAAGTGGCACAAGGGAAGTGGTTGACCTGATAAAAGCAGTATTTACGCGCAAAAGCACAAATTCTCGTGGTGTATAGACTTAACGGAAGCCATGAATCAGACACACGTGATTATTGCATGTCAAAAAATCCCATAAGACCTCATACATTGGCGATGGATATCTTAAGATTGGAAAACTGGAGCTATTACAGACCATTTTAAACAATCGATCTTATAGTTTTACAAATGCTCACAAAATTAATGCTCACACTAATTGGCACATACTGAAGATTTTTAAAGAATAAGAGATCTCATCAACAGTAAAATAAGTATTTCCACACAGGATCAATAAAATATTCAACAAGTTGAACAAACAAAAATCTAGAACAACTATAATGATTGGATGCAAACCTCAGCAGCCTCCACCAGTCGACCCTCATCTTTACACAAGATACCACAATGTGTGAGCGCACATGCATTGTGAGGTTCCAACTTCATGGCTTCAGCAAAACTCTCATACGCAAGCCTCCCGAAATTTTGCATCTGCAGGCAAATCCCTTTACCAATATGAGCTTCAACATTTTCACCATCCCTCTCCAACACACTCTCATAGACAGCAAAGGCATCCACGAACTTATTCCTAGAGCGGAGGATGTTGGCATATGATAAAGCATCTTTCGTTTCGAAAATCTTCTTCTGGGCGCTAATGCCCAAAGGACTTCCGTTGCCAGGAGAAGGCTGTCCTTTTATAAAAGCATGACCATCTAACAAGTCCTTCACTTTTTCATTGTCAACATCCTTTTTTGCCAACTCCATCTCACTGGACGTACTCAGAACTCTGAACCAGGAAGCCAACAGTAAGAAACACAAAACTATAATGGTTTCCTCTGACACCCAAATAACCGATTAAACAATTGAAATAACGTAACACTAAAATGCATCGACTGTTGATGATTTTAACTTTAAACCAAGAGCAACAAAATCAATCTAGGTTAGCATTTTCGGTTCACAGGATTATGCATCCAGTTGGTGCAAACTCGGACGAGAAAAAGCCACCACTGTCTTCCAGCGTGTTATTCATTTTTGTCTTGCAGAACCCAGTGCTCCGCTGGAATCCATGACATTAAGTCCACGCAGCCAGCACTGGACAATCCTTCTTAGTGCAATAAAATCTCCAGTAATTCCTCAATTCAATCTATTTTCGCAAATTTCAGTTGAATTTCTGCCATCTCCTCCTCAACACTTATAGTTAGACGTGCGTGAATCCAGCAAGTCGGATCAATTAATAGAGTCGAGGGTTCCATATTAAAGAAATAAGGAGAAATTGTAATCATAAAGAAAATAAAATATGATAACTTCAGGATAAATCCTGCCAAGCAATTATAGACGACGAAACAAATAATTCAAAATTGCCCTTAACAAAACAATAGTACTAACTTAAGTAATATCCTAACCCTACGGGCCTAAATCCCAATTAATTATTTAGGACAAAAAATAAATAAATTACATATATGAGCTAATCAAAATAAAACAATGTTGCCTGCATAGCTGCATCTGTATTCTGCCTTTTATGCTATATACTCTGCAAATCAATTGGTTAGTTTTTTGATGGGCTGCGTGATTACTGTAACTCCCATCACCTTATATCTGGTCAAATGAGGCAAACAACCATAAAAAGAAGGGCGAAAGCGTTCTATACATTGGCTTGAAGAGGAAGGAGCAGGTAGACAGAGGGCGAAAAAAAAGAAAAGTAGTTAATAGGCCCATAACTGAGTATGAAGAAAGAGGGCACAGGCGGATTTCGAACTGGACGGTATCCGAATGCCAGGGATTCTCACATGCTGCATTAACTAAACAGAGGTAAAATTTTAGAGCTGAGATGGTGGATTAGCAGATAAATAGCTTAATGTGTGTTCCTGCGTCACTAGTCCTGTAAGTTCCACCCCACCTAATCAAATTCAAAGTATACCCATCATGATAAGATGCAAATCATGTCATGCTTCAATAAACTGTCTAATGTGCCATGATAAGTTATCTAGACAAACATGTTGTGTATGGGTCAAATATAGAATTCGGTTTACTGGGAAAAAGGCAATGGAAGTGGTTTTATGGAAGGGTTTTACACAAAGAAGCCTCTATGTTCGGCGGGTGAGCACGTAAAATGACACTAACAAAGCTAATACTGCTAGAGGCTTCTGCAGTTCTTCTGTGAGTTAGATCGCTAGATCTTCCTCTTAAACTTTTCTTTTCAGTTTACATAAGCAGCTTTTAATTTGCTTTTTCAACTATTTCGTCAAAATTTTAATTTGTACAAGCACTCTTTGTTTTTATACAGCACCTTTCTCCCGAGTATGTAGTCCCGGCAGACGATTACAACATTCAAGGTTATGCCAATAACAGTATCTACAAAGATCGAAGAACGATAATGGATCCAAAGCAGCCAACAATGGACTATTTGTGGGGTTGAAGAAAGCGCATGTTGCTACTCCGAAGGAACTATCTCCCCGCCGCTCAGATAGGAAAATAGAAACAAGCAAAGAGAGTGCATTTTGTGCGGGACCTTATTAGGGATGTTACTGGGCTTGCACCATATGAGAAGAGGATACCCAAGCTTCTTAAAATCGGGAAGGACAAGCATGCTTTGAAGGTAGCCAAGAGAAAACTGGGCACCCACAAGAGAGCAAAGAAGAAGAGAGAGGAGATGGTTAGCGCACATTGGAAGATGGGGGCTGCTGGAGGTGGTGATAAGAAGAAATAGAGTTTGTCTCACACTTTCTATTTTTGTCATTTTGATATCAGAGTAAGAAAAATGGATTTCAGTTTCATGGAAAGTTGTAACAATTTCATTTAGCTTTGAACATCTCTTTTGTTTTTTTCCTCTACAGTGTCAACATCTCTTCTTTTTCTGCTTTGGATCTCAATTTTATCAGGAAAAAAAACGAGATACATTTATAGGTAAAATCTTACAACAGTCAGCCTTTTAAGCAATCCAGCTTTAATAACGTCTTGTACATTCTCAAATTCTTCCTGCAAAAAATGAAGCAAGGCTAAGATTGTAACCCCCAAAAAAATGTCAAGTGGACAGTGGATCAAACTCATATCATTTTACACGAGGTGGATATAAAAATATATCATCAAAACGTGGGCACAATAATGATGATATCTTACATCTTACTCATTGTGAAAATATTGAGTCACTCAATAATGTTAATATCTTACTTTGAAAACATTGAATAACACAAGGCTCATCAAACAAAGCTACTCTAGAGTCAATATTACAACGAGAAAGCAAAAGTTTCATCAATAACCACAACAATAAAGACCCTAAAAAGAGTTTTAACGCTTAAAAACAAAACATCAAAAAGGGAACAACTGCGCAGAAGAATACAATTAATACACACAAGTTTTGATATAAGTATGCATATCTACAAACTCAAATTTCTGACCTTTTTTTAAATGTCAGTCACTGGTATAACTAAAAAAAAAAAAAAAAAAAAAATCTGACAAAGCCTTCGAACCATTTTTTACAAGTGATGTACTGACTAGGGCATTAAATCAAATTTCTTGCCAGCTACAACTATTGAAAATATTGATAACATAAAAGTGGAGCCCCTGAAATATACAATAGTACTACAGAAAAAACAGAAAGACAAGGGAACTTTCAACCATTAGCCTGCCATCATAATTCCACTTGGTGCCTTATCTTTGGCCCGTTTAACACCTCATATTCCACCTCGGTTCACGCTATATTTCCGAGGAAACCAATAACTATCGAAGTCCCTTGATTCAACTCACGCTAGGGTTTAAAAATTAAGGGACCTTGAAAATTAAACCTGTCAAAACGGTGGACTGGAAAAAAGACGGCAACGGCCGTGGTGGTGAACGGGATACGAGTGGGAGTGGCAGTGGTGGACCTTGGACTGTGGTCTTCTTCTCGCGTTGCCGACGGTGGACACGAGACCAAACAAACTGATACGAACAGAAGCGGGACTGGAGAAGCGGATGCGTCGGTGGACTGAAGAAGCGTTGGGCGGCAGGGCAGACTGTAGAGCGGCGGATGGGGTGGGGGAGGAGCAGACTAGAGAAGCGGTGGCGCCGCGGCGGTGGACTGGAGAGCGGGACGTGGGTTTTACGAATAGAAGAATTTCCTTTCCAATTGCTCGGTTCATATGTTTTGTCCCTTTCGTTTTTTTTTGAAAATAAACAAAAACATTACTATTTTCATTTTTTTACAAAAACGACAAAATAATATAAAAATAAAAAATAAAATTAAAAAGGGAGTAATGGTTTTTATTCAAGTATAACAGTTTGTGTAAGAACTTTTTTAGAATAAATCAAATTGTAGGTAAATCGAGAATACGTGTGTGTGTATATATATATATATATAGTGAATTAATTTGTTTTCATGTCGGGAAGGTCCACGACTGAGGCCATTAATCTCGTCAGACGCCTTATGGAGAAGTTTAGAGAGCGGCGTAAGGATCTTCATATGGTGTTCATTGATCTAGAGAAAGCTTATGATAGCATTCCGCGCGATTTTATTTGGAGGAGCCTAGAAGAGAGGAGGGTGTCGTTGTCGTTCATTAGAGCAATCCACGACATGTACTCCCAAGCTAGGACTTGCATTAGGACCCCAGTTGGTGACACCCAGTATTTCCCGGTTGAAATAGGGCTACACTAGGGGTCGGCGCGTAGCCCTCTTCTCTTCACTCTAATCCTTGACGTCATTTCGCGGGGGATACAGGATGGCGTCCTGTGGTGCATGCTTTTTGCTGACGACATTGTGTTAGTGGCGGAGTCGAGGAGGGAGGTGAACTCGAAGTTGGAGCTATGAAGGTCTAAGTTAGAATCTCAGGGCTTGCGTGTGACCCGGTCTAAAACCGAGTATCTCTGGTGTTACTTTAGTGGTGAGGCTAACGAGGAAGAAGTAGATGTAATGATTGCGGATCAGATCGTACTCCCTGCGGATAAGTTCAAGTATTTGGATTCGATCATTCAGAAGGAAGGTGAGTGTGAAGATGATGTCACTCATCGTATCAAGGCGAGGTGACTAAGGTGGAGAGCAGCGACATGGGTCCTGTGCGACAAGAAAGTCCCTCTAAAGTTGAAGGGTAAATTCTATAGAGCGACAATCAGACCTGCAATGTTGTATGGCTTCGAATGTTGAGTGATAAAGAAGTCGCTTGAGAGCAAGTTGGAAGCTGCTAAAATGAGAATGTTACGTTGGTCGTGTGGTCGCACAATGTTGGATAGAATCTCGAACGGGATTTTCAGGAACGCGCTAGAAGTGGCGCCAATTTATGCTAAAGTTAGGGAAAGGAGATTGAGATGGTTTGACCATATCCGCAGGAGGCGGGCATCTGCTCCGGTGAGGAGGGTCGAGAGTTTATTGGTTGTCGGGGGAGGAGGAGAGGCAGACCGAGGAGGACGTGGGAGGAGCAAGTGAGATTAGATTTGCAGGCCTACCATGACTGTGGATAGGTGCTCGTGGAGGCGCCAGATCAGAGTTGTGGATTCTTTTGTAGGGAGCGGTTCTGTAGTAGAGAGTCTCAGGGTTGGGTTATCTCGGTTAGCTTTGGCCTAGAGCATTGCATTTTTTTACTTTTACTTTTATTGCCTATTTTATCCTATTGTCTTTTGCTTGTGGTGTATTTTCTACAGGGAACTGTGCGCAGAGTCAACCTCTCTTCTGTTAGAGCAGCGTTCATCGAGAGTGTAGTTGCCAAAGTCCCCTTAGATAAGTCTCATGTGAATTAAGTCATGGGCTCAGGTATGGTTTTGAGCTTTTTCGAATCATATGCTTTTTTGTATATATCACTCATTACTTTTGTTGTGCACTAAGTTGGGGGTCTTCACGGAAACAGCCTCCCTACCGTAAAAAGTAGGGGCATGATCTGCGTACATCTTACCTTTCCCAGACCCTGCTCTGTGCGGGATATACTGTGTATGTTTGGTTTGGTTTTTATATATGTGAATGGTTCTGGTGAGAATAAGATTTAAGTTAAGAAATATGAATGTATTTGATCCATATATCTTGATTAAATGGATGTTCTAGATTTATTCTCACAAAAATATATGCATAGAATGCAATATTTTAGTACAATATTTTGATGCATATAATGCATAGTTTTAATACATTGCAATTTGATGCAGGAAATGCATGTATTACATTCATATAATCTGGACCGTACATCACACAAAAATCAATGATTCAGATTTATTCTTATTTTTTACTCAAAAAGTCTTTCACATTTGATCCACCCTCCATACACACACCCACACAAACACACACACACATTCATATATATATATATATATATATATATAAGTGGGTTCGGGTGATAATGCAATTTAAGTTAAGAAATAAGAATGAATTTCATCCATAGATCTTGATAAAATAGATGACCTAAATTTATTTTCACAAAAATTTGATGCATATAATGCAATATTTTAATGTATCGTTATTTTGATGCATATAATGCATATTTTAATGCATTGCAATTTTGATGCACGAAATGCATATATTTCATGCATAAATAGTACAAGACTCATGCATATTCGCAATTCGCAGGATAAAACCATTCTCATTTGATCCGATATATATATATATATATATATATATGTTGATCAAATGACAATAATTTTTTTGGTAAGACAAATCTTTAATATACGATTCAAAATAGTTTATACATAAAATATATGTATTCATGCATCAAAACGACAATGCATTACATGCATCAAAATGTCGATGCATTGAAACAATGCATTTCTTTCATAAGTTTTCGTAAGAAAAAAATATTCGACATCCATTTAATCAATATATATGAACCAAATTCATTCGTATTTTTTAAAATATATCTCATTTTCACCAAAATCACCACATATATTATTCTAATGAATACTATAATATATGTCGAGTAATATAAGGGGAATGCCTTATATGTGCAAAATAAAAAACGCATTTATTTCCTACACTCAATCCCTTTGATTATTTACCAAAACGCAATTTTTATACCGTACACTTATAATACCCCAAATATAAATAATTTAACCCAAAAACCAAACCAAATCAAACCAAATATACCCAGTATATCCCACTCAGAGCAGAGTCTGAGGAGGGTAAAATGTACGCAGACCATGCCCCTACTTATTACGGTGGGGAGGCTGTTTCCGTGAAGACCCTCAGCTTAGTGCACAACAACATATTGAGTGAAAAATACAAATAGGGATGGCAACGGGGCGGGGCGGGGCCGGATTCATAGGTATCTGGATCCGGACCCGAAATTTAAAACTGGACCCAGACCCGGACCCAGACCCGAATATTTACAGATCGGGTAGATCCAGCCCGCCAGGCAGTGCAAGTACTGGTACCGAAAATTAACATTAAAACTAAAAATAATTATATATATTTGTAATTATATATTAAAATATTATATAATATTATATAGTATATGATTATATGTTATATAATATTATGTAATGTAATGAAATATATAATTATATAGTGTATAATTATATAATATATATAAATATATTATATTTAATTATATAATATATAATATTATATAGTATATAATTATATAATATAATTATATAATATTGTATATTATGTTACGTAATGAAATAATATTTCAATATATATATATATATAATTATTTATATTAATATTGCGGGTCCGGGTCCTACCGACCTGGATATTATACTACCCGGACCCGACCTGTGAAAATTAATTTTTTGCCTACCCGGACCCGGACTCGAAATTCAAGACCCGAATTGGACCCGAACGGGTAAAATCCACCGAGTACCCGGATCCACGGGTTTTTTTGCCATCCCTAAATACAAAGGGAAGCATATGATACGAAAAAACTCAATACCATACATGAGCCCATGGCTTAATCCACATGGACTTACCTAAGAGGAATTTGGCTACTTCACTCCCGATGAACCTTTGCTCAAACGAGAGAGGTTGACTCGCGCATGACTCCTGTCAAAAATACACCACACGCAAAAGGCAAAAGGATCAAATATACAATAAATGTAAAAATGCAGTGCTCTAGGTCAAAGCTAACCTAGACAACCCAACCCTGAGGCTCTCAACTACAGCACCACTCCCAACTAAAGAATCCACAACCATGATCTGGCGTCTCCAAGCGCACCTATCAACAGTCATGGTCTCGGAAAGGTTTAAGGCCTTCAAATCTAATCTCAGATGCTCCTTCCACGTCCTCCTCGATCTGCCTCTCCTCCTCTAATCTCAGCTGCCTTCAAATCTAATCTCAACTCTCCCTAATTTTTCACTCTATCTCTTTCTCTCTCTTTTCTTCCCCACCTCTCGACCTTCATACTTCTTCTTCTTCGTCTGACCTGCATCAAATGGTGCAAGCCTCATATCTTCTCTAGTCCAGAGGTCAATTTTTAGTCTGGCTCCGCTTCTTTGGCCACATACTTATTCTTCTTCGTCTGATCTGTCTCAATGGCCGAGATACAGTCCGACAATAACTTCAGCTGCCACATCTGAGCAGATATGTTAAACGGGCTAGCTTATGAACAAACTGCTACATTGGAAATAAATTAGTAGGCACAGCTACATTGTTAAATGAACTGTATCATCTAAACCTAAGTAATAAATTCGTTGTGAATACTATGACTAGGAAACGTTGTAGGGATGAAACTAATCAAGCTTTAAATTGGCATCTTAGAATTGGTCATGTTGGTCAGACAAATGTTTACAAAATGGAAAAAAGGGCTTACGGGGCCATTGGGATTGAATCCCTTTCCAACTTGTGAATCTTGTCTTAAAGGCAAAATGATTAAGTCTCCCTTCACAAGGACTTTTGAAAGAGCCGCTGATAAACTTGGATTAGTCCATACCGACGTGTCTGGTGCTTTGGAAGCAGAACGTGATGGATATCAGTATTTCATTACGTTCACGGATGATCATACTAGGTATGGTTACGTGTACTTAATGAAACATAAATCCGAGACTTTTAGGAAATTCGAGGAATTTAAGGCCCTAATCGAAAAGCAAACTGGTAATATTGTAAAAGCATTTCGATCGGATCGAGGTGGTGGAAAAATTCTATATTTTCTTGTTCTCTTAGAAAACGGTTATTAGAAAATACATATAACTTTGTTATAATTTTACAAACACTCTAAGTGATGTAAAATATTTTTTTTCTAACTTTTCTCTTCAATTTTTCTCTTATAAATGATGAAGAAAATAAAATGAACAAACTCTCTCTATCTTTTACTTGGGGCTGCCGTATGTACACCGTAATGGGAAGATGATGAAGATCTCATCACTAAGTGAGAAAAGCTATGCTTTAAATTATACACCAGGTATATAATTTTCTTCCCCACATTATCTTATCATAATTAATGAAAAATCAAAATATTATGATAAACAATAAGAGGGGTGGGGGTGGCCTACATGGGATAATGGAGGAGTTGGTTCTTTTCGGTCTGTAAAATAGACCATCGTGTGTCTAGTCCGATAGATACATCTTGGTACGTCTCAAAATAAATTAATACAATTAATTACTCTAATAAATTAATTATATTAAAATATTATTTATCCAATAATTATTTATGAAATAAATTAATTACCCAATAATTTACTTAATTCACCGGGCTGATTTATTTTATCCAATAAATTAAAGGCTACATAGCACTTTTGGTCCTTTATCTTTGCTCTAGATTTCACTCTGCTCCTTTATCATTTTTTTTGGTCCGTTTTGGTACCTCATGTTTCATTTTTGTTTCACTTTGGTCCTTGCCATCTGTTTTTGCTAACAGACTCCATGCTGGCAGTTAACTGCTGACCTTGCGTCCTCATGACATTAAATGACGTGGCAAATATATTGTATTTTAATGGTTACTTATTTTAAACATCACCATTACATAATTTTAATTATTTAAACTGGTTTTAACTAATTTAAATAAAAAAACAAAAATGAATTAAAACATAAAACATAAGTATTCAACAAAAAACTCAAATCAATTAAACAAACAAGCTTGGACAATACGAGAGACCAAAGTGAAACAAAGAAAAAATAGAGAGGACTAAAATGAAACAAACAAACATCAACAACAAACCCAGATCTGGAACTCAGATCTGCAACAATAGCAAAAACTCAGATCTGGAACTTACCATGAAATACCTACAACCCGAGAACTTCATTCCCTTATTTGGGGTTTCTTTCTTCACAGTTCGAACAACACATTTTTTCCCACACAAACATTCAGGTGAAAATGTCATTCCCTATTCGATGATGGATCAAATGATGGGTAGCTGTTCGAATTGGAAGATGTCATTAGCTGTTCGAATGGGAAGATGACGAGGACACTATTTAATTTAGGATTTACGTGACTCAAATTGGGGGATGTGGTAGAGAAGATGAACATAGGATTTTAAAAGGGGGTCCTGTTCGTGGTGTTCTTCAAGATTCTCAGATTTCTTGTGTTGATTTCATTTTTTTGTTGATTACTTATGTTTTCCGTTTTAATTCATTTATGTTTTTTCATTTAAATTAGTTAAAATCAGTTTAAACAATTAAAATTATGCAATGCTAATGTGTAAAATAAGTAACCATTAAAAAATAATATATTTGCCACTTCATTTAATGAAATGAGGACGACATGTCAGTACTTAACTGCTAGTGTGGCATCCGTTAGCAAAAACAGACGGCAGGGACCAAAGTGAAACAAAAATGAAACATGAGGAACCAAAACGGACCAAAAAAAAGATAAAGGACCAAAGTGAAACCTAGAGCAAAGATAAAGGACCAAAATGCTATTTAGCCTAAATTAAATTAGACATCCAATGTCTAAAATTCATTAAGAGATAATAAGCTCAAATTTGTCTGACGTCTCCCTAATGCGCGACACTGTAGGTACGTCTCAGTAAGCAACAGGAGGAACCAAAGAGTTATAGCACTACCTAGCCGGCCTGACAGCCTATACTGTATCCTTACTGAGAACGAATGATAGGAGATCATTCAAGAACCATTGTGAATACCAGTATACGTATAAACCCTTCTTTTATATGTCCCGATCAAGTTATAGGGTCACGATCAGTCAAACTCTGTCTGCACTTGATGCTAGGCCTGAGTTAATGCAAACCGAGATCATCGAACTCTCGTATATATAATACAACTAGCTCCAATGCTTTGGCCAAAGACTTATGATCCCATCTGCCAATAACTTCATAGGATGTGGTGTTCACTTATAGGAGAAAGAATCTTATCTTGGTATTAGTAGAATCTCCTACTTGCCCATCAAGATGCATGTCGAGGTTAACCCTCACCTTCCAATTTTATGGGTCGAATTACTCTAGTGAATCTTAACATCACAATCACATCCCTACTAAATCCTCAAGTCGAAGGTTTACGAATACTTATCACGACCTTTCGATTCCGTCATTGACTGTCCCGGAGTAAATTTCATGTGACGAATCGAGGGTGGGTCAGTTAGAGTATACTAATCCCATTAGCGTGCCTACAATTTATGCTCCCACTAACCATTAGTGACAACAGGAACTCTCCAAGTCAAATATCACGTCATGCAAGTCTTCACATAAAATTAATGCCCAGTCAAGTTTCATCGACTTGCGAACGATTAAGTTTTTGAGCCATAAACTTTTTCAGTGTTGATCCCCTTATCCAATAAGGAGTGGAATGTTTGCTCTCAAATACATGGACTAGTTTATATATATAATTTATGAGTCAGGAATATCAGTGACTTCCAGTAAATAAAGAAATAATTAATTACCTTTTTATAAGTATTTATATAATTACAAGTACAATGTCCTCACTCATCAATCCTCCGAGTGACATTTGAGGGCATATCCCTAAAAATCTTTCACTTGCACTCTACGCCACACACTATGGTATCTAATACCCTTGTTCTGCAAATGATGCTCCAAGTTTATCTGAGAAAGTGGTTTGGTCTGTGGATCAGCGACGTTTTCTTCTGAGTCTACTCTATGTAACATAATATATCCTTTGCGAATAAATTCTCTCACGAGATGATACTTTCTATCCATGTGTTCTGTATTGTTGTGAAACCTCGGATCCTTGGCCTGTGCTATATCTCCATCGTTATCGCACAGAATCGGAACATAGAGCTCATCACATGGTATCACTTGAAGTTCACCCATAAACTTTTTAATCCAAAACCCTTCCTTAGAGGCCTCCGAGGCCGCTTGATACTCAGCCTGACAGGTGGAATCAATAGTCGTGCTTTTCTTGGCGCTTCGCCAAGATAATGCTCCTCCATTAAGAGTAAAAATATAGCCAGAAGTAGATATCGAGTCGTCTTTATGTCCTTGGAAGTCTGAATCAGTGAAGCCCGTCACATTCAATTGTCCACCACCATACATAAGAACCAGATCTCTAGTCCTTCTTAAGTACTTGAGAACATTCTTTACATCGGTCCAATGTTCTTTCATTGGGTTGGTCTGAAACCTACTTACCACGCTCACAACGTGTGCAATGTCAGGTCTCGTTCACAACATTGCATACATAAGGCTACCCACGGCTGAAGCATATGGTATAGTACTCATTTCCTTTCGTTGTTCCTCATTTAGAGGACACATCTTTGAGGTGAGTTTTATTCCATGTCGCATCGGAAGGAACCCTCTTTTAGATTCATCCATCTTAAACTGCTTTAAGATTTTCCCTATATAGAGGGCTTGAGAAAGACCTATCATTCTCTTCGCTTTATTCCGGTAGAGTCGAATTTCAAGAATATAGGTAGTTTCTCCCAAGTCTTTCATGGAGAACCTACTCGAAAGCTAAGCTTTCACAGAATTGAGCATTCCCACATTGTTTCTTATTAGTATAATGTCATATACATAATAGTACTAAGAATGCGATCTTGCTCCCACTAACCCTCTTGTATACGCAAGGTTCCTCTTCATTTTGCACGAAGTCAAACTCTTTGATAGCCTCGTCAAAATGAAAGTTCCAACTAAGTGAAGCCTGCTTTAGTCCATAAATAGAACGGTGAAGCTTGCACACCTTATGAATATAGACCTAGGACACAAAGCCTTTAGGTTGCTCTATATAGATCTCCTCCTTGAGGAATTCATTAAGGAAATTCGTCTTTACGTCCATCTGTCATATCTCATAATCATGGTAGGCAGCTATAACAAGCATCATTCGAATAGACTTGATCATAGCTACGGGCGAGAAGGTATCGTGGTAATCGATCCCTTATTTTTGGGTATAACCCATTGCCAGAGGCCTGGCCTTATAAGTGTCAACCTTACCATCCCCATCAGTCTTTCTCTTGTAGATCCACTTGTTCCCAATGGGCACTATGTCCTTAGGACGGTCTACTAGAGTCCACACCTGATTAGCATGCATCGAGTCTATCTCAGCTTCCTGTCATTTCGTGGAGTCTACATCTACCATCGCTTGGTCATAGGTCGCGGGGTCGGTCTCTTGACTATCACGTAGAACCTCATGTCGACTCAGTTCCTCTAAGTGCATAAATCCATATATCTCAGGTAAATGAGACACCCTACTAGACTCGCGAGGTGGTTGTACTTGTGTTTCAAAAGGTTCGGTTCCAACTTCTTGTATAGGTGTCTCGTGAGGAGTTTCGTTATATTCTTTCAAAGAAATACTTCTACCTGCTCCACCTTCCTGAATGAATGCATCTTCCAGGAAGTGTGCTTGCAAAACAACGATGATCTTTTGATCTTCGAGCATGTAGAATAGATAACTTGTCGTCCCAAATGAGAATCCAATGAAATATCCCTTCATGGACTTTGCTTCCAACTTCTCCACCTTAGTATTTTTGATATAGGCAGGACATCCCCAAATCCTAATATGATTAAGACTTGGTTTCCTACCCTCCCATATCTCATGTGGAGTCTTAGGAACGGACTTCAGAGGACATATGTTCAAGATATATGCAGCAGTAAGGAGCGCATATCCCCACAAGTAAATTGGTAAGTCGGTGTAGCTAAGCATGGAATGAACCATGTCCAAAAAGGTTTGGTTCCTTCTTCCAGACACACCATTTAACTGATGAGTTCCTAGAGGTGTAAGTTGTGACACTATTCCATATTCCATTAGAAACTCGTTAAACTCTGTACTCATATACTCGTCACTTAAGTCCGACCGAAGTTCTTTTATAATATTATTAGTTTGGTTTTCGACTAGGGCCTTAAATTCCTCGAATTTCTCAAAAAGCCTCGGATTTTTGTTTCATTAAGTACACGCAATCATACTTAGTATGATCATCCGTGAACGTAATGAAATACTGATATCCGCCACGTGCTGCTTTCAAAGCACCACACATGTCAATATGGACTAATCTAAGTTCATCAGCGGCTATTTCAAAAGTCTCTGTGAAGAAGACTTACTCATTTTGACTTTAAGACAAGATTCACAAGTTGAAAATAGATCCAATCTCAATGGCCCCGTAAGCCAATCTTTTCCATTTGCTAAACCTTGGTCTGACCAACATGACCAACTCTAAGATGACATTTCAAAGCTTGATTAGTTTCATACCTACAATGCTTCCTGGTCATAGTATTCAAAACGACTCTGTTACTTAGGTCTAAATGATGCAGTCTATTTAACAATGTAGCAATGCCTACTAATTTATTTCCAAAATAAATTTTGCAAATTACCAATAAAAAATGAAAAGCCTATCTGATCCATGACTGGAATAGATACATTATTTTTATGCCCCTTTGAGTAAAACAAGTACATCATCTAATGTTAAAATAAAGCCGGATTCTAAATCCAAAAGAAGTGATCCTATATCAGTTACTGCGGTACTATGTACGCTTCCGATAGTAACCATCACTTCCCCAGCTCCAAGCTTCCTACTTTGTTCCAGATCCCGATTCATGGTACAAATATGAGAACTGGCGCGTGAATCTAGTATCCGAGAAGTAGAAAATACGATAGCAGAACAATTCATTTCCAAAACTAAAAGTTTCGTACCTGAAGCCCCATGAAGGATCAGATAGTCTCTTACACAGTGGCCTAGCTCACCGCATTTGAGACATGCGTCTATCTTCACTTTCTTGCTCTTAGGAACCACCAGGGCATTGCCCTTACCCTTAAAAGCCTTACTTTGTGAGTCCATATGCTTCTTGGTCTTTTTATTCTTATTATTGGACCTCCGAGATCCAGAAGAAATCACAAGGACAGACTCTTTCACCCGTGAAGTCTTCATCTGAGACTGAGCGGTTATAAGTTTGTTCATCAACCCTGCTAAATTGCAAGCAATCTCATTGCAGTTGAAGTTCATAACAAACTGAGAGAAGGAATCAGGAAGAGATTGCAGGATAAGGTCAGTTTGGAGAGAAGCATGCATCCTAAAATCAAGAGCCTCCAATCTCTCAATCATAGAGATCATTTTGAGGATGTGATCACCAACTTTCTCACTTTCATTTGTGCTCACCATAAAGCTCGGTTAAGTGAGATAAGATCTGCCTAGTAAAAGTCATTTTCTCACCAGTTCTCTAAAGCTCATTAGACATAGAGCCCATCATATAGCTACAAACTCTAATGTCATCCTTAACCCACTTTTCGTGAATTTCAATATCTTTCTGGCGGGCTCTATCTACACTGGAGCCGCCGGAATGTCTGCCTCTAAGACGTATCACAACGCCTCTATACTGAGGACAATCATCATATTGTGGAGCCAATCCATAAAGTTTGGTCTGGTTAAGATATTTTTCTCGAGTAGAATTGCGAGTAGGTTTATTGTCATTTTGAGAGTTGATATTTTGTTTATCCGCATTACGTATGACAGATTGATTAGTGACCCATTTGATTATGGCCCAAATTTAGATTTAAGGACTTTTATATTCATCTAACCCAACTCCCACTATTTTTATCGGAATAACACACTCCCTTGTAAAATCCGAAAGTATTTGTTCGCTTTACTTCATAGTGGTGATCGAGCTCTTTAAAATTTTAATAGAGGGCATCCGAACAAATTTCTAGTCTATTAATCATTATAAAGTGGTGTCCAACACCAACCCATCTAATGGATGATTCGATCTCATTTTTCCCCTTATTCACTCCCCTCAACCTATACAGTTTCTATAATTCATGAACAAGTTAAGTTTATATCATCGACGCCGATCAGTTTCACAACTGAGTCTTATCCAGCAACCGAATAGGTTTCTAGGTACAAAATTTGCTCCAACCGAAGGCATCCAATGCACTCTCGGGATTTATCGACCCTCCCCGAAGGACTACCCCGATAACTCGGAAGCATAGCACATCCGGTTTGGATTTCAATTTTCCGAGAGCTCGATTGAGGGAATAAAAACATTAAAACCTTTTAAACTTAATATTATATCGTGGGAGAATTTTTGCGATTAATGTTATTGTAACACCCCCAATCCTCTCAGGGATATTACAAGTCGTAGACCCTTTCATCAAGGATCTACCAGGCTGGTAACTAAAATCAAACATCAAAATATCACCTTCAAGGCTAACTGACGACCCAGTAGACCGATTAGGTCTTTAAATTTATAAATACAACTCAGTCTCAATACATACCCACACAGGGGTCAAAATACAACTCGCTCCTATACAACGGGGATAATACTGCAATGGAAATAACTACAACTAAACCAACACAACATCATACGGGTCCTCATGTGATTAGTATCGATCATCATTCATCATCCTTCGTGCCAGCCATGTGTCATGCTCCCCAAGACCCTGCACGTACCTGAATGCAATACAGACATCCACCCCCCAATTTCTCGGGGGTTATAAAAATTCCATTATTTTTCTAGTTCAAGTACAAAGTGCAAATACAAGTCATACAAATCATATTCCAGGAATAATAATAATTATGAATCCTCAAAGATTCAAACATAATGAAAGATACTTCCCGAGACAAAGAGTTTGAGTAAAACTTTCCAAATTTGAAAGATGATAATTCAAGAGAACAATTCATAAAATATTTTAAAATGTCCTCGGAAGTGTTAACAGAAACCGTTTAGGATTATCGTATCCTTTTCTTTTCAAAAACAAAAAAAAAGGTCACAGCCCAAATATTTGCTTTCTCAAATAAATCCAACAATAATTCACAGGGTCCACAACCCACACCACGTGTCCTCGACGAACATAAAATCAACAAAACATAACCACCCAAGATACGAAATCTCGATAACACATCCAAGGCATTCGACCTGGCAAAACACATTCAAAATCATATCCATTACACCATGATCACATGCCACGTCATCTCATGGTTGGATCAATCACTTGTTGCATCCTGACCACATGCACAAGTCATGTATCACCATAGGTTTTCTTAGGCTCTCACAGTTGGATCAATCACTTGTTTCATCCCGACCACATGATCACAAGCCAGGTGCCACCGTAGTTTTCTTAGGCTCTCACGGTTGGATCAATCACTTGTTGCATCCTGACCACATGATCACAAGCCATGTGTCACCGTAGACCGTGCCTATTTCCACACATTCATACACATAACACAGTACACCAAGGATATCCCAACAATTCACCCAGAGACAACAAACACTGAGCACGACACAAATGTCAAATCACAACGCACCGAAATAAGGTAACATACATATAAATGCATTATCAAATCACAACTTCAACACCAATCATATCCATAGCATTCACTTAATCATTTACAAACACACCATTCACAAATGCACACGCGTTTTGAAAGTGAGCCTTTAATGAGGTTTAAGCGAATCTTTTGAAATTTCATTTCAAACAACCAAACAAACACACTTAGACGATCACCGATCATCATATCCACAGAACAAGAAATGTATGAACAATGTACTTGCCTCGAATAATCGATACCGAACACTCCGACGAACACGGTTCAACTGGGAAACCTCGAACACCTATAATCCTTCGGCGAAAACAACGAAAACATGATTATGATGAGTATAACGACCGGAGACAATGCGAAACACGCCCAAGAATCAAAGGAAAACGCGTATCGAACATTAAATGCTCAAAGCTCCCTTAGAACACAAAAATCATGATTGGGCTCAAACAAATTCGAGATACGGATATACAATCCGTAGAATACAATTAATAATACTCAAGAATATCAATCGATTCATCAAAATTGGACGAACAACGAAATCAAGAAGGAAATCCCGAAAGTCAACCCTAAGAGATTCGAGAAGTTACATTCGATCTGGACAAACTCGAGTGGAGGATGATGATAGATACGAATCAAGCTTCCCAAAATGATGCACGACGATACCTCTGATCACCACCCTTGAGTCCCAGCAAAAAATCACGGAAGAAGAAGGAGAAAGTGGGAAAATGGCAACGAAACCCGTCGCCCAGCCTATATATGGCCGAGCATGTTATGGTCGTAACCGACAGGGCCTTACGACTGTAACTCGGCTTACGGCCGTACTCGACAGCTCTTTATGGCCGTAACCAGGCCTCCCAGGCAACTGAACAAAACATGCGGATGCCTTATGGCCATACCCGACAATGCATTACGTTCGTACCAGGCCATGTCTTACGGCCATAACTTGGCCATGCATTGCAGCCGTAACCAACCACGCCTTCCGGCCGTAACCGACCATGCCTTACGGTCGTAACTCAGTCAGGCCTTATGATCGAAACTGGACCATTCCGATAGTACGATTAGACATTCGACGACGTCTCGGTTACACTAACGCACCATCTATGATTCCGATAATCTGAAGATTGGAAATAACATGAATATGAAACAAATGCCCAACATTTAGGAAAAATACAAAATGGCCCAAACGCCTGAAACATCACGATACGACAACGGATAACCAAACCGAAGCTCACAACACATACAACAATGTTAAATGAACTTACGGGAAACATGAAACAACAATTTCGAATTGGTAGGAGTATGCTCTCGAATGCCACTCAGATGATGTTGAGCGAGGGCATTGTACTTGTAATTATGTAAATCATTAATATAAGGCAATGGATGTTTCTTTATTTATTGGTAGTTACTAGCATTCCTAACTCGTAAATATACATATAGAAACTAGTCCATGTATTTGAGAGCAAAACATTCCACTCCTTATTGGATAAGGGGGTCGGCACTGGAAAGGTTTATAGCTCAAATACTTAATCGTTCGCAAGTCGATGAAACTTGACTGGGCGTTAAGTTTATGTGAAGACTTGTATGACGTGTTCTTTGACATGGAGAGTGCCTGTAGAATACTAATGGTTAGTGGGAGCACACATTATAGGTATGCTAATTGGATTAGTATACTCGAACCGACTCACCCTCGATTCGTCACACGGATTTCACTCCGGGACAGTCAATGACAGAATCGAAAGGTTGTGATAGGTATTCGTGAACCTTCGACTTGAGGATTTAGTAGGGATGTGCTTGTGACATCAAGACTTTCATTAGAGTAGTTCGACCCTATAAACCGGGAGGTGGGGGTCAACCTCGACGTGCATCTTGACGGGCAAGTAGCAGGTCCTACTGAATACCAAGATAGAATTCTTTATCCCGTTAGTGAGCGGGTTGTTGTTACCCAAAATCGGAAGGGATTGCTGGAATGGATGAGTAACAAACAAATGCGAGAGCACGTCCGAGGGAATGTAAATAACACAAGATTTGACAGGTTTGTTAGGCCCGGGCTTGAATGCTCTCGCGAGATATTATTAATACGAATGCGTTGGAGTACAAATATTAATGTAAGAGTACAATTACAATGAGTGTAAAAGACCCTAGTTATCTAGCTCTTGAGTGCTGCTCTGTGAGTTCTTAAACTGTAGGGAGTTCTCGTTTCTGCCGACCATCTTATGGTTAAGAGGTTCTGAGAGAGAAAAGCCGAGAGAAAAGCCGAGCCTGAGAGAGAAGAAGCAGCCGGAAAAAGCCCCTTTTCCAAGTGCAGAAAGCCTTCTATTTATAGGAGAAGCTGGGATGTCTTCATCCTGACGGGCGATCGCCTTTCTTGTATTATAATAAGAGGGCGATCGTCTTTAGCACATGGGCTGGTTGCCTTAAAGTTCGCAGCTGCTGCTGGCAGCCAGCTGTGCGAACCAATAAGAGGACATCACGCGTCTCTTGTCGCTGTCTCGGGAGGTCCCACCTTGGACCTCTCGGCGGGTCTGTCGGAAGGTGAGAAGATGGCGACAGGCTGGGGCCAAAGGGCCTTATCCTACGACGCCTTTCCCGGATCTGCACGTGGGCCTTCCTCTCGAGATTCGGTCTTCGTAAACTTGACGGATGTTGTCATTACACGTGGCATGAGGCGGTCATCCTTGGCCAGGCACCAGAGTCGATCGCCAGGCGCCAAGAGATGATTGCCTTAGATGTCGATCGCTCGGCACTTGGACTTGATCTGGGATCTCTGTTCTGTAGGTGTGCCATGGTCCATCTGACTCCGGTTCTGTTGGCCACTAAGTATACTGGATACAGTTTGGAGAATAGTTTAAACAACAAGCTGTACTGATTTTAAATCTGAGTGCGTAGCGGAAGTCTTGAATACAGTAAGTTGTTGTGGATATAGCAACTCGATGTGCAGTGTATACTTAAATAATCACAGTAATTAAAACAAGTAAGGCAGAAAGTAAATAACGCAGTATTTAAAGTGGTTCGAGGTAAACCCCTCTACGTCCACTAGTCCTCCACACAGTAGTAAAAAGTTTATTATAATTACTGCGTACACAACTACGTAATTATAACAACACACAATCAATATATCGTTCACACAGATTGATATAAAGATCTTAGCTTCAACCGTTCACACAAATTGGTTTGAGCTAATGCTTGACTGGCTTCTTCACACACAGTTCTGAAGCTTCGTCTTCTTCGATGCAATTCCTTCACACACAGTTCTGGAGTAGCAACGATTACTCAGTCCACACAGGGCTGATCTGGGTTTGTTCAAAGGATAGAACAGGGTATGAACAACAGCTTTGACTTTCTGAGCTTCTAGCTGATGAAGTGTTGTTCAAGTTGTTGAGCACTGTATATCTCTTAGATCTGAGTTGCAGTAGGCTTCTGGAGATATGTTTTTGCTCTGATGTATATAGTAATAACTTTGTCACTTGGTAACTAATCTTCAACGCCTTGATGAGATATATATAGTCTTCTTAAAAAAATATCCGTTGAGATAAATCCATTGAGAAAGATTCCGTCCCAACGGGATGAAAAGCACGATCCGGATTTTGCGGGATTTGAAGATCTGTTGACTTACAGTATTTAAATACTTTATCTTTAAGTATTTAAATACTTCTATATCAACGGTACTTGACTTCTAGTGAGAACTGGAGATTCCTTGTTTGTCCTGTTGAGAGCTGTATGGAAGATCACTGTATTGTTGATTCGAGACAGCTTCCATACTTAGTCTTTATAAGACTTCTTTGCTGTACTGAAAGGTTCCACTATATGCTGGATCTGTGACAGGTCTTCGATACAGGTTGACACTTCAACTTTTCGATACAGTTTCCTTACTGTATTGAGGATTGGCATATTGTCAAAACCTCTTATCAACACTATTCGATACAGGGATTGATTATCCTGGCTGTTTCGATACCGGATATTTGTTATCCCAACAATTTCGATACAGGGTATTTGTTATCCCAACAATTTCAATACAGGGTATTTGTTATCCGAACAATTTCCCCCTTTTTGACAATTTGCCAAGACTTAAAAATTTTCAAGTCTTTCTTGATGATGCCAAAACCTTCTTCATGAAGCGAATGACTTTTTTTGATGACTTCTGGCAGATTTCTTGATCTTCTGTCAAATGATCTGTCTTTCAGCAACTTAGTCTAATTTATGAACTGCTCGCAGGTGAGTTCGATACGACTAAGAATTTTTAAGCTTATGATTGGCGTAGGCACAATCTTACAATGTATTCTAGATGCATACAACTGAAATTATGAACTGTTCGTATACAAGTTCGTACAGCTTAATTTTCAAACAAGTTTCTATACTTGTGTTTGTTATCTCAACAATTTAAGTTATGTAATCATACATTAACATAGTAGATTACGAGTTGTAATTTTTCAAGACAGGCAAACATTTTTATTGATATTCAAAAAAATAGAGTACAAGGATTGCTATTTTGAAAGAAAAATTACAAACAACAAAATACAAAAACAATACAAGGATTTCAGCTCCTATAATCAGAATGTCTCCATGGCCTCTTTTCTGGATCATGCTTGGTTCCACGCCACCAGTGCTGTAGGGAGTCATTGCCTCGATCTAGGTATATTGCTCTACCTTCGTAGGATCTGTCAAAGGCAAGAATCCAGTCTTTTGGATGGGTGATCCGATCTCCTCTTCTATGCTTGGATTTCATTTCTTGCTGGAGAGGGAGCTTTCATTCTTCTAATATCTTCGTGAATTTGTCTGCAGCATCCGCTAATGTTTTATAACCTTTGAAGATGGGGGATTCCCTGATGAGTTTAACAAAATATCTCATCAGTTCATTTTTCCTCCATTGCTTCACTTCTTCGGCAGTGGGATGGCGGTTGGTTGGCAGACGAGTTTCAGAAGGTCTTTGGATTAAGCTTTGCCAGGGGACATTGGGGTCATGAAACTCAGGTCGGGAACCTGAAATCCTGAAACTTTGTGCAGTTGGGGCTAGTTTATTCAGCTCGGCAGTAATGCTGTCTTAAGCAACATTAAATTCCCTTTCGTGCTGAAGCCTTGTTCTTCTTGCTGCTTCTCTCGCTTCTTCCCCCTTTTTGGTGTCATCAAGATGTTCTAGGATCTCCAGTGCAGCGTCCTGTTTCATCTCAATGTTTGTCATTTTATCGACAAGGGTGGAGAGCACCTGCGACATATCCTTGATACTTTTGTCGTGGGCTCGAAGCTGGGAAGTTGTTTCAATCATGGCGGATGCTGTCTTAGCCTCAGATATGCACGTTTTGGATGCCTCTTCTCTCAGGAGTTGCTCTTGTTTCTCTTGCAGATTCTTCAGTGCTTGCTTGAAGACTTCTGGCAAAACAGTTAAGGCATCGACTACACGAGAGACTTCATGTTGTAATCCAGTCATCTCTTCAACAACAGAAGTGTGCATCCAATTCAGAGCTTTTTCCACTGAATACAGGGCATTAACTGCATCCTGGATGAAGATGGTTTGAAGGCCAAGAGCACGCAATCGCTCTTTCCTAGCAGCAGTGCTGGGAGAATCCGGCTTGGCGAAGTCCTCGACTCCATTCAGCCTTCTCAGATTCACGTTAGGATGTGAAGTGAGTTGGATATCCTCAGGTGTAGTACCGTCATCGGATTCCACGGTTGATGGGGCATGAGCATCATTTTCGGGTTCGACAGTAGGGGGTGCGACGTCCTCTTGTGTCAAAGGGATTTCTGCAGACATAGATACAGGAGGGATTGATTTCTCCTGTTGTCTCTCAGCAACATCGTCTTCTTCTTCGGCAGCAGAAGGCTCGGGTGCCTATTCCAAAACAATTTCTTCTTCCTCGACTTGAGGGACTGATTCCTCATCGTCAGGAATATTCTTTTGTTGTGGCGAAGGGGGCTCACTTTGGCTTGATGGCCCTTCGTCATTCTTGGTATGGGAGACATCTCTGTCCTGAGCCTCCTCACGACTCATTCTCAGACCTGCCTGTAAGGCATCGTCGTTGTCGTCTGAGTCATGGTATTCTTTTGGATCTTGGGGAGAGTCCTCGGACTTATCTTTTCCTTTTCTTCTGGCATCAGATTTTTGTAAAAGATGGATTTCAATCAATTCTTTGCAGAAGAGATTGTCCGATTGGATCAGGGCTTCAACTTCTGTCGAGTCCGTCACTTCCAATACAAATCTTTCTTCGTGGCTCCAGTCGCTCTAGTTGTATAAGGTGTCATATGGAGCTAGCCGGAAGCTTTTCCATTGAAGGAATCTTTCATAAGCATGATCAATCTGCACAGAGAGAAGGGTTTTGTTGATAATGGTGTCCGGGGAGGGACTGCGTACAACGTCTGAGTCCGTTGTAGCAAGGGGTTCCTCTACAGGTGTGGGATCCTATAGGGAAAAGGGATTCCTTACTGGGAATGGTGCCCCGAAGGAAGGTGGATCCTGTACGGGTGTGGAATCCCGCATAGGAGAATTAGCATTTGGCTCCGTAGGGGCAACCGACTCGCTAGAGTCTTTTAAGTTGGCAGATGTCCGATCATCCGTCTTAGCCGCCAAAGGCTCAGGATCTACTGTCGATACAGTAGCGGGAACCTCTTCCACAGGGGTTGGGCCCTGGGGTAGTTGTTCAGTGGGTTGCGCCACGATAGAAACTTCCTCGGAGGTTTTGGTGGATTTAGCTTTAGAAAGCCTCCTTAGCTTCCTTTTCGGCTTCTCAGTAGTAGTGGGTGTCTTGCTGTGAGATCTCTTTCTTTTCCTTGAAGACTCCATACTCTGGGACTTCAAAGAAACATCCCTTGGATCTTCAGACACGGGCATACTTCGGATGGATGGATGGATGCAAACTAGAGTGCTCTGGTTAAAAGTCGAAGGCTTGACGCCTCCTAAGTAGATCCGGGAGCTATTTTTCTTCGCATCTGTAGATTGTGAAAGTCCGCATTTCGTCAAAATGTGGTTTAAAAATAAACTAAATGATTTCTTTTGAGTGGCAGGCTTGGATACTTCTTCCTGCAAGCGCTTCAAAATAATCTGGCACCAATTAACCTTTTCACAGGTCAAAATCGCAACCATCATTCTAAATCTCAGATTTGTGCACATTTCAAATGCACCAGTGTGATTTTCGATGATTCTACAACAAAAATCATGCAAGTACACATAAGGCAAACAAAAATTCTTCTTGTGACAGGTGGTGTGAACCACGTCAACCGAAGCTGAGCCGGTGAACAGCCCATAATACTTAGTCATCAGCTCTTGAGACCCAAAAGTCTCAAGTTCTTCCATGGTCAAGCCATCACCGGGCAGCCTGTAAATGTTCTAAAGAAGATCTCGATCGATGTAGATCTCCACTCCTTGAATGATAGCGGTAATGTCAGCAACATGGCCTCCTTGGGCCAGTGACAAAAAATGAACGGCGGCGTTGAGGTAAAAGTCCTCAACCAAGTGAACATCGTATTTCTCGGCGGTTTGACTCCCAAGGCGGTAGAGACCTTGCTGACGGAGTCTGTTGATGATAAACTCCATTGGCTCGACGTCATTGGTTTCAGAGAGAATACGCTTGATGATGACAGATCTTGAGAAGATCCGTCCATCTATGATGTTCGAGGATTTCTTGAGAGCGGGAGAAGATGTCTGAGCAGCCATTGGTGATTCTCAAGAAAATATGGAAGAGATAAATTTGCAGTAAAACACAGAAAACTTTGTAGACTGTATTTGCTTGAGTGCTCTTAAATTTTGCAGAAAGCGTAAAGAGTCTCTAATGGCAGTATCAGTCCTTTTATAGTGGGCGGCGAAGTAGGGTTTACATAGTACGAATGGTCAGATTTAAGGGATGGGAGCCGGTTTTGTAAGGAATGGTCACAATGAACTGAGTGTAACTGGTACATTTATCCACAGAATATTAAAATATAAGCGGGTCCCACTTCTGACATTTGTTGTTACCCTAAATGCCTGTAACGGCGGTTTTAAAATATTAAACAATTTGAAAACATCGCGGCTTTTGAGATTCAGTTGTCCAGATGTCGTGTAAGGCATTTAATGTAAATGACGTTTGACATGAAAACAGGGCACGTGGACAAAAATTATTTTAAAATGAAATAATATAATATAATATATATACACTGAATCGAAATCCTATAGTATGTGGTGTATCCGCGACGATACAACGTTCCTCCTTAAAAGGTACATATCGGTTTTAATTTCATACAACAACTTTTGGATTAATGCTGTATTCATGGGTCATACTGTATTCCCCCTAAATTATTGCACACGTCAACTGTAGGATAATTCATATATCTTTGTTCCCTACAGTGCTGTATTGAAGGCTCTGAGTGTACAGATAATTAATGGTGGATACTGTATTCTTGGGTCTTACAGCATTCCCCCTCAATTATTGAGTAAAAACATTAAATTACTTACAAGGAGTCGGGCTGTATCATTCCCAATTCTTGTCTAAGCATGTTGAATCTTGCTGTGTCGAGAGGTTTGGTAAAGATGTCGGCCAACTGAATATCTGTATGAACCTTTTCGAGCCGAACATCCTTGTTCTCGACATGATTCCTTATGAAATGATGCTTCATGTTGATATGCTTAGTGCGCGAGTGCAGGACAGGATTGTGCGTTATTGCAATTGCACTCGTGCTATCACACATGATCGGCGTCTCTCTGGCTTCAATTCCATAATCTGACAACTATTGCTGCATCCAAAGGATCTGCATACAGCAACTACCAGCAGCATAGTATTCTGATTCAGCCGTGGAAAGTGAGTTAGCCAATTTCTTCTTACTGAACCAAGAGACAATTCTAGGTCCAAGAAAGTGACAAGTTCCACTTGTACTCTTCCTATCTAGCTTGCAGCCTCCGAGATCCGAGTCGCTGTATCCAACTAAATCGAATTCGCCTTCTTTAGGATACCATAGTCCTACATCGAATGTTCCTTTAATGTACTTCAGGATTCGTTTAGCTGTATTGAAGTGTGATTCCTTAGGTGCTACTTGATATCTCGCACACACTCCTACAACAAACTGGATATCGGGCCTACTAGCCATTAGGTACAGGAGGGAGCCAATAAGCTTCCTGTAGAGTGATTGGTCAACCGGCTTTCCGGCTTCATCAGCACTAATTTGCACGGAAGTGCTCATGGGGGTTGGCGATGATTTGGAAGTGTTCATTCCAAATTTGTTGAGAAGCTCCTTGCTGTATTTTTTCTGGTTGATAAAAATACTTAGGCAAACTACTTTACCTGCAAACCTAGGAAATAACTAAGTTCTCCCATCATACTCATTTCAAATTTACTTTGCATGAGATGATAGAACCTTTGACACAAAGCAAGGTTAGTTGAACCAAAAATTATATCATCTACATAAATTTGCACCATTAGAAGGTCATCACCTTCCTGTATTTTGAACAAGGTCTCGTCCACAGCATATTTCTAAAATATATTGTCGGTTAGATACTGGGATAGGGTCTCATACCAGGCTCTAGGGGCTTGCTTAAGTCCATACAGTGCCTTCCTTAGCCTGTATACTAGGTCTATGCCGTCTGTGTTGGCAAACCCTGGTGGTTGTTCAACATAAACTTCTTCGGCAAGGTCTCCATTTAGGAATGCACTTTTGACGTCCATTTGGTATACAATAAAGCTCTTATGGGCGGCAAAGGCTAAAAATATCCTAATGGCTTCTAGTCTGGCTACAGGGTCAAAGGTTTCATCATAGTCTATGCCTTCTTCCTGTCTATAGCCTTGTGCGATTAGTCTGGATTTGTTCCTTATGATTAGTCCATTTCGATCCTTCTTGTTCCGAAATACCCATTTGGTTCCTATACCGATTGATGCGTAGGTCTGGGTATAAGATACCATACATTGTTTCTTTTGAAACCGTTAAGCTCTTCTTCCATAGATGTTATCCAATGAGAGTTATTAAGAGCGTCTATGGTCGAAACAGGTTCGGACTGGGCTAAGAATACAGCAATAATGCACATATTGAGTCTTCTAAGCTCGGATTGAGATTTCCATTCAGGAAACGGTGATATCTCAGTATTTAGTTCTTCTTGTGCACAAAGTACATTTCCTTGTGTACTCGATATTCTCCTATGGGTAGAAACACCAGCATCTATGTTTCCAATGATCATCTCTTGCGGGTGATCTCTCAACCATCTTCAGTCGGGTTCTAATTCAAGGTCCCGTAATGTATTGAGAGTTTCTGTAGATACAGCTTCAACTTGTACATCATCGGCTTCATCTACGTCGATTCTTACAGCTGCGGGGTTGATTTCTAGGTCAACAACAGGTTCTATGGGAGTTGGTGGATCTAAGATGGAGAGTTGTTGGATGTTCTGAGTAATATCATCTACTCCTGTAGGGTCATGGTGAGGTTCGTCGAACACTACATGAACTGATTCCTTGATCGTCAACTTTCTTTTATTAAAGATCCTGTAAGCTTTGCTGATGGAGGAGTATCCTACAAATATTCCTTCATCTGATTTCTCATCAAAGGTTCTAAGTTGATCCTTCCCATTATTCAACACATAGCACCTGCATCCAAAAATGTGAAAATACGAAACTAACGGAGTTTTGTTGTTCCATACCTCGTATGCTGTTTTGTTGTGGTGCTTGTTGACGATCTGACAGATTTGAGTGTAGCATCTTGTATTTGTTGCTTCACCCCGAAGCATTTGTGGCAACTTGCTTGCGGCGATCATTGTCCTTGTTGCTTCTTTCAGCGTCCTATTCTTTTGCTCGGCAACACCATTTTGTTGAGGTGTACGGGCAGCTGAGTATTCGTGTTGTATCCCATTTTCCGAACAGTATTGATCTATAAAGTGGTTAGTAAATTCTGTACCTCTGTCGGAACGAATGGACACGATACTCAATGCCTTTTCATTTTGCAGTTTTCTCAGGAGCTCGAGCAGCTTTGATGTAGTTTCCTTCTTCTTGCTTAGGAAAATTGTCCAAGCATACCTGGAATAATCATCATCAACAACAAGACAGTATTTCTTACCTCCCAAACTTACTGGGTCTAAAGGACCGTAGAGATCCATATGTAGCATTTCCAACACTCTTTGGGTTGAAATGTAGGATTTGCTCTTCAGGGTTGACTTGATTTGCTTGCCTTTCTGACATGGTCCGTAGACGCTGTCCTTTTTTAATGACACGTTTGGCAATCCTCTTACCATTCCCTGTCTTGAGATCTTGTTGATTGTCTTGAAGTTGACGTGAGACATCCTCTTGTGCCATAACCAGCTTAGACCTGCAGTGCCTTTGGCAACAAAACATGGAATTGAGGAGCTCATATGCTTCCAGTCAGCAATATACATGTTACCTGATCTGCTTCCTGTAAGCACAACTTCTTTGGTCTGAATGTTCTTGACTCTACAGCGATCTATATAGAATTTCACCGAGAACTGTTTATCACAGAACTGGCTAAACTAAGTAGATTGTACTGTAAGCCTTCAACATATGAAACATCGATGACTTTGAATTGTCCGACAAGTAGGTTTCCTTTCCCTCTTGTTCTTCCTTTAGATTTATCACCGAAACGAACTTTTGGACCGCGACCTTCTACAAAATATGATAGCTTGCTTCTATCTCCGGTCATGTGTCGAGAGCATCCACTATCAAAGTACCAGGTGTCCTCCCCTAGGATGTCCTGTATGCAAAGAGATTAAGTAGATTTAGGTCCCCTTTGATTGTTGGGTCCATGTATGTTAGTTCCTTTAGGTACTCAAGTTTTCCTGACAGTAATTGGTTTACTGTAGGTCACATTCGGTACAGGGTTGTGATATCTACGTGGGGCATATCCGTAGTTGCTATAACCATGATAATTATTATGCATGTAAAATTCAGGGTTATTATTATTAGTCCAGTACGAGTGCCGTCTTGGAGGTGGAGCCATTTTCTTTGGCCTATGACTTGCCTTACGGGTTTCGGTTGGATTCCCAACGCTATTGTTGATCTTGGCGGGCACACTGCTATCTCGAGGAATAACGGGGCTCCTGTATCGATACCTCGGCGTCTTTGTCTTGATAGTGCTGCCGTGCGGGCCTTTGGTATTTGGAATCTGACCTTCCTTACGAGCAGTTTATTGACGCTGTTGATATGCTCGAGGAGCATCTTTGTTGAGTGCGCCTTTCAGTCTGAATGGTGGTGATTCCATTTGCGGAATAGGATTGCGGTGGCGGAATGGCAGCCTTTGCTGTTTGCTGTGCAACAGGTTCCTTCACAGGACTCGAAGTTTCTTTCGATTCAGGAATGTCTTCCACACTCTTGACAAACACTGTACTAGTTTTCCCTTTGTTTGAACATGAGCTGTATCCTAAGCCACTTTTATCATGAGCATGTTGCCCAGTGCTCAGAATTTCTTCCATTCTTTTGGATGATTTCTCGAACGATTTCAGAATGGTCTCAATTTCATCTTCTCGTTTTTCGAGAGTTTTGATTTTGGCTTGAAGTATAACCAAATCATTTGTCTTGCTCTCATTGTGAGTTTTAACCTCACTTAGTTCATGAGCAAGTTGATGATTGCTCTCCATGAGTTTTTCAAAATCGACTTTGCCGGTTTCACAATCAATAGACATATTTTCATAATTTATTTTCAACAAGTCATTTTCATCTTTCAGCTCTAGGTTAGACAGTTGGAGCTGTATATTCTCATTTATCAATGTCTCATGGAACTATTGAACGTTTTTAAACTCATTCATCATGTTTTCAAAAGTATGAGATGCATTTAATGGAATAGCTGAGGTTGAGCTTACCTCATCATCGCTATCTTCACCTTCCGGAATGTCCTTGGCCATAAAGCACATATATGCTTTATCATCGAACTCATCGTCAGATGAATCACTTCGATGACCACTGAAGACATTCTTCTGATTTGGATGGTGTGGGGGAGGCTTCTGATTCTCCAATCAGGGCCTTGAGCTTGTTTTTCCAAGCACGTCTTCTTTCATCTCTCTCTTGTTGCTCGGCTTCCGGCAACCTTTAAACTTTGGGATGAGGACATTTATTTGCATAATGCCCTGGTTTCCTGCAATTATAGCATAGGTTAGCATCACCAGATGAAGTTTCGGTACTTACCTTGTGGACAGGTTTGGGCCTGTAGGGAGTCTTTCCAGACTGCTTTATGAACTTTTTGAACTTGTGCATGAGAAGCACCATTTCATCTTGAGACAGGATGTCGTCGTCACTGTCAGCATTCTTGTGACTAGACTTCGAAGAGCTGGGCATGCTGTGTCGACGATTCGATACAGCGGCTAGTGCTGTAACCTTTGTAGGAGATTCTTCAGATTTCTCTCTTCTGTTAATATCATACTCAAAAGCTTTGAGGTCAGAGAAGAGATCAAAAGTAGATATTTCATTAAGATTGTAAGATACACGCATAGCTGTGGTCTTAATGTCCCATCGGGCAGGGAGAGATCTGAAAATTTTTAAATTCTTCTCCTTTTGGGTATAAATTTTGCCCAAAGCTTCAAGTTCACCAACAATACCAGTGAATCTGAGGTCAAGTTCCTCAAGTGTCTCAGTTGGTTTCATTTCGAAAGATTCAAATTGCTGAGTCAGTTTTGAAATTTTGTTTTCTTTTGAGAGCTCAGTTCCCTCATAAATCAACTTGAGTTTATCCCAGATTTCCTTGGCTGTTTTACAGCTTTTTACCTTTGAGAATGTGCTTTTGTCAAGAGTGACAAATGACGCGTTCTTAGCCACATTGTCGAGATTGGCGTGCTTTCTTTCATCTGTGGTCCATTATTCACGCTCCTTCTCGAGCATCGCAGCATGGGCTTGGCCTTCAATCCTTGCGGCCGTGTTTACCTTGATGATCTTGATGGGGCCATCCTGTATAACAAAAATCATCTCTTCGTGCATTGCTGCAAGATGAGCCTCCATCCTAATTCTCCAATCATCAAATTCGTTAATAGAGAACATAGGCACTTTGTTGATCATAGATGTATCCATGTGAGAATAAATAAATGAAAAAGATTGTTTTAAAAATAAGTGATTTGGATCTGATTCGGTTAAAAATACGACTGATTCTTTTTAGAATCAACCGCTCCGATACCACTTGTTGGCCACTAAGTATACTGGATACAGCTTGGAGAGTAGTTTAAACAACAAGCTGTACTGATTTTAAATCTGAGTGCATAGCGGAAGTCTTGAATACAGTAAGTTGCTGTGGATATAGCAACTCGATGTGCAGTGTATACTTAAATAATCACAGTAATTAAAATAAGTAAGGCAGAAGGTAAATAACGCAGTGTTTAAAGTGGTTCGAGGTAAACCCCTCTACGTCCACTGGTCCTCTACACAGGAGTAAAAAGTTTATTATAATTACTGCGTACACAACTACGTAATTATAACAACACACAATCAATATATCGTTCACACAGATTGATATAAAGATCTTAGCTTCAACCGTTCACATAGATTGGTTTGAGCTAATGCTTGACTGGCTTCTTCACACACAGTTCTGAAGCTTCGTCTTCTTCGATGCAATTCCTTCACACACAGTTCTGGAGTAGCAACGATTACTCAGTCCACACAGGGCTGATCTGGGTTTGTTCAAAGGATAGAACAGGGTATGAACAACAACTTTGACTTTCTGAGCTTCTAGATGATGAAGTGTTGTTCAAGTTGTTGAGCACTGTATATCTCTTAGATTTGAGTTGCAGTAGGCTTCTGGAGATATGTTTTTGCTTTGATGTATATAGTAATAACTTTGTCACTTGGTAACTAATCTTCAATGCCTTGATGAGATATATATAGTCTTCTGAAAAATATATCCGTTGAGATAAATCCGTTGAGCAAGATTCCGTTCCAACGGGATGAAAAGCACGATTCGGATTTTGCGGGATTCGAAGATCTGTTAACTTACAGTATTTAAATACTTTATCTTTGAGTATTTAAATACTTCTATATCAACGGGACTTGACTTCTAGTGAGAACTGGAGATTCTTTCTTTGTCCTGTTGAGAGTTGTATGGAAGATCACTGTATTGTTGATTCGAGACAGCTTCCATACTTAGTCTTTATAAGACTTCTTTGCTGTACTGAAAGGTTCCACTATATCCGGATCTGTGAGTCTTGATGCAGTTGACACTTCAACTTTTCGTCTGCTTTCTTTACTGTATTGAGGATTGGCATATTGTCAAAACCTCTTATCAACACTATTCGATACAGGGATTGATTATCCTGGCTGTTTCGATACCGGATATTTGTTATCCCAACAATTTCGATACAGGGTATTTGTTATCCCAACAATTTCGTACAGGGTATTTGTTATCCTAACAGGTTCGGTCGCCTGGTCTTTGTGCCGATCGCCTGTTGTGGTGTATATATCTCGACACAACAATTGCCCCCCAGCTTGCTCCGATGTTGAAGACATGGGGTGAGGTGGTTCCACTGGCGATCGTTTTAAGATAATGATGGGCGACCCAATCGTTTGGCGAGCTGTCTTCAGTCTTGTTCTTGTGATCTTTAATTTTGCAGATCCCTCGCAGAAAGCCAATTGTTTCGACCTTGAGGAACAATGTACGGTTGCGGAGTTCGATGGACCAGCCTCCATGACCGTTTCTTGTGCGTGAGCGACATTCCACCTGTAGGTTTGTATCACGACTCACTTTATTGTGAGGGTCCTTCGTTAGGCTGCGCCCGCCTTGTATTTAAACGAAGGGCGAGCGGTCTTGGTCTGAAGGAGTCCTTGCACGGGGCGTCGTCGGATTAACCGACTCCACGTCCGCGGCTTGTTAGCACTTTTCTACCTCAGACCGACATGTTAGATGGCAATCCTCGACGGTATACGTTGTGATGGGGGTAGGGACGCGTCGCATTGCCTGGGTCTGCCATGTTAGATGATGAACCTTTGAGGGCGGGCGAGCGTGTCCACAGATTTGTTTGGAGGGTCCTTCAGTTATGCCCGCCTCGTATTTAAACGAAGGGCGAGCGATCGCAGCCCAAAGGAACCTTGCATGGATAAAGCTATCAGTTCCATCGACCTCCAGGTCCATGGCTGCACTCTTCTACCTCGGATCGTCATGTTAGATGGCGGTCCTCGACGGTATACATTGTGCTGAGGGAGATGATCTCGTGCCTAGGTCCACCATGTTAGATAATGAACTTTAGATGGCGAGCGAGTCCTCCTGTTTTAGAGACGTTGCTTGGACAGTAGCCTTTCGTTTGACCTGGTGGAAACTGGGGAAAGACCTCCGAAGTTTCCACCTCTTGATTGAAGCATAAAGATCTGGCCGCCAGGGTTGATCGGAAGGATCGACACGTACAAATCCTTTGACTCGCCGCATTTGATTCTGGCGATCGGATTGGGGATTGGTGATCGTCGTTCTGATGCCGATCGCGGCACTTGATCCTTTCCGCCTGGGGCTCCGGCTAAGTTACTAGACTGTCCAGCTTGCCCTCCTCGAACAATCTCCAGAGTTGTCTGAGGAGGTCGCGGCATTGATTAGTGTTGTGGCCGGGACTCTTGTGGTAAGCACAAAATTTGTTGCGGCCCAGATGACTGTGGTCCCTTACCGCCTTCGGCTTGCTTAGCCGCTCGCGCCCTTGGATGGCGTAGAAAATATGTGTCGGAGTTCGGTTGAACTTGTGGAGGAGATGGGCTCCCACATCCTCGAAGGTCCTGAAATCACCGGGTGGCTTGACAACCACCTTGTTGGACTTGGCGATCGCCGTCTCTGCCCCCTCGCCTTGGCGAAGGGCGAGCAACCTCCGTCTGGCCAAAGAGTCAGTGGCCTTGGCACGGAAAATTGCATAGGTCGGGGGGATGTCCTTCGTAAGGTGCCTGAACATGGGCGAAAGACCATTGAATCCCTCTAGGACTGAGTAGAGGGTGATCTCGTTGCTTACGGTCGATGTAGTCTTCGTCGGACTCGTCTTCCCCCTGCGTGATTTTTATCACGCGGTGGGGTCCTTCTGGTCGAGCGACCTTGGCGGCGAAGTACGATGTGAAGTCGCTCGCCAGTTGTTCAAAGGAACTGATTGATCGCGGTGGCAGTGAGATGTACCACGTATGGGCCAGTTCGCCCAAAGTTAATGGGAACATTCGGCACCGGGTCGCGTTTGATGCCCCGCATCCGGTCATGTAGATCCAGAACTTGTTCAGGTGAGTCTCGGGGTCCGATCTCCCCTCGTACAAAGGTGTTTGAGGAGGAGTGATCCTTGGTTGCACGGGGGCAATTTCAATCTGGATCACGAACGGCTCGATCGGCCCAGCGATCTTCCCCTTGGCGCCTGCCCAAGTTTCTAGGAGCGCCTTCATGCCATCGAGCTGGTGTTGCATTGCGGCCATCGCCATAGCTTGGTCGTTCGTGGTTTGTCTCTCGGAGTGGGAGCCAAGGCGATCGTGTACCGATCTCCTGGCTCCACGGTAGGCGATGAGGTCGTCGTCACCGATCTTGGTTCTTCGGCAATGACTAGCCAGATGGTTGGTCTGCCTTCTGGGAGTTGGATAGGCTGAACTCCTGGAGACAGATTCGGGCTCCATCGTCTCATGGCTGGGGCCAGAATGTCCCGACCGCCATGATGGGTCGCTTCCTAGGCGGCTGAAAACAGAACCGTCCCGCCTCGCGAGTGCTTCTGCTTATGAATCGGGGCTTCCTGACGATTGCTCGACAAGTAACCCCTTGAGCTTCCATTTGCCTGCGCGGCGGATAGCTGATGGGGTAATTGCGGGCATCGAATGCTCTCCGTCGCTCCCGCGGGATGGCCATGGCCTCCTCGATCTATCCGTGGTTTGGAGATGATCGAGCGAGAGGCTAGGGCCATCCTTCGGGGTCGGGATCGAGAGTCTCGCGCCGTCGTGGCTATCCTCCGCCGTAGGTTGGGGCTCAGATTGAGCCGGAATATGGCATCCGGCGATTCGGAGAGTGGCTCTCTTCGATATGGTGGCAGACATCATGAATCTGAAGGTTTTTCTTTGAAGAACAGTGAGTGTTTCTTCAAGTATATGCTCCGGAGAACAGTGAGTGTTCTTCGAAACGGTCGGAATAAAAATAAAGGTTAAGATCCCCTCCTTCTAGCGCCAATTGTTGTTACCCAAAATCGGAAGGGATTGCTGGAATGGATGAGTAACAAACAAATGCGAGATCATGTCCGAGGGAATGTAAATAACACAAGATTTGCTGGGTTTATTAGGCCCGGGCTTGAATGCTCTCGCGAGATATTATTAATACGAATGCGTTGGAGTACAAATATTAATGTAAGAGTACAATTACAATGAGTGTAAAAGACCCTAGTTATCTAGCTCCTGAGTGCTGCTCTGTGAGTTCTTTAACTGTAGGGAGTTCTCGTTTCTGCCGACCATCTTATGGTTAAGAGGTTCTGAGAGAGAAAAGCCGAGAGAAAAGCTGAGCCTGAGAGAGAAGAAGCAGCCGGAAAAAGCCCCTTTTCCAAGTGCAGGAAGCCTTCTATTTATAGGAGAAGCTGGGATGTCTTCATCCTGACGGGCGATCGCCTTTCTTGTATTATAATAAGGGGGCGCTCGTCTTTAGCACATGGGCTGATTGCCTTAAAGTTCGCGGCTGCTGCTGACAGCCAGTTGTGCGAACCAATGAGAGGACAGCACGCGTCTCTTGTCGCTGTCTCGGGAGGTCCCACCTTGGACCTTTCGGCGGGTCTGTCGGTAGGTGATAAGATGGCGACAGGCTGGGGCCAAAGGGCCTTATCCTACGACGCCTTTCTCGGATCTGCACGTGGGACTTCCTCCCGAGATTCGGTCTTCGCAGACTTGACAGATGCTGGCATTACACGTGGCATGAGGCGGTCGTCCTTGGCCAGGCACCAGAGTCGATCGCCAGGCGCCAAGAGACGATCGCCTTAGATGTCGATTGCTCGGCACTTGGACTTGATCTGGGATCTCCATTCTGTAGGTGTGCCGTGGTTCATCTGACTCCGGTTCGGTCGCCTGGTCTTTGTGTCGATCGCCTGTTGAGGTGTATAAATCTCGATACAACACGGGTTATATGTCATATGCGGTTATTGGCAGATGAAATCATAAGTCTTTGGCCAATGCATTGGAGCTAGTTGTATTAGATACACGAGAGCTCAATGATCTCGATTTACATTAATGCATGCATAACATCAAGTACAGATAGAGTTTGATTGACCGTGACCCTATAACTTGATCGGGACATTTGAAAGAAGGGTTTATACGTATACTGACATTCACGACAGAATGGTTCTTGAATGATCCCAATCATTTGTTATCAGTTGGTGTACAGTGTAGGCCGCCAGGCTGGCTAGGTGGTGCTACTACTCTTTGGTTCCTCCCATTGCTGACTGAGACGAACCTACCGAGTCGCGCAATATGATTGATGACGGAATGAATCAAGCTTGTTCTCTCTTTATGAATATTAGATATTGGATATCTGATTTCGGACATTAGATGTCTAAATCGATTTATTGGATAAATTGATTTACGGCCTAATGGATTAAATAAATTACTGGGTGATTAATTTAATTCATAAATATAATTATTTTTTGGAGAAATTAATTATGTTATTATGTATTTAATATGATTAATTTATTGGATTAATTAATCGACGCAAATACATCAGAATGGAATCGGAGTTTATCTGTTTGGACTCTCGGGAGTTCGAAACGAATCGAACTCGTTCGATTTTCATCTTGGCCGCCCCCCTCTTTCCACCTACCTTCACCTCTTGTTCTTTTGTGTCCATTTTATAATGGATGAAAAGATTTGTGGGGATCACTCATGTGGCATGAGTTGTCCATCATGTAGGTGAGATTAGAATAAGTAGGGAAGACTTGTATCTCTTATCACATTCACTCATTTCCAACGTGAGAAAGGATAGAGAGAGAGAGAATAATATTTTCTTCAAGTCTTCTTCTTGTTCATTTTGTTCTTGAGAGTTTTCTTGGAGAAAATATCAAGACATAAAGAGAGAAAAATTTGATAAACATACTTAGAGTATATTAATCAAATTCAATAGCTTCATCACTTAGCTCTAGCCGTATTCTTGGAGGATAGCAAGGTGATCGTCATCCCGTTCGTTTCTCCGGCGCGTGGCAAGTAGAGGCGTTGTAATTTCGACGTTGGATCATTCAAGTGCTTGGAGTGCTTTGGATCATAGGGAAATTCGTTTAAAGCTTGGGGAATAGCTCAAGAGAAGGAATCCATTTAATCAACGGACTACAAGAGCGAGTTTCTAATATCTCTTGTGATTTCGTTTATATATTTGTATATACATAGCTCGATCGATCCTCATAGGGATTTGGATCGAATTAATTTTGGTTTTACCGCTTCCGCTGGGCCTTCGTTTTATGCACCAATCCCAACAGTGGTATCGGAGCGTAGGTCTTGCGATCGTATATACGATATTAGCATTTGGAATGCTTGATTAGATGGTGAAAGATTTGGAATCATTTTGGTCATAATCGTAGTATATGTGTTTTACGTTCGTTGTAGTTATATTTTTTGTAAGTTTATGTCTAAATATAAATCTTAATTTCTTGGAAATGTGATTTATATTAGATATTGGATATCCGATCGAAAAACTAGCCCCGAATTGCCGTTGGACGGTCCGGGAGTGGTCCGGAAGCAGGGGGCCGCGGCCCAGGGCTCGGGGGCCGCGGCCCAGGGCTGTTGCAGCCCAGGTTGGACTTTCTGGACTGGGGTCCGTGGCCCGGGGCTGCTACTGTTGCCCAATGTTGTTTTTGGGTGCGGTCCAGCCCTTTTCGGACCCATTTCGGGCTTGTTTTCTTCGTGTATTCCTAAAAATAATTTCCCACATTTTAAATTGGATTTAATATGATTAAAATGATTTATGGTATTTCATTTTATAAGGGAAAATTGATTTATTGGAATACTTGTGATCGACCGAATTATTTTGAACGTTTTCATATTACCGATTGTGTGAATTGATTGGATCGGTTCGTTTTGTTGATTGGATCAATGTATCTCTACGCTTACCATTTATATAGTATTTATTGGATGAATGCTTTTGAATGGGGATATGGTTCGTGGACTTAGTTTTGAATCGTTCGTTTTATTCGATTGGGTTGTAAAGGCCATTTTGAGCCTATTTCTTTTACTAGAAATATTTGTATCTAGGATGCAATTTTCAATGTAAAATTTATATGTAATGATGAAGACCGGAGGAAGATCCGTTTCGAGAGGACGAAGATTCAAGACGAAGACTTGTAATTAGATTACGGAGTTTTTTATTTTCTAGGAACGGTCCATGAACCACATGTTGGTAGCAACTAGGTTGTGAATGATTATTCATATTGTATGATTGCACAAACGTGCTTAAATGAATTAATGTGCAAAGTGTAACATTAATCGCGATAATTCTCCCACAACAAATTATTAAGTTTATAAGGTTTCAAGGTTTTCCTTCCCTCCATCGAGTTTTTGGGAAATTGAAATCCAAACCGGATGTGCTATGCTTCCGAGTTATCGGGGTAGTCGTTCAGGGAGGACAAATAAATTACTGGGAGCGCATTGGATGCCTTTGGTTGGAGCAAATTTTATCCCTAGAAACCTGATAGGTTGTCGGATAAGATTCAATTATGAAACTAATTTGCGTCGATGGTATAAACTTAACTTGTTCACGAACCATAGAAACCGTATAGGTTGAGGGGAGTGAACAAGGGGAAAAAGAATATCGAATCATCCATTAGATGGGTTGGTGTTGGACACCACTTTATGAAAATTAATAGACTAGAAACCTGTTCGGTTGCCCTCTATTAAAATTTATAAAAAACTCAATCACCACTATGAAGTAGAGCGACGATACTTCCGGATTTCACATGGGAGTGTGTTATTCCGATAAAAATAGTGGGAGATGGGTAACAAGAATAGAAAAGATCTTAATTCTATACTCAGATCATAATTATAATAAGTCACTAATTAATCTGTTATACTTAATGCAGACATAACTCTCAATATGACAATAAATCCACTCGCAATTCTACTTGAAAAGAACACCCTGATTGGACCTAACTTTGTGGATTGGCTCTGCAATCTAATGATTGTCCTCAGTATAGAGGCACTGGGATACGTTTTGGAGACGGACATTCCGGCGCCTCCTGTGCGGACCAGAGCCAATCAGGAAGAGATTGAAAACCACAAAAAGTGGGTTAAGGATGACATAAAAGTCCGTGCATACATGATGGCTTCTATGTCTAATGAGCTTCAGAGAGCTCATGAGAAAATGACTTATGCTAGGCAGATTCTATCTCACTTAACCGAACTTTATGATGAGCACAACAGAACTGCTAGAAATGAGATATCCAAGCAACTATTCGGTGCAAGGATGAAGGACGGTGAGAAGATTGGGGAACACGTCCTGAAAATGATATCTATGATCGAGAGATTGGAGGCTCTTGATTTTAAGATGGATACTTCTCTCCAAACCGACCTTATCCTACAGTCTCTCCCTGATTCCTTCTCACAGTTTGTTATGAACATCAACTGCAATGAGATTACATGTAATTTAGCTGGGCTAATGGACAAACTTGTGACCGCTCAATCTCATATGAAGACTCCGCGGATGAAGGAGTTTGCTCTTGTGATTTCTTCTGGACCTCGGAGGTCTAAGAACAAGAAGAAAAAGACCAAGAAGCAGACTGGACCACATGTCAAGGACTTCAAGGGAAAGGGCAAGGCCCCGATGGTTCTAAAGAACAACAAGAAGAAGAATGCTTGTCTCAAGTGCGGTGAGCTGGGCCACTGGGCTAGAGACTGTCCGATTCTTCATGGCACTTCAGGTACAAAACTTTTAGTTTTGGAAACAAATTGTTCTGCTACTGTATTTTCTACTTCCTGGATACTGGATTCTGGTGCTAGTTCTCATATTTGTACCATGAATCAAGATCTGGAACAAAGTAGGAAGCTTGGAGCTGGAGAAGTTATGATCACAGTCGGAAGCGGTCATAGTGTCGAGGCGACCGACATATGATCACTTCTTTTGGGTCTAGAATTCGGCTTTGTTTTGACTTTAGAAGATGTACTTATTCTGCCCAAGGGGCACAAAAACATTGTATCCATTCCGGTCATGGACCGAAAAGGCTTTTCATTTTTCATTGATGATGGTTCCTGCAAAATTTATTTCAGAAATAAACTAGTGGGTACTGCTATATTGTTAAATGGATTGTATCATCTAAATCTCAGCAACAAAGTAGTTGTGAATACTATGACTAGAAAACATGGTAGGGATGAAACCAATCAAGTTTTGAAATGGCATCTTAGATTTGGTCATGTTGGTCAGACCAAGGTTTACAAGATGGAAAAAGATGGACTTATAGGTCCATTGGGATCGGATCCCTTTCCTACTTGTGAATCTTGCCTTAAAGGCAAAATGACTAAGTCCCCCTTCACAGGGACTTTTGAAAGAGCTACTGACAAATTGGGATTAATCCATACCGATGTATGTGGTGCTTTGGAAGCAGCACGTGATGGATATCAATATTTTATTATGTTTACAGATGATCATACTAGGTATGGTTATGTATACTTAATGAAACATAAATTCGAGGCCTTTGAGAAATTCCAGGAATTCAAGGCCCTAGTCGAAAAACAAACTGGTAATCATATCAAAGCACTTCGGTCGGATCGAGGTGGCGAGTATATGAGTACGGAGTTTGATGAGTTCCTGAAGGAACATGGAATAGTTTCACAACTAACACCTCCAGGTACTCCTTAGTTAAATGGTGTGTCAGAAAGAAGGAACCGGACTTTGTTGAACATGGTCCGTTCCATGCTGGGCAATACTGACTTACCGATTTACCTGTGGTGGTATGCACTCTTGACTGCCGCTTACATCTTGAACAGATGTCCTTCCAAATCCATTCCTAAAACTCCACATGAGATGTGGGAGGGCAGGAAACCAAGTCTTAATCATATTAGAATTTGGGGATGTCCCGCCTATGTCAAGAAGACTAAGGTGGAAAAGTTGGAAGCGAGGTCCGCGAAGGGCGTTTCATTGGATTCCCATCTAGGACGATGGGGTATCTATTCTACATGCCCGAAGATCGAAAGATCATTGTTGCTTTACAAGCACACTACCTGGAAGATGAGTTCATTCAGGAAGGCGAAGCAGGTAGAAGTATTTATTTAGAAGAATACAATGAAACTCCTCGGGAGACACCTGTGCAAGAAACTGGAACCGAACCTTCTGAAACACAAGTACAACCACCTCGCAGGTCTAGTAGGGTGTCTCATTTAGATGAAAGGTATGGGCTTGTGCACTTGGAGGAGCTGGGTCTCCATGAGGTTCCAAGTGATAGCCAAGAGACCGACCCAACGACCTATGACCAATCGATGGTGGATGTAGACTCTGTAAAATGGTGTGAAGCTATGGAAGTTGAGATAGACTCAATGCATGTCAATCAGGTCTGGACTCTAGTAGACCGCCCCAAATGAATAGTGTCTATTGGGAACAAGTGGATATACAAGAGAAAGACTGATGGTGATGGCAAGGTTGACGTCTATAAGGCCAGGCTTGTGGCAAAGGGTTATACCCAGAAGGAAGGGATCGATTACCATGATACCTTCTCGCCCATAGCTATGATCAAGTCTATTCGCATGATGCTTGCTATAGCTGCCTACCACGATTATGAGATATGGCAAATGGACGTAAAGACGGCTTTCCTTAATGGATTCCTCGAGGAGGAAATATATATGGAGCAGCCTAAAGGCTTTGTGTCCGAAGTCGATATTCAAAAAGTGTGCAAGCTTCAGCGTTCCATTTATGGACTGAAGCAAGTGTCGCGTAGTTGGAACCTTCGTTTTGACGAGGCGGTCAAAGAGTTTGACTTCGTGCAAAATGAAGAGGAACCTTGCGTATACAAGAGGGTTAGTGGGAGCAAGATCGCATTCTTAGTACTATATGTAGATGACATTCTACTAATAGTAAATGATGTGGGAATGCTCAATTCTGTGAAAGCTTGGCTTTCGAGTAATTTCTCCATGAAAGACTTGGGAAAAGCAACCTATATTCTTGGAATTCGGCTCTATCGGGATAGAGTGAAGAGAACAATAGGTCTTTCCAAAGCCCTCTATATAGATAAAATCTTAAAGCGATTTAAGATGGATGATTCTAAAAGAGGGTTCCTACCGATGCAACATGGAATTAAACTCTCCTTGAAGATGTGTCCTCAAAGTGAGGAACAACAAAAGGAAATGAGTAATATACCATATGCTTCGGCCATGGGTAGCCTTATGTATGCTATGTTGTGTACAATACCTGACATTGCGCATGCTGTAAGCGTGGTGAGTAGGTTTCAGGCAAACCCAGGTAGGGAACATTGGACTGCCATAAAGAACATTCTCAAGTACTTGAGAAGGACTAGAGATATACTTCTGATGTATGGCGGTGGAGAATTAGATATGGTGGGATTCACTGATTCGGACTTCCAAGGACTGAAGGACGATTTGATGTCTACTTCTGGCTACATATTTACTCTTAATGGAGGAACAATATCTTGGCGTAGCACCAAGCAAAGCGCGACTGCTGATTCCACCTGTCAGGCTTAGTATCAAGCAGCCTCGGAGGCTTCCAAGGAAGGGTTCTGGATTAAGAAGTTTCTGGGAGAACTTCAAGTGATACCATGTGCTGAGCTTCCTGTTCCACTGTACTGCGACAACCATGGAGTTGTAGCACAAGTCAAGGAGCTGAGGTTTCACAACAGTACCAAGCACATTGAGAGAAAGTATCATCTCGTAAGAGAATTTGTTCACAAGGGATACATTGTGCTGCATAGAGTAGACTCAGCCGACAACGTCGCTGATCCACTGACCAAGCCACTTTCTCAGACTAGCTTGGAGCGTCATCCGGAGAACATGGGTAATAGATACCATGGTGTGTGGCATTGAGTGCAAGTGGGAGATTATTAGGAGTATGCCCTTGAATGCCACTCAGAGGATGTTGAGTGAGGGCATTGTACTTGTAATAATGTAAATCATTAATATAAGGCAATGGATGTTTCTTTATTTACTGGTAGTTACTGGCATTCATAACTCGTAAATATACATATAGAAACTAGTTCATGTATTTGAGAGCAAAACGTTCCACTCCTTATTGGATAAGGGGGTCGGCACTGGAAATGTTTATAGCTCAAATACTTAATCGTTCGCAAGTCGATGAAACTTGACTGGGTGTTAAGTTTATGTGAAGACTTGTATGACATGTTCTTTGACATGGAGAGTGCCTTTCGAATACTAATGGTTAGTGGGAGCACACGTTATAGGTATGCTAATTGGATTAGTATACTCGAACCGACTCACCCTCGATTCGCCACACGAATTTCACTCCGGGACAGTCAATGACGGAATCGAAAGGTTGTGATAGGTATTCGTGAACCTTCGACTTGAGGATTTAGTAGGGATGTGCTTGTGACGTCAAGACTTTCATTAGAGTAGTTCGACCCTATAAACCAGGAGGTGGGGGTCAACCTCGACGTGCATCTTGACGGGCAAGTAGCAGGTCCTACTGAATACCAAGATAGAATTCTTTCTCCCGTTAGTGAGCGGGTTATATGTCCTATGCGGTTATTGTCATATGAGATCATAAGTATTTGGCAAAAGCATTGGAGCTAGTTGTATTGGCTACACGAGAGCTCAATGATCTCGATTTGCATTAACGTATGCATAGCGTCAAGTATAGATAGAGTTTGACTAACCGTGACCCTATAACTTGATCGTGACATTTGAAAGAAGGGTTTATACGTATACTGGTATTCACGACAGAATGGTTCTTGAATGATCATAATCATTCGTTCTCAGTTGGGGTACAGTGTAGGCCGCCAAGCTGGCTAAGTGGTACTACTACTCTTTGGTTCCTCCCATTGCTGATTGAGACGAACCTACCGAGTCGCGCAATAGGATTGATGACGGAATGAATCAAGCTTGTTCTCTCTTTATGAATATTAGATATTGGATATCTAATTTGGGACATTAGACGTCTAAATTGATTTATTGGATAAATTGATTTACGGCCTAATAAATTAAATAAATTACTAGGTGATTAATTTAATTCATAAATATAATTATTTCTTGGAGAAATTACTTATGTTATTATGTATTTAATATGATTAATTTAGTGGATTAATTAATCGACACAAATACATCGGAACGAAATCGGAGTTTATCTGTTTGGACTCTCGGGAGTCCGAAACGAATCGAACTCATCCGATTTTCATCTTGGCCGCCCCCCCTCTTTCCACCTACCTTCACCTCTTGTTCTTTTATGTCCATTTTATAATGGATGAAAAGATTTGTGGGGATCACTCATGTGGCATGAGTTGTCCATCATGTAGGTGAGATTAGAATAAGTAGGGAAGACTTGTATCTCTTATCACATTCACTCATTTCCAACGTGAGAAAGGATAGAGAGAGAGAGAATAATATTTTCTTCAAGTCTTCTTCCTGTTCATTTTGTTCTTGAGAGTTTTCTTGGAGAAAATATCAAGACATAAAGAGAGAAAAATTTTATAAACATACTTAGAGTATATTAATCAAATTCAATAGCTTCATCACTTAGCTCTAGCCGTATTCTTGGAGGATAGCAAGGTGATCGTCATCCCGTTCGTTTCTCCGGCGCGTGGCAAGTAGAGGCATTGTAATTTCGACGTTGGATCATTCAAGTGCTTGGAGTGCTTTGGATAGTAGGGAAATTCGTTTAAAGCTTGGGGAATAGCTCAAGAGAAGTAATCCATTTAATCAACGGACTACAAGGGTGAGTTTCTAATATCTCTTGTGATTTCGTTTATATATTCGTATATACGTAGCTCGATCGATCCTCGTAGGGATTCAGATCGAATTAATTTTCGTTTTACCGCTTCCGCTGGGCCTTCGCTTTAGGCACCGAATCCCAACACGAACGAGATTCACAAGAATCGAACTTAAGTGCGGAAAAGTCGCTAAGAAGCACGGAACGCAACAAACAACACCGAACAACTCAGATATAACAAAATTGCAGAATTAATCATTCTCAGAATGACGAAACAGTCGCAAGCGATTCGTTAAAACGGACTCCTGCCAAAAAACAAAATTTATCAAAAAACAAAATTGCGGATATTACATACCACCTTACTTAAAAGAAGTTTCGTCCTGAAACTTAAAATAAGTAGGGAGGAGCAATATCCCACCAGGAACATCTCAACGAGATACATAAGAACCAAATAACTCATGCCCATCGGCGAAACGCTACAAGCAACACAAAGGAACATATATCGTGAAATCACGCTCGACGGCAACCATCACAATGTCACAAGCAGAGACAAAATAAAACCAACAAGTGTCAAGCATCACTAAACAGATAGCACAATCAAGTTAATTATCCGAACAATCACAAAACAAAAGGTACCTATCACCAGAAAACACCCACAGTCGAAAAATAGAAATTAAACACACAACGATTCGCCAGGGTGTAATATCCGCATTTTCTTTTCCCGGTATTTTCACTTTTCGGTGTATTTCTCGTTTTTAGCGACCCTCGTGTAACCGTATTAATTTTTGAGAATATTTGTTTCGAGACGTTTTGTCATCCAGTTCTACGTTTCTCGGTTCCTTCATCGTTTGTTGATCTAATTCTCGTAATTGTTACTCGGAACCGCCGTACGGGGTTGCCATAAATCCATTGTATGTTATTACGCGTATTTTGGGGTTTCGTTTGATGTTTCGGTCGTGTTTCGGTATTGAGGACCGTTTTATCCTGTGCCTAACGCGTGCAAATATTATGGTATAACGCGCGCTAATCATCCTTCAGTAGCGCATGATACGATTGATTTGGTAGCATGCGCTAACGAATCTGTCCAGTACTGGACAATTTACTTTTGGACTCGGTCAGGTGACCAGGTAGTGCACGCTATGGCCGATAGCACGCGCCACCGAGACGCTGTTAGCGCACGTTACGCTTGGCCGGCAGCGCATGCTAACGGGGTCAGGTGAGTACTGGGCAGTTCACTTCTGGACTATGCTGATGTCCAGGTAGCGCATGCTATGGCCGATAGCGCGCGCTACCGAGAGGCTATTAGCGCACGCTATGTTTCGGGTAGTGTACGTTAGCGGTCCAGAACTCTGGGAACTAGACTGGGGTGTTAACTTTCTGGACTGTGGTTTTATTCCGTTAGCGCACGCTAACTTTTGAGGATTAGCGTGCGCTAACGCCCCCTGGCTATATAAACGAGGGAGTTGACCCGGAACAGCTCACTTTTCTTCTTTCCTTCTTCCACCGCGAGCTGGGCAATTTTCGGGATATCTCTTTCCTCTGATCATTTCAGGCGTCTTTTACCTTGAGTTTTTGTAGTAGATTAACAACACCTACTCGTGTTCTTCATCCTCAATCCAAGGTAAATCTCTTAGAACCCTACTTTTGGATAATTTGGAGGTTTTGGGATTTTCGTCCGATTCGTTCCATTTTGTTGGTTAATCCTTGATGAATATGATTAATCTTGTTGATATAATTAGTTTTCCTATGGATTCATGGTATATTTTCATGGTTTTGCGAAATCGATGGTTTGGTTGTGGTCCGCCCTCGTTGTTATTTTTATACGAATATACATGAATCGTAGGCGGGTTTTCGGGAGTATTCCATTTCCGTAATCGTTTAGAAGTGGTTGTGATTATGTTCTTCGAATCGTTGGGTTCGGTTTCATCGGTTTCTAGCATTCGTCGGTGATTTTCCTTTCCGTTCGTTGCGTCATCAATTATTCAAGGCAAGTATTTTTGGAAACCTTTATGCTTAACGTGAAATGGTAATGTATATTGTGTGTGATCTGCTCACCTCGGGAGGGTCCGACGGGGCCACGGAGGGAATCCAATGGTATTAGCCCTGGATTCATGAGTTTGTTTAGCTAACCAGCTCGAGAGGGTCCTTAGAGGCCTCGAGTGGGATTTGTGGCTTCGTCCCGGTCCTAGGCGATGCATGTGCGTGATTTGTTTTATGATATGGCTAGCTCGGGAGGGTACTTAGAGGCCTCGAGTGGGATTTGTGGCTTCGTCCCGGTCCTAGGCAAATGTGATTGATGTTTCCGGAAAAGACATGTCTGGTTTTAGTTTTGAAATGATTTAGTGCATTGTACTATGAAACGTGTAAGTGAATGGTTTGCCTTGATTACTTGTACTAGCGTAATTTCTAACCCCTTTGGGGACCCGTTTTGGGGAAATTCTTGTTATGGATTTCAGGTTATGTTCTGCCGGACGAGCGGGCACTGGGACAGTACGAGGATGTTGTCCAAGGTCATTGACATGTGCATTTGAGTCCTTTTATTTCCGTTGTTCCTTTCGATATGGTTGTCGTCTATTATCTAAACTAATAGATTGTACTCGCGAGTACTTATACTTTTGGTCTTCGAATGGTGATTGTTATTTGTTGGAGCCTTTATTTTTGTCGGTTGATGTTCTATTCCGCCCGTTCTTTCGGGCGTGTTGTTATTGTGTGTATCCTCGCTAACCGAGATGGTTAGTCGAGTAATGTTTTCTTGTTTTAGCCTAATGGGTCCCACGTAGGGGTCTACGGTGCTGTAATATACTTCAAATATCTCGGGGTGTTACAGAAAATGGTATCGGAGCCCGGGTTTATGGATACCTAGGCTTGTCGGTTATTTGGGTCTAGTTGTGTTTTGTCTTGCACATTGTCACACCGCTGCCAGCATCTCAATACTTCTAGTGTTCGTAAGTTTTCCTTACTCGACTCTTTATTTTCTCATACCGTATTTCCGTTTCTTGAACTGTGGATATTTTCCCTCTTTTACTTATCATTGAGTTGCTTTTTGCCACCTCTTAACACCAGTATGGATGCTGGAAGGGGCCGTGGTCGTGGTTGTGGTCGTGGCCGTGGACGCGGCCGGGGACGTGGGGCAGCCACATCGCATTCTTTGGGAGCCGGCAGTACCGGTGACCGTCATAGCCATGCTTCTTCTCAAGATGGTGCCGACCTTGGTATTGCAGCTGTCATGCAGCAAATGGTGAACCAGATGGCAGCTATAGCTCAAGTGGTTCAGAACCCGAATCCGGCCCATGCTAATCGGGGCATAGCAGACCGTTGGCTTCAAGATGTCATCAAGATGTATCCTCCTCAGTTTACGGGAGCCTCTGACCCGATCGGCTGGGAGGAATGGATCAAGGAGATATCTAAAGTCTTCGTTGCCACCAACTGTCCCGAGGACCGTAAGGTCCCTATTGCCCAGTACTTTCTCACTGGGGATGCTACTGATTGGTGGGAGGCCGTTGGGCCTAAGGATCACGTTGCTTCGTGGGCAGAGTTTGAGGACCTGATGGAGACCGAGTATTACCCGTGTCCGGTTAGACAGGATCGAGTCCATGCCTTCTATGATGCTCAACCACGGGACATTCATGTCTCTCAAGCTATTGCCGATTTTAACAAGGAGTTGGGCTACGTGAAGACCCAAGTTGTCGAGAAGAATGACAAAATTTTTCACTTTTCCAAGCGGATGAAACTGTCAACTCGGGACTATATGTCTGAACTCGTCTGCACTACTTTGAAGGATTATCCGAGTAGGGCTCTTGCGTACGATATGTCCGTGACGGCTAGTGAAGCGGCTCGTGAGAACAAGAAGCAGAAGTCCGTTGGAAATTTTTCTGGTCCCAAGGGTGGAGGCCAGCAAAAACCTCAGCCTGCAAATGTTCCTGCGGGAGGTTCGGCTTATTTTTCTGGGAGTTCTCGAGGTGCTGCCAGAACCTCCGTTCGTGATCCCGCATGCTTTAACTGTGGCCAGCCGGGCCATAGGAACCGGCAGTGTCCTCTTCAGAAGTTGACTTGTCATACTTGTGGTCAGTCGGGCCACAAGGCTCTCTTTTGTGAACAAGTCAGACAGATTCGCGAGACCCGTGATTCTTTTCCAGCACCTAGAGAGCCGAGTGTGAACTAGGGATCGTTTGCTCTGCAGTTTCCACCGAGTGCCAGCCAAGGTAGAGGTCGGGGTCAGCCCGCTAGAGGAGGAGCTTCCAGTGTCGGCTCCACCCAGCCGCGTATCTACGAGATGAGGAGGGCCGATAATCCAGCAGCCACTATGGCGACAGGTACCGTTCATATCCATTCTCATCCTGTTAGTGTGCTTTTCGATTCTGGTGCTACACATTTTTTCATATTGCTGGAATGTGTGTGCCGTTTGAGTCTCGACTGTTTGTCGCCTTGCGAGTCTTTCATCGTTAAACTTCCTAGCAGTGATAGGATCGTTGGCGATCGAGAGGTCCAAGACTGTTCTGTGTTTATTTGTGAGAGGGCTTGGCTCTCTAATATTATTGTCGTTAATATTAAGGGTGAGGATTTGATTCTCGGGGATGATTGGCGCGAGCGGCATGGTGCAATCATGAACTACCGCACGAGGATCATTACCATGCTAGCCGAGGACGGCACCGAGCACTCTTTTGCAGGGCGAAATAGAAACCAGAAGTTCGTTATTAACGCCTTGAAGGCGATGAGACTCCTGCGAAAGGGGTGTACTGGTTATTGGTGCTATGCCTTGAAGGCGAAGGATGGTGGAGCCGAGTTTTCATCGATTCCGTGAGTTTTATGATGTATTTCCTGACGAGTTACCAGGATTGCCACCAGATCGTGAGGTCGAGTTTGCTATAGAGTTAGAGCCGGGCGCGGATCCGATTTCGAAGGGACCGTATCGCATGGCACCTTCAGAGATGGCCGAGTTGAAGAAGCAGTTGAGTGAGCTTCTTGAGTCGGGGTATGTTCGACCGAGCACTTCGCCTTGGGGCGCACCGGTCCTGTTTGTACGGAAGTAGGATGGTCCACTGCATTTGTGTATCGACTACCGGGAACTAAACAAGGTGACCATCAAGATCAAGTATCCCTTGCCGAGGATTGATGACTTGTTCGATCAGTTGCAGGGAGCTGCGTAATTCTCGAAGATTGATTTGAGATCGGGGTACTGTCAGCTCCGGGTGAGGGAGTCCGATGTGCCAAAAACAGCTTTTCGGACGAGATACGGACATTATGAGTTTGTAGTTATGCCTTTCACCTTTGGGGTTAACTAATGCGCCGTCGGTGTTCATGCAGTTGATGAACAAAGTCTTTATTGAGTATTTGGATAAGTGTGTCGTCGTCTTCATCGACGACATCCTTATTTATTCGAGGAATGAGGAGGAACACGCGTATCATTTGCGAGTAGTGTTGGACATTTTGAGGACCGAGCAACTCTATGCAAAGTTCTTGAAATGTGAGTTCTGGCTAAAGGAAGTGATGTTTCTAGGTCACGTGATTTCAGCCGAGGGTGTTCGTGTGGACCTGCATAAGATTGAGGCAGTGTTGGATTGGGCACCGCTTAAGAACATGAAGGAGGTCCGTAGTTTCTTGGGTTTAGCTGGCTACTACCGTAGGTTCGTCGAGGGTTTCTCAAAACTGGCTCGGCCATTTACACAATTGCTCCATAAGTCCGAGAAGTTCATATGGAATGACGAGAGGCAGTCGAGTTTTGAGGAGCTGAAGAGGCGTTTGACTTCAGCCCCGATTTTGGCGTTGCCGTGTGGCAATGAGGGTTTTTCCATTTTTAGCGATGCTTCGGGTCAGGGTCTTGGGTGTGTGTTGATGCAACACGACAAGACTATTGCGTTTGCATCGAGAAAGTTGAGGCCGTATGAACTTAACTACCCTACTCACGATTTGGAGTTGGCGTCAGTTGTTTTTGCGCTCAAGATTTGGCGTCACTATCTTTTTGGCTCTGCATGTCAGATTTTTACAGATCATAAAAGTCTGAAATACAAATTTACTCAGCGGGAGTTGAATATGAGACAGAGGAGGTGGTTAGAGTTGATTAAGGATTATGATCTCGAAATCCTGTATCATCCAGGCAAGGCGAACGTCGTGGCCGACGCCTTGAGTTGGAAACCAGTCTCGTTGCGGAAACTTGAGATTCTTACATCTCAATCGAAGCTTCAGCGAGATTTGATTAGGTTGAGTGTTGAGGTTTTGTTGCCGGAAGCCGTTGGGCGACTCTGTGCTTTAGAGATTTCGTCATCCTTGATCGATGAAATTAAACATAAGCAGTTGGAGGATCCGATGATTATCCAAATCCAAGAGAATGTTCTTAAAGGAAAGTCTCATGGGTTTGTGATTCACGAGGATGGTGTTTTGAGATTCCAAAGTCGGCTTTGTCTACCGAACGACTCAGAGTTGAGACAGAGTATTTTGCGCGAGGCCCATGCTACACCTTACTCCGTTCATCCTAGTTCGAGTAAGATGTACAAAGACCTGAGAAAGAATTTCTGGTGGAATGATATGAAGGAGGAGGTCGCACAGTTTGTAGCAAGATGTTTGACTTGTCAACAAGTCAAAATCGAACATCAGTGACTAGCCGGGTTATTACAGTCACTTCCCGTTCCGGAATGGAAATGGGAAGATATATCGATGGACTTCATCACGAGTTTGCCGAGATCGAGATCGGGCATGAATATGGTTTGGGTGATTGTTGATCGTCTAACTAAGTCGGCGCATTTTCTGGGCATCAAGGAGACTTGGGGCCCGAAGAGGTTGGCTCGTGTGTTTATTGCGCAGATTGTGAGGCTTCATGGTACTACGAAGTCTATTGTTTCGGATCGGGATGGCCGTTTTGTATCGCACTTTTGGCAGGCGGTGCATAAGGCGTTGGGCACTCGTTTGCGTTTGAGTACCTCTTTTCACCCTCAGTCAGATGGACTGTCGGAACGCACTATCCAGACGTTCGAGGATATATTGCGTGCTTGTGCTCTCGACTGGAGTAGTGACTGGGAAGAGCATTTGCCATTGATCGAATTCACGTAATACAATAGTTGGCATGTATCGATTCAAATGGCACCGTATGAGGCACTTTATGGGCGGTGATGTCGATCGCCGATTTGTTGGAATGAGGCGTCCGATTTGGTCGGGACCGAACCGGATATCGTTTTAGAGATGAGGCAGAAGGTGGAATTGATTCAAGAACGGATGCTGACCGCTCAGAGTGGGCAGAAATCATATGCCGACGTCCGTCGTCGACCCTTGGAGTTCGATGTGGGAGACCATGTTTTGCTAAAGGTGTCGCCGATGAGGGGAGTTTTCCGCTTCGGGAAGAAGGGAAAGTTGAGTCCGAGATTTATTGGACCCTTCGAGATTCTCGATCGAGTCGGTGAGTTGGCATACCGTTTAGCGCTACCTCCAGCCTTGAGTCACGTTCATAGCGTTTTCCACGTTTCCCAACTGAGGAAATATGTTTTGGATCCTAGTCACATCATCGACTATGGTGAGATCGATGTCGCCGAGGATATTACCTTCGAGGAGCGCCCCCTGAAAATTTTGGAGCACCGTGAGAAGCGACTGAGACATAAGACATAGACATGGTGTCGAGAAGGCAACTTGGGAAACCGAGGATAGCATGCGACCCTAGTGTAACCTTATTAATTTTTGAGAATATTTGTTTCGAGACTTTTTGTCATCCAGTTCTATGTTTCTCGGTTCTTTCATCGTTTGTTGATCTAATTCTCGTAATTGTTGCTCGGAACCGCCGTACGGGGTTGCCGTTGTAACACCCCCAAGTTATTCAGGGAATATTACAGCGCCGTAAGCCCCACTGTGGGACCCACAAGGCTAAACATACGCGGAACTATAAATTTTGACCGAGAAGGTCTACATACAATGGAATGAAGAATAATACAAAGGGCATTCAAGACATAACCAATGTATCCAAAGACATCACAACACAAATCAATACCTTGGCAAACACAGGCCGGAACATCAAGGAAAATGAAAAACAATACTCGAGTATTCAATAACCATTCCAGTACAACAACCCTGAATGGAAAACTCAACACATAACCGGAGGAAAGACACAGTATCACACTTGACCACCATCTTCATGCCGACCCAATACCTGCCTGTCCGCTCTCCTGGAACCTGAAATACATAAAAAGTATTTCCCCTATAAAGGGGTTAGCCGTCGAATAGCTAGTGCAAGTATATCAAGTATGAAACACAATATTCCTCGACAATAAAGTAAATGTAACCGTCAATTCATCAATTCAAGACTAGTATTCCGGAATAACTAAATCTCATAGCATCACATCAATATATATATATATATATATATGAATACTGTGGAACCGCACCAGAGGCTACGGAACCCTCAGAGGACTCGTCGGTCCATCCCAGAGTGGTTCGTTCATATCATCCGTGGAATCGCACCAAGAGGCTACGAAATCCTCAGGGGACCCGTCGGCCCGCCCCAGAGTAGATATAAATAATCATGCCATTAATATCTTACTTTCAAAGTCGAGAACATACAATCATAATTATATACTTGCCTTTGAGACATCGAGAAATCGAACGGAAAAAGGGTATGAGTTCGGTAGGTCCAAGAACGCGCTTCCGGCGCCTAAACGATTCGCAAGGAATATGATAATCAATTATCCATATTCAAATTACACGAAGAAACTCCCGAAACCCATCTACGATTCATGAAAATACACGGATAAACAACTAGAGGTTGAAAAATCGTCCAAACCCTCACAAGTCCAAAAACGGCACAATCCAATCCATAAAATCGTAGGAAAATCATGCATACGGGATAGATACATCATAATCTCAAGCTCCTCAAGCTTCAAAATGGATAAATCGGACGAATCTACAAAAAACCCCAAAATTCCCAAAAATAGGGTTCTAAGGATTTTTACCTTGATTCGGAGGATACAAATATGCTAGATGTTGCATAATCCTTGTTATCCAACCGAAGATGACGATATATGAAGAAGGACTTCCTCAAATCGCCCCAAATCGCCTCTCCCGATCGGAAAAAGTGGAAATGATGTGAAATGACAAGTGCAGGGGTTGACTGTCCCCTTATATACTGTCCTAGTCTAGCGCACGCTATGCCTCAATATTAGCGTGCGCTAAAGGGTCACCTGGTAGTCCAGTGGCTACTGTCATAAGACGTAAGCGCGGGCTACGAAACATCCCTAGCGTGCGCTAACTGGTGTCCTGCCAAAAACTCAGTTCACTGTCTCAGTCCGCTAGCGTGCGTTAACACTGAGCACTAGCGTGCGCTACGCAACACATATAGCGTACGCTAGCCGCTGCCTAGCGTGCGTTACCTGCTAGTCCAGAAAGTATGAAGCCTCACTGCCTCTGCCGACTCAGTCCGTTAGCGCGCTAAGGCTCAAAACTAGCGTGCGCTACTCACGCAGAATTAGCGTGCGTTAGCATCAGCCTAGCGTGCGCTACCTCCCTGACCCAGAACACTTCCGAAAGGTCTAACCAGTACGATCATGATCCAAACAAGGCATGAAACTCTAGATCAACGCCGACTACATCACAAAGAGTTTATGTAGCGACAGAACAGGAAGAACGGTAAGGACAAACAGTCAATAAAAAGTACGGGTATCACATTCTCCCCCTCTAAAAAGAAGTTTCGTCCCGAAACTTAAGAAATAAAAAGTTCGGGGTATTCCGATCGCAAATTCTCTTCCGTGACCCAAGTCGCCTCCTCGACTCCATGTCTCGACCATTTCACTAAAACCAACGGGATGGTTTTGTGTCGAAGCTGCTTCTCGCGACGTTCAAGAATATTCACTGTTTTCTCCGGATAGGTAACATCCTTGGTTACTTAAATCTCACTATAGTAAAAAACATGACTAACGATATGAACAAGACCCAAAACAGGGGGCAACGACAAGCGATAAGCTAAGTCTCCAACCCTGGAGTAGGATATGGTCTCCAAAATCAAATTCCAAAGGTCGACGATGAGTATCGGCATACGATTGATACGTTGAAGGGCATCTCAAAATACGAAAAGAAGTCAACTAAAATCATCTGTACTGTATTCAACAATACCAAGAATTCTCAAAACATTTTCATAACTCATAAGTGTAGCATGAACTATGCATGTGCGAATCCTGTCCGTCGGATTGTACCGATAAAGCTCAATTTGGACAAAAACCAATAACACACAAAACAATGACAACAAATCCCGAAACACTGACATACAATCCGAACGCTCACACTGTAAAAAACAATGATCAACCCATAAACCAACCGAGAATATCATCGACATGATAAACTCCAATGCTATCGGCGAAAGATCCACAATAATCGAGAATACCATCAAAATGATAACCTCCAACATGATCAATAAGGGAACAACAACGACCGAGAGTACCATCAACAAGGTAGCTCTAAACGATCAACAATAATGGATCTCAAGGAAATAACCCCGACTGTCGAACAAACCCCTCGAGCGTATGAACAACCAGTCACAAACAGTCAAACATATCCAATACAACATGGACTATGAACGACCACAACAATAAGGCTCAAGAGGGACATCACAGTACGCCCGATCCGGAAATGTGTCCGTGCACATGTCCACTCCGTATACGGAATCCAGAATATACGTGGGAAAATGTACCTAATTAGCCTCACGGACTACGTCCCGTGTGCACGGTCCAATGCGGAAACATCCATGCATGACCATCGTGTCTGGCTAAAAATCCTACACATAACCAAACGGCACGCAGATATGATTCCAGATATATCACGATGCAACACGAAAATGAAATTCAAAGGATAACACATCTAATACGGATCATATGACTCACCAAAGTGAACGATGATACATGAATAATGAAAGATCGACACGACCAACAATATCCAACACAACCTTCCTGGGATCACAATCCCTAAAGACCGATTAACACGAACAACAATCTGGAAATCCTCAACCCTCAACGATCACAAAATTACCGAGTTCACAAGAATGTTAGTGTGCTGCCTTGAGTCGGCCAACACGACAATAATAACTCACGGATGGGCACCGTCCTCGGCGATCCCAATTCAATACCTCGATTGTCTTAGAACGACCAATCGATAACGACTCAGCGGATGGGAACTATCTTCGACAGTCGCAATTCAATACTTCGATTACCTTAGAACGGCAAATCGATAACAACGATTACAACGGATGGGAAATGTCCTCGACAGTCCCAATTCAATATATCGATTACCTTAGAATGGTCAATCGATAACAATGATACAACGGATGTCTCGGCACCTTTAATCGGTTACCGATAACGAAGATGATATTCGAATACATCAATGCCTTCAATCGGCCAATACAATATCAATAGAAAGACACCGATATCAATAACGACGATCACCACAATATCTTGATGGAACATCAAGCAACAATAACAATCGATATGTCGATACCGCGAACCGGTTATCGACAACAATATTACCAACAAGCATCGCAATGCCTTAAACCGGCCATTTACGAACAACAATAATATTTGGCATAATTTGCCGAAGGGTATCGTATCAAACAATCCCTTGATATCAACAAAATCATAAGGAGACCAAGTCTCGAAATGATACACACATTCATACACATATATGATAACATTAATCTCATTGACTAGTACAAATATAAAACTTGCCTCGATATCAATACAACGAACTGTTACCAATTTAGTTGATTTCGTCTACGAGTTCCTCAGTCCCGACCAAGGTAATCTACGAACTCTTCAACCTCAACCGCAACACAACAGTCATAATCCATGATCAAACATCATATCTTATTGTAAAACGAAGGATTAATAATCAACAGGTTCGATGACGACCAATATCAACACAACCAGGCCACAAACTCATCGGTTCCACAATATCTCGATTAAATACATTCTGAACTATCCAACTCAGACCCTCACGGATCCATGTCCACAATAAGAGCCAAAATCCGATGATCATATCAGCAACCAATTCGGACCAATAATAAGGGTCTAAATGTTATCGATTCCAAACTCAATTCTTAAATACGAATTGACAAGGTTCCCTTCTCGTAAATCCATCGTTAAAATTTACCTATGACCGTCATCAATTCGAACCATCCGACTGGTTCAAAACAATAGATAATCATATTAAAAAGGTTATCAAACAATCCAATCATTCGACTTGAACATTTGCTCCATACGTATGGGCTTCCAAATTCATAGATGAATAATAGTCTCATCAAGCTCATAATCACATTCGTATTCCTATACGAATATTATTTCAAACACATAATTTATTTCTAGATATGAATATTCCATATTCATATTCAAAACATCAACACTTTTTATAAATTTTCATCACCTCGTATAATTCAAGAGTTCTTCAAGAACATGAAATATCCGAAATCACGTTCAGAACAACATATCCGAGGTATATATCTTCATGTTACCATTTTCCTCATCATGCCATTCATATAACCTCAAGAATCGCAACAAAACCATTATCATCATATGAAGAAGGTATCAATAATCATATCAATATCCGAAATCTCTTATTACAATTCCAATAAATCTCATATAACATTAACACATGATGATCCCAACCTGCTCCCTCCCAAGTAGTAATCCTTTAAAAATGAACCACTATCAAAGGGATATAAGGATTACCTTGAATGGACCATCCACGGAGAAGAACAATTGAACTCCATTCCAAAAATTATCAAAAACTTCAAGAACAATACTTAAATCCGAGCTCTCTATCTTAATCTTGTTTAAGCGGATCATCTATCAATGTTTAGGAACTTCAAGTACCTCCCAAGACTCTCTCTATCGACTGAAGGAAGGAGAATGGACAAAATGCCTCTCAGCACTCGTCTATCCTCTTTATAAAACACATCACTAGCGCGCGCTAGACCTTATATTTAGCGTGCGCTACAGAACTGGCGTGCGCTATCCTTCCTTGATAGCGTGCACTATCGTGCAGCCCAGAAGCTACTGCATTGCTTCGAAATTCATCTAACGTACGTAATGCCCATGCATTAGCATACGCAAACAGGCGTTGACTTGCTACAGTGAAATGCTCAGTAGCGTGCGCTATTCCTCGACCTTAGGGCGCTAATCGTCGTTAATAAACAATCTGGGCCTACCTGTCGGCCACCTTCCGGCCTTATACAGAATACCTTACGTACGTTAGGGGTCCTCCTTAGCGTACGTAACTCAAATCTCTTAGCGTGCGCTAAGTATGCACCGTAGCGTACGCTAAGTATATATATCTTAGCGCGCGCTAGGCATACCTTGTAGCGTGAGCTAACGTGGCTGTACTTAGCCATTTTCCGCTATTCTTGTCCGTCGTCTTGATATACTAGATGTATATACACGACATACTGAATACATATATATACAACCTGATAATATTCTCATATGATATACCCAATATCAAAAGTATGATAACATGATACACGATATCTTCAAATATAATTGTCGACCAACTACGACAATTATACTAGTACAGCTGTCTCAGTCTTCCAATTATTTTATCCATACTGTATAGACACCAATCTATCCAGTATATCTCAGATAAAATAATGCGAAAAATTTATATTGAAATCCGGATATTATGTACTAAAAGTCAGGATATCACACTGTACCCCCTTGAAATAAGTTTCGTCCTCGAAACTTGCAATCCCGGCACAGCCAAACAAATCAACCAAAATATCTAAACTCATCACAAGAGAAATCGTCGGTCTCCACAAGTGAATAACCAAGGCAGTATACTACACAAAGTACGTAAGTACAATCCAAATCGCACGTCCTCGAAGTGACCGATTCTCAAGAATATCAAACTAAAAGCAAAGCGGTTAAGAAAACATAAGAAGAGTAATAGGACTTACCAGTACCGGCCGCACTGTGATGATGGCAAAGTAGTGATACTGTGGACAAACGATAACTCAATCGACCCAAAAGACCGACAGCCTAGGTATCCAAAAACCTAGAGCTCCGATACCATATTCTGTAACACCCCCAAGTTATTCAGGGAATATTACAGCGCCGTAAGCCCAACCGTGGGACCCACAATGCTAAACATACGCGGAACTATAAATTTTGACCGAGAAGGTCTACATACAATGGAATGAAGAACAATACAAAGGGCATTCAAGACATAACCAATGTATCCAAAGACATCACAACACAAATCAATACCTCGGCAAACACAGGCCGGAACATCAAGGAAAATGGAAAACAATACTCGAGTATTCAATAATCATTCCAGTACAACAACCCTGAATGGAAAACTCAACACATAACCGGAGGAAAGACACAGTATCACACTTGTCCACCATCTTCATGCCGACCCAATACCTGCATGTCCGCTCTCCTGGAACCTGAAATACATAAAAAGTATTTCCCCCATAAAGGGGTTAGCCGTAGAATAGCTAGTGCAAGTATATCAAGTATGAAACACAATACTCCTCGATAATAAAGTAAATATAACTGTCAATTCATCAATTCAAGACTAGTTTTCCGGAATAACTAAATCTCATAGCATCACATCAATATATATATGAATACCGTGGAACCGCACCAGAGGCTATGGAACCCTCAGAGGACTCATCGGCCCATCCCAGAGTGGTTCGTTCATATCATCCGTGGAATCGCTCCAAGAGGCAACGAAACCCTCAGGGGACCCGTCGGCCCGCCCCAGAGTGGATATAAATAATCATGCCATTAATATCTTACTTTCAAAGTCGAGAACATATAATCATAATTATATACTTGCCTTTGAGACATCGAGAAATCGAATGGAAAAAGGGTATGAGTTCGGTAGGTCCAAGAACGCGCTTCTGGCACCTAAACGATTCGCAAGGAATATGATAATCAATTATTCATATTCAAATTACACGAAGAAACTCCCGAAACCCATCTACGATTCATGAAAATACACGGATAAACAACTAGAGGTTGGAAAATCGTCCAAACCCTCACAAGTCCGAAAATGGCACAATCCAATCCCTAAAATCATAGGAAAATCATGCATACGAGATAGATACATCATAATCTCAAGGTCCTCAAGCTTCAAAATGGATAAATCGGACGAATCTACGAAAAACCCCAAAATTTCCAAAAATAGGGTTCTAAGGATTTTTACCTTGATTCGGAGGATACAAATGTGCTAGATGTTGCATAATCCTTGTTATCCAACCCAAGATGACGATATCTGAAGAAGGGCTGCCTCAAATCGCCCCAAATCGCCTCCCCCGAGCTCTCCCGATCGAAAAAAGTGGAAATGATGTGAAATGACAAGTGCAGGGGTTGACTGTCCCCTTATATTCTGTCCCAGTCTAGCGCACGCTACGCCTCAATATTAGCGTGCGCTAACGGGTCACTTGGTAGTCTAGTGGCTACTGTCATAAGACGTTAGCGCGCGCTACGAAACATCCCTAGCGTGCGCTAACTGGTGTCCTGCCAAAAACTCAGTTCACTGTCTCAGTCCGCTAGCGTGCGTTAACACTGAGCACTAGCGTGCGCTACACAACACATATAGCGTACGCTAGCCGCTGCCTAACATGCGTTACCTGCTAGTCCAGAAAGTCTGAAACCTCACTGCCTCTGCCGACTCAGTCCGTTAGCGCGCGCTAAGGCTCAAAACTAGCGTGCGCTACTCACGCAGAATTAGCGTGCGTTAGCATCGGCCTAGCGTGTGCTACCTCCCTGACCCAGAACACTTCCGAAAGTTCTAACCAGCACGATCATGATCCAAACAAGGCTTGAAACTCTAGATCAATGCCGACTACATCACAAAGAGTTTACGTAGCGACAAAACAGGAAGAACGGTAAGGACAAACGGTCAATAAAAAGTACGGGTATCACAGCTGTAAATCCATTGTATGTTATTACGCGTATTTTGGGGTTCCGTTCGATGTTTTGGTCGTGTTTTGGTGTTGAGGACCGTTTTATCCTGTTCCTAACGTGCGCTAATATTATGGTATAATGCGCGCTAATCATCCTTCAGTAGCGCACGCTACGATTGATTTGGTAGCGCGCGCTAACGAATCTGTCCAGTACTGGACAGTTTACTTCTGGACTCGGTCAGGTGCCCAGGTAGCGCACACTATGGCCGATAGCACGTGCTACCGAGATGCTGTTAGCGCATGTTACGTTTGGCCGGCAGCGCACGCTAACTGGGTCAGGTGAGTACTGGGCAGTTCACTTCTGGACTAGGCTGATGTCCAGGTAGCGCACGCTATGGCCGATAGCGCGCGCTACCGAGAGGCTATTAGCGCACGCTACGTTTCGGATAACGTACGTTAGCGGTCCAGAACTCTGGGAACTGGACTGGGGTGTTAACTTTATGGACTGGGGTTTTGTCCCGTTAGCGCACGCTAACTTTTGAAGATTAGCGCGCGCAAATGCCCCCTGGCTATATAAATGAGGGAGTTGACCCGGAATAGCTCACTTTTCTTCTTTCCTTCTTCCACCGCGAGCTGGGCGATTTTTGGGCAATCTCTTTCCTCCGATCATTTCAGGCGTCTTTTGCCTTGAGTTTTTGTAGTAGATTAACAACACCTACTTGTGTTCTTCATCCTCAATCCAAGGTAAATCTCTTAGAACCCTACTTTTGGATAATTTGGGGGGTTTTGGGATTTTCGTCCAATTCGTTCCGTTTTGTTAGTTAATCCTTGATGAATATGATTAATTTTGTTGATATCATTAGTTTTCCTACGGATTCATGGTATATTTTCATGGTTTTGCGAAATCGAGAGGGTTTGGTTGTGGTCCGCCCTCGTTGTTATTTTTATACGAATATACATGAATCGTAGACGGGTTTTCGGGAGTATCTCATTTCCGTAATCATTTAGAAGTGGTTGTGATTATGTTCTTCGAATCGTTAGGTTCGATTTCATCAGTTTCTAGCGTTCGTCGATGATTTTCCTTTCCGTTCGTTGCGTCGTCAATTATTCAAGGCAAGTATTTTTGGAAACCTTTATGCTTAACGTGAGATGGTAATGTATATTGTATGTGATTTGCTCACCTCGGGAGGGTCCGACGGGGCCACAGAGGGAATCCAATGGTATTAGCCCTGGATTCATGAGTGTGTTTAGCTAGCTAGCTCGGGAGGGTCCTTAGAGGCCTCGAGTGGGATTTGTGGCTTCGTCCCGGTCCTAGGCGACGCATGTGCGTGATTTGTTTTATGATATGGCCAGCTCGGGAGGGTCCCTGGAGGCCTCGAGTGGGATTTGTGGCTTCATCCCGGTCCTAGGCAAATGTGATTGACTGTTTGTTTCCGGAAAAGACATGTCTGGTTTTAGTTTTGAAATGATATGGTGCATTGTACTATCAAACATGTAAGCCAATGGTTTGCCTTGATTACTTGTACTAGCGTAATTGCTAACCCCTTTGGGGACCCATTTTGGGGAAATTCTTGTTATGGATTTCAGGTTATGTTCTGCCGGACGAGCGGGCGCTCGGACAGTACGAGGATGCTGGCTAAGGTCGTTGACATGTGCATTTGAGTCCTTTTATTTCCGTTGTTCCTTTCGATATGGTTGCCATCTATTTTCTAAACTAATAGATTGTACTCGCGAGTACTTAGACTTTTGGTCTTCGAATGGTGATTGTTATTTGTTGGAGCCTTTATGTTTGTCGGTTGATGTTGTATTCCGCCCGTTCTTTCGGGCATGTTGTTATTGTGTGTATCCTCGCTAACCGAGATGGTTAGTCGAGTAGTGTTTTCTTGTTTTAGCCTGGTGGGCCCCACGTAGGGGTCTACGACGCTGTAATATACTTCGAATATCTCGGGGTGTTACAGAGGGTAACCCTAAAGAACTCCGACCATGCCGAAATCCTCGAAAACCACATTAGGTATCTTTGTGTCCTTTCAGAGCAGAGACAGAAACTCGATCCCCAAACCTCTCAGCTACCATCTCGCAATGCACGGCTCGGTGACCCACTTGCACACACTCGTAACAGCTGACTAATGGTGAACGACAATTCTTCATGGTATGGCCCGCTCGGCTACAGTTATAACACATCTTCGTGCTGCTCACATTACTCAATGAAGGGGTAATACTTCTCCTCTGTTCGCGTGATCGAGGAACCTTCTTAGGATGACGACACGAAGTCCCAGCCCCAGAGAGACCATTCCCCTAATTTCCTGAAAAGTTCCCAACAGTTTTCTGTTTCTTCGATTCAGACATATGCTCAGTCGATGATATAGATAGTTCGTAGGCTAAAACCCTATTCTGATACTCTCTCAATGAAGTACAAGTGAGACCCGCCTTGTACTGACGAATCTCCAGCCCCATTCGCCTACTAAAATAACAGATCTTATCTTCCTCTGTCCTTACCTGATCCTGCACGTAGCTGAGCTGTTTGCTATAGTCGATAATAGCTTGAGACAATGGTACATCGTGCGACCTCGCCGAAAAGAATTCATTAATCATCTGCTTTCTGATCGGTTCAGGACAAAACTCATCTCTCATGAATCCTGGAACTCTGCCCACGTGACAACAGGATCCCGAGGCTTAACAGCCTCCCACCAGTTAGCTGTAACACCCCCGATATGTTCAGGAATATTACAGTGCCGTAAATCCTTTACATAAGAATTTACAAGGCTGGAGAAATGAAAAGACAATAACAGATACCAACATATGAAAGTAACTGAAAATAAAAGACAACAGTTCTGGGCCAATACAGAAAATACAACATCCAAATGAAGAATATTAATACATCACCAAATCCAACATCACAAACGACGACGTACTCGAGTATTTATTAAAAACAACACAAACAACAGACAATTGAACCCGGCCGGAACATCACTCTGCACCCTCGTCGTCATGCAGCTCCAGTGGTTGTTTCCCTGCTCTCCTGGATCCTGAACATAAACAAATGTTCACCCCTGAAGGGGTTAGCACAACGATGCTTATACAAGTACCACAACATATTATTCAATATCTCACGAAGAAAAATAATAACATAAATGACAAAATACCAATGAGTCTCCTCCTACGAGAAACTCATAAATAACATACATAAATGATAATCAACATGATATCACAACATACACATGGTAATTCCGATGACCCAGCGTTCACTGCCTAGATCCCCCGATGATTCCATCAAACCAACACGAGGTGGAAAAACCCGTACGATGATCCAGCGCACGTAGATCCCCCGATGATCCCATCGGACCAACACGAGGTGGACATACAACAACAACATATATGCACGACAATCTGTATTGTAACACCCCCGATATATTCGGAAATATTACAGCACCGTAAATCCTTTACATAAGGATTTACAAGGCTGAAGAATTGAACAAGCATAAAAAGGTACTAACGAATGGAAATAACGGAATTACAGTACATCAGTTCTGACCAAATACAGAAATAGTACAATTGTTCAACAGAACTCAATAATACATCACAAATGACTTCGTACTCGAGTACTTATTGAAATAATGAGTAAACAACAGATAAATAAACCCGGTCGGGACATCACTCTGCACCCTCGTCGTCATACAGTTCCAGTGGTTGTTTCCCCGCTCTCCTGGATCCTGAACACAAACAAAATGTTCACCCCCGAAGGGGTTAGCACAACGATGCTAGTACAAGTACCACAACATATTATTCATATCTCACGAAGAATAATAATAACGTAAACGACAAAATACCAACGAGTCTTCTCCTACGAGAAATTCAAACATAACATACACAACTGATAATCACAACATGATATCAATACATACACATGGTAATTCCATCGATCCAGCGTTCACTGCCTAGAACCCACGATGATCCCGTCCGACCAACCCGTGGTGGATAAACCCGTCCGATGATCCAGCGCACGCTAGCATAGATCCCCCGATGATCCCGTCGGACCAACACGAGGTGGACATACAATAACGACATACATGCACGACAATATATATAACAACAATACATAAAACAATTAAGGTACTTGCCTCGATTTGAAGACAATAACAACACTTCCACGAAAAATGACCACTCGAAGATCGTCCTCCTCAATCAATCACGTAACGAGACCAAACCTTAACAAAAGAAATGATATAGGATTTATCTCACGTCGTACAAATGTTTAACAATTCGATTCACGGCCAAAAGTTCATAAAATGCATTCTGCCCGAACTGCTTAGCGCACGCTAAGTACTCGTAGCGTCGTTAAGTTCGCCCGATAGCGCACGCAAACAACAAAGCCTAGCGCACGCTAACGATGTATGGTCGATACTTCACCGACCCAATCGACTTCGTCGATGGTCTAGCGACGTTACGTGCGAACGTAGCGCCGCGCTAACTCGTGCCCGATAGCGCACGATAAACTCCATAGCATAGCGTGCGCTATCTATGCATGGCGCTTTCAGCCGAGCGAAGCTCGTTCTTGCCATGATTGAAACAATGAAATCTTGCGTGATAATTCATGTTACTTCCATGAATACCATGTTCATACCCTTACGAATGATTTTACGGATAAAGACAACTTCGGATTCAAGGATATGCATACCAATATAAAACCATATTCCATTCCGACTTCAAATCTTCATACGACAATTCGAAAAGCTTAACGGTTGATATCAACACCTCTATATCAATCCATATTATCATACTGAAGTTGACAAACGTCCTATATATACTAGATAAATCCTTCCATGATCAAACCTTTAGATTTATCTAACAATAAGGATGTTAGCGTCTAGTCCAAGATTACTATGAAATCATCAATTAGATTCGGTTTACCAATGATAGAAGCTTCTCTTCACATATTCAGTGTACTAAGATTCGAATCATGATGATTATAATCAAGGTATTTAAGGCTTATTCATCTCACTATTCCAAACATGATATACTTGGATATTTCATCCATGAAAATCCATATCTTGTTAACATGATCATCCAAATCGTTAGAATCCAACTCTAAGTCTGGAGATAGATTGAACATACCTTAAAATGACGAAAATCACTGAACCGTAAGGTGGAATCCAACTCCGGTTGGTTGTATGCCACTCCATGGTGCTATTCCTCTTCAATGATCATTCCCAATGATAACCAATATGTAAACACCAACAAGATGTGTTCTAAGTGTATAGAAGTATTACTACAGCTCTCTGAACTCTCAAGGTTGAGGAATGAGCGAAAGAAATGAAAGCCAAAACGGTTGTTGTCCCATTTATAATATTCTGCATTATTGACAAGTTAGCGCACGCTACTAAGCATCCCTTAGCGTGCGCTAATGGTTGACTTCAGAATTTGTCCGGGTGCGTCAGCGGGAATCTTATCCGGACCCATGTCCCGGCTGGCGCATGTGTTAGCTGTCCCGCTCAATAATTGAGTTCTTAGCGCACGCAACTCCTATCTTCATAGCGTGCACTAATAATGGCCCGATAGCGCGCGTTAAGATACATTCTTAGCGTGCGCTATCACGAGGTTGCTTGAGAAATTTTGCAAGTTTCTATACTTATGTATAATGATATCCATGCACAAAATATCATACTCCAATAATCAAAATCACCAATCCGAATAATACATGGTTTGAATACAGATGAAATACACTGTAATAAATCCGGATATTACATACTCTCCTACTAAAAAGGAGTTTCGTCCCGAAACTCAAGACGAAAATAACTCGGGATATCTAGACTTTATATCAGCTTCCGTTTCCCAGGTGGCTTCTTCCACTCCGTGACGTGACCACTGAACTTTGACCAAAACGATTGACTTGTTCCTCAGTTGCTTAACTCGACTCTCGAGTATCTTGACTGGTCTTTCTTCAAACGTCCCATCCTGCTCGACTTCGATCTCGCCGAAATCAATGATATGACTGGGATCTGGTATATACCTCCGTAACTGGGATACGTGGAACACGTTATGAACATGGCACAATGACGGCGGCAATGCTAATCTGTATGCCAACTCCCCAACTCTCTCGAGGATCTCAAATGGTCCGATATATCTCGGACTCAGCTTTCCTTTCCTTCCGAAACGAAAGATTCCCCGAGTAGGAGAAACCTTCAAAAGTACGTGATCTCCAGTACTGAACTCCAATGGGCGGCGGCGTACGTCCGCATAGGATTTCTGGCGACTCTGGGCAGTCAACAGCCTCTCACGAATTAAGGCTATCTTCTCTCGAGTCTGCTCGATCAACTCTGGTTCTGTTCCGATCAAGTTCGATGAATCGTCCCAGCATAGGGGCGATCTGCATCTCCTTCCGTATAATGCCTCAAACGGTGCCATCTTAATAGAAGCATGCCAACTATTGTTGTAGGTAAATTCAATCAACGGTAGATGAACTTCCCAATCGTTTGACCAATCTAAGGCACAAGCCCTTAGCATGTCTTCCACCGTTTGTATAGTTCTCTCAGATTGTCCGTCAGTCTGCGGGTGATAAGCTGTACTGAAGTTCAATTCGGTCCCCAAGGCCTTATGAACTGCTTTCCAAAAGTGAGACACAAAACGACCGTCTCGATCAGAAACAATGGTTTTCGGCGTACCATGCAATCGAACTATCTCCGAAATAAATACTCGTGTCAACCTCTCTGGTCCCCACGTATCCTTAATGCCTAGAAAATGAGCCGATTTGGTTAAGAGATCAACTATCACCCAAATCATGTTCATTCCTGTCCTGGTTTTTGGCATATTAGTGATAAAGTCCATCGATATGTCCTCTCACTTCCATTCAGGAATCGGGAGCGGCTTCAACATTCCAGCAGGCCGTTGATGCTCGATCTTAACCTGCTGACAAGTCAAGCATTTCGAAACATAGTCCGCTACGTCTTTCTTCATGTTGCCCCACCGTAAATTTCGCTTCAAGTCCTTATACATTTCTTGGTGCCGGGTGGATAGAATAGGGCGAACTATGAGCTTCCTTCATAATCGTCTGCATTTGAACATCAACATCGGAACGCAGTCGGTTACGAAATCTCAAAACTCCATCGTCATGAATTATGAATCCGGGGGCCTTTCCTTTGATCACTTCATCATGTAACCGAATCATTAGAGGATCATCTGCCTGTCTAGATTTGATTTCTTCGGTTAATGATGAAGTTATCTCCATCACGCACAGCTGTCCCTGGACTCTTTGTAACCATACTTCAATTCCTTCACGAATCATCTCTCACTGAAGGCTAAGTTGGGAGATCAGCGTCTCCAGCATCTGAATAGAGACAGGCTTGCGGCTAAGTGCATCGGCCACTACATTTGCTTTGCCTGGATGATATAAAATCTCCAAGTCATAGTCCTTAATCAGTTCCAACCATCTTCTTTGCCGAATATTCAACTCTTTCTGACTAAATATGTACTTGAGACTCTTATGATCCGTAAAGATCTGACAGTGAGTCCCGTACAGATAATGCCTCCAGATCTTCAAGGCAAAAACCACAGCTGCTAGCTCCAAATCATGTGTCGGGTAATTCACTTCATACGGTTTCAGGTGTCGCGACGCATAAGCGATCACCTTATCATTCTGCATCAACACGCACCCAAGTCCTTGGTTCGAAGCATCACTGTAAACTATGAATCCTTCAGTTCCCTGCGGAAGTGATAGAATCGGTGCCGTCGTCAATCTCTTCTTCAATTCGTCAAAGCTAATCTGACATAATTCATTCCACTCAAACTTTTGAGTTTTCTGCAGGAGTCGAGTAAGTGGGCGGGAGACTTTAGAAAACCCTTCCACGAATCGACGATAGTACCCAGCAAGTCCTAAGAAGCTTCGGACCTCTTTCACGTTCTTTGGAGGCTTCCAATCCAATATTGCTTCGATCTTCTGAGGATCTACTCGGACTCCTCTAGCTGACACCACATGGCCGAGGAACATTACTTCCTTTAGCCAGAATTCACACTTAGAAAGTTTGGCGTACAATTGCTCGTTTCTCAAAAGCTCCAATACAATCCGCAAATGCTGCGCATGTTCTTCCGGACTCTTAGAATACACCAGGATGTCGTCAATAAACACGACCACAAATTTGTCCAAAAATTCAATGAACACTCTGTTCATCAATTGCATAAATACAACAGGTGCGTTAGTGAGACCAAACGGCATCACTACAAACTCATAATGCCCGTAGCGAGTTCTGAACACTGATTTCGGAACATCAGACTCCTTAATACTCAGCTGATGGTATCCTGATCTCAGATCAATTTTAGAAAATACCGTTGCCCCTTGCAGCTGGTCAAACAGATCATCAATCCGTGGCAACGGATATTTGTTCTTAATCGTCATTTTGTTCAGCTCTCGATAGTCAATACACAGTCGGAGCGATCCATCCTTCTTTCGGACAAAAAGAACTGGCGCTCCCCAGGGTGAAACGCTTGGCTAAATATAGCCCTTGTCCAGTAACTCCTCCAGTTGCTTCTTCAGTTCGTACATCTCAGTAGGTGCCATACGATACAGCGCCTTAGAAATTGGTGTCGCTCCAGGTTCCAGCTCAATAGTAAATTCTACATCCCTTCGTGGAGGTAGCCCAGGTAACTCTTCAGGAAATATATCTGGAAATTCGTTCACAACATGAATAGATGAAAGTTCCACAATTTCGTCTTCTTTCTTCATTGCGTAACACGGTGCATCTTGATACTGTTTCAACAATTTGTGACTTTCATCGCCTTGATCAATTTTCCCGAGCTTCGGTTTCCATCCTCAAACAGAATCTCGGAACCATCGTCAGCGATCAGTGAGATATTCCTCCTTCGGTAGTTCACAATTGCTCCATATCGATTAAGCCAATCGTCTCCGAGTATCAGGTCGTCTCCTTGCATTTCTATCACGATCAGATTTGAGAGCCACTCTGCCTCCAAATGATACAGGAAATTTCTAGTTTCTAAATTTACGACAATCCTTTCTCCACTCGGTAAACCAACAACATAAGGTTCACAAGCATGAAAACCGGAAATATTCAAACGATTTACACAAGACAAAGATATGAAAGAATGTGTAGCTCCTGTATCTAATAAAACGCTAATCGGCCGGGAAAGGATCGGGACGATGCACGATGCGACAAAGACATCACGATCGTCTGTCCTCCTCATCTCGCATGCACGTGGGGGAGCAGATCCGGCACTTGATGTCCCCTTTCGGTCCCATTGTCCTCTGCCTCGCCCGCGGCCAAAATTCTGAGGCATCGAACACTTTGCTGCGTCTGTGGAATACCGGCCTCCTTCGGGATCAAGCTATGGTGTACGGGCTCTAAAAGACTTTGCAGCCTCTTCACAAAACACCGCCCGATGTCCCTCTCGCCCACAATCAAAACAAGTCACGGCAGGAAGGGGCAATTAGTCGATAGTGCCCCGTCTGGCGCAGCTTAAAGCATTTCTGGTAACATCGGTAATAGCCGATGTCGCTCCAGTTCTTTCCGCTCCTAGCCGGGTGCGGAGGTTTCTTGAAAGAGTGAAAAGATGACTGGGCCTTACGGGGCCCGCTGTTTTTGTGCTCGTAAAAGTACCGAGAGACTTTCGCTTCTTGGATTCTCAAAATTTCTCCATAGCCGCTTCCTTGATCTCATATGCCAACGCCTTATCCCGGTATTGGCGGAGTGTGGTACATTCGAATCCGGACATGTACCTCTGAACTTGGTTTCATTCTCATATCGAAATGGATCATCATTTACGCATCATTACGACCGGATGTCGAACAAATGCCATTTCTTGGTTAAACGTCTTGATCGCTCGGGATCTTTGGAACATCGGAAAGGTGAGCGGAGAAAAACTCCCGAACTTTGGGTTCCCTCACGTGACGAGGGCAATCGAGCTTCCATCATCAATCTAAACTCATCCAATCGGCATCATGGTCTACAGCCGGATGGCTTCCCACCATTCGGACGCTTCCCTATCGAGAAAATATTGAGCGATAGAGGCTCTCGGTCGTGCAGGCGGTTGATTCGGCAAATATTTTCTCCAGTTCTTTCAACCAATGATCCTGTGGGAGTCTCGGAAATACCGTCGAATTTGGGTGGTTGCATCTTCGCCACCTCTTGCGACCCACCGGTCACCTCGATTTCCCATATCCGGGATCCCTTGCCGTCTCTCCCTGCCGTAGTCCCACCGCCACTTGCATTCGGTCCACGACACAGGCGAACTAAGTCATCTGGTTCACCACTTGACGAAGGATCTCTGCACAGGATCTGGTTCATTATTAATAGATTGTTGTGGCTACTTTGAGCTATGACTGCCTCGGTTAGAAGGCGACGCCTCCCTTTCGGCATTTCTTCGTCCGCGTCCACGACCGCGACCACGTCCACGTCCGCCTCTCAACATACTGTAAGCATAAATACTCAATATACAGGAAACAACATCGTTCTAATATTCGAGTATAAAGAGATACAATATGTAAAGAACGAGATAGAGTTTAGGAACTTACAACCACTGTTCGCATGAAGACGTAGGCAGTGCAGTGATGTCATTCACGGACGGTTACCCCAAAAGACATAAATGACCCCTTATTTTAACCCAACGGCCAAGATATCCATAATCTTAGCTCTGATACCATATTCTGTAACACCCCCGATATATTCGGAAATATTACAGCGCCGTAAATCCTTTACATAAGGATTTACAAGGCTGAAGAATTGAACAAGCATAAAAAGGTACTAACGAATGGAAATAACGGAATTACAGTACATCAGTTCTGACCAAATACAGAAATAGTACAATTGTTCAACATAACTCAATAATACATCACAAATGACTTCGTACTCGAGTACTTATTGAAATAACGAGTAAACAACAGATAAATAAACCCGGTCGGGACATCACTCTGCACCCTCGTCGTCATACAGTTTCAGTGGTTTTTTCCCCACTCTCCTGGATCCTGAACACAAACAAAATGTTCACCCCCGAAGGGGTTAGCACAACGATGCTAGTACAAGTACCACAACATATTATTCATATCTCACGAAGAATAATAATAACATAAACGACAAAATACCAACGAGTCTTCTCCTACGAGAAACTCAAACATAGCATACACAACTGATAATCACAACATGATATCAATACATACACATGGTAATTCCATCGATCCAGCGTTCACTGCCTAGAACCCACGATGATCCCGTCAGACCAACCCGTGGTGGAAAAACCCGTCCGATGATCCAGCGCACGCTAGCATAGATCCCCCGATGATCCCGTCGGACCAACACGAGGTGGACATACAATAACGACATACATGCACGACAATATATATAACAACAATACATAAAACAATTAAGGTACTTGCCTCGATTTGAAGACAATAACAACACTTCCACGAAAAATGACCACTCGAAGATCGTCCTCCTCAATCAATCACGTAACGATACCAAACCTTAACAAAAGAAATGATATAGGATTTATCTCACGTCGTACAAATGTTTAACAATTCGATTCACGGCCAAAAGTTCATAAAATGCATTCTGCCCGAACTGCTTAGCGCACGCTAAGTACTCTGTGTAGCGTGCGTTAAGTCTGCCCGATAGCGCACGCAAACAACAAAGCCTAGCGCACGCTAACGATGTATGGTCAGTACTTCACTGACCAGCCAACTGACTCGTCTGATGGTCTAGCGTACATTACGTACCGAACGTAGCGCACGCTAACTCGTGCTCGATAGCGCACGTTAAACTCCATAGCATAGCGTGCGCTATCTATGCATGGCAGTTTACTGCTGAGCAATAAACTGTTCTTGCCATGATTGAAACAATGAAATCTTGCGTGATAATTCATGTTACTTCCATGAATACCATGTTCATACCCTTACGAATGATTTTACGGATAAAGACAACTTCGGATTCAAGGATATGCATACCAATATAAAACCATATTCCATTCCGACTTCAAATCTTCATACGACAATTCGAAAAGCTTAACGGTTGATATCAACACCTCTATATCAATCCATATTATCATACTGAAGTTGATAAACGTCCTATATATACTAGATAAATCCTTCCATGATCAAACCTTTAGATTTATCTAACAATAAGGATGTTAACGTCTAGTCCAAGATTACTATGAAATCATCTATTAGATTCGGTTTACCAATGATAGAAGCTTCTCTTCACATATTCAGTGTACTAAGATTCGAATCATGATGATTATAATCAAGGTATTTAAGGCTTATTCATCTCACTATTCCAAACATGATATACTTGGATATTTCATCCATGAAAATCCATATCTTGTTAACATGATCATCCAAATCGTTAGAATCCAACTCTAAGTCTGGAGATAGATTGAACATACCTTAAAATGACGAAAATCACTGAACCGTAAGGTGGAATCCAACTCCGGTTGGTTGTATGCCACTCCAAGGTGCTATTCCTCTTCAATGATCATTCCCAATGATAACCAATATGTAAACACCAACAAGATGTGTTCTAAGTGTATAGAAGTATTACTACAGCTCTCTGAACTCTCAAGGTTGAGGAATGAGCGAAAGAAATGAAAGCCAAAACGGTTGTTGTCCCATTTATAATATTCTGCATTATTGACAAGTTAGCGCACGCTACTAAGCATCCCTTAGCGTGCGCTAATAATGGTTGACTTCAGAATTTGTCCGGGTGCGTCAGCGGGAATCTTATCCGGACCCATGTCCCGGCTGGCGCATGTGTTAGCTGTCCCGCTCAATAATTGAGTTCTTAGCGCACGCAACTCCTATCTTCATAGCGTGCGCTAATAATGGCCCGATAACGCGCGTTAAGATACATTCTTAGCGTGCGCTATCACGAGTTTGCTTGAGAAATTTTGCAAGTTTCTATACTTATGTATAATGATATCCATGCACAAAATATCATACTCCAATAATCAAAATCACCAATCCGAATAATACATGGTTTGAATACAGATGAAATACACTGTAATAAATCCGGATATTACATGTATAACATCAATATGCAAAACAATTAAAGTACTTGCCTCGATTTGACGACAAGAATAACACTTCCACGAATATCAAAACACTCGAAGGTCGTCCCTTTGATTAATCACATTGCAAATCTCGAACCTTTAAACAAAAGAAATAATATAGAGTCCATCACACGTCGAATAACTAACATACGAACATCTAACAATCTAAACTACGGTTGAAAGTTCACAAAACGTATCCTACTTGGTCTGTGTAACGTACGTTACGTATCCAACGTAGCGTACGTTAAGGCTGCTTGATAGCGTACGTAAACTGCGAAGTCTAGTGTACGCTAACCATACATTGATAGTATCTTCTCTGATCAGTTAACTTACTCGTCTGATGATATAACGTACGTTACATACAAAACGTAGCGTATGCTAATTCTGCCCGCTAGCGTACGGAAGTTACAGGGCCTAGTGTACGCTAAACACATATATGACAGTTTCTCACTAAGCAGACGACTATCTCGTTTTGTGATAAAGCATACGAAATCCTCAGTGATTAACGTACGTCATCCTCATACATATCATGCTCATACAATTATGAATGATCTTACGGATTAGAACATCTTCGAATTCAAGGATATGTATATCATCATGATGTCATACTCCAATCTCGATTACAAATTCTCATTCATAATTCGGAAGGCCTATGGTTGATATCAATATCTTATATCATTCAAACTATCATCTTGAAGATTGTTTAACAATCCAACTTTACAAGATACAACAAATCCTTCCATGATCAACCTCCTATGTTCATCTAACAACAATGATATTAATACCAAGTCCGTGATTACTACAAAGACACCTTCCAAATTTGGATTATCAATCTCAGAAAACTTCCTTTATTTGTTCATCATAACAAGATTCAAATTATGATGCTCTTAATCGAGGTACTTAAAGCATAATCATTCATAGATATGATGTTGGTTGAATAAATCATCCATGGAACTTAATATCTTGATAGCATGATCATAATATTCTTAAGGATACGAATCCAAGGTTGGAGATAGCATTAACATATCTTAAGATGAAGAAAATACCAAGACAATAGGTGGAATCCAACTCTGGTTGCTTGTGTGCCAATCCAAGATGTATCTCTACTTCAATGATCAAGTATAGTAATCTCTCCAAGATGTATCTCTACTTCAATGATCAAGTATAGTAATCTCCAATCTTCAATGACCAAATATTAAGTAATCTAAAGGTGCAAAAGGTGGCTGGGAACTCTCTGGGGATAAAATATGCTGAAAGCCAAGTGAAAGAAACGAATGAAATGAAATGGGGTGCTGTCCCATTTATAACTTTCTGAGCATAACGTACACTAGCCTTTGCTCATAGCGTACTTTATCGTCCAAAATAGCTTACTGTCTTGTTCTGAACTCTACTATGTACACTACACTTATCATATTACGTACGTAACCAATACCATTAGCGTACGCTACATACTTACTTTAGCATACGTTAATATCCATTGACTTAAAAAGTGTCCAGGTTCATGCCGTGCGAATCTGGTAGTATCTGGCCGAGCCCACCACCAGTTGGCTCATGTGCTAGCCGCCCTGCTCAATTATTGGCTGTCTTACGTACGCTACGCTTCATTCGTAGCGTACGCTAACTTTGGCGGATAACGTACGTTAAGCTTCCTTCTTAGCGTACGTTATCACGTACTTACATGAGAAAATTTACATGTTGCTATAATCATGCACAAGGATACAAAGACACCTTCCAAATTTAGATTATCAATCTCAGAAAACTTCTTTTACTTGTTCATCATAACAAGATTCAAATTATGATGCTCTTAACCGAGGTACTTAAAGCATTATCATCTTAACTTCCTAGACATGATGTTGGTTGAATAAATCATCCATGGAACCTAATATCTTGATAGCATGATCATAATATTCTTAAGGATACGAATCCAAGGTTAGAGATAGCATTAACATACCTTAAGATGAAGAAAACACCAAGACAATAGGTAGAATCCAACTACGGTTGCTTGTGTGCCAATCCAAGATGTATCTCTACTTCAATGATCAAATATAGTAATTTCCAATCTTCAATGACCAAGTATTAAGTAATCTAAAGGCGTAAAAGGTGGCTGGGAACTCTCTGGGGATGAAATATGTTGAAAGCCAAGTGAAAGAAACGAATGAAATGAAATGGGGTGCTGTCCCATTTATAACTTTCTAAGTATAAGCCTTTGCTCATAGCGTACGTTATCGTCTAAAATAGCTTACTGTCTTGTTCTGAACTCTATTACGTATGCTACACTTATCATGTTACGTACGTAACCAATACCATTAGCGTACGCTACATACTTACTTTAGCGTACGTTGATATCCGTTGACTTAAAAAGTGTCCAGGTTCATGCCGTGCTAATATGTAGAGATGTTAAACGGGCTAGCCCTAGCGGTTCCGGGCTAGCCCTAGCGGGCTTCGGGCTAAACGGTCTGGGCTAAAAAAGCCCGGATTTAAACGGGCTAGGAAATATTGGCCCTAACCCTAACCCTAACCCTAACGGGTTTCGGGCTAAACGGGCTAAACGGGCTAAATATTTAAAAAATCTATTTTTTATTTTTTTATAAGTAAAAAAAAATAACATTATATTTTATATATATATATATAGTAACAACTATACTATAATAAATATAACAAAAAATACACTTTTATGTATATATATATATATACACATTATATTAACAAATACAGTAATAATATATATTATATATAATATTAATATATATTATATATATATAATATTAATATAGTATATATATATATATATGTATATATATATATATATATCGGGCTTCGGGCTAGCCCTAACGGGCTTCGGGCTAAACGGTCCGGGCCAAAAAAGCCCGGATTTAAACGGGCTAGGAAATATCGGCCCTAACCCGGTTTTTTGGCGGGTTAAACGGGCCAGCCCTACGGGCCCGAGCCCGTTTAACATCTCTACTAATATGGTAGTATCTGGCCGAGCCCACCACCAGCTGGCACATGTGCTAGCCACCCTGCTCAATTATTGGCTATCTTACGTACGTTACGCTTCATTCATAGCGTATTATAACTTTGGCGGATAACGTACGTTAAGCTTCATTCTTAGCATACGTTATCACATACTTGCATGAGAAAATTTACATGTTGCTATAATCATGCACAAGGATACAAATACGAGAAATATCATACTTCGATTATTGATATCACAAATCCGAATAAGACAGAGCTCAATTACAGATGAAATACTCAATAATTAATCTGGATATTACATACTCTATTTCTAAAAAGGAGTTTCGTCCCGAAACTCAAGACGAAAATAACTCTGGATATTTGGACCTCATGTTATCTTCCGTTTCCCAAGTGGCTTCTTCCACTCCGTGGCATGAACACTGAACCTTAACCAAAGCGATCGGTTTGTTTCTCAATTGCTTAACTCGACTCTCGAGTATCCTGATCGGTCTCTCTTCAAACGTGCCATCCTGAGCGACTTCGATATCGCCGAAATCAATGACATGACTAGGATCTGGTATATACTTCTGTAACTGGGATACGTGGAATACATTATGAACATGGCTCAATGACGGCGGTAATGCCAACCTGTATGCCAACTCTCCAACTCTCTCAAGAATCTCGAATGGTCCGATATATCTCGGACTCAGCTTTCCTTTTCTCCCAAAACGAAAGATTTCCCGAGTAACAGAAACCTTTAAAAGCATGTGATCTCTAATACTGAACTCTAATGGGCGACGGCGCATGTCTGCGTAAGATTTATGTCGACTCTGGGCGGTCAACAGTCTTTCGCGAATCAAGGCTATCTTTTCTCGTGTCTGTACGATCAATTCCGGTTCCATCCCGATCAAGTCTGATGAATCGTCCCAACATAGGGGCGATCTGCATCTCCTCCCGTATAATGCCTCAAATGGTACCATCTTAATGGAAGCGTGCCAACTATTATTGTAGGTGAATTCAATCAATGGCAGATGAACTTCCTAATCAGTTGACCAATCTAAGGCACAAACCCTCAACATATCTTCCACCGTTTGAATAGTCCTCTCGGATTGTCCGTCTTTCTGCGGATGATAAGCTGTGCTGAAGGGTTCCCAAGGCTTTATGAACTGCTTTCCAAAAATGAGACACAAAGCGACCGTCTAGGTCAGAAATAATAGTCTTCGGCGTACCATGCAATCGGACTATCTCTGAAATAAATACTCGTGCCAACTTCTCGGGTCCCCAAGTGTCCTTAATGCCTAGAAAATGAGCTGATTTGGTTAAACGGTCAACTATCACCCAAATCATGTTCATCCCTGTTCTAGTCTTTGGCATATTAGTGATAAAGTCCATCGATATGTCCTCCCACTTCCATTCAGGAATCGGAAGCGGCTTCAACATTCCGGCAGGTCGTTGATGCTCGATCTTAACCTGCTGACAAGTCAAACATTTCGGGACATAATCTGCTACATCTTTCTTCATGTTGCCCCACCAGAAGTTCTGCTTCAGGTCCTTATACATTTTACTGTTGCCCGGGTGGATAGAATAGGGCGTCCTGTGAGCTTCCTTCATAATTGTCTGCTTCAGAACATCGACATTGGGAACGAAAAGTCGCTTCTGAAATTTCAAAACTCCATCATCATGAATTACGAATACTGAGGCCTTTACCTTGATCACTTCGTCACGTAACCGAATCATCAGAGGATCATCTACTTGCTTAGATTTGATTTCTTGGGTTAACGATGAAGTTATTTCCATCACACACAGTTGTCCTTGGACTCTTTGCAACCATACTTCAATTCCTTCGTGAATCAATTTCCGTTGAATGATGGGCTGGGAGTTCAGAGTCTCCAGCATCTGAATAGAAACAGGCTTACGGCTAAGTGCATCGGCCACTACATTCGCTTTGCCTGGATGATAAAGAATCTCTAAGTCGTAGTCCTTAATGAGTTCCAGCCATCTCCTTTGCCGCATGTTCAACTCCTTCTGACTGAAGATGTATTTGAGACTCCCGTACAAATAATGTCTCCAGATTTTCAAAGCAAAAACTACCGCTGCCAGCTCCTAGTCATGCATTGGGTAATTTACTTCATAAGGTTTCAGCTGTCGTGACGCATAGGCGATCACCTTCTCATTTTGCATCAATACACACCCGAGACCTTGGTTCGAAGCGTCACTGTAAACTATGAATCCTCCAGTTCCCTGTGGTAGTGCTAAAATTGGTTCCGTCATCAATCTCTTCTTCAATTCATCAAATCTAGTCTGGCACATCTCGTTCCACTCAAACTTTTGGGTTTTCTGCAGTAATCGAGTAAGTGGGCGAGTAATTTTGGAAAACCGTTCCACGAACCGATGATAATACCCAACAAGTCCTAAGAAACTCCGACTTCTTTCACGTTCTTAGAAGACTTCCAATCCATAACTACTTCGATTTTCTGGGGATCTACACGAACTTCTTCTGCTCATACCACATGACCAAGGAACATTACTTCCTTTAGCCAGAATTCACACTTAGAAAGCTTGGCGTATAATTGCTCCTTTCTCAAAAGGTCTAAAACGATCCGCAAATGATGTGCATGCTCTTCCGGGATCTTGGAATAAACCATAATATCATCAATAAATACGACCACGAATTTGTCTAAATACTCAATGAACACACGGTTAATCAATTGCATAAATACAGCAGGTGTGTTAGTGAGACCAAACGGCATCACTACAAACTCATAGTGTCCGTAACGAGTTCTGAACGCTGATTTTGGAACATCGGATTCCTTAATCCTCAACTGATGATATCCCGACCTCAGATCGATCTTGGAAAACACTATTGCTCCTTGCAGCTGGTTAAATAAATCATCAATCCGTGGAACGGATACTTGTTCTTAATCGTCATCTTGTTCAGTTCTCGATAGTCAATATACAATCAAAGCGATCCATCTTTATTTCGGACAAAAAGAACTGGTGCACCCCAGGGCGAAACGCTTGGCTGGATATAGCCTTTGTCCAGTAACTCTTCCAGTTGCTTCTTCAATTCGTACATCTCAGTAGGTGCCATACGATACAGTGCCTTAGAAATTGGTGTAGCTCCTGGTTCCAGTTCGATGGTGAATTCTACATCCCGTCATAGAGGTAGTCTAGGTAATTTGTCAGAAAAAACATCCGGAAATTCGTTCACAACAGGAATGGATGAGAGTTCTACTTTTCCGTCTTCTTTCTTCATTGCATAGCACCAGTATCCAGTACAGCCCTATTTCAACAATTTGACAGCTTTCATCGCCTTGATCATCTTTCTTGAGCTTTCTGGTCTCCATCCCTCAAACAGTATTTCGGAACCATCATCAGCTATCATTGAGATATTTCTCTCCCGGTAGTTTACAATAGCTCCATAACGGTTAAGTCAATCATCTCCGAGAATCAGGTCGCCTCCTTGCATTTCTATCACAATCAGATTTGAGGGCCAATCTCTGCCTCTAATTGATACAGGAAAATCTCTAGTTTCTAAGTTTCCTACAATCCTCTCTCCACTCGGTAAACCCACAACATAAGGCTCACAATTATGAAAACCAGAAATGTTCAAACGATTTACACAAGACAAAGATATAAATGAATGTGTAGCCCCTGTATCGAATAAAACGCTAACTGGCTGTGAAAGGATCTGAACAGTACCTGATGCGACAGTAGGATCCTGATGGTCTACCTTCCTCATCTCGTACAGGCGTGGAGGAATGGACCCAACACTCGATGTCCCCTTTCGGTCGAATTGTCCTCTGCCTCGTCCGCGACCAAAATTTTGGGGCAGCTGAACACTCTGATGCGTCTGCTGAATACTTGCTTCCTTCTGAGCTAGCTGTGATGTACGGGATCTAAAAGATTTTTCAACCTCTTCACAGAACACCGCACGATGTCCCTCTTGACTACAATCAAAACAAGTCACAGCAGGAAGGGGGCAATTTCGCCGATAGTGTCCCGTCTTACTACAGTTAAAGCACTTTCTTGTCACATCTATCGTGGCTGATACTGCTCCGAAGTTCTTTCCGCTCTTGGATGGGTGCGGAGGTTTCTTGAACGAATGAAAGGATGACTGGGCCTTGCGGGGCCCACTGCTCTTGTGCTCTGTGAAACTACCAGATACTTTCTGCTTCTTGGATTCTGCAAACTTTTCCATCGCTGCTTCTTTGATTTCATACGCCAATGCTTTATCCTGATATTGATGGAGCGTGGTACATTCGAAACCGGACATATACCTCTGAATCTCTGGTTTCATTCTCATATCAAAATGGATTATCATTTCTGCATCTGTTCTGACCAGATGTCGAACAAATGCCAGCTGCTGATTAATCGTCTTAATCGCTTGAGATACTGGCACATCCGAAGGCTGTGCGGAGAAAAACTCCCGAACTTTGGCTTCCCTCACCGGACGAGGGCAGTACTTAGCTTCCATCATCAATTAAATTCTCCCCAGTCCGCATCATGATCTATAGGTCGGATGGCTTCTCACCACTCGGACGCTTCCCCTATCAGAAAGTACTGAGTAATAGAGGCTCTCCGGTCGTCTGGGAAATTAATCCCAGCAAAAATTTTCTCCAGTTCTTTTAACCAATGATCCCACGTTGGTGTCTCAGAAAAGCTGTCGAATTTGGGTGGTTGCATCTTCGCCACCTCTTGCAGCCACCGGTTGCCTCGATTTCCCATGTCTGGGATACCTTGCTGTCTATCTCTCTGTTGTAATCCTACTGCCACCTGCATTCGGTCCACGACCTGGGCAAACTGAGTCATCTGGTTAACCACTTGGCGAAGGATTTCGGGAACAACATGTTCTGGTTCATTGTTAATAGATCTTTGTGGCTCGCCGGAGCTGTGGCTGGCCTGAGTAGAAGGCGAAGCTTCTCTTTCAGCATTCCTTCGTCTGCGTCCGCGACCGCGACCACGTCCACGTCCACCTATCAACATACTGTAAGCATAAATACTCAATATACAAGAAACAATATCGTTCTAATGTTCAAGTATAAAGAGGTATAACATGTAAAGGATGAGATAGAGTTTAGAAACTTACAACCACCGTTCGCACGAAGACGTAGGTAGTACAATGATGTTATTCACGGCCGGTTATCTTAAAAGACATATATGACCCCAATTTTAACCCAATGGCCAAGATATCCATAATCTTAGCTCTGATACCATATTCTGTAACACCCCCGATATATTCAGGAATATTACAGCGCCGTAAATCCTTTACATAAGAATTTACAAGGCTGAAGAAATGAAAAGACAATAACAGATACCAACATATGAAAGTAACTGAAAATAAAATACAACAGTTCTGGGCCAATACAGAAAATACAACATCCAAATGAAGAATATTAATACATCACCAAATCCATCATCACAAACGACGGCGTACTCGAGTACTTATTAAAAACAACACAAACAATAGACAATTGAACCCAGCCGGAACATCACTCTGCACCCTCGTCGTCATGCAGCTCCAGTGGTTGTTTCCCTGCTCTCCTGGATCCTGAACATAAACAAATGTTCACCCCTGAAGGGGTTAGCACAACGTTGCTAGTACAAGTACCACAACATATTATTCAACATCTCACGAAGAATAATAATAACATAAATGACAAAATACCAATGAGTCTCCTCCTACGAGAAACTCATAAATAACATACACAAATGATAATCACAACATGACACAACATACACATGGTAATTCCAATGACCCAACGTTCACTGTCTAGATCCCCCGATGATTCCGTCAAACCAACACGAGGTGGAAAAACCTGTTCGATGATCCAGCGCACGCTGGCATAGATCTACCGATGATCCCGTCGGACCAACATGAGGTAGACATACAACAACAACATATATGCACGACAATATGCATAACATCAATACGCAAAATAATTAAAGTACTTGCCTCAATTTGACGACAAGAATAACACTTCAATGAATATCAAAACACTCGAAGGTCATCCCTTCGATTAATCACATTGCAAAACTCGAACTTTTAAACAAAAGAAATATTATAGAGTCCATCATACATCGAATAACTAACCTACGAACATCTAACAATCCAAACTACGGCTGAAAGTTCACAAAACGTATCCTGCCTGGTCTGCGTAACGTACGTTACGTATCCAACGTAGCGTACGTTAAGGCTGCTTGATAGCGTATGTAAACTACAAAGTCTAACGTACGCTAACCATACATTGATAGTATCTTCTCTGATCAGTTAACTTACTCGTCTGATGATATAACGTACGTTACATACAAAACGTAGCGTATGCTAATTCTGCCCGCTAGCGTACGGAAGTTACAGGGCCTAGTGTACGCTAAACACATATATGACAGTTTCTCACTAAGCAGACGACTATCTCGTTTTGTGATAAAGCATACGAAATCCTCAGTGATTAACGTACGTCATCCTCATACATATCATGCTCATACAATTATGAATGATCTTACGGATTAGAACATCTTCGAATTCAAGGATATGTATATCATCATGATGTCATACTCCAATCTCGATTACAAATTCTCATTCATAATTCGGAAGGCCTATGGTTGATATCAATATCTTATATCATTCAAACTATCATCTTGAAGATTGTTTAACAATCCAACTTTACAAGATACAACAAATCCTTCCATGATCAACCTCCTATGTTCATCTAACAACAATGATATTAATACCAAGTCCGTGATTACTACAAAGACACCTTCCAAATTTGGATTATCAATCTCAGAAAACTTCCTTTATTTGTTCATCATAACAAGATTCAAATTATGATGCTCTTAATCGAGGTACTTAAAGCATAATCATTCATAGATATGATGTTGGTTGAATAAATCATCCATGGAACTTAATATCTTGATAGCATGATCATAATATTCTTAAGGATACGAATCCAAGGTTGGAGATAGCATTAACATATCTTAAGATGAAGAAAATACCAAGACAATAGGTGGAATCCAACTCTGGTTGCTTGTGTGCCAATCCAAGATGTATCTCTACTTCAATGATCAAGTATAGTAATCTCTCCAAGATGTATCTCTACTTCAATGATCAAGTATAGTAATCTCCAATCTTCAATGACCAAATATTAAGTAATCTAAAGGTGCAAAAGGTGGCTGGGAACTCTCTGGGGATAAAATATGCTGAAAGCCAAGTGAAAGAAACGAATGAAATGAAATGGGGTGCTGTCCCATTTATAACTTTCTGAGCATAACGTACACTAGCCTTTGCTCATAGCGTACTTTATCGTCCAAAATAGCTTACTGTCTTGTTCTGAACTCTACTATGTACACTACACTTATCATGTTACGTACGTAACCAATACCATTAGCGTACGCTACATACTTACTTTAGCATACGTTAATATCCATTGACTTAAAAAGTGTCCAGGTTCATGCCGTGCGAATCTGGTAGTATCTGGCCGAGCCCACCACCAGTTGGCTCATGTGCTAGCCGCCCTGCTCAATTATTGGCTGTCTTACGTACGCTACGTTTCATTCGTAGCGTACGCTAACTTTGGCGGATAACGTACGTTAAGCTTCCTTCTTAGCGTACGTTATCACGTACTTGCATGAGAAAATTTACATGTTGCTATAATCATGCACAAGGATACAAATACGAGAAATATCATACTTTGATTATTGATATCACAAATCCGAATAATACAGGGCTCAATTACAGATGAAATACTCAATAATTAATACGGATATTACATTAGCGGCATCTTTGTCGAGAAGATACTGAGCGACCGACACCTTACATTCTTCTGGACAATCAACCTCCTCGAATATCTTTCCCAACTGGAAAAGCCAACCTTTCCAGCCCAATGCATCTACAGCACCAGCGAAACGAGGGGGATTCATACGAACCACTTCTCGAAGCCACTGATTTGCACTAATGTTCTGGATCACATCTGTATTACGTTGAACTGCTTAGGTCAACTGAGTCATCTGTGCAGCTACCTGCTGTAAAATAGTAGCAATACCTATACCAACACCATCACCGACAGCATGATCATGACCACGCGTCTGGTCGCCACAACCACGACCTCTACCCCTCGGCATACTGAATAAGTAACCACTCAGCATAACAGAAAATCATAACACATAACACATACAACGATTACTATCGTAAGGCAACATACATATGAAAATCACAGCAACGACGGTATCGGTCGGCGATTTCAACGGCTCGAACGATAACCAACACATAATTACAAAACATAAATGAACAATCACATATGTACACAATCATACAAACCTAAGCTCTAACAGCTCGCACATGTGCGATAACACGCAAATCACCACGAAGCGACAAATATTTAATACCAACATCGCACCTCTCACAGAGGGCTAGCACAACGAATGTATGGCGAACGACTCAACGCTCACACCACAAACTCAATCACAACTCAGAGGGCTAACACCCTAACGACAATGCTAACATCATACACATATTCCCTGACCGCAAACAGGAAATGATAGGTTTTAAATACGAAAACCACATTTTTGAAAATAATTTGGAAACACCAGTTGATTTTAAGTATCACATTTCGAAAATAAAAATACTACAAACAACGTCATCAAGACTTTGAAAAACTGTCCTGCGTTTGATAAAAATGAGGACATCTTTCTTTCAGTAAAAAAACTTTCAGAATTATTCGACCTTCGGGTCTAAGCAAATGCATTTCTAAATTACTGAGAATATCTCAAAATATTTTGGTCCTCGAAGTAGAAGAATTTTGAAACATATAGTTGCACTAGTAGGCACCTTGAAAATACCACGAGGAAATAATCCATTTTAAAAGTAAGTCTCGAAATTTATTTTCTAAGATACTCAAGACTTTAAAAAATCCATTAAGGCAGAATTCCCCGAAACTCACACGTTACAAAGTATACGTTAAGCCTCTGCTCGCACGTATCGACATTCTTACACATCTCATAGTATATGCATCAAATTGTTTCAAAATCGAGACATGTCTTTTTCTGGAAAACAAACAATCAATAATCAATTTGCCTATGACTGGGGCTAAACCACTGGTCCCATCTACAGTTATAAATCAAAATCACGCACATGCATCGCCTAGGACCGGGGCTAAACCACTGGTACCATCCGAGGCCTCTATGGACCCTCCCGGACTGGCTAGCCAACAAGCTCGTGAATCAGGAGCGAAATCACATATTCCTCTGAGGCTCCGTCGGACCCTCTCGGAGTGAGAAAATCACACACATATAAATTACCATTCCATGTTGAGCATAAAGGTTTCACAAGAATACTTTCAATACGAGCAACTCATTTTGGAAATTATTAGCAGTGGACAAAATCAACAGTAAAAAATACATTACCAGCGACACCGCTCCTCATATAAACAAAATATGAAAGTCAAATAAACACATATCACGAAATCAAAATCTACATAAAGATTCCATCACTTAACAATTAATCATACAAGTGGCTCGTGTCACACGAGGCACAACCCAAAGAAGGGAGACTTACATCCAAAGGTCGCACGAAGATGATGATCGCCCCACGATACTAATCACGACCAACGAACTCAGACAACGCATCGCGACACGACTCAAACAGACACTGTCCAGATGAAACACGACTCAACAATTCCAAACTTAACCCGACAGCCTAGGTTTCCACAACCTAGTCTCCGATACCATTTATATAATACCCCCAATTCTCTCAGGGATATTACACGTCGTAGACCCTTTCCTCAAGGATCTACCAGGCTGGTTACTAAAATCAAACATCTCGCCTTCAAGGCTAACTGACGACCCAGTAGACCGATTAAGTCTTTCAATTTATAAATACAACTCAATCTCAATACATACCCACGCAGGGGTCAAAATACAACACGCTCCCATACAACGAGGATAATACTGCAGCGGAAATAACTACAATTAAACCAACACAACATCGTACAGGTCCTCATGTGATTAGTATCGATCATCATTCATCATCCTTCATGCCAACCCAGTGTTATGCTTGTTAGGCGCATTTTTATGCGCTTTTATATCATTATTTTATGTCCATCTTGAGCCTAATTCAGCATAAATGAGCTTTTAAAGCACTATTCTTGTATGTTTTGTAGGAAATCGGAGTCTGAAAGCTAAAACGATGAAAAACGGGCGAAAAAGGAAGTTTTTGGTCATGAGCCGCGGCACAAACCAAGTGAGCCGCGGCACACGAAGACAACCAGCGAGCGCTGAGCACATTGTACTGTGAGCCGCGGCACAGCCTAAGTGAGTCGTGGCCCAGGAGGAAAATGCGCCCAGGTATGGGCGCTGGGCGTTAAGGGGCCGCGGCACAGATTAAGTGAGCCGCGGCCCACCGGGCGGTTTTGCTGAATACTCCGCGTTTCTGGGCCGCTTTGGAGCCTGTTCTCGACCTAATCATACGGACGCGTTTTGGAGGCTTAGTACTGATATAAATAAGCATTGAAGGGCTGAAGAAAAGGAGGGGGAATCGATTAGGAGGAATTCGGAGGTGGATCGATAGCTAGGGGGATCGATCAGAAGGAATTCGGAGGTGGATTAGAGCGAGGGCGAAGAACACAATGAGGAGATTTGTGGGCGACGACAAGACCACGGATCCCTACGGTTTTTCTGCATCTTAGTTCCTAGATCTATTCGAGTAGGATTTTGATTGTAGCTGATTTCATGACGGTTTGAGTATTTATTATTATTTCGATTTACTCGTTATTCTATTGACTTGGATTCTTCTTACTGTTCTTAATGCTTTTTAATTGTCTGGCCAACAGTTCATTTGTTTTGAATGTCTTTATAGATTCGGGAGATGAAATTTAGGCATAGTTCTTGTGAGACGAATCATAATTCTCGTGAGATAGGGATATACTCATGGAATTGTGAAGCCTTTATTGTGGGAATTCTTGAACTGTTTTAGCTATTAATTATCTAATTCGAATAGGGATATATCGAGTTAATAATTCGTAGTATTTTCTATCGACCTTGGGAAAGGCTTTAGAATAATTTAGGAATTCCTGGCTTACAATCAATTGAATAAAAGTGAATTGAATTGAATAAATATCATTCCTGATTGGTTGAGGTGAAAATCATAATCCTACACCCTTATTAGCATTGTTATTATTATTAGTACTATTATTTATTTTTAGCAATTAGTTTAGGTATAAATTCCATATAATTGCTCTTCAAATAAAATTGTGAGTTGACTATATTTTGGTACTTAGTGAAATCAGTCCTCGAGGGAACGATACTTTACTTATCACTTTATTACTTGTTGACACCGTGCACTTGCGGCATATTGTGAGGGATTTTCCCACAACAAGTTTTTGGCGCCGTTACCGATGATGGGAAGCCTAGTAACCGGGGGTATTCGCGTGACCCGTTGTTTACTCTCGCGTAAAACAGCGACCTTGAATCGGACATGCGGGAATTGCTATTCGAGTTTTATCTCCGTTGTAGAGGGGGGCTTAGTAACTAGAAGCATCCATGTGCCCCATGAGTGTTTTTTACGTCAAACGGTTCCCCGATACATGAGAATGGAAATCCACCCTAGGATCATCCCGATGAAATATCCCGAGAGCCGAAACCTAGTGGTTAACTCGAAATCATATTATTGATCATACATAAGGGAATGCTGTCCTAGGAGTAATTTTGATAATGAAACTCTTGAATTTTGCCACTAGACTGTGGGACTGGGCGAATTGGCTTGTTTAATCTAACCCTTCATATTGACGGTCGGTTAAATTCACGCTTGTTAATCTTTGAGCTTGATTTTCTTCATGAACGATTGATTAGGATTGAAATTGGTTACTTAGTGGAATCAGTGTCCTGGATGTGACTCGCTATTATGATCCTTGTACTATTCTTTGAGATTTTCAGGGTAATATTGATTAAGCTGAGCACTATGGACTTGCATGATTATTCATGATACATTTTGTTTAAAATTGATAACTTTTGCTTGAGGACAAGCAAAGGCTCAAGTTTGGGGGTATTTGTTAGGCGCATTTTTATGCGCTTTTATATCATTATTTTATGTCCATCTTGAGCCTAATTCAGCATAAATGAGCTTTTAAAGCACTATTCTTGTATGTTTTGTAGGAAATCGGAGTCCGGAAGCCAAAACGATGAAAAACGGGCGAAAAAAGCAGTTTTTGGTCATGAGCCGCGGTACAAACCAAGTGAGACGCGGCACACGAAGACAACGGCCGGCCGAGCACATCAGATCTTGAGCCGCGGCACAACCTAAGTGAGCCGCGGCCCAGGAGGAAAAATGCGCCCAGGTATGGGCGCTGGGCGTTAAGGGGCCGCGGCACAGATTAAGTGAGCCGCGGCCCACCGGGCGGTTTTGCTGAATACTCCGCGTTTCTGGGCCGTTTTGGAGCCTGTTCTCGACCTAATCACACGGACGCGTTTTGGAGGCTTAGGACTGATATAAATAAGCATTAAAGGGCTGAAGAAAAGGAGGGGGATCGATTAGGAGGAATTCGGAGGTGGATCGATAGCTAGGGGGATCGATCAGAAGGAATTCGGAGGTGGATTAGAGCGAGGGCGAAGAACACAAGGAGGAGATTTGTGGGCGACAACAAGACCACGGATCCCTACGGTTTTTCTGCATCTTAGTTCCTAGATCTATTCGAGTAGGATTTTGATTGTAGCTGATTTCATGACGGTTTGAGTATTTATTATTATTTCGATTTACTCGTTATTCTATTGACTTGGATTCTTCTTACTGTTCTTAATGCTTTTTAATTGTCTGGCCAACAGTTAATTTATTTTGAATGTCTTTATGAATTCGGGAGATGAAATTTAGGCATAGTTCTTGTGAGACGAATCATAATTTTCGTGAGATAGGGATATACTCATGGAATTGTGAAGCCTTTATTGTGGGAATTCTTGAACTGTTTTAGCTATTAATTATCTAATTCGAATAGGAATATATCGATTTAATAATTCGTAGTATTTTCTATCGACCTTGGGAAAGGCTTTAGAATAATTTAGGAATTCGTGGCTTACAATCAATTGAATAAAAGTGAATTGAATTGAATAAATATCATTCCTGATTGGTTGAGGTGAAAATCATAATCCTACACCCTTATTAGCATTGTTATTATTATTAGTACTATTATTTATTTTTAGCAATTAGTTTAGGTATAAATTCCATATAATTGCTCTTCAAATAAAATCCTGAGTTGACTATATTTTGGTACTTAGTGAAATCAGTCCTCGAGGGAACGATACTTTACTTATCACTTTATTACTTGTTGACACCGTGCACTTGCGGCATATTGTGAGGGATTTTCCCACAACAATGCTCCCCAAGACCCTGCACGTACCTGAATGCAATACAGACATCCACCCCCCGTTTCTCGGGGGTTAGCAAAATTCTACTATTTTGCTAGTGCAAGTACAAAGTACAAATTCAAGTCATACAAGTCATATTCCAAGAATAATAATAATTAGGAATCCTCAAAGATTCAAACATAATGAAAGATACTTCCCGAGATAAAGAGTTTGAGTAAAACTTTCCAAATTCGAAAGATCACAATTCAAGAGAACAATTCATAAAATATTTTAAAATGTCCTCAGGAGTTTTAACAGAAACCGTTTAGGATTATCGAATCCTTCTCTTTTCAAAAACAAAAAAAAAGGGTCAGAGCCCAAAGATTTGCTTTCTCAAATAAAACCAACAATAATTCACAGGGAACAATCCACACCACATGTCCTCGACGGACATAAAATCAACAAAAATAACCACCCAAGATACGAAATCTCGGTAATACGTCCAAGGCACTCGACCTGGCGAAACACATCCAAAATCATATCCATGACACCGTGATCACATGCCACGCCATCTCACGGTTGAATCAATCACTTGTTGCATCCTGACCACATGATCACAAGTCATGTATCACTGTAGGTTTTCTTAGGATCTCACGGTTGGATCAATCACTTGTTTCAACCCGACCACATGATCACAAGCCATGTGTCATCTTAGTTTTCTTAGGCTCTCACGGTTGGATTAATCACTTGTTGCATCCTGACCACATGATCACAAGCCATGTATCACCGTAGACCTTGCCTATGTCCACACATTCACACACATAACACAGTACACCAAGGATATCCCAAAAATTCACCCGGAGACAACAAACACTTAGCACGACACAAACGTCAAATCACAACGCACTGAAGTGAGGTAACATACTTATATATGCATTATCAAATCACAACTTCAACACCAATCATATTCATTGGATTCACTTAATCATTTACAAACACACCATTCACAAATGCACACGCGTTTTGAAAGTGAGCCTTTAACGAGGTTTAAGCGAATCTTTTGAAATTTCATTTCAAACAACCAAACATACACACTTAGACGATCACCGATCATCATATCCACAGAGAATTGTATGAACAAGGTACTTGCCTCGAATAATCGATACCGAACACTCCGACGAACACGATTCAACCGGGAATCCTGGGAAACCTATAATCCTTCGGAGAAAACAATGAAAACATGATTACGACGAGTATAACGACCGGAGACAATGCGAAACACACCCAAGAATCAAAGGAAAACCCGTTGTGTCATTTAATCGGACATTAAATGCTCAAGCCTCCCTTAGAACACAAAAATCATGATTGGGCTCAAATAAATTTGAGATACGGATATACAATCCGTAGAATACGATTAATAATACTCAAGAATATCAACCGATTCATCAAAATCGGACGAACAACGAAATCAAGAAGGAAATCCCGAAAGTCAACCCTAAGAGATTTGAGAAGTTACCTTCGATCTGGACAAACTCGAGTGGAGGATGATGATAGATACGAATCAAGCTTCCCAAAATAATGCACGACGATACCTCCGATCACCACCCTTGAGTCCCAACCGAAAACCGCGTAAGAAGAAGGAGAAAGGGGAAAAATGGCAACGAAACCCGTCGCCCAACCTATATATAGCCGAGCATGTTACGGCCGTAATCGGCAGGGCCTTACGGCCGTAACCGACCATGCCTTACGGTCGAAACTCGACCATTCCGACAGTCCGGTTAGACGTTCGACGACGTCTCGGTTACACTAACGCACCATTTATGATTCCGATAATCCGAAGATTGGAAAGAACATGAATATGAAACAAATGCCCAACACTCTAGGAAAATTACAAAATGGCCCAAATGCCCGAAACATCACTATACGACAACGGATAACCAAACCGAAGCTCACAACATGTACAACAACGTTAAATAAACTTACCGGAAACACGAAACAACAGTTTCGAACGAGATTCGCAAGAATCGAACTTAAGTGCGAAAAAGTCTCTAAGAAGCACAAAATGAAAACACCGAAAAACTCGGATGTAACAAAAGTGCAGAATTAATCATTCTCAGAATGACGAAATGGTCGCAAGCGAGCCGTTAAAACGGACTCCTGCCAAAAAAAAAAATTTACCGAAAATCAAAATTGCGGATATTACATTTATACTTTGCACATTAACTCATTTAATCGCATTTGTGGGCATTCATACCATATGAATAAACATTCATAACCTAGTTGCTACCAACATGCAGTTCATGGACCGTTCCTAGAACAAAAAATATCATATCTAATTGCATGTCTTGAGTCTTGAATCTTCGTCTTCTCGAACGGATCTTCCTCCGGTCTTCATCATTACATATAAATTTTACATTAAAAAATTGCATCCTATTATACAAATTTTTCTAGAAAAATAAATAGGCTCACAACGGCCTTTACAATCGAATCAAATAAAACAAACGATTCAAAACTAGGTCCATGAACTACATCAATTTTATATTAAATAATAAATTTAATATATTGACCCACCAATATATAAAATTAATTATTTAATAAAATTAATTCAATCAATTCACAAACATGGTAATTTTAATTCGTTCGTATGATCCAGATGATTTCAAATATTTGACATTAATTAATTTCCTCAAAATAAAAATACTAAGTATTTTATTTTGGTCAGATTAAATCTAATTTAAATAACTGAAAATCAATATATCGAAACATAAAATAAAACAGAGTCAAACAAAAAAACTCCCGGAGCCCGACCCGTAGCCCGGAAGCCCCTGCCGGGCCATGGCCGAGAGGAGCAGTCCTCTCGGCCGCTGCATGCCGAGCGCAAACAGCCTTCTGACGGGCGCTGCCAAACAGCTTTCCGCTAGCCCCCGGCTGCCGGTCCGGTGATAATTCCGGCTTGTTTTTCGGCTCGATTCTAAAAATTATATTTTTTTAATTTTAATATCATATAAATCAGTTTTAATATATAAAATTTAAATTTATATAGTAACATAAAATCATGAAAAATAAATTTTCGACAAACAAATAAACATCAACGAATTAAACGGTTATGATTCCAAATCACAAAATATTTAATCAAAGATTCCAAATGCTAAATATTATATATATACGGTCGCAAGACCTCGCCCCGATACCACTGTTAGGATTCTGTGCCTAAATCGAAGGCAGAGCGGAAATAAAAAATAAAAAATAAACCGAACCCCGAAAGAGGACCGATCATGCAACGTATATGCGAATATAAATAGACAAGAGTAAAGCAATGAAATCATACCCTTGTACTCTCTTGATTAAACGTTGATGAAAATATTGCCACAATCCGAATTTTGCAAGCCTTCTTGAAAATCCCGAGCACCGAAAGTACCGTACCTCTACTTATCCCCGTCGGAAGATGTCCGAAAAGATTCTATATTTTCTTGTTCTCTTAGAACACGGCTAGAAGAATATATATATATATATATATATATATATATATATATATATATATATATGAGTTAATTACATAAATCGTCCTTGTGGTTTGTCGGGTTTCACAGGTTTAGTCCTTATACTTTTTTTTCACCGGGTCATGTCCTTGTGGTTTTTGATCGTTACGGGTTTAGTCCTTGTGGTTTGTCGGGTTTCACATGTTTAGTCCCTATACTTTTTTTCAGATGTTCATGTCCTTGTGGTTTTTGATCCGTTACGAGTTTAGTCCTTGTGGTTTGTCGGGTTTCACATGTTTAGTCCCTATAATGCTCAAATACTTCCAGAGTTTACACATACGGTCGACATTCGAATGGTGGACGTAAAACAAAGGGTCATACCCCGCGGAGTAGAAGTTATCCATGTCCTCATTATTAGGTAGGGGTGGGCACAACAAATCAAAATCCCGATCTCGTCCCAAAATTACCCGGGATGGGACGGGATACAAAATTAAAAATACTAGGCCCGTCCCGTCCCGTCCCATTAGAGTAACTACGGGACGGGACACGGGATAAAAAATCTGAGGCCCATAAGGCCCGTCCCGTCCCGCTTAGTTTTTATTTATTTTTTTAAAACCATATATTTTTATTATTTGTAACCCTTTTTTAATTAATCTTAACAATAAACTATTTTTATTTTTTACTATCTGTATATTATAATTATACACAAACCTAATCAACTCATATAAAGTTAGTAACTCATGTTTTTTTCCAAAAAAAAATGGATATGTTGTATTCAATATTAATAATTGATATTTTAAAAGTTTAATTTAGGCTATTAAATTAGTTTGTTGGATATTTTTCCCAAATTTAGATGTATAGAATGATAGGTTTTCTTACTTTTTTCTAATTTATATTATGAATTTTTTTATGCGGGACTAAACCCGTCCCGTCCCGTTCTGTCCCGTCCCAACCGGGATAAGGCCCGCGCGGGATGAAATTATGAAATCATCAATCTCGTCCCGTACCGTCCCGCTTGTTATTACACGGGACGAGATGTGGGATGACCCCAGGCCCGTCCCATCCCGTCCCATGCCCACCCCTATTATTAGGATTTGGCGAGTCACCAACCCATCTTTGCACAGCGGTGTGAGTCCAGCTTCGACCGATCCAATCGATTTGGCACCATTTGCAACAGGCGCATCCCCAACTACGTATGCTTCATGGGTTTTTGTAACAACCATCCGCCATATAAGATATGATAAGATAGATAAAACTTTACCAATCAAACATGTGCTTATTTTCAGTAATTCAAGCCTTTAATATCAATTCGGAGGTGTGGCAAGCTAAAGAAATGTATGTGTTATTTATAGGCCCCATTCAATGTAACTTATGAATGATTGTAATTAACTATCCTCAATTAATAAGGAAATGAAACTGTTAACCTATCATGTCCCAATCGTTTGGTTATTTGTGTTTTATGGTCTTTTGGTTTTCTTGTATTGATGGTTGTGTATTATATTCGAATGTTAAAGATAATGAGTTGAAGATTTAAGAGTCCATAATAATTAAGACATAAAAATTAGAGTCATTAAGGCCCCACAATAAATTTAAGGACTCGATCTTTATATCTATAAGATAATCATAAAATAAAGAACTAATTACAACGTACTCAAATAATAATAATAATAATAATAATAATAATAATAATAAAATGAGAAGACGAAAATATCCTTCAAATTAACGATCAACTAACAGAATTATTGGTCAAAGAAGTAAACTCGTAACGGATCAATAACCACAAGGACATGACCCGCTGAAAAAAAAGTATAGGGACTAAACCTGTGAAACCCGACAAACCACAAGGACTAAACCCGTAACGGATCAAAAATCACAAGGACATGACCCGCTGAAAAAAAAGTATAAGCACTAAACATGTGAAACCCGACAAACCACAAGGACGAATTATGTAATTAACTCTCTCTCTATATATATATAGCTTTGTTATAATTTTACAAACACTGCAAGTGACGTAAAATATTTTTCTCTTAATTTTTCGATTCAATTTTTCTCTTAAAAATGATGAAGAAAATAAAATGAACAAACTGAAACTCTCTCTATCTCTTACTTGAGGTTGCCGTATGTACACCATAATGGGAAGATGATAAAGTGCTTTTTATCTTCAAAGTCTCCTACCTAAGTTACAAAAGATATGCTTTAAATCATACACCATGTGTATAATTCTCTTCCCCACATTATCTTATCATAATTAACAAAAAATCAAAACATTATGAAAACAATGAGGGGGACCTACATCGAATAATGGAAGAGTTGGTTTGTTATGATTCGTGAAATGGACCGTCGTGTGTCTAGTCCGATAGATACACCTCGGTACGTCTCAAAATAAATTAATAACAATTAATTAGTCTAATTAATTAATTATATTAAAATATTATTTCTCCAAAAAAAAATTATTTATGAATTAAATTAATTACCGAGTAATTTATTTAATTCACCGGACCGATTTAATTTATCTAATAAATTAAATCAGACATTCAATGTCTAAATTTCATTATGAGATAATAAGCTCAAATTTATCCGACGTCTCCCTAATGCGCGACTCAGTGGGTCCGTCTCAGTAAGCAATGAGAGAAACCATTAACCTAGCCAGCGTGGCAACCTATACTGTATCCTTACTGAGAACAAATGATAGGGGATCATTCAACAACCATTATATCGTGAATACCAATATACGTATAAACCCTTCTTTCATATGTCCCGATCAAGTTATAGGTTCACAGTTAGTCAAACCTTATCTGCACTTGATGCTAGGCCTGAGTTATTGCAAACAAAGATCACCGAGCCTCATGTATCTAATACAACTAGCTCCAATGCTTTGGCCAAAGACTTATGACCTCATCTGCCAAAAATTGCATAGGACGTATACCTGTTCAGTTACAAGAGAAAGAACTCTATCTTAGTATTTAGTAGAACGTGCTACTTGCCCGTCAAGATGCATGTCGAGGTTAACCCTCACCCTCCGATTTTCTGGGTCGAATTACTCTAATGAATCTTAACATCACAATCACATCCCTACTAAATCCTCAAGTCGAAGGTTCACGAATACTTATCACGACCTTTCGATTCCGTCATTGACTGTCCCAGAGTGAAATTCGTGTGACGAATCGAGGGTGAGTCAGTTAGAGTATACTAATCCATTAGCGTACCTACAACTTATGCTCCCACTAACCATTAGTGACAACAAGAACTCTCCAAGTCAAATATCATGTCATACAAGTCTTCACATAAACCTAACACCAAGTCAAGTTTCATCGACTTGCAAATGATTAAGTATTTGAGCCATGAACTTTTTCAGTGCCGATAAGGAGTGGAATGTTTGCTCTCAGATACATGAACTAGTTTATATATATAATTTACGAATCAGGAATACCAGTGACTTCCAGTAAATAAAGAAACAACCAATTGCCTTTTTATAAGTATTTACATAATTACAAGTACAATGCCCCCACTCATCAATCATCTGAGTAGCATTCGAGGGCATATCCCTAACAGTTTTGATCCTTATTGGATTTTTGGTCATTATTGTGTTTCGTTGTCACTTCTGTTATCGTGGCATTATGGAGTTATACTGGCGTGCTGGTTGGTAATATGTAGGATATTGAGTCGGCCATATATAGTTACGTGTAATATTTCACATTAGAGTTTGCACACGGGAGAGGACCATGACATGATTAAGTACATGATCACACGTATGTTATCAAGATTCCGCACACGTTGTTGATATGTGCACGGACACATTTTCATCCAAGGCATAGTGTGACGTCCATATTTTGATAATTTGTCGATTCGTACAGAATGTCTGATTGTGTATGTTTGACACTATGATATTGTTTTGTCGATTCACATAGCATGTGTGATTTCATATGTTCAACGGTTCGACATTTGATTTTGTTGGTTCATACAACATATGTGGTTGCATATGCTCAGCAGTTTGAGATTTACTATCTTGTGTAACTGACCCTATGTTTGGGAGGAAAATATATTTTTATCGTATTTTATGTCGAGGGAAGACAAACACATGATGAGCATGGTGACGACGAAGGATCTCAATGATACCAGTTAGGGACCCCAGTCTTCTTGATTTTAGTTGCACCGATTATGCTAGTCGTGTATTTATTCTATTACATCGTACTCATGTGTATTTTGTACTGTCTGGTATATCCATCTTCATACGGAATATACTTGTATTTTGATGATCTTAGATTGGTCGGCAAATGTTAGTGAGCGTATTGTATAAACTCCACATGTGAGTATTTCTTTGTCATAATGTAGTTTGGTACTTCATTTATGATGATTATTATATTGTTAATAAAGGAAGATAGAATTAAGGCTACATTTTTTAGTCGCACGTCACTAGATGATTAGTCCAAGCAACAAAAACGTAGGCTGTTCATTATGATGTGAGGGTGGAGATTTTTTTATTTTAGTAATGTGTGCTCGATCATTAGTTTCTTAGCTTAGATTGTGGACCCTGTATGTGCCCTGATAAGTGATGGGAAGTTGGCAATGCACACCACTTTCAACATTGACATGAGGTAAAAATTGTGGATCACACCTAGACGTACCTGGGCTTTCAGGCCCGTCGGTTTTGGCCCTAAACCGGCCCTAAGTCAACGGTTTTAGCCCGGAACCGTCGGTCAACGGGCCCGAACCGGACCGGGACCGAAAAGCTAGGGCCGGGCTAGGGTCGGGGGAATTGGAACCGCGGACCAGTTCGAGCCCGCGGTCCTAAAAGGCCCGTCGGTTTGCATCGGCCCGGCTGGCCGACCGACGGGCCTAACGGCTAATTCGAAAAAAATGGCAAAGTTGAGTGATCACGCCAATTGCCAACGGCTATGTCCTTTTAGCCGTTGGCACCCCCTTCCCCACCCCCAAACTTCCCCATTAATCCCCATTTTCCCTACCCATCCCCACTATAAATACTACATCTTCCTAACTCAAAATTCACCAATAATCACACTCTAATTCTCTCTAAAAATTCAATCTCTACTCTCTCTACTATACTCTCTATTTACTATCTCTATGTCTACCTCAAAGAATAACACTAACAAGAGGCAAGGGCAAGGCCATTGAACTTGGCGTGAAGTGGAGGAGGAAATTTTCAACATCAAACTCAAAGGCCTAGAAGGGCCGATTTGGCGGAGGAAATTTCTAGACAAGTCGCGAACGAATTCAAGCCGAAGAAGATGCCCGATTTGAAGAAATGGTTCATACGATGGAGAGCACGGATACGAATTTCGTGGCTCAACAAATGATGATGAACATGAAGAGGACGAAGAGCACGAAGAAGACGAACAAAACCAACCTCCTCCTCCGCCAACAAGTAAGCCTAAGCCTCTCAAGTCCGAAATCTTCGTTAAACATTTTAAAAGAGAATTGGCTCCTATCAACGAAGGAGAACCTCCTTTATCCGATGGTCGAAAGAGATTCATTGCTTATTGCAACTATTGCACAAAGCACTACAAATGGATCGAGAAGGGAGGCTACGGAACACTACAAAGGCACATGGAGGGGTTTCATCCATTCGAGTATGGAATATCTACTACTCAAACGCAAATTCGAGGTACTACTAGTTCAAATTCGCGACGGGTATGTCTTCTTCCGCTTTATTTAAATTTGAAAAAATCGATATGAAGATGCTTGTGCTAGATATTGTGCCATGGAAAAACAACCTTTTAATTATGCGGATAGAATAACGTATGAAGCTTCTTATAAAGATGGTTTGGGGCCTAATGTTAGCAAGGTAGCTAGAACTCAAATGCTTAAGAGAATTAGGAGACAATGCTTTGACAAAAACAAGATTTAATGAAATATTTAGTTCGTTTGTCTCAAAAAGTTTCTATTTGTGCCGATGTTTGGACCGATGCTTATAATAAAAATAGTTACATGGGAATTACTTGTCATTGGATTGATGCAAAATGGATTATGCAAAAACGTTTGATTACCTTTAGGGAGTTTGAAGAGCCTCACACGGCTCAAAATATTGCTTTAATTATTATTACGGTTTTAAATGAGTATTGTTTGGTTAACAAGGTATTTTCCGTTGGTTTTGATAATGCATCGGCGAACACCGCTAGTATTCCTAACTTGTTGAAGCATGTGCACCATCATTTGAAGGAAAATATTTTCATTCTAGATGCATTTGTCATATTTTAAATTTATGTGTTCAAGATGCGCTTAGTATTTTTCAAGATTCCGTTGTTCCTATTAAAAATGCCGTTAAGTATTTGCACAAATCAAAACATTGGGGAAAAAATGGCAAAAATATTGTCGTGCAAAGGGTATTGTTTATACTTGTTTCAAATTAGATGTATCTCATCGTTGGAACTCTACTTATGAGATGATTAATAGTACACTAGAGTATAAGAGTTATTTATGCGATTTTTTAGGAAAGAGTTCTCAAACATGCAATTAGTTCTTAATGAGAGTCATTGGGATTCATGTATGGATTTGTATCGTTTGTTAAAAGTTTTTCATAATGCTACTAAACAATTATCGGGTGTTTATTATTGTACTTCCGTTAAAGTGTTGGAACATTGCATGTATATTGCCTTGTCTTTTAAGAGTTGTTTTAGTAGGCCAAACATGCAAGGTGTGATTTATTTTATGGTTCAAAAATGGCTCAAGTATTTTAGGGAGATTCCTATGGTTTTCTTACTTGCTAAGTGCTTAGATCCTAAATGGAAGTATGATGGTGTTTGTCAAATGCTTGGTATTTATTATGATGCTTTTGCTCAAATGGACTTGAGTGATGTTGTAATTGATGGTGAAGGGGTCTTCTTTGATCTTCCTTCCGTGCCACAAATCAAGATAGATCTTGATAGGTGTTTGAGATCTATTTTTCAAGAATATAGATTAAAACATGGTAGTGAGTTTCCTTCTTCTACAATGCCTTCATCTATGATGCCTTCATGTGATTTTCCTTTTGAGATGAATGAAAGTGATCCTTTAGTTCAACAAATGCATGGAATGATGCAAAATAGAAGCAATGAACTTCCAATGGGGCAAGGTAATAGTGAATTAGATATGTTCTTGCAAACTCGTTTTGTATTTGGTGTTGAAGATAGTGGTCGTCGATCGATGTGTTTAAGTGGTGTTCGAAGAGAGAGGAGTACCCAATACTCTCCATCATTTCAAAGGAGTTATTTGCCGTCCGGCATCCACCGTGTCCGTAGAACAAGCCTTTAGCATCGGAGGACTTATGCTAGATCAAAGAAGATCAAGGATGAAGCCGGCGAACATTGAAGCTACCATGTTGCTCGACGATTGGTGTAGGGCCGACCTTAGAGCTCAAGAACCGGAATGGGACGATGCAAATGAGAGCGAAGATGAAGCCTTCACCGAGACGGATCGATCGGATGTGGAGTAGAGAGCTCAAGTCCTTTATTATTATTATTTTTTCATTTCAAGAATTCAAGTGTAAAACTTCTTAAATTGTGCTTCACTTATTTGTTGTACTTTTCCTCATTTTTAATGCAAAATTATTGTCCTTATTTATTTGCAAAATTATTGTGTCATTATTAATTTGTAATTTTCCTCTTTCTTAATGCAAACTTATTTGTTATAATTTTCCTTATTCAATTTTCAACAATTTAATGAGTTTTTAAATATTTAAAAAAAAAAATCAAAACATTAAGAATTATCATTTTCTATTCATAAAAGTAATAAATATACAAGAATAAAATAAAAAAATAATAAAAGTAAAAAAAAAAACAAAAAAAGGCGGCCCGGTCCGGGACCGCCGGTTTTAGCCCGGCTCGACCGGGGTTTAGCCCGGCACGGGAGGCCGGAGCAAGTTTACGGCCGGGCTCGGTCCCTTGTTTTGGGGACCGAGGACCGCCGGTTCGAGGCCCGAAACCGGCGGTTCCGGCCCGGCAGCACGTCTAATCACACCCATAATTTCCCCTTGAATTTCAAGTGTGAGAGCAGTGGAAGGACAATTTTTCATTTCTGTTATGACTGAAAATCTCATAAATTCTCTAGAAAAATAATTTTTATCTCTGTTACTTTTTGGGACTTAATTAATTAGAGGTGTTGTCTTCGTGGAAGGAACAAAGATTTTTGGTTTTCGACTCTTTTGTTCACTTATTTTTATAATGAATATATAGAATATTATGGCCTTTTCATTTTTTTTATACCGAGATTTCAAGCTTACACCTGACTAGTTCTCGGGATAACAGCTCCGGCCTCACAGTACTGCTATCAGTTAAATCGCGAATTGTGTATCTGGCTCCCAGGTTCTTAAACATCCTCAACTACCACGCACAAGGAGTCGTCCCCCAAGTGATTGCTCCATACTGGACCCCCTCAAATCCAACCGCAGGGTCCTGTCGAGATCAAGCTTCCCACACTACTAATTGTTCCACCAGAGTATCCTGAAGGGCAAGGACCTAACCCTTAGTCAAAGACTAAAGGATCATTGGGTCTTGAGAAATTCAATTCCAAAGTGTTGTCACTAGGAATTAAACCCGAATTGAACCCCTGACCTTCAACTAAATTGAAGGGTCAGGTGGCCAATTGCGTCAAATCAATTGGCTATGGCATTTTCATTCTATAAACTTGGTATAGTTGGTGTCATATATTTTCATTTAGAGCGAAGAGAAGAAAGATTGTCATTGGGGCGCCAGTAGTTGTTGACCGGCAGTCTAAGAAGCATTGATACATGAGTGGATACTTAACACAATACAAGTATGCTTAATCACACATAATAATAAGGCACAATACGAAGATACAACACGAATAAAATTTATAGTTTGAAGTGTTCGTGCAACACAGCCGGTGGCATCCATAACAACGAAGGTGAAATACTTTTGTTGTGTTTTTTGCCGGTCGCTAGATCTTTTTATGCAACAAAATAAATACAATACCACGTATTCGACTTGATTAATTTCATCGTAAAAAGGTTGACGATTATTCATTTCATTTTATTTCTTCTTTTACATTGACAGGTATATGCTTGATTTTGTTAGCATTATTTGCTATAGTTTTAAACATAATTTGATATTTTCTTTAGACTTCCTTTGAAGCAATTCTATTCATTTGAAAAATTGCTACAAGTATCTCTATGAGTGATTTGGCCAGAAAGTATTGAATGGGTAATCTGTCTTGATTTCTTGTTATGGCTTATAAAGTTTATTTTGATTAGTTGGGAATAATACTTTGGCCTCTAATAATTGGGATGCTGAATTTGATTTCAATTGTTCGGATGATTAGTTGGTTTTGATGATTTAAACATGTTGCACGGTCATGTGTAATTGATATTGTTTGAATACTTAACCAAATATGTTGACATACGCGTAATGGTAAAAATCTATACATAAGTAATGTGGTTTGATTTCTCTTTGATCTATGTCGATTGTTGGTGTAGGTGATGGATTAAGAAGGAAAGATCATTATTATTGTGGAAACGAGTCGTCGTTGTTTCTCGAAAATTATGAGTTGTTTTGGTTCCATATTTTGTTGTGGAGAGTGTGTATCATATTATCGTTAAATTATCATACTTGCTTCTTAAATCTGTAGTATAAAGGATATTGTCGTTTTTTTAGTCGTACTGTGCACTTGAAAATACCATCGTACTCCTCAGTGTTTAATTTATCATCAAAGATTCAATAATAATAAACTTCCAAAAGAACCTTAGAATATTAAATTAAAGGGACACTTAATCTTCTAATTCTTTTTTCGCTCCTGACGACGGATCGTTGGCCGGCTGCCGGCAGACCTCCAACATCGAACTTATTTTTTTTGCCGCTAGGCATTTTGTTCTCCGACAGGGCCCCTGACTACTATTGGTATATCTCCGACGGCCGCTCGTCGGGACTCCGACCATCAGCCATTTTTTTGTTTGCAGCCGCCTCCCAGCCGATTCTCCGACTGGCCATTTATATTTATAGGTGCAGCAGCATGTACCTCGACCCGCAGCCCTTCGAAAGAGGTTTGCAAGCCTTCGAGAGCCCACAAGTCTCCCTCTGCAGATCGATCATGGTTTTCTTGCCGTTGGAGGTCGAATGTTCTTTACTAGCCATCTGAATTGAGCATAAAAAGTGATTCCCGTAGGGGAAATCCATCTCCGATACCACTTGATGGGTGAAACAAAGAAATACAAAATTTGAAGTTGAAACAACTCTAAATTTGCTTGAAATACACAGGAGTAAAGATCGTGACAACCTTCACTCCTAGAAAGAATATGTTTGATCGCACAAATGATATATATGCCTATTATGGAAAGAAATGACTATAAACTACAACAATTCAGCCTTAGGCTGTCGAAAGTGAGAATACAGTTGTCCATAAATTTTTATCATTGTTTTCTAACAATTTTGAAATAAACTGTAGACTTACAATAGAATATGTAATAACACATTACAATAAGATGGCAGGTAAACGGGCAACAAGTTGCGCCGCAACCCCCTTTTGAATGGCAAAACCAATCCTACTAAAAATGAAGTTATGTTTCTTGAGGACCGAAAAATTACTTTGCACCACCCGTTGAACTCTGGACAAAAACTTCACGCTTGAGTGAGAAACCAAATGTATCAAAGGCAAAAGGGATGAACACGTGTTGATTCTCCAAGCAAGCTTTCTCGTGTTTAGCCACTTTGCTCGATTCATCTTTCAACGCAGCTTGTCCTGCAATAAACCCATTGTCCCTGAGCCCAACAAGAGGGGACACCCGTTGTCCATTGTTTTAGTCAAAGGTTGGCAGCCTGCATTTTTTATAAATACACCTAAAAGACATTTAAACACAATTGCAACTGTTGAAAGTGAGAATACAACTCTCTATTCCTGAGCCAAGGGTTGACAGCTTGCATATTTTGAAATTACACTTAAAATACATCTAAACACAGTTGCAATTTATATAATAAATGTTGAAAAGTGATGACGCAAATGAAGAAAGAAAAATATGAAAACTATAGAAATATATGCGACTAGAAATTTGGAAATTATAGGCTAGGTTGTTGTCCTATATCAACTCTTAGGAATATGTCACTCCATATATTTATAGATTTCAAAAAATCCATAAAAAATCAGTTAAATACAAACAAAGTAAAGCCCTCTAATACTCGCCCTTTCCCAATCCGACGATCAAGACCAAATTTAATAGCCGATCAAAATTCAAATCCCCTAAGCCATATAAACCAGGACTATCTTCATTAAGTGTATTCAAAATTTTATGTTAACTCTTTTTTATCTCTTTAGAAACTTTATGTCAAACAATCATAATCACAATACTAAATATACGTTGCATACTTAATATCAACATAATTAACTTTTCAATCTTCACCACGCACTCATTCAGCACTAACTTATCAACATATCACATTCAATTATTTACCCAAAAAATTACAAAGAAAACATGTATAAAGGTTTCAACAGCCGGACTATATTACAGCTCCTCACTTTTGCACTCGCAAGTCCAGGTTTCACTCGCAAATCTAGGTTTTTGGTTTTTGATGGTCTGCTTAACAATTGCGAGGGCAACAATGACTTCGAAGAAATATCAACAAGAATGGCAGATTATTCTCGTTTCAGTGTAAAATGTTCAAACTTTCTTTCTTGTTTTATAAATTGAATAGTGTGTTTCCTAAAATAGCCTCCTCTATGGAAATTGAAAAAACTTACCGACAACTTCAAAATAAAAGTAAATTGACCTTATTTTAATTGTACGGTGCAGATTGCAAAAACCGACAAAAGGTAAATTGACCTTATTTTAATTGTACGGTGCAGATTACCCCCTCGTGCAAAAACCGACAAAAGGAAAGGACGCATCTTTTCTAAAACAATGTGTAATAACGTGTCTATTTAATTTATATATGGTAAACTATCATTTTGTAAAACAAAGAGGAAAATCCGCCAAAGACCACCTGGAAAGCAATAATAAATTGATTTTTTTTTAACTAATTAATAAAAAGGGTTTTACATTTTAATAAACAGGCGTGTGTCAGTAAACGCAATAAATAATACCACCGGAAATAAGATAAAAGGCACGAGCCCAGGCAATTTGGCAATGTAACTACAATGGCGTACAAGCAAATTAGTTTCTCAGACCACACTTTTAACTTCATCCCAAGTCCAAGTACAATCCATTACACCCACACCCACACCCACCGCCAAAAAAAAAAAAAAAAAATGCAGCTTGCCAGCTTCTATTACATCACCGATTACCAAGCATTCGATTCTTAAACTTGATTTTGATTTTATGAGAAGGCGCACTCGATGGGTTTGCATTTCCACCACCATCATTCCTGTTCATCACTACCACATTTGGAGGCGCATTTACAGCGTCATTCGGAGTCGCATTTACAGCGTCATCATTTCTGTTGACGACCACATCCGCCTCCCCCAGTTCGTTTTCTACATTCGTTTTTGTAGAAGAATCCAACTCAACCACAGTTGGCTTGGCCTCCTGATCAACACCTGCCATTCTCTTCTCGTCATCTGGCACTTCAACTGGAGGCACGGCGGTGGCCTCCTGTTTATCCATGAGTAGCTTCGCCAATTCCTTCTCTTTTCGTTTCTTTTCCTTCTTTTGCCGTTTCCTTTCCGACCGTTCCGGGTCATCATCGTGTCCGTTCCTTTTCCGCTTCTTTTCCTTGTCTCTTTTCTTCTCCTTCTCTTTTTTACCCTCACTGGTCGAAACCACATCAATTTTCACGGAGCCGCCAGGCAAGCGATCATCGGATAAAGAAACTTTACTCGAATCCGCAGTACATTGTAATTCCTTCACGAGGTCTTCACTGCCAGCTGTCGGTTTAGCGCTGCCTATACTGGTGGTTACTCTAGAACCAACGCCTTGGCACGAATTAACATCCTCGAAATTCTGGTTACCCGTGCTAATAGTCTCGGCAAAGTTTTTCTGTGGAGCATCAACGGAAACCGAACTGCTTGCTTGAGTATTCATGATTCTGGTATTATCAGGATCCCCGGCACGGCTAGTTGTGACGGATTGTTTGACCCTTATTTTCAGCTTTGGCTTCTTTATTTCGCGACTGTTGGGGAAGGTATCGGGTTCGTTAATGGTAGGCTCTTTGGTTATCATATTGTTCTGTACGTGGTCGGACACCGGTTGTTCAATTTCTGGACGAAAAGTTAACAAAGGGTCTGCTTTTACGGAAGCCTCAGCATTCATGTCCGCATCACCTAAGGAGTTTGTCACTTGCTCGACTGGCTGTTGACTTTCAACAGGCATCTGCAAACTAGGCATTATTTGGATCTGTTCCGTAGAATACAAAACAGAGTTTCTTTGTTCAGGGGCAATACCAGGAGCATCTGTTAGGTGTTGAGTAGCCAGGATTAGCGATGTGTCCGGTGCAGGATCTGTCTCTACGTTGGTCGAGTCGTGATTTTCAAGATATGTGTTCATTTCGGGATAATTTTCTGGAACAACCAAATTATGTGGAAGGTCGCAAGGACAGGAAGGATCCGGAGCCTTGGATTGTGTAATAAGGGCAGCGAAAATGTTTTTCAGTTCACTGCATGTTTTCGTGTGTCCCATCCTCAGAGTCTCGTCTCTTGGAACACCATAAAGTGTTGGAGACCTACATATGTGAGACGCCATCAGTATTCAGTAAGTCTTCCAACTGACTACTAATCCATCACCAAGGAACTCCTATACATTGCGTACTATCTTCAGAATATCGTAAAAAAAATAACAATTCGAAGTGGAGTAGGGGCTCATGACAACAGTTGTATGTTCTTCTGAGAGGAAACGTCACTACACCCCTCCCCGTTGTACATAACTTCTTAATCTCCACTATAAAACTCAAAGGAGCAGCATTAAGCACATGATTTAAGCTTTTTTTCAGGTGAAGTGAAGAACATAAACAGACAATAAACGTTCAATCTGAGAGCTCATTAGTCACTGACAGTGCGAAAGCAATTTTGGCTAGGATAATTAAAGCATAAACTCCTGCTGGATGCTGTCCTGCATTATGATACTACCTGGAAGTATTTAGGGGCGATTGATTCGGGGTAGTACAACTAGTCCATTGGGAATTATCAGTAGTCATTCCCATTTTCAGTGTTTGATGTATTGGGTAATAGGAATCACAAAATGATTTTGATTTTCCAAAATTGGCCCCTTCACTAGTCCCCCTAGTTAAATCATTGGTTAAATTTTGTTAAGTTTTTATTTAATAACCAATTAAATAAATAATATAAGCATAAGTAATTAATAATATATTAAATATGTTGATCATATTTTTTAATAAATCCAATTATTTCAATGATTTTTTATTAAATAAACAATTATGATATTTAGTATAACAATTTATTTTTTTATTAAAGAAATAAATTTCTTTTACTATTTAATACATTTAAAGCAAGCCTGAATAATTATTTTAAATAAATAATTTTAATAGTTAATGAAATAAATTCAAATATAAACATATTTACTAATTAAGTTCAATTAATGTCAACTGTTAACTATGAAATTAAGCATCATCATCACAAAAAATCCAAAATTACGGATCATCATCACCAAATTCATAAATCAACCCATCACAAGAGTAGGAACGTGGTCACCTTATCATAGGAACGTCGAGACACTAGGAACAAATAGCCCTGAGTGTTTTGAGGTACCAGTTGCAGATTTTTTCCTCCCGAGCCGCAACAATCTCGTCGTTCACACCAATTTCGCCATTGCCTCCTTTCACCGGGAGCTCTAGTGGTTGTGGCGGCGGCCGTAAGACGTCGGCCAATTCCGCAATGAGCCAATCTGTATCTTCCCGGTAGTAGTTACGAATCAATTCAGTGCGAGTGGCGACAGGTGTTAGGAAAAAATCGGAGTCCGATTCAGCGTGAGTGGGGTGACAGGCGTCAGGAGGAAATCGGAGTCCGATTCAGTGCGAGTGGCAACGGGCGTTAGGAGGAAATCAGAGTCCGATTCCAACCATTGACTAGGGCTCTGAGGATGCTTCAAACATGGAAATGAGAGCTGAAGAACAGTGGGTAGGGCTTTGAGTCGAGGAAGGCGTCGATCTATGGTTTGAGTGAGAGCAGATAACAATGTTGGGAGGCGGACGAAATGTTTTGAGATGATGAGCTATCGTGATAGGGTTTTAGGTGTTGGGAGATTTTGGGTTAGTGTTGGTGGGTTGTTAGTGATTTAGGTTAGTGTTAGTGGGTTGTTAGGGATTTAATATTAGTGTTAATTAAATAATAAGTGTGGGCTCAAATCAGGTTTTTTGGTAAATAATGAAATGTTTAAAGGATAAATGGGTAACGTTTTAAGTGGGGTCATTTCCATTTACGGAAAGACCACACTTTTCGTGGACAGTCCAAAGAGGTAATAAGACCACACTTCTCGTGGACGGAGGGAGTAATATTTATTTAAATAATTTTCAATTTTTATTGCATGACTAATTTTCATAAGATATTTTTAATTATGATATTTAATTTAATGATTTAGATCAAGCCTAAAATATAAGTATTTCAAATAAATAAATTATATATTTAACTTGATTAAATTATTTAAATGGAAAACATAATTTTAATTATATTCAAGTGATTTCAAATATTTTTATTAAATTAAATTTTTCGACTTATTCACATTATTAATGTTAGTTCGCATCAAACATGATCAATTACAATGAGAGTTATTATAGAATTTGAAGCAAACAATAATTACAAGATAGTGGTATCCATTATGATTGACTCCTTACTCAATCCTATTGTGATTCCGATTGAGAAATTTATGAACCAACCTAGATTCATCTCAAACCAATCAACTATCCACTTAACAAAGAAATCGGTTGAGATTATCCTCGGAACAAGTTAGTATTATGCTGATACAGTAATTTTCTACTCGCTTATCATTTAAAATTAACCTTGATTCGATTTAATCAAGTAAAGCTGTTCTCAGTTTTGAGCTATCTTTAAAATGGCAAGAATCATGCTACTAACCTCCTTTTTTACGCATTTTGAAGATAAAAGCAGTTCTTAATTTCTTCTATGCTCATTATTTATCCCTTCCCCAAGGTGTTTTGAAGCACTTATACAAGTACCATCACTGGTTTCTGAATCATTTAGCTCTCTTCCGGAGGCATGTACTCCCCCTCATGCCTAAAGAATATCTGAAGCAATTAATTGTGCCAGCTTACCAAGAACAGCAGTGCACAAGATAAAATGGTGGAAACAACTATTGTCCGAAAGAAAGTATAAAATCCCCAAGCACATATTCTATAGCTGCTTCTGAGTTCAAATCCTTTGCACTTGTGAAAACAAGACAGTCCATCACGTCAGCGGATAATTAAGAACCGTCATCTCAATAGACCACTTGCTTGCTAAAGGTATAGTAAACAGCAAACACAAAATTTTAACACCTAGTAATCAAGAAAACACACCTTTTAGCCAGAACTTGCAAGATGCAGAAGATGTAGTGACGAAGAGAGACATTGTTAAAAGCCAGAGGGCTCTCAAGCAAGCGCAAGAGGGTGACAAGAGTCTCACTTTTAACATCACTGTCACAATCGAGTCGATTACTCATCTGAGATAAGCGTAAGGCACAGACACCTAATTTGGTTTGCCCTACAAAAGAAGAATACTTAATTCAGAACACATAGCGACTAGCAAACTAAGCTGAAAGAGTTTTTCAACAATAACCAACATTGAGGGATGTAATAATCACAAGGGTAACAATATATTGGACTGAACAAGTATGGGGTGGAAAATGCAATTGAAAACAAAGTAATAGGTGGAAGAGGAAAATATATAGAGAAAAAACCTCGCAGAGAGGTCTCATTATTAAGATAACTGATGAACAGTGTCAGTGCTCCATCAATTCCTTTACAATGAAATTCAAGTTCAAGAAGCGCTTTGCTTGCCGCAACTCGAATCCGCCAAGTCTTTGACATCCAATATGGTTTAATAAGCTCAATGACACGATCCTGGATATATCAATACATATCATGTCAAAATGACTAGTTAAGCATAAGTTGGAAAGCAAGTAAAAAAAAAACTTACAAGAGGAATGAACTCTGATAGTTTCAGTGCCATTTGAGTCAGTGATTGAATACAGCTGATTGTCAAAATCCCATTGTGGCTTGGCATTAACCTGTTGTTCCCAATATCAAAAACAAAGACTCAACAAAAGCAAACTTGTTTTTGGCACCATTTATACAAGTGGTACCTGTCGAATTGCAAAAGACGATCAAGTCGCTTCAGAAGGGAGGGGAGGTAGATGATGCTCTGCCACAAGATCAAGTGGCAGCAGAAAGTTAAGCTATGAAAGCAAATCATTATTGGCCCTCTGAATTAGGCCGAGCAACAACTTTATATAAATATAGAAACAATCAAGTCGAAGTTAATATGACAAACCAAAAATAGAGGATGACATCAACATAAAAAAACATCACAAGTTGCAACAATACAAGAATGAAGTATTATTTCTATAATTATAGTAATATATCAATGTAGTAGGATATGAAACAAAACAGAAACCGTATATATTAGACAAAAATAATAAAATATAATATATTAATATTTATTTATAATGAATGTAGTAATCTATAAGTAGATAAAACAGAAATTGAATATATTAAACAAATTCTGCCATATATAAAACTATTAATATAATTTAACACTTATTAATGTCAAATAATGCTTTTTATATGTGCAGCGTTCTTGTTCCGTCGTTTCGTAGCGTAAATAGCATAGCACATAGATAAGCTATTCGAGGATGTCAATTATTAATTTTAGAAAAATAAAAATATACTTATATCAGCAAATCAACGAGATAATTAACCATAAAACCATAAAGAAATAAAAATATACTTATACCAGTAAATTATTATGCAATAACAAGAGAGATGCAGCTCTTTACGTACAGACCTTCGATGTCTGCCTCATCCCTCTCCTAGGGTTTCATTCCCATTTTTTTTTTTTGAAAGTGGATATTTTCTGTGTTTCACGATCAATGTGAAAATTGACTCTATTTGTTTGAGCAGATTATTAAAGATTATTTGCCCTTAAAATCTATGGTCTCAGGCTTTCTCAATTTTTGGAACAAATAGTGCAAGTTTTTGCCCAAGTTGCGTAATAGTGTATGCTAGAGCGTAAATAGCACGCTACATAAGCAAATAGCGCAAGCTTTGTGTAAACCACGGTCTGGCTGCGCTACGGCGCGCTACGAATCGAGCTATAGCGCGCTATTTAAAACAGTGATATAGTGATATTTATATATACTCTTGCACTACCAACCTTATACCCAGTAGTTTACAAACAACAGGTCCGAAGAAATTGAACAGTTCTGGAAGGCGAACATAGAAGAAATGAAAAATAGAAAAGAAAGAAAAGAAGGCGACGCGATCCCCCTCCCTCACTCTTAAAAGGGTCAGTTCGACCCAGATCTGGCGTCCTGGCGTCGCCTACATGCCTAATCGACGACTTACCCACCCAGCTGTATTTGAGGCGAAGCCTCCAGGCGGGCTAGCTGAACCACCCATCCGCAAAGCATCACCTAGGCGACGCCGTTATAACCATGTTCACGCTTGAACATGTAATAATCGAATGAAAGCCAGGTCTACATTTTCACTAGTTCCTTGCGTATCGAGAAAAACGATAAAGACTGGACTGTCCTTTCATCCTCTTCAAGCAGAATGACGGCAAGCATAATCAGCGGCCCTATTAGCTACTGACTTGGCCGGCAGTTTGCGAGGCTGAGTACATACAATCATGCCCTTATAGCCAGCCTCAGAGATATTGCGAACAAGGTTACACGGCGCCAAGGCGAGGCGAGGCGCTAGCCTACCGCCTAGTCGCCTAGGCGACAACAAGGCTCCAAGTTAAAATACATCTAATAAAATATAAAATAGTAAATACACCCATTTATTAAAGTTTGAACAGAGAATAATTAAACCTACTTATTGATCAAGTTATATTGAAAAAAAAAAAAGCGAACTGTATTGTAAAAGTGTAACAAGTCAAACAGAATCCATTCTGTTTCAACTTTCACTATATTTTACAAATATATATATTTATTTTGCTGTAAACTAAAGTTACTTAATAGAAACATATATTTTATACATTAAAGTCTAAACGAGAAGAATTAAACCGAGTCATTCAGCAAGTTAAAATTTAAATAAAAAAAGGTGACTGTATTATAGGTAAAACAGACCCAATTCTGTTTCAATATATATATATATATATATATGTGTGTGTGTGTGTGTGTGTGTGTGTGTGAGTACCGAGCAAAGAAAAAGGATGCGGCCAGATAAATCTTATTCTTAGAGAGAGAAGAAAAATGCAACCTGAAGAAAATAGAAAAAAAAAAGAGAGAGAGAACAGCTGAACGGGTAGGTTAAGAGAAGCGACCGCGAGTCACGGATGGCTGAGGACAAGTGGTGACCGTCGAGAGGCAGAAGGCTGGCTAATAGCGAGCGGAGAGTTCGCTTCGGGTTAAGGGTTTCCTTTTGGTACGACCTTTTCTTTTTTCTGTCTAACACGTTTATTTTTTTATGTTTAGAAAATATGGGTCGCTTCCCTATATATGGCGTCCAGTCATTCTTCTAGGCGAGAAGGTTGGCACAAAAGCTGCACGCCTGGGCAACGCCCATAGTTATTAAAGGCGAAAGGCGCACCAAGGCGATAAGGGCTCCTATCGCCTGAGGCGCAAGGCGCAAGGCGAGGCGCGCGTCTGACAAATGTGAGGCGCAAAAAAAAATAAAAAATAAAAAATAAATTAAATTATAAAACTCATAAACACATAATGAAAAGAAAATATAACTATCAAAAAAACGTAAAGTTTAACAAAAATAAAGTGTCAAAACAATAAAAAATAACATTCACAAGTGTTCAAAAAACAAAAAATACAAAGAAAATCCAACAGTACAGAGGCGCAGGTAAAAGGTGCACCGAGGCGCACCAAGGCGCGCGCCTCACCCACATCGCCCGCCTTTGGTCTTGAAAGGCGATGAGGGCTTTTTTCTACGCGCCTGTCGCCTGAGGCGCGCCTTTAATTACTATGGCAACGCCTAATCGAGACCTTCTCCGCCTTGCTTAAAATTCAGGCGACGCAAGCCTCCAGGCTGTCTGGCTGAACCACCCAACCGCCTAGGCGACGCAAGCCTCCAGGATTGCGTACATAAAAGTACAATTATCCAAAAACGTAAAAGTTAACAAAAATAGTGTCAACACAATAAAAAAACAACATTTAAAAGTGTTCAAGAAAAATCTAATGACACATAGGCGCGCCTAGGCGCAGGTAAAAGACGCACCGAGGCGCGCGCCTCGCCCACATCGTCCGCCTTTGGTCGTGAGAGGCGGTGAGCCCACCTTTAACAACTATGCCTCTGATCCTTAACGGAAAGTTGCTCTCCCCTACTTGACATATTCACCTTTAATTTTTGATGAAAGCGAAATTCATTGATGCAACAAACGATCAATTTTTTTTTTCTGAACTGGAATATCAAATTGACTTGCACCCTTTCGGGCTCGAGTAGGCAACAAAGAATTAAGGGCTTATTTTTTTCCAAGAGAAGAATGAATGGCTTATGTTTACAGGATACCCAAAGAGGATACACCACCATGGAGCGAAAACAGGAAAACACAAAGTCACCTAGAGAGTTCTTTGTTCCAAGCCCGCCTGAGTGTGTTATATACGGTATCTATCACGAGATCGTTTGTGAGACAAATCCGTACATGTACAAAGTTGTATCCACCGATCCAAAGTAGTTGCTGGCACTTGCTCCAACATTTTGCTAGGTGCTAAAGAAAAGATGAATAAAACCCAGCCTTAAACTTTAAATTTATAGGCCAAGAGTCCTCCTAAACTAGGAAACTGACTAGGGTAAGGAAACTAACTAATACAAATTCTAATCTTGCTAAAGTACTAATGTGCTCCTAATCGTATTGATTACTACATTTACTTTCCATCACTTCATGCAAAAGATCAAGCATGGAAATTCATCCATTCCCAACAAGTTGGAAAATGATATGCTTCAGAATTGTTCAAGGCAGTGAAGAGTTAATAAAGCCAGAACCTTAAGAACAACAATAGATCTCATTTATATATATATTTGGAATTGAATGAGTCAGATGAATTACTCCACAGCCCACACAGTCACCACGAATCAACCTAAACAATGAATCTCCTTAAAATTGTTTTTTCATAGAGCCATACATGACGTGTGTACAACATTATCACACCTAAACTTAAGTTTATGAGTGCAATTTGCTTTTTTGATGACTATATATGTGCTTGGGGGGGTCGCATTCTTCAAGAGGAGATGATCGGTTAGTAAACTTCTACCAAATCGGGCCACATGATAAGAATTCAACACAAATTGCCCAAATTAAGGCTACATAATATTACTCCCTCGGTCCCACAAAGATAGTCCACTTATGATTTTCACATAGATTAAGCAAACTCAATTAATATTCATGGAGAAGTGTAATTTAAGAATAAATATCCTTCTTTACCCCAATATTTAATTGTTATTCAACTAAATTATTTTTTATTTGTTGATTACAATGTATAATAAATAGGGGAATGTGAGGAAATTAAGAAGTCAATTATGGGAAGTGGACTGTCATTTTGGAACAGACAAAAAAAAAGAATAGTGGACTATGCTTGTTGGATGGAGGGGGTAATTCATTTTACTGAAAAGATACATTAGGGAAGCCAACAGATTAATAATTAAAATTTGACAATAATTTGTTATGCCTGAAGGTGACACAACTTATGTGCTCAATAATTATAAATGTCGACAACAGCAGCTTTTATTACCACATATTCGTCTACAAAAGGTAACAAGTTCATCCTCTTTTAAGGGAGGAAAAGAACTGGGAAAGGGGAAAGCAGTGACATCAATAGCAAGGCCCTGTTCTTTTGGACTTATTTTTCAGTTTTTGATTCGATTCGATTCGATTCAGTCCGTTCGATTCGATTCGATTCAGTCCGTTCGATTCGATTCACTTCTTCTTCTTATTATTATTATTATTAATCTTAATTATTATTGTTATTATTACTAATAATATTACTATTATCGTTGTTGTTGATTACTATTATTATTATTATTTACCATTATTATTATTATTATTTACCCTTAATATATATTTCAGTTCAGTTCAGTTCAGGTCCATTCAGTTCAGTTCAGTTCATTTCAGATTCATTCAATCCAAAAGAAGAGTCTGACACTATTATCAAAGTGAACTATATCGCATACCCGCTGTCCAAATTCAAGTTCACCAACGGACTGGACCAATGCAGCTACCCAGAAAACATCCGAGTATGTGTTTCCACTGTTATCATTGTACTGCAAGCATTGCAACCAAAATAAGTAAGAGTCCAAAGTTGAAAAAAAAAATAGCAGGGGAAATAAAGAAATCAACAGAAGAACTTGCAGTAAAGTGGAATTTTTCAATTGAAAAGTGAACCCAACTGAATTACAGTTTCGGATTTAAGTTTCCAAAATATGTATTCAAGCTGACAGAGAGTCCAAAGTTAAAAAAAATAGCAGGGGAAACAAAGAAACCAACAGAAGAAATTCCAGCAAAGTGGAATTTTCAATTAAAAAGTGAACCCAACTGAAATACAGTTTCGGATTAAAGTTTCCAAAATATGTATTCAACCTGACACGGTTCGAGGCCTACAATTCTTTTATAGAGAAACTATTTGTTGGGGCCCTGGAATTATCTAAAAATAAACAATGTCTGCAACAAAAATGAGGCCCAAGAGTGATCAAAATATATCCCAGCAACAACGGAGCATATAAACCAAATATGTAATGCAACAGATGTTACCATCTAATTTGTAACAAAACAAATAATGTATCTAACACAAGCATGCAAACACTTCCACAGACCTAAAATGAGGAGACAAGACCACGTCAAATTAGCAGGCACTCGGTCTATTTTCAATCTTTGACAACACAGACAGCACACACAAAATAAAAACATACAGTGCGTGTGAGAATGTATTCAGTGAAGTGTTTTTCAAAATCGTCGAAAAGCGCGATATGTCGCACGCCATCACCAGAAAATGCGACTAAGCGCTGTCTAAAAATCGAGAACAAAAGACGTACTCGCTTCCCTGACTTAGCACGCGATTGGCTAGGAAGTGTACGCTATTGGCACAAAATTGGGAAGCGTATGCTTTTGGGCAAGGCGGAAGGTATAATCTGATTCATTTTCCTCTTTGCTTTTTTGGTTTTCCTTTTTGACTTTTTGCTGTTCTTTTTGAGTCGTCAATCGACTAAATGAAAATAAAAGAGAAAGTTATTGCATCTATTCCTTTTCCGTTTTCTTTATCAATATTGAATTGTCAATCGATTAAATGAAAATAAAAGGATAACTAGGGAAAGTTGATGCATCTATTCCTTTTCCGTTTTTCTTTATTAATATGATTCCTTTTCCTCTTTATTTTTTGAATTATTGCTTTTTCTTTTACTTTTTTATTATTAATTCTCAGATTTCCCTTGTATTTTATAATCAATTACTAGGATACGTTATGCGAGGTATTTTAATGAACTTAAACTAATATTATTTCCTTATTATTTTATATAAGAATATCTTTTTTATTTTTTTATTAAAAATATGAAATTCCAATAGCTTACACTATGCGTTGTGCTATTGCGCTAAGCACTATGGGGAACAAAACTCCCGGTTACGCAATTGCTATTTAAAACACTGGTTCAGTGTAAAGGAACATTATAAGACCAAAAATTGTTTCACACTTCCAGTTGTTCAATGTAAGCCTACCAGATTTTCGTTCAGAAGAACATATGAAAAACAGTGATCAAATAACACTTTATTAGTGAACCAGGTCTACTGTTCATCAACAGTGCTACAATTGGGTCACGGGAAGTCAATAAAACATGAATCTCTCCATGATTATTGAACAAGTAGATACCTTCAAGAGTTGCAAAATAAACTCAACAGCTTCTCTAGGACTTTTCTTGTCCGAAGATCTGACAATTGCCACAGCATGCGGAATTGCCTGAATTTGAAAAGAAAAACTGGCTGAAGAAAACATCCATTTGCAATAATAGAAGTATAGTAATGCATAAGGACCAGATAACCAAATAAATTCATTTAGTTCTTTTCTCATTTTCCATTCATCAATAAGTGATTATGCAATTCAACAGAAATACAGTCTCTAGCTTACCAACCTTAACTGATATAAAACCGTGCGAAGACGGAAAAGTAACTGCGCGAATGAGCTTCATGCATAATCATCTGACATGTCACATGTATATTATTTATTCTTGTACTAAGTGGTATATTAGATACATATAAATTTGAATTGGTGTAATGATGAAGGTATACATAGATGAGATGAGGGTGGTTTTGAGAAAATAAGAATTCATTTAAGTGGATTTTTGGAAATAAAATGATCTTTCGCCCAAAATACACTTAGCGAATGTACTTTTACCCTCACAAGATGAAAATACTTCCTAAAAAAGAAAATTAGACATGTTGTATCCAACCAGTTTAGATAAAGATAAAGACAAGTGTAACAAGATTTCAAGAACATGGCATTTTCGCACCATCACAAGGAACCGTCACAGTGAAAAGAAAGGGGAGTACCACCAAATACACGCAAAGGAAATTCCTCAAAAGTCCAGCTCGAAAGGGTAACATACGTATCATACAAATACGTATTGTACAAATAAAAGCTGTTAATAATACTGTGAAGTACACGTCATGACAAAATTTATTTTATAGTGGCTAGTAAGGGACCAGTGGATGAAGCACTTTGCAATAAGCAAAGAAATTAAAGGGTGGTTAGCACAAAAGGTCAACAAGACACAAACTACAAAATGCAGATGCTACAGCTGTTGTATGCAGAATATCACATCCTACCTCCGTGCATTACCTCAAGTACAAAGTACTCCTGGAAATCATGAAAGTCATTTGGCCTAAAAATGGAGGGAAAAAATTATTTCTACTTGATGGTTGCACAAAATATATTCCAAGTATACAGTTAAACTAAATGAATCTACCTGGGAAGCGCAATGTTTGGATCAAATCTCCGACTCTTATAAAAGTTGATTAGATGAAGTAAGCCAGTCCAATCAGTATCCTAATTAGACAGTAAAGCAACATATTAAAATGCAGGCCAGTTAGCAGCATAACACAATCAAACAGTGACAACAACAAGAAAAATATCATAATATCAATGTATTAAACAAGACAAAAGAATCACTAAAAAATGAAATGCTGGCTTAGTATCTGATAAGCTACATAAAGAAAGTTGAAACCACATAAAACAAATCAGCTTATCACATCAATGACAGAATGGAAGCAAGTGACTAAGGGAAACATAAAGACCCGGTCTCACTCACACGATTTCAATAACCATGACACATGAGGAAAGCAGCTTGATCATGATCCATCTCAATACCATAGTCATGTACTCATGTCAGTAGTGAAGAATGAGATGTTGTCAATGAATCGCATATACAAGAAAAGAAACGAGCTGTTCATGAAATGAGAAGAGTATTATATGCACCTCACTAGTGGTAGTTGCCAATGCATATGCAGCCTGTATACGGACTCTCCAGAAAGCCTGAAGGACAAAATAGAGGGCACATAATTAAGTGGTCACAGATGAGAGACACAGTAATACATCCACAAAAGTAAGGCTGAAAAAGGGACCTTGGAGTCGCTGAGAAAATTATTCAGAGCACTAACAACAGAAAATGGAAGTTGTGGCAGTGCCTCTAATACTGCTATAGCTTGTGCCTGAGCAACAACATCTTTGTCCCTCTCCAACTGATTTATCTAGAAAGCAAACACGGTAAGATTTCTGGTGTTGATCAGACATCATCTAACGTAAATGAGTCATTTAAGTTTCTCTTGTGAAGTTGCTGACCAAAAGAAAAAAATCACTTCTATTTAGTAACTAATAAAAAACAATTTCCGCATATATAATGCTGCAACAAATCATATCAATCCGAATAACATAGAAAATGCACTAAACAGAATACAACAGTTACAGGCAGGTAAGAGATTATATCTACCTTTAAACAAAGTGATATATTATTACAGAAACAAAACAGACATACTGGTGGTCGTATTAAATTGCGTAATTATTTCTTTAACTAAATTGTTTGATTTGATTTCCTTTTCGACCTTATGGATATTGATTGTGCATAGAGCAGCTTCATTTTGTTTAGTAACTTTTCAATAATCAATTTCATATGATAACCAAATTCTTAATACACTGTGTTTGAAACTACTCATATCAATTAAATAACACAGAAAATGCATTAAACAGAATACAAGAAGTAAAGACAGTTTAGAAGTCATATTTACCTTTAAACAAAGTGATACGTTATTACAGAAACAAATAGTCATATTGCTGGTGATCGTATTGAATTGGATAATTATTTCTTCAATTAAGTTTGTTTGATTTGGTTTCCTTTTCTACCCATGCATACACATAATCCATAATTTCCTTAACAGGCCTTTGATTGATCTGACAAACAAATGCATAAATGAAGTGAAAAACATTAAGAGAACTACCCTAACCAAAAAAAAAAAAAAGTTTGAGAGAGAACTAAACCATCCACTTACCTTTTTTCATTTGAAGTCGTTAAGTAAATGGAAAATATGCTGAGAATAATGAACTTGTTGTCAAATGATTTTTATCTAATTAAAAGATCTCTACAATATTTATTGCACCTTCCTCACACAAAGCACGTCAAAGAAAACTACTTTTTATCCTACTATAAAGTACAGTTGTAAGCACCGTCTCCCACTCACCCACATTTGAACAGGTTGGTTAAAATGTATTTCAGCGAGATACTCCATTTCTGGATCCGCACAGAGCCACAGTAGGGGAGATTCGGAACTGTAATATCCATATTGCACTATCTCAGCAATGGGCAACACGCTTGATACAGGCGGAGTTCAAAAAAAACACAGGCACAAAATGATGCTATACCGATACACATACTTTAATCTCACATCCGTCGAGACCACAGCATCAGCATTGTCATCAGAGCCATCATTCTTTGTGCCCTTCTTGGTTTTTTGAAAGCGCTTCGCAGCAAGTTTTGAATGACATTGAATTTCTAGCAGTTGCCATGGTTCACCAGCCATTGGTATAATTGGATGATCATACATGCCATCGAGCTCATGGACTCTTAAACTCATCATTCCAGGCCATCCAACACCACCTTCACGATTTTCAGAATCGGGATTTATATTATCAACACCTATCCATGAGTCAGGTCTAGACGTACATCCTCGAAGTACAGCTAATTCTACCATATTTTTCCTTTTGTTATAGGAGAATCCCATCCTTCATGAAACCAAGGAAGTTAAAATGAAAGTCGTATCAGTATATATATACTTAACAGCCCAAAAGACAATCAAATAGCAAATATCCAACAAGAATCATACTTCAACACTGGACAGCCACAAGATTCGACCCAGCGAGGAAAAAACTCTTTAAGGAATGGACGCTCGAGGTTTCCAATTTTATTAGCAAAGTGTCGGAACTGCCAGCAAACAAGTATCACAACAAGTAGTGATCAACAACGGTATTAATTGTTTTGTCAAAAAAAAAAAAAACGGTATTAATTGGAATCCAATAATGGTCCACAGATGACTGTAATATTGAGAAACAGGAAATTAATTAGAAGAAAATGGATTGAACTATAGGCAGAGAAACATTCATCCCGCCCAACAATAACCAATTCATATCACATTAAGTATCATTAAACACTTCCCACGTAAGTAATTCAGATCATATCACATCTTTGTTAATCATGGTGACTAATTTCTGGAAGATGCAACTACATCACACAAATTGTAAGAATAGATGTTTAAGTATGCATGAGCCGTGAAGGATATATATTTGTTTGTAGTGCTTTTTATATAAAAAAGGGGGCTTCTGATTAATTTATCTCGTGGACTGCTTTAAAAAGGACAAAAAAATACAGGAAGCCATGTTCAACAACAACAAAAGCATTACCCCAATGCCTCAACGGCTCCCGCAAAAAGCGGGGTAAGGGGGGATCGGATGTACGCAGCCTTACCCCTCTCTTAACACAGAGAGGCTGTTTCCGGATGATCAAAAATGAAACTTGCATCGAGAATTGCATGGAATGACTAGTACTTCATGAGAAAAAGATGTGCAGCCAGTTTAGTGAGTCATTTTGTTTTATTCCATTATAATCCAGAACCAAAGAATACGGAGTATTTGGCTCCATACAGGAGGCCATGTTCCCGAGTAAAAAATTGATTAACACTAGTTATAAGCACAAAGCTTCTTCCAGGTGAGACAATCCACAATTCAAATAAATTGCATCAGCAGTAAAACATAAAGCGGAGAGCTATTGTTACCTCTTTGGTGCTTAGAGTTCTCAAGGAACGATTTGCATCTCGAGCCCTCGAAATAATATTTTGTAGAATCTGTAGATGAAAGAAGTTATTGCCATCATAAAGTCATAAATACATGAGGCAGAATAATTAATAAATGAATACCAACCTCGCAGACATGTGCAAATATTGAAAAGAAATTCAGAAATTCAAATGTAAAAAGAAGATAAAGAAAAGTTCATCAATAAATTGTGCGTATCGAGAGGTAGTAGATTCATTTCTTCAGAAAAATTCACAAGTTGATTTTCTTCCAAAACGAGAAATCAGTTTCAATCGCATTATTTTTCATAAACAGACAGGCAGTACATTAAGAATGGCGAGTGAAGGGAGAAAGGGAACATGTCAAAGAGCTTTTAGTTGCCATTTACAATCACAGCTCCTAAAGAAAATTTGTAGTATATAACAAGCAGGAGCATCCTCTTCGCACGAACAACTCTTGCAACGAAATGCTCTAATACTATACAATCTGATAAAGACTCCAACACGATAACGAGTTCCGGGAGAAGATATCACCGCTAATTCCCCCACTGCTACACCAAAGAGCTGAAAAGTAAGAGAGACAAATAGGGCAAAACATACCCCTGATACAATCATATAAAATATTCCATTAAAACCTGCCTTCCGTAATGATTAAATGCCTTCACATGCAGTGTTGTTAAGGCGTTGCCAAATAGCGCTGCCTTCGCTCGACTAAAGCGATGACACGTAAAGATGATCCGGCGGGGAGAGTCTTGAAGAAGACTTGGCCCCTTACTATACCTCAGAACGCCTTCCTGCAGAACTTTCAAGAGAAATAGCCATTTCGGACGGGCATACAGTCTTTCCTATCAGCGGAGGGACAAAAGAGAAACCAAGCTTAACAAGAGTTGAAAAAACTGCTTTTCATAATGATTAAATGCCTTCACATGCAGTGTTAAGGCGCCGCCTAGGCGTCCAGGCGGTTTTCGGGGGACCGCCTGGAAGGTTCGCCTCGTCAGGTGCTGTGAGTAGGGTTGCAAACAAATCGAATAATTTTGATTCGATTCGATATTCGTATTCGTATTGTTCGATTCGTATTCGGAAAAATCGAATTCGAATTTGAATAAGAATAATTTTTTGTATTCGTAGATTTTTCGAATACAAATACAAATATGCCAATATTCGATTCGATGTATTCGAATATTCGATTCGTTTATTTATGTAATATTTGTAATATATAATATATATATTAGTTATATAGTTTTCTAATACATAATATATGCTAGTCAATATAGTTTAATTATATAAAATAAATATATAGAGAATATATATGTTATGTATTTATTAAATATAATTTTATTTTATAATATAGTTTTTATATTTATTTTTAGTTAAATAATTTATTTGGAATATACATATATATAAATAATTTCGAATTTCGAATCGATTCGAATATTCGAATTTTTTTAACGAATCGAATACGAATCGCATTTTGAATTCGACTAAATATCGAATTCGAATTCGAATATTCGTCAACTTGATCCAATTCGAATAAAATGTCTCAGTATTCGGTTCGATTCGATTCGTTTGCAACCCTAGCTGTGAGTCGTCGCCTACCCGGCCCAGGGATCCGCGGCCCGCATTTTTTTAAATAAGAAAGGGTATTACTTAACCCTAGGACCTTTAGTCTGTAAGAAATCATCCCAGTCGTGTCGCCGCAGCTCCAAGTATCTCCTCCTGCCGCTCGCCCGTCGCCGCAGCTCGCCGCCCGCTGCCGATCGCTGCCAGTAGCTCGCCAGGTACTTTCTCTCTCTTCTTTCCTTTTCTCCTGCTGCTTTCTTTTTCTTTCTTTTTCTTTCTTTTTCCCGCTGCTTTTTTTTATTCTTCATTATACTTTTTTCTTTTTCTTTTTTATTTCCTGTATGTTTTTTATTTCTTTGTTGTGCTTTTTTCTTTTTCTTTTTATTCTTTAATTTTTTTTTGTCTAATTATTTTTTAATGTATTTACAGGCCCAAACATTATTATAAAATAATTCTACCGAAAATTACTATCCATCCAAAGATCCTAAACGGAAGACCAAATCGAATGATGATATTTGAGACTTGACTTATTATTGGAGACGAGGGATTTGATATGAAACTCTAGTTGTTATTTATTATATATTTATATTGTTTATGGTGTGTTTTGTAACTTTTGTTGAGTAGGATGAATGTTATTTATTATCATAAGAATTTACCTAAATTACCAATCAGAAGTTCAGTTATTCACAATTCACTCAGCCATTCACCATGATATTATTCAATACAAGAATTTACCTAAATTTCATTATCATGATTGAATTGAATTTTATGTTTAATATGGCTCTAGTAAAACAAACATCATGCGTGAGTGTTTGAGTCTAACGCTAACCCACATCTACTAGCACATAAAGAGGCATAGGACGACCCCAGATTGCCCGATAATGCACAAAACATTTTACAAAACATTTTTGACAGGTTTAACTATTGTGTGAAAACTAGTAGGACCGGATCACCTTTGCAAGTAACTCACTTGATCCACATTTTACCTGACAAATGCGGTTACCCAATTTTATGAGTTGTGGTGGAATCACTGACGAGAATTGAAACAGGGAAAGCGCAAGTAACTCACATGATCCACATTTTACCTGACAAATGTGGTTACCCATTTTATGAGTTGTGGTATGGATCACTGACGAGAATTGAAATAGAGAGAGCACAAGTAACTCGTTTGATCCCCATTTTACCTAACAAATGGGATTACCCAATTTATGAGTTGTGGTACGAGTCACTGGCGAGAATTGAAACAGAGAGAGCAACGGTAGATGGCTTCCAGTATACCACTGGAATAGTCGACTTATATGCACGAAATGAGATTCCAGAGGAGGCATTACAACTCCGAGAGGACCCACGGCCTCGAGCAGACATAGCAAAAGCGTCAGAAGGTAGGAAAGAACTAGCGGTCAGTATGATCTGTGGCCACAAGCAGGACACGAGATAGAGCATTTGATGATGTGGGAATGTTATCACTAGCCAGTAGACTATCATGCGCGGATCCGCTGCTTAAGCATGTTGTGCTAAAACTGTGATCAAGTATTAAGACTACTACTATACTCATGTACTTTGGCAGAAGGAGTACAATAGCACTCGTATTATTACCAAAATAAGTACTATTGTACTCATAAAATGAATACTTGCACCTAATAAAATAGAGTATGAGTATAATTGTACTCATATACTTCGACAAAGAGTATAATTCACTCATTTAACTAAAGGAGTATTGTAGTAGATTTAAGCATGGTTCAAACACATACATGTTTAAGCATGAAATCCAAAACCCATGGACTATCCTGAATCGACCAGAGATTGGGATCTAAACCTGATAAGAATTCCGCAACCATGAAATCCTCCCACTGACTCTTGCGGGCATGAGCATCCAGGACATAAAATTTTATACGAGAATCTCATATGTAGCCCCTTTAAAGAGTAGAAAACTGGGTCGTACGGACTGGCCATTGTGGCGAAGAGATAAGAGTTTGTTATATAACTGAAACACACGAGAGACACTCTTGTCGTTCCAATACATGTCTCGTAAGGCACCCACGTGGATTTTTCATACTCCAAGAACATGATATTAGTACTCACAGATTCTTCCATACTATTAAGGAGTCATGCCGTAACACAAAAATATGTTCGACTCCAAGAAGGATTATTTTCATCCTTAGAATTAGTAGAGTTAAATACAATGTGGTGTCGTTTATTTCGGGACCTGAGAAACATTTGAAAAGCACGACACCACGACATATACTTTGACTAGTTTAATTGAAACACACGAGACACTCTTGCCATTCCAGTACATGTCTCGTAAGGCACCCACATGGCTTTTTCATACTCCAAGAACATTATCTTAGTGCTCACATATTCTTCCATACTATTAAGGAGTCGAGCCGTAACAGAAAAATATGTTGAACTACAAGAAGAATTATTTTCATCCATAGAATTAGTAGGGTCAGATAGAAAGTGGTGACATTTAAAAGTGGTGACATTTATTTTGGGACACAAGAAACATCGGAAAAGCACGACACAGCGACATATAGTTTGAATCATTTAATTTGATAATGGTTCCCAAAGTATGTTTACGATATGAAGGTGATATTATAGAAGGAATTCAAGAACAAAAGCCTAGGCAAAAGTAGTAGGAAAAAACAAGAAAAGTGCGGGGTTTCAGAATAGAGTTGGCGATAACAATGGCAGACATAATAATAGATTAGACCAGTTGACCGCGGCGGTGGCTGATTAGAACAATTGACAGTAGAAAATGGCCGCTAAACCAAACCATGTGGCTGATTAGAACAATTGACAGTAAAAGAATGGCCGCTACACCAAACCCCGTGAAAGCAGTGTTAATTTTAAATCTGATCAAAGAAGGATTCGACCCTCTATGATATGTAAAAGAGAAAAAGAGATGAGAAATGTGTGTTTTTGTTCACTTCGGTGTAGGTATTTATACATAAAATATAAGAGATCATAGAATTATGCTAATTACAATCCATAAAGTACACGGTCCCTATAACTATGATTACATTAAAGTCTTCGGTCAAAACAACAAAGTCTTTGGTCAAATACAATAATATCTTCAATACTTGATAATCCAAACAATATCCAAAAGTAAAAACTTGTAAAGCAAAGTCCGCCAAAAAAAAAAAAAAAAAAAAAAAAGTCCGCCAAAGTTTACCCTAGATTAGGTATCAGGTACCTTTTAACAAAAACTACTTGCAAATTACTAATTTTTCTATGGATTTTCCCTCAAAGCAGTAATCACGTTTATGCACCACAACAATCAAGGGAATGCCAATCATGATTTGTGACACATAAATCTTTGCAAGAACTATGAGAAGGATCAAATAACAGATTGAGATAAAAATCAGCAATAAATAACAAAATATCCACTGCAAAGATTTGAATCCAGAGTTCTGATGCAAAAATATCGCATTTACCCCCAACAAAGAACATGTATATACGAGGACAGGGAAGCACTGTTACACTACTCAACCTTAAAACAACCAACATTTACTGTATAAATTTCTACGAAAATGATCTAGAGCTTTCTAGAACTTACTTTACGGAATGACTCAGGACCCATCTGCTTTTCCAACATTTGAAGGACAGCAACCTGGTACGTTGCAAATGTCAAGTCAATGACAGAAAGGTTGAAATCTAAAGTAGTTAAATCAAACCAAACCAAACAAAACTTACAGATTTCCATGATCTTATTTTCCCGTAAAAACCAATACACTGGGTTCCATACAAATCTTTAGAGGCAAGATCAGAGCTCAAGGCAGTTGCACCAATATCATCCGCTTGGCAAACAGCACAGTTAGCCTGCAACAAAACCAAAAAAAGGGTGGCAAGTTTATATTAAACGGATCTTAATTCGGGCGATTTTTATTTCTGGTAAATTGGTAAATGATCGAAAATAAACAAAGTGTGCACATTCTAGAATGTGTATGATAGCATATATACAGTTGATAATGTTGGTAATATTGTCTAGTCCCCTCAGACCTCAGTACCCTCAGTACTGAATATCAGGTTAAGTTGTTAACTAGATCTTAAGGAAAGGCAGGACTTAGTGCTCCATTACATTCAGGAGACATTACCATATTCCCATCATTGTTATCAGCCATATCCACCATATAAGCTCGTAATATGGCTAAGACAGGAAATTGCAAATAATTATAAAATATGTGGAGCTGAAACAAAAGCGAACCTTGTATCGTCTATAGCGTGCTTCATTGTTTCCCAGGAACCTCTTAATAAAAGAATCAGTAAGAAACCCAGCAAGCCCATCCAACAACCACTCTGAGAGCAAGTATTACAGAAGCAATATCAGAATAAGACTTTTCTTTAATCAGTGGTACAAATATATAAATTAGGATATTACCATCATTTGGATCTTCAGGAGTGATATATACTCCAAACCATTGTGTGGCAAGGGCATAAGCAAGTCCAATTCTTGTCTCTATAGTCTGCTTAGTAAAGCCATCAGCAGTGATGGATAATAAAACAAGAAAGTTCGCATTAGAAGGGCAAATGGTAGGCTGATATGAAGAAAAGTTCTTATATGAAACACCAAACTTCTTGCAAAGGATATAACCTGCAAAAGTTACAGCGTAGAAGGTAGATTTCTATAAGCCTACCTGATCAATGATCTTCTCATCAAACAGAAGATGAGAACTGAAGATGCTTATAGAAGCTCCCACACTCCATGAAGATAATGTCATATCAGGAGCAATAAAAACTTGTGTGTATGATCCAAATGGAAATGAACCAGAGAGGTAATCCTCATAATGGCTGTTGACAAGTACATGACATTGTTATTTGATAAACTAAAGTGGAGTGAAAATCCAAGCACATAATACACTCAATGTTCTAAAGGGCGCAAGGCGAGTTTGAGGCGTTTTAGACGGACGACGCGAGGCGTTTTGGCCGAACGAGGCGAAGTGTCAGCCTCGAAGCGCATTGAGGCGTAAGCCTCAATTAAAGTAAAAAAAAATCATAAAAATCTCATAAAAGTACTATAATATTCATATAAATTACTAAAAGAGAAAAAAAGTATAAATTAGGTTACTAAATATCATAGTATTGGGAATTAATTATTTTACTTTTCTCTAATAAAGATCACAAAAAAAAAGTATAAATTAGGTTACTTTTTCATTAATATATTCAATCGCAATCTCTACCAAGATTTAACTAAATTTTGATATTTAATCATCATTTGTTAATTTTCAAAATATTACATACCATTTGATAATATTTTTATGTTTTTTTAAAGAAAAGAGAGAGCAACAACAATAAATTTAATAGATATTCAATATTAAAGGAGAAAATGTAATTAATAAAACATAAAAAATAAAATATAAATAAATAATTGTAATTAAGATAATAAATAGATAAAATGTATATATCAGTATATATAATATATGTATATATTAAACACTTTTAAGTAGTACATCTTTACTAAAAGATAATAATTTAATTTATTTTACTAATTTATTACTTAATTATAGAAAAGAATTGTACTTTAAATAAAACCCTAATCTTACTAAAAGAGAGACCGCAGCTTTGATTGAAAAAAAACAGTCGTTGAAAGCTGAGAGTCGCCGAGGCTGGGCTTCTTCTATTTCCCAAAAAAAAAAAATTGAAAACGCCTCAGGCCATACGCCTCGAGGTGGATGCCTTGGAGTCGCTTCGGAGGCTCGAGGCATATGCCTCACATTTGACGGAAATTTCAGCGCCTCAAACGTTGTGTACGAGCCTCGCCTCGAGGTGTACGGCTCGACCGTTTCTTAAAAACATTGAATAAAATAATATCCGTCCTCACAAGGGTAAATCAAACTCTGGCCAGAAATGCGACTTTCTAAGACTTCCGGTTACACTTGTGAGGAGCCACAATCGAGATACGAATACAAAAATATTAGAGAATTACCTGAAAGCATTGTAGAAAAACACCATCGTGTTCCGCAACTTTGACAAGTTAGAAGGTAGACAAAAGTGTGATAGCAGACCACCATGTCGATCAGGAATAATTTCAAATGGCGCAACTGCCAGAGATATCCATCGAGCAGCAACAGGAACATCTAATTTATAAACATATGTCTTCCGTGGGGGATCATCCTTGGTCAAAACCTGCTATACAGAGAATTTTTAACGACAATTCAAGAAAAGAAAACTATATTTGCTGGAACTCTCAAGAGTCTGACTTAGGGGCTGTTTGGCAGTTGCTGAATGATTTAGTGCAGAATGGTTGAGAGGCCAGAGGCTCTATATGGTTGAGTACACAATGAAATTTGGTTGTTTTATAACTGTTCTGAATGGTAACTCTGAATGGTATCAAATTACCATTTTACCCTTCTGTATAAAGTAGTGATTAAAAATCCCATTTTTTCCTAATTTTCTCCCTGATCGCAAGCATTAATTATATGTATAATATTTTTAAATTTAATTCATTTACTAATAATAATAATAATTATGTATAATATTTTAAAATTTAATTCATTTTATAATTATAATAATAATTATGTATAATATTTTTTAATTTAATTCATTTAGAAAATTATAATAGTAATTATGTATATTATTTTTTAATTAAATTCATTTAAAAAACAATAATAACAATTATGAATAATAATTCTTAATTTAAAAAATAATAATAATAATGCCATGTTCGTCGTGCGGCAAAGTATTGCATTACAAATTTAGGGATCTATCGACGGAATTTCTCACGCCGCCGGAATCACTCACCCCGGAATTTCTCAGAGGGAGAGGGAGGGGGCGTCGCAGCAGGGTGTGGGAGAGGAGGGGTAAATCTGGATATTATTTACCTTTGAATGGTTGAGAGTGGTCTAACATGCAAAATGGTTAAGAGGCTATTGTCACCATTAAGGTGTTTTTTTTTTTTTTTTTTGCCAAACAACCTCAACCTCTGAATCGGTCAGAGGTGACCTCTGAATGTCACCATTCAGAGGTAAACGAACAGCCCCTTAGACAGCAAATAAAAATAAATGTTAAATCTAATCTATAGCAACCGTTACTGAGCATGCTTAAACTATTTGCTTGCCGGCTAACAATTAAAACGTCTAGTACAGTATTTTCCAGTATTTATTTCTGATTATTGATGTGAATTAGTATTAGTAACCATACTAGAAATACCACAAACTTATCTCACCTGATGAAGTAAGGTTCCAGAGCTAACTGCCACAAGGTTACTAGCCACTGTAAATTCCAGGTCATAGCTAGGCAGTACAGAATAATTATCATGAGCATAAGAATCCAATGTCATTTAAATGCTTAAAGCTGACAACCTGGCCTTGCACATACCAGCAACACTGCGAGTTGTCATCCAAACAAGGAAACCAGCACCGCGCACGCCTCAACTGATTATCCGTATGCAGGACGTTGTCATTAAAATGAATTCCTGTTTCTGTCTTCTCTACCCAATATTCAATGCGTACATGTTTTATTACTGGCACTGCTCTACAAACGGACAATTAAACCTCATCAAAATCCCATCTAAAAGTAAAATGCCTTTTAACTAAGCGCGCAATGTGAAACCATAGAACACAGAACTACCACTCATAAGATTTGCATCAAGATTCTGTTGTATTGGCAGATAAGGTATAAAATAAAACTAAAAGGGTAATCCTAACGAGTCCATTTGTCTTGATTATACAGCCAACAGACCTCACGTTTTACACGTCCATGTGGGCTTTCTAGGATGATTGATATGCTCATGATCAGGTGTAATAATACATGGATCGGACTAAGCACCAGCTAAATTCAAATATATGAAATACATAATCACAAGCGCAACGATATGACTCAAATATACGACCCTTTCCTTTTGACAAACTCTAGATAGCAAACTTTACATGCTCACTTTATCTCAATGGGGGAGATTAAATCCTATTTGGTCCACATTATCCGAAAGGAGTGGTTATGGCTCCTACTACTCTTATTAAGTCACCGTACTCATACGGGCAAATGAGATGGCTCCACTAGCAAAAACCGAGTACAGAACCACCAGGCTACCAGAGGAGAGAAAAGGAGAAAGAAGGGGAGGAAGAAAAAATAAAAGGAGAAAAAAAAAAAGAGCCAACAGCATGAGAGAGAGAGAGAGAGGGTGGGGGGGTGTTAATAGGATATTTCTCCCTAAGTTTCTTCAAGAAAAATGACCTTACAGAATGAGCTCGAAATGATAGTGTAGAATCCCAGTCTCCTCTTAGCTTCATTTTGATCTATGGAAAATGAAGGTAAAGAAGAAAATCATATACTATGAGGTTCTAGGATTTTGAAAAATATGTATTTAATTGTTTGACATGTGTCGCATACAGTGTTTTCAGCTGCGTTGCGCAGACTGCGTTTTTGTTCGAAATTGTGTTGCGCAAAATAGCGTAGCGCGTAGCGTAGGCAATTTGAACATGAAAAAAGTAAAAAATAAAATAATATTTCTATATAAATAGGTAAATAACCAAAGTAAATAGCCACAAAATAAAATCAAATAAACAAAAAAATCTAGAATTCTTATAATAATAAAAAATAATAAAACCAGATAAGTCAAATTTATGAAAATATTCAATCCTACAAACACATAAAAATTCAAAACACTCGAACAGAGAAGAAAGTTGGAATGAAAAACCTCTTATGCCTGTTCCGTTCATCCGAGAGATGGAGAGAGATAGAGATAGAGAGAGAGAGAGAGATTGGTCGATGAAAAAAGCCCTGCTTTAGAGTTCAGAGAAATATTTTTCGCCCGTAAATTCCGTTTCAGGTCGTCTGCCGCTGTCTTAAGTTGGAAGGTTTTAATTAACTAGGGTTTTCAAAAATTAACCCTAATAGCGCACGCAAGATGGTCGATCGCGCAAATAGCGCAGGTAATTACGCGATTGCGTTGCCACATCATCAAATTGCGTGCGCAAACCTAGATCGAGAGTAACTGGCCATGCGCTTGGTCGCGTTTTCTATATTTTTTGCGCAATAGCGCGCAATCGGCCGCAAGTGAAAACACTGGTCGCATAGTATTTACATGCTTCAAAAAACTCAAAAAAAAAAAAAAAATCCATAATACCTTAAACAAGGATATTGTAACAATTAGATGTTAAATTCAGACAACTCGCCTTTACATTGAGAGTCATTTTATTATTTCATGTTGATGCAATTCTATTAATGGGAAAAACAAAAGAATGACAATTGGATCTGACTGCAAAAGCTTGAGCCAACATGGCATTCATGGAATTAGATGCTATCCACGCAAAGAGAAATTAAAAGTTACAAAAGTTGCTCAATATACATGAAATATAAGCAGCAGATTAATGACCCTTAAGAAACCTGCTAGCATCAGCAGATAATGGTTCCCCATCGTCCATTTGCAGATGTTCTTCTGGTCCATTGTCGGTTTTAGTGGTCTTGCTACACATAATCAACAAATTTGGAAGTAATTCAATCTCGAGAGATGACAAATACACGGACCCGGAAGCATCAGCAGCTGAAGTGGCTGAGGAAACCACACACCATCTATCCTTTGGGTCCAGATGCTGATAATGAGGGAAGACTTCAAATTCTGCTGGGTCCCCGTCAACAGTAACCTTTTCAATTGCCAAATTATCAGCATGCAAACCAACAATTCCATTGTCCGGTATAACTATCTGCAGTTCTGTATACCTGACGTGACAGACACCAAAGCTCATTAGAAAATTTGCAATCCACAATTTTTAAATTTTGATATTTCAATGCAAGCTCAGCTGCTCAAGCACAACTGAACATCCCAAAAGTAAAAATAGAAATGAAATAAAAAAGTAAAACACTATGGAAATTAGCTAAGAAAGCAAATGTCAATTTGGTTTTTTCGCTTTTGTGAAGCTTTAATTTCTCTAGCACGAACCTTTCAAATTCAAGCTCAGCTGCTCAAGCACAACTGAACATCCCAAAAGTAAAAATAGAAATGAAATAAAAAAGTAAAACACTATGGAAATTAGCTAAGAAAGCAAATGTCAATTTGGTTTTTTCGCTTTTGTGAAGCTTTAATTTCTCTAGCACGAATCTTTCAAGGTTTAAATCATTTCCATGTCAACGGATAAAAAAACAAATTCTACAAAATTTTAAATCAAATGGAAAAATTGTTGAAAGAGACAACGGACCCGTATATTCGACAGTTGTCCATGTCAATGGAGAGACAGAGCTTCTGATGCTTGATAACTGCCTCTGAATTACTATTATCTCCACCTTTCTGATCTTCACTTTTCGCCCTTTTTGCCTTCGCCATTTCAACATCTGCTGATAAAATTCGCATGTGGGTCACCTTTGTAACCCATCTAAGATTGGAATATGCCTAAGAATATCAGCAACTTTCTACACTCAAGTAAAGTATTAATCAAATTCACCGAGCTCATTCAGCTAAGCTTGATATGGGCTACTGCAAAGTGCACTGTGGTGGCAGCTCAAAACTCAGGATTGAGCTATTATTTGAGCTCAGTAGTTGAATCCGATAGTTCAATATGAACTTGAATTTTACAGCATTTAATGCTCACGAGTAACTGAATTACACTAACAAATTTAAAATAACTATAAAGATTCGTTCCAATAGACACCCTAACCCAAATATAATATACACATATAACCAAAGGCTAATGAAAATAAACGACAACTTCGAAATTTACAAGGCCATACCAAGTAAAGAATATCAGAGGCGGCGACAGATCACCAAACAAAAGGCCCAGGCCATGGGATAATTTCGGCTAGAAAGCCTCGATTATCACCGTCGAGATGCCAATCTGTTCACCTGCGGCAGAGGTGGCCGCAGCGCCACCACAGACCGAGCTCTTTAATTTCCCAAACTTTATGTTTTCCTCTTTCCTCCTGACACTTTCTCGTTTCCAATTAACTAAGTCTCAGGGAGGAAGCACTTCCGATTAATTGCGGTGTTTGAAATGAAGCGTGAAATATTAGTAGAGAGGTTCAATCAGATAGGGCAAGGAGTAAGAGAGCCGGCAGGGCAGATTAAATAGGTGAGGGGTCAAATGAGTTTCGGCGTGATCGTGGACGCTCTCATTTTTTTTTTTTTTTTCGAGACGAGAAACTCCCCCACCTGTATCAGAGGTCCCTTGACCAGCTGGGTGTTAAATCGAGAGATGTGCACTAATGGCAGCTCTGCAAGGGAGAGGACCAACGAGCCACGAACCCAGCAACAAATCTTGCAATATTTTAGCAAAGTATTGTCACCACACGGATTCGAACCCGCTATGTCGGAGTGTTTCCACCTCAATCACCTTGCAACTTACCATCAGTCTATGCCCCTGGGGACGTGGATGCTCTCATTTTGTTACAAAGAGTAGGCTGTTAATGGTCCCCTCGAAAATCCGACCGAAATATTCGGGACCGATCATTCAAATATTAACGAACTCGGATACCAGAACTAAAATTTGGAGCAGAATTGATAGGATTCGGACAAGTGAAATTGAAAAAAAAAAATACTCGATAATTCTTCATTCTTTATCTCCAGTCTCCCATCTTCAATCTTTTATCTCTAGTCTCCCATCTTTAAACAAAACACACAAGTACAATAATTCGAGGTTATATTTGTTGGTTTTGCTTTGGCTCAAAAACATTAGATCTGTTGTTTTTGCTTTGAGTCATAAAAAATAGATTCGTTTGTTAATAATTGCTGCAAAAAAAGTTTGTTTCGATTTCTTGGTTCCGGATTTGGTCTGAGTTCCCACCCGGTAGATTTCGGTTCAGTCTCGGGTCTAAAAATTGACCCGACAGACTTACCGATCCGATCCGGGTCTATCGATTAAGTTATTGGTCCAGTTCTGATTCTGTCAAAATCCAATCCGAATCGATCCGATAGCAGCACTAATAAAGAGAATATGAAATGCAACATGTCGTCTTCCGACTCAAATGATAAGGGTCTAACCGTCATTTTAGCCTCAAATACTCCATGATAATTAAAAAGTACTTCATCCGTCCTGCACGTAGTGTTACATTTCACCGTAAAAGTTGTTGGAACATTTTGTTCCATACATAAATTAAAAGTGTTTTGATGATTAAAGTCGATAAGCAAAACAAAACAACGAAGAGGCGAAGCAAAGAATTATGGATATAGCTAACGTACGTAAACAAGAGTGCATAACGTACGTAAATGACTGAATATTACGTACGTAACAGAGTGTTATTAACGTACGTAACATATGTTCAAACCAAGTGAACGTTGGAGGAGTCAAAGTTAGAAAAGTATGCAACGGATATATGACGTCAGCAATGACATAAGCCTTAACGTACGTAATAGATGGTATGTTAACGTACGTAACCAAAATGACGAAACTCCCTGGACTGATTTGTGATGAGGCTTACGTTCGTAACCTATCAAGGTTAGCGTACGTAATGACGCTTACGTACGTAATGTGGAGGAGATAGCGTACGTAATGATGGTTCTGGCAGCTAACGGCTAGTTTGATGATGGAGCCTATAAATACCATTTTATGGTATTGTTTCAAGCACAACAACTTCAAGCATACGAGATAATCATCTTATATTCATATTGATATTATTATTGTTGTAATATTGAGCTTACATTGAGTGATTGAGTGTTATACACAAAATTATATACGAGTGGTAAAAGAAAAGATACGATTGGATTCGGTGTTATTAGGATCAAGGATCCGGCATTGTTAGAATCGCAATCACTATCTTCGTGAGGTTTATCTAGTACCGATAGAAAGCTAGAGAGGTTGATTCCTTGTCCTACGAGAAGGAAAACGGTTTAACTTGGACCGACACAAAGACAAGTACGAGTGGTTCATCACGGACCAATAGAAGGCGTGATTGTAAACGGTTATCCCTCGACCGATAGAAGAGAGGTGCAGAGGTTTTTATCTTGAACCTATAGAAAAAGATACCGAGAGAGGACGTAGGCTCGTTTATAGCCGAACCTCTATAAATCCGTGCATCATTTAATTTCCGCATTATTTTACGCTTCCGCAACACCGCGCAATATCCGATCTTGTACACAACAATTAGTATCAGAGCAGTACTCCAATACGCGGCTTAACATCCGAGGAGAAAAGATCCAATGGCGTTTCAATTTGCTCCTGTCGAAGGCCTTGCTCTCAACCGACCACCATTCTTTGATGGTTCAAATTATTTGACATGGAAGAAAAAGATGTCAATCTTTATTCGTGCCTACGATATAGAGATTTGGAAGATTATTTGCCTTGGCCCGAAAATTCCTCTCAAATCCGACGGTACGCTCAAATCTTTCGAAGAATACGACGATGCCGATTGGAAAAATGACCATCTAAATTGTAAGACTACTCAACTCTTATTTTGTGCCTTAAATCCGGAAGAGGTCAATTGAATCTCATCGTGTGAGAGTGCGAAAGAAATATGGAAAATTCTAGAAATCACACACGAATGAACGACTCAAGTCAAGGAGACGAAAATCAATATGCTTCTCCATAACTACGAGTTATTCATAACGAAACGTGACGAGTCCATCACCAATATGCTCGATCGATTCTCGGTTATCACTAATGGACTTGCTTCGTTCGGAAAACCATTGTCTAGTAGTGAAAAAGTCAAGAAAATATTACGATCACTACCTAGCGAATGGGACGGCACCGTGACCGCGATTATGGAATCTAAAGATCTCAACACGCTTGATTTTAGCGCCCTCGTTGGTTCGCTAATTAATTATGATATCGTGTTAAAATCACGAAGTGTCAAGCCAAAGCCGAAGGAACGATCGTTAGCCATGAAGGCTAAGATGTCGAAAAAGAAAGGAGAAATCCCGGTGGAAGAAAGCGACGAAGAAGCGGTATATTATGCCAAGAATATTAATAATTTCCAAACCTTATTAAACCAGAGGAAGAAGGATATCTCGAGCGAAATGAAGAAATTCGACAACTCTTGTCGATAATGTAGAAAATCAGGCCACTTCGTTAAACATTGTCGTGCTAAACCCAAAAAGGAGGTCCTCGTGGCAACATGGAGCGATGAAGACGAAGACGACGAATTTATCGATCAAAATAATCTCGCTCTCATGGCCCGAAGTTCGTTCGACGACAGCGACGTCGAAATCCTAGTAAGTACATCCTCCCGTGATGAACTTTTTGATGCATTTGAATTATTGCATACGAATTTTAAAAACGCTTTATCCGAAATCAAATCCCTTAAGTCTAAAATTAAATCTTTGGAAATTGAAAATTTCAAAATTATCGAAAAGGGAAAATTTGTTGAAATCGATCATTCAAAGTGTATTGAAAATGAAAATAGTTTGAAGGATGATCTCGCTAAAATTCAAACCGAGCTTAAATCTTTGACAAAGAAATTCTCGTGCGGAAACGAGAAATTTGAACAAATGCTTGGTGTTCAAAAGTTTACTTTGGATAAAGAGTGGTTAGGATTCAAAACACGTTCGAAAAACGAATCCATTAATTTCAAAATACCCCATTGCGAAAAATGTTTAAAACTTGGGCATCATATTTCAAATTGTAAAAGCCCTAGACGAACGATTAAAATTAAGAAAATTTGGGTTCCTAAAGGAACAATTATTTCAAATATCATTTACGTCTCGAAACAAAAACCAACTATCGGTTGGATCCCCAAAAATTAATTTTGATATTTTACAAAGGGGGAGATAATACTTTCAGGGGGAGTATATTTTTTTGAAAAACAGGTATAAACTCCATCCTACTCATGCATTTATTTATCATAAATTAGTATCATGTATATTTTACATTTATTGCATATTTTTATTCAATTGGTATTCTATTGCACTTTTTGATGAATGCAAAAAGGGGGAGAGATATGAGAATGGAGAAATAAGACGAAAATGGGATTAACCTTGAAAGGGAGAGAAAAATCGAAAAAAATCGAAAGTATACAAAAAAAATTAGAAAAATGAAGGAGTTGAAAAATAAAAAGGAGAAGTCGAAAATAACAGGAAAAGAAAAATGAGGAGACGTCGAAAAAGACGATGAAAAATTTGAAAAGGAGAAAAAAAGAAGGAGTCGGAAAAAAATGGGAGAAGAACTAACGAAACGGACAAAGTCGAAAACTTTGGTCTGTACACATATACATATATTTTTATTTTTACAGGTAAATCCCCTTGACGAAGTTTTGTTTTGTAATCATCAAAAAGGGGGAGATTGTTGGAACATTTTGTTCCATACATAAATTAAAAGTGTTTTGATGATTAAAGTCGATAAGCAAAACAAAACAACGAAGAGGCGAAGCAAAGAATTATGGATATAGCTAACGTACGTAAACAAGAGTGTATAACATACGTAAATGATTGAATATTACGTACGTAACAGAGTGTTATTAACGTACGTAACATATGTTCAAACCAAGTGAACGTTGGAGGAGTCAAATTCAGAAAAGCATGCAACGGATATATGATGTCAGCAATGACATAAGCCTTAACATACGTAATAGATGGTATGTTAACGTACGTAACCAAAATGACGAAACTCCCTCATATTTGTACCATGAATCAGGATATGGAACAAAGTAGGAAGCTTGGAGCTGGAGAAGTTATGAACACAGTCGGAAGCGGGCATAGTGTCGAGGCGACCGACATAGAATCACTTCTTTTGGGTTTAGAATCCGGCTTTGTTTTGACTTTAGAAGATGTATTTGTTTTGCCCAAGGGGCACAAAAACATTGTATCCATTCCGGTCATGGACCGAAAAGGCTTTTCATTTTTCATTGGTGATGGTTCCTGCAAAATTTATTTTAGAAATAAACTAGTGGGTACTGCTACATTGTTGAATGGATTGTATCATCTAAATCTCAGCAACAAAGTAGTTGTGAATACTATGACTAGAAAACGTGGTAGGGATGAAACCAATCAAGTTTTGAAATGGCATCTTAGACTTGGTCATGTTGGTCAGACCAAGGTTTACAAGATGGAAAATGATGGACTTATGGGTCCATTGGGATCGGATCCCTTTCCTACTTGTGAATCTTGCCTTAAAGGCAAAATGACTAAGTCCCCCTTCACACGGACTTTTGAAAGAGCCGCTGATAAACTGGGATTAATCTATACTGACGTTTGTGGTGCTTTGGAAGCAGCACGTAACGGATATCAATATTTCATTACGTTTATAGATGATCATACTAGGTATGGTTATGTATACTTAATGAAACATAAATCCGAGGCCTTTGAGAAATTCCAGGAATTCAAAGCCCTGGTCGAGAAACAAACTGGTAATCATATCAAAGCACTTCAGTCGGACCGCGGTGGCGAGTATATGAGTACGGAGTTTGACGAGTTCCTTAAAGAACATGGAACAGTTTCACAACTAACTCCTCCAGGTACTCCTCAGTTAAATGGTGTGTTAGAAATAAGGAACCGGACCTTGTTAAACATGGTCCGTTCCATGCTGGGCTATACTGACTTGCTGATTTACCTGTGGGGGTATGCACTCCTGACTGCCGCTTACATCTTGAACAGATGTCCTTCCAAATCCGTTCCTAAAACTCCACATGAGATGTGGAAGGGCAGGAAACCAAGTCTTAATCACATTAGGATTTGGGGATGTCCCGCTTATGTTAAGAAGACTAAGGTGCAGAAGTTGGAAGCTAGGTCTGCGAAGGGACGTTTCATTGGATTCCCATCTGGGATGATGGGATATATATTCTACATGCCCGAAGATCGAAAGATCGTTGTTGCTTTACAAGCACACTTCCTGGAAGATGAGTTCATTCAGGAAGGCGGAGCAGGTAGAAGTATTTCTTTAGAAGAATACAATGAAACTCCTCGGGAGACACCTGTGCAAGAAACTGGAATTGAACCTTCTGAAACACAAGTACAACCACCTCGTAGGTCTAGTAGGGTGTCTCATTTACCTGAGAGGTATGGGCTTGTGCACTTGGAGGAGCTGGGTCTCCATGAGGTTCCAAGTGATAGCCAAGAGACCGACCCGACGACCTATGACCAAGCGATGGTGGATGTAGACTCCGCAAAATGGCGTGAAGCTATGGAAGCTGAGATAGACTCGATGCATGTCAATCAGGTCTGGACTCTAGTAGACCGCCCCAAGGGCATAGTGCCTATTGGGAACAAGTGGATCTACAAGAGAAAGACTGATGGTGATGGCAAGGTTGACGCCTATAAGGCCAGGCTTGTGGCAAAGGGTTATACCCAGAAGGAAGGGATCGACACCACGATACCTTCTCGCCCGTAGCCATGATCAAGTCTATTCGCATGATGCTTGCTATAGCCGCTACCACGATTATGAGATATGGCAAATGGACGTAAAGACGGCTTTCCTTAATGGATTCCTCGAGGAAGAAATCTATATGGAGCACCTAAAGGCTTTGTGTCCGAAGTCGATATTCGAAGTGTGCAAGCTTCAAAGATTCCATTTATGGATCAAGCAAGCGTCGCAGAGTTGGAACCTTCGTTTTGACGAGGCGGTCAAAGAGTTTGACTTCGTGCAAAATGAAGAGGAACCTTGTGTATACAAGAGGGTTAGTGGGAGCAAGATCGCATTCTTAGTACTATATGTAGATGACATTCTACTAATAGGAAATGATGTGGGAATGCTCGCCTGAAAGCTTGGCTTTGAGTAATTTCTCCATGAAAGACTTGGGAGAAGCTACCTATATTCTTGGTATTCGACTCTACCGGGATCGAGCGAAAAGAACAATAGGTCTTTCCCAAGCCCTCTATATAGATAAAATCTTAAAGCGATTTAAGATGGATGATTCTAAAAGAGGGTTCCTATCGATGCGATATGGAATAAAACTCACCTTGAAGATGTGTCCTCAAAATGAGGAACAACGAAAGGAAATGAGTAATATACCATATGCTTCGGCCGTGGGTAGCCTTATGTATGCTATGTTGTGTACAAGACCTGACATCGCGCATGCTGTAAGCGTGGTGAGTAGGTTTCGTGCAAACCTGTGTAGGGAACATTGATCGTCAGAAAGAACGTTCTCAAGTACTTAAGAAGGACTAGAGATATGGTTCTTATGTATGGCGGTGGAGAATCGATGTGGTGGGATTCACCGATTCGGACTTCCAAGGACCGAAGGACGATTCGATGTCTACTGCTACATATTTACTCTTAATGGAGGATCGATCTTGGCGTAGCGCCAAGCAAAGCGCGACCGCCGATTCCACTGTCAGCCGAGTATCAAGGCCTCCTGAGGCTTCCAAGGAAGGGTTCGGATTAAGAAGTTTCGGGAGAACTTCAAGTGATACCATGTGCCGAGCCGTCTGCTCACTGCATCGCGACAACGACGGAGCTGTAGCGCAGGCCAAGGAGCCGAGGTTTCACAACAGCATCAAAAATATTGATAGGAAGTATCATCTCGTAAGAGAATTTGTTCGCAAGGGATACATTGTGCTGCACAGAGTAGACTCGGCCGACAACGTCGCCGATCCACTGACCAAGCCACTTTCTCATACTACCTTGGAGCGTCATCTGGAGAACATGGGTATTAGATACCATAGTGTGTAGAATTGAGTGCAAGTGGGAGATTGTTAGGAGTATGCCCTCGAATGCCACTCAGAGGATATTGAGTGAGGGCATTGTACTTGTTATTATGTAAATCATCAATATAAGGCAATGGATGTTTCTTTATTTACTGGTAGTTACTGTCATTCCTAACTCGTAAATATACATGTAGAAACTAGTCCGTGTATTTGAGAGCATAAACATTCCACTCCTTATTGGATAAGGGGGTCGGCACTGGAAAGGTTTATAGCTCAAATACTTAATCGTTCGCAAGTCGATGAAACTTGACTGGGCGTTAAGTTTATATAAAGACTTGTATGACGTGTTCTTTGACAAGGAGAGTGCCTGTCGAACACTAATGGTTAGTGGGAGCACACGTTATAGGTATGCTAATTAGATTAGTATACTCGAACCGACTCACCCTCGATTCGTCACACGGATTTCACTCCGGGACAGTCAATGATGGAATCGAAAGGTTGTGATAGGTATTCGTGAACCTTCGACTTGAGGATTTAGTAGGCATGTGCTTGTGACGTCAAGATTTTCATTAGAGTAGTTCGACCCTATAAACCGGAAGGCGGGGGTCAACCTCGACGTGCATCTTGATGGGCAAGTAGCAGGTCCTACTGATTACCAAGATAGAATCTTTTCTCCTGTTAGTGAACGAGTTATATGTCCTATGCGGTTATTAGCAGATGAGATCATAAGTCTTTGGCCAAAGCATTGGAGCTAGCTGTATTAGATACACGAGAGCTTGATAATCTCGATTTGCATTAACGCATGCATAGCGTCAAGTACTGATGGGGTTTGACTGACCGTGACCCCATAACTTGATCGGGACATTTGAAAGAAGGGTTTATACGTATACTGGTATTCAAGACAGAATTGTTCTTGAATGATCCCAATCATTCGTTCTCAGTTGCGGTACAGTGTAGGCCGCCATCCTGGCTAGGTGGTGCTACTACTCTTTGGTTCCTCCCATTGCTGACTGAGATGGACCTACCGAGTCGCGCAATAGGATTGACGACGGAATGAATAAAGCTAATTCTCTCATTATGAATATTAGATATTGGATATCTAATTTGGGACATTGGATGTCTAAATCGATTTATTGGATAAATTGATTTACGGCCTAATGAATTAAATATTTCACTGGGTGATTAATTTAATTCATGAATATAATTATTTCTTGGAGAAATTAATTGTGTTATTATGTGTTTGATATGATTAATTAATTGGATTAATTAATTGGTATAAATACATTGGAACGGTATCGGAGTTTATCTGTTTGGACTCGCGGGAGTCCGAAACGAACCGAGCTTGTCCGATTTCTACATGGGCCGCCCACCACATTTCCACCCACATTCATATGGACCCTTGTTCCATTCTTTAACGGTTGATCATTGAGGTGGTGGGGCTTTGATTCTCATAATAATGAGATGTGCATGTGGAGAGTTGAATAAAGGGAAGAAGACATCTCACTTCTCATATGCATTCCATTTCCAACGTGAGGTTGCAAGAGGAGAGAGAGATAGAAGTCTTCTTCATCATCTTCTTTATTCATCTTCTTCATTCATCTTCTTCATAACTTCTTAGAGAAATTTTGTGAGGAAATATTGAGAGAAATAGATATTCATACACTTAGAGTGATATTAATATCTATAACAAGCTTCATCACCTAGCTCTAGCCGTATCCTCGGAGGATAGCAAGGTGTTGTCATTCCGTTCGTTTTTCCGGCGCATGGCAAAGTAGAGACGCGGTGCTTTCGGCGTTGGATCGTTCAAGGGCTTGAAGCGGAATAGATTCGTAGAGATCAAGCAAAGCTTGGGGAATAGCTCAAGAGAAGGTTATTCATCTAATCAACGGACTACAAGGGTGAGTTTCTATATCTCTTGTGAATTCGGTTTTTGATATTCGTATATAAGTAACTCGATCGATCCTCGTAGGGATTCAGATCGAATTAATTTTCGTTTTACCGCTTCCACCGGGTCTTCGATTTATGCACCGAATCCCAACATGGAAGTAGAGACATTCAACATTTTTGGTGTTGGATCATTCAACAAGCTACAACGAATTGGATTCGTGTTCGTGTCGGTAACTGGGAAAAGGCTTACTCGTGTTTTTCCTTCGAAGATTATATTATCAAAGGACTACAAGGGTAAGTATTCTTTGAATATCATCCTCGTTATTATTATTCGTTTATATGATGCTTGATCGGTCTGTTTTTGGAGTTTGGTTTTATCCGGTTGGACTAATTTATTTTTCCGCTACGTATCTCGATTCTAATCACCGAATCCCAACATGCGCAACCCCTACGGAAGAAGTAATTGCTGCACATGTTGCAGATCCCGAGCCATTGGCGGCTATGACGGATGATCAATTACTTGCCAAATTACAAAAAATTAGCGAATCGGCTGCCCATTCGGAGCCGACTGCTGCCTATCCTGTAAGGGAACCCACACCCGTTCAGGATCCCTCTCCCATCAGGGTACCAAGCCCTGTTCGGGATCCCTCTCCAAAACAGGCTCCCACGCCTGTCGCGGATCATATCCCTACAGTTGACCCACATACTCTTAGGAGCCCCTCCCCCACTGCTGTCATTAATGAAACCCTTCTTCAACTGCAGATTGAGCAAGCATTTGAATGGTTTGTACAATGAAAGTCTTATAGAATTGCACCTTATGACGTCCTGTACAACTGGGAGGAGTGGAGAGAAGAAGAAGCTTTTGCTCTGGAAGTCCCGGACACTCAAGACATACAAATCTTGATTCAATGGGATAATGAATTTTGCCGAGAGCTCATCTCAAATTACTATCAGGCAAAAGCACATGCCCGATTGAAAGGAAAATCAAAGTCCGAAGACAGTTCCTAACAGCCCCGAATCTGATCCTGACTCAGACGACGATGATGACGCCCTACAGGCAGGTCTGAGAATGAGTCACGAGGAAGGTGACAAATAGGAACAATCTAGAAGGCAAGATCAACAGGGTCAGGGGACCTCGGACAGACATCAGTCCCCTCCCCAATAACAAGAAGCTGCAAAGGACCGCGTACAGGAGGAATTAGTTCCTCTAGTACAGCATGAAGCTTCGCAACAGGAAGCTCCACAAGAAGAAAAAGTCCGCGCCATCCCGCAAGAGGAATCAGTCCCTCTGCCGGAGCAGGCGGAAGCTGAGAGTCAGCAGGAGGAATCAGTCCCTCCTGTATACATGACTACAGACACCCAACAAGAATCAGTCCTGTCCCCAAGACTGACAATGTTGCCCAACAAACAGCCGAGACCGCGCCTGATGCCCCCGCATCACCTATCTCTGATAGCTCCAAATCTGATGATGGATTCCTACCCGACAAGAGACCACATCCTCATGTGGCCATGCGTCAACTGAATGGAGCATAGGATGAGAGAATGGTGCACCCAGGCTCTCCGCGTACAGAGGCCCAGATAGGTCAACTCCAAGCCATCGGCCGCCAAACAGTATTCATGCAGGATGTCGTGAAGGCACTGTATGATGTTGGCAAAGAGCTTGATTGGATGAGAGAAAGTGACATTGATGAGATGACTGGCCTGAGGAGAGAAGTTTCAAAAGTTGAAGAGGCGTTTCGCATAGTGCCTAGTACATTACGGCAGGCACTCTCTCAACTTCAACAGTGCCAGAAACATATTCTCAAGCAAGAGGAGGAAAAGCTCAGAGTATCCAAAACCAAAACTGTCGTCTCCCTACAGAAAACTGGCTCCAGGCTCACATGACATGATAAAAAGTTCGATGACATATCTATGGTGCTCAGTTCTTTGGTAGCCAAAATCTCAACCAAGCAGGACAACACGATCAAACTCCTGGAAATCATTGATGCTAAGGTCACTTACCTTGATAACCAAAAAGGGGGAAGAAGCGATAGAGGTTGGAAGGCAATGGAGGCTTGAAAGAGAGAAAGAGTTTGACGCTGTATTAGAGGACAGCGTTGCTGCTGCAATAGGCTGCTTAGCCTTGCCTGCACAAGGATACAGGGTAATTGATTCTTGCCCAGAGTTCCACGGTCCCAACTATCCCTGGAAGAACAATGTCCAACGACCATCGGAGATTCGTCTGCCTGCCAACCGTCAGCCTACAGCTGATGAAGTGAAGAAATGGGGGACGAACGAACTGATGAGATACTTTGTTAAGCGCAGTAGGGACTCCGCCATCTTTAATAAGTGCAAGACACTGGCAGAAGCTGCAGAAGAATTTGCAAGGATGCTGGAAAAAGGTCTGCTCCCCATGCAAATTTTGATGAAATCAAGGCAGCGGAAAGGTGATCGGCTTACTCACCCCGACGATTGGATACTTGCCTTTGACAAATCTGATGAAGGAAGAGCGATCTATCTAGATCGAGGCAAGGATTCCTTGGAGAACTGGTGGAGAGGAACCGACAATGATCCTGATATGAGGCCATGGAGATCCGTTCATTATAGGAGTTAGCATGGATGCCCCTTTACCATTATACTTAGAAATGAAAACTCCGTATCTCTTTCTTACTCTAGCATTGTAATCTTTTCACCCTTATCAATAAAATTCTATCTTTGAATGAAAGATTACAGTTCGTAATCTACTCTTACTGTTTTATTGTTTGATTACGAAATAAATTTATTTGAAGCAAACAAGTATAAAACTTGTTAAGTATTAAGCTGTAAGAACTTGTCTGCGAACAGTTCATAGGTTAATTTGTATTCAACCTAGATCACACTGTAAGATTGCGCCTTCGCGCCAATCATAAGTTTAAGTTGTAATACACATCCCTATAGATGTTTACCAATTCTCAAAACTTGCCTGCGAGCAGTTCACATTTTTAGACTAAATGCTGAAGACCAGATCATTCAACAGAAGATCAAGAAGTCAGCCTCTCTGGATCAAGATGTTATCTTTAAGAGGTTTTGGCATTATCAAATAGGGAGAAATTGTTGGGATAAACAATCATGTACCTTGTTTTGATAATTGCCAACATACAGTAATAGCCAGCAGACAGCAAGTCTAGCTATCATACAGCAAGTTGTCTCAAGAAACCGGAAGGATTCGAAATATCACTAAGTATGGAAGCTGTATGGAATCTCCATACAGCATGGGAGATATCCTACAACGTTGAAGCCTACAGCTAACAGCAATAAGATTGTATTATGCTGGATACATCATACAGGCTGAAAGTGTTAGGGAAATAAACACTTATCCAACAGGACTGAAGACCGTTGTGAAGAAATCTACTTTATTCACTAAAATCAGAACGTCGTTTGAAAGAAGTATTCAAATACTAATTGGATAAAGTATTTAAATACCAACTGACAAGGATCTCCAAACAAGGAGAAAAATCCGGATCTAACGTCTTGAAAGTCAATCATCCAATCAGAATGGATCCGTGCTCACCAACCAGCCAACGGACATATTTATAACGGATCTATTTCAAAGTTATAAATAGTCCATGCAAGAGGACATTACAACACACTGATATATTCAAGATCTCAGACTGAGAGACATTCACGAATATACACTAACGAAAAGACGAACGACTGAATATTCATTATCATCTACAAGAGCAAATATATTTCTTCGAGCATATATCAATATCCGAGAGAAGAAATATACTCAGCCAGAGTGAACAGCAAATCATCAGCCAAGATCATTGTGTTCAAGCTGCTGTTCAAACTAGTGATTTCACCATTGTTTACCTTTGAGTAAACTTAGCCCTGTGTGGACTAAGGAAAAGTTATTCTGACCGGTGTGGGACGAATAGGACGAAGCTTCAATCTGTGTAAGAGAAGCGAGTCAAAGACGCCAACAACCAATTTGTATGAACGGTTGAAAGCTACAGTCTTTGTATCAATCAGTGTGAACGATACAGGAATAGGTTTCATTAAAGTCACGTAGTTGTGTACGTAGTGATTTTAATAAACATTTTACTCCTGTCTGGAGGACCAGTGGACGTAGAGGGGTTTACCTCGAACCACTTTATATTGCGTGTTATTTACCTTCTGCCTTTATTATTTTCATAACTGTGATTATTTACAAGTATACATTGCAAAACCCTGTACGCACCAAGCTAATAGGATAAAGCCTAGTTGCTGTATTTACAGCAACTCACTTAAACAAACTTCCGCTACGCACTCTCATTTGAAAATCGTATAGCTTGTTGTACTAACACTTTTCCAAGTTGTATTATGTATACTTAGTGGCCAACAGGATATTTTGAAAGAAGTGTTTATACATGTACCGGTATTCACCACAAAATGGTTCTTGAATGATCCCTATCATTCCTTCTCAATAAGATTACAGTGTAGGCCGCGAGACTGGGTAGGTGGTGCTATAACTCTTTGGTTCCTCGCATTGCTTACTGACACGGACCTACCGAGTCACACATTATGGGGACGATGGAATAATTTGAACTGGATCTATTATTGTGAATTTTAGACATTAGATGTCTTATTTAATTTATTAGATAAATTAAATCGGTTTGGTGAATTAAATAAGTTACTGAGTAATTAATTAATTCGTGAATAATTATTTCTTGGAGAAATAATATTTTAATATAATTAATTAATTAATTAGATTAGATTAATTAGTTATGTTAATTTTATTTGGGATGAACCAACATGTATCAGTCGGACTGGACACACGATAGTCCGTTTCACTGCCTGAAACGAACCAACTTCTATTTTTCTAAAGTGGCTGCCCCCCCCTTGATTTTTCATCACCATGTTTTGTTGTTATATTAGATATAATGATATTACTTTGTGAATTATTTATTTAAAGGGATTTTGGTATTATGTGTGGACTTTACTTATTAATACCATCAACACTATTATCATCATCCTATTCCATCTTTGTGATCATCATTTGGCCATTTTGGGAGAAAGATGAGAGAGAGTTCATTTTTGTTCAAACTTCTCATACTCTTACAGATATAAAGAAAATCAAGAATAAAAACATAAATCACTTAGAGTGATCATATTCTTAACAGAAAAAAATCTCATTACTCTTTTCTAGTCGTATCCTTGGAGGATAATTGAGTGAGTAGTTATTCTTGTCATCTCCCGACGCATGGCTAGTAGAGACGTGGTGCTTTCGTCATTTGGATAATCGAGGACTTATCAAGTCGTATTTATGGGCATCGGCATCAACATCAATATTAAACCGAAGGACTACAAGTGTATGTTTTCATGTATTAACTCTTGTCTATTTATATTCATATATATGATGCATGATCGGTCCTCTTTAGGGGTTCAGTTAAAATTGCTTTTTGCTTTCGTTGTACCTTCGTTTTAGGCATCGAATCCCAACAGTTAGTTGGTGCTTGCACGATTGGTATAGACGGAGTCTCGCCTCGCAACTCTTCCAGAATTATTTCGCTCATAAGCTTGTGACTAATCACATAATCCTTTTCCACGAATCGGACACTGGGGCTAACAATGTCTTTCTGATCTTGGAGATTATAGAACAAGCCACCCTTCGTTCCCTTAGGGTATCCTACAAACACTCGTACCTCTGTACGAGATTCCAACTTATCAGCATCCTTACTCAGCACATGTGCTGGAGTACCCCGAATCCGAAACATATCCTAGACTGGGTTTCCATCCACTCCACAGTTCTGTGGGTGTTTTTAGAACTAATTCGAAGGCACCAAGTTTAGTATGTACGCCATTGTTTCCAAGACATACCCCATAACGAAATAGGTAAATCGAAGTAACTCATCATTTATCTAACCATTTCTAAAAGATTTATCTTCCTTCTCTCACCAACACTCATTACACCATATATGGCTTTCAATGATATTCTTTTTGATATTACAAGCAAAAGTGTAGCCTTAGATGCCTTAAAATTGGTCAAGTTTGATTTAAGGCTACATATTTTTTTAATGTTATTATTGATATAAATTAGTGTTACCATAGACCAAATTGAATATCTACACTAACACAAAATTTGGTGTAGCCGTTGCTATTTAAAAAAAGTGTAACTAAACACTAAAAGAAATAGGCGGGCTTGCTAAAATATTTTAGGCGGTCCAAATAAATTATTTTCAACTATAACGACCCGATTTTTCTAAGGTATTTTATGAATCGTCCTAATCGTGATCTTGATTCTCGTATCCTACAACCGGAATATAAATATATGCGTAAATATTTAATTTGATTGGAGAATATAGTTTTAATGAAAATAAAAATGACGACGACTTAATTTAGTTTAAAGGCTAAACTTATGTGATCAAATCTGGAAAAAGGGAAAATTTGATTGGGGTGAAACTGAAAGAATTAGAAACTTAGGCTACGTTTAGTTCGGCGGATTCCGCCGGAATTGGAATGGTCAATTCCATTGACCAAATTCCATTACGACGTTTGGTTACCAGTGGAACGGAATTGAATTCCAAGGATTTCACCGTATGTGGATTTCATTATTCCTTCGTAAAAGGGATGGAATTGAATTACATTCCATCCATGATTTTCCAAATGACAAAAATACCCTCATTTTATTTTATTTTATTTTTATTTTTTTATTTTATTTTTTGTTTTTAGTTTCTTTTTTATTTTTATTTTATTTTTATTTTTATTTTATTATTATTATTTTTATTTAATATAATTTAATACATTTAGTTTTATTTAATTTATATTTTCATTTTAATTTTATTTTATAATTTTAATTTTTATTTTTATTTAATATAATTTAATACATTTTTATTTTATTTTTTATTTAAAGTATTTAATAATTATTTGATCAAAAAGGGTATTTTGGTTATTTGCCAGAAATTCATTCCAATTCCAAAGCTACATTCTGTGAACCAAACAGACAGATTCTAATCCATTTAACATATTTCATTCCAATTCTGTCAACCAAACAGGTGGTCAAACCTGACAACATTTCATTCCAATTCCTTCTAAATACCAATTCCTTTGACAGATTCCATTCCTTCATAAATTATTCTGCGAACCAAACGCAGCCTTAGGGACTAAAATTAAAATTTAGGTAAAATGATGGGATATAAAATCCCTATCCCGATGAGAAGTCGGTTCCTCATCTCAATCTCTCTCTCAAAAGTCGTCCGACTCTCTCTCCAGGGAATCCCCTTTCCTCTTTATCTTATGGAAACTCTCTTGTGATTAGCAGGACCGGTGGATGGAGCAACAGTGTCGATGGTGTCATCGCTCAGAGCAGCGACTGTACACTCGCCGTGAATTATTCGGGTCGGGCTTCCACTAGTTTCAGATTCGGACTTCTGACGGAAAGGTAAAGGAGTGGGGCTTCGAGAGGGGGTTTGGCGGCGATGGAGACGAGCGGCGATTCGGCTGTAACACCCCCAAAACCATCCGGGGATATTACAGCGCCGTGGGCCCCGCGCCGGAACCCACCAGGCTAACAACCGTTTACAAAACCATTTCAAAAACGTTTAAAAATGCCAAAAAGGCCGATGACGATAATATTTTAAATACTCAAATATTTTCAAAAGCATAGTTCTTAAATACCGTCATAAAATACCATTTAAAAATACAAGGCGAAATGCCAAATCTCGACAGTTCAAAGTGTACGTTAAGCCACCTCTTAAACGTACCGATAAAATGATTAGGAAAAAGGGTTTGACGAAATAACCCAAGTTCGCAAAGTGCCAAAAGGCCATTTGAAATACACACGAGTTGGTAAAAATACCGAAAAGCCATTTTGAAATATACACACGCAGCGGATAAAACTCAGTTCAAAATACACATTTGCAGCGGAATAAAACTATCAGAAAAGAATACTCGATACTCAAAAATATGCCACAACCAGTATCACCCGGGAAGCTCACCCCTTCACGACCGCTACTAGCTCGATCTCCGAGTACCTAAAAATAAAGCCCACGGTGGGGTCAGCCACAATACTCAATAATGATATCGATCACATCATCATAAATAATTACATACCAATGTAATAATACTGTAAGAATACTACCAATGTAAACTTACCGTCATAACCTTACCAATCCATGGCAATTCATAACAAATCAATGCTTACCATAATTCACATTTCGCATTCTCAAATGACAAAATGAAGTCAACAACAATTATCTGTACTGTATTCAAACAATACCAAGTGTCCTCAAATCATCCTCATAACTCATAAGTGCGGAAATAATCCAATATTTGCCAAATCCTGTCCGTCAGATTACACAATCAAATCTCAACCTGCATAAACCAGTAATACACAACATATCTGTAGACCATAAACCACAAGACAATGATAACAAATCCTGAAACATCGACGTACAGTCCGAATGTTCATACGATCAGTAACAATGATCAACCAATACATCAACTGAGAATATCATCGACATGATAACTCCAATACGACCAACAAAGGATCAACGATAACCGAGAATACCATCAACAAGGTAAACTCTAAACATGATCATCAAAGATCAATAATAACTGAGAATACCCTCAACAAGGTAAACTCCAAATTATCAACAAAGGACCAACAATAACCGAAAATACCATCAACAAGGTAAACTCCAAATGATCAACAATAATGGATCTCAAAGAAATAACTTCGACTGTCGAACATACCCCTCGGGTGTATGAACGATTAATCACAAAACGCCGAACACATCCAAACATTTAAATGGACTATGAACGACCAAACAATATGGCTCAAAGATGGACATCACAGTACGCCCGCTCCAGAAATATGTCAGTGCACATGTCCACCCCGTATACGGAATCCAGATATATGTGGGACAATGTACCTAATTAGCCTTACGAACTACGTCTCGTGTGCACGGTTCAATGTGGAAATATCAACACATAACCATAGTGTGCCCAGCTAAAAATCCTACACAATAATCAATCGGAACGCAGATATGATTCCAGATATGTCACGATGCAACATGACAGCGAAACTCAAAGAATCACATATCCAATAAGGATCAAAAGACACACTGAAGTGAACAAAGACAAACTGACAAAGAAAAGTCGACACGACTAATCAATATCCAAAACAATAATTCTGGGATCATCATCCCCGACAAATGATCAACACGATCAACGATCTCAATACAATCGGCCATGGGATCATCATCCCTCAACGAAATAATCAATACGAATCCCAATATACGAAACATCATCGTACAACATATACAACAACTCAACATAATAATTATCTTCATAACTGAACAATACTTAAATTACCTCAAAGCTGAAGACAATATCCTTTCCAAGAACCAACATTCCTGAACGAATACACAGTTATACGAATAATCCCGAAATAGGTATAGTCCATTTATACCAACAAACCACCATCCCGACATCAATATCGACACGATAACTATCCTCGATATCCGATATTCCATATCACTGACCAAATACAACTCACATCTCCGTATTCACCAACACGTTTAAACCATATACATTATGATTTAACTCAAACCAAAACACAATATACACACCATTATCCCGACAACTTACATTTCTAACAACATTGCTATACGAATTATAAATGAAATGAAAACGAAACCATTCATCAAATATTATAAACTGAACAAGTATAAACTTGCCTCGGTACCGATACCACGAAGCCGTTACCAATATCCATTGCCTTTGTCTACAAGATCCTCAGCCCCGACCAAAAGCAATCTACGAACTCTTCGACCTCAACCGCAACACAACGGTCATAATCCACGATCAAACACCTCAACCTATTGAAATAATCAATTAACAACAATCCGATAACAATCAATAACCGACATAGGCAACCAACAAACTCAACGGTTCAACAAAACCTCGATCATATACATAAAACCAAATAATCCAACTCAACAAATACGAACTCATATCCACAATACAAGCCGCAACTCGATGATCACAAATAACAATCAATAAACCCAACGGTTCCGCAATATCCCGATTAAACACAAATCCAAAACAACCAAAATCAATCAATCATGAATTCAAAACCACAACACGATTCATAATCCGATAATCATATCGATAATCAATTTAAACCAATAACAATGGTCTAAACATTACCGATTCCAAATTCAATCTTAAATACAAATACAAGTCTCCTCCTTGTAAATTCATAATAAAAAACAATTACCGATGATCATCATCAATCCGGTTAGTTCAACATTATAGGTAATCATGTTCCAAGGGTTTCAAATAACTCAATCACTCGATTTGAACACTTGTTCAATACGTGTGAACTTCCAAACTCAAACAAGAAGGATAATCTTATCAAACCCGAAATCATATTCGTATTCCTATACGAATATTGTACCAAAATACATAACTTTGTTCGAGATATGAATATTCCATATTCATATCCAAAACACCAACATCTCTTAAATATATTCATCAAATCATGTCAATTCATCTCGACATTAAGGATTTCATAACATACTCAATTCCAACTTCAATTCCAAATATGAATCAACAAGACTCATTTTTGTTCATACTTGTAAATTCGTAGGAAACAATTTACCGATTATTATCATGAATAATCACATTCCAAAATTATCCAAAATCCTTCCAAAAATCATGATATGTATAACTCAAGGGCTCTTCAAGAACACGAATTATCTGAATTCACGTTCATAATCCATAAAACAACATAATTCGATGTTTTCTAACATCTAAACAATCCTTATTCATAATTCAAGGTGTAAATCATCATGTTCTTCAACATACGATCGTCCTAACATCAAAATCGCAACAACACTACCAAGAACATCAAGAACTCTATGATTCCATAATCATAACCAACATAATCAAGACACAAACCATCATATCATCATCTTCCTTCAACATATAATTCCTATATCCTCAAGAATCGTAACAAAAGTACCATAATCATGTTCATACGAATCATTCATCAATAACAACATCAAAAATCCAAAATTCAAGAAGGGATTATCCAACATACCTCTTAGAAGATGGATTACACAAGAAATCACTTCAAGAATCAACAATAGCTCCATATCCAAGCTCCAATACCATGTTTCCAAGCTTATAATCGACTTAGGAAAGTCAAAATCTCCCTCTCTCAGAGTTTGGAGACGAAAAACGAAGTGAAAAGCTGAAGAGAAATGAAAGACGGGCGTCCCCTTATAAAACAATCCAGCTCATTACGTACGTAACCTTCCTTGGTTAACATACGTAACACACCCTTACGTACGCTATCTGACCTTGGTAGCATACGTAACGACAGTCCAGAGTTAACTGACTCATTTCGTTCACTGCTTTACGTATGTAACATTTTATCCATAACGTACGTAATACGTACGTTGACTTGCTACAGTAAAACCTCATATTACGTACGTAATACATCCTGTATAGCATACGTAATACGTAGTTGACTTGCCCATGCACGTTCTTCGCCGAAATACGCCGACCAAGGGTCCCACCTGTCGGTCACAAGTCTGATTCCCTTTGTTACGTACGTAATACATTAGCCATAACATACGTAACACTATCAATTTAACGTACGTTAGCTCTGAAATTTAGCGTATGTAATGGCCTCTATACTTAGCCAAAAATTCAATTGTTCCTGTCCGACGTCTCGACATATTGGATATGAACATACAGCATACTGAATACACATATACTCAATCCAAAAATATTCTCATACGAAATACCTGATATCCAAATCAGTTCAACCTGATACAACAAATCCTCAATATAACTGTCAATCAAAACGTCAATTACACAAGTATAACTGTCTCGGTCCTCAATTTATTTTATCCATACTGTATAGATACCAAACTATACAGTATATCTCAGATAAAATAACACGAAAAATTTATACTGAAAATCCGGGTATTACATCGGCGGCGATCGACTGAGGGCTAGAGTCGCTTCCTAAAATACTCTCAGGCAGTTGAGGTCTCAATTTTTTCTTGCTCAAGAGTTGTATTTGTGAAATTTTACGATTGTTTGATCCCCAGCTTTTTTTTATGGAGCCTTCGACTTTTATTGGCTTTATTCATGCGCCCCAACCATATTATAAAAGCTACTTACTTAAACTGCTATTTTAGGTGTTTTGGAAGCCGTTTGATGACATTGTCCCCAGGGTTATCCCTGCAAAGTCCTTACCATATTCCAGAAAGCAAGAAACAAAGCAGAAGATTACCAAGTAGGTTGCTGGTGACAAGTAATGCCCTCAGTCATTACTTTTTGTTTTCTTATAGTAAGAGTCTACGACTAGTGATATCTTTTGATTTTTGACACAGAAAGTTGAACTTGCTGTCATTTGGACAAGAAGCTGAAGAAGAAGAAGAAGAAGAAGAAGAGAAAGAAATTACAGCTACCAAGACTAGAATAAACTATAAAGAGTAGTCATGATGTTTTGAATGATCCCCGCCTCCTTAAGGAAGGCCCTGAAACTGATTTGGTGATGATGTGGAGTTATTGGTAGAATATTGTTACTTTCCACTTCTCCACTTGGCTTTTTGCTGACGATTAGGGCCTATAGCATTAAAAATGAGAATATAGAGGATGAATGTAAACAAAAAATATTCCCGTACATAAATTGACTTGACTCACTAAAACATTTTTTTAAGAGTTAACTACATAAATCGCCCTTGTGGTTTGTCGGGTTTCATAGGTTTAGTCCCTATACTTTTTTTTCAGCGGGTCATGTCCTTGTGGTTTTTGATCCGTTACGGATTTAGTCCTTGTGGTTTGTCGAGTTTCACAGGTTTAGTCCCTATACTTTTTTTCAGCGGGTCATATCCTTGTGGTTTTTTATCCGTTAGGGGTTTAGTCCTTTGACCAATAATTCTGTTAGTTGATTGTTAAATTGAAGGGTATTTTCGTCTTTTCATATATATTTTTATTATTATTATTTGAGTACGTTGTAATTAGCTCTTTATTTTATGATTATTATTATTATTATGATTATTATTATTATTATTAATAAAAATTTATTTTATTATTATTATTTGAGTACATTGTAATTAGCTCTTTATTTTATTTATTTTTTTTATTTTTTGGTTTTTTATTACTTTTTCTTTATCATTTTTGTAAACTTTTTTATCTTTTTTTTTTAATTTTCTATTTTTTCAATTTTGGTTTTTATACTATATTGGTTTGATTTCAATTTCTTTTTCAGCATTTTTTCAATTTTAATTTACCAATAAGTAAACTAGTTATTTATGAACCATCATAACTCTTAACTTATTTCATAGTTATTTTGATTTTAATAAATACAAAAAAGTAGTAAAATATAGAAATTATCTTTTCCAACAATATTTTTCCAATGCGATTAATAGTACCAGAATATCTAACAATTCTGTTGTTACCCAAAATATTATTCGGAAGGGATTGCTGGAATGGATGAGTAACAAAAAAATGCGAGAGCACGTCCGTGGGGAGGTAAATAACACAAGATTTGCCGGGGTTGTTAGTCCCGGGCTTGAATGCTCTCGCGAGATATTATTAATACGAATACTTGGGAGTACAAATAATGTTAGAGTACAATTACAATGAGTGTAAAGACCCTAGTTATCTAGCTCTTGAGTGCTGATGATTGCCGGAAGAACCAGAGTTGATGCTATGTGAGTTCTTGTAACAACGATGGAGTGTTGTGTTGACTGTGAGAAATCGACGGTCTCTCACTGTGTGAATTAGCTGAACTCTCGTATGGAAATAATTTCTGAACTTGTAAACCTATTTCTGGAGGTTTCCTATTTATAGGAGTGGAGGTAGCTAGGCGATCGCCTCTGCTGTATCATAATAAGCGGGCGATCGTCTTTAGCACATGGGTTGGTCTCCTTAGAGTCCGCAGCAGCTGCTGGCAGCCGGATGCACGAACCAATGAGAAGACCACACGCGTCCGGAGTCACTGTCTTGGGAGGCCCCACCTAGGACCTTTCGGCGGGTCTATCGGTAGGTGAGGCAGTCCTTGTCGTTGACAGCTATTGATGGGCTGGATTCAAAGATTCTTATTCTGCGGCGCCATTCGCGGATCTGCACGTGGGTCCTCGCTCCGAGATCCGGTCCTCGTAGATATGACGGATGATGCCCTTACACGTGGCATAGTACGGTTGTCCTTGGTCGGGCACCAGAGTCGATCGCTAGGTGTCAAGAGGCGATCGCCCCGGACATCGATCGCTCGGTACCTGATCTCGGTCTGGACTCTTCGCTTGGCAAGTCTGTCTTGGATTATTTGATGCTGTCTTTGGTCTCTCGGCCATTATGCCGATCGCCATCGAGGCATATAAATCTCCGCACAACAAATTCAAAATAACCAAAAAAGAATTCAAAATCAAACGGATTTAATGAAAAAGAACCGAAACTAAAAAAACAAAAATTAAAAAAAAGTAAAAATAATTAAAAAATGATAAAAAAAGTAATAAAAAATACAAAAAAACAAAAATAAATAAAATAAAGAGTTAATTACAAAATACTCTAATAATAATAAAATAAAGAGTTATAATAATAATAATAATAAAAAAAAAAGAGTTACAAATTACGCAAACTGTATGGTTGATTTTGTCCACATATCTGTTTTGGAGGGCCCTTTGGCTACGCCCGCCTCGTATTTAAACGAAGGGCGAGGGCGATCGCTGCCCAAAGGAACCTTGCATGGTCATAGAGAACGGTTCCATCGTCCTCCACAACTATGTCGGCCCTTTTCTACCTCAGACCGTCATGTTAGATGGTGATCCTCGACGGCATACATTGTGCTGGGAGGAGATCGCCTGCCTAGGTCCATCATGTTAGATGACGAACTTTAGAGGGCGAGCAAGTCATCCTCTTTTTCGAGGCGTTGCTCAGGCAGTAGGCTTTGGTTTGACGTGGGGGGGGGGGGGGGGGATCGGGGAAAGACTTCCGAAGTTCCCACCTCCTGATTGAAGCATATAGATCTGGCCACCGAGGTTGATCGGGGGTCGACTCGTATGAGTCTTTCGGCCTGTCGCGTTCGACTCTGGCGACCGGTTTGGGAGATTGACGGGGCTCCGACTAAGCCATTATACTGTCCAGCTTTCCCTCCTCGAACAATCTCCAGAGTTGTCTAAGGAGGTCGCGGCATTGGTTGGTGCTGTGACCGGGACTCTTGTGGTAAGCACAGTATTTATTGTGGTCCAGATGTCCGTTGTCCCTTATCGCCTTTGGCTTGCTTAGTGGTTCGCGCCCCTTGATGGCATAAAAAATATGACCCGGAGTTCGGTTGAACTTGTGGAGGAGATGGGCTTCCACCTCCTCTAAGGCCTTGAAATCACCGGGTGGCTTAGCGACCGCCTTGTTGGATTTTGCGATCGCCATCTTTTGGACGGAAGGCAGCGTCTCCTCACCTAGGCGAAGGGTGAGGAGCCTTTGCCTGGCCAGAAAATCGGCAGCCTTGGCGCGGAAGATCACGTTGGTTGGAGGGATGTTCTTCGTGAGGTGCCTAAACATGGGAGAATGACCATAGAATCCCCCCAGGACCGAGTAGAGGGCGAGCTCGTCGCTTATGGGCTCGCCGGTGAGGACTATTTCATCCACCAAGTCGATGTAATCCGCATCGGACTCGTCTTCCCCCTACCTGATTTTCATCATACGGTGGGGGCCTTTTGGTCTGGCGACCTTGGCGGTGAAGTATGACGTGAAGTCACTCGCCAGTTTCTCAAAGGAATTGATTGATCGCGGTGGCAGTGAGACGTACCACCTATGGGCCAGTTCGCCCAACGTTAACGGGAATATTCGGCACCTGGTCACATCTGATGCCCCACACCTGGTCATGTAGACCCGGAACTTGCTCAAGTGGGTCTCGGGGTACGATCTCCCCTCATATAAAGGTATTTGGGGAGGAGCGATCCTTGGACCGCGAGTGGCTCACTCGGTCCGATGATCTTTCTACTGGCGCCTGCCCCAGTTTCCATGAGCGCTTTCATCTTATCGAGCTGGCATTGCATAGCGGCCATTGCCGTGGCCTGTCTTCTCGCGGCTAGGTGCCTGGAGCGGGAGCCGAGGCGATCCAGTACTGACCCCCTGGCTCCGCTGTCGATGATGTCTTTGTCGCGCGGCTCGATTCTTCGGCAGGTGGGGGCCAACCGGCTGACCTGTTTTTGGTTGGGAGTTGGGTATGCCGAACTCCTGGTGATGGATTCGGATTCCGTCATCTCGTGGTTGGGGACAGAATGCCCCGGTCTCCACGATGGATCGCTTCCTAGGCGGCTAAAGACGGAACCATCCCGCTTCGTGAGAGCCTTTTCTCGTGAATCAGGGCTTTCTGACGATCGCTCGACCAGTAACCCCTTGAGCTTCCATTTTCCCGCGCGGCGGATGGCCGAGGGGGTTATAGCGGGCACTGCTCATGCTCTCCGTCGCTCCCTTAGGATGACCATAGCCTCCTCGATCTGTTCTGCGGTTGGGATCTGGTCGAGCGAGAGGTTGAGATTGCTGGAATGGATGAGTAACAAACAAATGCGAGAGCATGTCCGTGGGAAGTAAATAACACAAGATTTGTCGGGGTTGTTAGTGCCAGGCTTGAATGCTCTCGCGAGATATTATTAATATGAATACTTGGGGGTACAAATATTAATGCTAGAGTACAATTACAATGAGTGTAAAGACCCTAGTTATCTAGCTCTTGAGTGCTGATGATTGCCGGAAGAACCAGAGTTGATGCTCTGTGAGTTCTTGTAACAACGATGGAGTGCTGTGTTGACTGTGAGAAATCGACGATCTCTCACTGTGTGAATTAGCTTAACTCTCGTATGGAAATAATTTCTGAACTTGTGAACATGTTGCTGGAGGTTTCCTATTTATATGAGTGGAGGTAGCTGGGCGATCGCCTCTGCTTTATTATAATAAGCGGGTGATTGTGTTTAGCACATGGGTTGGTCTCCTTAGAGTCCGCAGCAGCTGCTGGCAGCCGGATGCACGAACCAATGAGAAGACCATACGCGTTCGGAGTCACTGTCTTGGGAGGCCCCACCTAGGACCTTTCGGCGGGTCTGTCGGTAGGTGAGGCAGTCCTTGTCGTTGACAGCTGTTGATGGGCTGGATTCAAAGATCCTTATTCTGCGGCGCCATTCGCGGATCTGCACGTGGGTCCTCGCTCCGAGATCCAGTCCTTATAGATATGACGGATGATGCCCTTACACGTGGCATAGGACGGTTGTCCTTGGTCGGGCACCAGAGTCGATCGCTAGGTGTCAAGAGGCGATCGCCCCGGACGTCGATCGCTCGGTACCTGATCTCGGTCTGGACTCTTCGCTTGGCAAGTCCGCCTTGGATTATTTGATGCTGTCTTTGGTCTCTCGGCCCTTATGCCGATCGCCGTCGAGGAGTATAAATCGCCGCACAACAAATTCAAAATAACCAAAAAAGAATTCAAAATCAAACGGATTTAATGAAAAAGAACCGAAACTAAAAAACAAAAATTAAAAAAAAAAGTAAAAATAATTAAAAATGATAAAAAAAAAAAGTAATAAAAATACAAAAAACAAAAATAAATAAAATAAAGAGTTAATTACAAAATACTCTAATAATAATAAAATAAAGAGTTACAATAATAATAATAATAATAATAATAAAATAAAGAGTTACAAATTACGCAAACTGTATGGTTGATTTTGTCCACAGATCTGTTTTGGAGGGACCTTTGGCTACGCCCGCCTCGTATTTAAGCGAAGGGCGAGCGATCGCTGCCCAAAGGAACCTTGCATGGTCATAGAGAACGGTTCCATCGTCCTCCACAACTATGTCGGCACTTTTCTACCTCGGACCGTCATGTTAGATGGCGATCCTCGATGATATACGTTGTGCTGGGGAGGAGATCGCCTGCCTAGGTCCATCATGTTAGATGACAAACTTTAGAGGGCGAGCGAGTCATCCTCTTTTTCGAGGCGTTGCTCAGGCAGTGGCCTTTGGTTTGACGTGGGGGGGATCGGGGAAAGACTTCCGAAGTTCCCACCTTTTGATTGAAGCATATAGATCCGTCCGCCGAGGTTGATCGGGGAGTCGACTCGTATGAGTCTTTTGGCCTGTCGCGTTCGACTCTGGCGACCGGTTTGGGAGATTGACGGGGCTCCGACTAAGCCAATAAACTGTCCAGCTTGCCCTCCTCGAACAATCTCCAGAGTTGTCTAAGGAGGTCGCGACATTGGTTGGTGCTGTGACCGGGACTCTTGTGGTAAGCACAGTATTTATTGTGGTCCAGATGTCCGTTTTCCCTTATCGCCTTTGGCTTGCTTAGTGGTTCGCGCCCCTTGATGGCGTAAAAAATATGACCCAGAGTTCAATTGAACTTGTGGAAGAGATAGGCTTCTACCTCCTCGAAGGCCTTGAAATCACTGGGTGGCTTGGAGACCGCCTTGTTGGATTTGGCGATCGCCATCTTTTGGATGGGAGGCAGCGTCTCCTCACCTAGGCGAAGGGTGAGGAGCCTTTGCCTGGCCAGAAAATCGGCAGCCTTGGCGCGGAAGATCGCGTAGGTCAGAGGGATGTTCTTCGTGAGGTGCCTAAACATGGGAGAATGACCATATAATCCCCCCAGGACCGAGTAGAGGGCGAGCTCGTCGCTTATAGGCTCGCCGGTGAGGACTATTTCATCCACCCGGTCGATGTAATCTGTATTAGACTCATCTTCCTCCTGCCTGATTTTCATCATGCGGTGTGGGCCTTCTGGTCTGGCGACCTTGGCGGCAAAGTATGACGTGAAGTCACTCGCCAGTTTCTCAAAGGAATTGATTGATCGCGGTGGCAGTGAGACGTACCACCTATGGGCCAGTTCGCCCAACGTTAACGAGAATATTCGGCACCTGGTCACATCTAATGCCCCACACCCGGTCATGAAGATCCGGAACTTGCTCAAGTGGGTCTTGGGGTCCGATTTCCCCTCATACAAATGTGTTTGGGGAGGAGCGATCCTTGGTTGCACGGGGGCAAGCTCGATGTGGACCGCGAGTGGCTCACTCAGTCTGATGATCTTTCTACTGGCGCCTGTCCCAGTTTCCATGAGCGTTTTCATCTCGTCGAGCTGGCGTTGCATAGCGGCCATCGTCGTGGCCTGGATGCTCGTGGCTAGGCATTTGGAGCGGGAGCCGAGGCGATCCAGTACTGAACCCCTGGCTCCACTGTCGATGATGTCCTTGTCGCGCGGCTCGATTCTTCGACGGGTGGGGGCCAAAGGGCTGACCTGTTTTTGGTTGGGAGTTGGGTATGCCGAACTCCTGGTGATGGATTCGGATTCCGTCGTCTCGTGGTTGGGGCCATAATGCCCCGGTCGCCATTATGGATCGCTTCCTAGGCGGCTGAAGACGGAACCATCCCGCCTCGCGAGAGCCTTTTCTCGTGAATCGGGGCTTTCTGACGATCGCTCGACCAGTAACCCCTAGAGCTTCCGTTTGCCCGCGTGGCGGATGGCCGAGGTGGTTATAGCGGGTGCTGCGCATGCTCTCCGTCGCTCCCTTAGGATGGCCGTAGCCTCCTCGATCTGTTCCGCAGTTAGGATCTGGTCGAGCGAGAGGCTAGGATTGCTGGAATGGATGAGTAACAAACAAATGCGAGAGCACGTCCGTGGGAAGTAAATAACACAAGATTTGCCGGGGTTGTTAGTGCCAGGCTTGAATGCTCTCGCGAGATATTATTAATATGAATACTTGGGGGTACAAATATTAATGTTAGAGTACAATTACAATGAGTGTAAAGACCCTAGTTATCTAGCTCTTGAGTGCTGATGATTGCCGGAAGAACCAGAGTTGATGCTCTGTGAGTTCTTGTAACAACGATGGAGTGCTGTGTTGACTGTGAGAAATCGACGGTCTCTCACTGTGTGAATTAGCTGAACTCTCGTATGGAAATAATTTCTGAACTTGTGAACATGTTGCTGGAGGTTTCCTATTTATAGGAGTGGAGGTAGCTGGGCGATCGCCTCTGCTGTATTATAATAAGCGGGCGATCGTCTTTAGCACATGGGTTGGTCTCCTTAGAGTCCGCAGCTGCTGCTGGCAGCCGGATGCACGAACCAATGAGAAGACCACACGTGTCCGGAGTCACTGTCTTCGGAGGCCCCACCTAGGGCTGTTAGCGGTCCCAGTGAACCCGAAACCCGGTCAAGAATCGGACCGAAAAACCCGGGACCGAAACTCACCCGACAATTAACGAGTTCGGATTCCAGTTCTAAACATTGAACCGAAACCGATAAGACCCGGACAGAGAAAACCGGAAAAAGACCCGGTAAAATATATATATATATATATACACACACACACACACACACACACATTCAAACACACACACCAAACAAGGCCTAAGGCCTTTGGTATATAAAATTTTTATTACTTGTTATTATATTTATTAATTATAGTAATAAAAAAATTAATTACTAACTTGATAATAATAGATCTAATTAATACGAAATAATTAATAACAATACAATATAATATAGATCTAATTAATACAAAATAATTAATAACAAAATAATTAATAGCAAAATAATTCCCTTGTTTAAAACCATTAGGGAATTGGGATTTTTTCCATCCCACATTGCTTGGAGCAACAAATCTAGCTCCCATCCAATGCTATAAATAGGTGCTCACCCTTTCATTTTTTAACACATCAAACCTTAAGCCATCAATGGTGGTTCAAGTCCATTGGCTTGAGACTTGCCTTGCGGCTTTGGGTTCATAACGAGTTCTTTTTTTGGTTCCTTGTGGTTTGAGTCTTCCAGCTTGAACCCGATGGTCTAAGCTTTATTGGCTTGAACTTGAGCATGGCTTGAACCTTGGTTCACCTTGAGTTCCATCACCATTTTGCTTAAGGTTTCATCCCAAATTGGTGGGATAAACCATCTAAAAGCCTTGGTATCAACTACAAATATGCCTCCTCCCTTCCACTACTCTCTCATTTCTGGATTCGGGTTTCCGAGTTCCGGATTCGGGTTTCGGATTCGGGTTTCGGATTCGGACCGGGTCTACCCGGTACCTATTTCGGACCGGTTCCGGATCTTAAATATGACCCGTTTTCTTACCGGTCCGGACCGGGTCTATCCGGTACCTTACCGGACCGGTTCCGGATCTGTCAAAAACCGGGCCGGACCGGTCCGATAACAGCCCTAGCCCCACCTAGGAGCTTTCGGCGGGTCTGTCGATAGGTGAGGCAGTCCTTGTCGTTGACAGCTGTTGATGGGCTGGATTCAAAGATCCTTATTCTACAGCGCCATTCGCGGATCTACATGTGGGTACTCGCTCCGAGATCCGGTCCTCGTAGATATGACGGATGATGCCCTTACACGTGGCATAGGACGGTTGTCCTTGGTCGGGTACCAGAGTCGATCGCTAGGTGTCAAGAGGCGATCGCCCCGGACGTCGATCGCTCGGTACGGACTCTTCGCTTGGCAAGTCTGCCTTGGATTATTTGATGCTGTCTTTAGTCGCTCGGCCCTTATGCCGATCGCCGTCGAGGCGTATAAATCGCCGCACAATAAATTCAAAATAACCAAAAAAGAATTCAAAATCAAACGGATTTAATGAAAAAGAACCGAAACTAAAAAAAACAAAAAAAAAAGCAAAAATAATTAAAAAAAGATAAAAAAAGTAATAAAAATACAAAAAAAAACAAAAATAAAATAAAATAAAGAGTTAATTACAAAATACTCTAATAATAATAAATAAAGAGTTATAATAATAATAATAATAAAGAGTTACAAATTACGCAAACTGTATGGTTGATTTCGTGCTTGGTCGCTGCGTGCTGATACTCATATCTTTAGTAGGATTAACTATGTTATAGCTAGAGGAGTGGGGGCCCAGATAGTATCTCGGCTTCCGACTAATTTCTTGTAAATCCTATAAATTTCTAATAAAGCGATGTTATAATAATAATAGTAATAATAATAATCTGAAATTTTCAACCACGAGGACGAAATCTGCAATTCGGCCAAACCATAGGGACGGTTTTTGCAACGTACTCAAATAATAATAATAAAAATATATGAAAAGACAAAAATACCCTTCAAATTAACGATCAACTAACAGAATTATTGGTCAAAGGACTAAACCCGTAACGGATCAAAAACCACAAGGACATGACCCGCTGAAAAAAAAGTATAGGGACTAAACCTGTGAAACTCGACAAACCACAAGGACTAAACCCGTAACGGATCAAAAACCACAAGGACATGACCCCCTGAAAAAAAAGTATAGGGACTAAACCTGTGAAACCCGACAAACCACTAGGACGATTTATGTAATTAACTCTTTTTGTAAATAGTGAAGTGTCCAACTGTAGTGGAGCAGTACTCTTTGATTGCAGCCACTTTCTTTCTCTCACCTCTAAATGATGTATGGGTTTCTATAACAAAATATCTGGTAATTTTTAACTCTTTATACATAGATATTCAGACATTTGAATGAGTTTACTTATCATTGTTTGTACATCTATATCCTAGCTACTAGCTCCAAGTGAGTAATTAAATTGTCATTTGTTGTAACTTGTAAGCTCTCTTAATTAAGTAGCATAGTTAATTTACGAAGCTTAGAGAAAAAGCCAGTGTTCTTGTCTATCATTTATAATGCATAAGTCAATTTCCCCCATGGAACGGTGATCATTTCGGAAAACTATAACTTGGTTTTACTCTAACTTCTCGCTCTTTGAACGCTAATTTATGCAAAATAAAGTTAATTTTAATTAGTTGTTGAAAATTCTAGCAATTGTTTCAAATCTAAATCATGCACTAGACATAGTTCGAAGATTGGTAACCATGAATGTCCGTAAACTATAAAAAGAAGAATGGTAGTAGAGCAATAGTACTAAACAAGAATTGGAATATCTATTAACATTCTATAATTTACCATTTTCCCCTGCGTTGTCATCAATGGTTATGATTAACTTCGTAAATGTGAAACCCACTTAAAACTTCGTAAATGCGGAACCCACTTAAAGCAGAGTTAATCTTAGCTATGCATATCAAAGAGTGGGATATAAGCAACAGATTGACAGTGGTGGCTAGCGTGGCTGATTGCATGACTTGATAAAGTTAGTCTTTAGTCTCTCTGGTGATTTGATTAGTTAAATCCTACCATGTTTGTTGAGTGAATTAATAGTGAAAATTAGACCAGAGGGAGTAATGTAAGAGAGATGAGGGAGTTAGATCATTTTCTGTATGTACATATCTAGCTAATTATTATGTTATCATTAGAAATATATCATTTCTTTGATTAGGGAGATGGAGGCTCATGATTTCTACACGAGTAAGGAACTAGTTCATGATTGGAAAGCCGAATCCCCAACTACTAAATTGCCTGGCAGGTTTGGGAACTTTAATTAGTGGTTTTTATTTGTTCTTTTATCTTCCCATGCTTCTATGAAATTTGCATAATATTGATTACAATTATTGTGCAGGGAAAATGATGTGGTTGTCGAGAATCACGAGCTCGTGTGCTTTATTGGCAAATAAATTCATCAAACTGTTCACCTCAATATTTATTCCTAATCTGGAAAATGCTCTTTGTATGATTGTTGTAGAATTCACATGTTATATCTAGGGCTATTCATAAGCTTAAATATATCTCAGATCTAATAGAAAGTGATGGGATTATGCTATTTTCAATAATATAAGGTTAAATTATTTCACATCTAATAGAGAAAACTACATCCTTGTTCTTTCAGTAGTCAAAATGTGTGGCAGACTCTAATAACTTATGATGCATGCATTCGCTTAGGCCTCAGTGATGAGTGTCGACTTCTCCGTAGTGCTTTTGGTTTTGGGTATGTTTAGCTACTTTTGATCAGAGTACCTGAATTAATATTTAGTCTCTTAATATTTTTACAAAATATGTCCCTAAATGAATGTTAAAAAAAAAATCAAATTTGCTCTTAACCAAGAGCAATATTTAAATTTTTTCCGTATTCATTTTGGGACGGAGGGAGTACTATTTACCCATTGATAAATTTATGTTAACCTCAAGACTCTAAATGGCTTGGGTTTTCTTTTTCTCTCACTTAACCGACTGCATACGTTCTTGTTACAACCTCGAGGTGTGAAACCAATGCCAAGTTGGAAAAAGGGTACAGAACAAGCAGGGTCATTAAAAGTACATAAAGATGTGGGGACGATTCTGGTTGAAGGTATGATGTTATATTATTTCTGATGTCGCTTTTTTTTTTTTAATTTAATTTAATGGGGTGAATGTAGTAGAACTATTCAACACAGTTAAGCTGGGTATGCAATTGAGATAATGTTATACACTTGATTTTGGAAATGAAAAAGATAAGAATAATACCAAGGCGAAAACTCAAGAGTACATATTCACAACGAAGTGCCATCTATTTACAAGCAGGAGCAGAGTATGTGAAACAAGTTTCTTCAGCAGCGATAAAATGGAATCAACTCCCTCACACTTGTGTCACTTGCATTAACATCTGAAGGTTTATGCTTGGTAGATGCTGCATTCCCCCTTCTTAAAGGTCAATACATCTATATGTAACACCCCCAATCCACTCAGGGATATTACACGTCGTAGACTCCTTTTCGCAAGGATCCACCAGGCAAGAAACCACAAAACAAAACCCACATGCGGTCAATTCGACCAAAACACAATACCGTAGACCTATTAGGTCTCTCAAAACACAACATATCCGTACACCTGATAAATCAAAATACAACTCGATCTCATAATACATAAAATGTCCATCCCATTGAGGATGACAAGGAAAACACAGACCGACAGATCACTGACGGACAACCGACTACAACTGTGACTAGTATCGCTGCTTTACATCATCCTCCGAGCCGATCCTATAGTTGCTCACTCTCCAGTCAGAACACCTAGAATAAATAATAAAATCCCCAACGAGGGGTTAGCGATGGAATCGCTAGCAAGTAACCAAGCTATAAAGTTATACATCAAGAATACAACCGTTATGAAAATAACCTTTTAACAAGGTAGTAACACGATCCCCGAGTCTAAAGTCTTTTCGAAAATAGTTCCCATCAAGGAGGATCATAAATATAACTTCAAAACACATTTAAAAGAATAAATGAGGACATCGGGGGTCTCAGTGTAAAATCATGAAAAGATTTGTAATTCTCCTTTTCAAAAGGGTTTTCTATCAAAATCATATAGATGGTTCAATTCACAAATGAGCCTCAAAGGCGGAACCACAATCACCAATATAACCGGAATCCAAAATTCATTCATTCACAGTTTAGAGATATCCAGTCAAATACTCAAATCACCTCCGGGGCCTCGATGAGACCCAACCCGGATTAGTTATCAAAAACAAACTCAATCCACCCATAGGTTATCTTGACATCTTACTTGCAAGTTACGATTCTCGGAACCCTCTCTGGACCTACCCAATTAGATGACCTTATGGTCAAATCATATAAACTGGCCGTACGCGCCGCCGAAGGCCTCACGGGTCCCTACTCGGTTAAACATCATTCAAACACGCCCACAAGTTATCGCGACATCGCACTCGCAAGTGACGATTCTCGAAGCCCTCTCCAGACCTACCTGATTCGATAACCTTATGGTCAAATCATAGCAACTAGCCATACTCGCAAGTACGCGCCGTCGGAGGCCTCACAGGTCCCTACCCGGTCAATATCTCAATTCACCGATTTTGCAATAACAAGGGTATAACATTCGCCACAATTACACACACGTAAAATCATAAGTTAATGCAACCAACACTTTCACAGGGTATAACATTCACGTCACACCATCATTTAGTAAACATTCTTAAAAGTGAACAATACAAACATTTCACAATTCCTCGGATAACTACTCACTTCTAAATATCCATCTCGAACACAATACACATGAAATGGTGGTTATCATTCTACAAGAATTTTAATTTACATTCGTATTTACTTTTATTGAATTACATTGTTCATTTAAAGTAAGTTACGGTTAAACGTTCGATCACTATCAAGTCCACGTTAAATTCACGACACGCCACATTCTCAAAGTATAAAGATTATAGAGGAGATACTCGCCTCAAGTCCAAAGCGCGCGAAACAATGGGGGAGCTCGACTGGAATCCTTGTATACCTATAATCCTCCGGCAAACACAACGAAGATACGATCACAACGAGAATTAAGGCCAATAACAATGGAAATCCCGACAAACTATCGAAGGGAAACTCATTGGGATATTTAATCGAACACTCAATGTTTGATAATTCCCAAGAACACTCGAATCACCAATCGAGTTGAACAAACTCAAAATACAAATACACTACCCATAGAACATGATTAATAACGTTCAATAACATCAACCGATTGATCAAAATCGGATGAACAGCGAAGATTGGAAAGAAATCCCGAAAGTCAACCCTAGGAGGTTTCAAGAAATTACCTCGATCCGACGAAGAACAAGGATTTGATGTTGTTAATCCACACCAAGAACTTGAATAAGATGAATTCCCCTGAGATAAACCGCCCAAAAATCGCCCACAAATCGCCCAAGGAGGAGAAGAAGAAGGAAAAATGATGAAATGAGCTTTCATCTCACAAAATCCGCAGAAATAGGCTGATCTGCACTGTGGGCCGCGGCACGGGCCGAGTGTGCCGCGGCCCACGGCCAAAAAAACTGCCCAGCACTGGCTTAGTGCCGCGACCCGGCCAGCAGGGGCCGCGGCCCGTGGTACAGCCCGCTCCAGCATAAAAAGGCACACGGTGCAGTCTTAGCTATTTTGATCATAACTCCTTCGTCCGGACTCCGATTGACTCACCGTTTGAACCATTAGAAAGCTAACTTGATTTTCTATAACACTGAAAAGATTCAGAAATTTTGGAGTTTCCAAGAATTTATGGTGATTTTACAAATTTGAACTCATACTTGAAAAAGTCGCTTAAGAACAGAAAACTCAATAAAATGACACCGAAACGAACTCGGATGACAAAAAATATAGAATTAATCATTCTCTGAATGACGAAATGGTCACAATAGAGTTTCTAAGATGGACTTCCGCAAAAGAAAGAAAATTACCGAAAATCGAAATTGCGGATATTACATAATGGACTTCCTCCAAAGAAAGAAAATTACCTAAAATCGAAATTACGGATATTACATACTACCCTCCTTAAAAGAAGTTTCGTCCCGAAACTTAAAACAAGTAGGGAGAAGCAATATCCCGCCAGGAAAACTCAACGAGATACACAAGAAACGCGTAACTTACGCCCAACGGCGAAACGTTACAAGCAACGCAAAGGAACATACGGCGTTAAAAAACGCTCCACGACGACCAGCACAACGCCACCGGTAGAAACATAATAAAACCAATAAGTGACAAGCGTCATCAAACAGATAATACAATCAGGTCGATTATCCGAACAAACACAAAACATAAAGCACCTATTACAAGGAAACACGCACAGTCGAGAAAATAGAAAATAAACACAAACAATTCACAAGGGCAATCACAAACAATTCGGACTGCGCCGAAATTCTCAAAAACCACACTAGGCATCTCCGTGTCCTTTCGGAGCAGAGACGTAAACCCGATCTTCAAATCTCTCAGTTACCATCTCGCAATGCATGGCTCGGTGACCCGCCTGGCCACACTCGAAACAACAAACTAACGGTGATCGACAATTCTTCGCGGTACGAGATCAGGCAACAACAGTCAGACAGCCCTGATCGAATAACAACGATCGGACAACAACGACCGAACAACAACGATCGAACAACAACGATCAAATAATAATGATCGAACAACAACGATCAAATAACAATGATTGAACAACAACGATCGAAAAATAATGATCGAGTAACAATGATCGAATGACAATGGCCGAACAATGACTCCGAAGTTCACACTTCAACTCAAGACATTAAAAGAGCTGGTAGAAATTAAAAGATGTTACTTTCGAACAAGGTTCACAAGAATCAAACCGAACTCGGAAAAGTCACGACGATAAATAGATTTATCCAAAACAAGGTCACAACCCGTTCGAACGATGACAACCAAGATACCAAACAAGTTCAAAAAGTATCAACGAACACGAGCAAGTCGATAGAATTGAGAGAGAGAAGCTGCAGAAGTCAAAAATAATACGGGATTACATTCGACCTCTTATAAGAGAAATGTCGTCCCCGCAACTCACAACAACGGGAGCAAAGTAACAACACAAAAGCAACCGACAGAAATATCTCCCATGGGCCTCTCAGAGCTGATCCTGATATCTGTGCTGAAGCGTGGACTCCGGAAGTCTCGATAACTAATTCGCAAAATTGGATTCTGTGTCCCTCGAGTCCACACTTGTAATCTGCTACTGGCGTGGAAGGACAATTTGCACGTACATGCCCCAGCACATTACAGTCGAAGCGCCTCGGCATACCGAAAATACAACTGCTACGAACAATGGAATATAACATCGCAAAACAACGTACCAGAGATGCCAATTCCACACAACATATCAATGTAAGGTAGCCCACATACACAGAATCATAGCAACGGTGGTATACATTCGGCGATTTCAATGGCCCGAATGATAACTAGCACACAATCACAAAATATTATGAAACAATCACAGATGTACACAAACGTACAAACCCGAGCTTTAATAGCTCGCACATGTGCGACAACACGCAATTCGCCACGAAATGACAACATTAGAGATCAACATCACACCTCTCACAGAGGGCTAACACAACAAGTGCGTGGCGAATGACTCAATGCTCACACCACCAATTCAATCACAACTCGGGGGTTAACACCCTAACGAAAGTGCGAACATCATACATACATTCCCGGACCGTAACCAGGAACGATAGGTTTTAAAAACAAAAACCACCTTTGAAAAAATTGATTTTGGAAACACTAGTTGATCTTGAGTATCACCTTTCAAAAAGTAGTAGAAACACCATTATCGAGACTTTGAAAACCATCTTGCGTTTGATAAAAATAAGGACACTTTTCTTTTAGTGAAAAACTTTCAGAAATATTCAACCTTCGGGTCTAAGCAAATGCGTTTCTAAATCTTTGAAAATATCTCAAAATATTTTGGTCCTCCAAGTGGAATAAATTTGAAACCTACAGTGGCACTAGTAGGCATCTTGAAAATACCGCGAGAAAATAATCCATTTGAAAAGTACGTCTCAAAATTTATTTTCTAAGATACTCAAGGTTTTTAGAAATTTAATAGGCCAGAATGCCCAAAACTCACACGTATCAACATTTGCTTAACCACCTCGTAGTACGCGCATCAAATCGTTCAAAATCAAGACATTACATGTCTTTTACAGGAAAACAAACAGTCGATAATATTACATGCCGTGGATTTCGCGCCAGAACCCACCAGGCTAAAAACCGTTTACAAAACCATTTCAAAATACACCAAAAGACCGATGATGGTAGTATTTCCCAAAACTCACAAAATCATTTATCGAACCGTCATAAAACATTCAAGGCCAAAATGCTAAAACTCGATTTGGAGAATCGGTCTGGTGAAATAAAACTCAGTTTGCAAAATACTGAAAGTCATTTGAAAGAACTCACGCAGCGGATAAAATAAAGTTCGAAAATACATTAGCAGCGACACCGCTTCTCATATAAATAAAATATGAGAGTCGAATACCCACATATCACGAAATCAAAATCTACAAAAAGATTCCATCACTCAACAACTAATCATACAAGTAGCTCATGTCACACGAGGCACAACACAAGAAAGGGAGACTTACATCCACAGGTCGCATGAAGATGATGATCGCCCCACGATACTAATCACGACCAACAAACTCAGACGACACGTCGCGACACGACTCAGTCAGATAAAATCCGACAAGACAAAACTCAACAAACACAACTTGACCCGACAGCCTAGGTTTCCACAACCAAAGCTCCGATACCATTTATGTAACACCCCCAATCCACTCAGGGATATTACACGCCGTAGACTCCTTTCCGCAAGGATCTACCAGACAAGAAACTACAAAACAAAACCCACATGCGGTCAATTTGACCAAAGCATAATACCGTAGATAGATTAGGTCTCTCAAAACACAACATATCCGTACATCTGATAAATCAAAATACAACTCGATCTCATAATACATAAAATTTCCATCCCATCGAGGATGACAAGGAAAACTCAGACCGACAGATCACTGACAGATAACCGACTACAACTGTGACTAGTATCGCTGCTTTACATCATCCTCCGAGCCGATCCTATGGTTGCTCACTCTCCAGTCAGAACACCTGGAATAAATAATAAAATCCCCAACGAGGGGTTAGCGATGGAATCGCTAGCAAGTAACCAAGCTATAAAGTTATACATCAAGAATACAACCGTTATGAAAATAACTTTTTAACAAGGTAGTAACACGATCCCCGAGTCTAAAGTCTTTTCGAAAATAGTTCCCATCAAGGAGGATCATAAATATAACTTCAAAACACATTTAAAAGAATAAATGAGGACATCGGGGGTCTTAGTGTAAAATCATGAAAAGATTTGTAATTCTCATTTTCAAAAGGGTATTCTATCAAAATCATATAGATGGTTCAATTCACAAATGAGCCTCAAAGGCGGAATCATAATCACCAATATAACCAGAATCCAAGATTCATTCATTCACAGTTTAGAGATATCCAGTCAAATACTCAAATCACCTCTGGGGCCTCGATGAGACCCAACCCGGATTAGTTACCAAAACAAACTCAATCCACCCATAGGTTATCTTGACATCTTACTTGCAAGTAACGATTCTCGGAACCCTCTCTGGACCTACCCAATTAGATGACCTTATGGTCAAATCATATAAACTGGCCGCACTCGCAAGTACGCGCCGCCGGAGGCCTCACGGGTCCCTACCCGGTTAAACATCATTCAAACACGCCAACAAGTTATCGCGACATCGCACTCGCAAGTAACGATTCTCGAAGCCCTCTCCAGACCTACCCGATTCGATAACCTTATGGTCAAATCATAGCAACTAGCTGTACTCGCAAGTACACACCGCCGGAAGCCTCACGTGTCCCTACCCGGTTAATATCTCAATTCACCGGTTTCACAATAACAAGGGTATAACAATCGCCACAATTACGCACACGTAAAATCATAAGTTAATGCAACCAACACTTTCACAGGGTATAACATTCACGTCACACCATCATTTAGTAAACATTCCTAAAAGTGAACAATACAAACATTTCACAATTCCTCGGATAACTACTCACTTCTAAATATCCATCTCGAACACAATACACATGAAATGATGGTTATCATTCTACAAGAATTTCAATTTACATTCGTATTTACTTTCATTGAACCACATTGTTCATTTAAAGTAAGTTACGGTTAAACGTTCGATCACTATCAAGTCCATGTTAAATTCACGACACGCCATATTCTCAAAGTATAAAGATTATAGACGAGATACTCGCCTCAAGTCCAAAGCACACAAAACAATGGGGGAGCTCGATTGGAATCCTTGTATACCTATAATCCTCCGAAAAACACAACGAAGATATGATCACAACGAGAATTAAGGCCAATAACAATGGAAATCCCGACAAACTATCGAAGGGAAACTCATTGGGACATTTAATCAAACACTCAATGTTTGATAATTCCCAAGAACACTCGAATCACCAATCGAGTTGAACAAACTCAAAATACGGATATACTACCCATAGAACATGATTAATAACGTTCAATAACATCAATCGATTCATCAAAATCGGATGAACAATGAAGATTGGAAAGAAATCCTGAAAGTCAACCCTGGGAGGTTTCCAGAAATTACCTCGATCCGACGAAGAACAAGGATTTAATGTTATTAATCAACACCAAAAACTTGAATAAGATGAATTCCCCTGAGATAAACCGCCCAAAAATCGCCCACAAATTGCCCAAGGAGAAGAATAAGAAGAAGGAAAAATGATAAAATGAGCTTTCATCTCAAAATATCCGCAGAAATAGGCTGATCTGCACTGTGGGCCGCGGCACGGGCCGAGTGTGCCGTGGCCCGCGGCCATAAAAAACTGCCCAGCACTGGCTTAGTGCCGCAGCCCGGCCAGCAGAGGTCGCGGCCCGCGGTACAGTCCGCTCCAGCATAAAAAGGCATACGGTGCAGTCTTAGCTTTTTCAACCATAACTCCTTCGTACGGATTCCGATTAACTCACCGCTTGAACCATTAGAAAGCTAACTTGATTCTCTATAATACTGATAAGATTCAGAATTTTTGGAGTTTTCAAGAATTTATGGTGATTTTACAAAGTTGAACTCATACTTGAAAAAATCGCTTAAGAACACGGAAGTCAATAAAACGACACTGAAACGAACTCGGATGACAAAAAGTATAGAATTAATCATTCTCAGAATGATGAAACGGTCACAATAGAGCTTCTAAAATGGACTTAAGCCAAAAAATTAAAATTACCGAAAATCGAAATTGCAGATATTACACTATGCACCTGAACAGATGCAGCCATGATGGCAAACTACTATCCCAACGTCACTGATCATACGCAACAGGTTCTCTCTCTCTCTAGTGTCTTATTTAAGTAAATTCTACTTTTTATTTTCAATATTTTGGAGGGTGAAATTTGAGGATTTTCCGGCCAGCTTATATTTGATTTTTATACATAATACTACCCTCTGTTCTAGAAACTGAGTCTATAGTAGAGGAGGTATACCACAATGGCTCCTTTGGTATATCAAAAGCAAAGGAGATAAATGTTCAAGTAAGAACATGTGTGAATATTTTGGGGCCCAACACTTGTTCTAGCTCCTCAACTTGGTTATCAGGTTTCAGGATTGCAGTTTTCCTTTTACCTATTCATATTGCCTGTAAGTTTGAGTAATATGTATTCTTTGGTATACTAAGCAGTCCATGCTACCTTATGCAAATGCTCAGGGAGTCTGTGCTACCTTATGCAGGAAACATTTAACAATGATTTTGCAGTTTATCTTACCCTATACTTTATCATCTCTTCCTTGTGAAATTCAACTATTTCCTTCTTAACATAATGTGATATATCCTCATTCTTCTTACCAGTGAGTGTGTGTGTATATATATATATATATACTACTTTAATGGTTCTTTATTTAAAAATCAGTGTTGTGTTTTTGCATTCAAATCTTGGTTGCTTATAATGATAGTTTTTCATGCTTTAGTTCTAGTTTATCATGATCATGGTATGTCCTGTGTTTTGTATCAGAATTTAACTGATGTGCTCGGTAGTTTTTTTTGCTAATTGTTGTACTTTGTAGTTAACTGTTGATTCGTTTAGTGATTGGTAATAATGGGCCACAAACTGGCCAGCATAGCAGTGGAGGCTGGGAACTTCCTTCAGCTGAGGAAGATAATATGGGCTCTTCTCAAATACAACAACATATCTACAACTGAGAGTGCGAGGAAAGAAGTCGGAGACGCAAAACGCTCTGCTCGAAGTAGACCATGAGGCAACTAGAGCTGTCGTTTTGGGGGGCTGAGATGATGAAATTTTGCCAAGTGACTCAAGTAGTTTTGTTATATTTATCGATTGCGGTGGTAACTTGTTCTTAGCTATTAAATAGTACTTAAGCTAATTGTTGAATGGAATTTTAAGTTAGATTTTGGATGTTGAGTTATGTAAGTGCATTTGGCTGTTTGATTATGGATTGAATATTTGGCAGTCTGTATTTTGGATGTTGTTATGGTTGACAGTGTTTTAATGGTATTGACTGTTTTATGGTAATATCTATTTTCCAATACAACATGTTCTTTTTTACCATGAAAAATGTTGGTAAAAACCTGTAAAATTGTAGCCATAGACTCTAATTTATAATTCTTCCTGTTGGCAAAATATAAAAATTGTGTTGGCAAAGATTAAAAGTGTGTTGGCAAAAGTTAGACTCTTCATATATAAGTGTATCCATAGTGTTAAAGTTGTTGGTAAAGATGTTAAAATATTTCACAATTTAATGTTACACTAGACCTCATGAGTGTTAGCATAGGTCTACAGCTACACAAACATTTGTGTCACTAAATATGTAAAAGTGTGGCCTTAAACCTACAGCAACACAAAATCTAGTGTAGGCACAGACAAGAGAAGTGTTGGCATAGGGTCTATTGTTACACTTTTTTCACATGTTACCAAAAACAAGAAAAGTGTTACCTTAGACCCCTATGGTTGCTACCGTTTTTGTAACACCTTCAAATTTGGTCAAAGTATAGCGGTAGCCTATTTTTTTGCCTCCAGCAATACTTTTTGGACTTTTGAACACAGTTTTTCATGTGTTGCTGAAACCCATATATGGTGTAATGACTATTTTGTTGTGGAGTTTCCAGTGCAGCGAGTTGTGAGATAATGTTGGAGCAAGATCGGAATATGTGTCGTTTGTGCGGAAGCAAATTTAAAGTGCGGAAAATAAATGACACGCGGATTTATAGAGGTTCGGCCAAACGTGCCTACGTCCTCTATCAATGTATCTTTTCAATAGTCTAAAGATCAAAACCTCTGCACCTCTTTTCTATCGGTCGAGGGATAACCGTTACAAGCTCGTCTTCTATCGGTCCGAGTAAAACCATTTTCCTTTTCTATTGGATAAGGAATCAACCACTCTAGCTTTCTACTGGTACTAGATAGACCTCACTAAGATAGTGATTGTGATTCTAACAATGCCGGATCCTTGATCCTAATAACACCGAATCCACTCGTATCTTTTTATTTTTCTCACTCGTGTATGATTTTGTGTATAACACTCAATCACTCTAATTTAAGCTCAAGAACAACAACTATAATATTTACAATGATATCTCAAGTGTATATGAATTGCTCTGACTTCCTTAGCGTGCGCTATCGCATGTTTTTCCCTTAGCGTACGTTATAATCTGCATGTTACATACATTAACGTCTTCCAGTTTCAGTCCAGTGGCTTCTGTCCTTCACAGTTAGCGTGCGCTAACACTTCCTTTGTAGCATGCGCTAATCTTGCATCATTGCATGCGTCATATATCCATCTGTACTTTTGACTTGTATCAGATTCTCCCCAACGGATTGATTGACTTAATTCAAACTGATATTTAGCGTGCGCTAAATATCATCTCTTGCGTGCGCTAAGCTTACTTCACTGCATACGTCATTCTATGTTTGAATCTCTTCTCAACGGTAATAAGTCTTCAATAGCGTGCGTTAATCATTACGTGTAGCGTGCGCTATCCTCATCAGGTGACTTACTTCATGTTACTTCGAACTCGTCTGATCTGCAGCCGGGACCCATTAGCGTGCGCTAACTTATGTATCTAGCGTGCGCGAGCTTTGTATATTGTCCAGCTTTTTGCATCTTCGATTCCTTCGTCGTTTTGCTTCGCCTCTTTGTTGTTTTGTTTTGTTTAGCAACTTAATCATCAAAACACTATTTATTAATATATGGAATAAATATTCCAACAATCTCCCCCTTTGTGATGATTACAAAACAACTCTTGAATTGGGTAAACCTGCAAAATAGAATTATATATATATATATATATATGTACGTTTCAAAGTTTTCGACTTTGATCGTTTCGTTAGTGTCTCCAATCCTTTTTCTTTTCCTTGTCATTTTCGACTTCTTCGTTTTATTTTTCAACTCCTGCGTTTCTCCCCCTTTTTGTATGCTTTCTTCTCCTTTTCGACTTCTTTGGTTTTATTATTTTCTCCTCCCTTTTACTTTTTATTTTTCTCGTCATATCTTTCATGACGCTTTTATCCGATTCAACTTCTTCTCCCCCTTTTTGTATTCAGCAAAAAGTGTAAAAAATATAGAGGATACCAATAATGAGGGGCGCAGCTACATAGGGGCGGGAGGGGGCGCCCGACCCCCCAAAATTTTTTTTGAAATGTAGGGGGTATATAGTTTTCGTGTAGAAAAATTTCGGTATATTCGGTTTCGACCCCCCAAAATTTCGGTATTACCCGAAAAATAGCGTTAGGAAATAAAAATTTAGATCCCGACCCCCCACTGAAAATTTTCTAGCTTCGCCACTGCCAATAATAGAAAAATATGCATTTAATATAAAATATGCAATAATCGGATGGAGTTATACCCGTTTAAAATAATACCTCCCCTAAAAATATTATTTCCCCCTTTGTAAAATTTCAAAAATTAATTTTTGGGGATCCAACCGAAAGGGTTTTTCTTTCGAGACGTAGACGATGTTTGAAACAATTGTTCCTTTAGGAACCCAAATTTTCTTAACTTTAATCGTCCGTCTTGGGCTTTTACAATTAGAGATGCCCGATTTTCAAACATTTTTCACACCAGGGTATTTTGAAATTTACAGATTCGTTTTTAAAACGTGGTTTGAATCCTAATCCCTCTTTATTCAAAGTATATTTTTGAACCGAGAGCATATTTTCAAATTTCTCGTTTCTGAGAGAAAATTTCTTCGTTAAATTTTTGAGCTCGGTTTGAATTTTAACAAGATCATTCTTTAAAATATTTTCATTTTCAACGCATTTTGAATGATCGATCTCAACAGATTTTCCCTTTTCAAGAATTTTGGAAATCTCATTTTCCAATGATTTATTTTTAAATTGAAGGGATTTAATTTCTTTTAAAGCATTTTGATAATCGGTATGTAATAACTCGAATGCTTCAAAAAGTTCATCGTAAGAGTTACTTACTTGGCTTTCGACGTCGCTGTCGTCGACTGAACTCCGGGCCATGAGCGCGAGATTATTTTGATTCATGAAATCTTCATCAGGATCTTCGTCACTCCATGTTGCCACGAGAACTTCCTTGGGTTTAACCCGACAATCTTTAGCAAAGTGGCCTGGTTTACCACATAATCGACAAGTGTTGTCGAATTTCTTAGATTCGCCCTTTTGGATGTCCTGCTTTCTCCGGTTTAATAAGTGTTGGAACTTATTAATATTCTTGTCATAATATGCCGATTCTTCATCGCTTTCGTCCACCGGGATTTCTTCTTTCTTTCTCGACATCTTAGCCTTCATGGCTATCGACCTTTCCTTCGGTTTCGGTTTGGCATTCCGAGATTTTAGAACAATCTCGTAGTTGATAAGAGAACCAACGAGAGCACTAAAATCAAGAGTATTTAAATCTTTTGATTCCATTATTGTCGTAACCGTACCGTCCCATTCTCGAGGTAGTGATCAGAGAATTTTGTTTACTTTCTCACTACTCGAAAGTGGTTTCCCGAAACCTGCTAATCCATTAGTGATGACCGAAAAGCGGTCGAGCATTATAGTGATGGATTCGTCGTCCTTCATTTGGAATAATTCGTATTCGTGAAGGAGTATGTTTATCTTCGTCTCCTTGACTTGAGACTTACCTTCGTGTGTTACCTCAAGTATTTTCCAAATTTCTGTGGCACGATCACACGATGATATCCGGTTGTATTCTTCCGGATTTAAGACACAATAAAGAAGTTGAGTTGCCTTACAATTGTAGTGGTCATTTTTCCAATTGGAATCATCATATTCTTCGAAAGTTTTAAGCGTACTGTTGGAGTTCGTCGGAATTTTCGGACCAAGACAAATCACCTTCCAAAGCTCGATGTCATACGCTCGGATGAATATAGACATCTTCTTCTTCCACGTCATGAAGTTTGAGCCATCAAAAAATGGTGGTTGGTTGAGAGCAAGGCCTTCGACGGGAGAAAGTTGAAATGCCATTGGATGTTTTCTCCTCGGATGTAAAGCCGCTTATAGGAGTACCGCTCTAATACCAATTGTTGGAGCAATATCGGAATATGCGCCATTTGTGTGGAAGCGAATTTAAAGTGCGGAAAATAAATGACACGTGGATTTATAGAGGTTCGGCCAAACGTGCCTACGTCCTCTCTCGATGTATCTTTTTCAATAGGCTAAAGATCAAAACCTCTGCACCTCTTTTCTATCGATCGAGGGATAACCGTTACAAGCTCGTCTTCTATCGGTCTGAGTAAAACCGTTTTCCTTTTATATTGGATAAGGAATCAACCACTCTAGCTTTCTATTGGTACTAGATAGACCTCACTAAGATAGCGATTGTGATTCTAACAATGCCGGATCCTTGATCCTAATAACACCGAATCCAATCGTATCTTTTTCTTTTTCTCCCTCGTGTATGATTTTGTGTATAACACTCAATCACTCTGTTGTGTCGAGAATTATTCGTCTCAAACAGGCGATCTCCTCAGAGACCGGGAGACCTAGTTAGAGCCCAGCAGCCAAGGCCGATCTGCCGACCGAAGGTCCCAGGACAAGTCCCGGTGTCGAGCGATCGACATCTAAGACGATCGTCTCTCGGTACTTGGCGATCGACTCCTGGTGGCCGACCAGCCGATGACCGCTTTATGCCACACGAAGCCGATGATCATCCAGTCGGCAAAGGCCGAAGTTCTGACAGAGACCCACATGCAGATCCGGAAAAGGCGCCTCAGCACATGGACAGTTGACCACAGCCTGTCAGCATCTTTCCACCAACTGACAGGCCCGCTGAAAGGTGTTAGTGGGACCGCCCGTGACAGCAACTCCGGACGCGTGCTGGCTCCTCATTGGACCGCCTGGTGGCTGCCCGGCAGCCGGCATAAGCTTTAAGCGATGACCCATGTGACATAAAGACGATCGCCCTTTATTATATTCCACAAAAGGCGATCGCCCGCCAGTAAACAGGACATCTCAGCCCCTATAAATAGAAGGCTGCCTGCACTTAGACACTTCTTCTGGTTCTTCTGGCAACTTAGCTTTCTCACTCTTGGCAACAGCTATCTCTCGGTTCTTTCTTCTCTCTCAGCCTCTCTCACACAGAAGACGATCGACAGAGAGCAAGAACACCAAAGCTTCGCTCAAGAGCTAGATTAATAGGATGTTTTACACTCATTGTATCTATATTCTTACATTAATACTTGTATCCATGAATATTTGTATTAATAACATCTCGCGAGAGCATTCAAGCCCGGGCCTAACAAACCCGGCAAATCTTGTGTTTTTTCCATTCCCTCGGACGTGCTCTCGCAATTTGCTATTGCTCGACCATTCTAGCAATATCTATCTTCGGATAATATTTTGGGAATCAACAATTGGCGCTAGAGGAAGGGCGGGAATCTAACCCTCATTTTCATACCTACCGTCTCGAAGAACACTCACTGTTCTCCGGGGCATATACCTGAAGAAACACTCACTGTTCTTCAGAGAAAGCTTTCAGAATCATGTCTTCCGCCTCCGCATCGAAGAAAGCCGCTGGCCGATCCACCAGACGCCTCCTTCCATCTCAGTCCCAGCCACATCCGATGGCGGAGGGTAGCCACCGCGGTCCGAGACTCTCGATCCCGCCCCTGAGGGACGGCCCAAGCCTCTCGCTCGATCAGTTCCAAACCGCTGAACAGATCGAGGAGGCCATGGCCATCCTACAGGAGCGACGAAGTGCTCTCGACGCGCCGCCCGCTATAACCCCATCGGCCGTCCGCCGCATGACCAAACGGAAGTTCAAGGCGTTACTGACCGAGCGATCGCCAGGAGGCTCCCATTTGCAAGAAGAGGCGCTCGCCAGCCGGGGCACCTCTGTTTTCGATCGCCTAGGCAGCGACCCATCTTGGCGACCGGGGCAGTCCAGCCCCAGCCACGAGACGATGGAGCTCGAGTCCGTCACCAGGAGTTCGGCATATCCAACTCCCAGAAGGCAGGCCAGCCATCTGGCTCCCCCTCGCCAAAGAGCCGAGGTCGGCAGCAGCGGAGTCAGGAGATCGGTACATGATCGCCTCGGCTCCCGCTCCAAAAGCCAATCTACGAGCGACCAAGCTACAGCGATGGCCGCGATGCAACGCCAGCTCGACGACATGAAGGCGCTCCTGGAATCTAGGGCAGGCGCTAAGAGCAAGATCGCCGGGCCGAGCGAGCCGCTCGCGGTCCACATCGAGCTCGCCCCCGTGCAGCATAAGATCGCTCCTCCGCAAACACCTCTGTACGAGGGGAGATCAGACCCCGAAAGTCACCTGAGCAAGTTCCACGTCTACATGACCGGGTGTGGGGCATCAGACGCGACCAGGTGCCAAATGTTCCCTCTGACGCTGGACGACCTTGCCCACAGATGGTACACCTCATTGCCGCCTCGATCCATCGGTTTCTTTAATCAATTGGCGAACGACTTCACAGCGTACTTCGCCACCAAGGTCGCTCGGCCAGAAGGTCCCCATCGCATGATGCAGATCAGGCAAGGGGAAGAAGAGTCCGACTCGGACTACATCAACCGGGTAGACGAGATCATCCTCAACGGCGAGCCCATAAGCGATGAGATCGCCCTATACTCGGTCCTAGGAGGATTCCATGGTCTTTTGACTATGTTCAGGCATCTTACGAAGGACCAACCCACGACCTACGCGATCTTCCGCGCTAAGGCCGCAGACTTTCTGGCCAGGCAAAGGTTTCTTCTTAGCCTATGAGCAGCGCGATCGGCGCCCGAACGATGATCTCCAGTCTTCCAGCCCGATCGCCGGTATCAAGCAACATCATCAAAACCGAAGGACTCATTCGCCATATATAGTTCATCATCTAACATAGTGGACTACGGCACGAGATCGCCTCCACCGCACAACGTACACCGTCGAAGGTCGGCATTTAACATGACGATCTGAGGTGGAAGAGTGCAGCCATGGTCCTGGTGGTCGATGGAACCGACTGCTTAGGCCATGCAAGATCCCTTTGGGCCAAGATCGCCCGCCCTTCATTTAAATACGAGGTCGGCGTAGTCTGAGGGCCCTCCAAAACTAATCAGTGGACACGATCGCTCGCCCTCAAAGGTTCATCATTTAAACCCGGACAATGCGACGCGTCACTACCCCCGTCTCAACGTACACTGTCGAGGGTCGCCATCTTCATGGTGGGCCGAGGTGGAAGCAGAGCTAACAAGCCGCGGAAGTGGAGTTGATTAATCCGACGATGCCCCGTGCAAGGACTCCTCTAGACCAAGACCGCACGCCCTTCATTTAAATACGAGGTGAGGCGCAGCCTAACAAAGGACCCTCACAATAAAATGAGTTACGAGACAGACAATGTCGTTCGCGCATAAGACATGGTCATAGAGTCGGTCCATCGAAACTCCGCGACTGTGCACGGTTTCTCAGCGACGAAACAATCATGTTTCTATGAGGGATCGGCCAAAATTGTTTTTTTTGCAGGTACAAGATTGAAGATAGCTAGCCAATCGACCAGATCGCCCAAATCCGAAAACCATAGTCCGCTCAAAGGATCGCCCGTCTCCATCCAAACACGATCGCCAGCAAGAACCACCTCACCCCGTGTCTTCAACATCGGAGCAGCTGGGGGGCAATTGTTGTGTCGAGAATTATTCGTCTCAAACAGGCGATCTCCTCAGAGACCGGGCGACCTAGTTAGAGCCCAGTAGCCAAGGCCGATCTGCCGACCGAAGGTCCCAGGACAAGTCCCGGTGTCGAGCGATTGCATCTAAGATGATCGTCTCTCGGTACTTGGCGATCGACTCCTGGTGGCCGACCAGCCGATGACCGCTTTATGCCACACGAAACCGATGATCATCCAGTCGGCAAAGGCCGAAGCTCTGACAGAGACCCACATGTAGATCCGAAAAAGGCGCCTCAGCACATGGATAGTTGACCACAGCCTGTCAGCATCTTTCCACCAACCGACAGGCCCGCCGAAAGGTGTTAGTGGGACCGCCCGTGACAGCAACTCCGGACGCGTGCTGGCTCCTCATTGGACCGCACAGCTGGCTGCCAGCAGCAGCCGCAAGCTTTAGACAGACAGCCCATGTGACATAAAGACGATCGCCCTTTATTATATTGCACAAAAGGCGATCGCCCGCCAGTAAACAGGACATCTCAGCCCCTATAAATAGAAGGCTGCCTGCACTTGGACACTTCTTATGGTTCTTCCGGCAACTTAGCTTTCTCACTCTTGGCAACAATTATCTCTCGGTTCTTTCTTCTCTCTCAGCCTCTCTCACATAGAAGACGATCGGCATAGAGTAAGAACACCAAAGCTTCGCTCAAGAGCTAGATTAATAGGATCTTTTACACTCATTGTATTTAGATTCTTACATTAATACTTGTATCCATGAATATTTGTATTAATAACATCTCACGAGAGCATTCAAGCCCGGGCCTAACAAACTCGGCAAATCTTGTGTTTTTTCCATTCCCTCGGACGTGCTCTCGCAATTTGCTATTGCTTGACCATTCCAGCAATATCTATCTTCGGATAATATTTCGGGCAACAACACACTCTAATTTAAGCTCAAGAACAACAACGATAATATTTACAATGATATCTCAAGTGTATATGAATTGCTCAATGTTGTTGTGTGGAATGATACCAACTCATTTGATATTTATAGCCTTCTTCCGCAAACTAACCGTTACTGCCAGTTGTTATTTAGCGTGCGCTAGGCTGACTTCCTTAGCGTGCGTTATCGCATGTTTTTGCCTTAGCGTACATTATGATCTGCATGTTACATACGTTAATGTCTTCCAGTTTCAATCCAGTGGCTTCTGTCCTTCAAAGTTAGCGTGCGCTAACACTTCCTTTGTAGCGTGCGCTAATCTTGCATCATTGCATGCATTATATATCCATTTGTACTTTTGACTTGTATCACATTCTCCCCAACTGATTGATTGACTTAATTCAAACTGATATTTAGCGTGCGCTAAATATAATCTCTTGTGTGTGCTAAGCTTACTTCACTGCATACGTCATTCTATTTTTGAATCTCTTCTCAACGGTAATAAGTCTTCGATAGTGTGCATTAATCATCATGTGTAGCGTGTGGTATCCTCATCAGGTGACTTAACTTCAGGTTACTTCGAACTCGTCTGATCTGCAGCCGGGACCCATTAGCGTGCGCTAACTTATGTATCTAGCGTGCGCGAGCTTTGTATATTGTCCAGCTTTTTGCATCTTCGATTCCTTTGTCGTTTTGCTTCGCCTCTTTGTTGTTTTGTTTTGTTTAGAAACTTAATCATCAAAACACTATTTATTAATATATAGAATAAATATTCCAACACATAATCCCCTTATTTTCTAAGAACTCCAAGAAACTCTCCACTAAGGTAATCGCCACTATGATCATATCGTAGTGACTTGATACTCTTCCCATGACGCTTCTCCGTTTCAGCCTTGAAATCTCTGAACTTATCAAAAGCTTCATACTTACGTCGTATCAAATATATGTATCCATATCTTGAATAATCATCTATTAATATGATGAAGTATTCGAAACAACCCCTAGCCTGGATGTTCATTGGACCACATACGTCAGTATGAACCAATTCTGATACATTTTGAGCAAGGTTTCGCTTGGTTTTAAAAACTTTTTTGGTCATTTTACCTTCTAGACCGGATTCACAAATTGGAAATGACTTAACTTGGAGGTCATCCTGTAACACCCCAATTTCACTTTTGGTAATTACACGCCGCAGGACACACAAAGGTCCCACCAGGCTGACGACACATAGGATTAAGCCACAATCCAATACATAATCACCACGACATAATAGTCCAACACAGGATACAAAACATGAGTTAGGACTCGGCCGCGGCCAAAATAGTAGAGTTAAACATCAGTCACTGAACGCAAACATTACATGACATAGTATAACCCAAAACCAACAATAATCCAAAATATAAGACCGACTCTGACATCACAAATACAATGACTGATACGAGCACTCTAACATCCAGTGTGCTTGTCAACTCCGTGTGCACCACATGTGGGCTCCTGTCCCTCGAGAGTACCTGAAATGTACAAAACATTCCACCCCAACAAGGGGTTAGCAACAACCGCTAGTGCAAGTACAGTATTACAATATTTTTATCCACAATCATTTCCAAATTAATTCAAAATCCAAAATAGTTCAAGTCGCGATATTCCTGAATATCAATATCGATCATCAGTAAAAACACTCCGACAATCCTCGCGACCCGGTCCGGCCCGCAAGCCACCAAGTCCCTGTGTGCCCCGCCGAGCAACCCCAGGTGAGAATGTCTACTCAAAGTATCTCTCGTGACCCGGTCCAGCCGCTAAGCCACCAAGTCCCCATGTGACCCCGTCGAGTCAATTCCCGAGTGAGAGTACCCGAGAAGAACCTTTCAACTCTCATCAGTAACTAATTCATCACATAAATGCATGCCATAAACTAATGCAATAAAGTACTTGCCTGGATTTCTAACTCACAAAGGAACAACAACGAACAAGGCTACGGTCCGAACTATCTTCCAAATCCCGCTCCTAACAAACATCGAGGCTCAATCAATTACAATTTTGTTGGAAACACTAAAATCCATCCTAAGTTTTACCCTTAGGAACATTTCATCGAGCACTACGGAGGCATAACGGGTTTTGCTCGATTTACAAAAGAAGATTTGGAATCAATCCACAAAACCTTGAGGAAATCATGAAATTATACTTATGCAACCATTTTCAACTGTAATTCATCATAAATTTTGGAGCTAAAACGGTTGGAGAAACAAGATCCCCAAAACCCCCAAACTTTCCCAAAGTTAGGGTTTTAAGGAAGGATTACCTCAATTCCTTGGTGAAAATGATGTAGGTTTGATAGATCTTTGCTTGAAGTTGAAAAGATCTCAGTTTCAACCGTGCTCCGCCGAAACCCTCGCCTACACAACTCTGGAGTCGTCTAGAAACTCGGAGAAGAGGAAATAAGGTGAAAAATGACAAGTGTTGACCGCAACACATCTATTTATATAGGTGCGCCCTAGCGCGCGCTAGCGCTTCCCGGATAGCGTGCGCTATCGGCCTAGGCCTGCAGTCCAGACCTTTCTGCCCAGCCGAGCTGGCATGCACCATGTCCGACAGCATACACTACTCAGTCGAGTTAGCATGCGCTATACCGCTGAGTTAGCGTGCGCAATTGCCGCCTTAGCGTGCGCTCCTTGGCGCCCAGTCCAAGTCCAGAAACCTTTCTGCCCTGTCCAGAAACCTTTCGGCCCATCCCGGTAGCGTGCGCTACGACCGAACAGCGTGCGCTATGCTTGACGAGGTAGTGCGCGCAACGATTGTCTTAGCGTGCGTTACCTGTTGGTCTGGCCGAAGTCCAGACCTCACTGCCCTTACTGTCCGGGCCGCTTAGCGCGCGTTATCACCCGATAGTGGCGTGCGCTACCTGCTCCCCTAGCGTGCGCTGCTAAGTTGCCTTAGCATGCGCTAGCTCGATCCTTGTCCCAGTCCAGTGCCCTCTGGACTGTCCCATGCTTCCGGTTAGCATGCGCTATTTTTCCGGCAGTAGCGTGCGCTGGCCTATGACCTCCATTGCGTACGTTACTCGGATAACTTAGTGCACGTTAGCCCTAGGTTGCGGAAGCGATACAAACAGTACGACCAACTGTTATCGAATACTAGCGAAATATTGATAAGAGACATAACATACAAGCTCAATCTCGAATCAAACACACGATACCAATATTCAAAAAATTACAAACCAACCCACGAGATTCATGAATTAATAATTATAGCCAAAAAAAAGTAAGGGTATTACATTCTCTCCCCCTAAGAATAAGTTTCATCCCGAAACTTACAAAATGAATAATTCGGGGTATCTAGACTTCATATGCTCTTCTGTATCCCACGTGGCTTCTTCCGATCCGTGTCTCGACCATTGTACTTTAACCAAAGGGATAATTTTGTGCCTAGGTTATTTTACCCGACGCTCCAAAATCTGGATTGGTTTTTCCTCAAAAGTGATATCGTGATTCAATTCAATCCCTCCAAAATCGATGATATGTTTAGGGCCCGGTATGTATTTTCTTAATTGGGAAACATGAAATACATTATGCACATGACTCAGTGAAGGCGAAAGGCCCAAACGATAAGCAAGTTCACCAATTCGCTCTATAATCTCGAATGGCCCAACATATCTCAGACTGAGTTTACCCTTCTTCCCGAAGCGATAAACTCCATGGGTTGGGGATACTTTTATCAACACGTGATCGCCGACTTCGAACTCTAGCAGTCGATGTCGATTGTTGGCATATGACTTCTGTCGGCTTTGGGCGGCTAAAAGCCTCTCGCGAATCAAAGAAATCTTTTCCCGGGTCTCTACTAACATATCTGGCTCCATCCCAATCAGTTCAGAAGAATCGTCCCAACACAATAGTGACTTACATTTCCGTCCATATAGAGCCTCAAATGGTGCCATCTTAATCGACGCATGCCAGCTATTATTATAGGCAAATTTGATTAGTGGCAAGTGCGATTCCCAATCGTCCTTCCAATTTAAAGCACATGCTCGCAGCATGTCCTCAAGGGTTTGAATTGTCCGTTCAGACTGCCCATCAGTCTGAGGATGGTATGCTATACTGAGTCTCAATTACGTCCCTAAGGCTCGGTGAACGGATTGCCAGAAGTGCGAGACAAATCTACCATCTCGATCGGAAATAATGCTCTTAGGAGTCCAGTGTAACCTCACAATTTCTGCGATGAATATACGAGCTAGTTTCTCGGGCCCCCAGATATCCTTAATTCCCAAAAAGTGAGCTGACTTGGTTAGTCGATCGACAATAACCCAAATCATGTTCATCACTATACGCGTCCTCGGCATATTGGTGACAAAATCCATTGTTATATCCTCCCATTTCCATTTTGGAATTGGTAGCGATTTAAGCAACCCTGCTGGTCGTTGATGTTCAATCTTGACCTGCTGGCACGTCAAGCATTTCGACACGAATTCTTCAACATCATTTTTCATGTTGCTCCACCAATAATTATTCTTCACATCCTTATACATTTTGCTTGTACCGGGATGAAGAGGATAGGGTGTAGTGTGTGCTTCCCTCAATATGGTCTGTTTAAGCTCGACGTCTGCGGGTATACAAAGTCCACCTCTAAACCTTAAAACGCCATCATCTTGAATCATAAATCCGGGAGCTTTTCCTCCAATCACGTCCTTTCTTAGTTGGACTATTAACGGATCCTCCAATTGCTTCGATTTGATTTCATTGACCAAAGACGACGTGATTTCCAAAATACATAATTGGCCTTGAACTTTCTGAAGCCAAATCTCTATATCTTGCCTAATTATGTCTCGACGGATATCGTGTTGAGATGTAAGCATATTCAGCATTTGGAGGGCTATGGGTTTCCGACTCAATGCGTCCGCTACCACATTAGCTTTTCCTGGATGATATAATATTTCAAGATCATAATCCTTAATCAACTCTAACCATCGACGTTGTCTCATATTTAGCTCCTTTTGGCTAAATATATATTTAGGCTTTGATCCGTGTAAATTTTACACGAAGAGCCATAAAGACAATGCCTCCAAATCTTTAGCGCGAATACAACCGCCGATAACTCTAAATCATGTGTAGGGTAATTCATTTCATATGGTTTCAATTGTCGGGACGCATATGAAATTACTCTACCTCTATGCATTAAAACACAACCCAATCCAAGTCCGGAAGCATCACTATACACTTCGAAATCATCGGTGCCCCGAGGCAACGATAACACGGGCGTCGAAGTTAACCATCGTTTAAGCTCATCAAAACTATTTTGTCTCTCATCAGTCCACTCGAACTTCTGTGATTTCTGGAGTAACTGGGTAAGTGGTCGGGCGATTTTTGAAAATCCTTCGACGAATCTACGATAATATCCGGCAAGCCCTAGAAAACTCTGGGTCTCCTTCACACTCCTAGGTGGTTCCCACTCAACAATAGCCGCTATCTTTTAGGGATCTACTCGAACCTCATTAGCTGAAATTACATGACCAAGAAATGTCACTTCTTTAAGCCAGAATTCGCACTTTGAGAATTTAGCGTAAAGTTTCTCCATTCTCAATGTGTTCAACACTACTCGAAGATGTTCAGCGTGATCTTCCTCGTTCCGGGAGTAGACAAGAATATCATCAATGAAGACGACCACGAACTTATCAAGGTAGTCAATGAAAACTTTGTTCATCAACTGCATAAACACGGCAGGAGCGTTGGTTAGACCAAATGGCATAACCATAAATTCGTAATGGCCGTACCGAGTATGGAAGGCAGTCTTCGAAATATCAGAATCCCGAATCCTCAACTGGTAATATCCTGATCGCAAGTCAATTTTAGAGAAAACTGTGGCACCCTGAAGTTGGTCGTACAAGTCATCTATTCGAGGCAAAGGATATTTGTTCTTAATGGTTAACTTACTCAATTCCCGATAATCAATGCATAGATGGAACGATCCGTCCTTCTTCTTAACGAAGAGAACCGGTGCACCCCAAGGTGATGCACTAGGTCGAATATACCTTTTGTCCAGAAGCTCGCCCAATTGTTTCTTCAGTTCTAACATCTCGGAGGGTGCCATACGATACGACGCTTTGGAAACAGGTGCAGCGTTTGGCACAAGATCAATAGGAAACTCTACCTCTCTAGACGGGGGTAATCCCGGTAGATCATCCGGAAATACATCAGGGTATTCATTTACAACTAGAATCGACATTAAATCAGCTCCACCTTCATTTGTGCTCATGGAGTAACACCAATAACCAATACAGTCTTGTTTCAACAATTTTATCGCCTTAACAGCGGAAATCACCCCACTTGAACTACCCGGTTTACGACCCAAGAAAGTGTGCTCGACACCATCTTCCGCTATTATAGAAATGGTTCGCGTTCGGTAGTTCATGATAGCACCATGACGATTCAATCAATCATCTCCCAGAATTACGTCCTCTCCTTTCAAATCTACCACAATGAGGTCTGAAGGCCAATCTCGACTCCCGATATGCACGAGACAATTTTCAATCTCTTGGTTCCCAATCGAACGCTCTCCACTAGGAGTACTTACTATGAATGGTTCGCACTCAATCAAACACCCAAGACCCAAACGTTTCACACAATCAAGAGCAATAAACGAATGGGTAGCTCTCGAATCAAATAATACTGATACAGGTTGAGAAAGTATTTGCGTGATACCTGCAGCTACCGGAGCCTCTGTGTCATCCGCGTGTCTCATCTGGTACACTCTTGGCTGTACCGAACCCAGACTCGATGCAGTTTGACAATCCAACCGGCCTCGACCTCTTCCACGTTCCAAAGTCTGTTGCGGCTGATTAGATGTAGTCCTCGGGTTCACACTCGGAGTTGGTGCTGAACTCTGCTGTTTAACAAATCTAGTGGCAGCCTCGCAATGAGCTGCCCGATGACCGGCCTGACGGCATGTGAAACAAATAACGGGAGGAAGTGGACACTCTCGATACTGATGGCCTGTTTGATTACAATTGAAACATTGTCCTCTACCAAAGGCAGAAGACTGGCCCAGTCGCAAACTCGGAGCACTACTGGCTTGCTGAACAGACTTCCCGATAACGGAGTGAGAAGCTTGAGATTTGTGATATCCACCACTCTTACTTCCCGAAAAGCCACCAGTCGTATTCGGCTTCTTGATCTCGGTACCCGACCTGGACGCAGAAATGACCATCTCGATAGCCAAAGCACGATCCTGATACTCCTTCAAAGTAACACATCTGAAACCCGTCATAGCCTCACGAATCCTGGGCTTCATTCTCAAATCAAAGTAACGGATTTTATCCTTTCAGTCTTTACTTGCTCACGGACATGGTTTAGTTGCTGATTATATGTGACAATGGCCTCGGTGACAGGTACATCTTGAGGTGTTGCCGTAAAGAAATATGTAATACGTTTTTCTTTAATAGGCCAAGGACAATACTCTTACTCTATCGCAGCTTTAAACTAGGCCCAAGTGGCCACACGATCCGTAGGTTTCGCAGCTTCCCACCAATCTGCAACCTCCTTGTCAAGGAAATACTGTACAATAGGGACCCGTCTCTCTTCGGGGCATGCAACGGCGTCAAAAATCCTGCCAAACTGGAACAACTACCCTTCCCAACCCAACGTATCAGACGCACCAGTAAAACGAGGAGGTTGCATTTTCATCACTCCCTGAAGCCATTTACTCTCATATGTCGGTTGGTCATGATCCCCGGACTCATTCAACTTAACTAACTGTGCTGCTACCTGCTGGAGTATAGCAGCTATGCCGGCATTCACATTAGAGTCATCCAATGGTTCTTGACTTACAGTAGGATCATGCTGATCGCTCGGGTTCATAGAAGCGGTGTTCAGCTCCGTATGGGATGCCGAATCAGATGCATCATTAGAAGGTGTGCCAGATTCGTTAGCGGTACCACGACCACGGCCTCTGCCGCGTCCACATCCGCCACGGCCTCTCAACATACTGAGATATAAAAGAATTAAAATAATCAGAACAGTTCACAGTCCAAGGATTTCAAATCTTCTTTATTATGAAAGTGACAAAGCACAAAGAGAGTTAACAGAGTCTTACTACCACGGGTCACACGGCACGACAGCAACACACGGTGTTAGGCTCGATCAGTTTATACGACTCTTACGACTTGACAACCCAAATAACCAAAGGCCTAGGTATTCCCGAAACCTATGGCACTCCGATACCATAAATGTAACACCCCAATTTCACTTTGGGTAATTACACGCCGCAGGACACACAAAGGTCCGACCAGGCTGACGACCTCACCACGACCTCTTCCCCGTCCACGGCCACGACCACGGCCACGGCCCCTACCAGCTGACATACTGAAGAACACACAAGGTACGTAAGCACAATTCAAACGGCCGTCATTAAGGTGATCGATTCTCAAGAACATCCATAGATGAAGCATAATGAATAAGGAAACATCAGAAGAGTAAGAGGTCTTACAAGTACCGGTCGCACTGTGATGATGGCAGAGTAGTGATACTGTGGAAAATTGACGACTCATTCGACCCAAAAGACCGACAGCCTAGGTATCCATAGACCTAAGCTCTGATACCATATTCTGTAACACCCCCAAGTTATTCAGGGTATATTACAGCGCCGTGAGCCCCGCCGTGGGACACACAAGGCTAAACATACGCGGAACTATAAAACTTGACCGAGGAGGTCTACATATAATGGGGAGAAAGACGATACAAAGGTATCCAAGAACATAACCAATGTATTCACAGACATTACATCACAAATCAATATTTCGGCAAACACAGGCCGGAACTTCAAGGAAAGAGGAAAACAATACTCGAGTATTCAATAACCAATCCAGGACAACAACACCGAATGGAAAACTCAAAACATAATGGAAGACCAACACGGTATCACACTTGCCCACCATCTTCATGCCGACCGGTACTGCACTGTCCGATCTCCCGGAACACGAAATACATGAAACGTATTTCCCCATAAAGGGTTAGCCGTCGAATAGCTAGTGCAAGTATATCAAGTATGAAACACAATACTCCTCGACAATAAAGTAAATGTAATCCGTCAATTCATCAATTCAAGACTAGTATTCCGGAATGACTAAAATCTTATGACGTATGTGAATGCCGTAGAAACGGTTCGTTCATATCATACGCCGTTACATGTAGGAATGCCACAAACGGTTCGTTCGTTACATGCCAATAATACATATATGAATGCCGTAAAAACGGTTCGTTCATAATATGCCATCAATATATCTATGAATGCCGTAAAAACGGTTCGTTCATATTATACCATCAATTCCTCTTACTTTCAAAGTCGAGAACGCACAATCATAAATGTATACTTGCCTTTGAGACATCGAGAAATTGAACGGAGGAAAGGTATGAGTTCGGTAGGTCCAAGAACGCGCTCCGCACCTAAACGATTCACAAGGAGTATGATAATCAATCATCCATATTCAAACTACACGAAGGAACTCCCCAAACCCGTCTACGATTCATAAAGATGTACGGATAATCAACTAAAGGTTGGAAAATCGTCCTAAATCTCGCAAGTCCGAAAACGGCACAATCTAAACCATAAAATCGTAGGAAAAGTATACATACGGTATAGATACATCATAATCTCAAGGTTCTCAAGCTTCAAAGCGGGTAAATCGGACAAAGCTCCGAAACACCCCAACATTCCCCAAAGGTAGGGTTCCAAGGATTTTTACCTTGATTCGGACGTTAGGAGGAATTAGATGTTGAGAAATCCTTGTTCTCCAAGCAAATATATTGTTGTTAGAAGGAAGATCGCTTCCAATCGCCTAAGATCGCCTCTCCCGAGTGATTCCGTCGAAAAGGAGTGAAGAAGGTGAGAAATGACGAAAATAAAGTCAATCGCCATATTTATATATGTCAGTCTAGCGCACGCTACGCCTCCCTCATTAGCGTGCGCTAGCGAAGTCACCGGATAGTCCAAAGCTTGCTTCGGTCCGTTAGCGTGCGCTAATCATCTGCCTCAGCGTGCGCTAGCCTAAAATATGGCATCCAAGATCGAGTCCGTAACTCATCGACTCGCCCGCTCAATACTTAACGTGCACTACCGCCAATGTTTAGCGTGCGTTATGATAAGCTTTAGCGTGCGCTAGCCGAAGCCTAGCGACGCTATCCGATAGTCCGAAAACTCGGCAACTTCACCGCCTCTTGACCAGCCCAGGTGGCGTGCGCTACGGACGGATGTTAGCGTGCGCTACTATACATGGATAGCGCGCGCTAACAAACTCCTAGCGTGCGCTAATCCGCCACCAGAGAGCAATGAATCGGTTCGACTGATGATACTCTTAGCGTGCGCTACGGCTCGAGCTAGCGTGCGCTAATCAGCTGCATTAGCGTGCGTTAGCCTAGGCCTCAGCGACGCTAATTCTCTAGCACGTAACATTCCCGCAAGGTCTAAACGACATGATCAAGAACCAAACGAGATACGAAACTCAATAACAATATCAACCACATCTCCAAGCATTTACAGAGCGACAAAATAAGGAGGATGACAGAGTCAAACGATAATAAAAGTACGGGTATTACATTCTCCTCTAAAAAGAAGTTTCGTCCGAAACTTAAGAAATAAATAGTTCGGGTATTTCACTGCATCTTCTCTTCCGTCTCCCAAGTTGCCTCCTCGACTCCATGTCTCGACCATTGCACTTTAACCAAGGGAATGGTCTTATGCCGAAGTTGTTTCTCGCGACGCTCAAGGATCTTCACGGGTCTCTCCTAAAGGTAATATCCTCGACTACGTCAATCTCACCGTAGTCGATGATGTGGCTCGATCAGACGTACTTCCTCAACCGAGACACATGAAAAACACTATGGACGTGACTCAAAGTGGAGGCAACGCCAAGCGATAAGCTAAATCTCCAACTCGTCCAAAATCTCGAAAGGTCCGATATACCTCGGACTAAGTTTCCCTTTTTCCGGCGGAAAACTCCACGGTCGGCGACACCTTGAGTAAGACATGATCCCCACTTCGAACTCCAAGGGTCGGCGACGAGTATCGGCATAAGATTTACGACGACTGGGCGGCCCAATAATCGGTCCGGATAATAGTAATCTTTTCCTTAGTCTCCATCAACATATCCGGCTCCGTCCCAACTAGCTCAGAAGCCTCGTCCCAACATAATGGCGACCTACATCTCCTACCATAAAGTGCCTCGAAGGGTGCCATTTGGATCGACGCATGCCAACTATTATTGTAAGCAAACTCGATCAACGGCAAGTGAAGCTCCCAATCATTACTCCAGTCTAAGGCACAAGCCCGTAACATATCTTCCAACGTTTGAATCGTCCTCTCTGTCTGACCATCCGACTGAGGATGAAAAGAAGTGCTCAATCTCAACTCGCACCCAAAGCCCGATGAACGGCTCGCAAAGTGCGATTCGAAACGGCCGTCTCGATCAGAAACAATGTTTTTGGGGGCACCGTGTAACCTCACGATCTCAGCAATAAAGGTTCGAGCCAGTCTATCCGGCCCCCAAGTATCCTTAATACCCAAGAAGTGTGCAGACTTGGTCAACCGATCGACAACTACCCAAATCATATTCATTCTGGTCCGAGTCCTCGGCATGCCAGTGATGAAATCCATAGAAATGTCTTCCCACTTCCACTCGGGAATGGGAAGCGGTTTCAACAACCCCGCTGGTCGTTGATGTTCGATCTTGACTTGTTGGCACGTCAAGCACCGTAGTACAAACTCTGTAACATCCTTCTTCATGTTATTCCACCAAAAATTTCGCTTCAAATCTTTGTACATCTTACTCGTCCCGGGGTGGATTGAGTAAGGCGTAGCATGCGCTTCTCGGAGAATTCTCTGTCTCAACTCTAAATCGTTCGGAACACAAAGCCTGCCCTGAAATCTTAGAATACTATCCTCGTGTACCATAAAGCCAGGAGCTTTTCCTTTAATTACATCTTCCTTCAGTTGAGAAATCATCGGGTCACTCCACTGCTTCCCTTTGATGTCATCAACTAAAGACGAAGTAATTTCGAGAGTACAGATTGCCTCGCACTCGTTGAAGCCAAACTTCTATCCCTTGCTCAATTAAGTCCTCGATTTAATTTTCGTCCGAGGTGTAAGAACCTCGAGCATTTGAAGAGATGCCGATTTGCGGCTCAACGCATCCGCAACGACATTAGCTTTTCGGGGTGGTAAAGAATATCCAAATCATAATCCTTTATCAACTCTAACCAACGCCATTGTCTCATATTCGGCTCCTTCATTGAAAATATATTTGAGACTCTTGTGATCGGTATAACCGCACGGCGAACCATACAAATAATGTCGCCAAATCTTGAGTGCGAAGACAATTGCGACTAATTCCAAATCGTGAGTAGGATAATTCATTTCGTAAGGCTTTAATTGTCGTGACGCAAAAGCTATTGTCTTATCATGCCGCATAAGGACACAACCTGTGCCTTGACCAAGCGCCATCAGAATCGCAAAGCCTTCGCTACCATGTGGTAAAGTTAGAATCGGCGCTGAAGTCAATCGTCTCTTTAGTTCATCGAAGCTCTGCTGTCTCTCATCCGTCCAAACAAACTTTTCGGTCTTACGGAGTAATTTCGTAAGCGGTCGAGCGAGTTTCGAGAACCCTCGACAAACCGACGGTAATACCCAGCAAGGCCCAAAAAGCTACGAACCTCCTTAACATTTTTAGGCGGTGCCCAATCTAGCTTGCCTCGATCTTCTCGGGTCTACACGAACCCCTTCACCAAATCACATGGCCAAGAAACATAACTTCTTCCAACCAAAACTCACATTTCGAGAGTTTTGCATAGAGGTGTTCGGTTCTCAAAATGTCTAAAACCAAATGCAAGTGTCGGGCATGTTCCTCCTTATCTCGAGAATAAATTAAGATGTCGTCAATAAAGACGACTACACACCTGTCGAGGTACTTGATGAATATCTTATTCATTAATCGCATGAATCCGCCGCGCATTGGTCAACCCAAAAGGCATAACTACAAATTCATAATGCCCATATCTCGTCCGAAATGCCGTCTTCTAACGTCGGACTCCCTCACCCTGAGTTGATAATACCCAGATCTTAAATCAATTTTCGAGAAAACTGCAGCCCCTTGCAATTGATCAAATAAATCATCTATGCGTGGCAAAGGATACTTGTTCTTGATGGTTACTTTGTTCAGCTCACGGTAGTCAATGCACAAACGTAGTGAACCATCCTTCTTCCTCACAAAAAGAACAGGCGCGCCCCAAGGAGAAGCGCTCGGTCTGATATACCCTTTTTCCAGAAGTTCTCCCAACTGATTCTTCAATTCTTGCATTTCGGAAGGTGCCATCCGGTAAGGTTCTTTAGAAATCGGAGCCGCATCTGGCTCTAAGTCCACGGTAAACTCTATTTCTCGATCTGGCGGTAATCCCGGGAGGTCATCCGGAAAAACATCAGGATACTCATTAACAACCGGAATCGAAGAGAGATTGACTTCGTTTCCTTCCATTTTCAAGGCATAACACCAATAGCCCGCACAACCTTTATTCAAAAGTTTTACGGCCTTCATGGAACTGATAAGTAACTTGGGTAGTCCCGACTTACGCCCCAGAAATGAATACTCAGACCCGTCTTCAGTCATCATGGTGATAACCTTGGTACGGTAATTCATAATCGCTTGATGACTATCAAGCCAATCCTCACCGAGGATTACATCCTCGCCTTCCATATCAACTACAATCAGGTTCGATAACCATTCCATACCGGATATAATCACCGGAAAATCTCTAATCTCCCGGTTCCCCACAATTCTATCCTCACAGGCGGTTTCACGATAAAGGGATCGCAAGTAGTCGACAAGTTATATTCAAACGGGCGTACACACTCCAAAGAAATAAAAGAATGTGTAGCACCCGAATCAAAAAGTACACGATTTGGATGAGATAGAATGTGAATGGTACTGAAGCCACCGCCACGTCGGGTTCTGCTCGGCGCATCTCATAAACCCGTGGTTGTACCGAACCGACGCTAGAGTTCCCCCTCCGATTCGGCCTGGCCCCGCCCCCGCCGAAATTCTGCGAGGTTGACCAAAAGATTGCCGTGATTAATACCTTGATCAAGTGGTGTTGGCGTGGCCCGAGTGTCCAAAGTCTGGTTCGGCTCGGAGCAATAAACCGCTCTATGCCCCATCTGTCCACACGTGTGACACTTTAATGGTGGAAAGTAGCATTCCGAATTCAAGTGGCCTGGGCGGCCACAATTATAGCAAGTCACCGTGCGATTTGAGGTACCTGGAGTGGAACGGTAACTCCTCTTCCCTTTATTAGAACGCGACGACTGTCCGGCGAAACGGTTAGTCGTCTGAGACTTCTGAAAGTTGCCACCTTTAGATCCAGAAAAATTTCCCGCAACTTTCTGTTTCTTCGGTTCTTCAACGGTATCGTTGTTGGGGCTCAACATATCATGGGCTAAAGCTCTGTCCTGATACTCTTTCAGCGTGGTACAAGCAAATCCGGCCATGTACCGTCGTAAGTCCAAATTCATCCGCATATCAAAATAACGGATCTTATCACGCTCGTTACGCACTTGATCCTTCACATGGATCAATTGTTGGTTGTACTCCACGATCGCTTGCGAAACGGGAATATCCTGTGGTTTAGCCTCGAAGAAGGCTCGGATTCGGCTCTCTCGTACCGGCCAAGGGCAAAACTCGGCCTCCAAGAGCTCCTTAAATTCATCCCACGAGGCAATACGATCCTGTGGCTTGATGACCTTCCACCAAGTAGCGGCCTCCTTAGTGAGGAAATACTGAGCAATTGGTACTTTCCTCACCTCGGGGCAATCAACCGCCTCGAAAATCTTCTCTAATTCCGCTAGCCAGTCTTCCCAGCCTAACGGGTCTGTGGCACCGCCAAACTGTGGAGGGTGCATACGGATTACATTCTGTAGCAAGGCATCCGTGTTTGGGTTCGGGTTATTCAGCTGAACAGTTTGGGCCAAAATAGTCATCTGAGTAGCCAATTGTTGAAGTGCATTCGCCACTCCAACGTCCGCGTTGTTCCCCTGACCGTCTGATTGGTCGTGCTGACTCTCGGTGTCGGGATGCACCGAGTTCGACAAACTGGGGTTGGTCGACCCCGCAACTGAACTGATGGAAACGGCCGCGCCACGACCTCTTCCCCGTCCACGGCCACGACCACGGCCACGGCCCCTACCGGCTGACATACTAAAGAACACACAAGGTACGTAAGCACAATTCAAACACACGTCATTAAGGTGATCGATTCTCAAGAACATCCATAGATGAAGCATAATGAATAAGGAAACATCAGAAGAGTAAGAGGTCTTACAAGTACCGGTCGCACTGTGATGATGGCAGAGTAGTGATACTGTGGAAAATTGACGACTCATTCGACCCAAAAGACCGACAGCCTAGGTATCCATAGACCTAAGCTCTGATACCATATTCTGTAACACCCCCAAGTTATTCAGGGTATATTACAGCGCCGTGAGCCCCGCCGTGGGACACACAAGGCTAAACATACGCGGAACTATAAAACTTGACCGAGGAGGTCTACATATAATGGGGAGAAAGACGATACAAAGGTATCCAAGAACATAACCAATGTATTCACAGACATTACATCACAAATCAATATTTCGGCAAACACAGGCCGGAACTTCAAGGAAAGAGGAAAACAATACTCGAGTATTCAATAACCAATCCAGTACAACAACACTGAATGGAAAACTCAAAACATAACTGGAAGACCAACACAGTATCACACTTGCCCACCATCTTCATGCCGACCCGGTACACCTTTGTCCGATCTCCTGGAACCTGAAATACATGAAACGTATTTCCCCCATAAAGGGGTTAGCCGTCGAATAGCTAGTGCAAGTATATCAAGTATGAAACACAATACTCCTCGACAATAAAGTAAATGTAATCCGTCAATTCATCAATTCAAGACTAGTATTCCGGAATGACTAAAATCTTATGACGTATGTGAATGCCGTAGAAACGGTTCGTTCATATCATACGCCGTTACATGTAGGAATGCCGTCAAAACGGTTCGTTCGTTACATGCCAATAATACATATATGAATGCCGTAAAAACGGTTCGTTCATAATATGCCATCAATATATCTATGAATGCCGTAAAAACGGTTCGTTCATATTATACCATCAATTCCTCTTACTTTCAAAGTCGAGAACGCACAATCATAAATGTATACTTGCCTTTGAGACATCGAGAAATTGAACGGAGGAAAGGTATGAGTTCGGTAGGTCCAAGAACGCGCTTCCGGCACCTAAACGATTCACAAGGAGTATGATAATCAATCATCCATATTCAAACTACACGAAGGAACTCCCCAAACCCGTCTACGATTCATAAAGATGTACGGATAATCAACTAAAGGTTGGAAAATCGTCCTAAATCTCGCAAGTCCGAAAACGGCACAATCTAAACCATAAAATCGTAGGAAAAGTATACATACGGTATAGATACATCATAATCTCAAGGTTCTCAAGCTTCAAAGCGGGTAAATCGGACAAATCTACGAAAAACCCCAAAATTCCCAAAAGGTAGGGTTCCAAGGATTTTTACCTTGATTCGGACGTTAGGAGGAATTAGATGTTGAGAAATCCTTGTTCTCCAAGCAAATATATTGTTGTTAGAAGGAAGATCGCTTCCAATCGCCTAAGATCGCCTCTCCCGAGTGATTCCCGTCGAAAAGGAGTGAAGAAGGTGAGAAATGACGAAACTAAAGTCTTCTGCCATATTTATATATGTCCAGTCTAGCGCAAGCTACGCCTCCCTCATTAGCGTGCGCTAGCGAAGTCACCGGATAGTCCAGTGGCTTCGCCGGTCCGTTAGCGTGCGCTAATCATCTGTCCCTAGCGTGCGCTAGCGAAATATGGCATCGATGCTGGAGTCCGAACTTACCGACTCGCCCGCTCAATACTTAACGTGCGCTACCGCCAATGTTTAGCGTGCGTTATGCTATAGCTTTAGCGTGCGCTAGCCGAAGCCTAGCGACGCTATCTCGATAGTCCGTAAAACACGCAACTTCACGCCTCTGGCGGCCCGGTGGCGTGCGCTACAGACGGATGTTAGCGTGCGCTACTATACATGGATAGCGCGCGCTAACAAACTCCTAGGCGCTAATCCGCGATCCAGAGCAACCGAATCTGGTTACGACTGATCGATACTCTTAGCGTGCGCTACGGCTCAGAGCTAGCGTGCGCTAATCAAGCAGAATTAGCGTGCGTTAGCCTAGGCCTAGCGTACGCTAATTCTCTAACACAGAACATTCCTGCAAGGTCTAAACGACATGATCAAGAACCAAACGAGATACGAAACTCAATAACAATATCAACCACATCTCCAAGCATTTACAGAGCGACAAAAATAAGGAGGATGACAGAGTCAAACAGTCAATAAAAGTACGGGTATTACATTACTGTCCGGGCTGCTTAGCGCGCGTTATCACCCGACAGTGGCGTGCGCTACCTGCTCCCCTAGCGTGCGCTGCTAAGTTGCCTTAGCGTGCGCTAGCTCGATCCTTGTCCCAGTCGAGTGCCCTCTGGACTGTCCCATGCTGCCGGTTAGTGTGCGCTATCTTTCCGGCAGTAGCGTGCGCTCGCCTACGACCTCCATTGCGTACATTACTCGGATAACTTAGCGCACGTTAGCCCTAGGTTGTGGAAGCGATACAAACAGTACGACCAACTGTTATCGAATACTAGCGAAATATTGATAAGAGAGATAACATACAAGCTCAATCTCGAATCAAACACACGATACCAATATTCAAAAAATTACAAACCAACCCACGAGATTCATGAATTAATAATTATAGCGAAAAAAAAGTAAGGGTATTACACATCCAATGGGCCATCATATACCAATCTCTGAATCATTCTAAGGTTTACATGACTCAACCGTAAATGCCATATATATGTTTAGTTTATGCTTTATGGTTATTTTCTCTTTTTAGGTTTAGACAAAGAGTTAAGCGATTTATATTTATATATGGGAGTTTGTGCAGTATTAATGACATATCGTCCATCAGAATAGATACTTTTGCAAACATATTCACCGTTTCTACTAATAATAGCATCACCATCAAAAGAAACTGAATAACCATCACAACTCAATTTAAAAAATGAAATTAAATTCATTCTAAAATCAGGTACCAATAGTACATTATCTAGGATTAATATTTTATCATTAATCTTCAACTGCACGACTCCACTGCTACATGCATACGCCTAGAATAATTGCCCCAGTTGATGGTGATCTCGCCCGCACTAAGCTGCTTGGTTATCTGAGAACCATGCGAGTCAAAGCAAACATGATCAGTGGAGCATGAATCTACTATCCACGAAGTGGCAGAACAAGTTGCAAAACATGTTTTGACTACTAGTGCATGAGACATACCTTTCTTAAGAAGATGGCAATCCGCTTTGAGATGTCCTTTTTTACTGCACTTGTAGCACTTTCCATTTGGATTCTTGTTCACCTCGGGCTGAAGAGCATTGACTTTTACCTTGAGTCACCACTTGCTTCTGGCCCACTTGTTTCTTCTTCTTCCCCCACTTGGGTTTGGAAGTTGAACACCAGTTGCCACAAGAACTTGATACCCTTGTGTGAAGAATCCTACTGCAGCTTGAAGCTCTATCAGCAATTCCGCCAAAGTAAATTCCCTACGATTATGTTGTAGTTTATAAACTGCTCAAAGTTTCCAGTTAGCTGCCTAGGATGATATCTACCTGCAGTTCCACATCAATAGTAGCCCCTAAGATATCAAGTTCGTTTAGATGAGAAATCATATTTAGAACATGATCCTTTATCGGGGTTCCTTTCAGGCATTTGCGTTGTAATCAAGACCCTCATAGCATTTTGTCTAGCCGCTCGGTTCTGATGACCAAATATCTCGCTGAGATTTTTCATCATTTTCGGGTCCATGCCCATACTCTGATGCTGATGCTGATGCTGATGCTGCAATACATTTGCTAAAGAAGTCAAGATGTAACAGCGAGCCATCTCATCAGATTTCTTCCATTTGCGGTATTTTTTTCACCTCATCAGGTGTCGAATCCGCATCTGGTTCTAATGAGCATTCCTCAGTCAGAACAAACGTGTGCTCTTCACCAGTCAGGACAATATTAAGGTCACGTTTCCAATCAGCAAAGTTAGTATGATCAAGTTTGTTTGCTTTGATAATTATAACAAGTGGATTGAAGGACATATGAGATAAAATTTAAAACATTCATCACATAATGTATAGCAAAATATATTGTAAAAAACTCAAAATACAATACATATATATATATATGCTAGCAATAAACACCTCGAAAAATCCACATATGCAAGTCACGAACTTGTGGATATTTACACGCACATTTCTTAAGTAGAGTTTTATGTCTTTAATTTTACTATCTAGTCAATTTACGTTATGACAAGTAAAATTAATAGTTGGTTCTTCTTGGCCATGTACTAATTAACATAGACTTCGATGGAGAGCTTATTAATTAATACATATAAGTGAACACCATAATTTAACTACTTCAAATATTATCTTTTAAATAATAGTCATACAGATGGAGAGATCAATCATAAAAAACAATATTCAATTTTTGTTATCATTTAAAATTTAAAACCAAGAACGTATAATTAGCACATCTGATATGGAGGAAGACACTATTGTCAACTCGCATGCTAATTACTTCACGCTTTATATCAATTATGGAGGTTAATTTGATTTTATTAAAAAAATCAATTTAATCACTCAGTAATATTAGCCGTAAGATTTTTAATTTTCTCATCATAGCATGCAAGAAAACATATCACACATAATTCATATATGCCATGCATTCTATACAATAACAACAAAATAAATGAAAGGATATTAAAATTATCCAATTATCATGGTTTTTGTCCCCGAATTGAATTTGACTCTGATATCTCCCACTAGATCAAGCATCTTGTCACCTCTCCGGCCGAGTCATGGAATTCTCAAAATTAAAATTAAAATTTTTATGCAATATTAATTACATAAAAAATATTTAATTTTAAATTGCGACTCTCCGGCGGACGCAACGAACGGTGGTGAAATAGACCAGACGAAATGCTGTACGACCCGACCCAAACCGCGAACCGGTCCAGAACAGCCCGCATGTGGCCCTCGACAGGCAGCTCGGCTCTGCTCAGCTGGCAGCCGTGTGTTGCTCAGCGGCCTTGATCTCTCTTCTTTGCCGGCCCAGCCTTGATCAATGATCAGTTCTGCTCTATTTCTTCGTGATTTTATATTTTCAAAATTCAATTACAAATTTATAAAAACTAGAATACATGGAAATATAGCAAGATTACACGAAAAATAAAACTTTAGATCTACCATGGATTTTCTCACCGGAAAAACCATTACATGCCTCAAAACCGGGCAAAACCAACAATTGCATAAATAATAAAAAAAATCATTCATATAACCATGATAATTAGACCATATTGCCTCCAAGAAAATTGTTAGCAAGATATTCCAAAATCATATTACATGAATATTTAAAGTGCTGGCAATTAATCACAAAATTACTTAAAATAGCAAAAGCCTTAAAATCTGGCTCTAATACCAATTTTTGGAAATAAAACGCAGCAGAAGCGAAGTTTAAAAGAGTTGAATAAAGCATTTTACGCATCCACGAGCACAAATTGGGCATCCTAATTAATTAATTACTAAGATTAAAAAACAATTTAAATATAATTTATTATTTAATTAAATAATATTATTGGTAAATTAAATATCCTAATCTAGATCAAGAGATCATAGGATATTTACCTCTTGAAGCGAAATGGTTGCTACTTTGATTTTTTCCTCTAAATCTTCTAGAAGTATATCACCGCCTTAATCCGGACGTTGTGTGGGCAACGAGCTACCGAATCTTGTTTGACCTTCAACTTGGATAGGGGCCGACAAGAGACCCCTCAATTTTCTTTCTTATTTATAGTAATATTTGATCACTCTTAGAAAATTGATGTGTTATCTAAATTGTAGAATTAAAGGCACAAGTCAAGATCTACAATTAAACAAAAGATGAAAAAAATGAGATCTCCCTCACTTGAATAAATGTCACCGCCGAACCCCTTATTGAAGTGTCATATTATAGGCTTTGGGCTACTCTAGGGATCTTAAGGAGGATTAGGGTTAGAACTCATAGTATAACCCAACCTTCCATATTAAGTCATTCCTAATATGGTTGCGTTTACTAATATCAATTCAATATTACATTTCTAACCCAAATCTCAATTTACGAAATCAGGCTCCTTATTTAAATATATTATTTCCCATATTTAAGATGCCGAATATCCATTAATTAATTTAAGCTACAGACAGCTTTAATTAATTAATTAATTAATTAATTAATTATCCAAGAGTAGTACCACTTGAACCTATTTATTATATCGGAATCAAATCTGTGACACCCCAGAGCCATCCGGGAATATTACAGCACCGTGGGCCCCGAAACAGAACCCACAAGGCTGAAAGACATTTTTACAAATATTTCAAATACGTCTAAGCGGCGACGACGGTAATATTTTTTAAATTATTCAAAGACTTTATAAAACCCATTTATCAATACCGTCGTAAAATCTCATCTGAAAGTACGAGGTCAAAACGCCAAACCTAAACAGTTTCAAAAGTGTATGTTAAGCCACCGCTTGCATGTATCGATAAAATAGTTTCGAAAATGATTTCCAAAATGAACCCAAATTCGCAAAATACTAGCAACCCATTTTAAAACACTTGCAGCGGATATAACAAATAACTAAAAATACTTTTGCAACGGAAAATAATAACTAGTCAAAGTATTCGATTCACAAACACACGCCATAGCCAGTATCCTCCGGGCAGCTCATCTCTTCACGACCGCTACAAGCTAGATATCCCAAGAACCTAAAAAGAAATCTCACGACGGGGTCCGCCATAATACTCAACAATGACAACGGTCACATCACATCAATAATTACATACCAATGAAATATTAAGTAAGAATACTACCAATGTAATCTTACCGTCATAACCTTACCAATTCGTGATAACTCTCGCCAAAGTGATTCTCACTGTATTCCACATCTCGTATTCTCAAAAACACACTGAATTGTACACAAACATTTGTATTGTATCCCATACAATACTCAAGATTCTCAAAATATCATCATAACGCACAGATATGAAATATACCAACTCTGTCCATCCCAATCCATCGGATAATATCATCAACATGATAATCGATTTCCAATCAACAAATAAGTACCAATAAGAAAATACGGAACGTACCTCAAGATACACAATGCCACGACAATTCATGTCAGTCTAATCCGAGATCAGAACAATATAACATACGGACTTGGTCCTACAAGAGACCTACAAATGCATACTCACATGACGACATCAATATGCCCAAAACAATAACAACAATGTATATTCAATGGAAATCCGATGATCCAGCGCACACAGCATAGATCCCGAGATGATCCTGTTAGATCAACATGAGGTGGATAACCAACAATATACATATGCATAACAACAACACATGGGTAATCCGATGATCCAGCATTCACTGCATAGATCCAAAGATGATCCCGTTGGACCAACACGTGGTGGAAAACCCATCTAGCGATCTAGTGCACACAGCATAAATACCCAAGATGATCCTGTCGGACCACACTTGGTGGACATACGACAACAATGCACAAATGCATATTAACAACAATACACAAATGCATGACAACAACAATACACGAATGTACCACAACATGATCGACACAAAATGATAAAAATGATTAGAGTACTTGCCCCGAGTCCTTCGATAGTAATCTCGATGTCAAAACCATCACCAACAATTCCCTCAATATTTGACGATCCAAAAGTACCATAGACTATAGATAACTCATATCCTCGTCTTTACCATAATATATTCTCGATACTCAAGTATACCAATAACCACTGTAAATCATATACATTATGATTTAATTCCCAAAATCAGAAAACAACGTACAATCCCAAATCTCCAGAGTTCACAATTATAATCATTGTTATACGAATTATAAATGAAAGAAAATGAAACCATTCATTAAATATTATAAACTGTGCAAGTAATAACTTGCCTCGATACCGATACAATGATAGTGAGGCCGTTACCAATTCCTTGCCTTCGTCTACAAGCTCCTCGTCCCTGACCAAAGTAAATCACGAACATCCTCGAACTCGATCGCAACACGTTATTCTAATCAACGATCAATCCTCATAACCTATTGTAATAATTGATAACAACAAGTTCGATAATAGCCAACAACTGATATAACCAATCAGCAAATCCAACGGTTCCACAATATCTCGATTAAACAATAATCTGAATACTCAATCAATCAATCACAAATCCATAACCACAATACGATTCCATAATCCGATAATCATATCAACAATCAATTCAACCTGATAACAAGGATTATAACATACTCAATTCCGAAATCAATCTAATATATGGATTAACAAGATTCCTCCTTGTTCATAATTATAAATTCACAATAACATAATACCGATATAATCACTAATCCGAATTATCCGAATAGTTCATTATTATGAATAATCATATTCCAAGTTTACATAATCTTTCCAATTCAATCTCATTATCATACTCGTATTGTTATACGGAAATCACATCACCAATCAACATAACATAATTCTAGATATGAACATTCCATGTTCATATCCAAAAACATCAATACTTCAACATATAGTCATATTGCTCGGTTATATTCACCAAGAAGTTCTTCAAGAACACTGAATAATCCATAACCATGATCATAACCAACAAAACAACATAATCCAATATGTTCAAACATCTAAACCATCGTCTAACTCATAATCCAAGGCATATATATCGATATATCATCTTCTTACTCAATACAAACTCCATGAAACACCAAGAATCATCATATCATATCCATATTCATCGTAATACAAAGTAAACATCAACAACAACATCAAAACCTAAAACCAAAGTATCTCTTTAAGATAAACAACACAATTCAAAACCACAAGAATCATATCAGTATCCATATATCAACAACAACATTATCGTAATTCGGTAATCCATCTCATAATCATACTTATCAACTCATTTATATGATAATCATCAACTCAAGAACACCAATATTCAATCCAAAGTGAATATTAATTACCTCTTCGAAGAAATGGGTTGATTCTCAAGGTTGATTCCGTTTCCAATCACTCCCAAGTTCAATATTGTTAAAGACGATCAACTCCATGATTCTCAAGTGTTTTGGAACCTCAAAACCTCCTTCAAAACTCTCTCTATCGGATGCCGAAATGAATAATAATACCCAACTGCACATATATATATATATATATATATATATATATATATATATATATATATATATATACTGTACGTTACTAGCGTGTGCTACTCTTACTAGATAGCGTGCGTTACCTGCCATAGCGTGCGCTAACTGACTTTGTTAGCGTGCGCTATCGTAGTCCAGAAGCTACTGCCTTACTTCGCACAATGATTTACGTACGCAAAACCCATGCCGTAGCATACGTAATATCGACGTTGACTTGCTATAGTAAAATACTCATTAGCGTACGCTATTCTACACTGATAGCATGTGCTACCCATGGTTGACTCGACAAGTGCACCTACTCCGAAGATGCATGTGTCCCACTTGTTGAAAGCACCCACGATTGACGGGATTTCCTTTTTGACTGATCTGCAATTAACGTGCGTTAAGCCCATGCTTAGCATGCACTAGTCTTCGCATTTAGCATGCGCTAAGCCTGTACATTAGCGTGTGTTATGTCCTTCAACTAGCGTACGTTAATCAGGCTATACTTAGCCAATTCCAATTGTTCCTGTCCGTCGTCTCGACATACTAGATACGTATACATGACATGATGAATACATATATTCATTCTAATAATATTATCATATGATACAAAATATCATCAAATGCATTTGTCGACCAATTACGTCAATTGTACCAATACAACTGTCTCATTCATTTAATTATGTTATCTATATTGTACAGACACTACTAGAAAAATGGCTATAGTGATGCTCAAAAGTGTCACAATATGTAGTATACTGTGACACTTTTGATATAGTGATGCTTTTTAAAAGTGTCACCTGATTTGGTGTTTCAATATCCCATTATTGTGACACTTTCAAGGCGTCACAACAGATATCTATTGTGACATTTTTTTATATATTGTGACACTTTTTTGCATCACATCAGTTAGCTTTAGTGCGCTCTTTTCGCATTTTGGTGACACTTCCTAGCGTCACAATAGTATGTTATGGTGACACTTTCTGGCGTCGTAATAGTATACTATGGTGACACTTTCTAGTGTTGCAATAGTATGCTATGGTGACACTTTCTGGCGTCGCAATAGTATGCTATGGCGACACTTTCTGGCGTCGCAATAGTATTGCTATGGCGATACTTTCTGGCGTCGCAATAGTATGCTATGGTGACACTTTCTGGAGTCACCATAGTATGCTATGGTGACACTTTCTGTAGTCACCATAGTAGGCTGTGGTGACACTTTTTGGCGACACAATAGTATATAGCACTAGCAAAATAAGAAACAAAGATGTTTAGTAGTATATACAAGAAAAACAATTTTCTCATCAATTACTCTTGCTTTAATAAGTAGTTCTGAATGTTATATAATAAAGTGATTGATACACATGGTTGATGACACACTGCACCAAAAGGGGTGGAGACAACTAGAGTTGTTTATACCTAGCACATGATATCTATAATGCCTAGCATTTGAAGCCTATGAGATCACAGAACTGTTACAGTCAAGCTAACATCAGGATCCTTCGAGGGAGTAATGATCTGAGCTTCTTCATAATATTCTGCACGCCTGTCAGCATTAGCATTCGAGTCATATTCTACTACATCATTATATACAGGTCCATGCAATCAAGTAGTGACAATAACATATATGATCTGTACCACAATTAATTTCAGGGTTGAAGTACTTACATCGAAAAGGTACAAAAGAATTTGAAATAGATATATGATTTACAGAAAGTTGAAATACCATATACAAGAGAACAAGTATTTTAAATGAGCAACAAAAATAGATTAAATACAAACATGTTAATCTAACCACAATAATGTATTAGGTTCACAAACAACAATTAGTTTACCAAGCAATGCAACACAATGAGTCATCATTTCATTTTCATCATGACCTGCAGTTCAGAAATTGGAAACTATTAGCAACAAGGATCATTATTTGAAACAATTGAAAAGAAAAGAAAAAGTGAAAAGAGTCGAAGTACCATTTCAGAACCATATTGGACTTTCCAAAATATTATCCATATACATCTCGATTTTAGATTTTTTGTAGTATCTGTCTGAGAACTCTCGATAGGGTGAATCAGTATGGATATTTTCCATGACAGAACCAAAAAAATTGGTAACGGGCACCTAAAATCAGCAGGAGAGGCGAATAAGGACATTAAATTGACAGACTGAAATAGCTATTTGATCAAGAAGGAACTCGTACTTAAGTAGTTCAGGTATACAAAAAATAAGTTTCGTCTCACACTATTTAGTAATATTCTCCTAGTATTGCCTTTGATTTCCTTTCTGGACTAGCTCTATTTACACCATGTGGGAGTATAAAAAAAAACCATTGATTTCATATCATGTCACAGCTTATAAGTTAGAAAGGCAAAGAGCAGAAAAGAAGAATCCAGATGAACTCTCAGTACACCGGACTACAATAAAGCTACAAGAAAAAAAGAGAAGGATCCAAATTCTATATACCTTTTCCAATTGTAGTTGGTATAAATCGGTTCGATAATATGTAGTTGACATCAACATATTTGGATTATAGGAATTGAAAAGACTGCAAATCAAATGATAACTCAAGAGTTATGATCAATAATCAAAAGAAATCCGCACTTTTTGGCTAAAGAGAAATATTGAATCATGAATTATATTCCTTTTCGGACAGTTCTGCACAACAAGCTTAAAAGGAAGCATTCTTATTATAATTTTCGCAGAAGAAACAAACGTGGAATAGAGATTTATTCCTGTCTTGTTCGGAAGATCAAGAATCACATTATGATAGGCACGAAACAAAGACTGAATGCCTCCATCAGTCCCAAGTTATATGTAGATAATAGACAGAAATCTCACTAGATGTCATAGAACAATATATCTTTCATGTTTGCTTCAGCATTTTTAAGCAACATATCATTCTATATTAGTCAAGGAGCTAATGCCTTGGAACTTCTTTCAATGCCCCATTTTTCGTACCATATCAAGAAGAAACTGGAAGCAATTCATTCCAAATAGTGGCTCTCGTTTCTTTTGATTGAATCCCCATCCCTTTTGACAGACTAATTAATCGCTTAGTACTAAGATCAACTGATGGCAGTAAAGGCACTGATCCACTTGAGTTACATATTATTAAAGGTTAAGGTGCATTCATAATTATATTCCAAGCTTATGATGTGAACTCCATGGTGATCAATAATCTTAGAAAATTCATTGTAAAGCTTAAGGCATAAACGTATATTGAAAGGTCTGATAAATATAAAAATACTCACATAGAGCTAAAGTGTTCAAAACTCCCCTCAAAGCCACAAAAGCACAAAGACACACAGAGATACAGTCACAAACACATGTGGAGCTAAAGTGTTCAAAACTCCCCTCAAATGTAATATTCGTACCTTCCCATTTTTAGCAGTTTCCATTTTTGGTGTATGTCTATTTTTATCGACTCGCTTGTAACCATTTCGACATTTTGAATCTACTTTATTCTTGGAGTTTTTCCATTTGGTCGAGTTTTGGTGATGTTTTCACGTAATTTCATTTTATGACATGTTTTGTCGTATGAACGTTCAATTCTCGTAAAATTCATTCGTTTTCGTTGTTTATTGGGTTGTGCAAGTTCATATGGTTGAGTTGGTCGTGTTGAGACTTTCGGTTTGTAAATCTGACGTCGTTTCATGATTTTCGGGCACTTGGGCAATTTTTGTAATTTCCTGTAAGTTTGGGGAATTCCATTTTTGTTGTCGCATTACGGACCCTCCGGTGGTCGGAATTATATTTTATTTCAGCGCTTAGCTCTGTCAACCTCTATATTTCATGTTTATGTTTCTGGATTCTGGCCTTGTCGTGCGTTTCGAGTTTCGTACCTTCGGCGGACAGATCGAATCGAAAGCGATCGATCGCTGCGTGAGTAGCGCACGCTAATCCCTAATCCTTTGCGTGCGCTATCGATGTGCAGTTAGCGTACGCTAAATAGTTATTGTTAGAGTGCGCTATCGAGGGGTATTCAGCTACTGGACTGTTGTAGCCCCATTAGCGCGCGCTACCTTTGGATGGTTAGCGTGCGCTAACTATGCGTTTTTAATACATCAGCGGGCAGTTCAGAAACAGCAGTTTTCATCCTTTTTCCGTCATTTTTTCTTTCTTTCTCTTCCTACGGGCGATTTCCGCAATTCCAGAGCAGATTGTGGAGAGTAATCAGTGGAGTCTTCTTCTAGACCGATTCTTGTGTTTCAAGCATAACACATCATCATCTAAATCCATCTTCTTCACTCTAATTCAAGGTATTTTCGTCTAGAACCCTAAATTCTCAATTTTGGGGGGGTTTTCGGGTTTAGCTTATTAGACTCGAATTATTCTAGTATGTTGTGATATTCCTCATCTATTGTTGCTATCGGATGAATTCCAATCCACTTCACCTAGTTAAATTCGTGAATTATCGATTCGGGGAGGTTTTGCGTAAACCCTCGCCCGTATCGATTGATCGTTCATTATCGTAGTTTGTAATCGGGGTTATGGGTGTATTCCAATCGATTATTGTTGTCCATTGGGATTGAGTTATATTGATCCTTCATTTAGGAACTGTCGTTTTCCGTCCGGATCATTCGTAGTCGTCGTTCATCCCCATTTCGTCGGAGATGTCTCAAAGGCAAGTACTTTACATTTGTTTACATGTTCTAGTATTTGAATTGTGGCTATTCGTGGTTGTTGTAGATGGATATGTGTATGTTCACCTAGGGACGGTCCGACGGGGCCTTTAGGGATACATATTGCCATGTGTGTGCGTATCACGAACTATGGTTAACCACCCAGGGATGTTCGACGGGGCTCTGCGGGGTACGGTGGCCGTGAATCTCGTACCAAGGTTAACTTTGAAATGTTTTGTTGGATAAATGTGTTTTGTGCTTATGCACCGTAAATATTCCGGAATATAAATGATTTTAAAATGATTTTGGCGCATATATTCATCTCATTAGAATGTAGTTCAAATGGATTGTACTTGCACTAGTAGTTGTCGCTAACCCCTTAAATGTGTAATACCCGGTTGTAATTCATTCATTTTCATTCAGTAATTATCAGTCTGTAATTGTCACTCACTGTATTTTCACTCAATTATAATCATTCATAAATCATGTTCATTCACCGTGTTCACCGTTCGGAAAAACTTCGAGTTGTGTATCATTATTGTTCATTGTTTCAACTTTCCTCATATGAGTTCGACTTTGTTAGATCACCATTAATTTTTGGTAACTCCAAAAATTCTAAATCTTTGCAATATTATAGATCATCGAATTAGCTTTCCAATGGTTCAAACGGTGAGTCAATCGGAGTCCGGACGAGAGAGTTATGGTCGTTTTAGCTCACCCGCTCATTTTTCAGTTATTGGCCGATCACTGCCGACCGAACTCGGCCGTGTCGTCCGACACGGCCCGTGCCGTACTCGTCCGGAAATGCCGAAGTCTCTGCCTCAGGACCCGACCGTGTCGTCTGGCACGGCCGAGTCGAACCCTTCCGGATAAGCCAGAACCGACTGCCCAGAGGCCCGACCGTGTTCCAGGACACGGTCGAGTCAGTGCCGAGCGCCGCGGACAGGTCACTGTCGGTAGGCCCCTTCGCGCCGCGACCGTGTCAAGCAGGACACGGTCGAGTCCCTGCCGGCCAGCTGCGCGCCGCGACCGTGTCAGGCGGACACGGTCGAGTCTGTCAGACGAGTCAACCCCTATAAATTCGTTTTTTGAGCATTTCAGCTCATTCCTTCCATTTTTTCCACCTTTTTACGAGAGAGAGAAGCTTGAGGGAGAGTTTTCTTCATCAATTATCATTTGAGTGTGTATTTTTCATCACCTTCAATCATTTGGGAAGCTTGGATACTCGATTAAACTCGTGTTCTTCGGATCGAAGTGATTGGATATTCAAGAGGTAATTTCTTCGACACCTTGGATTTCGATTCTATGTTGAGATATGATGTTTTGGACATTATAATCATGTTATATGAAGGGATATGTATATGATTATGAGTTTGTATAAGGATTCATTGGATTATTGAGGAATTATTCAAGAACACCTTGAAAATCGAGTTGGAATTGGGGATTTTCGACTAATTGTTGTTATAATCACGTTTTTGGATATTCATAACGGATTATTGATCGTATTGGAGATGTTTTGTTGGTTTGAAACACTTCTTGGGGATTTGAGGTTGGTATTGTTGAGGTTTAGTTGTAAACAATCGGAGTTTGGCCACAACGTATTCGATATAATACCCCAATGAACTTAGTTTAATCGTATCGACGTTTTGAGTTCGTTATATTCGTGTTTAATTCGTGTATTGATCGGATTGTTGGTAATTGTATTGAATTAAGGTTGTTCGAGCGACCGATATCTCAATTAGGACGTTGTTCGTGGAAGGATAATTGTCACCGGTATTGAGTAAGTTAATTCTTACTCGGTTAAAAGGATATTCATCCCTTTTGTTGTTGTTCATTCATAATCATAACTCATTTATCATTATATTAACCGTATCAAAACTTGTTGTTATCAATTAATCGTTTCAGTCATAAGGAACGACGGTTCCAATCTTTTCATTGAGCTGTCATTTATTTCGTTACCATTCCACCTCGGTGAGTCATTATTCATTTTCGATGTCACTTTTGTTATATCGTGGCATTCCGGTCATCTTGGGCGTGCAGTTGGTATGTGTAGGATTTTCATGTCGGGCACATTATAGTCGTGTGTTGGTTGGTGGCCTCACATTGGGTGTGCACACGAGTCATATTGTCTCGTGAGATCGACAGGTACAAGACCACACGTGTATTCGATCGATACTCGTTGGTGGCTTGTGCACGGACACATTTCCATCCGGGCGTAGTGTGGCGCCACCCCTTTGAGCCGATCTTGTTAGTTGATTTATACAAAGATGTTTGATTGCGTATGTTTTCAACAAGATTGGGTTATAATCTAACTGCTTTCATTTTGATCGAATTATGGTTTATACTACATATCATATGATTGTGTTTATTCAACTCGAGGATTGTTGTTCTTTATAATCGACCCCGTTTGGGGATTTTGTTTTTCGTGTCTTGGCAAGGCAAAAGTACGGGGAGAACACGCTGATGTCGAGGAGTCCCAGTGATACTAGAAGGGGGCCCCAGTCTGTTCAGTCATTTATTCAGTCATTATGTTTCCTTTATTTATTCCGCTGCAGACATTCCGTTTGAATACTCATTTCATTCAGTGTTGTGTATTTTATCGTCACATAAAATACACATGTATTCTATTTTTTCCTGGGTGTGTTGTATGAAACTCCTAATCGGAGTAATTGATGTTGTAATGTGGTTCGGTACTACATTTACCCTGTGTAATTCATCCGTTTTCATTCGCCTGGTGGGTCCCAGTCGGGGGTCCACGTCACTGTAATATCCGCCTAGTTTGGGGTGTTACAGAGTTGGTATCGGAGCGTGGTTTTGAATACTACCTTCCGAGTCATGTCTCATTTGAAATCATCGTCATCGGACTAGTATCATTGGACTTTCGCGTCACGTGTGACCTGTGCAGATGCCGAGCCAATCAGACCGAAAGAACTGTAAGACTTCTAACGCCATGGTATAATTTCTGGCAATTATCATTCATTCATAATTCATCAGTTAACAATCCTCAAACATTATTTTCATTTTGACCAGGACGGTCATTTTAACTCATTAATCACTCAATTCATTTCATTACTCGATTGTTGATCTGGATTATCACATCATTATTCTTGTTAACTTGTTCAAGATAATCATTTCAATAGTTTCATCAGATAATCATGTCACCTCAGTTAATCATTCATATAATCATTGTGTTAGAACGTGTATGCTCATTTTCATCATTTAATGACGTAATCATAACGTGATATTCATGTGGGAGATTTAACCATCATGTGACTTTCCTCCTTCAGTATGGAAAGGGCAAGAAGAGGACGTGGAGGACGAGGCCGTGGAGCGGGCCGAATCCCGAGAGCTCGTGTGAATACACGTGCGAATGCGAGGAATAATGCTAATTCATCTAGCAGCGATGCTGCTACTCATTCACCTGGACGTGATCATTCTCTATCAGGGAGTCGTACTCGGGACACCGCTCAGTCAGAAGGTGTTCGGGTTGACCCACTCGCTTTTATGCAGGGCATGATGGCCCAAATGACCCAGATGACACAGCTGATGCAGACGATGCATAACTCAGTCAATCAAAATCAACAGGCTCCTCCGCCGCCACCTCAGAGGCAAGAGAGGAATGTAAGCAATATCATTAGCGATATATCTCGCCAGCGACCACCTACCTTTGAGGGCTCATCTGAGCCGGCGGATATTGTTCATTGGCTTGAGCATTTCGAGAAGTTATTTGCTATGGTGGATTGCCCAGAAGGGCATAAAGTTTCAGTTGCGGCTTACTATCTGGGTAAGAGCGCTCATTCATGGTGGTTATCGTTGAAGCCCACAGACGGATCATGTACTTGGGATTAGTTTAAAACTCTTATGATGGAGAGGTACTATCCGGCTCCACTCAGGGAGGCCAAGCTGTCAGAGTTACTCACTCCCGACCCCTCATCAGACGCGGATGTTCTCGCCATTGCCGAGAAATTTCAGGAACTCCTTCCGTTCGCCTCATCTATCATTCACTCTGAGGCGGACAAGATCAAGTATTTCAGCAAGAGGCTGAAACCTCGTATGCGGCTACAACTGCTTAATCATAACTGTACCACGTTGGCTGAATTCATTGAGAAAGCTCTTACCTATGAGCTTACTGCTAAGGAAATTGCTAAGCAGCAACCTCCGTCTGCTAGCAAGAAGTCCAAGAACCGTAATCAGTCTGACGGGAGTCAGGCCACTTTCAAGAAACTACGTGCGGGCTCTACTTTTTCTGAGCGACCTCCCACGGCGTCTAAACCCGCGGAATCTCAGTCACGAGCGGCCGATTCGCCATCACTGTTTAACTGTGAGGAACAGGGTCATTTCAGCACCAAATGTCCGGCCTGCATCACGTGCCACAATGTGGATTGCTGGGCATAGGGCCCGTTTTGCCAAGGGACTCTAAACCTACTCCGGCCATCTCAGCCCTGTGTCATTCAGTGCGTAATCAAGGCCACTCGGTCTGCTCAAGACGACAGGAGCTAAAGGCGGAGCCAAGAGCTATCGACGGGAGCGTCCGGCTCTGGGGCCGGAAAGCCCCGAATTTATGAGATGAAGAAGACCGACGATCCAGAGGCCCGGATGATCTCAGGTACACTCGATATTATATCTCAACCTGTGTGTACCCTTTTTGACACTGGTGCATCGCATTCATTCATTTCCGAGTCATGTTTGCGTAGACTACGTCTGGGTAGTGCTACTAGTTGTGAGCCTTATGTCATTGGTCTACCTGACGGTAGACGAATTATCGGTAATCGTGAGATTCAAAATTGTCCGATTCAGTTTCATGGTCGTGTGTGGCCAGCGGACCTAATCGTAGTAGATTTGCCGAGGGACGACGTCATCTTGGGTATTGACTGGATGGATCGTCATGATGCCATCATTAGTGTCCGTAAGCGTATGGTCACTATCATTTCAGATGATGGGGTTGAATGTGTTTTTCAGGGAGGTAATCCCGACTGTTCTGGTAAAGTCATTAATTTGATGAAAGCAGTGAGATTACTCAGTCACGGGTGTGTTGGTTATTGGTGCTATATGACCAAAACCGAGGAATCATCGGTAATGTTGTCGGATATTCCGGTAGTAAGGGAATATGCCGATGTTTTTCCAGACGAGTTACCTGGTTTGCCTCCACAGAGAGATGTGGAATTCACGATTGAGTTGGAGCCTGGTACGTCTCCGATATCGAAGGCACCGTACCGGATGGCCCCGACCGAAATGCAGGAGTTGAAGAATCAACTTGAGGAATTGTTCGAGAAAGGTTATATCCGACCGAGTGCGTCCCCGTGGGGAGCACCAGTTCTGTTTGTCAAGAAGAAGGATGGTTCGTTCCGGTTGTGTATTGATTACCGGGAATTGAACCGGGTGACGATCAAGAATAAGTATCCTTTACCCCGCATTGATGATCTTGTAGATCAACTACAGGGAGCTTCAGTATTTTCCAAGATCGACTTAAGATCTGGATATCACCAGTTGCGGATTCGAGAGTCGGATATCGCGAGGACGGCGTTTCGAACACGCTATGGTCATTATGAGTTCGTAGTTATGCCGTTCGGGCTAACTAATGCACCTGCGGTATTCATGGAGTTAATGAATCGGGTTTTCATCGACTTTTTAGATCGGTTTGTTGTTGTCTTCATCGATGACATTTTGATTTATTCTCCTAACCGAGAGGAACACGAGGTTCATCTTCATCAGGTTCTCGACGTGTTGAGACGAGAGCAAATTTATGGAAAGTTTTCCAAATGTGAGTTTTGGATGTCCGAAGTGACTTTTCTCGGACATGTAATTTCATCAGACAGAGTTCGTGTCGACCCTCAGAAGACGGAGGCTATCCGAGATTGGTTACCTCCGAAGAATGTTAAGGAAATCCGAAGTTTTCTCGGATTAGCGGGCTATTATCGGCGATTTGTGGAAGGATTTTCTAAAATTGCTCAACCCTTGACGAGCCTTTTGCGAAAGGATAAGAAATACATGTGGTCCGACGCGTGTCAACGGAGTTTCGAGGAACTCAAGAGCCGGTTAATGTCAGCACCTGTACTTTCCTTGCCACATGGGACGGAGGGATTTGTGGTTTATAGTGATGCGTCCGGACAGGGTCTCGGATGTGTACTCATGCAAAATGGGAAGGTTATTGCTTATGTTTCACGGCAATTGAGACCTTACGAGGTTAATTATCCGACCCACGACCTTGAGCTAGCAGCCGTGGTGTTCGCTTTGAAGATTTGGCGTCATTACCTTTATGGCGTCACTTGTCAGATATTCACCGATCATAAAAGTTTAAAGTATATATTTACTCAGAAGGAGTTAAATATGCGACAGAGGCGGTGGTAAGAACTAATCAAGGATTATGATATTGAGATCCTTTACCACCCGGGCAAGGCGAACATTGTCGCCGACGCCTTGAGTCGTAAGTCCGTGCAGGAGCAGATGCTTACTCGTTTAACAGTTCAGAAGGAGCTTCAGCAGGAATTCCTTAGACCCGAGATCGAGGTCTGGCTCCAGCGAGTTCAGGGACAGCTTTGTATGTTGGAGATTTCATCGTCACTCGAGGAGGTAATCAGAGAGAATCAGAGTTCAGACCCTTCATTGTTGCGCATCCGTGAGGATGTGGCTCAGGGGAAAGCCCATGGATTCGTGATCCACGAGGATGGACTTTTGAGGTTTAAGAATCGGTTGTGCGTACCGGCGAATGACGAGTTGAAAAACTCTATTTTGAGAGAAGCTCATACTACCCCTTATTCTGTTCATCCGGGTCCAAAGAAGATGTACAAGGACTTGAAACAAAATTACCGTGGAGTAATATGAAGTAGAAGTCGCAGAATTTGTTTCGAGATGCTTAACTCACAACAAGTTAAGATTGAACATCGACCCGTGTATGTTAAAACCTCTTCCTATTCCCGAATGGAAGTGGGAAGACATTTCTATGGATTTCATCACGAGTTTGCCGACGAGTCGTCGTGGCATGAATACGATCTGGGTGATTGTGGACCGCTTAACTAAATCAGCTCATTTTCTTGAGATTAAGGATACTTGGGGTCCCGAGAGACTTTCCCAGTTATTCATCAAGGAGATAGTGAGACTGCACGGTACTCCTAAAAGTATCGTTTCCGATCGTGACGGTCGATTTGTGTCTCATTTTTGGAAATCAGTTCATCGTGCTATGGGAAATCAGCTCAATCTCAGTACCGCCTTTCATCCTCAGTCTGACGGACAATCAGAGAGGACTATTTAGACATTAGAGGACATGTTGAGGGCATGCGTCCTCGATTGGAAGGACGATTGGGAAGCCCAACTACCATTGATTGAGTTCACGTATAATAATAGTTGGCATGCTTCCATTAAGATGGCACCTTACGAGGCCTTGTACGGCCGTCGTTGTCGCTCTCCTTTGTGTTGTGATGACTTGTCAGAATCAATCGGCACCGAGCCCGATATGCTTATAGCCGCCCGGGAGAAGGTAGCTTTGATCAAGAGTCGTATGTTGACAGCTCAGAGTCGACAGAAATCGTATGCGGATAATCGTCGTCGACCACTAGAGTTCGAGACGGGTGACCATGTTTTGGTCAAGGTATCCCCGAGTCGAGGTATTTTCCGTTTCGGAAAACGGGGGAAGTTGAGCCCGAGATTCATTGGACCGTTTGAAATTTTGGATCGAGTAGGCGAGTTAGCTTATCGATTGGCTTTACCTCCGGCTTTGAGCAGGATTCATAATGTGTTTCACGTCTCTCAGTTGCGGAAGTATGTTGCCGACCCGAGTCACATACTTGATTCGACGAAATCGAGATCGCAGATGATCATTCGTACGAGGAGCGTCTGTACGAGTGTTAGAGCGCGAATCAAGCGGTTGAGGAACAAGACGATCCCTTTGGTCAAGATTCGGTGGTCTAGACACGGAGTCGAAGAGGCCACTTGGGAAACCGAGGAGAATATGCGGAGAGTTATCCCGAGTTGTTTGACCCTTAGTTTCGGGACGAAACTCTTTTTAAGGGGGAGTATGTAATACCGGTTGTAATTCATTCATTTTCATTCGGTAATTATCGATCGTAATTGTCACTCGTGTATTTTCACTCAATTATAATCATTCATCAATCATGTTCATTCACCGTGTTCACCGTTCGGAAAACTTCGAGTTGTGTATCATTATTGTTCATTGTTTCAACTTTCCTCATATGAGTTCGACTTTGTTAGATCACCATTAATTTTTGGTAACTCCAAAAATTCTAAATCTTGCAATATTATAGAGCATCGAATTAGCTTTCCAATGGTTCAAACCGTGAGTCAATCGGAGTCGGAAGAGAGAGTTATGGTCGTTTAGCTCACCCGCTCATTTTTCGATTATTGGCGATCACCGCCGACCGAACTTCGGCCGTGTCGTCCGACACGGCCCGTGCCGTACTCGTCCGAAATGCTGAAGTCTCGCCTCAGACCCGACCGTGTCGCTCAGCACGGCCGAGTCGAACCCTTCCGGATAAGCGTAACCGATCGCCCGAGGCCCGACCGTGTTCCGTGACACGGCCGAGTCTGCCGAGCGCCGCGAGACAGTCACTTGTCGGTAGGCCCTTCGCGCGCGACCGTGTCAAGCGAGGACACGCCGAGTCCTCGCGGCCGGTGCGGCGCGACCGTGTCGGCGGACACGGTCGAGTCTGTCGACGAGTCAACCCCTATAAATTCGCTTTTTTGAGCATTTCACTCATTCCTTCCATTTTCCACCTTTTACGAGAGAGAAGCTTGAGGGAGAGTTTTCTTCATCAATTATCATTTGAGTGTGTATTTTTCATCACCTTCAATCATTTGGGAAGCTTGGATACTCGATTAAACTCGTGTTCTTCGGATCGAAGTGATTGGATATTCAAGAGGTAATTTCTTCGACACCTTGGATTTCGATTCTATGTTGAGATATGATGTTTTGGACATTATAATCATGTTATATGAAGGGATATGTATATGATTATGAGTTTGTATAAGGATTCATTGGATTATTGAGGAATTATTCAAGAACACCTTGAAAATCGAGTTGGAATTGGGGATTTTCGACTAATTGTTGTTATAATCACGTTTTTGGATATTCATAACAGATTATTGATCGTATTGGAGATGTTTTGTTGGTTTGAAACACTTCTTGGGGATTTGAGGTTGGTATTGTTGAGGTTTAGTTGTAAACAATCGGAGTTTGGCCACAACGTATTCGATATAATGCCCCAATGAACTTAGTTTAATCGTATCGACGTTTTGAGTTCGTTATATTAGTGTTTAATTCGTGTATTGATCGGATTGTTGGTAATTGTATTGAATTAAGGTTGTTCGAGCGACCGATATCTCAATTAGGACGTTGTTCGTGGAAGGATAATTGTCACCGGTATTGAGTAAGTTAATTCTTACTCGGTTAAAAGGATATTCATCCCTTTTTTTGTTGTTCATTCATAATCATAACTCATTCATCATTATATTAACCGTATCAAAACTTGTTGTTATCAATTAATCGTTTCAGTCATAAGGAACGACGGTTCCAATCTTTTCATTGAGCTGTCATTTATTTCGTTACCATTCCACCTCGGTGAGTAATTATTCATTTTCGATGTCACTTTTGTTATATCGTGGCATTCCGGGTCATACTGGCGTGCCGGTTGGTATGTGTAGGATTTTCATGTCGGGCACATTATAGTCGTGTGTTGGTTGGTGGCCTCACATTGGATTGTGCACACGAGTCATATTGTCTCGTGAGACTGATTAGGTACAAGACCACACGTGTATTCGATCGATACTCGTTGGTGGCTTGTGCACGGACACATTTCCATCCCGGGCGTAGTGTGGCGCCACCCCTTTGAGCCGTACTGTTAGTTGATTTATACAGCATGTTTGATTGCGTATGTTTTCAACAAGATTGGGTTATAATCTAACCGTTTCATTTTGATCGAATTATGGTTTATACTACATATCATATGATTGTGTTTATTCAACTCTGGAGGATTGTTGTTCTTTGTAACTGACCCCGTTTGGGGATTTTGTTTTTCAGGTCTTGGCAAGGCAAAAGTACGGGGAGAACACGCTGATGTCGAGGAGTCCCAGTGATACTAGAAGGGGGCCCCAGTCTGTTCAGTCATTTATTCAGTCATTATGTTTCCTTTATTTATTCCGCTGCAGACATTCCGTTTGAATACTCATTTCATTCAGTGTTGTGTATTTTATCGTCACATAAAATACACATGTATTCTATTTTTTCCTGGGTGTGTTGTATGAAACTCCTAATCGGAGTAATTGATGTTGTAATGTGGTTCGGTACTACATTTACCCTGTGTAATTCATCCGTTTTCATTCGCCTGGTGGGTCCCAGTCGGGGGTCCACGGCACTGTAATATCCGCCTAGTTTGGGGTGTTACAAAATGGGGGAACTACTTTTTGTATTTCAGGTATAGGTCTTGGAGATAAGCGAGCATTTGAGCCGTACGAGGACGATGGGCAAGCATGATACTGTTCAGTGGTCGTCTTTTAGTGTTCTGTTTTGCCGTTTACTTCTTATGTCAATTGTTTAAGTACTCGAGTACTTCTTGTTGAATCTGTTTATGTTGGTGCCCTTTTTGGGGAACGGATTGTATTGTCGTATTCCTATTTTGGTTTGGATGTCGTGAACTGTGAAATGGTTATTTTGTTAATGGTTGTATGTCTTCGTGGGATGTCATTTTGGTACGTTAGCCTGGTGGATTCCCCCGTGTGGGGTCTACGGCACTGTAATATGCCCTGATCATCTTGGGGGTGTTACAGAATATGGTATCGGAGCTTAGGTTTATGGATACCTAGGCTGTCGGTTATTTGGGTCTAGTCGAGCGTCGTTTTTGAACAGTATCACTGCTATGCCATCATCTTAGTACGCCGGTGCTCGTAAGTTTTCTTAACTTGATTCGTTATGTTGTTCTGTTCTATTCCTTTCTTGGCATCTTGTTGTGTTTTGTGTTTGAATTGTACTCACCCACTAATTCTTCAGAATTCCTGCTGGTAGAGGACGCGGACGCGGTAGGGGACGTGGTGCAGCCTGTGGGACGGCCATGTCCGATAACTCGAGAACCGATTCGGCTATGCCTTCTTTGTCGAACAGTGTCCCGCCTAGTTCCGGGGGTCAGCAGGACCAGTCTGCTAGCTCTGGTAATGCACATGAGAATGTTGGAGTGGCGAATATTTTGCAACAAGTAGCGAACCAGATGACGCTACTAACTCAGGCCATCCTGGTCGGCTAAGCTAATGCCAACCCGGTTCCGCCTACTAGATCCTGAAATGATAAGCTACTTCAGGACGTGATTCGCATGAGTCCTCCACAGTTTGATGGTGCTTCCGACCCTTCCGGTTGGGAGAATGGTTGTTTGAGATGGAAAAGGTGTTTGAGGCTGCTAACTGCTCTGAGGAGAGGAAGGTACCCATCGCCCAGTACTTCCTCACCAAAGAGGCGGCAACGTGGTGGCAAGCAGTGAAACCCCGTGATCGGGCAGCCACGTGGCTAGAATTCCGGGAGTTAATGGAAGACGAGTTTTGTCCATGGCCAGTTAAAGAGGGGAGGATTCGAGCCTTCTTTGAGGCTAAGCCCCAAGATGTTCCTATCTCTCAAGCTATCAAGGACTACAACTAACAACTTCATTATGTGAGAAACTAAGTCCGAGATGAGCTTGATAAGATCCGCCACTTCGATATGAGGATGAAACCGAGGGTGCGTCACTACATGTCTGGTCTGGGATGCACAACTTTGAAAGAGTATCAGAATAAGGCGATGGCTTATGAGATGTTGTTTGTTGCAATAGAGACAACAGCCGAGGGGAAGAAACAGAAGACCTCTGGACAGTTTTCGGGAGGCAAGTATGGTGGGCATCCGAAGGCTCAGTCTGTTTCGAGAGTCTTCGGGGGTCAGTCTTCGTCATTTGGGCGAGAAAACGGTTCTAAGTCTGCTCTTACTGGTTCCGTTCGCGGTCCTACATGCTTTAACTGTGGTCGTCCCGGCCACATGATGAGTGAGTGTGATAGGCCCCCGATTCAGTGTTCGCGTGCGGTCGGATGGGGCATCATGCTAAGTTTTGTACGGACGCAGTTCGGGCGCCCGTTACTCAGATATCAGCCCCAGCTGCGGGAGAGCCGAGTGTGAATCAGACACCGACAGTTCCTCAACCACATCAGAGTTTTGGTAGAGGTCGAGGACGTGGACAGCCTTCTAGAGGGGGAGATTCTAGTGCGGGGTCTGTTCCGCCCTGAGTATATGAGATGAGACGAGCAGGAGATCCTGACGCGACGGTGGCTACAGGTACCGTTCACATCCTTGACCATCATGTTTACATATTATTCGATTATGGTGCTACGCATTCTTTCATATCTATGGATTGTGTGCGTCGTCTGCATATTGATTGCCTAGTTGCATGTGAACCATTTGTTGTTAAACTGTCTAGTGGGGATAGCATCGTGGGGGATCGTGAGATTAGAGATTTTCCAGTGAGTATCGCGGGGAGGGTTTGGCCTTCTAATCTGATTGCGGTAGATATTAGAGATGAGGATTTGATTCTGGGCGAGGATTGGCTAGACCGTCATGGGGCAATCATGAACTATAGAACGAGAACCGTTTCGATGTTAGCCTCTGACGGTACCGAGCATTCTTTTGTGGGGCGTAAGCGGAGTAGTCAGAGATTCTTGATCAGCGCCTTGAGGGCGGTGAGACTTCTTCGGGGAGGTTGCACGGGTTATTAGTGTTACGCTTTGAGATCGGAAGAAGGGGGAGTCGAGATCTCGTCTATTCCGGTAGTGTGTGAGTATCCTGACGTATTTCTAGACGAGTTGCCGGGTTTGCCGCCGGACCAAGAAGTTGAGTTTACCGTCGATTTAGAGCCGGGTACAGCACCGATTTCTAAGACGCCATATGGTATGGCGCCTGCCGAGATGCTAGAGTTGAAGAAACAGTTGGGGGAATTGCTAGACATGGGGTATATTCGACCGAGCGCTTCACCTTGGGGCGCACCGGTACTGTTTGTGAAGAAGAAGGATGGGTCGCTCCATTTGTGTATCGACTACCGAGAGTTGAACAAAGTGACTATCAAAAACAAGTATCCGCTCCCGAGGATTGATGATTTGTTCAACCAACTGCAAGGGGCAACCGTGTTTTCGAAGATTGATTTGAGATCGGGGTATTATCAGCTCCCAGTGAAGGATACCGATGTTCCGAAGACGGCCTTTCGGATGAGACACAGTCACTACGAGTTTGTGGTTATGCCTTTTGGGCTAACCAACGCCCCAACCGTGTTCATGCAGCTTATGAACAAAGTTTTTATCGAGTACCTCGATAAGTGTGTAGTCGTTTTTATCGATGACATCCTGATTTACTCGAGGAACGAGGAGGAGCATGCCCGTCATTTGCATATCGTGTTAGACATTCTGAGAACTCGGCGTCTTTTTGCGAAGTTCTCAAAGTGTGAGTTTTGGTTACGGGAGGTTATGTTTCTCGGTCATGTAATCTCGGCCGAGGGTGTTCGTATGGACCCACATAAGGTAGAGGCAGTGTTGGATTGGGCGCCGTCCAAGAACGTGAAGGAGGTCCGTAGTTTTCTGGGTATGGCTGGATATTACCGTAGATTCGTCGAGGGGTTCTCTAAGCTCGCTCGACTGCTGACTCAGTTGTTACAGAAGTCAGAGAAGTTTGTGTGGACCGATGAGAGGCAGAATAGTTTTGAGGAGTTGAAGAAGCAGTTGACGACCGCTCCTGTTTTGGCGTTACCGAGCGGTAACGAGGGTTTCTCAGTTTTTAGTGATGCTTTGGGCCAAGGGCTCGGATGTGTACTTATGCAGCACGGGAGGACGATTGCCTATGCTTCCCGTCAGTTGAAACCATACGAGTTGAATTACCCTACGCACGATCTTGAGTTGGCTGCAGTTGTATTTGCGTTGAAAATCTGGCGGCATTACTTGTATGGCTCGCCGTGTCAGATTTTCACCGATCACAAGAGCCTGAAGTACATTTTTACGCAAAAAGAGCTTAACATGAGACAACGGAGATGGTTGGAGTTGATTAAGGATTACGACCTCGAGATTCTCTATCATCCGGGCAAGGCAAATGTGGTCGCAGATGCCTTGAGCTGGAAATCGGTATCGCTTCGGGCGCTTGGGTTGCTTACGGCTCAGTCGGGACATCAGCGAGAGTTTATGAGGTTTAGCATTGAGATTGTGTTACCAGAGAGTTCCGGGCAGTTGCGTACACTTGAGATTTCGTCGTCTTTAGTCGATGACATTAAGTCGGGACAGTTCGAGAACCCGATGTTTGTTCAGCTTCGAGAGAATGTGGGGAAGGGGAAAGCCCCGGGATTTATGATACATGAGGATGGTGTGTTGAGATTCCAAGGTCGGCTTTGTGTTCCGGACGACTTGGAATTGAGGCAAAATATTATGAGAGAGGCTCACGCGTCGCCTTACTCAGTCCATCCGGGCTCGAGTAAAATGTATAAAGATTTGAGGAAAATTTTTTGGTGAAACAACATGAAGAAGGAGGTAGTTCAGTTTGTGGCTAAGTGTTTAACTTGTCAGCAAGTCAAAATCGAGCATCAGCGGCCAACCGGATTGTTGAAACCACTTCCCGTCCCGGAATGGAAGTGGGAGGATATCTCCATGGATTTTGTCACGAACTTGCCGAGGACGAGGACCGGAATGAATATGGTGTGGGTGATCGTAGACCGACTGACTAAGTCGGCGCATTTTCTGGGCATCAAGGACACTTGGGGTTCGGAAAAGTTGGCTCGTGTTTTTATCGCTCAAATAGTAAAACTTCATAGTACGCCGAAGTCTATTATTTCGGATAGAGATGGCCGGTTTGTATCGCATTTCTAGCAGGCGATACATAAGGCATTAGGGACACATTTGCATTTGAGTACATCCTTCCACCCTCAGACCGACGGACAGTCCGAGCGTACCATTCAGACGTTCGAGGATATGTTGCGCGCGTGTGCGTTAGACTGGAGTAGTGACTGGGAGGAGCATCTGGCCTTGATTGAGTTTACGTATAATAATAGTTGGCACGCATCGATTAAGATGGCACCATATGAGGCACTGTATGGTCGACATTGCCGATCACCGATATGTTGGGATGAACCGTCCGATCTAGTTGGCACCGAGCCAGACCTTGTGTTGGAGACGAGGGGGAAAGTTGAATTGATTAGAAAGAAAATGTTGGCGGCTCAGAGTCGACAAAAGTCTTATGCGGATGTTAGGCGTCGACCTTTGGAGTTTGAGGTGGGAGATCATGTTCTGTTGAGAGTGTCCCCGGCGAAGGGAGTTTTCCGTTTTGACAAAAAGGGGAAGCTCAGCCCGAGGTATATTGGGCCTTTCGAGATCTTGGAGAGAGTCGGTGAGTTGGCATACCGTTTAGCTTTGCCTCCGTCGTTGAGTCATGTTCATAGCGTATTTCACATCTCCGAGTTGAGGAAGTACATTCCGGACCCGTCCCACATTATTGATTTCAGAGACGTGGAGATCGAGAAGAATGCTACGTTTGAGGAGAGGCCCGTCAGGATTTTGGAGCGTCGAGACATGCAGTTAAGGCACAAAACCATTCCTTTGGTTAACGTGCAATGGTCGAGGCATGGAGTAGAAGAAGCGACGTGGGAGTTAGATGAGGATATGCGTTCGAGGCACCCCGTGTTTTTGATTCTTAAGTTTCGGGACGAAACTTTATTTTAGAGGGGGAGAATGTAATATCCGTACCTTTCCATTTTTAGTAGTTTCCATTTTTGGTGTATGTCTATTTTTATCGACTCGCTTGTAACCGTTTCAACATTTTGAATCTACTTTTTTCTTGGAGTTTTTCCATTTGGTCGAGTTTTGGTGATGTTTTCACGTAATTTCATTTTATGACATGTTTTGCCGTATGAACGTTCGATTCTCGTAAAATTCATTTGTTTTCGTTATTTCTTGGGTTGTGCAAGTTCGTATGGTCGAGTTGGTCGTGTTGAGACTTTCAGTTTGTAAATCCGACGTCATTTCGTGATTTTCGGGCACTTGGGCCATTTTTGTAATTTCCTGTAAGTTTGGGGAATTCCATTTTTGTTGTCGCATTACGGACCGTCCGGTGGTCGGAATTATATTTTCTTTCAGTGCTTAGCTCTGTCGTCCTGTATATTTCATGTTTATGTTTCTGGATTCTGGCCTTGTCGTGCATTTCGAGTTTCGTACCTTCGGCAGCAGCGTACTGAACTGAGCAGTACTGGACTGCTGCGTGAGTAGCGCACGCTAATCCCTAATCCTTTACGTGCGCTATCGATGTGCAGTTAGCGTACGCTAACTAGTTATTGTTAGCGTGTGCTATCGAGGGGTATTCAGCTACTGGACTGTTGTAGCCCCGTTAGCGCGCGCTACCTTTGGATGGTTAGCGTGCGCTAACTATGCGTTTTTAATACATCAGCGGGCAGTTCAGAAACAACAGTTTTCATCCTTTTTCTGTCATTTGTTCTTTCTTTCTCTTCCTATGGGCAATTTCGGCGATTCCAGAGCAGATTGTGGAGAGTAATCAGTGGAGTCTTCTTCCGGATCGATTCTTGTGTTTCAAGCATAACACATCATCATCTAAATCCATCTTCTTCACTCCGATTCAAGGTATTTTCGTCTAGAACCCTAAATTATCAATTTTGGGGTTTTTTCCGGGTTTAGCTTATTAGACTCGAATTATTCTAGTATGTTGTGATATTCCTCATCGATTGTTGCTATCGGATGAATTCCAATCCACTTCACCTAGTTAAATTCGTGAATTATCGATTCGGGGAGGTTTTGTGTAAACCTTCGCCCGTATCGATTGATCATTCATTATCGTAGTTTGTAATTGGGGTTATGGGTTCATTCCAATCGATTATTGTTGTCTATTGGGACTGAGTTATATTGATCCTTCATTTAGGAACCGTCGTTTTCCGTCCGGATCATTCGTAGTCGTCGTTCGTCCCCATTTCGTCGGAGATGTCTCAAAGGCAAGTACTTTACATTTGTTTACATGTTCTAGTATTTGAATTGTGGCTATTCGTGGTTGTTGTGGATGGATATGTGTATGTTCACCTAGGGACGGTCCGACGGGCCCTCTAGGGATACGTATTGTCGTGTGTGTGCGTATCACGAACTATGGTTAACCACTGTTGGGCTTCGGTCCAGCATCCTGCCTGCACGAGCTTAAAATACGCGAAGCGCGGATTGCCATTCGACCTGTGAGATCTGCACTAGAAAGTGGTTAAATGAATTGATTTGGACTACTCATACCAACAAGATGCATCTTCTTTTCTGGTAGCCATCTCATAGAAACTCCAAAGTTAAGCGTGCTTGGCCTGGAGTAGTTATGGGATGGGTGACCCCCTGGGAAGTTTCCCAGGTGCGCGTGAGTGAGGACAAAGCGCGCTAGAAAAGACTCGTGTTGGTACAGTGAAGACAGTCTTCATCATTCTTGGGGACCAACAATTGGTATCGGAGCAGGTCACCGGTGCGGATTCCCTCGAAGTATCCTACAGTGGAGGCTGCCAAAGTGTTGGAACTGAGAGGCGGGCATGCAACAAATGTTGCCAGTTGGCCGGAACTAAGATGTTGGCGCGGTGGAGGTTGTCAGGTGCTGGAGGGCTATGTGATCAAATCTAGTATCTTTGGGCCCGAGATCTTGGCGCGTGAAGTAAACGGAGCTGAAACAGATGTTGACAGATGTTGATGTCAAGTGTTGGAGGACTGTGTGAATGAATCCAGCCGCTAGAGGGCTGTGTGATCAAATCTAGTTCGCGGAGGTTTCCAGACTATGGGGCTGAGATGCTGGCAGGTACTGGGAGGGGGATTGTTGGGCTTCGGTCCAGCATCCTGCCTGCACGAGCTTAAAATACGCGAAGCGCGGATTGCCATTCGACCTGTGAGATCTGCACTAGAAAGTGGTTAAATGAATTGATTTGGACTACTCATACCAACAAGATGCATCTTCTTTTCTGGTAGCCATCTCATAGAAACTCCAAAGTTAAGCGTGCTTGGCCTGGAGTAGTTATGGGATGGGTGACCCCCTGGGAAGTTTCCCAGGTGCGCGTGAGTGAGGACAAAGCGCGCTAGAAAAGACTCGTGGCTGAGATGCTGGCAGGTACTGGGAGGGGGATTGTTGGGCTTCGGTCCAGCATCCTGCCTGCACGAGCTTAAAATACGCGAAGCGCGGATTGCCATTCGACCTGTGAGATCTGCACTAGAAAGTGGTTAAATGAATTGATTTGGACTACTCATACCAACAAGATGCATCTTCTTTTCTGGTAGCCATCTCATAGAAACTCCAAAGTTAAGCGTGCTTGGCCTGGAGTAGTTATGGGATGGGTGACCCCCTGGGAAGTTTCCCAGGTGCGCGTGAGTGAGGACAAAGCGCGCTAGAAAAGACTCGTGTTGGTACAGTGAAGACAGTCTTCATCATTCTTGGGGACCAACAACCACCCAGGGATGTCCGACAGGGCTCTGCGGGATACGGTGGCCGTGAGTCTCGTACCAAGGTTAACTTTGAATTGTTTTGTTGGAGAAATGTGTTTTGTGCTTATGCACCATAAATATTCCGGAATATAAATAATTTCTAAAATGATTTTGGCGCATATATTCATCTGATTAGAATGTAGTTCAAATGGATTGTACTTGTACTAGCAGTTGTCGTTAACCCCTTAAATGGGGGAAATATTTTTTGTATTTCAGGTACAGGTCTTGGATACAAGCGAGCATTCAAGCCGTACGAGGACGATGGGCAAGCATGATACTGTTCAGTGGTCGTCTTTTAGTGTTCTGTTTTGCCGTTTACTTTTTATGTCAATTGTTTAAGTACTCGAGTACTTCTTGTTGAATCTGTTTATGTTGGTGCCCTTTTTGGGGAACATATTGTATTGTCGTATTCCTATTTTGGTTTGGATGTCGTGAATTGTGAAATGGTTATTTTGTTAATAGTTGTATGTCTTCGTCGGATGTCATTTTTGTACGTTAGCCTGGTGGATTTCACCGTGTGGGGTCCACGACACTGTAATATGCCATGATCGTCTTGGGGGTGTTACATCAAAGCCACAAAAGCACAAAGATATTTCACTTTTTTCACCATTTCATATTATAGTAATAAAAACATATTTAAAAATAAAATTTAAAATAAAAGTAATAAAGATTCACAGTTAGTAAACATGCAAAGACCTGCGTTTTTCCATCATTTGTTTCACTGCATCTGCTAAATCGTGGCTCTGAAGTTCCTCTGAGTCCTGAAATTTGAGAAACCCATCCCCTCCATGCCCAGTCATGTAAAAAGTATATGACTGTCTTCATCACTCAGAAGTCGTTTAGACCTTGGAACTGTTGTTTCATGACGTCCAGTTAATACTCGCAAAAAGTTTTCCACAGTCACTTCATAACCTCGGTGATCTTCCTAAATTGGATCATGGCACAATCAGAGAGAGATCCAGAGCAACGAAGAAAAAAAATCTGAATCAAACAGTAACCATAGGTACACATGATATTTACAACTTACAAGTCAATGAAAGCATAAAAATCCTGGGGATGCTAAGTATAGGTGAAATGCAATGGTTTGGGCAAAGAGGCATATGTTTTTACTTGAATGTGGTAATTTACCAATGTTGAGGACAGTGAGAGGCAATCTAGATGTTTCCTGAATATTAATATGAAAGAGTAATGATATTAGCAATTCTTGTGATGTTGTCTTTGCATTAAGTTGGAAACAAAACTTTACCCTAGTTAAAAATTAAAATCGAATGATATTGGATACTCATCGTGGCTGTTGAAGATTAAGCAGCACTGAAAGAATAATCAGAAGAGTGTGGGAAAACAAGGAATTGGTCAAATTAAATGAAGATGTGAATGGCACCAAGAACTTTAGTAAGTGAGAGTAACAACTAACCAAATAACGCAAAACACATAGTAATGAAGAATAGCATTGGAAATTCCAAGCTAATATATATAAGTCAAGTAGAGAGTTTTTGTTAATTATTGGGATCTTGCACCTTGCGATGATCTTTTCAATAATAGTTAGCTTCAGAAGCCAACTGCCCTTATAACATAGACCATTCCTTCGGGAATCCCAGTCACGCATATGAATAAGGAGATTAGCAGTATTATCATACTAAATTGAAATGCTCCTAAAATGCTCTTATTAAGACATTGGCCCTTAAACCACAATTTCCTTCTTCATTAATTATAGAGGAACTAGAGTCTTCAACATTAATATGAAACATCACTCGTTCAATGAAATTTTCTTTTCTCAAGAAAATAATGACAATAATCTGACCACTGCTTATCTCCTAAATGATTATTAAAGATTGTATGTTTTAAGAAACTTAACCCTACCTCAACATTATCTCCATACAAGTTCAGACGGTGGTTTTCATTGTTGAAGACCTGGGCAGGATACTTGTTTCGAGCATTGCAAGCCATATCATCAGCCAACATGAGAATTATCCTCTCCTCAGGTATCCCCAACCGTTTAACGATTCTAAAGACAAAGCACACAAAAGAAGCAAAAATCACTTTGAAATTTCGTTCTCTGAGCAGCCAATAATGCATTAAATACAACGAATAGGAATAACAAATAGATCCACATTTACCTGTATGGGGATAAAGTATTAGCCATGTGCCTATAGTTAAACCTGAAGGACAAAGCGAGAGCATATTGAAATTATATGATAGTATAGGAACGACCTGCAAAAATAACAGTAAAACCCAATATTTCATATTTTTGAGGAGGACTTGGACTGTTAACCTACGACAACCTAATGTGGCGGACTCACTACACACAATTTCTCTGAAGTCCCCTCTATATTTTACTGATCCAGCAATAGCAAAAACTGATTAAAACAAGTTCGCAAACAGAAACACTTCTAATATAATCTCTAAATCGATGTCTGGAGCCTAATTTGTTTTTTATTTTCTGTAAATCACAGAACTAAAGAGATAAAACAGCACAGCAAAAATGTAATACTGTCATCCATTTTTTTTTACTTTGAAGTGAAACCTGTCATCAAATTTACTCAAAATATTTTCAGGAATCAAGAAGGTGATGGACGGGAGGCGGCCAAAAAAATCAAATGGATCGAGGGGAAGATGCTGAGTATCGGGGAAGGTAAAATACCAGAAGCGGGATGTGCAGACAAGAATTGCCCAATTGTTCGTATGCATGGTTGTGGAAGAAGAATCTGATGCACATGATGGGATTCCATTGCAGAGGAAGATTAAAACAATCAAAATCGATAAAATCCTATATTTGATTAACTTCTCCATTTCCAATTATTGTTGAGTTCCTCGTCGAATACAAGTTCTTGTTAGAGCGTCGGGTACTGATTCATTAGATATTATAGAAGCCCCCGAATCCATGGACGAAAAAAAAGGTTTGAAGCAATTGAAATATAACACATTACTCTATTACTGAATGAGAAGGCGGTTGAGGAATGACGAAGACTCGATCCGATTGCTTCAGGATGAAGGAGTCAATTTGATTGAGAATGCGATTTGAGGAGGAAGGAAGAAGGCTCAATAAATTTGTAGTTGCTCGCTTCAGAGAAACTGGGAATAGGGAAGTAGCTATGGCATGCAGCAAAATGAATCTGGAGCGGAAGACAAGTAAGAGAAAATTAGTGCGCTTAAAATATCAAGCGTCATTAAATGCATTTGTTATGACATTTTATTAAAAGTGTCGCTAGATAAGTGTCTATATGAGGTACTTTTTAGTAGTGAGATTCCACACTGTACAATATAACTCGGATAAAAATAACATTAAACAACCATAGTAGAAATTCAGGATATTATAAAATCCACCTGCAAGGTTTGATATAATAATCATTATCGAGCTCCTCAATGGGGCAACGTCAACTTGCACAAGTCAGGACACTATTTCTAGTTATAATAATAATCGTCATACAAATTATATTATGTCCCCAAATACGAAACATATTGAGTCAATCATTATGACTCTCACCCATGATAAATCAAATTAATAATTATTATAAATACATAATTAAATATTATATACTTAGAATTAAGAAATAATAATTATCTGAATTTTAATTTTTTCTAACAGTCAGTACATAAGATACTATCTCACTGCGATCTAGTTCAACGTACGCAAATATGCTAATGCATGCTAATAGTCAAGACCAACTAATCTAAGGATACATTACAAGCTTTCACATAATTTGTGTAGTAATTATATAGGTTGTGAACTATTATATTATTTTATACTAAACTAATAATGTAATCTTCCGTGTGACACCAACACACTATATTCTCATGTGATTAAATACAACCATAACGTGAATTAATATGCAAATCATATGATTAAATACAATTAATATTCTCATGGGTAATTACAGGGAAATAAGGTAATACAAGCATAAAGTATGTTTTGCAGTATACACCCCTAACATGAACCTCATCTTAAAACTTAAGGCCTCTTCCATGGAAGGCATCCAAGGGTTATAAAAGATTTTTAATTTAGTACATCACCTCCCTTAGGGCAATATAGATGTTAACTATATTGTAAATTGATATAATTGTATTATTTTGATTTGATTTTTATAGATCCATACAAAATACAAATTTAAGCCATGTCTAGTTCTAACATACTTATAAGATGTATATATAATTATACAAGCTCTCCCAACTTTAAATTTACTAATGCACACATGACTGAAATACGTATTGCGCTCTTTTTCTCTTGATTGAGGTTTTGTCTTATTGGATATTTCTATCAAGGTTCTTAACGAGGCAATTGTGATATTATTCAAATGTTACCCACTAAGTTTTCCTAATAAGATTTTACGAGGCATGTTCGTGGCATAATGAAGACCACGTCGGTGATCAATATTGTTCCTCAAAGATTTAAAAACAGAACGAGTAGTTGTATTCTCTTTATTTTGATCAAGTTTTTCCTATATGGTTTTCTTGACAAGGTTTTAATGAGGCAATAAAATGAATACTCACACAATAAATGAATGGAAGGGAATCATATTATTCACCCAGGATTTGTCCGACGAGGTTTTACTGAGGCGACACAATAATACATAAGAATAATCGATATGAGGGGGATCAAATTCACTATCATCACATGTTGCTCATGTCTTGTTCCACATGTTTTGTTTCCAACAACACCATGATCAAGATATGATTGTCACAAGCTCTACTACAAATAATTTGTAAGTTTTCTCCGAGCAAGTTTTTTCTTCAAACTATTTCACTGAGGCATTAATCAGAATAGTTAATCAAGTGGAAGTATTATGAAAAATAAAATGAGTCATGTGAGTTACTATTCTCGTGGCAATAATGCATACTCTATTTATTATATGTCAGTGACTACTACAACCATGATATAATTATTTAATTACGACCGTACATTTAAAATTTTATCTATAAATATTGCTTCAGTTTTTAATGAAAATCATACGTGAAAATTCATTCTCTCTTAACGATTGTGCTTAAGTTATATTTTGAATATATATATGCCGTTTCATACTCTCATCCGAAAATCATACATGTGAATCCATTCCCTCGGAAGGATTGTGCTTAAGTTGTATCTTAAAAAGTCAAAATATGATAAGTTTTGAAGGACCGAAGGGTAACACTTCTTTCCTTAATTGTATGAAATGATGCAGTTACATTCTTTTTTCCTTATCCAAAACCTAAATTCCTTTTGCAGTTCTATAACACTTTTTTCCTTAATTGTATGATGCAATTACGTTCTTTTTTCCCCTATCCAAAACCTAATTTCCCTTTTGTGCCTTTCCTTTTTCTGCTATCTGCAGAAAAGAAAACAGCCAAACGATACAAGAATGGACACCCCAAAAGCCACGGACAATATATCTAATGCCTTTTCTATCCTCAACTTTCTCTCTCTCCTCTCTCTCTCCATCTCCACATACTCCTTGTACCTCCGCTGACCCTCTTGTACCCTGTTTTTTCCTGTTCCCTTTTTGCCCTCCAGTGCCCCCTGCAGAAAGGCCAAACTCTCCTTCCCGTTCAAGTGCATCCCGTCCATGTCCTCAATTACTAAGCTGACTTCCCTCACCTGCATTTCCCCACCCTCAGACTCCCCACACGTGACCACTATTCCGCCCTGCACGTGACCATGATCTAAGGCCAGGACTGAAGCATATCGCACCCTCACTTCCCCCGTCAGCCAGTGGCGCTGCGCCGCCAATGCCTTGTGAGACGAGAGGTTCACTGCCCGCCGTCCTATTGGGTCGATCAGGATCCAGCTCAACGTCATGCGGTCGATCATCTCCTTACACGCGTCGTCCCCTTCCGAGTATACGATGGGAACCATGTCCTTCGGTTCCAGCAGGTCGATCCTGAAAGGCGAGCACCGGAACCAGTCGCTCACGGTTTCAGTTTCCTGAGTTTTCGTGAATATAAACTGATCCTTGTAGTGTATATCGACGGCTGAGATTAATTCCGACGGCGGATGAGGTGACGATGATGATGAGTGGATGGGATTGCGGTGGTCTGCCAGGATAGGGTAGGCGTGCGCGAAAAAGGAGCGAGCGCCGCCGCCGTGGAAGGTGGAGATGAGGTGGCTGATCCGTGGGGAGGATGTGGATGGCCATGTGGAGTGGCAGATTTTGGACCAGAGGTCGCCGGAGGAGGAAAGTTGGTGGAGAGCGGCGGAGCAGCAGGCGGTGCAGCCTAGAGATGGCCCGTCCAACCGTGTGAGGATGTGGGAATTTATAATGTCGGGATGCAAGGCGGAAAGACCCTTCGCTCGGCCACCTTGCGCCGCCACTGACGCGGTGGCTGCAGGCATATTTCTCCGCAAGCTGTTTATATAGATATAGTAGTTCTTATTCTTAAGTGGGGAGGACTGGAGACTGAGGTACAGCTCTAGTGAATTTTAGAAGTTTTGTAGCGAGTTGCTTATATAATCAGGTGCATCGGATGTGTGTTTACAGAAACACCCTCACATTATATTTACTGACTTTTTCTTTTTTTTTTAAAAAAAAATCCAAAATATTTATTACAAAGTATGTTCAAGACCGAGTATCTCTGGTGTAACTTTAGTGGTGAGGCCAACGAGGAGATGTTGAGGTAATGACTGCGGATCAGATCGTACCCCGTACGGATAAGTTCAAGTATTTGGGTTCGATCATTCAGAATGAAGATGAGTGTGAAGATGATGTCACGCATCGCATCAATGCGGGGTGGCTAAGGTGGAGAGCAGCGACAGGGGTCCGGTGCGACAAGAAAGTCCCTCTAAAGTTGAAGGGTAAATTCTATAGAGCGGCAATCCGACCTGCAATGTTGTACGGCTCCGAATGTTGGACGATGAAGAAGTCGCTTGAGAGCAAGTTGAAAGTGGCTAAAATGAGAATGTTACGTTGGTCGTGTGGTTGCACAATGTTAGATAGAATTGCGAACGGGGTTTTCAGGAACGCGCTGGAAGTGGCGCCCATTTCAGCGAAAGTTAGGGAAGGGAGATTGAGATGGTTTGGCCACGTCCGCAGGAGGCAGGCATCTGCTCCGGTGAGGAGGGTCGAGAGTTTAATGGTTGTCGGGGAGAGGAGGAGAGGCAGACCGATGAGAACGTGGGAGGAGCAACTGAGATTAGATTTGAAGGCCTTAAACCTTTCCGAGACCATGATTGTTGATAGGTGCGCTTGGGCGCGGATCGAGTTGTGGATTCTTTTGTAGGGAGCGGTGCTGTAGTTGAGAGCCTCAGGGTTGGGTTGTCTCGGTTAGCTTTGACCTAGAGCATTGCATTTTTACTTTTATTGTATATTTTATCCTATTGTCTTTGCGTGTGGTGTATTTTTGACAAGGAGCTGTGCGCAGAGCCAACCTCTCTTTTGTTAGAGCAGTCGGGAGTGAAGTAGCCAAATTCCGCTTAGGTAAGTCCCATGTGGATCAAGCCATGGGCTCATGTATGGTCTCGAGCTTTTTCGAATCATATGTTTTCCTTTGTATGTATCACACAAGATTCTGCTGTGCACTAAGCTGGGGGTCTTCACGGAAACAGCCTCCCTACTGTAATAAGTAGGGGCATGATCTGCGTACATCTTACCCTCCCCAGACCCTGCTCTGAGCGGGATATACTGGGTATGTTTGGTTTGTTTTGATTTGGTTTCATGTAAAGTAAGATTAAAAGCATTATTTAAATTAAAAAAAATGCAAATGAGGATCCACATACAAATTATATTTGTTGTGTACTTTACACTATCTTCATCTTTGTTATTCTAACAAAAAATATTTATGCGCGGTATATTTAGGTGGAAAACATACTTAAATGTGTTCATCATTCACTAGTAGAATAAACATCAAAGACTTCGGTACGTCTCACTTCGGTAATCTATATTAGCGAAGTAAAAACAAACAACAACTTCGCTTTTTAATTTACTGAAGTAAAAAACTCACATAGACTTCACTAAATGGTACAAAACAAAAAAGCAGGAGCTAGTTAGAAATTTTAAGTTACAAAAACTTCGCTAATTTAATAATTGCTGAAGTAAAAAGCACAATAATTTTTTTTAAATAAAAATATATCACATTAATGAAATACCAGGTATCTAAACCGGACGTGAGACGGATCTCTGTCGAAACCGATGTAAATAATCCACCATTTCCAGATCTCTGGACAACAAAAAAACCTCCGACACTCCAGTCAAATCCTCTTCGCCAAATCAAAACTTATAATTTAATCCGCTTTCAATTATCCTCTGTCGAAACCCAAGAATTGTTCAAACCAAGGAAGAAACCGATAAAAGAAATGGAAACTGTTATTCCATTACCGTTCACCGATTTCCCTGAGGACGTGCAACTCTGGGTGTTGTCTTTCCTCCGCCCCTCCGATCTCGCAGCGTTCGCCTCCACCTGCAAGCGCTTCGTCTCGCTCTGTCGCGATGACCAGCGCGTCTGGTTCTCCTTGTGTCACTGCCGCTGGGTTTCGCGTTGACGGAGGATGATTTGATCGGTGATTTAGGGTCTGTGGAGAATGAGCTTATTCAGGTAAATGTTAATTTCATAGGTGAATGCCATGTGGTGGTCGAGGAAACCCTAGGAGAATGAGCTTATTCAGGTAAATGTTAATTTCATTCAGGTAAATGTCAAAATTGTTAATTGCTCACCCAAATCCGCCCGCCCTTTGCAAGGTCTTTGGAAGGGCATTTGTGATGACATGAGCTTGGATTTCTACCTAGTTTCATATGATGATATCGGAGGTATTGCTTGCCTTGGTAAGGAACTGTTCTTTTTTATTCTATTTTTACCCTTTTGTATATTTTGATTCAATGTTTATTGGGGTTCTGTTCGTGTTTGGTTCCATCTCACTGGTGGTTTCAACAGTCTCATTCAATTGCTCTGCCACAGTATCGTTATCGACATCACTGATTCTGTTGATTGATCCAATTCAGGTAATATTATCTGTTTGGTGAATCTTATCACTATGAAGTTACGTCTTGTGTGATTTCTTACTGAAAATTAACAATGGCTGATGGACAAGGCTTACTGAGAGTCCAAGAGTTTTCGGACATGTGTTTTGAATTTGAAGTTATCTTGTTGTGGCTCCTTTTTCCCGTAATCTGATTTTATAACAACGGTGTACGTGGATAATCAATTTACAACACCTATCAGCATCCAGGAAGCTTGGTTCACATTGGTTCTATGTATTAACCAAATATTTTTCTCAACATCTTACTAGACATCTAATTCTTCTTTTCATTTGTTCATGCTATATTTGTTCCTTAAGCTCCTCTTTGGGATGGTTTTGATAATAATGTGGCAATTTATATATGTCTGAATAGATTGAGTTACTTTTATCATTTTCATTTTCATAGATAAAAGAAATAATATTCCTAAATTGTGAAGTATGTTCAACTAATTGCTATAAGCAATCACTTGTGGACATTGTTTCATCAATCCTTAAACTTTAATAATATGTAAGGTTCAGAATAAAAACATCGCTTATTTGATTCATAATTCATTCAAAAGGTAGAAAAAGAACTAAAAACTAATTACTCATTTTGGCCTTCTGATGGTGCGTGATTTCTCTTTCCATATTTCTAATGCATGTTTGTTTGTCATTTATGGTTTTTCTCATGTGCAGTTGTCCTAAAGTATCTATCTGAAAGTAAAGAATTACGCAGGGTGTCGGAAGAGCATACAACGAGTTAAAACAAGGATTGAGATGTACTCTCCTTTGTAAGCTGCTTTCTGGTTCAGTTTTGATGATTTTCACAAAGCCAAGATGTAAAAAATTAGGTTTCATTTTTAACCGTTTTGACTTGATGCAAGTTAATATGATCCTAGATGTGTATGTCATGTTGAAGTGTTGGTTAAATTGTAATGGCCATGTACTTTAAGATGTATGCAATTCATATGTTTTTTACATTTAAAGTGAAAACTTTCATTATGGGCATGGTTGTTTTTCTAATTCCCCCTTCTTTAATGTATCTGAGTTTTTAAATTCAATATAGTTTAGCTACTTCATATGCAGGATTCATCATTTCGCTTCATCTTAATAATGTCCGATTTCTTTATTCAGGAAGCTTCGAACACGAACCGTAGTTGCAGTGTTGCTCTGGACGGTGTAAACTGCCGCAAGAACCGTTACCTTAACATTGTGCCATGTATGCCGATCTACATTATTGTCTTTTGTTATTTTACTTGGAAGAATTGTTATGTTCTTATGAACTTCATTTCTTCTGTTGACGATATCAGGGTTATTCTGAGGCAAAATAAAGACTACATACCTTCACCTGCCGGATATATCAATGCAAGCTTTGTTACAGCTGTTTATCCTTTATCACTTCATTTGAATTACATTTCGTCTATATATTGATATTCTGTCCATATAAATCTAACTGTATTTTTAGTTTTAGACTTCTGAAGGTGTTTCTCGGTTTATTGCGACTCAAGGTCCTCTGCCTCAAACATCAGAAGACTTTTGGGAAATGATAATCCAATATCACTGCCCTGCCATAGTTATGCTCACGCGATTGGTCGACCATGATCGTGTAAGCCATCTGATTCTTATGATTATCTTAGCAAAAGTTTAGTGGTTGTCTTTTTCTTTTTTATGGATAATTACAATAACTCGATAAGTACCATTAAGGTTTGACCCACTTACATAAATGAGCAACTATCTTTCTATAATTACGAATACCCCCTTAAGTTATTACAAACACCCTTCATAAAGAATATCCTTTAATATTGAGGGTGCTATTGTAAAATAGAAACAATTATCAAGGGGGATGTCGTAAAATAGTTAACCATTTTTTTTAATGATTAACCAAGAAATTGTTTTTGTTCACTTGAAGGAATAATAATAACTAAGTTTGTATATTCATTCGACATTGTGCATTACTTTATTATTATTTTTATGTTCGTGTGCCGTTGACATGTCGGTAATGAAACTAAATGCAGACAGTGAAATGTAGGGATTATTTCCAAACCGGGGATGGACCTAGAGAGTTTGGTAACATATCCATTGCCACCAAGTAGATACAAACAAAGGACAGTTCATTAATCTTGAAGTGCTTAGAGATGAAAAACAAAAAGGTGAGGCATTTATATCTATGGTTGATTGCAAAAATACCCCTGAATATATCAGCTTAATTACAGAAAAGAACTTACAAAAAGAGCTGCAAAGCCGAGCTGGTCGATAAGAAGCTCGAACACGAACTCGATAAGATTGACTCGACTCGGTTTGATAAGAAAACATGCCTGATTTCGAACAAATTATTTTGCCCGATAAGCTTATCGAGCTCGACTTGGTTCGATAAGAAAAATCTCGAGCTCGATTTTGATAAGCCAAACTCGACTGGATTCGGCTCTAAGCTGTAAAATAATTGAGCTCGACTCGGTTCGATAAGAAAATGAGCTCGAGTCCGAACAAAAAATATTGTCCATAAGCTTATCGTGCTCGGCTCGCTCCGATAAGAAAAAGCTCGAACTCGAGTTCGATAAGTCAAAACTCGGCTCGAATTGGTTCATTTACAGCCCTACTTACAACTACTCTGTTGACATTTGTTTCTCTTTAACAAATTGATGTACTTGTTAGGTAAATGCAAGAGTTAGTGGAGGATAGTTTTTTTTTTAACAAGAAATATAACCATGTTTGATGTTTGAAATTTTCGTTCGTGTTACATTGATTTGCTAGAAGTGATAAAGCTCCTGGTTTGTCGTTGCTAATTTGGTCTGTTTTAATTAGGATAATTCATCTTATTCTTTACTTGTGTAAAGGTAAACCATGAAGCACAACAATGTTATTTCCGATGGACACTTCAGGAAACACTGGAAAAATCATGTAAAGCCATGGTTTAATCAGCCTGCACGCAAGACCAGGAGAAGAAATGGTAATAACTTCTTCAAGTTATAATTGATTCATGCCCAATTTGTTATCATGCAATTTTGTCATTTTTTACTGGAGTGCTTCTACCAATTGTGATATACTCTTAAGAGACGGACTTGTTCATGTGATGTTCCTCTTTTCAGCAAGACAGGAGAAGCTGTCAAAATTTTTCCCAGGCCCACTGTTGGACCCCTTCATCCAGTTGTGACATATCATAATGATCTTAACATGAGGCTTTTTATGCGCATTGCACCTGAGCTCTATCTCAAGCAGCTAGTTGTAGGTGGACGGGATCGTGCGTATGAAATCGAAAAGCAATTCAGAAATGAGGGTATTGATATGACACATAATCCTGAGTTCACCACCTGCAAATTTTACATGGCCCATGCTGATTACAGTGACTTGATGACGATGACTAGGGAAATGTTAAGTGGTAAGCCGTAAATGATCCATGGCTGAAGCTTTGCTTCCTGCACTTTGTCTGTCAAAACCTCCTGGGTTTACTTTGTAAAATAGAGTTACTTCTCACAAACTGTTAGCCAAAAATCTATCTTTTTTTACAAGTATTTGTTTATTGTAAAAAGATGCTTTATTATATTTGTACAATGTATTATGTTGGGAATTGATAGTTGCTTATGAATGCGGTTTATTGTTGGTTCTTATATTATTGAGCTCTTGTGGTTGATGCTTAGTTATAAGTGAATGTAGATTTTGGCAATGATTTTAAATTGAAATGTGAAATACTAATATATATTACTGCAGAAAATACTAATATGTATTATACAATAACTGAAGTAGAAAGTCCTTTTTTTACTACGCCAATTATAAATTAACCGAAGTTAAAGGCATTCTTTTACTTCACTTACCCCCACATTTGGATCATAATTAAAAAAAAAACCGAGATAGACTTCGGTTATTAGGATATTAGACTTCGCATAAAAAGCAAAGTCTAAAGTATACCTTTTACTACACGAACATAGACTTCGGTAATTATAACATTTTTACTTCCAATATTATCCGAAGTCTTTGACGTTTATTCTTATAGTGATTTTTTATTTAAACTCATGTGTTTGGTACAAAATTTTGGACTATAGCTCATACTGAGGATCTGGAATTGCACCTAACTATCAATCATAATTTATGATACTCAATCGATCCAAAACATATATTGATCAAACGAGTGACATTAACTTAATAAATTAAATTGTGAGAGTGGTTTAAAAATTACAATTATATTTATTAAAACAGATAGTTTTTTATTATGTTTAACATAAATAAAAAATAAAAATAAAAAAAGTACAAAATAAAGAATATAAAAAAGAAAATAAAGAATATGCTCGCAAACGCTCAAAACTGCCAGGATCGAGCTCGATCTCGGATTTTGCAGAGCTCGAGCTCGGTTGAATAACAACGAGGATGGCTCGCTTTGGATAGAATCCGCTCAGCTCGTTTGTAGCACAAGAGTCTGGATTTTGGCTCCCACCACTGGAGTTGTCCTAATGGCTACCTCGGGCTTGAAGTATCACGACGAACAACAGGTCAGAATAGCGTCAACAACACAAATATATTCTTTGGGCTTGGCCTTGAAGACAATATACAACACATTTTAAATTTATACTCTCTCTTATTTTAAATAGATATCACTTTAGTTTTTTCTCACATTTTTAAAATAAATGTTATTTTAGCTTTTTTCTTCTCTTATCCGATCATTACTTCTAATTAACTCATCTCAAAGTTCACCTTTTCACTATTCGACTATTCGACTATTCGTTAATTATAAATTTATTAGAATAATTTTGGTATAAAAGAGTTTTCTTAATCTGTGTACACAGATACAAATTTGAAATATATATTTCAAATAGGAGAATATATGTCATTAGCCGTGACTTAAGTGTCTCAAAATCGACACAACAATCTACCTCTAATATTGAAAGAGTTGCATAAAAAGGAGGAACACGTGTCTCCCATAATTAATTTCTTGTTCTTTTCCTAATTATCTAGAAACTTACTTTCTCTATTTTCTCCATAGTCATATAGAAGAACAATATTCTCATTTAACACTGCAGTATTGTAGTAAAAGCAAGTAAGACAAGAATTAGTGCAGAAGCAGATGCATATTCTCATTCATATGGTCCCTTTAAATAGGGAGAGACTACATATTCTGGAACATTCCAACATGTAATACCCGGTTGTAATTCAGTCATTATCATTCAGTAATTTCATTCGGTGATTGTCACTCTGTGGATTTTCACTCAATTATAATCATTCATTAATCATGTTCTTTCACCGTGTTCACCGTTCGGAAAAACTTCGAGTTGTGTATCGTTATTGTTCATTGTTTCAACTTTCCTCATATGAGTTCGACTTTGTTAGATCACCATTAATTTTTGGTAACTCCAAAAATTCTAAATCTTTGCCATATTATAGAGCATCGAGTTAGCTTTCCAATGGTTCAAACGGTGAGTCAATCGGAGTCCGGACGAGAGAGTTATGGTCGTTTTAGCTCAACCGCTTATTTTTCGGCGATCACGCCGAACGAACTCGGCCGTGTCGTCCGACATGGCCCGTCTGTACTCGTCGGAAAGTGCGAAGTGTACGCCTCAGACCCGGCCGTGTCGTGCACGGCCGAGTCGAACCCTTCGGATAAGCGAAGCGGCTGACACGCCCGGCCGTGTCGTGCAGCGCTGATCGAGTCATGCCGAAGTCGTCGGACGGGTCATCTGTCGGGAGGCCCTCCGGCGCGCGACCGTGTCAAGCGGGACACGGTCGAGTCCTGTCGGCCAATCGGCCGGTATGCGACACGGCCGTGCCGATCGGCGCAGGCCGTGTCCGTGACGATCAACTCCCTTAAATTCGTTTTTTCACATTTCACCATTTTTCCCCTTTTCTTCACCTTCAACCGAGAGAGTAAGCTTGAGGAGGGTTTTCCTTCACAAATCATTTGGGTGTTTGATTTTCTTCATCTCCTTTCGATCGTGAAGCCCGGATAATCAATCTAACGCGTGTTCTTCGGATTAAAGTACTTGGATCATCAAGAGGTAATTCCTTCAACACTTTGGACTTCGATTTTGTGTTGAGATATGATGTTTTGGACGTTATAATCATGTTATATGAAGGGATATGTATATGATTATGAGTTTGTATAAGGATTCATTGGATTATTGAGGAATTATTCGAGAACACCTTGAAAATCGAGTTGGAATTGGGGATTTTCGACTAATTGTTGTTATAATCACGTTTTTGGATATTCATAACGGATTATTAATCGTATTGGAGATGTTTTGTTGGTTTGAAACACTTCTTGGGGGATTTGATATTGGTATATTGAGGTTTGATTGTAAACAATCGGAGTTTGGTCGCAACGTGTTTGATTTAATGCCTCTATGGACTTAGTTTAATCGTATCGACGTTTTGAGTTCGTTATATTCGTGTTTGATTCGTATATTGAACGGATTGTTGGTAATTATATTTATTCAAGGTTGTTCGAGCGACCGATATCTCAATTAGGACGTTGTTCGTGGACGGACATTCTTCATCGTTGTTGAGTAAGTTAATTCTTACTCGGTTAAAAGGATATTCATCCATTTTGTTGTTGTTCATTCATAATCATAACTCATTCATCATTATATTAATCATATCAAAAGTTGTTGTTATCAATTAATCGTTTGACCATAAGGAGCAGCGGTTCCAATCTTTTCATTGATTTGTCATTTATTTCGTTACCATTCCACCTCGGTGAGTCATTATTCATTTTCGATGTCACTTTTGTTATATCGTGGCATTCCGGTCATCTTGGCGTGCGTTGGTATGTGTAGGATTTTCATGTCGGGCACATTATAGTCGTGTGTTGGTTGATGGCCTCACATTGGGTGTGCACACGAGATTGATTGTTTCGTGAGGCGATTAGGTACAAGACCACGCGTGTATTGATCGTTGGTGGCTTGTGCACGGACACATTCCATCCGGGCGTAGTGTGGCGCCACCCTTTGAGCCGTCTTGTTAGTTGATTCATATAGCATGTTTGATTGCGTATGTTTCGAGGATATTTCATAATTTGAGATATAATCATGATTGTGTATTTTCAACCCTTGAGGATTGTTGTTCTCAGAATCGCCCGGCCGTTTGGGGATTTTGTTTTTCGTGTCATGGCCAGCAAACGCACGGGAGAGCACGTTGACGGCGAGTCCTAGTGATATTAGTAGGGGGCCCGATCTTTCGATTATTCATGTTATTGTCCTTTATTTTCCGCTGCAGACTTTCATTTGAATACTCCATTTCATTCAGTGTTGTGTATTTTATCTTCATATAAAATACACTAGTATTCAGTGTTGTACTGGTGTGTTGTAACTAAACTCCTCATCGGAGTAATTATTGTTGTAATGTAGTTCGGTACTACATTTATCTTGTGTAATTCATTCATTTTCATTTGCACGTGGGTCCTGGTTGGGGATCTACGGACCTTGTAATATCCGCCTAGTTTGGGGTGTTACAGAGTTGGTATCGGAGCGTGGTTTTGAATACTACCCTCCAAGTCATGTCTCATTTGAAATCATCGTCATCGGACTAGTATCATTGGACTTTCGCGTCACGTGTGACTGTGTAGATGCCGAGCCAATCGGGCCGAAAGAAGCGTAAGACTTCTAACGCCATGGTATAATTTACGGCAATAGTCATTCATTCATCATTCATCATTTAACAATCCTCAAACATCATCATTCATTATGATCGGACGATCATATTAACTCATCAATCACTTAATTCATTTCATTACTCGATTAATAATCGGACGATCATGTTAACTCATTAATTACTCAATTCATTTCATTACTCGGTTGTCAATGGATGATCATATTATCAATCTTGTTAAGTTATTCAAGATAATCATTTCAAGAATTTCATCGGATAATCATTTAACTTCATAAATCATTCATATAATCACTAAGTTAGAGCATGTATACTCATTTTCATCATCTCATGACATAATCATAACGTGCTAATCATGCGGGAAATATAATCATTATGCGACCTTCCTACTTGGTATGGAGAGAGTCATCGAGGATGCACGGGGAGAGGCGGTGCGGACCGAAACCCGAGAAATAATCACTGTGCCGGGAAATCGTGCCTGAGGACTCGGCTCGACGAGAAGATGTTCGGGTTGATCCACTCACTTTTATGCGAGCCATGATGACCCATGTGCGGTTGCTCAATCATCATTGCGCCACTGACCGGATTAATCGAGAGAACTCTCCCGTATGAGGCAGTTGCTAAGGAAAGTCTTGAACAACAACCTTCATCTTTCGGCAAGAAATCAACGGCGTAATCAACCCAAAGGCGGTCATCAACCTTCAAGAAGCCTCGTGTGAGCCCTATCGTTTCGAGCGACCTTCTACGGCGCATAATCGTGCGGGATCTCATTCGGAGCGGCGATTCGGCCATCACTGTTTCAATTGTGGGCAGCGGGTCATTTCAGCACCGAGTGTAAACCGTCTATCACGTGCTATAATTGTGGGAATTTTGGGCATATGGCCCGTTTTTGCGAAAAGGACTCCAAGTCGGCTCGGTGGCATCTCAGGCCCGAAGCAACCAGCGTTTGAGAATCGATCGCTTTGTTATAAATCGTTTAAGGCAATGGAAGCAAATAGAGTTGGAGCTCGTATTTATCGAGACGAGGCGTCGGTTCGAGGACGGCAAGTCCTGCATTCATATGATGAGGAGGATCGACGATCCGGTGGCGAACGATTTCGGGTATACTCGTAATTTTATTTCAACTTGTGTGTACCTTTTGATCTTTGGTACACCGCATTCATTCATTTTCCAAACATGCAAGAAAAGACTAATATCGTGATAGTCCTATTGATTGTTGATCTCATACCATCGGTCTACTGACGATGGAAGAATTTTCGGAATCATACCTAAGTAAGCTTAGTAACCGCGATTGGTTGGTGGACCTAATCGTGGTGAATTTATCTTAGGACGATGTAATTTCGGTATTAGTTGGTTTAACCGTCTTAATACTATCCTCAGTGTTTGTTAGCGTTTGGTCGCTATTTTCCGTCGTTGGTTGTTGAATGTGTGCTTCAGGAAGTAATCCCGTTGTTCGAAGAAGTATTATTATGACGAAAGCGGAGAAATTCCATGATCGAACTATTCAATCATTCATTGTATCATTCTCATCGATTGGCCTTTCTAGGACAATCGAGTTATTCTATCATTCCTTGTATTATTTCCATCGATTGGCTTTTCTAAGACAATCGAGTCATTCAATCATTCATTGTATCATTTTCATCGATTGGCCTTTCTAGGGCAATCGAGTTATTCAATCATTCATTGTATCATCTTCATCGATTGACCTTTCTAAGGCAATCGAGTTGTTCAATCATTATTGGTATCTATTTTTATCGATTGACCATTCTAGGGCAATCGAAATGTTCAATCATTCGTGGTATCATTGTCATCGATTGACGATGTATTTCCAGACGAGTTATCTGGTTGCCTTCACATAGAGTAATGGAATTCAGGAGTGAGTTGGAGCAGTCGTCCCCTTTATCGAAGGCACCGTATCGGATGGCCCCGGCAGTCACGGGGAGTTGAAGATTCAACTTGAGGAATAGTTCGAGAAAGGTTATCTCCGACCGATTGCGTCCCGTGAGGAGCACCGGTGTGATCTGTCAAGGAGAAGGATGGCTCGTCTCGTGTGTGTATTAATTACCAGGAGTTGAAAAGGGTAATGATCAAGAGTAGTATCCTTTACCTCGTATTGATGATCTTTTAGATCAACTTCAGGGAGCTTCAGTATTTTCCAAGATCGACTTAAGATCTGGATATCACCAGTTGCGGATTCGAGAGTCGGATATCGCGAGGACAGCGTTTCATACACGCTATGGTCATTATGAGTTCGTAGTTATGCCGTTCGGGCTAACTATTGCACCTGTGGTATTCATGGGGGTTAATGAATCGGGTTTTCATCGACTTTTTGGATCAGTTTGTTGTTTTCTTCATCGACGACATTTTGATTTATTCTCGTAGCCGAGAGGAATACGAGGTTTATCTTCATCAGGTTCTCGACGTGTTGAGACGAGAGCAACTTTATGGAAGGTTTTCCAAATATGAGTTCTGGAGGTCCGAAGTGACTTTCTCGGGCATGTAATTTCATCTGCCAGCGTTCGTGTCGACCCTCAGAAGATGGAGGCTATCCGAGATTTGCAACCTCCGAAAGATGTTAAGGAAATCCGATGTTTCCTCGGATTAGCTGGTTAATTATCCAACCCACGGACGGAGCTAGCAACCGTGGTTTTCGTGTTGAAAATTTGGCGTCGTTACCTTTATGGCATCACCTGTCAGATCTTCACCAATCACAAGAGTTGATGTATATATTTACTCAGAAGGAGTTAAATATGCGACAGAGATGGTGGTTGGAATTAATCAAAGATTTTGATATCGATATCCTTTACCATCCGGGCAAGGCGAGCATTGTCGCCGACGCCTTGAGTCGTAAGTCCGTTCGGAGAGCGGATGCTTGCTCGTTTAACAATTCGAAGGAGCTCCAACAGGAATTCCTTAGACCGAGATCGAGGTGCAGCCGTAATTCGGGGACGGACTTTGTATGTTAGAGATTTCATCATCTCTTGAGGATGCAATCGGGGAGAATCGTGGTTGAGACCCAGCATTGTTGCGCATTCTTGAGGATGTGGCTCAGGGGAAAGCCCCTTGATTCGTGATCCACGAGGATGGACTTTTGAGATTTAAGAATCGGATGTGTGTACCGGCGAATGACGAGTTGAAAAACTCTATTTTGAGAGAAGCTCATGCTACCCCTTATTCTGTTCATCTCGGGTCCAGCAAGATGTACAAAGACTTGAAACAAAATTACTGATGGAGTAATATGAAGCGAGAAGTCGCAGAATTTGTTTCGAGATGCTTAACCTGTCAACAAGTCAAGATGGAACCTCAGCGACCGGCGAGTATGCTGATACCGCTCCCTATTCCAGAATGGAAGTGGGAAGACATTTCTATGGAATTCATCACGAATTGCCGACGAGTCGTCGGGGCATAAATACGATCTGAGTGATCGCGGACTGCTTTACTAATTTAGCTCATTTCCTTGAAATCAAGGATATGTGGAGTCCCAAGAGACTGGCCCAGTTGTTCATCAAAGAGATAGTGAGACTTCACGGTACTCCTAAAAGTATCGTTTCCGATCGTGACGGACGGTTTGTGTCACATTTTTGGAAATCAGTTCATCGTGCTATGGGAACTCAGCTTAATCTCAGTACTGCCTTTCATCCTCAGTCCGACGGACAATCAGAGAGAACTATTCAGACATTAGAGGACATGTTGAGGGCATGCGTCCTCGATTGGAAGGACGATTGGGAAGCCCAACTACCACTGATCGAGTTCACGTACAGTATAGTTGGCATGCCTCCATTAAGATGGCACCTTACGAGGACTTGTACGGTCGTCGTTGTCGATCTCCTTTGTGTTGGGATGACTTGTCAGAATCAATCGGCACCGAACCCGACATGCTTATAGCCGCCCGGGAGAAGGTAGCTTTGATCAAGAGTCGTATGTTGACAGCTCAGAGTCGACAGAAATCATATGATTTAAATCGTCGTCGACCACTAGAGTTCGAGACGGGTGACCTTGTTTTGGTCAAGGTATCCCATATTCGATGTATTTTCAGTTTCGGAAACGGGGGAAGTTAGTCCGAGATTCATTGGACCGTTTGAAATTTTGGATCGTGTAGGCGAGTTAGCTTTTCGATTGGCTTTACCTCCGGCTTTGAGCCGGATTCATATTGTGTTTCATGTCTCTCGATTGCGGAAGTGCATTGCCGGCACGAGTGACATACTTCAGTTCGACGAAATCGAGATCGCGGATGATCATTCGTACGAGGAGCGTCCTGTACGAGTGTTAGAGCGGCGAATCAAACAGTTGGGGAACAAGACGATACCTTTGGTCAAGATTCAGTGGTCTAGACACGGAGTCGAAGAGGCCACTTGGGAAACCGAGGAGAATATGCGGGAGTGTTATCCCGAGTTGTTTGACCCCTAGTTTCGGGGACGAAACTCTTTTAAGGGGGGTGTATGTAATACCCGGTTGTAATTCAGTCATTATCATTCAGTAATTTCATTCGGTGATTGTCACTCTGTGGATTTTCACTCAATTATAATCATTCATTAATCATGTTCTTTCACCGTGTTCACCGTTCGGAAAAACTTCGAGTTGTGTATCGTTATTGTTCATTGTTTCAACTTTCCTCATATGAGTTCGACTTTGTTAGATCACCATTAATTTTTGGTAACTCCAAAAATTCTAAATCTTTGCAATATTATAGAGCATCGAGTTAGCTTTCCAATGGTTCAAACGGTGAGTCAATCGAGTCGGACGAGAGAGTTATGGTCGTTTTAGCTCAACCGCTCATTTTTCGATTTTGGCGATCAACGCCGAACGAACTCGGCCGTGTCGTCCGACACGGCCGTGCCGTACTCGTCCGGAAAGTGCCGGAAGTGTCGCCTCGGGACCCGACCGTGTCTGCAGCACGGCGAGTCGAACCGCCGGATAAGCGAGCGCTGACACGCCGGCCGTGTCGTGCAGCGCGATCGAGTCATGCCGAGTCAGCGTCGGACGGGTCAGCTGTCGGGAGGCCCTCTGCGCCGCGCGATCGTGTCAAGCAGGACACGGTCGAGTCCTGTCGGCCAATGTCGGCCGGTATGCGACACGGCCGTGCCGATCGGCACGGCGTGTCGGCAGCGATCAACTCCCTTAAATTCGTTTTTTGACATTTCAGCCATTTTCCCCTTTTCTTCACCTTCAACCGAGAGAGTAAGCTTGAGGAGGGTTTTCCTTCACAAATCATTTGGGTGTTTGATTTTCTTCATCTCCTTTCGATCGTGAAGCCCGGATAATCAATCTAACGCGTGTTCTTGGATTAAAGTACTTGGATCATCAAGAGGTAATTCCTTCAACACTTTGGACTTCGATTTTGTGTTGAGATATGATGTTTTGGACGTTATAATCATGTTATATGAAGGGATATGTATATGATTATGAGTTTGTATAAGGATTCATTGGATTATTGAGGAATTATTCGAGAACACCTTGAAAATCGAGTTGGAATTGGGGATTTTCGACTAATTGTTGTTATAATCACGTTTTTGGATATTCATAACGGATTATTAATCGTATTGGAGATGTTTTGTTGGTTTGAAACACTTCTTGGGGGATTTGATATTGGTATATTGAGGTTTGATTGTAAACAATCGGAGTTTGGTCGCAACGTGTTTGATTTAATGCCTCTATGGACTTAGTTTAATCGTATCGACGTTTTGAGTTCGTTATATTCGTGTTTGATTCGTATATTGAACGGATTGTTGGTAATTATATTTATTCAAGGTTGTTCGAGTGACCGATATCTCAATTAGGACGTTGTTCGTGGACGGACATTCTTCATCGTTGTTGAGTAAGTTAATTCTTACTCGGTTAAAAGGATATTCATCCCTTTTGTTGTTGTTCATTCATAATCATAACTCATTCATCATTATATTAATCATATCAAAACTTTTTGTTATCAATTAATCGTTTGATCATAAGGAGCAGCGGTTCCAATCTTTTCATTGGTGTCATTTATTTCGTTACCATTCCACCTCGGTGAGTCATTATTCATTTTCGATGTCACTTTTGTTATATCGTGGCATTCCGGGTCATACTGGCGTGCCGGTTGGTATGTGTAGGATTTTCATGTCGGGCACATTATAGTCGTGTGTTGGTTGAGGGCCTCACATTGGGTGTGCACACGAGATTGATTGTTTCGTGAGACCGATTAGGTACAAGACCACGCGTGTATTGATCGTTGGTGGCTTGTGCACGGACACATTTCCATCCGGGCGTAGTGTGGCGCCACCCTTTGAGCCGTACTGTTAGTTGATTCATATAGCATGTTTGATTGCGTATGTTTCGACAGGATATTTCATAATTTCAGATATAATCATGATTGTGTATTTTCAACCCTTGAGGATTGTTGTTCTCTGTGGCCCGGCCCGTTTGGGGATTTTGTTTTTCAGTCATGGCTGTGCAAACGCACGGGGAGAGCACGTTGACGGCGAGGAGTCCTAGTGATACTAGTAGGGGCCCCCGATCTTTCAGTTATTCATGTTATTGTCCTTTATTTTCCGCTGCAGACTTTCATTTGAATACTCCGTTTCATTCAGTGTTGTGTATTTTATCTTCATATAAAATACACTAGTATTCGGTGTTGTCCTGGTGTGTTGTAACTAAACTCCTCATCGGAGTAATTATTGTTGTAATGTAGTTCGGTACTACATTTATCTTGTGTAATTCATTCATTTTCATTTGCCTGGTGGGTCCCAGTTGGGGATCTACGGCACTGTAATATCCGCCTAGTTTGGGGTGTTACACAACAGGCCTAGTCCTACACTAACTAGGAGAAGCCCATAAGCCTGTAGACTAAGGCACACATGTGTATTTACTTTAACACTCCCCCTTGTGCCGAGTCTTCAACGCATGTCAAGTTGCCTCGTTAAAACCTCGCCAAGCAAAAACCACATGGAAAAAATGCCTTGATCGTATGAAAAAGAGTACAACATACAGACATATAGGTTATGGTAATTCCGTTAAGCCAAAACTTTTATTGATCATTTCGTCGATCAATGTGCTCAAGAACGTGATCAGTTCGTCGATCAATAAGCTAAACGTCTAGGTACCTCGTTAAAAACCTTTCCAGGTGATAAAAACCCAGTGAGAAAAAAAGAATCCTTGGTTAAGGAAAATAGTGTAACTTGCGACGTGGATGTAAGACTCCTCCTCAAGTCTACATCTCCCCCTGATTATTTCGTCAATCAAGGAATCTGAAAAACAGTGCATATGACGTTGCCTCGTTAAAAACTTTGCCAAGTAACAAAACCAATTGGGACAAAATAAACGTTGGTCAAAGAAAAGAGTACAACATTGGTGGGTAAAATTCGTTATACCTCACCCTCCCATAAGATCCTTACTTCCATCTCGGGAATTCGGAAATCCTACACATTCCGATGTTTCTCACATATTTTTTAAATAAGGCCTTGGGCAATGATTTAGTAAATAAATCAGCCACATTCTCCTCAGACTTCACTTGCTTAACTTGGATGTTGAGGAGGGCCCGTTGTTGCTGATTGCATAAAAACTTTGGAGAGATATGCTTCGTATTATCCCCCTTGATATACCCAAGCTTCATCTGTTCGATGCAAGCGGCATTATTTTCATATATGCATGTGGGCGCATTAGTGACATTACTTAGTCCACTGTTACCTCGAATATGTGTGACGATGGTTCTCAACCATATACACTCACCGCATCATGTAAAGCGATAATCTTAGCGTGATTCGAGGAGGTAGCAACAAGGGTTTGCTTAATTAATCTCCATATATCACGGTGTTCCCAATGGTAAAAGCATAACCAATCTGGGAGCGATCTTTATATGGGTCTGAAAGATACCCAGCATCAGCAAAACCTACCAACGCATTCATCGGGGTAGTTTCCTAGGCATTCATACTTACTTAAGTGATTGCACATTCATGGGCAGTTTTGTTAGCCTGATAGGGAAATAAAAGTCCCGAGTCAATGGTTCCTTTAAGGTATCAAAAGATGTTCTTGATACCATTCGAATGACGTTGCGTGGGCTTAGAACTATATTTAGCCAACAAGTTCATTGAAAAGGCTATATCAGGTCGAGTATACTGAGCTAAGTACAATAATGCACATATTGTACTTTAGATAGGGAATTTCGTCTCCCAAAATGTCTTCGTCACATTCCTTCAGACGAAATGGATCTTTCTTCAAGTCCAAACTACGACCGATCATGGGAGTGCTAACCGTATGTGCCTTGTCCATGTTAAAATGCCTGATTTTCTTATGGACATAGGCAGATAGGTGGATGAGGATTCCACTAGCTCGATGTTCTAGCTCAATGCCTAGATAAGACCGAGTCTTCCCAGATCATCATCTCAAATCCGGATTTTAGATAGCTGTGGTTTCTCTTAATTCGTCAAGAGTACCGATTATGTTCAGGTCATCAACATAATCCAGAACTTGTTTTCTTAATAAACACGCATGGACACAGTTCGTCATTCTTATATCCCCTTCCGATCAAGTAGTCACTTAGGCGGGTATACCACATCCGCCTGGATTGTTTTAATCCGTAAAATAAGCATTTCAACCGTACTGCAAACGCACTCCGTGGTCTAGAGTTACTTGACTTGGGTAATGAAATACCATCGAGCACTGTCATATATATCTCTATATTAATATCCCCATAGAGATATCACTAACCACATTTATAAGCTGCATTTCCAGTCCTTCGGAAATGACTAAGCTAATGAAGTAGCTTAAGGGAGAGTACGTCTCCTCAGTGAATTCCACGGCATTTATGAGAACCTTCGGGTCTTGTACTTCAGGACTTCATTCTTCTCATTGTGTTTACTGACAAAGGTTTATTTTATGTCCTACAGGATTTACACTTGGTGAGGTTAGCACTACCTACCAATTACCTGTCTTTTTGTCAAAGAATCTAGTTCTACGTGGAATGCTTTATCCTTTAAGGCCAATCAACTCAATGTTGATATCATACAACAGAGCGAGGTTCGACATCGTCTTGCTCTATGCTTTGAGCAAAGATAGATCATCAAAGTGGGTAGATGATCAGTCCACACTCTCGTGATTCATCGAGATTTCTTGATTTTCTGAATCATATCAATCTCTGGGGCGTCCCCCTCGTCATGACTCATGGACATAGTAAAGTCAAGAATGATCTCATGAAACGAGTTCATTGATGACTAATATATAAGTTTGTGCCTTACTCTACCTCTTCCTTAGGTGAGTGTTAAATCGAACCATGTAGCTTCCACCTCTTCCTTTAGGGAGCTATGGCCTAAATCACACATCCACCATGTGCGATGGCAGCACTCGATTCGTCGGTGTTGCTCCTCTTACCGAGGACTTTCAATTACAGGCTGCAGCCGGTTTATATGATCTCGTCACTTTCACAATATCAGTAAACGCACTAGGCATCGAATCTGCTACGTTTCGAAGATCGAGAATTTTCACTATCACATAGCGAAATACGGGGATCAATATGAGACAAAGTAGGGACACACCATGACAATTCCTGTCGTTCCCTGAGAAAGTTCGCCTTCTCTCTTCCCCCTAACGACGGGAAGATTGTCTCATCAAAGTGACAAACCGTAATCGAGCGATAAAAAGATCACATGTCAAAGGTTCTATATAGCAGAATACCATTGGAAATTCGTATCCAATGTAACTACTTAATCGTCTTTAAAGACCCATGCACTGTGGGAGTGTAGAAGGCACAATACTACATAACCAAATATGCGTAATTGGCACTCAAGCTCGTCTGAGTCCAAAATGTAAAAATCAGTGCTTATCCAGTTACCAACTGGTACGCATAAATCATTTGGTTAGCAGAGGGTCTAAAATGAGCGAATAAGTAAAGCTGCATGCAAGACTACATAACCCCAGAAAGAAATAGGCAAATTGGTGTGCATAACCAATGCCCGGGCTACCATCTTATTCGTTCGATGGTTGCCTTCGTGAGACCATTTTGCATATGCTCGTGGGGGATGGGATGCTTTTCGTCGCTCCTGATCGACAGGCAGTATTCATCAAGTACTTTAGATGTGAACTCTCCAGCATTATCAAGTCTTATAGATAGAACATAGTGGTCAGGGTGGTGAGCCCTTGGACAGATAATCCGTGCTAGAAGCCTGGCAAAGGCAGCATTTATAGTGGACAAGGGGGCGACATGTGACCAGCATGTCGAAACGTCAACTAGAACCATAAAACATCTAAATGGTCCGCACTTTGGTTGAATCGGTCCACAAATATTTATTTGAATCATATATAAGAATGGAATTTCACATCTATAGCATAGGAAGGTCTCGCTCCTACTTTGGCTAAAGCGCGGGCTTTGCACAAGAAACGATGTGCATTCGAAAGGGTCAAACGTGTAGAACGAGTGGATGTTTCCGATTCTTTGAATGACATAGCTTGAGGAACACCAACAAAATTCATTATGTGGGTTCGTTGCCTGCTTCTACTTTTCATGCGTAAGAAAGGATGTCCGTGCATATTTTTAAGAATGTGGGTCATCATTTCACGACCTGGATGCCCTAGTCGTTCATGCCAAAGCCTGTATGAGTCACGTCCCAATGTTCATTATAGGTGCATAGGATTCAACAATCCTAATCATTGTGACGTACAGTCCACTTGATTGACTCCTAAGTTTCTCTAAGATGCGCTTTCGGCCGCATTCATTAGAGATGATATAGAGATACTCTATTCCATTTTCACAATGAGTTTCAACATGAAAGTTGTTGATACGTATATCCTTGAAGCTTTGTAAGGTTCGAGTTAGTCACTCTCAATGCATATAGAGTGTCGGTGACTGTAAAATTGTGATGTTAGGCACCAAGAACCGGGGGTGTCACGTCCTTGGATGAAGTGGGATGATCCAATCATCCTAGTCACTGATACGTTATAGGCTATTAACATCAGCCTATCACTCGAGTGTTCCTCGATTCATTCGTCAAACTAGAACACGAGTAATAAAAACTCTAAACCATAAGCATAGGAACAATATTCGGTACTTTGAATAAAGTCAATCACTTGTATACGTAAGCAACAATAATATCTTGTTCGAAACCAAAATATATCAAAATTACTGAAAAATATCAAAATGTATACCGATAAAAGTAGTCATATGTTGGGATTCGGTGCCTAAAACGAAGGCCCAGCGGAAGCGGTAAAACGAAAATTAATTTGATTTGAATCCCTATGAGAATCGATCGAGCTACGTATATACGAATATAATACGAAACACAATAGATACGAGAAAACATACCCTTGTAGTCCGTTGATTAAATGGTATCCTTCCCTTGAGCTATTCCCCAAGCTTTGCTTGATCTCTACGAATCCAATCCACTTCAAGCTCTTGAATGATCCAACGCCGAAAATACCGCATCTCTACTTGCAACGTGCCGGAGAAACGACCGGAACGACTAAACCTCGTTATCCACCTGTGGGCGAGATCGCCCAATGTCAATGGGAACATTCGGCACTTCATCGCGTCCGATGCCCCACATCCGGTCATGTAAATCCAGAACTTGCTCAAATGGGTTTCTGGATCCGATCTCCCCTCATATACAGGTGTTTGAGGAGGAGCGATCTTCAGTTGAACGGGGGCGAGCTCGATCTGGGCCGCAAGAGGCTCACTCGGTCCAGCGATCGATCTCTTGGCGCCTGCCCCAGTTTCTAGGAGCGCCTTCATTTCGTCGAGCTGGCGCTGCATGGCGGCCATCGCTGTAGCCTGACTGCTCGCGGATTGGCTCTCGGATTAGGAGCCGAGGCGATCGTGTACTGATCTCCTGGCCCCATGGTAGGCGAAGAGCTCTCCGCCACCGGGCTCAATTCTTGGCCGATTGGGGGCCCATTGGCCGGCCTGCCTTCTGGGAGTCGGATATGCCGAACTCCTCGTGATGGATTTGGACTCCGATGTCTCTCGGCTGGGGCCTGAATGCCCGGGTCGCCATGAGGGGTCACTCCCTAGGCGGATGAAGACGGAATCATCCCGCCTTACGAGAGCCTTTTCCTACATCCCGGGGCTTTCCGACGATTTCTCGACGTATAGCCCCTTAAGCTTCTGCTTGCCTACTCGGCGGATGGCTGATGGAGTTATGCTGGGCGAGTCGCATGCCCTCCGTCGCTCCTTGAGGATGGCCATAGCCTCCTCGATCTGTTACGCGGTTTGAAACTGATCGAGTGAGAGACTAGGACCGTCCCTCGGGGGCAGGAGTGAGAGCCTAGCGTCGCCGCGGTCGCCTTCCGCCATAGGTCGTGGCTCTTTTTGAGGTCGTGGCAGATGTCATGTTTCTGAAGGTTTTTCTTTGAAGAACAGTGAGTGTTTCTTCAAGTATATGTCCCGGAGAACAGTGAGTGTTCTTCGAGACGGTCGGAATAAAAATGAAGGTTTAGATTCCCTTCTTCTAGCGCCAATTGTTGTTACCCAAAATATTATCCGGAGATGATATTGCTGGAATGATCGAGTAACAAACAAATGCGAGAACACTTCCGTGGGAAAATAAATAACACAAGATTTGCCAGGGTTGTTAGTCCCGGGCTTGAATGCTCTCGTGAGATGTTATTAATATGAATACTAGAGAGTATAAATATTAATGTTAGAATACTATTACAATGCGTGTAAAAATTCTAGTTATCTTAGCTATTGAGCGTGAAGATTGCCGGAAGAACCAGATATGAAGCTCTGTGAGTTCTTGCTTTTTGGTGTACTGTATTGGTTTCACTGTGAGAGTGTATTTGTCCAGTAAAATCCACCGTCTGTCTGTGTGGATGAGTTTTCTCGTCCAGTAAGTCTGCTCTCCCCAGGCCACTGTTGGAGGCCGTATATTTATAGGAGAAGAGGTTGTTAGGTCCTCCCCGACGATCGCGGGCGACCGCCGTTTTCTATATTAGAATAAGGTGAGCGATCGTCCCATCACGTGGGACTGTTCCCTTAAAGTCCAAGGCTGCAGCTGGCAGCCAGATGAGCGAGCCAATGAGAGATCCACACGCGGCCTGAGTTGCTGGCTGGGGAGAACCCACATTGTATCTTTCGGCGGGCCTGTCGGTAGGTGAGAAGGTGGCGACAGGCTGGGGTCAAAAGGCTTTATCTTGTGGCGCCTTTTGCGGATCTGCAAGTGGGTCTTCGTCTGAGATTCGGTCTTCGAAGACTCTGACGGGTGTCGGATTCATACATGGAACGGGACGATCGTCTACAGTCGGACATTATAGGCGATCGCCAGATGCCAATGGACGATCGCCTTGGACGCCGATCGCTAGGCTCTTGCCCAGCGCCTGTCTTCTTTGGCTGGCTCTTGGCCATTATGCCGATCGCCATTGAGACGTATAAATCGCCGCACAATAATTGCCCCCCAGCTCGCTCCGATGTTGAAAATATGGGGTGAGGTGGCACTGTTGGCGATCGCTTGTTTTAGACGATTGACTCATCTGTTTTATGACAAGGACGATCGTCGCCTGGACGAGCTGATTTCGAATCCGTACAATCTCCTTTGATGCTGAAAATAGCGGGAAACGGAGGCGGGCTCTCGAAACGTTGCAGGGACACGCGTCGCGCTCCCGTTGGGGGAGTCCGACGGTTTTGTCAGACTTGTCGCCTGGCGTGACCTTGAAACGACGTGTGCGCGGGTTTCAAGGGCTGCATTTAATGTGTCCCCCCCGACGGTTGTACTCCAGTCCCTGGGATTTTGCCTATTTGCACAGAGGTCCCTGCTCTCGCCTATAAAAGGGCTAGGGCCACTTCAGTTCAACCCTTTATGCGCCCTTGCCTTTAGACGAAGACTCTGCCAAAATTCTTTGAAGCTTCTTATGCCGACCGACTTTCTTTCTAGGTAAGAACAAAAATTTTCTCCCCCCTTTTCTCTTAGAAACATGTCTGTAGGAGATCCAAAGCATATGAGGCTGGTAGCTCCTCTGTCGCCGCGACTTCGCCTGCCCGGGAAGAAGCCTCCACGATTCTTCACATGGAGATGGCCGTTGAGGACATCCGTGCGGGAATCACACCCGCGGAGGTTGAAGAGCTCTTCAACGAGGCCGACGCGGCGAGATCGGCGGCGGCGGGGCAGAGGGGCTCGCCGGTGGATGAGGATAAAGCGGTGAGGCTGTACTGGGAGCAGAACAGCGTGTTTGGCTGGGCCTTTTTGGAGTTCGCCGGTCTTATGAAGGGGATTGTCGGATCGTGTCCCGTGTTTGACTTCGAAGCATACTAGGTCGCCCATCCCCTATGAGCCCGTGAAGCGGACGGCGTTTCGGGCCGCGGACCACTCCCCCTGGACCCTCGGTCAGATTCGGAGTTCGGTGACCAGGAAAGACTTGAGTCGCTGGAGGGAAAAATTCCATATTCCTTCTGACGTCTCGCTGCACGTGCCCTTGGTGAACGAATGTGCCGACCAACCTCCCAAGGGTTTGGTCGCCGTCAACGAAATGATCCTGGAGGCCGGCCTGCGGTTCCCTTTGTCGTTCGCCGTGTCATACCTGATGTCCGCCTGGAATGTGGCGCCACTCTAGTTGACGCCGAACTCCTGGCTGCACATTATTAGCACCTTGACGCTTTTTGGCGGTCATCGGTTGTTCCGTCTACCTTCTCCGCTGGAAATGAATTATCTCTTCAAGCTGACTGCGCAGAAGGGATCGGTCGGTGGCTACCACATTGAAGGTCGCATGGGTAGGGTGGTCTTTGGGGTGCCGAACAAGGTTCGGGGCGACCTGGCAAAATGGTTTTGGGTCGGCGGAGCGTGGAAGTCAGCGTCGAGCGAAAATCCAGAGGAGGAGTTGGATATCCCCACCAGTTTTCGGGAGAGGAATCCGAGTAAGGGTTTTAACTCTCCCTTTGATCGGATACATCTTGGACTGATCTAATTTGGTTTCCTTTTTGCAGGTTCCCTCGTTCCAGCGATCGACGACCTTCCTTTCGACTTCTTGATCGTCTGGGAGCGAATTCGCGGTCTGCCGGACTCCTACATCGACGTTCGCACAGTCAACCACGAACCTTATTGGTTGGGCGCCCGATTGTTTCGCTTCCCTCGCCATCTGAAGATTCCAGGTATAAATTTTTACTTTCTCTTTTCTGTATGACGATCGCCTGATTGAAGGAGATGTCTAACTTGGCTGAATTTCTTCTTTGACATAGATCCATTTTCCCCGATACTTCGAGCCTCCGAGAGAGATCTCAATGTCGAACCCCTGTCTGTTGGGTCGTCTCCACCAGGGAAAGAAGACGGGTCGTGCCCCTGCAACGACATCCCGTCCTTTCCCCGAGGTGAGACCTACTATAGCGCCGGTCGTCGAGCCAGAAGCTCGGGAGGAGGAACAGCTCCAGCGCAACCGCAAGAGGCGGAGACTGGAGGAGCCCCTGCCGACTGCTGATGCGGAGGTACCCATTTTGGAGCCGCCGGTTGCCGCGCCACCTATCTATGCTGTTCCAATGGCAGAGGGGTCTAGGCCCTCAGCGGCCTTTCTAAAGACTGTGGCGATCGCTGAAGCTGAAACTCTGAGGGGCAAGCCCTATTTCGGCCGCGATCCCGAGCTGGTCGCAAGGTAAGACTGGTTTGATCTTTCTGAGTTAGGCTACTCGTGTAGGATGTATACTAACTCCTTTTTTTTTGTGTTGCAGGGTCCGCCTTGCCGATCTGAACGTCTCGCCGATGGTGCTGGATTTCTTGGCGAGCAAGTCCCCGCACGAGTCTATTGACGCCCCTGCCTATGTCTCCCGGGCTATCACCTCTCTTTCCAAGGCTTGGACGACCGACCTGGACGCGATTGCGCGTCGGCGGTCTGGTGATGCTATGCAGGCGACCCTCGCCCTGACTCTCCAGGTGGCGACGATGGCCGCCCAAGCGGTTAAGGATTATGAGGGGAGACCCTCTACTGCTCGCCTCCATCAAGATCTTGAGGCCACTCGTAACCAGAATGCCGAGTTCACTAACCGGATCGTGGCCATGGAGAAAGAATATTTTGAGACGGCCAAACGGGCCAAACAAGACCTTGATCGGATGAAGCAAGAGCTTGACCGGTCCCGGGGGATGGCAGATTGGTTCCGTGACCAGATGACGGATGCTCTCCGGTTGCACGCGGCCTCACAGGAGGAGGTGACTGGGCTGAAGGCGACAGTGGACCGGCTCAACGGCGAGCTGGAGAAAGCGAAGTGGGAACTGGCTGCCAAGGTAGCCGAGCTTGTGGATGCGGACAAGACGACCGCGGGGCTGAAGGAGCAGTTAAAGGCGATCGAGACCGATTCCTACCTTAATGTGGAGTACGTCGGTGAGTTCGCATACTATCTGGCTTACGCCAATGCTATCCGTACTGCCAAGAAGGTAAGGGTCGAGGTCGGACCTATAATGGAAGCCTCCAAAGCCTATGTACTTGAGCATCCTTTGCAGTCGGACTTATCCCAGCCGATCCTCGACCTCACCAACTTAGGGATCGATTTGAGCTGGTATCCGTTTCCGGATAAACTTGCTTATCCTGAAGCCGGTGAGGGAGCGCGCACCGATCCGCCTGCTGGGGGCGAAGGCCAGTCGGGGGCGGCCTGAGTGATGGTGGAGTTGTTTTGTTTTCCTTTGCTTGTAATTTTCTGTTTTTCCTTGTATTGCCTTCGGGCTTGTATGTACGAACTTTTCGAATGGAATAAAATACTTCTTTTTCGCATCTGATTCTTTATATGTACGATCGTCTCTTCTGGATGTTTGCATGTGAATTTATACAAGTGTTCACACAATTGCACCTGATGCCTTGTTTGTATGATCGACTGTCTGAATGGATCCGAATGTATTGTACACTTGAAAATTCTTACTTGTAAATTTCTTGAACAAAACCGGTCGCCATGTGTGTTTGAACAAAGCCGATCGCGTATGGTTCCTTCCTTCCGATCGCATGTATGAATAGCTCCCCTTCGCCCCTTGTTTTTGTTTACTTAGTGTAAGTAAGGGAATGAAAATAGTATGTTTGGTGAGCTATCTTTAGTTTTGCCGATTCTTCGAGGTAGGTCGACTGTTTCGACTTTGAGGAATCGTGCACGGTCGCGGAGTTCGATGGACCGACCTCCATAACTGTGTCTTTGTGTGCGAGGAACATTCCACCTGTAGGTCTGTCTCGCGACTCACTTTATTGTTAGGGTCCTTCGTTAGGCTGCGCCTGCCTCGTATTTAAACGAAAGGCAAGCGGTCTTGTTCTGGAGGAGTCCTTGCACGGGGCGTCGTCGGTTTATTCGACTCCACGTCCGCGGCATGTCAGCACTTTTCTACCTCGGATCGCCATGTTAGATGGCGACCCTCGACGGTATACGTTGTGATGGGATAGGGACGCGTCGCCTTGTCCGGGTCCATCATGTTAGATGATGTACCTTTGAGGGCGAGCGAGCGTGTCCACAAATTTGTCTGGAGGGTTCTTCGGCTACGCCCGCCTCGTACTTAAACGAAGGGCGAGCGATCGCAGCCCAAAGGAACCTTGCATGGACGAAGCTGTCGGTTCCATCGACCTCCAGGACCATGGCTGCACTTTTCTACCTCAGATCGCCATGTTGAATGACGATCCTCGACGATATACGTTGTGCTTGGAGGGGCGATCGCTTGCATAGGTCCGCCAGGTTAGATGACGACCTCTTGTAGGGCAAGCGAGCCGTCCTCTTTTTATTTGTCTGTTTTTTGTAGGGGGATCGAAGAATCTCATTAAAATCTTTGTACATTGGGTAACTGAATACAAAGTTTTTACTGGTAGTATTTCTTCAAATGGACGGAGTTCCAGGGATATTGGTCCGGAGTGCCGTCTGGGTGTTCGAGTTCGTAGGCTCCCCCAGTTAGCCACTTAGATATCCTGCAGGGGCCTTCCCAATTCAGGCCAAAGACTCTTGTGTGAGTCTGGACCTTTTTGAGGACTAGGTCACCTAATTGGAACCGTCATTCCTTGACCTTCGAATTGAAGAATTTCTCGGATCTCCTTTTGTGGATTTTATTCTTCATTTCCGAGGTCATTCGCCGTTCTTCGAGCATGTCCAAGTCGATCCGTCGGGCTACATCATTATCCGTCGTCATTTCCTGTTCAGTTCGGTGGCTGAGGACGGCAATCTCCGAAGGGATCACTGCTTCTGTTCCGAAGGCGAGGGCAAACGGGGTTTCGCCGGTTGAGTTTCGGGTCATCGTTCGATAGGACCACAAAACATCCGGGAGCTCGCTCGCCCATCGTCCTTGTTTGGATTCGAGTCATGCTTTGATCGTGTGTTTGAGGATTTTGTTTACAACCTCTACCTGCTCGTTCGTCTAAGGGTGGTAGGGGGCCGAGAACAACTTTTCGACTCCCTACTTCTCGCAGAATTGCATGACTTCCAAGCCGTCGAACTGCTTTCCGTTGTCGGAGATTATAGCCTGGGGCAGACCGAATCGGCATATGATGTTCTTCCAAATGAACTTGATTACTTGTTCTTGGCCGATCTTGTTGAATGGCTCGGCCTCAGCCCATTTTGTGAAGTAATCGACCCCCACGATGGCAAATTTACATCCTCCTGGCGCCGTCGGCAAGGGACTGATGAGGTCGATGCCCAATTGGGCGAATAGCCATGGGCTGTACATAGAGGTGAGCTGCTCGGGGGATAGCTTGATGTTCGGGCCCATCACTTGACACCTGTGACAAGACCTGGCATAGGCGATCGCATCTTTTTGTAGTGTAGGCCAGAAAAAACCTTGCCTGGTCGTTTTGTGGATGAGAGCTTGCCCTCCAACGTGATTTCCACAGATTCCGTCATGAATCTCGGCTAAAACGAGTTGGACTTCCTCCGGCGTAATGCACTTGAGGAGAGGAAGGCTGAAAGCTCGCTTGTAAATCCGGTGGTCCAATAGGGTGTATCTGGTTGCACGGAGCTAAAGCTAGCGAGCTTTGATACGGTCGGCAGGGATCGTTCCGTTCTTCAAGTATTTAATGAACGGAGTCATCCAGTTCTCTTCGGCGATGGTAACTGTGGTAACCAGGCTTCTGTCGATCTCCGACTTTGTTGATTTCGTGATTTGGATGTTAAAGAAATCGGCCGCCCCATCTGATGACGCTAGTTTGGATAAGGCATCGGCCTGGGAGTTGTGCTCTCTCGGGACCTGTTCGATCAGCACTTCTTCAAACTTTGTGCACATTTCGGCGACCAGCTCTTGGTATTTGATCATTTGTTCGCCGCGTGCCTCATATTCTCCCTTGACTTGGTTCACGACCAAGAGGGAGTCCATGAAGATGTGGAGACAGCGAATATCCAGGGCGAGGGCTAGATCGAGCCCGCCTACCAAGGCTTCGTACTCGGCTTCATTGTTGGTCGCACGGAACCCGAAGTGCACAACATTTGTGAAACTTTGGCCGTCGGGGCTGATGAGGACAATCCCTGTCCCTGCTCGCGAGTTGGTTGCCGAGCCATCCACGTACAACTTCCAAGCAGGGCGGCCGACCTGGGTCGGACTGGGAGGGAATGTTAATTCCACCACGAAGTCCGCCAGAGCTTGGCCTTTTATCACTGTGCGAGGAGCGTACGTGATACCATATTGGGCGATCTCCAGTGACCACTTGAGGAGTCGCCCGTTGGTGTCTGGCTGATGCAGAACTTGCCTTAAGGGGAGAGTTGTCAGAACCTCCACTTGATGTTCAAAGAAGTAGGCTCTTAGCTTGCGAACACTCATGACTAGAGCGTAGGCGATCTTCTCCAGAGGCGTGTAGTGCGTTTCTGCATCATGGAGCGCTTGGCTAACGAAGTAGATCAGTAAGTGTGCTTGCCCCTCTGCTCGTACTAAAACAGCACTCAGTGCGACCTCCGAGGCCGCCAGGTAAAGGAATAGCTTTTCGCCGGGGCTCGGCTTTGCCAGGATCTGGGGGTTAGATAGATACTCCTTGATTTTGGCGAATGCTATTTGACTCTCCTTTGTCCACGCGAACTTCTTGTTCTTGATGGTCGTGAAGAATGGCTTGCTTTTATCGCCGAGCCGAGAAATGAAACGGTTAAGGGCAGCTAGGCAACCTGTGAGGCGTTGCACATGTTTGACATTTCGTGGCTCTTGCATGTCGAGGATCGCCTAGATCTTGATGGGGTTTTCCTCGATCCCTCTCTGGCGCACGATGTGCCCCAGGAATTTTCTGGAGCTCACCCTGAAGTTGCATTTCTTGGGGTTTAGCTTCATATTGAACTTTTTGAGGATGGCGAACGTCTCGGCAAGGTCATTGAGGTGATCTTCCTTTTTGAGGCTTTTGACTATGATGTCGTCAATGTAGACCTCCATGGTCTTGCCGATCTGGTTGGCGAACATCCCGTTGACTAGCTGTTGGTAGGTCGCCCCTGCATTCTTCAGACCGAACGGCATTCGGACCCAAAAGTATATGTCTTTTTATGTGTGGGACGATGTGTGTTTTATGTCTTTCTCCGCCATGGGGATCTGATGGTACCCGGCGAAGGCATCCACGAACGACATCATTTCGCAGCCTGCCGTGCTATCGACCAAGTGGTCAATATGAGGCATCGGAAAGTGGTCTTTTGGACATGCCGCGTTGAGGTCGGTGAAGTCGATGCATAACCTCCAGGAGTTGCTCGACTTTTTGACGAGCACCGCGTTGGCTACCCACTGTGGCTCGTCTGTAGTTACTCCGATTAGTTTGTTATCGAGTAGCTTTTTGACTTCTATGTCGGGCACTGCATATTTCTCAGGACCGAATTTCCTACGTTTTTGGTGAACAGGCTTCCTTGTCGGGTCGATCTTTAGATAGTGGCAAGCGTGTTCAGGACTTATGCCGACCATATCTTGATGCGACCAGGCAAAGATTCCGATGTTCTTACGTAGTAAATTGATCAGATCCTCCTTTAACTCGAGGTTGACACTTGTGCCGATCTGTACTTCCCGCTCCGGGCGAGCTAGATCTATCGTTTACTTTCCAACTCTTCAATGGGGACGGTCGCTTCTCGTTTGGAATGATTTCCGGACTCGATCCTTGGATCGATGTCGAGGCTTGCCTCGAAACCGATCCTTGGCTCGATGTCGTCCGTTAATCGATGTGAGATGGCGTCCTCTGAGTCGGGTTGGTACGAGGTGCTTAGCTCGTCGATCTCTATCGGTTGATTGTCGATCGCCTCAATGTTATAAATAGCGTGGGAGGTATTGAAAGAAGTTACGACATAGGAGTAATTCAAACATTTCTTAGCCATTAGTTGGTCTCCTTTTACAGTACCGACCGTCCCATCGGCAGTGGGGAATTTGATACAGTAAAAGAAAGAAGAGGCGACCGCCTCGAAGGTTTCTAGAAATGGGCGACCTAGGAACCCATTATAGATGTTGGGCCTATCTATGATTACGAAGTTTAGGTTCCTAGTAATCCTAACCTTGGGATCGTAATAACACATTAGCTCGACAGGGAACTTGATCCTTCCCTAGGCTTGGACTGTGCTGTCGCCGAACCCTTGGAGCACGGTGTCAAATGGCTTGATGAACTTGGTCAGGTTGCCGAGCTGGTCAAGAGCGGATTTGAATATGATATTGCAAAAGCTCCCATTGTCAACCAGCACGCGATCAACCATTTTCCCAAGGATACATGCAGAGATTACCAATGCATCCTCTTTGGGGCACTGCACTCCCTCCCTATCCTTGTTGGAGAAAGTGATGAGCGCGTCTTTGGAGATGGTCGGCTCTGGGGGTACCACGACATGGACCCCAGCGAACGCCCTCAATTCGGCCTTCCGCTTTCTGTTCGGCAGGGTGGAAACCGGGGAAAGGCCTTCGAGGTTTCCGCCTCCCGCCTGAAGCATATTGATCCGGCCGCCAGGGTTGATCGGAGGGATTGATTCGTCAGAATACTCCGGCTCGTTCTGCTCGATCCTGGCGACCGGATTGGGAGGGATCCCATCGTTCTGCCGGCGCTCGCGCCCCCCGGTCCTCTCTGCTCGGGGCTCTGGCTTGGTAACCAAATTGTCCAATTTGCCTTCCTCAAACAGCCTCCAGAGTTGTCTGAGGAGGTCGCGGCACTGGCTGGTGTTGTGGCCGGGACTCTTGTAGTAGGCACAAAATTTACTGCAGTCTAGATGACCGTGATCCCTCATTGGCTTCGGTTTGCTAAGCCATTTGCGCCCCTTGATGGCATTGAAAATGTGGGCTGGAGATAGATTGAGGTTGCGAAGGAGATGAACCTCCACATCCTCGAAAGCTTTGAATTCACCAGGCGGCTTTGCGATCGCTTTCCTGGGCTTGGCGACAGCCTTTCTTGGGATGGAAGTTGGTGCCTTATCCTCCCCAGCAGATCCCTCGCCTAAGCGAAGGGTGAGCATCCTCTGCCTAGCCAGAAAATCAGCGTCCCTGACGCGGAAGATTGCGTAGGTCAGGGGGATGTCCTTCGTAAGGTGCCTGAACATAGGCGAATGGCCATAGAATCCCCCTAGGACCGAGTAGAGAATGAGCTCGTCGCTAATAGGCTCGCCGGTGAGGACTATTTCATCCACCCGGTCGATGTAATCTTCATCGGGCTCGTTCTTCCCCTACCTGATTTTCATCATGCGGTAGGGGCCTTCTGGTCGAGCAACTTTGGCAGCGAAATACGACGTGAAGTCGTTCGCCAGCTTCTCAAAACAATTGATCGAGCGCGGTGACAGTGAGATGTACCACTTGTGGGCGAGATAGCCCAATATCAATGGGAACATTCGGCACTTCGTCGCGTCCGATGCCCCACATCCAGTCATGTAAATCCGGAACTTCCTCAAATGGGTTTCTGGATCCGATCTCCCCTCATATACAGGTGTTTGAGGAGGAGCGATCTTCGGTTGAACAGGGACGAGCTCGATCTGGGCCGCGAGCGGCTCACTCGGTCCAGCGATCGATCTCTTGGCGCATGCCCCAGTTTCTAGGAGCGCCTTCATTTCGTCGAGCTGGCGCTGCATGGCGGCCATCGCCGTAGACTGACTGCTCGCAGATTGGCTCTCGGATCGGGAGCCGAGGCGATCGTGTACTAATATCCTGGTCTCATGGTAGGCGACGAGCTCTCCGCCACCGGGCTCAATTCTTGGGCGATTGGGGGCCCGTTGGTCGGCCTGCCTTCTGGGAGTCGGATATGCCGAACTCCTGGTGACGGATTCGGACTCCGATGTCTCCCGGATGGGGCCTGAATGCCCGGGTCGCCATGAGGGTTCACTCCTTAGGCGGCTAAAGACGGAATCATCCCGCCTTACGAGAGCCTTTTCGTGCGGCCCGGGGCTTTCCGACGATTTCTCGACGTATAGCCCCTTAAGCTTTCGCTTGCCTGCTCGGTGGATGGCTGATGGAGTAATGGTGGGCGAGTCGCATGCCCTCCGTCTGTAACACCCCAAACTAGGCGGATATTACAGTGCCGTGGACCCCCGACTGGGACCCACCAGGCGAATGAGAATGAATGAATTACACAGGTAAATGTAGTACCGAACCACATTACAACATCAATTACTCCGATGAGGAGTTTTATACAACACCCAGGATAAAATAGAATACATGTGTATTTTATGTGACGATAAAATACACAACACTGAATGAAATGAGCATTCAAACGGAATGTCTGCAGCGGAATGAATAAAGGAAACATAAATGACTGAATGAATGACTGAGCAATGGGGGCCCCTACTAGTATCACTGGGACTCCTCGCCGTCACCGTGCTCTCCCGTGCCTTAGCCTTGCCATGACACGAAAAACAACATCCCCAACGGGTCGCCATACGTAACAACAATCCTCAAGGGTTGAAAATACACAATCATGATATATCCGAAATTATGAATATCCTGCCGAAACATACGCAATCAAACATGCTATATGAATCGACTAATCGAGACGGCTCAAAGGAATGGCGCCACACTACGTCCGGGATGGAAATGTGTCCGTGCACAAGCCACCAATGATCAAACACGCGTGGTCTTGTACCTAATCAGTCTCACGAGCAATCGACTCGTGTGCACAGTCCAATGTGAGGCCACCAACCAACACACGACTATAATGTGCCCGACATGAAAATCCTACACATACCAACCGGCACGCCAGGAGGACCCGGAATGCCACAATATGACAAAAGTGACAATGAAAATGAATAATGACTCACCAAGATTGAATGATAGTGAAATGAATGATAGCTCAATGAAATGATCGGAACCGTCGTTCCTTATGACTGAGGTGATTAATTGACAATGACAAGTTTTGATACGGTTAATACAATGATGAATGAGTTATGATTATGAATGAACAACAACAAAAGGAATGAATATCCTTTTAACCGAGTAAGAATTAACTTACTCAATACCGATGATGAATGTCCGTCCACGAACAACGGCCTCAATGAAATATCGGTCGCTCGAACAACCTTAAATAACACAATTACCAATAATCCGATCATTACGCAAATCAAAAACGATCATAATCGACTCAAACGTCGACACAACGATATCCGAGCTCGAATAAATCGAAACCAACTCCAAGATGAGTATTTCAAACCATCAAAATACTTTCAATGATAACAATAATCCATTAGGAATCCATAATTCATGATTACAACAACATCAATCGGAAAATCCCCAATTAACCGAAGTCAACCCCAAGGGTTCTTGAAATAATTCCGAAAATAACCATTAAATCCGTAAGAATATACTTATCCAAGGTAGATAATCCATATCTAACATATTCCAATGATAATCGAAGCTTGCACGAAGAATTCGGAAGGAAAACCCAAAATCGAAATTCTAGATCCAAGAGATTAATACCTTTGATCCGATGTGATGAAGATGATGAAATGATGATTAATCCGAAAGATGAGCTTGAAGATGATGATTGATGATTACACCTCGAAGAATCCTCCGAATCGCTCGAAATCGCCTAAATACCGAAGGAATGAAATGAGATGAAAAATGACGAACTCGACTAAAGCTGTCCAATTTATACTCGGTCCAGTTAGCGTCGCTAGCTCCTTGTGCATAGCGTGCGCTAACGAGTAATTTGGGTAGTCCGGTACCTTGTCCGAACACGGTAGCGCGCCACGTACCTCTTTGTAGCGTGCGCTACGGCCATACTACTAGCGTGCGCTAATATCCATTGTTAGCGTGCGCTAGCGAAATATTTGACGCCCGATCGGAGTCGAAAACCATCTCGCCTGCGATCTAACCTCGATAGCGTGCGCTACAACCATTATTTAGCGTGCGCTAATATATCGATTGCGACGCTAACAACAATGCATAGCGTGCGCTATGAATAAACCCGGTGCGATCCGGTAGCCACTGGACTCAACACGATCCGCCTAGCGCGCGCTACTCCACACATATAGCGTGCGCTACTACAACCCGTTAGCGCGCGCTACTTACCACTTCGTAGCGTGCGCTACAATTAATCTCACTGCGGTCCGGTACCTTCTGGATCGCGGCCAAGGTAGCCTTAGCGTGCGCTAAAGCCGGCGGTAGCGTGCGCTACCTATACCCAATTAGCGTACGCTAAAAGGAGTATGTAGCGTGCGCTACTCCTCAAGCACAGCTTGCAACGAAAATGAAAATGATGATAAACACGGCACGAAACTCCAATCAGATTAGTGATGAATGACGATTGATACACGATACAATTACTCTGGATGATGAATACCATGACTGAATATGAGTGACAAATGATCAATGATGAATGAGATTACTGAGTATCAATTACTGAATGATAATTACTGAGTGATAAATACTGAATGATAATTACTGGGTATTACATACACCCCCCCTTAAAAGAGTTTCGTCCCCGAAACTAAGGGTCAAACAACTCGGGATAACTCTCCCGCATACTATCCTCGGTTTCCCAAGTAGCCTCTTCGACTCCGTGTCTAGACCACTGAATTTTAACCAAAGGAATCGTATTATTCCTCAACTGTTTGATTCGCCGCTCTAAAACTCGTATAGAACGCTCCTCATATGAATGATCGTCGGCGATCTCGATTTCGTCGAACTGAAGTATGTGACTCGGGTCGGCAACATACTTCCGCAACTGAGAGACATGAAACACATTATGAATTCGGCTCAACGCCGGAGGTAAAGCCAATCGATAAGCTAACTCGCCTACTCGATCCAAAATCTCAAACGGTCCAATGAATCTCGGACTCAACTTCCCTCTCTTCCCAAAACGGAAGATACCACGACTCGGGGATACCTTGACCAACACGTGGTCACCTGCCTCGAACTCTAATGGTCGGCATTTACGGTTATCTCGCATATGATTTCTCGACTGAGCTGTCAACAAACGACTCTTGATCAAAGCTACCTTCTCACGGGCGGCTATAAGCATATCGGGCTCGGTGCCCAATGATTCTGATAAGTCGTCCCAACACAACGGAGATCGACAACGACGACCATACAAGGCCTCGTAAGGTGCCATCTTGATCGAAGCATGCCAACTATTATTATACGTGAACTCGATCAATGGTAGTTGGGCTTCCCAATCGTCTTTCCAATCGAGGACGCATGCCCTCAACATGTCCTCTAATGTCTGAATGGTCCTCTCTGATTGTCCGTCGAACTGAGGATGAAAAGCGGTACTGAGATTAAGCTGAGTTCCCATAGCACGATGAACTGATTTCCAAAAATGCGACACAAACCGTCCGTCACGATCGGAAACGATACTTTTAGGAGTACCGTGCAGTCTGACTATCTCTTTAATGAACAACTGGGCAAGTCTCTCGGGACCCCACGTATCCTTGACCTCAAGGAAATGAGCTGATTTGGTTAAGCGGTCCACGATCACCCAGATCGTGTTCATGCCACGACGACTCGTCGGCAAACTCGTGATGAAATCCATAGAAATGTCTTCCCACTTCCACTCGGGAATAGGAAGAGGTTTCAGCATACCCACGGCCGGCGATGTTCAATCTTAACTTGTTGTGAGTTAAGCATCTCGAAACAAATTCTGCGACTTCTCGCTCATATTACTCCACCGGTAATTTTGTTTCAAGTCCTTGTACATCTTGCTAGACCGGATGCGAGAATAAGGGGTAGCATGAGCTTCTGTCAAAATCGAGTTTTTCAACTCGTCATTCGCGATACGCACAACCGATTCTTAAAACGCCAAAGTCCATCCTCGTGGACCACAAATCCAGGGGCTTTCCCGAGCCACATCCTCTCGGATGCGCAACAATGATGGGTCCGAACCACGATTCTCTCGGATTTCCTCCTCGAGTGACGATGAAATCTCTAACATACAAAGCCGCCCCTGAACTCGTTGAAGCCGGACCTCGATCTCGGGTCTAAGGAATTCTCTTTGAAGCTCCTTCGAGGCTAAACGGCAAGCATCTGCTCTGAACGGACTTACGACTCAAGGCGTCGGCAACAACGTTCGCCTTGCCCGGTGATAGAGGATCTCGATATCATAATCTTTGATTAATTCCAACCACCGTCTCGGCGCATATTTAACTCCTTCGAGTAAATATATATTTTAAGCTCTTATGATCGGTGAATATCTCGATGTAACGCCATAAAGATAATGACGCCAAATTTTCAAAGCGAACACCACATTTTGCTAGCTCCGTGTCGTGGGTCGGATAATTAATCTCGTAAGGTCTCAATTGCCGTGAAGCATAGGCAATAACCTTCCCGTTCGCATGAGTACACATCCGAGACCTGTCCGACGCATCACTATAGACCACAAATCCTTAGTCCCTGCGGCAAGGAAAGTACACGTGCTGACATTAACCGGCTCTTGAGTTCCTCAAAACTCCGTTGACACGCGTCGGACCACGTGTATTTCCTATCCTTCCGCAAAAGGTTCGTTAAGGGTTGAGCGATTCGAGAAAATCCCTCTACAAATCGCCGATAATAACCCGCTAATCCGAGGAAACTTCGGATTTCCTTAACGTTCTTCGGAGGTAGCCAATCTCGAATAGCCTCCGTCTTCTGAGGATCGACACGAACTCCGTCTGATGAAATTACATGTCCGAGAAAAGTCACTTCGGACATCCAGAACTCACATTTAGAAAACTTCCCATAAAGTTGTTCTCGTCTCAACACGTCGAGCACTAGATGAAGGTGAAACTCGTGTTCCTCCCGGTCACGAGAATAAATCAAAATGTCATCGATGAAGACAACAACAAACCGATCCAAAAAGTCGATGAAGACCCGATTCATTAACTCCATGAATACCGCAGGTGCATTAGTCAATCCGAACGGCATAACCACAAACTCATAATGACCATAGCGTGTTCGAAACGCCGTCCTCGCGATATCCGACTCTCGAATCCGCAACTGATGATATCCAGATCTTAAGTCGATCTTGGAAAATACTGAAGCTCCCTGAAGTTGATCTAAGAGATCGTCAATACGGGGTAAGGGATACTTATTCTTGATCGTCACCCTGTTCAACTCCCGATAATCAATACATAAGCGGAATGAACCATCCTTCTTCTTGACAAATAACACTGGCGCTCCCACGGGGACGCACTCGGTCGAATATAACCTTTCTCGAACAACTCCTCAAGTTGGTTCTTTAATTCCTGCATTTCGGTCGGGGCCATCCGGTACGGTGCCTTCGATATCGGGGACGTACCAGGCTCCAACTCAATCGTGAATTCCACATCCCTCTGTAGAGGCAAACCAGGTAACTCGTCTGGAAAAACATCGGCATATTCCCTCACCACCGGAATATCCGTCAATATTACTGATGATTTCTCGGTTTTGGCCATATAGCACCAATAACCGACACATCCCTGATTGAGTAATCTTACTGCTTTCATCAAATTAATGACTTTGCCAGCAGTAGGGATTACCTCCTGAAACACATATTCAACTCCATCGTGCGAAATGATAGTGACCAAACGCTTTCGACACTAATGATGGCATCATGACGATCCATCAATCAATACCCAAGATGATGTCGTCCCTCGGTAAATCTACTACGATTAGGTCCGGCCATACACGACCATGAAACCAATCGGACAATTCAATCTCACGGTTACCGATAATGCGTCTACCATCGGGTAGGCCAATGACATATGGCTCACAACTAGTAGCACTACCGGACGTAGTCTACTCAAACATGACTCGGAAATGAATGAATGAGATGCACCGGTATCAAAAAGGGTACACACGAAGTTGAGATAGAATATCGAGTGTACACGAGATCATTCGGGCCTCGGGATCATCGGTCTTCTTCATCTCATAAATTCGGGGCTTGGCCCCGAACCGGACGCTCCGTCGATAGCTCTTAGCTCCGCCTTTAGCTCTGTCGTTTTGAGCAGCCCGTGAAGTGGCTTTGATTACGCACTGAATGACACAGGGCTTGAGATGACGCCGGAGTGGGTTTAAAGTCCCTACGGCAAAACGGGCCCTATGCCCGGCAATCCCACAATTGTGGCACGTGATGCATCGCCGGACACTTGGTGCTGAAATGACCTGTTCCTCACGGTTGAAACAGTGATGGCGAAGCGGCCGCTCGCGGCCGAGATTCCGCGGGTTTAGACGCTAGGAGGTCGCTCGAGAAAAGTAGAGCCCGCCGCGGTTTCTTGAAAGTGGCACGACTCCGTCGACTGATTACGGTTCTTGGACTTCTTGCTAGACGAAGGTTCTTTGCTTAGCAATTTCCTTAGCCGTAAGCTCGTAAGTAAGAGCCTTCTCAATGAACTCGGCCAACGTGGTGCAATAATGATTAAATGGCGAAGTCTCATACGGGGTTTGACCTCTTCTTGAAATACTTGATCTTGTCCGCTCGAGTGAATGATAGATGAGGCGACGGAAGAAGTTCTGAAATTTTTCGGCGATGGCGAACATCATCATCCGCCGAAAGGTCGGGAGTGAGTAATTCCGACAACTTGGCCTCCCGAGTGGGGCCGGATAGTACCTCTCCATCATGAGAGTCTTGAATTGATCCCAAGTACATGTTCCGTCTGTGGGCTTCAACGATAACCACCATGAATGAGCGCTCTTACCGAGATAGTAAGCCGCAATCGAAACTTTATGCCCTTCGGGGCAATCCACCATAGCAAATAACTTCTCAAAATGCTCAAGCCGGTGAACAATATCCGCGGCTCGGATGAGCCCTCAAAAGTAGGTGGTCATTTGGCGAGAGATATCGCTAATGATATTGCTTACACCTCTCTCTTGCCTGCGAGGTGGCGGCGGAGGAGCCTGGCCGATTTTGATTGACAGAGTTATGCATCGTCTCCATCAACCGAGCCATCTCGGGTCATTTGGGCCATCATGCCCTGCATAAATGCGAGTGGGTCGACCGGACACCCTCTCGACCGAGCCGTGTCCGTGCACGACTCCTGACGATGAATGATCGCGTCGGTGAGTGAGTGGCGGCGTCATTGCTCGATGAGTTAGCATTATTCTGGCATTTGCACGGGTATTCGCACGAGTTCTCGGATTCGCCCGCTCCACGGCCTCGTCCTCCACATCCTCCGCCCTTTCCATGCGAAGTGGAAAGTCATATGATGATTATACATCTCTCATGAGTATCACATTATGATTATATAATTAAATGATGAACATTAGCATACGCTCTCAAATAAAGCGATTACATGAATGATTGATTGACGTGACATGATTATCGATGAAGTTCTTGAAATGATTATCTTGGATGAGTTAACAAGATTAATGATTCGATCTTCACGATCAACAATGAACAATGAAATGAATTGGTGATTAATGAGTTAACTCGACTGGCCCCGGTCAAAATGACAATGATGCTTGAGGATTGTTAATCGATGAATTATGAATGAATGATTAATGCGAAATTATACCATGGCATTAGAAATCTTACGATTCTTGGTACGATTGGCTCGGCATTTGCACGAGTCACACGTGACGCGAAAGTCCAATGATACTAGTCCGATGATGATTTCAAATGAGACATGACTTGGAGGGTAGTATTCAAAACCACGCTCCGATACCAACTCTGTAACACCCCAAACTAGGCGGATATTACGGTCTGTGGACCCCATCGGGACCCACTGGCGAATGAGAATGAATGAATTACACAGGTAAATGTAGTACCGAACCACATTACAACATCAATTACTCCGATGAGGAGTTTTATACAACACCCAGGATAAAATAGAATACATGTGTATTTTATGTGACGATAAAATACACAACACTGAATGAAATGAGCATTCAAACGGAATGTCTGCAGCGGAATGAATAAAGGAAACATAAATGACTGAATGAATGATCAAGGCATGGGGCCCCTACTAGTATCACTGGGACTCCTCGCCGTCACCGTGCTCTCCCCGTGCCTTAGCCTTGCCATGACCTGAAAAACAACATCCCCCAACGGGGTCAGTTATGTAATATCCGCAATTTTCGATTTTTGGTAAATTTCTTTTTCCGGCCGGAGTCCGTTTTGACGGCTCGCTCATGACCGTTTCGTCATTCTGAGAATGATTAATTCTACACTTTTTGTCGTCCGAGTTCGTTTGGGTGTTGTTTTGTTGAGTTCTGTGCTTTTTAGCGACTCTTTCGCACTTGAGTTCGATTCTTGCGAATCTCGTCCGAAGCTGCTGTTTGAATTTCCCGCAAGTCCGTTTAACTTTGTTAGGCGTGTTGTGAACTCCGGTTTGATTATTCGATCACGTATCGTGATTTAGGCGTTTTGGGCCATTTTGTAATTCTTGGACGTTACGGGTATCCATATCTTTATTTGTCCTCTTGACGCTTTTCTTGGTCGCGTATGATTAATTATTGCATTACGTTTTCATCTCGAGTCGTTGAGGTCGTCCGCGAACTTTTCGTCGTGTTCGTTACGTGCGTTGAAAATCGAGGCATCGGGCGTGCGGCCGAGTGGCCAGACCGGTCGGCGGGCAATCAGTCTTTGGGCCGGGCACCGCCGAGGCCAGTGTAATATGTCGAACAAATCAGATCGTGCCGCGGCACACCCATCCGTCCGGCAGCCGCGCAGCAGTGCGAGGCCGCGGCACACTGTCCGGCCGCGGCACACTCGTGTGTCTTCCGCGACCAAACCCAATCAGACTGTGCCGCGACACGCAGCCGTGCCGCGGCACAATGCCAAAACACAGGAGTAAATTTTCGGCTGTGCGGCACACTTCGCCGTGCCGCTGCACACGGGCGCCAATTGTGCGATTCGTCTTTATTAGACGAAATCGGCGGACTCTCCTCATTTCTCACTGCATCGCGAGAGAGAGTGAGAGAAAGGGGAGAAGCTGCTCGATTTCTTAACTTGGGGGCCGATTTTCATCATTTCTCTTGGTAGTGAAGCCCGTGCAATCAATCTAACGCGTGTTCTACGGATCTTAGTACTCGAATCTTCCAAGGTAATATTCTAAAACCCTATTTTCGATTAAATTGGGGGTTTTGGGTTTTTCTTCCGATTCGTTCCGTTTTTGTTGGTGGATTCATGATGTATACAATTAATATTGTTAGTATCTTTAGTTTTCCTACGGATTCATGGATATTTTGTGGATTTTTACGGAATCGAGAGGGTTTGGTTGTGGTCCGCCCTCGTTGTTGTTTTCGGTATGAATATACATGAATCGTAGGCGGGGTTCCGGGTGTATTCCATTTCCATAATCGTTTAGAAGTGGTTGTGATTGTGCTATTCGAATCGTTAGGTTCATTTTCGTCGGTTCCTCACGGTCGTGCTTGATTCTTCCGTTCCGTTCATTGTCGTCTTCCTTTTCGTTAGCATCGGGCGTTAGAAGCTTCGGTTGAGCCGTATCCGTTCGTGGTTCGGTGCTCGTGGTATCGAGGCAAGTACCTTGCCCATACTTTTCTCGTTTATGTATATGATGATCGGAGGTCGTCTTGAAGTGTTTGTTTGGTTATTTGAAATGAAGTTTCATATCGATTTCGGTTTGGCCTCGTTTAAGGCTTTCTTTCAAAACGCGTGTGTTTTGTGAACGGTGTTTTGAGAATTGATTATGATTTGATTATTTTGAACGTTGAAGGATTTTATGAGGATACTCCTCTTGTTTAAAGTTATGGAATCGTGTATTCCGTATTTAAGCTTGTTATTGTATTTTTGAAGAGTTTGGTAATGGTGTCGAGTTAATGGCCATCTCTAGTGAGTATTCTTAATGAACTTACATTCTTAGCATGTTAGTATTGCATGAGTAACGTGTGTGTATGTATGCTCACTATGGGTTAGACCCGACGGGGTCTCGGTAGGGGTCCACGGAGGTGTGGATCGACGAGCTTTGCTTTTAACCACTACGGGTTAGATCCGACGGGGTCTCGGTAGGGGTCCACGGAGGTGTGGATCGACGGTTAATTGTGGTGAATTTTGCAAATGTGATTCGATATTGGCATTTCCGGAAATGAGTGCTTTTGAACGGTTTTCATGATTGCATGCATTGACTAAGTGTGTAAGAGGTAAGTTGTTCGTTTGGCCTACTTGGCTAGGATGGCTCTAGAGTATTTTGTTGTTTGTTTTAAATCCTTTATTTGTGGATTTTGATGTTGGGAGACGAACCTTGTGGTCGTTGTTGTGTTCTGTGAGTTGATGAAATTGGGGCTAAAATCCCAACGTTTTTGTAAAGGTCATTTGACGGATTTGGGACTAAAATCCCAACGGTTTGGTAAAGGTTATTTTACGGAAAGTAAACCTTTGGGGCGGTGACCCCTTTTGTCTTTGGATTTTGAAAAGTAGGATTTGATAATCCTAAATTGTTTTCTATTAAAACTCTCGATGGCATTCTAAACCGTTTTATAAATTATTCCCATTGATTTATGATATTTCGTTTTGAAATGTTTCCTCAAACCCTGGCCTCGGGAAGTACTTTTCCTTTCGTTTGGATCTTTGAGGATCCTCGGTTATTGTTATTCGTGGAATGTGAATTGTATGGCTCGTATTTGCACTTTGTATTTGCACTAGCAAAGCGGTGGAGTTTGCTAACCCCAGAGTATTCGGGGTGGATGTCTGTTTTGCATTCGGGTTTTGGAGCATAACACAGTCGGCACGAAGGATGATGAAAGATGATCGATACTAATCACATGAGGAACCGTATATCGTGTGTTGGTTCGGTTGTACTTTATTTTCATTCTTTGTATTGTTCCGTTATGCGGGTGTAGTTGTATTTTGGTCCCTGCGTGGGCATGAGTTGTATTTGAGTTGTATGTATTTGTGGAAAGACCAAATCGGTCTAGTGAGTCGATGTAGCCTTGAAGGCATTGTCGAGATGTTAAATGTTGATTACCGGCTGGTAGATCCTCGAGGAGAGGGTCTACGGCGTGTAATATCCACGAGTGGATTGGGGTGTTACATAAATGGTATCGAGCTTAGGTTGAGGAAACCTAGGTCATCGGGTCAAGTCGTGTTGTTTGAGTCTTGTTTCGTCGGATTTTATCCGATTGAGTCGTGTCGCGACGCGTCGTTTGAGTTTGTTGGTCGTGATTAGTATCGTGGGGCGATCATCATCTTCGTGCGACCGTGGAAGTAAGTCTCCCTTCTTTGTGTTGTGCCTCGTGTGACACGAGCTATATTTATGATTATTTGTTAAGTGGTGGAATCCTTATGTGAATTTTGATTTCACGATATGTATTTAGTCGACTTTCGTATTTGATTTATACGAGGAGTGTCGTCGCTTGTGATGTCTTTTTATTGTTGTTTTTCTCCGTTGTTGATGATTTTGAATCGATTTGCACATTTTACAAGTTCTATTGTGGAAGCTTTGTGCTTATACGCGTTCGACTTGTTCACTAGCCGGTCTTGAGAGTATTTTATCGGAGGTTTTGTTACGAATATGGTATTTTATCGTTTATTTCCGTTTAAAGACATATATTGTCTTCATTTTAAACGTTTTGGTGCGTGTGCTAGGAGTTGTTTTAGTGAACATCGATATGTGTGAGTTTTGGGCATTCGCCTATCAATTTTTGAAAACCTTGAGTATCTTAGAAAAACAAATTTCGAGACATACTTTTCAAATGAGTTATTTTCTTGTGGTACATCCTAGATGCATGATATATTTCAAAATTTTTCTACCTCGAGGACCAAAATGTTTCGCGATATTTTCAACACTTTTATTTAGACCCGAGGGTCGAATATTACGAAAGTTTTCACTAAGAGAAAGTGTCCTCATTTTTATCAAACGCGAAATGGTTTTCCCAAAGTCTCGATAACGACGTTCCACGTTTGTACTATTTGAAAGGTGATACTCAAGATCAACCAAGATTCTTCAAATTATTTTCAAAATGAGGTTTTCATTTTTTAAAAACTGTCCATTCCGTTTGAGGGTTTGGGTATGTATGTGTGACGTTCGCGTTGTCATTTTGATACTTTCTCCAGTATGATCGAATTGGCGGTGTGAGCATTGAGTCGCTTTCCACACATTGGTTGTGCTAGCCCTGTGAGAGGCGGAATGTTGGTATTGAATGTTGTCGCCTCGTGGCGATTTCGCGTTGTCGAGGATGTGCGAGCTGTTAGAGCTTGGTATGGTATGACCGTGTGCATCGGTGATCGTTCCGTTATGTGTCGGTTGTTTAATGTCTTGTTACCTTGCCCCCGTTTTTGTGAATTTCGTGGACGAGGTCGGAGGTAATGCCCGTATTATTTTGACTCCTGTATTTTCTCTTTCTCCAGTCTATCGATTCGCTCATGTTCGTTGGCACTTTGTGAACTTGTTTTGTATTTCGGTTTCATCGTTCGAGCAAGCTGTGATCTTGTTGTGGGCCGATCGGGTTAACGATGTGACTTTTTTCGAGTTCGGTTCGATTCTTGTGAACCTTGTTCGGGAGTGGCGTCATCTGGTTCTATTAGTTCTTTTATTCGAAGTGGATCGGATTTAGAACTCTTGTGTTTTCGACTTTGTCGACTCATCATGTTCATTGACCATTTCGAGTTTGTCCCGCCTTGCCTTTGTTGATCGAACGAGGGTGGTATTATTTCGAATTTCTCGTTCGTCGTTGTGACCTTTCAATCGTTACTCCCTTTCTCGTGGATGCAGTGCGAGTGTGCATCTTGTTGTTTTCATCGGATCATGTTTTGTCTCGAGTCGAGGTGTGAACCTCGGAGTTGCCGGTTGAACCTTATTGTTCTTCGTGATCCGAACATGATCGTTCGATTTTTTTTGTTGTCTCGATCTTTGTGGTTTGATCGTTTGATTGTTCGGTTTTTGTCAATCTCGTTTCGTGATTGTTGAACATTCAGACTCCTTCGAAATTTCCTTAAGTTCGGGAAATTAGTCTCGTTTTCGATCTTCCAACCTTTGGGCGGTGGAATTTCGTATTTGTTCAGCGTGTGGCTCATGTTTTGATCAATGTATCGTTAGGTTAGTCAATCGTATCGATTTTCGTTCGTTGTATTTTGTGATTGTCGGATAATTGACTTGGCTATATTATCCGTTTGATGACGCTTGTCGTTTGTTGGTTTTATTATATCCCTAACGGCGAAGTCGTGTTGGTCGCCGTGGAGCGTGTTTACACGCCGTATATTCTTTCGCGTTGTTTGTAACATTTCGCCGTTGGGCGTTAGTTGCGCATTCTTGTGTATCTCGTTGAGTTTCTCCTGGCGGAATATTTCTTCTCCCTACTTGTTTTAAGTTTCGGGACGAAACTTCTTTTAAGGAGGGTAGAATGTAATATCCGCAATTTTCGATTTTTGGTAAATTTCTTTTTCCTAGAGTCCGTTTGACGGCTCGCTCATGACCGCTTCGTCATTCGAGAATGATTAATTCTACACTTTTTGTCGTCCGAGTTCGTTTGGGTGTTGTTTTGTTGAGTTCGTGCTTTTAGCGACTCTTTCGCACTTGAGTTCGATTCTTGCGAATCTCGTCCAAATAAGCTTTGAATTTCCCGCAAGTCCGTTTAACTTTGTTAGACGTGTTGTGAACTCGGTTTGATTATTCGATCACGTATCGTGATTTCCGGGCGTTTTGGGCCATTTTGTAATTCTTGGAAGTTACGGGTATCCATATACGTATTTGTCATCTTGACCCTTTTCTTGGTCGCGTATGATTAATTATTGCATTACGTTTTCATCTCGAGTCGTTGATGTCGTCCGCGAACTTTTCGTCGTGTTCGTTACGTGCGTTTTGAAAATCGAGGCATCGGGCGTGGCGGGTGAGCGGTGGCCGGACGGTGCGGCAATCGCGGAAGTCCGGGCAGCCGAGCAGGCCCAGTGTAATATGTCGAACAAATCAGTCTGTGTGCCGCGGCACACCCATCCGGTGCCGCGGCACGGTGAAGCAGTGCCGCGGCACACTCGTGTGTCTTCCGCGACCAAACCCAATCACCGTGCCGCAGACACGCAGCCGTGCCGCGGCACAATGCCAAAACACAGGAGTAAATTTTCGGCTGTGCCGCGGCACACTTCGGCTGTGCCGCGGCACACAAAGCGGTCATTTGTGCGGTTCGTCTTTATTAGACGAAATCGGTAGGACTCTCCTCATTTCTCACCTGCATCGCGAGAGAGAGTGAGAGAAAGGGGGAGAACTGCTCAGATTTCTTAACTTGGGGGGCCGATTTTCATCATTTCTCTTCGGTAGTGAAGCCCGTGCAATCAATCTAACGCGTGTTCTACGGATCTTAGTACTCGAATCTTCCAAGGTAATATTCTAAAACCCTATTTTCGATTAAATTGGGGGTTTTGGGTTTTTCTTAGATTCGTTCCGTTTTTGTTGGTGGATTCATGATGTATACAATTAATATTGTTAGTATCTTTAGTTTTCCTACGGATTCATGGATATTTTGTGGATTTTTACGGAATCGAGAGGGTTTGGTTGTGGTCCGCCCTCGTTGTTGTTTTCGGTATGAATATACATGAATCGTAGGTGGGGTTCCGGGTGTATTCCATTTCCATAATCGTTTAGAAGTGGTTATGATTGTGCTATTCGAATCGTTAGGTTCATTTTCGTCGGTTCCTCACGGTCGTGCTTGATTCTTCCGTTCCGTTCATTGTCGTCTTCCTTTTCGTTAGCATCGGGCGTTAGAAGCTTCGGTTGAGCCGTATCCGTTCGTGGTTCAGTGCTCGTGGTATCGAGGCAAGTACCTTGCCCATACTTTTCTCGTTTTATGTATATGATGATCGGTGGTCGTCTTGATGTGTTTGTTTGGTTATTTGAAATGAAGTTTCAAAAGGATTTCGGTTTGGCCTCGTTAAAGGCTTTCTTTCAAAACGCGTGTGTTTTGTGATCGGTGTTTTGAGAATTGATTATGATTTGATTATTTTGAACGTTGAAGGATTTTATGAGGATACTCCTCTTGTTTAAAGTTATGGAATCGTGTATTCCGTATTTAAGCTTGTTATTGTATTTTTGAAGAGTTTGGTAATGGTGTCGAGTTAATGGCCATCTCTAGTGAGTATTCTTAATGAACTTACATTCTTAGCATGTTAGTATTGCATGAGTAACGTGTGTGTGTGTATGCTCACTATGGGTTAGACTGACGGGTCTCGGTAGGGGTCCACGGAGGTGTGGATCGACGAGCTTTGCTTTTAACCACTACGGGTTAGATCCGACGGTCTCGGTAGGGGTCCACGGAGGTGTGGATCGACGGTTAATTGTGGTGAATTTTGCAAATGTGATTCGATATTGGCATTTAGGAAATGAGTGCTTTTGAGCGGTTTTCATGATTGCATGCATTGACTAAGTGTGTAAGAGGTAAGTTGTTCGTTTGGCCTACTTGGCTAGGATGGCTCTAGAGTATTTTGTTGTTTGTTTTAAATCCTTTATTTGTGGATTTTGATGTTGGGAGACGAACCTTGTGGTCGTTCTTGTGTCTTGTGAGTTGATGAAATTGGGGCTAAAATCCCAACGTTTTTGTAAAGGTCATTTGACGGATTTGGGACTAAAATCCCAACGGTTTGGTAAAGGTTATTTTACGGAAAGTAAACCTTTGGGGCGGTGACCCCTTTTGTCTTTGGATTTTGAAAAGTAGGATTTGATAATCCTAAATTGTTTTCTATTAAAACTCTCGATGGCATTCTAAACCGTTTTATAAATTATTCCCATTGATTTATGATATTTCGTTTTGAAATGTTTCCTCAAACCCTTGCCTCGGGAAGTACTTTTCGTTTCGTTTGGATCTTTGAGGATCCTCGGTTATTGTTATTCGTGGAATGTGAATTGTATGGCTCGTATTTGCACTTTGTATTTGCACTAGCAAAACAGTGGAGTTTTGCTAACCCCCGAGTATTCGGGGGGTGGATGTCTGTTTTTGCATTCAGGTTTTGGAGCATAACACAGAGTCGGCACGAAGGATGATGAAAGATGATCGATACTAATCACATGAGGAACCGTATATCGTGTGTTGGTTCAGTTGTACTTTATTTTCCGCTGCTGTATTGTTCCCGTTGTACGGGTGTAGTTGTATTTTGGTCCCCTGCGTGGGCATGAGTTGTATTTGAGTTGTATGTATTTGTGGAAAGACCAAATCGGTCTAGTGAGTCAGTGTAGCCTTGAAGGCATTGTCGAGATGTTAAATGTTGATTACCAGCCTGGTAGATCCTCGAGGAGAGGGTCTACGGCGTGTAATATCCCTGAGTGGATTGGGGGTGTTACAAGTTACACAGAACAACAATCCTCAAGGGTTGAAAATACACAATTATGATATATCTGAAATTATGAATATCCTGTCGAAACATACGCAATCAAACATGCTATATGAATCGACTAATCAGTACGGCTCAAAGGAATGGCGCCACACTACGTCCGGGATGGAAATGTGTCCGTGCACAAGCCACCAACGATCAAACACGCGTGGTCTTGTACCTAATCAGTCTCACGAGCAATCGACTCGTGTGCACAGTCCAATGTGAGGCCACCAACCAACACACGACTATAATGTGCCCGACATGAAAATCCTACACATACCAACCGGCACGCCAGTATGACCCGGAATGCCACAATATGACAAAAGTGACAATGAAAATGAATAATGACTCACCAAGATTGAATGATAGTGAAATGAATGATAGCTCAATGAAATGATCGGAACCGCTGTTCCTTATGGTGAGGTGATTAATTGACAATGACAAGTTTTTGATACGGTTAATACAATGATGAATGAGTTATGATTATGAATGAACAACAACAAAAGGAATGAATATCCTTTTAACCGAGTAAGAATTAACTTACTCAATACCGATGATGAATGTCCGTCCACGAACAACGGCCTCAATGAAATATCGGTCGCTCGAACAACCTTAAATAACACAATTACCAATAATCCGATCATTACGCAAATCAAAAACGATCATAATCGACTCAAACGTCGACACAACGATATCCGAGCTCGAATAAATCGAAACCAACTCCAAGATGAGTATTTCAAACCATCAAAATACTTTCAATGATAACAATAATCCATTAGGAATCCATAATTCATGATTACAACAACATCAATCGGAAAATCCCCAATTAACGAAGTCAACCCCAAGGGTTCTTGAAATAATTCGAAAATAACCATTAAATCCGTAAGAATATACTTATCCAAGGTAGATAATCCATATCTAACATATTCCAATGATAATCGAAGCTTACGAAGAATTCGGAAGGAAAACCCAAAAATCAAATTCTAGATCCAAGAGATTAATACCTTTGATCCGATGTGATGAAGATGATGAAATGATGATTAATCCGAAAGATGAGCTTGAAGATGATGATTGATGATTACACCTCGAAGAATCCTCCGAATCGCTCGAAATCGCCGTAAATACCGAAGGAATGAAATGAGATGAAAAATGACGAACTCGACTAAACTGTCCAATTTATACTCGGTCCAGGTTAGCGTGCGCTAGCCTTGTGCATAGCGTGCGCTAACGAGTAATTTGGGTAGTCCGGTACCCACTGTCCGAACACGGTAGCGCGCTACGTACCTCTTTGTAGCGTGCGCTACGGCCATACTACTAGCGTGCGCTAATATCCATTGTTAGCGTGCGCTAGCGAAATATTTGACGCCCGATCGGAGTCCAGAAAACCATCGCCCTCGATCTAACCTCGATAGCGTGCGCTACAACCATTATTTAGCGTGCGCTAATATATCGATTGCGACGCTAACAACAATGCATAGCGTGCGCTATGAATAAACCGGTGCGATCCAAGAGCCACCGGACTCAACCTCGATCCGCCCTAGCGCGCTACTCCACACATATAGCGTGCGCTACTACAACCCGTTAGCGCCGCTACTTACCACTTCGTAGCGTGCGCTAATTATCTCACTGCACCCAAGACCTTCCGGATCGCAGCCTAAGGTAGCCTTAGCGTGCGCTAAAGCTGAGCGGTAGCGTGCGCTACCTATACCCAATTAGCGTACGCTAAAAGGAGTATGTAGCGTGCGCTACTCCTCAAGCACAGCTTGCAACGAAAATGAAAATGATGATAAACACGGCACGAAACTCCAATCAGATTAGTGATGAATGACGATTGATACACGATACAATTACTCTGGATGATGAATACCATGACTGAATATGAGTGACAAATGATCAATGATGAATGAGATTACTGAGTATCAATTACTGAATGATAATTACTGAGTGATAAATACTGAATGATAATTACTGGGTATTACACCGTCGCTCCTTGAGGATGGCCATAGCCTCCTCAATCTGTTCCGCGGTTTGAAACTGATCGAGTGAGAGGCTGGGACCGTCCCTCGGGGGCGGGAGTGAGAGCCTAGTGTCGCCGTGGTCGCCTTCCACCGTAGGTTGGGATTCGGTCTGGGCCGGAATGAGATGTCCGGCAGATCGCAGGGTGGCTCTTTTTGAGGTCGTGGCAGATGTCATGTTTCTGAAGGTTTTTCTTTGAAGAACAGTGAGTGTTTCTTCAAGTATATGCCCCGGAGAACAGTGAGTGTTCTTCGAGACGGTCGGAATAAAAATGAAGGTTTAGATTCCCTTCTTCTAGCGCCAATTGTTGTTACCCAAAATATTATCCAGAGATGATATTGCTGGAATGATCGAGTAACAAACAAATGCGAGAACACTTCCGTGGGAAAATAAATAACACAAGATTTGCCGGGGTTGTTAGTCCCGGGCTTGAATGCTCTTGCGAGATGTTATTAATATGAATACTAGAGAGTACAAATATTAATGTTAGAATACTATTACAATGCGTGTAAAGATTCTATTTATCTTAGCTATTGAGCGTGAAGATTGCCGGAAGAACCAGATATGAAGCTCAGTGAGTTCTTGCTTTTTGGTGTACTGTATTGGTTTCACTGTGAGAGTGTATTTGTCTAGTAAAATCCACCGTCTGTCTGTGTGGATGATTTTTCTCGTCTAGTAAGTCTGCTCTCCCCAGGCCACTGCTGGAGGCCTTCTATTTATAGGAGAAGAGGTTGTTAGGTCCTCCCCGACGATCACGGGCGACCGCCGTTTTCTATATTAGAATAAGGTGAGTGATCGTCCCATCACGTGGGACTGTTCCCTTAAAGTCCGAGGCTGCAGCTGGCAGCCAGATGAGCGAGCCAATGTGAGATCCGCACGCGTCCTGAGTTGCTCGCTAGGGAGGACCCACATTGTTTCTTTCGGCGGGCCTGTCGGTAGGTGAGAATGTGGAGACAGGCTGGGGTCAAAAGGCCTTATCTTGTGGCGCCTTTTGCGGATCTGCACGTGGGTCTTTGTCCGAGATTCAGTCTTCGAATACTCTGACGGGTGTCGGATTCATATGTCGCACAGGACGATCGTCTACATTCGGACATTATAGGTGATCGCCATATGCCAATGGACGATCGCCTTGGACGCCGATTGCTAGGCTCTTGCCCAGCACCTGTCTTCTTTGGCTGGCTCTTGGCCATTATGCCGATCGCCATCGAGGCGTATAAATCGCCGCACAACACATAATAACAAGTACAATGCCCTCACTCAACATCCTCTGAGTGACATTCGAGGGCATACTCCTAACAATCTCCCACTTACACTCAATGCCACACACTATGGTATCTAATACCCATGTTCTCCATATTACGCTCCATGCTAATCTGAGAATGTGGCTTGTTCAGTGGATCAGCGACGTAATCGGCTGACTCTACTCTGTGCAGCACAATGTATCTCTTTGCGAACAAATTCTCTTACGAGATGATACTCTCTCTCAATATGATTGGTACTATTATGAAACCTCGGCTCCTAGACCTGTGCTACCGCTCTATTGTTATCGTATAAAAACGAAAACAAGCAGCGTAGCACAAGGTGTCCTGTGAAGTTTACCCATTAACTTCTTAGCTCTTCGTTTGGAGGCCTCCGAGGCTGCTTTATACTCAGCCTAACAGGTGGAATTAGCAGTCGCGCTATACTTGGCACCATGCCAAGATACTGCTATTCCAATAAGAGTAAATATGTAGCCAGAAGTAGACATCAAATCGTCTTTCTATCCTTGGAAGTCCAATTCAGTGAATCCCACCACATTCAGTTCTCCACCACCATATATAAGAACCAGATCTCTAGTCCTTCTAAAGTACTTGAGAACATTCTTTACGGCGGTCTAATGTTCCCGTACTGGGTTAGCCCGAAACCTACTTACCACGCTCCCATCATGCGTAATGTCAGGTCTCGTACACAATAAAGCATATGTAAGGCTACCCACTGCCGAAGCATATGGTATTTAACTCATTTCCTTTCATTGTTCCTCAATATGAGGACACATCTTCAAGGTGAGTTTTATTCCATGTCGCATCGGAAGAAACCCTCTTTAAGATCTTATCTTTATAGAGGGCTTGGGAAAAAACCTATTGGTCTCTTCGCTCTATCCTGGTAGAGCCGAATACCAAGAAAATAGGTCTTTTCTCCCAAGTCTTTCATGGAGAAATTATTCAAAAAGCCAAGCTTTTTACAGAACTGAGCTTTCCCACATCATTTCCTATTAGTAGAATGTCATCTACATATAGTACTAAGAATGCGATCTTGATCCCACTAACCCTCTTGTATACACAAGGTTCCTCTTCATTTTGCATGAAGTCAAACTCTTTGACTGCCTCGTCAAAACGAAGGTCCCAACTACATGAAGACTGCTACAGTCTATTTCATGGAGTCTACATCCACCATTGCTAGGTCATTGGTCGCGGGTCGGTCTCTTGTTTATCACCTAGAACCTCGTAGAAACTCAGTTCCTCTAATTGCATAAAACTATACCTCTCAGGTAATTGAGACATGCTACTAGACCCACGAGGTCGTTGTACTTGTGTTTTAGAAGGTTCGGTTCCAATTTCTTGCACAGGTGTCTCCTGAGGAGTTTTATTGTATTTTCCAAAGAAATATTTCTACCTGCTCTGCCTTCCTGAATGAACTCTTCTTCCAAGAAGTGTGCATGCAACCCATCCTCTCATATGGGAATCCAATGAAACGTCTCCCCACGGACCTCTCTTCCATTTTGTCCACCTTAGTCTTCTTGACATAGGCAGAACATCCCCAAATCCTAATGTGATTCAGACCTGGTTTCCTGCCCTCCCACATTTCATGTGGAGTTTTAGGAACGGATTTGGAAGGACATCTATTCAAGATATATGCAGCAGTCAGGAGTATATACCCCACAGGTAAATCGGTAAGTCAGTATAGCCTAGCATGGAACGGACCATGTCCAACAAGGTCGGGTTCCTTCTTTCTGACACACCATTTAACTGAGGAGTGCCTGGAGGTGTTAGTTGTGATACTATTCCATATTCCTTCAGGAACTTGTCAAACTCCATACTCATATCCTCGCCACCTCGGTCCAACTGAAGTGCTTTGATATGATTTTCAGTTTGTTCTTGACTAGGGCCTTGAATTCCTGGAATTTCACAAAGGCCTCGGATTTATGTTTCATTAAGTATACATAACCATACCTAGTATGATCATCTGTAAACGTAATGAAGTACTGATATCCGTCACGTGCTGCTTCCAAAGCACCACATACGTCGGTATGGATTAATCCCAGTTTATCAGTGGCTCTTTCAAAAGTCCCTGTGAAGGGGAACTTAGTCATTTTGCCTTTAAGGCAAGATTCACAAGTAGGAAAGGGATCCGATCCCAATGGACCTATAAGTCCATCTTTTTCCATTTTGTAAACCTTGGTCTGACCAACATGACTAAGTCTAAGAGGCCATTTCAAAACTTGATTGGTTTCATCTCTACCATGTTTCCTAGTCATAGTATTCACAACGACTTTTTTACTGAGGTTTAGATGATACAGTCCATTTAATAATGTAGCAGTACCCACTAGTTTATTTCTGAAATAAATTTTGCAGGAACCATCACCAATGAAAAATGAAAAGTCTTTTTGGTCCATGACCGGAATAGATACAATATTTTTATGCCCCTTGGGCAAAACAAGTACATCTTCTAAAGTGAGAACAAAACCGGATTCTAAACCCAAAAGAAGTGATCCTATGTCGGTTGCCTCGACACTATGCCTGCTTCCGACAGTGATCATAACTTCTTCAGCTCCAAGCTTCCTACTTTGTTCCAGATCCTGATTCACAGTACAAATATGAGAACTAGCACCAGAATTCAGTATCCAGTAAGTAGAAAATACAGTAGCAGAACAATTTGTTTCCAAAACTAAAAGTTCTATACCTGAAGTGCCATGAAAAATTGGACAGTCTCTAGACCAGTGGCCCAGCTCACCGCACTTGAGACAAGCGTCCTTCTTCTTGCTCTTCGGAACCATCGGGGCCTTTCCCTTTCCCTTGAACTCCTTGACTTGTGGTCCCGTCTGCTTCTTGGTCTTTTTCTTCTTGTTCTTAGACCTCCGAGGTCCAGAAGAAATCACAAGGGCAGACTCCTTCATCCGTGGAGTCTTCATCTGAGACTGAGCGGTCACCAATTTGTTCATTAGCCCATCTAAGTTACACGCAATCTCATTGCAGTTGAAGTTCATAACAAACTGAGAGAAGGAATCAGGGAGAGACTGTAGGATAAGGTCGGTTTGAAGAGAAGTATCCATTTTAAAATCAAGAGCCTCCAATATCTCGATCATGGATATCATTTTGAGGAGGTGTTCCCCAACCTTCTCACCTTCCTTCATCCTTGCACCGAACAGTTGCTTGGATATCTCATATCTAGCAGTTCTGCTGTGCTCACAACAAAGTTCGGTTAAGTGAGATAGAATCTGCCTAGCATAAGTCATTTTCTCATGAGCTCTCTGAAGCTCATTTGACATAGAATCCATCATGTATGCACGGACTCTTACGTCATCCTTAACCCACTTTTTGTGATTTTCAATCTCTTCTTGATTGGCTCTAATCCGCACTGGAGGCGCCGGAATGTCCGTCTCCAAGACGTATCCCAGTGCCTCTATACTAAGGACTATCATCAGATTGCAGAGCCAATCCACATAGTTAGGTCCATTCAAGGTGTTCTTTTCGAGTAGAATTGCGAGTGGGTTCATTTTCATATTAAGAGTTATGTCTGCATTAAGTACGACAAATTAATTAGTGACTTGTTCAATTATGATCTGAGTATAGAATTAAGGTCTTTTCTATTCTTGTTACCCAGCTCCCACTATTTTTATCATAATAACATACTCCCATGTGAAATCCGGAAGTACCATTCGCTCTACTTCATAGTGGCGATCGAGTTCTTTATAAATCTTAATAGAGGGCAACCGAACAGGTTTCTAGTCTATTAATTTTCATAAAGTGACGCCCAACACCAACCCATCTAATGGATGATACAATCTTCTTTTTTCTCTTGTTCACTCCCCTCAACCTATACGATTTCAAAGGTTCGTGAAAAAGTTAAGTTTATACCATCGACGCAAATCAGTTTCACAATTGAATCTTATCCGACAACCTATCAGGTTTCTAGGGATAAAATTTACTCCAACCGAAGGCATCTAATGCGCTCCCGGTAATTTATCCATCCTCCCCGAACGACTACCCCGATAACTCGAAAGCATAGCACATCCGGTTTGGATTTCAATTTCTCGAAAGCTCGAAGGATGGTAGGAAAACCTTGAAACCTTATAAACTTAATAATTTGTCGTGGGAGAATTATCATGATTAATGTTACACTTTGCACAATAATTCATTTAAGCGCGTTTGTGGCATTCATACAATATGAAACAACCATTCACAACCTAGTTGCTACCAACATGTGGTTCATGGACCGTTCCTATAAAATAAAAACTCCGTAATCTAATTACAAGTCTCCGTCTTGAATCTTCGTCTTCCCGAAACGAATCTTCCTCCGGTCTTCGTCATTACATATAAATTTTACATTGAAAATTGCATCCTAGATACAAATATTTTTAGTAAAATAAATAGGCTCAAAACGGCCTTTACAACCCAATCGAATAAACCGAACGATTCAAAACTAAGTCCACGAACCACATCCCCATTCAAAAGCATTCATCAATTAAATATTATATAAATAGAAAGCGTAAAGATACATTGATCCAATCAATAATACAAACCGATCCAATCGATTCACACAACCAGTAATATGAAAAACGTTCAAATAATTCGGTCACCCATAAATATTCAAATTAATCAAATTTCCCTTGTAAAATGAAATATCATAAATCATTTTAATCATATTAAATCCAATTTAACATGTGGTAGATTAATTTTCTGGAATATACGAAAAAATCGAGTCGGGGCGAAAACTGACCTGCCTGGCCAAGTCACCCTCGGCAGCCTGCCGGCAGACATGCCTTGTCCCGAAAGGCATGGTCGAGTCACGCTCGGCAGCCTGCCGGCCAGGCAGGCCCGTGTCGCCAGACACGCTCGGGTCGTCCTGCCTGGCACGGCCCGTGTCGCCTGACACGGCCGGGTCGTCTCGATAGTGGCCTGCAGACTACCAGACACGGCCCGTGTCGCCCAGGACACGGCCGAGTCACCCTGGCGGCTTCCTGCCCTTGTCCGAAAAAGTCGTCCGACGACGATTCAGAGCTAGATTTTCGACCGGATATCCAATATCAATATTTTTCGACTTTCATATCTTCAATATAAATCATATTTCCCAGAAATTTAAGATTTATATTTAGACATAAACTTACGACAAATATAACTATAACGAACGTAAAACATATACCATGATTATGACTAAAATGATTCCAAATCATTCACCATCTAATGGAGCATTCCAAATGGCAATATCTTAAAGACGATCGCAAGACCTACGCTCCGATACCACTATTGGGATTCGATTCCTAAAACGAAGGCCCAGCGGAAGCGGTAAAATAAAAATTAATTTGATCTGAATCCCTACGAGGATCGATCGAGCTACGTATATATGAATATAATACGAAACACAAGAGATATGAGAAAACAGACCCTTGTAGTCCATTGATTAAATGGTATCCTTATCTTGAGCTATTCCCGAAGCTTTGCTTGATCTATACGGATCCAATCCGCTCCAAGCTCTTGGATGATCCAACACCGAAAATACCGCGTCTATACTTGCCACGCACCGGAGAAACGACCGGAACGACTAAACCTCGTTATGCTCCAAGGATACGGCTAGAACAAGATTATAGGAGCTTGAATATAAAGATTATTACACTTTAAGTGTTTAATCTATTTTTTCTCTATATTTCTCTCAATCTTTCTCTAAGAAAATTAAAAAAAGAATGAACAAGATTAAGTTGAAGATCATGGAAAATGAACTCTAGGTTCTATCTTTCTCTCTTTTTCAACCGTAGGAATGCACAAGGGGGTGTATGAGAAGATCTTCACAATATATTATTCATCTTGCAATATAAAATTCCCCACCAAATACAGATCATGTTACTTGTCCCCTTGACAAAATGATATTGAAAACATCATGATGTAGACAAGAAGACTCACATGGAGGTGAGTTGGGGGGCGGCCATCTAGAAGGGAATTGAAGAGTTCGGTTCGTTTCGGACTCCCGTGAGTCCAAACAGATAAACTCTGATTCTGTTCCGATGTATTTTTATCTATTAATTAATCCAATTAATTAATCATATCAAATACATAATAACATAATTAATTTCTCCAAGAAATAATTATATCCATGAATTAAATTAATCACCCAGTGATATATTTAATTCATTAGGCCGTAAATCAATTTATCCAATAAATCGACTTAGACATATAATGTCCCAAATTTAGATATCCAATATCTAATATTCATAATGAGAGAACAAGCTCGATTCATTCCGTCGTCATTCCTATTGCGCGACTCGGTAGGTCCGTCTCAGTCAGCAATGGGAGGAACCAAAGAGTAGTAACACTGCTTAGCCAGCCTGGCGGCCTACACTGCACCCCAACTGAGAACGAATGATTAGCGGTAGAGCTATCGAGGGGAGGAGATCGACATGTGTGGAACGGAGGATATGCATGGGAGGAAGGAGGCCGATAGTTTTGTCGCGAAGGGCAGGTGTGGAAATAGTTAGGGTCTGAATGGTTGGAAATCCAGCCACAAAATCGTTAGGAGGATTTTGTCACCGTTAAGAGGATAATTTTTTTTACAAACACTCCTTTCCTCTGACCGATTATCCTCTGAATGCAACCATTCATAACTAAACAAACAACCCCTTATACTTGCACGGTATGAGTGGACAACTAGTTAGTTAGGATATGGTGATCGAACCCACAATCTTAACAGAGCCGCATTATTTGATCGGTTCCGATGAATTCGTTATTGAAAACAAAATTAACCTGCATCAATCGAATTAAACCGATTCCGGACCACTGAATCAAATTTTAACAAATGCAGTCGACCTCAGTCGGGTATGACCGAATTTCGCACACACATCTAGGGCTGTAAATGGACCGAACTATACCGAACTATGGTACGTTTGAGTATACATTTGAAAATGTCGAACCTTAGGTTCGAACACGTTTGAAAGTGTCAAACCTTAGAATTTAACGTTTGGGTATACGTTTGAACACCTCGAACCGAGCCGAACTTTTGTGAGTCGAGTCGAACCGTTTGACTAAACGTTTCAAATTTTTTACGAGTGACTGAATTAAATGATGAGAGTTGCTGAGAAATGAAAAAATGAGATAAATGATGACAAATTTGCATATTTATAAGATTTTCAACATAGGTTTACATCATATCTAAGATATGAAGCAAAAATATTGCATGAAGCATCCACAAATTGGACTAGGACTGTGATTTTGCTTAAATGGACTGATAGAATTAGTTGGGCTGAGGGAGAGTTATTTTTAAAGGGCCTCTGCTACAGTATTCGAGCCGAGCCGAACCGTTTGGTCCGATTTACGAACCCCAAATATTAGGGTTTTGCTCTAAGTTTATGAGGCCGGATCGAGCCACGGCTCGAGCTTTTTGAGCCTAATATCTCGAACCGGATCAGGTTCGTTTACAGCCCTACCCACACCCTTACCCTACTAGCGTAATTAGGGGTGGCAAAATATACCGAAATGCCGAAATACCGAATTTATCGTATCGAAAAATTACCGAAATTGCTGAAAATTTCGGTACACCGAATTTTCAGATGATGGTGCCGCATCGAAAATATCGACGATAGCAGTATGAAATTTTTTTATTTTCGGTATTTCGGTATATACCGAGAAACCAAAAAAAATTCGGTATTTCAATATATATATATCGGTATATCGATATTTTCGGTATCTTTTTTATTCGGTATTTCGGTATATATCGATATATCAAGATTTTTTCGATATTTTGGTAATTCGGTATTTCGATAAGTTCGGTATATACCGATATCGAAATAAAATTCGGTATACCGAAATTTCGGTACGGTATCGGTATGGACCGAAAGCCATACCGAAATTTTGGTATACCGGATTTCAATATACCGAAACTTTCGGTACGGTATCGATATGAATTTTGTTGTACTGAAATTTTCGGTACGGTATACGGTATCGACAAAAAAATTCGGTACGGTCCACCCCTAGGCGTAATGGATCGCTTCCAGCCCTCCCACACGCGCTTAGACGGATATAGAAGCTGGAAATCTCTGTCAGCATCTCAAACTTTATCGTAAACCCCCAAACAAATATCTACCTTCTATCCCTCGCTTCTTCAGTTCTTGTCTAGCGTCTCCCTCTCTGATTTCTGTATAATCACTGCTAAACTCTGTGTTTATTCATGTATTTCGAAGCGCGCCACCAGAAGCTCGTCTCTCCCAGGTGACTCTAGTCGTCATTTTTGCTTACATATTCTTCTGCACGACATCTTGCATTTTTTACTTTAAATTTCCTTATAGCACAATTTGCACTAGGTTTTGGCATAGCCTCCAGGTCTTATATTTTCCTGTAACTAATTAGCTTCTGATAGCGCCGGCTACTTATTTTTGTCACTCGTCTGAAGCGTAATTTAGGATTAGAGTTTATCTGGAAACTTTATCGGCAGTATGTACTCTGGTAGTTAAGTGTAGTCAGTAGTCACTATACTGAACTAATTGTTTTTTTTTTTTTTTTTTGCAGTTGGTATCCAGAGTGATTCCACTTTTTTTTTTTTTTTTTTTCCTTTACAATTTTTTGTGGTGGGGAATTTTGCTGAGAGTTTATCATTTGTTTTAGCTGAGTGATGTTGGGGAAGTTTGGGGTATCATTAATTATGGTGATTTCATACTATAACCACGAATGTTACAGCTCAAGTGGTACCACTCGCCATTTGAAAGGGTGTTGGGCCCATACCTTATACTGTTCCATTTATTTCATTATTATAATCTCATCACAAATGGTGCTTTCCTAATGTAAGAATGAGATAATCCGTAGCAGTTAAAATAATTCAGTTAATACAAAATAAAAACCTCATTCTGTTTGCAAACTTAAAGTAATGTTAGAACTTTGCAATTGATAGATCAAAATGATTTCTCGGGGGGGGGGGGGATATATATATTAAATTGTGTGCCCCTCCCCCCGAAGCGCCCCTGCCAAAACACACGCGCACACACAAAATAAGATATATATATATATATATATATATATATATAGAGAGAGAGAGAGAGAGAGAGAGAGAAATAAATTAATAAAAAACCTGTTTAGTGTTGAAGGGCTCATCATATATGTCAAGAAAGCAAAAGGTGGATATCCATTTGTACTTGCTGGTTCTGAGGTGAATATAGTGTGTTTATTTGTATTAATGTTGGAAACTGTTGTGTTTAAGAACTTGAGACACATATTCACTTATTATAATCCTTGGCAAATGATTTTGCTGCTCTACCACGGGCTCATCCATTTAAGTTTTTATGTGCAGTTCTTCGAGTTCAAGGGTTCAAGTTAAACCAATAGGGGATTATTTCGTTAACGGGAAAGTTGTTGGCTTGGATCACCTGACGTTCAATCATTGTTGTACATGGAAGAAATGTCGCGTTAGGATTTTCCATTTGGAAAATGTTAAATGTAGTTTTAGGTGCAGAATGTCAGATACAGGAAAGCAATCCAGTAGCTTTCGCAAATTAAAGAGGATAGACCATCTCCTGCCTTTGGCTTCTGCTGATGATGGTGCGACAGTTGATTCAAAATCCCAAACAAGAACCTGCAATGATAGAGGGGAAATAAGGTATAAATTAGACCAATCTTTGAAGGATGAAGACTACGATACTGGCCTGGTTCAGTTACTGCATGATGCTGCTAGGGTATTTGAGCTAGCAATTAAGGAACAAAACTCTTTATCAAAAATGTCCTGGTTCTCAACTGCGTGGCTAGGTGTGGACAAAAATGCTTGGGCTAAGGCACTTTCTTATCAGGTTAGATTAATATTTTAATTTCTCAATGTTGTTTGGGTTTGTTTTGGAGCTTTGAAATACTGGAAACCTGTATTCAAGCTGTAACCTGGAGCCAACATGTATGGCACAAATAGAAGTCACTAATAAGGACAAAAATGGGGAACTTACTCTACTAGCTGTGGATGATAAATTTTTTTTTTCTGCTTTTTTTTTTGTTTGCTAAAAAATACAAGCTTTGAAAATCTTTATTATGCTATATCCAATCTTTCTCACTTGATAAAACCTTCAACTGCTCAATAGTTGTACATCATGTCAAAATTCTAGCCTAATTGATTTGAATAGGAAGTAATTTTCGAAATGCATCTCTCTCTCTCTCTCTCCCTCCCTCCCTCCCTCCCTCCATCTCCGAACTACATTATGCTAAATAGTACTTATTGAGCTGCATTTCTCAAGATATCTCATTTCAAATTTCAAATAGATAATCTCTGTCCCCCTCTCTCCCTCCCCCTCTCTCTCCCCCTCCTCCCCTCCCTCCCTCCCTCTGTTTCTCTCTCTTGTTTCCCTGATGACCTTTTAGTTACAGCCCTACACAATGTTAGCTGAATTTGAAGTGGCAGACTGACAGTTCTTCAAAGTAACTCCTTTCACTTCCCTCTTTCTTTTTCCCCTGATGACATGCTAAGCATTATACAGTACAATGTCGACAACTACTTATAAGCTGGGTAATAGTTTTAGGATTTCATTTTATCAAGGAAATTACAGGCATTATTTATCTTTATTAATATTACCTTCAAAAAGTCTTTATTATTATGATTATTATTATTATTTTTGTCAATATTATTTTTATATTGAGACAAATTGAATCTCTAATTATTTCTAGATGTACCACCCATTCAGTGTGGGTTTCTTAAGAAAGCCTCATTAAAAATTAAAGATGGACAAAAACCATACAAATTTATTTTGGATAATCGATCTCATTCTGGAAGTTGATTGATGAGACGAAAGTTGGAGTCCAAAGAAAGTTGGAACTTTGGAGAATACTATGGGAGCTCGAGGTTTTAGGCTGAACAGAAGTAAGACTGAATATTTGGAGTGTAGGTTTAGCGAAAACGGATGCGGGGAGGTGAGGATGATCACTTTTTTCAAGTAACCGCTTTTTTGTTATCTTGGAACTATCAATGTTTTAAAAGGCGGTCGAGGCGCACGCCTCGAGGCCCGCCCTGAGGCGAGGTGTCGGAAAACCTCCTCTAAGGCGGCGCCTCTACCCCTACTGCTGAGGCTTACGCCTCGCACTGTGAGGTGGGCTTCAGGCGCGCCTTGAGGCGCTTCTGAGGCGACCCATGAGGCGGACCTCTATTTTCCGAGAGGAACGAGGCTTCCAGGAAAAAAAAAAGCTTACCTGAGATCTACGGATTGAGATGGAAGAAGAGAGAACTGGCGGCTGTCTCTTTTGGTGTGGTCTGAACCATGTGGTGTAGGTGTGAGAAAAAAATAGGGTTGAGGGAGAATAAGCTATTAGTATAAAGTCGTTAATTACTTAATTAACTATTGTCACTATTTTATAATGAGTTACTTATTAAATTTTATTAAATTTTAATATTCTAAAAGTAATAAAAATGAATAAATAATAAATTTAATATAAAATTTGCGACAGAATGTAATTTACTTTATCTAGAAATTTATTTTATATCTAATTGTGATTTTATTAGAACAAATAAAATATAATTGACAAAATTAAATTAATGACCTAACTAACCAACTTTAGTTACTTAAATGTATTAAATATTTTGAAAACAACAAAAATAAATAAATTTTATGAGTCAACACTATGATATTTTAGTAATTTAATATATACTTTTGTTTGCTCTTTTAGTAATTCCTAGCAATATTATGATATTTCCGTGAAATTTTTAGATCTTATTTTTATTTTAATCAAGGCTTACGTGTCAATACGCCTCGAGGCTTACACCTCGTCTCGTCCGGGCAAAACGCCTCAAACACGCCTCGCGCCTTTTAAAACGTTGGGAACTATGGAGAGCTAGATTGTGATGTGGCTCACATGATTAAGGCGAGTTGGTTGAAGTGGAAAAGTGCCACAAGGTTTCTATGTGATCCCGTCAGGTCTGAGTAGGTGGACTTCTGCGTCCTTTGAGTCGATGTGAGAAGTGAGAGTAGTGGTTGGATGGTTAGAAGTGAGTTATAAAAGGATTAAGGTTTTAATTTAAAATGGTCTAACTGCCCTTAGTTATATGGAATATATGTAGAATCACTAGTGGGCTACTAAATTTATAAGTTTTGCTTTGTTTTTTCTTAAAAAAAAAACGTAAAAAACTGTTATGAATTAAGGACTCGATATTCAGAAAATTGAGAAAAATAATTAAGTATCAAAATTTAGTTACAATTTTGGTAGAGAATGCAATTTAATTTATTAAAAAAAAGTAATCTAATTTATATCTTTTGTGATTTATTAGTGAGAAGTCAAATAAAATTGAGGTTTCCCCTCAACACTATGATATTTCAGTAATTTAATTTTTACTTTTTTTCTCTTTTAGTACTTATCTCTAGATGATATTTTTGCGATTTTTTTAGATTTTCTTAACTTTAATTGAGGCTTACGCCTCGCCTCGTCCGGCCAAAACGCCCCAAACTTGTCTCGCGCCTTTTAAAACATTAGATGTAACGTATGATAGACGATCATAAATGAGAATCTCTTACAAAATTATTTTCTTTTCTTTAGGCCTGTTGACTCACATACTAGGCATCAGAAATAATTCGATATCATTTCAAATCATAATGTATGCATCTACCACGCCAGATATGTAAGACAAGCATCTACCATGTCAAATATATTGTGAAACATGCATATATCATGTTTCACATCATATAAGCATGCCTCTATTGTGCTGAACATATCATAAAAGCATGCATCTGTCGTGCCTCAATGCTCTAGCAGCGGCCAACAAAATATTTTTTCTTTCTATGATCTTTTGATGCATGCCAATATCAGCAAGTCTCATGTTTATGCATGCGCTTGAAAATGCTAATAGATGTCATGTTTATGTAACATACAACATGTCATTTTAAGCATCATGCAGATCATTTAAGTCGTAAAATACAGCAAATCCAACATATATTTATACAACCAATAATTTTTTTATGCATTGTAGTTGCAAATGAATTTCTACTTGTCTTGTTTGGATAGTATCTTTACTTTTATATCAATAGGAGGTGGTTGTGATGATATATTTTCAAACTCTGTATCAAGGAGTGTGTTTAAAGAATTTACATAGCATGCATCAGTGTTCTAAAAAACGTCCGAGGCGCAGGCCTTGAGGTGAGGCAGTGGAAAAATGCCTCCGAAGCGGCGCCTCTTCTTCCATCACTGAGGCCTATGCCTCGACCGTGAGAGGTGCGCTTGAGGTGCATTTTAACGCCTTGAATCTGTGAGGCGTTAGGCCTTCTTTCTTCTAAAAAAAAGGAAAACTCACTTGTGTTTGTGAGAGCGTGAAAAGTGAGAGCCGTGCTGCTTTTCACATATAGCGTGACAAAGGAGATGAGCCAATAGAAAAATTTATTATTATAAGCATGGTTATTACGTCGCCTGACTAGTTGCGACTAGTCGACGACTAGTCGAGCAGTCGGTCAGGAAGGATCGACTGGCTGTTTGTCACTATTTCGAGCGACTCGCCATCGACTGGTCGACTGAGTCGACTAGGCGGGTCGACTTGGCGACTGGACTGGTCGACTGAGTCGACTAGGCGGGTCGACTTGGCGACCCAGTCGCCCGACTGGTTCAGAATTTTCGACCCTATTGCAAAAAACAAAGTATTAAGTAATCTAATTTTAACCTAATTGTATTTGTATACATACGCGCAGAAATCGCGACCCGTCTCCATCGCCTCCAGTCCATCGCTTCGTGACCCAGTCGGCTCCACCGCTTCGTGACCCAGTCGGATCCATCGCCGTCGTATATATATACATATACATATATATATATATAACAGACATATATATAAGTGTGTGTATTACTGTAAATATACTCTCTCTCTCTATATATAAATATATATAAATAATATATATACTCTGTTTATAATATATATATATATATATAATTACATATACAGTACAGACTAGTTGATTGTTATATATGTTGAATGTTATAATTTGGCTGCCTGGTGCTGTATTAGGTATGTTAGAAACATATATTATTCTACATATATAAATATTATTTATTATTTATACCTTATCGACTAGTGTCGACTAGTCTGCGACTCGACTTGCCGGACCCTCCGTCGAGTGGGCTCGACTGGTCGACGTAACAACCATGAATATAAGTGTTTAGTGACCTAACTATTCCTATTTATATTAAGTATTAATAGACTTTATAAATATAGAGTTACAATTGGGTTGGATTTATGAGTTGTTGCTTTTTTTCATTAAGAAAGATAAAACATTGAAGATCATTTTTTATTCAATCGTATTAAATCTTCTGAAAATTAACAAATTAATAATTAAATATCAAAATTTAGTTGAAAAATTGGTGGAGAATGCAATTTAATTTAGTAAAAAAAGGTAACCCAATATATATATACATATACATATACATACATATATATATATATTAATTTTTTTTAGAGAAAAGTAAAATAGAATTGAGGCTTATGCCTCAATATTATGATATTATATTAACCAAATTTATACTTTTTGCTATTTTACTAATTTCTATCAATATTATGATAATTTTATCAATATTATGATATTTTTTTTATGTTTTTTAGGTTTTTTTGTTTTAATGGAGGCTTACGCCTCAATGCGCTTCGAGGCTTATCCCTCGTTTCGTCCAGCCAAGAAGCCTCAAACTTGCCTCGGGCCTTTTAAAACATTGGTCAGTTTTATGTCCTTCAATGTATACCAGCCTAGTAACCTAACATTTTTGGATTTCTAATACATTAAGGAATCTATTAGTTTCTTTTTGTAACGTCCATTTAAACACCACATCCCTTAACTCTTAGGTTGTACAACAGTATACTTATTTAAGAGAATTTATCAAAGTCTTGCCATAATCAGATTTTGTATAACCACTTGAATAAGTTGGATTTCCACCATTTTTTAACATAATTAAGAACAAGTATATGAGAACCCATGCCTATGAAACACACGAATTCAATACAATATACTAATGTTTGTTAAAGGTGTCAGAATTGACTCCTTGATTACCTTTGTGAGTTTTAAGTCTTATAGATCTATATTAAACACAAGTTTAAGCCATGACTGAGACTTTAACATCATTATAACTTGTATAAGTACTTGCACAAGCTCTGGGAACTTCAAAATTACCAAGGAACAAAGCAAGCACAAGAGAAAAACAAAGGAAACTCACCTTTATTATCAAAGGAATTGAAGTGTTGGTGTTTTTATGAAGTCTCTTTGACCTTTGAGTGAATTTTCGAAGTGGAAAGCTTTTGACTAAGTTCAGATTGTATATGAGGGCTTATGATCAGTTTTATCTCTTTGTTAGGTAAGTCGGTTTTGAGGGTGAAATATCATAAATCATTTATGATAAATACCTTCTAATAGCTTTTAGAAATCATGTTTAAAAACGTGGAGCGATTTGGGTAGATATGCTCCCATTCTTGGATTGTTTAAACCGGTTTCTGGTATAAATGGGCCATGTATATGGTACAGATCATGGTTGTCAAGTCGGTAAGTCGAGTCGAGTCGATAAAGGTCCGACTAGTCGACTAGTCGTTGACTAGTCGGCATGTAAAAAATAATAAATAATAGATATATATTTATAAATGTGATGATATAAATTATAACATGTAATAAAATAACTTGAAATAACTTAGCAAACTATGTTCCAAAAGATAACATATAAGTTCAACACAAGGTTCAATACCACATAGAATCTACCATAAGTTTTAGTACAATGCATAACAAGAAAACATAAATGAAAAAAAATGCCTGCCCAGTTTAGTTTTTTTTCTGAAAATGTACAGTACAAAACAAAGAATCAGTAACATCTCATGCTTGTAGTCACAACTTTGCTAACGTAAAAATTAGTTTTTAATTACTTTAATAAACTAATGAAGAATTAAAACTAAAAAAACAGAATAAAAAACTGAAGGGGAAAGAAACCAAAAAACGGGAGTTAAGAGGAGAAGGTTAACAAACTGAAGGGCAAAGACTAACATAAAAAAAAGACATCGACCTCGGCCCTGGAGTTGATCGCCCAGGAAGAATCGGTGACGTCTGCGGGGGATATCGGCGGCGGCGGGGATATCGGAGGTGACGGGTGGATCACGGAGGTTGGGGAGATCAGCGGCGGCCGGAGAATCAGTGGCAGGACCATCTCTCTGTTTTCGCTTCTCGCTTTTCTCTTCTATCCTCTGTTCTCTCGCTTCTCTCTTTGCTTTGGTTGAGTTAGGGTTTTTTAGATAACAGATTTCGTAAACTGAAACGAGTCGACGGGTTTGGACGGTCAGTCGAGGTGCCTAGTCGACCAGGTCGACGACTGGAAGCGCAAGGCGCTTGACTAATCACAGGTTCCCTAGTCGAGTGGCCAAGACTGGTCGACTAGTCGACGACTTAACAACAATGGTACAGATGACCGGTCCATGAGATTCTGAGAAGTTTAGTGTGTGTTTTATTGTTTAAAGTCGATTGGTTATGCAAACACAGACGAGAGTGTTACTAAAGGAGTTTGTTATCATATTTTTGTTGCCTCTTATAGACAACACTATGGATGAGAGTGTAAGGACTCATTCGTCAACGTGATATGATTCAAACAATAAATTAAATGATAATTTCAATTATGCCCGACCGCAATTGGGACGAATAGGGCATTGACAGATCAAACTATTTAACAAAGGTTATCGGATGAGATCACGGATTTCATCATCTAGGATGTTGACAAGTATGAAGATATTTGACACGTGTTGTTGGATTAACTAGGGTTATTCATTTGAACCATCAGTCTAAAATAACTCAGCACACACGCCAACTAAAACCCGAGATAGGTCGGTTAACATCTAATAGATATGTCAGTAACACCATCAGTAGTTTAGTACTTCTAGGTTTATCACGCGTACTAGTATCTTAACATGTGTCTTATCCTTATACAAGGTAATGTTCACAATATGTTAGAGTTTTTAGGAGTAAATTTAAATGTTTGGTACAAGGCGTTGAAATGCACCATAAAATAAAGTAAACCATGAAATATCAAAGTGAACATAACTAGCACACAATTGACTAGGGATGCATGAATCATACGGCCAAACGAGTAGTGTGAGGTCTCAGTATCACAAGTCGGAACCCTAGTTTATAGTTCTCCAACAAGATGCAAAAAAATCCAAGCAGTGGTACCTGGAAATGATGTCCAACACCGAGCCCCTGCCATGATAACCCAAGAAAAAATACCGATCACTTGGCTGGAGAAATGTAATTGCTTGATCGGTTAAAATTTGACTTTAACAATTACAGTAATTTGGTTTTGAGCGGTTATAATTATAACTTGGCTTGAGCAGTTCAAATCATGTGGCCCAATCACTACAAATCATTTGGCTTGAGCTGTCCAAATCATCTCGCTCGATAACTATAATTTGGCTCGAGCGCTCAAGCAAAATTATAATTGCTCGAGCCAAATACTTGTACTGACCGACCCAAACGATTACAGCTGATCGAGGCAAATCACACGGACAGAGTTTTTTGACCACATCTTCTCATTAACTTGAGGTAAGGTTATTTGTCTTTCTACACACTAAAATGGCTACAAAAGACGTTTTGCTAATTTATGACTAGGAAAGAGTTTGTCTAAATATAATTGGCTAAATAATCACAATTTTCTCTTATACTGTTTAAGGAGTTCATATCGCGTCAAAGGTGACCGCACTTTGAATTGGATAATATGACCACACTGTTGTTAGTTTTGATAGTGTGGTGAGGGTTCCATTTGTGCCTAAAGATTTTTAAATTCTCAGGCGTCTGTGTACTCTCTTCTGCAAGCAGCAAGTGAGGTTTCATCTAGAGGAGATGGAAGAGATAGAGATATCAATGTTTTTGTGCAGAGGAGGTAAAAATCCATTCTTGATTGTGGGACTGCTGATTTGTCTCTGACAATGTTTGTTATAATATCTTGGAAGAGGGCGAACTCATGTTTTACTTTTGCCCTCTCTACTCACATTTTCATTGTCCTGTATTTGTTCTTTATTTGGCATACTCATGGTCGTGGTTTGTTCTTAGTACACAATTTCTTTAATTATGGATTTACGTGTTGCATACATGTGAATAACAAGACTCGCATGTTGTCTTATTTATTCTAAAGTTGTCCTCTGTGATTTTGGATTGATAGATCTTATTCTTCCTACTATATACTGTCTGATGAGTTTTCAGTTTGTAGTTGTTCTGGTATACTTGAAGAGATATAACACTCCTATTGCATTAATGTAGCCTTTCACGGCAATCTGCTCCTTTGGAGAGTGTAATTAATGATAAGCTGTTAGACAAACAGCCTGCAGCTTTCGACTGGTTTTGGTCTGAGCAAATCCCAGCTGTGGCGACAAGCTTTGTTAATTATTTTGAAAACGAGCAGCGTTTTGCCCCAGTTAATACAGTGTAAGTAGCCGTACCGTATGTTTCTATTGATTGACACTCTGCAATTTCATCTGTCTAGAGTTCCGAGTCTGTTTATATTTCAGGTATAGAGAAAGCTTGTCCGCAGTTTCCGGCAGTTCAAGTGACATATGCCTTCTCTTGCTTGCACTTAGTTGTATCGCAGCAATCATGAAACTTGGCCCTACAAAAGTTTCTTGTACTCAATTCTTTTCCATTGTTCCTGACATAACCGGTAGATTGATGGACATGCTGGTTGAATTTGTTCCTGTTGATCAAGCTTACCATTCGGTAAAGGAAATTGACCTGCGTAGAGAATTTCTCCATCATTTTGGTCCTCAAGCAGCTGCATGTAGAGTGAAAAATGAGTCGGGTGCTGAAGAGATTATGTTTTGGGTGGATCTAGTACAGAAGCAGTTGCGGCGGTCTATCAGTCGGGAGAGAATTTGGTCCAGACTCACTACCAGCGAAAGTATCGAGGTTAGTCTGAAGTTTCTTTTGTATTTGGACATGTTCTCGTAGTTGATTAGATGACTGATCTCGTGAGACATATGAAGGCATAAATCAATAATGTATCTGTTAAAGCAAATGTTTTCAAATTCTATTATTATTTAAGTTTTAGCTGCCTGCATAATTTGGTATAATTATAGGCATTTGCAAGAATGAGCAACCTTTCCCGTGGGAAAGCGATCAAGAATTTTTTATGTCAGGTCATGTCAAACGACTAAGTTAATCATTATTCCGTGACGCAAGCAAACGGTTTTGACATCTCCCATTCCCAGCTCTTCTTTTTTGAGAAGTATGTGAACTCTGCCGAAATTTTTGAAATAAACTAAGAAAATCCAAGACATGTAATCGAGCCATTACACTTTGCTTTTGGGACAATGGTTTTCGAGTTGAAGATGTATTTTAGTGAGGATACAATATTTTTGAAATCTCATAAAACCAATCTCTCACTTTAAAATATCATCCACGTTATAAGGACCTATTGGACTCTTCTTTAGCTTTCTACATTGTGCGCAAAATATGCGATAAGAAGTTTTTGAGTTTCTTTCTTCCCTTTGTTCCTCAACTTCAAGTACTTATATTGCTTCCTATTGTGATATGGAGGTTTTGGAAAGGGATTTGGCCATATTTGGGTTCTTCATTGCCTTGGGGAGAAGTACTCAGTCTTATCTATTCACTAATGGCTTTGGAACTATGGATGGGCCTATTGAAGGATTTATACGGTTCAACCTCTAAGTTAAAGTTGCGCTGCTTTTTTTTTTCAACTTCAATTTTTCCGTGCCTTACCTTCTTTAAGCAGGTATCTAATTGGAGGCAGTGTGCTTTATTATCCTCAGCTGTCAGCAATAAGTTCTTATCAACTGTATGTGGAGGTCAGCTTGAAACATAAACGATTAACAGAATCTATGTTATGGAAGAAACTAAGATCTGCTGATGTAACAGGTAGTGTCTGAAGAGCTGGATTGGCTTCCTTTTTATCCAGGCAGCAGCAGTACCTCCAAGCACACAATTGGACACAAACATAATGAAAGTCTACCCAATGCTCAAGCTATTCCCTTGGTGTTAGATGTTTGCTCTCACTGGATCGAGAGCTTTATTAAGTACAGCAAATGGCTTGAGAATCCGTCTAATGCTAAGGCAGCATGGTTTCTTTCCAAAGGGTATCAACTTAGAACTTCCAAAGTCAATTTAATAAAAATCCAATTTGTAACAACTTTTAGAAGTCGATGTACAAAATAAATATTGTATACGACACATTTTTTTTTTTTTTGTTTTCACTTATTCCAGACACAACAAATTGAAAGCCTGCATGGAAGATCTGGGAACTCAAAAGTAAGTCGGAAGGATGTAAAATACCTGTCTTCTCTCTGCATTTTCTCTATCTTTCTGTGCTTCTGAATGTCCAGAGCAGTTGAAGCATGGAAAAATTGCCTTTAATAGACTGCAGTGTTTATATTTTCAATCGATTACGGAAATGAAATGCGTCCTAGTATTTTTTGAGGTAATATAATGTTTTTGTGGGTTTTCCTTGGATCACTGATATCGGACCCCGATGATGCGTTTGGACAGCATTGTAATTGGCTGGGTACTGATATCTTTAGATGGTAATATGGAGGACCGAGGGGTTGGCATCGTGATATTAACATTTAGTGGTAGAAATTCTCAGTAAATAATACCATGCTCGGATGGCTGCTTGTATAACGAAACAGTCCACAAACATTGGTTAGACAGAAAATTGTCTTTTGTAGGACTTTGTTCTCTTATATAGTAATCTGTGGATAAGTACTTGAAATGTTATGATTTGGTTTTGATGTGTTTCCTTTCAGTCATCGATCACATATTGGGGATTAAAAGCTTTTTTTTGTAGGAGATTTTTCTAATCTTTCCAATAAAACTCCATTTTGTGAAGCAATAATGTTTTATATTTCCGAATGAACTTCTTTTACCTCTGCAATCTGATAACTTGGTAGAGCCAAAATGTGTGCATTAAGAGTGGAAGGACATTTGAAAAGACTAGTGTTGCAAATGCTTGGTTAACACAAGGTTATTGTTGAAACTGTGAGGGAAGTTATTCTCTGCATATGGTGCCAATAATAGTCAACTCTATCTTGTTCTAGAACCTATGCAGCACAGTGTTGAATCTGTACCACGCATGGCTGTCCAGTTTGCATTTGCGCCTGCAAATCATATTAGTTATCGAACCACTTTTGGTCCTTTTTGGAACTATAGTTTGGTTCAGGAACTATAGTTTGGTTCAGGTTACCGCATCATAGGGGAGGGCTACATGCTGCTTATCCTGTAAAAGAGATAAAACATGGAGAGGTTATTATAGCTTTATATGGCAAAGTAGACATGTATTACTCACTCAATTCGGATACTTGATTCTGGTTGTGGATTAACAAGTTGTGATTCTTGACCAGCTTGTTAATTTTGTCACAAAATGTTACGTTCGGTAAAATAAAATATTGTAGTTTATAACTTTTATGTTATTTATTAATGCTCGTATACTTGTTGATAGGAATCATTCACCAGTTGATAAAGAGGCACAATCTTTTGATAAGGTATTTTGGAAATTATATCAAGTGCAGTAAACGCTTTAAGGTTTACATCCATGCATGCATTTGGAATTGAACTCTCACCTTTCCTTTCGGTCTGAAATGATTCATTGGAATAAAACTCTTGTACGCAGCAGGTGCTCCTTCTGCATCCCGCAGAGGCAATCACTAGGTGATTGTAGTGAAAGATTGATTTGACTGTTCTGTTTTCTTCAAGCATATCCATACTGTATAGTTTAATAAAATTTGATTGTTTGTAGATTGCAAAGTTGAGTTATTTTGAGTCCTTCAACTCTGCTGTAACTTTGGTACTTTTATCATTTTAATATGGATTAGTAACAAAATGGAGGTATAGATTCATGAAATTCAACCAGTCCACATAATTTGCTAAAACTTCGAGAATGATTGTTAGTGCACTTTATGCTCGAATTTCCACTAGGCACTGGAGAATGTCGAAGAAGCTCTTCTACGGCTTGAAGAACTGCTTCACGACCTGCATGTATCAAGCTCTAGTTCTGGGAAGGAGCATCTGAAAGCTGCTTGTTCAGACCTTGAAAGGATACGAAGACTGAAGAAAGAGACTGAATTTCTCGAAGCATCTTTCAGAGCTAAGACAGCGTCTCTTCAGCAGGTATTTGCTGAAATTTTCTGAATAAATGGTTACATCTCTAAAAATAGCGCGGGTTGTCCTGAGTAGAACCAACCGGTTGCATAATTACCGCCTCTGATCTTCATCATGGGTTTGTGTAATGTATTAACTTTGGTTGCAGTTTACTGTTTCCTTTGCGAGCATCAGCGCCTAATTTGTCTTCATTTTCTGGAATTCTCTCATGTCGAAGATAAAACTAGTTAGTATCTTGTTTAGTCTCCTAAAACCAACATTTTTCATTACTCTGTTTCTTGTTACATTGGCGTTTTTGTGTGATCACATGAATCTTCACTCTTGGGGGAGATGAACCAATACATAGTGATAGCTTTTTTTCTAGGACCTCGTGTAGCATACAAGAATATACGTATCTTCCGGACTTTTATTTGACTAATAGTTGCATTTAGGACTTGCCTCCCATTGGTGCAAGTCATTAGGTCTATTTAGGTTTACCTGTTCCGTTCCGAGAGATTAGAATGCAGTATTTATATGCCTTATTCATGTGTTTTTTGAGGTTTATGTCCTCTTGTTATCTCTCTTGATTTCATAATGAAACTTATTTTCTTAACATAAAAACTAATCAATTTGTTTGCTCACTTTTACTGCTTTTTATTAAATCGAGATGCCTTTTTTTTTCTTGTTGCTTTAATAACATGAGAAAGCATAGCTCTCTTATTTTTTTATCTTCTAAATCATCATTACAATCATGTTGAACTCTTGGCTTACGTATTCCATTTAATTGTTACAAAGAAGTGGTAGGTATGCATAAGATGTAATTATATTATATTCTACACTATCTACTGTAGTCAACAGAGATCTGTGTCCCTAAATTGATTTTCTTATTCTTCCTGACTTCTGTTTAATTTCCAAGGGATAGGTCAGTGGCCTTAGATCTCCAGTTGGTGAGCAGCAACAGTATTCAAGAGGAAAAGATGGTAAAAGTTCCGAAACGGAAACTGATAGGAGCAGCAGGTGCAAATCATATTAGATAACTCGATTCTATTACGTTATGTTCAATCTTCATCTACTTTTATCATTTTTATTTTGATTATTCTCTTTGCTGAGTAGTGTCTTTCTTTTGGGTTAGCAATTCTCGTGGATTATGGAGCTTCTTCGTACGTCGACCAAACAAATCATCTGGACTGAGCTCTTCAACTGAAAATAATAGCGTATGCCTTAATTGGTTAGACAATTCATTGATTACTTGTAAATTTCTTTGTTCCTATGGTGCTTGCTTCCCCCCCCCCCCCTTCTGCCATTGACCTGTTTAAGACTAAGTTCAGACTCTCGGAAGATTGTTGTTGATGTGATGGGCGCTTCAGTTTGCATTATCTGTTGTAACGGATGTGTCAATTACTGTGCGACTGTGGTTGGTGCCTTGCTTAGATGATCACACCCATGATATTCCTCAGATCATCCATCCAGTGTCTCTTAGGACTTGGTTTTAGTATCTATACATGAATGCTTCTGATGCTGATGTCTCCCATGGATGTTTTTGTTTACTGATTGTATTAGTAGCCTCAATTTTTTTTTTTTACTTATACTATATGACATAGTTTGATTCATGTTAGCCGACCCCAAATCATTTTGGGACTAAGGCTTAGATGTTGTTGTTGTTGTATACTATATGACATAGTTCTACTGCATCTTACTTTGTCAAACTCATAGTGATACAATTATTACTTTTTCAGTTGAAATTATCAACTGTATTTGTTTCTGTGTACTACTGGAATGGTTGTCGGGACGAAAACGTTACCAGCACAGGAGCGTAGCATTTTCTTATGTTTGTGTTTTGTCTTTCTGATTGAACTTACGTATAAGCTGTTTAAGAAATCAAGTATATCCTAATTCTTTTTACTTCTTGGCAGAATGATGAGATCTTTGAACAAGAAAGTGCAGACAATGAAATAGCTGACTCAGAACCAGATGACATTCAGCAGTTTGAACTTTTAAGGAGTGAACTGATGGAACTTGAGAAACGAGTCCAAAAAAGTTCTGACCGATATGAATATGATGAGGTACATTGCGACTCCTTCGTGATGGTAGCTGAGCATTGTCAGCTAGTTTATGCCTAGAAATATAGGTCCTCTCTCATAAAGTTCTTACTTTTGAGTTTGTTATACATAAGCCTTTCGCACCACAATTTATTATACATAACCCTCCAATATCCTACTTTTGGTGCAACTGAAACTTACGGAGTCAGTGTTCTGCCTTTATTGAAATTGGTTTGTTGTTGCGTAACTTGCGTTATGAAGATGAGTTTGCTTGCATGGAGACAGTGGATGCTATTATATATGTTTTGATACTGCCATGACTGGTTTTAGTTTATATTTTAAACTGCTTCACTGAATGTCTGCTGACAAATAGGGATGACAGACATGCTGCATTAGTCAACTTATTAGAAAAATGAAAGAGAAAAAAGAATTAACTTTACGATAATGCAACCTTGTATGGGTTTTCATTTGGTTTTATAGAACTCTATTTATATTTCTCATGGTTATTATTATTATTATTATTATTATTATTATTATTATTATTATTATTATTATTTCTCCTCAAGCTCATTATCTCATTATTCTAAGTTGGTTCCATTTATAGTTCTAATTTTTTGATTCATCATTCATCTGACATTTAGGAGCATTCCTGCTGGCTGCTACCTAAAAGCGCCTCCAGATGCTTGTGAGACAATGCTTTCAAATATAGATGAATTATTGCTGGAAGATTAATTAGGCATGTCAACTATCTGCCATAATGAGTGCTAGAATTATCTGTCTGGGCAAGTACTCTTTTTTTATGTCCATCTGTACTATGCATTGTTGTTACGGCGGTCGACTAGTCGACCAGGCGGTGGAGGATTGTAGCCTGCAACTCCGACTCGCCTTGTGTAAATATGTCGCCTGACTTGACCGACATGGGTCGCCTAGGAGACGACTCGGGTCGACCGGGCGACGACTAGATTCTGACTTGGACCCGAGGCGGAATACTTAAAAAAAAAAAAAAGAAATCGTCAACTCTCAAACCTAATTGCAAACGAGTCAGCCGACTGAAGCGACTCCACTTCGGTCCCGTCGAATCCCAATCTGAATCGACCGGCGGCGTCCTCCGATTTGCCGCGCCGCCGATAAACAGGTACCCTTCCTCTACTTTTCTTTTTTCTTCTTTCTTTTTTATTTCTTCCAATTTCCAATTTCCGATTTCCGATTTTCGATATTTTCTTCGGCTGATTTCTGTTTCACGATTTGCTGTACCTCCCTTTGAAACTGCACGCCGATTTGTTGTATACAAATTGATATATGATACAACAGCATTACCCCAATGCCTCAACGGCTCCCGCAAAAAGCGGGGTAAGGGGGGATCGGATGTAAGCAGCCTTATCCCTGTCTTAACACAGTAAGAGGCTGTTTCCAGATGATCCAAAATGAAAATTGCATCGAGAATTGCATGGAGGGACTAGTACTTCATGAGGAAAAGAAGTGCAGTCAGTTTAGTGAGTCATTTTGTTTTATTCCATTATAATCCAGAACCAAAGAATAAGAAGTCTTTGGCTCCATTGGAAACAATGGAAATACAAATTCATATATGATATATCATATATATATATATATATGTATGTATATAAACATTATAATATATAGTAATATTCAGTATATATTAGTATTTTTGTAGTTTTTTCATTTCTTTTTCTTGGCCCGATTTGATCAACATCAGCCGACTCCATATATATTGGTATATATATTAGTATACATATAGTCGGCATACATATATATATATATATATATATATATACCATCAGTATATATTGATTGTCTTCTGTTGTTTTTCAAATTGTAGATGGCAGAATCAAATGAAGCCTATTATCCAGCCAAGGATCCGAAACCGAAAGCTAAATCCAGGGAAGTTGGATGGATGGATCTTGGCCAGATTTAACAAAGAGAGATGTGGTTCAATGCATTCTTTGTAGTTGCATATTTTGCAATGTGGTATTTGTCAATTGTCATTACATATTTACATTACAAATTTATATATATATGAAATTATATATATAATATTATTTATAATTAGTCGACTAGTCTCGACTAGTCTACGACTCGCCATGCCGGACCTCTGTCGACTCGACTCGACTTACCGCCGTAACAACCATGGTACTATGACCTGTAAAGCAAATTCATTTATGAGAGATCTTGTTATATCATGGCGGGTAAAAAATGGCCCATCTAGCATAGAATTAGACCATGATGAGCTCCATTCTTCTGCTGCAGATCATAGCATTCCTGAAGTTTCATTACATTTGGTACTTCCATCTGTAGATCAAATTGTAAATTACCAATCGAGATGATTAAGAGACTCACTTAAGTGGTATGACCTTGAACTTGTTAGTCTAACCTCAGTCTGAGGATTTGTTCTTGTTATGATGGCAACGTAACCGCTCGGACTTGATATATTGATGGACTCAATCTGATGATATTATATAGAATCTAATAGGGAACATGTGACTGCCCAGTAGAAAATATTTAATACAAGCTTATGTTTATTAGGCATCTTTTCTCGCATCTTCCTACCTTTGAAATCAAGCCCATATCCAAATTCTGAAACCATATATGTAAGATAACTCTGATATAAACAAAAATACCTTCACATGGATGCACAGGAGGGTCAGTTGCTTTCTCTCCTACTCTCACTCTCTCTCATGCATCTAGCAGGGGTTAGTTTCTCTTGGTTTTCTCTTTTGAGAAGCTGGAATTACCAAGACTATGATAGAATATCAGTCGTGGCAGGACATTTAAGACGGTTGCTGAGTAATGTTACCAGTGTTTTAAGAGGGAATACCTAGTGTGTGGCCTCTAGATGTACAAAGGATATTAAGGGGGTATTCATGAAGAAAACATGAAAAAAGGAGAAAAGAAAAAGGAGCTAATAAGCTGGACATGAGCTTAGAGAGAAAGGAGCTAAGAATCTAGAACATGATCTCAGGGAGTTCGTGTGTTAATTATCAAGCAGTCTGTAACTATCATCCAACATCTTTTGTGTTCATCATCAGCTATGAAAGAGGTTTGCAGTCTCTTTCAATCAATTGCTATTAAATTTTGATTTATGTACTTAAGAAGAACAGAGAAAGGCTCCTTTCTTTTAATTTCCAAGTCATTGGATTGAAATAGTTTGATGAACCCCTTATATTCTATTTGTTCAGTATTTTCCTTCTTGTCTAAGTGGCCTTAGTCGAGGAAGTATTTAATATAGTTGAGGTATGCTATAACTCTTTCGCGTAATAATATACTAAAGAAATGAGTTTATGTCAACATGGCGGAGATGCGCATGTTCATTGAATGTTTGGTAGAGATAGAGTGAACAGTGAAGAAATTGGCGGACAAGAGCACGATGATGACAACGAAAGAAGATGTGGCTAGAAGATTAATGAGACAAGATATGGAGGGCTAAGAGACAATGAAAATCTACTTAAACAAAGAAGCACGCGGAGAAGAGTAATACATGCACAAGACCCAAAGTGATTCTGTTTTTGGTTCATGTAGCCTATTCCAATCCATTGGGATAAATGCCTTGCTTTGTTTGTTTGTTTGTTTGTTTGTTTGTTTGTTTATCTCAACATGTTTGTTGAATTTTTTTTTCATCAGTAAAAATGTAAAATGTTTTCATGCAGGAGAAAGTTCTGGTGAAAGATGATGTACAAATACATGATAGTGATGCTAAAGGCTCTAGGTTGGTTCCGGTTCAGAAGAAAGATAGTATTATTGGGAAATCACTGGATACACTGAAAGAGACAGGCACAGTATGAATATCTTATCCCTCTATATTTCATCATCAACATCATCAACTGCACCTTAATCCCAACTATGTTGGGGTCGGTGGCATGAAAATGATGCCAATTAATTGTCGAAAATTAGTTAACACTACGATTCATGCAAAAGACAAAGTGGCAAAGTTTTACGCCGGATGCCCTTCCTGTCGCAACCTTCATATGAAGGAGAAATAAGATGAAATTCAAAAACCATCAAAATCATAGGCTTTTCCAATTACATGGAAAATATAATGAGATGGTAATGAGTCGAGATAATTGCTATAGTCATGTCACATTACATGATTGATATTATAAAATATCCCTCAATATTTGACGATTTTAATGTGATGTGTTATGTTGCCTATTTAAATGTTATTTATGAGCGCCAAGTTCCATGTTCTCCTGACAGTCGTCCAAGTTATGTGCATGGTTTTTTTTCCTTTTGCCTTTTTTGCACACTTTTTTACCTTGTAATAACTAGGTATTCCAGGAGATTATATTCCGAGCAAGATGCCAAGAAAGTTGCTAACATGTCATTTTCTATATGGAATTAATATCAACCACGACAGAAAATTTGAGTGCTGCAATTTCATGATTGCGTAGTTGTTTTGATATCTTTATACGTAAAGATAATAGCTGCAGTCCAAGTTAGGTAGGGGTTAATCCTATATACCTCCTTGATTCCTACTTAGTTATGAAGAAGTTGCATTTATCTCCCCTAGTCCTATAATCCTATTTGACCGATTTCCGGGAGATATTCTACCTTATTTATCATATATCCCTTTTATCTTTTCACAAACTTTAATTCATCTTTACATGTAAAATCCTAGGTACTCGTCGAATCTGTAAAAGAAAATGTCGTCGAGATAATATAGCACATCTTCTGTAAAAGACATGCACATTTTGATGCCTAAAGGTAAGAAATCTAGCAAATATCTATCAGACCTGTTTTTATTTATGTAATTTGAACTAGCCCCTTTCGTAACAAAATATTATTCAACACAAGGTTGATAAACAAATTATGTTATTATTTTTTTTTTTTTTTGGTAAATAAGTATTTTATTCCACCAATAGTCAATACAAAACCAATCGCAGAATCAATTACAACTCAGAAAACACAAACATCAACTAGCTAATCCTCTAATTTTTCAACAGTCTAGCCAGCTTCTCATCTTTTTGGCAACACATCTGACATTCCTTCACTACCACTGAACTCATGCAGCTACTGTCCTGGAACTTTCTTCTATTTCTCTCCCTCCATATATGATAGACACCCACTGTCACAAGCAATCTAACCATCTTCTGTCTCAAGGTTTGGGATTTGCAATTATCCTCAATATACTTTCTCATCTCAGTCCATCCAGTTGCTGTCTTTCCTGCATTGCACCATTGAGCCAACTGGTTCCAAACCGCAGCAGAGTACTTGCATTTAAAAAAAAGATGTTCCATATTCTCTACAGCGTTTCCACATAAGCTACAATCAAGATTCACATTCAATCCAAATTTCACTATTTGTTCACATGTAACCATTCTTCCCCACATTGCTATCCACATAATAAATATGCATTTCGGGGGAGCAATATTACCACACAATAATCTCTGCCATGATACTCTTTGCACTTCCCCTTTCATAGCACAATACATCTTACCAATAGAGAAATTTTGTGCAGTTAGCAATGTTGTACCTGAAGAGAGCGGTTGCACATAAGCTCTTGCTCCAAAGATCTTTCTCACCACCCATGATGCATTGGCTGGTATTGGCATGGTGAGAATATCTTGTTGCTTCACATAAAATCCATGGATCCACTTGATCCAGACTCTATCTTTCTTCTGGGTGAGATTCCACATCATCTTGCACAAAGCAGTCTTATTCCACACAAATATATCAATGATATTGAATCCTCCTGCAGACTTGGGCATACACAGCTTGTCCCATGCTACTAGTGCTCTTTTTGATGTGTTTGCAGCTCCAATCCATAAGAAGGTCCTACATATGGTTTGAATTACCTGTAAAACTTTCTTAGGGATTAGAAATAGCTGACTCCAATAAGTCTGAATCCCAAATAATACAGACTTTATGAGCTGTACTCTCCCTGCATAAGTCAACAGTTTTGAACTCCAACAATCTATCCTGGCCGTTATCTTCTTAATAAGAGGCTGGCATTGAATAACAGATAACTTCTTCGTAGACAAAGGAACTCCCAAGTATTTGAATGGTAATTCTCCTCTGGCCATGCCAAATTCTTGGAGTATATCTTCCTGATCTTGGATTGAAACTCCTCCAAAATAAATGCAACTTTTACTCTGATTAGCTTGCAATCCTGATACAACAGAGAACTTTTGGAAGGATTTCATAAGTAGCTGAATAGAACCCATATCTCCTCTTGTAAATAATAGTAGGTCATCTGCGAAACAGACATGAATAAGATCCAGCTTTTTACATTTAGGATGATAATGGAATCTCCTCTCTGTTCTTAATTCCAACAAGCATCTGTGTAGGTATTCCATGCATATTACAAATAGATACGGGGATATGGGATCCCCCTGTCTAAGTCCTTTTCTTGCTGGGAATGAATCTGTAAGCTCTCCATTTACATTGATAGAATATGAAACTGAGCTCAAACATGCCATTATCCACTGCACAAATCTGTAAGGAAATCCCAGCTGTAGCATCAAATATTTCACAAAAGGCCATTCAACAGAATCGTAGGCCTTTTGGATGTCAATATTTATCATGCACCTTGGTGATGCACCCTTTCTGGTATAGCCCTTCACAATCTCATGGCACAGCAATATGTTGTCAGAGATTAGTCTTCCTTTGATAAAGGCTGACTGGTGTTCACTAACAATATCCTCCAAAACACTCTGTAATCTATTTGCCAGTACCTTGGACACAATTTTGTACAATATACTACAGCAAGGCCTAAATTCTTTAACTGTTGTAGCATTCTCAGTCTTTGGAATAAGTGTAATAAGTGTTTTATTCACTGAGTGGGGCATAAAGTTGGTCGTAAAGAACTGTTTCACTGCTTCTCTGACCTCAGCTCCTATAACTTCCCAAGCATTCTTAAAGAAATAAACATTAAATCCATCCATTCCTGGAGCTTTATTTGAATCCATACTGAATAAGGCTCTCTTGATCTCCTCATCCGTTATGTCAGCACAAAGCTTATTCTGAGCTTCCCCTGTCAGTTTAGCTCCTCTTGATACAATACTTTCTTCAACCATGGGTAAGTAGACCGCAGCTGTCCCCATCAGGTTCATGTAGAATTGTTTAATCTCCTGTTTCATCTGCTGTTGGGTTGTACACCTTGTTCCATCTGTAGCAATCAGTAATTTAATGGCATTGACATTGCTTCTAGCTTTAGCATAGGAGTGGAAAAATTTAGTGTTTCCATCCCCTAGCTTTAGCCAGTCAATCCTAGCTTTTTGATGCCATATTTGTTCTTCACAGTTACTCCATTTTTCAATTTCAAGGAGCAGCTCTTTTTCTTTATTTATCAGAATTTCATTAGTAGCATCCAGAGCAAGGCCTCTTTGTATAACCCTCAGTTCATCTCTAAATTCACTGAGCTTGTCTTGAATATTTCTGAAGTGAGCATTGTTCAGGTTTTTCAAAGGTTGCTTCAGCTGCTTCAGCTTGTTCCAGACATTCAGCAATTTGTTTTCATAAAATTCTCCTTGCCAACAGGTCTCAAGTATATTGCTGAACTCAGGATGTTGGGCCAGTACATTCATGAATCTAAACATAGTAGATCCCTTTATCTCATCACCTATTTGGAGAGCTTGAGGGCAGTGGTCTGAAACATTTTTTTCAAGGATCTCAACCACAACTGAAGAGTATTCACTGCACCATGCTACATTTGCAATTGATCTATCAATCAGGGAGTAAATCCTCTCCTCTCCAACTTGATTATTACACCAGGTATAATCATTCCCAACCATTCTCAATGGATTTAAATCATTCACTTGAAGACAGGTTTCAAAATCCTGTATATCAGCCTGTGTCACAGGGTTCCCATGTAGTCTATCAGTTGCTTTGAGGACAGTATTGAAATCTCCACTACATAACACAGGTCTAGTTGTGCCTATAAACCTCCACAAACTTCTTCTTTGCTCATTTGTATTATATGCATATATAGCTATGAACTCAAAAAGTTTCCCTGTCATCAAATCTATAAGCTCACAGTGTAAACCTTGAGCATGAACTCCCATCACTTTCACATTAACCTTTTTTGGATTCCAGCCAATCCAGATTCTTCCATTTGTTGCCTCACAATAGTTGTTACAGAATTCCCAATCCTTATTTATTTTTGATGAGACTTTCTTGAAGTTAGGTTCCTTAACTCTTGTCTCCAGTAAGGCCATCACATCTACTCTCTGATTCTGCAAAAAGAGTTTGATCTCCTTTTGCTTGAAGGGCTTGTTACAGCCCCTCACATTCCAGCATATAAGCTTCATTTCTTCACAAAGGGGATATGGTCCCCGCCCCTTTTATTATTGGATTTCAGCTGAGCTTCACCTTCTGTCTGTTTTTGCTCCAACAAAATATAGGAATTGCCTATGAGGATGGTCTGTGGGCTCCCTTGATTCTGTGGTTGGGCTACAGTTTTCTTAGGAATAGTCCATTCCTCCTCTTCTGGCCTTGATTCCCTTTTTTGTTCTTCTACCTTCTTTTCCACTCCCTTCTTGGGAATCCATTGTGTCTTTTGTTGAGGGGGTTTAGGTTTAGGTTGAGTATTTCTATCACAATCATGCCCAGCAGTATGGCATTTCTTGCAATAAGGAGGGACCCAGTCATACAAAACTTGTTGTTCTACTATCCTTCCTTCCTCATCTTCAATGTTAATCTTGTATTTGATAGGTTGTGTGATGTCAATTTCAACTAGCAGTCTAGCATAGGAGATCCTATTCTGAGAGGTGGTAGCTTCATCAGCACATATAGGTTTTCCAAGAATACTTCCAATTCGACTCAATGAACTAGCACCCCAACAATGCAGAGGTAAGTTTGGGAGTTGAATCCAGAGAGGTATCACTCTAAGCACCTCCTTATCAAAATTAAAATCTACCTCCCAATTCTTCAAAATCACAGGTCTGTTAGAGATTGTATATGGTCCAGAGTTAACAACCAAGTCTCTTTCATCAACAGATTGAAATCTCACAACAAAATACCCTTCATTATGATAGAAAATCTCAGGTTCCTTTACCCCACACTGTTTTATTAGAAAAGTTCTAAGGAATGAGATTGACGGATTCTCCCCAATCACATAGAGAATAATAGCCGCTTTCCATTTCTCAGCCTCAATCCTCACAGCATTTCTATCTAAGCAAGCCACTGGTTCACCATTTTTAAGAATAGGAGCAACAAATCCAAGTTTCATACCTTTTTGTGCAGGTTTAGGATTTTCTGGAGCTGGTATAACCTCGGGTTTAGGAATTTCTCCAGTGAGCTTCGCTTGTTCTTCATCTAGACATCGTTGAATCTCAGCAGCATCGCGCTCATCAAATTCAGAGACGGATTCGAACTCTTCTGGAACTGGTTGTGTATGTTACCTCAGATCTAGCCTTCTCTGTACCGTCCAATCTCTCCGTTCTTCCTGTTTTTCCTCCCTGTCCGCTGCCGGCAATCCCTACCTTCTTCGGTCTCCCCCTCTGACCCATCGGCGTGTGTTAGTCTAGCTAGCTATCGTGCGCCGAGAGAATCGCTTTCAGGTTGCTTCCTTTTAGAAAATAATGAGTTTAACAAATTATGTTATTATTAACACAGTCACAACAACATCATCTAAGCCTTAGTCCCAAAATGATTTGGTGTCGGCTAACATGAATCAAACTTTGGAACCGTCAATGATCGTTACATAAATAACATAAAAGGAAAAAAAAAAAGAGGGAAAAAAAGAGGGAAAAAAGTAGGGAAAAAAGGAGAATGAATATTAACGAAAAAAAAATGAAAAATCCTGAAAAAATAACTTAAAAGATAATATGAAATAAAAGAAAATAGGAATAAAAAAAAGGAATCAGATTCCATCCACCATCCGTATTCTTTCCCGCCACATTTGCCTCTCCATCGCCATACTTTCTCTAATTCCAAGAAACCGTATATCATTTTCAATCATCTTTATCCAAGTTTTCTTGGGTCTTCCTCTACCTTTCACAATATTACTTGTTTCCCAACTTTCTAGCCTCCTCACTGGGGCATCAACAGGTCTTCTTCTCACATGACCAAACCATCGTAATTAACAGTCATTGATGCAAAATTACATTTTGCGGAGATGAATTTGTTTCAAGTAATGACCGTAAGTGTGATTCATAATATAGGCAAACATGGTTATCACGTAGACGACTAGTCAACAAGTCGCCCCAAGAAATAAGTCGGGGAACGACTTTCTGAGTTTGATGTTTCTGGGTTAAAACCGGTTTCGACCCGGCACCAACGACAAACCCGACCCAGTTTTTACCCAAAAGAAAATCGTTCAAAATTAGAAAAAGCTGAGAATTTCAATAGTTCCGACCCGACTAAAAGAAGCATTTGAAACCCTCCTCTGAAGCGGCGTTCAAATCTAGATTCCAGATCCGCTTGGAACTTCCGATCCGTTCACCATCGTCTTTCTTTCGGCATCCTTCTCCTCCACAGGGTTCTCGTGTCCCTCCGATATGTAGAAGTGTATTGTTTATATATTATATATATAATATATGTATATCTGTCGTGTCAGCTAAAGAATATATATATATATATATATACATAGTGTAACTTTATTTTCAGAACCCTGTTAAGTGCGAGAACTGCGAGAACCACCTTTTGTACTCCTAATAATACATAATGTACATCATGTCAATGCATACAACCTCTACTGATGATAACCCCTACTATATAGTAGGGGTTATATATATAGTAGGAGTTATCATTAGTAGGGGCTATTCTAGTAGGGGTTGTATGCATTGACATGATGTACATTATGTATTATTAGGAGTACAAAAGGTGGTTCTCGCAGTTCTCGCACTTAAGAGAGTTCTGAAAATAAAGTCCCCCTATATATATCTATTATATATATATAATGTATTACGTATATGCATATGTATGTATGACACTCGGGAATCTCTCTGAGGCTGCTCTTTGTAAAAAGGTAATTATTAATTTGGTATACTGCTAAGACTAATATAATTATAAAATATTTTATTTTAACATTATTATAATATTATGGAATATGGATATTTGTTGAATTTGAACTTATTATCATGTTAGTTCTGTTGAATTTGAACTTATATTATTGTGTTTAATTATGTCATATATTAAATCTAGCAAATATATGTATACGAAAGACTTGTCGACTAGTCACGACTAGTCGGGGCGAATTCTCGACTAGTCTTCACGAAGGTACTCGCTCGACTTGTTTCGCCTTGGCGTCGTGATAACCATGTAGGTAAATAAGTATAATATTGCTGTGATGCAAAGTTAGAGTCACTTTGCATTTTAAATATGTTTTAGGTAAAATGGTGGGCGAGGTACATTTGATCTGGGCTCGAATTTTGGATTATCTTGTTTTGATTGTACTATGAGACTATTTAGAATTCGCACGCAGTTATACCTTTGTGACATGCTTCCAAAAAAGAAAAAAAAAACAGAACAGCAAATTTTAGATTCCTGAACCAGAATTTTTGCCAGTAGAATACTTAGTTTTCAAGATCAAGTCTTGTACATAATTTGATGAACCAGATATCTATATAGTAATCGACTACTGATTATAAACTTTCTTGTCTATTTTATGCGAATGGGTAAATATTCATCCATGTTCTTATTTTACTTTGGAATTTATCAATTTTTTTTTTGCAGGATGTTTTGCAGGGGACTCAGCTTCTAGCCATTGATACTGCTGCTGCTTTGGGACTCCTTAGGAGGGTGCTGATAGGAGATGGATTAACAGAAAAAGAAAAACAGGCTCTCCGAAGAACATTAACTGATTTGGCTTCAGTAATACCCATTGGCTTTCTCATGCTTCTTCCGGTAAGCACCAAGGACATTTTGAATCAAGGCTCTCCCCTGTGTGTGTCTGTTGACTAATATTTATCTCTAGTAGCAATTTCGGGATATTCTGAGCCAGTACTGTCTATATGGGGGAGTGTTCGCATACACTTCTGTTTTTAGAAAAAAAAGCGATTTATTGTAGAAGAAACTAAAAGTAGCTGATCATCAGAATTGGTAGTGTTTGCATATAGAACCTTAAGGGCTTAAAGTTGAGTTAATTAATCGAGCATGTTTGGGGAATTATATTTCTAAATTCCAAAACAAACGTAAAGTCAAATGTTTTGGGATTGTCATTAAATTAGAGAGGATCCAGAGCATAAGTTGGCATTTGGAAACATTTTTAAGTGATTGTGAATATTCTGTGTAACTTTTGAGTTTTTGCAAGACCAGATTATGTGATCATGTGTGTATGTCAGGTTACTGCAGTCGGTCATGCTGCTATGTTGGCGGCAATCCAGCGCTATGTGCCGGAATTGGTTTGTATCGTCGAATTCTCGTCACTGTTGTTTTTGTGCGCTCTTTCATTTTGAAACACAACCTGAGCCGAATTAATTTGACAGATACCTTCGACGTATGGACCTGAAAGGTTGGATCTCTTGAGGCAGCTGAAGAAAGTAAAGGAAATGGAAGATGATGTTAGCGTCAATAAAACTGCTGATGAGGAGTAATCATATCTTCTGGTCATCTTTCGATGCTGCATAATCAAACGAGATTTTACCGGTTAATCTAAAATCGAGCGTTATAAGTAAATTAATTCGTTTTTGAATCCTACTTGCAGGATGACAAGCCTTGACTAAATGGACTTGTGATTAAATAGAGCACATTGTACATCGTACATAAATTGTTTTGAGTTTGCACTTTGATTGTTGATTTTGAATTTGGGGAGTGGGTTTGATGGAAGAATTCGAGAGAACCTATTTAAAATAAAAATTGGAACATTTTAAAATAAAAATACTCTATCCGTCTTGTAAGCAGAGTGCATTTTGAAAAAAAAAAATGTACAAAAAAGATCACCTTTTTAACTGTACATTGTTATATGCTGTTCATAATTTAGATATATGGTAACTTTTCTTTTGATAAAAGACATTTTAAAAATTGCACAATCAGTAAATAATGAGGTAAACAAGAAAAAGGTGGTAGAAGCTTGTTTTGAAGGTGTACTTTACATAAGCATCCTAGTTTAGGAATTTATACTATCGTTAAACCTAAATAAAAACTAAAAAAAAGCACCTAGTTGCCTATGCTTGCTTGCCTTCTTGGAAAACCCTTCCATCCACCTTGGTACCAGCCCAACCTGTCTAAGCAGTCAACTAACCACTCAAATACCTTACTAAGTGCCTACAAAGACCCTCCTACCCTTGTGATATTAGCTAAATTACCCTGAGTTTAGATAGCAAGGTTAATTCAAGATTGCTAAGTGAGAAAATAAGAATTCTGAAAAGTGTTTGGAAAATACTCAATATTTGAATTCACTCAAACTTCTTTAATGGCTAGGGTGCTTAGCGTCTAGGTGGCAGTCTAGACCCATTTCTAGAAATTACCCTAACAACTTTAATTGGTTTGCCAATTGAAATTGATAGGGTCAAAGGTTGACATACAAGAACACCACGAAAATTTTAAAACAAGAAAAGAATGGGATAAATCTTGTCTTAAGCCAATGGCTGATTCTTATGGAAAATATTTCTTTCCAAGCCGAAATCGTAAATAATGATCTCCAAGATAATCTAAGGGACACAAAAGCAGTATAAATAGACTCAATAACCTAATTATAACTTAAGCCTAAAGCAATTAAGCCCACGAGCCAATTTATTCACCAACTTAAATTGAAACCCCAAACAATAATTAATAAGAGGCATATCAATTCCCTTCCCCTTAAAAGCAGCCTTGTCCTCAAGAGGATTCTGGAGGTTCTGCCGACCCAATCCCACCATCAAACTCCTGTTCTGCGGCAATTAAAACATGAAGGGTCTTGTTTGTACAGTTGTGTAACGGGTTGTACGGCTCATAGCATTGAAGCAAAGACCCTTTGCCTTGAGAGTCATGAACTTCAGCATGAGACAGTTCTCGAGTTTGTTTTTTTGAGTTTGTTTTTTTGTATGCGCAGACTTGTTGGATGGAGACGAGATCATACGCACCTGAACCTGTGGATAGTCTGGGCCATGATGCCCCATCGTCCGGGGTTGACTTCGTGGAACTCAGGAAGTGCGCTGATGGTCGCGGGCCTTGAGACGGATGGTTGCTCTCAAACCCCATGACCTTAATCGGCCCTGCAAAGGTTTGTTGATGTGATTATGTCGTGTTGGGACGCCAAACAGCCCAAATTTCCTGTTCAATCTCACGAGGTAATTGAATTGTCCCAAATAAATCAGATGCATTCTTAGATCGAATACGAACTCGAATATCGGCTTGAAGCCCATTGAGAAACAACCCCAGAAGGTGCGAATCAGATATCCATTGAACATTCGTTGCTTTAGCAACAAACGCATCCACATATACAACAACTGAGTCAGTTTGCACTGTAGCTGCTAGCCTTTCGAATGGATTAGTGTGCGGGTTATCACCGAATCTCTAAAGTAGCGCAGTTGTGAAAGCGGCCCAGATCATGTCGAGCTGACGACGGAGCAACCACTGCATCAACTGTAGCGCCGGTCCATCCAGGCCAACTAGGGCGATGTACACCTTTGCCATGTCTTCGGTGCGATGGACCCCAAAAAACTGATCGGCGCACGAGAGTCACGCCACCGTTTGATAGGGTCAAGGGCTGACACACAAGAATGTTAGGGAAATTCTAAAATTTTACTAATGGACAGGACACCAATATAGAAAATAAGATATATCACGAAAGAAAGAAAAAAACGGGATAAATCTCATCCCAAGCCAATGGCCGATTCCTACGGAAAATATTCCATCCCAAGCCGAAGCCGAAAACAATGAGTCTCCAAGATAATCTAACTAAGGGACACGAAAGCAATATAAATAGACTCAACAATCTAACCCTAACTTAAGCACTAAGCAATTAAGCCCGCCGGCCAATTTACTGGCCAACTTAAATTAAATCCCTAAACAGTAGTCAATAAGAAACATCCCAGAATTATCAAGGCGAAATTACAAATTTATAGGTCACTTTTATTGAGACCCTCTATGCCCAATAAACCATGTGGTGCAGCAGAAAATATAAAACAAGTATTTGATTGCTTTTAAAATATATAGAATTTTCAACTTGAAGCAGAAAATTTGAGGAAATAAGTGAGTTCTTTTTCAATATCTCATTTCATTCCACTTTTCTTTTTCTACCTTTGCATTTCCCAGTATCCTTTTCCTTTCTGAACGGTCAAGGAAAATTTATTAAGAAGTTTTAGAGTATAAGGGGTACTCAACCCTAACAAAGAAATCACCACTCTGATGTACAAATAAAGAATAAACTAAAAAAGTATACCAAAATTTATAATCAAGGAACACCCTAAAGATAAAAATGATGGACGACGAACATTGAGGTCTGTCACCAGAGGAACCAGATTTACAGGAGCGAGGCACTAAGGGGGGAGGGAGTGGGTGCGTGAAGGAGCGGTGCGGGGTGGCTCACTCGCGGGAACACCGCCGTCTGTCCTTCCTTCACTCACGGGGAGGTCATGTTGAGTGAGGAGGTCACGCACGAGGAGGAAGTGAGTGAAGGCTACAAAAAGTAAATGTACTGTTTTTTTAAGCATAAAGTACAAGTGTTTATTGTTTTTTTTTAATTGTATATAAAGAAGTGAGTGAAGGGTGAGTGAAGGGTGAGTGAAGTGGCGCCTGTAAAAATATGAATGAGTGAAGAAAAAAATTAAGAATGATATGGCGTAAGGGGATTGGTTGAGAGTGAGTGAAGGGAGAAGGGGTGAGTGAAGCACTTCCCCTGAGAAGGTTAAAGCTGGGGGACCATGGTATCACTAACACTTCTACTGTTCCCCTCAGTTATGTGGATATTGGCGATGAGCAGAATAAAAGGTCATACAAGGAAACAATTCTTAGAGTATTTGCTGGGGAAGGAAATCCAGGCGGGATGAATGAGTGAACAGTGAAGCAGAGAACAGTGGTGCCACGGAGAAGACCACTACGAGAAGGATATGAGTATCCAGAAATTGTTATCCCACTGATGGCAGAGGTGCGCTTGTGCCAACCATGGAAGCAAGCTTTGATTGTTAAATTGCTTGGAAGGAGGAGTGGTGTCAAGGATTTGGAGAACACTTAATCAGATGTGTGTAGGGAAAGGGGTTATGAATATTGGTGACAAATCTCATGAAGACTTACGAGTCAGGAATATCATGACAAATCTTTGACCAATGGGCGATGGCTTATCTATGATCACTACTTGACAGTAAGGGAGTGGAAGCCTAATTTTCGGCTAGCTGAGGAGATCAGCAGGGTCGCTGCTTGGGCGAGGCTTCCGGAGCTTCCTATTGAATATTATTCAGAGTTCTTTTCCTTTTTGGATAACCTGATTGGAAGGACGACCGTTATGGTGGATATAAGACAATGGAACAGATGAAGAGGGGGAAATAAGCTAGATTATGTGTTGAGTTTGACTTAGATAAGCCATTGTTGCCCATGTTTGAGCTTAAAGGTCGCATTTACAAGGTGTAATTGTAGGGAGCGGTAAGTAATTCCGAGGTCGATCTCACAATGAATTGGAAACGATTTGAAGTTCGATTATGTTTGACAAATAGTCGAATTAATAAAAGTAAAGTAAATTAAAACACGTTGAATGATTCGACAGAGATGTAAGATTGTAAAAACACAAGCGCGAAAATTAAATTAATAGCTAAGCATAAAAAATATCGGTTGGATTATCTAGAGATTACAATATGAGAATGATATGGGAGTTTAGAATCACCGACACACACGTTATCAATTATTAGTTTTGATACTCAAAGAATGTAAGGTTTTGGGATAACCGATTGCGCACAATTAAAAAAAAACGTTTGATGGCGGCAAATTCTAAAAATCGCGATTGTTCTTTTCGAAAACAAGGGAAACTCCTTTGATGGGGATGAATCCCTACTAACAATCGACTAGCTAAATACCTTTAATGGGGTAATTCACTAAAAGATCGCGGAAATAGGTTTAGAACATTCACAATCGCTTCTATCGGGTCGTTTGATGGCGAACACCGACAAAAACCCTCAATTTTGACAATAACAACTACTGTGAAAAAGGTTTGATGATCTAAATCATAAGTTCTCTTGCGTCTAAATAATATTCGTGCACAAATATCATCAAGAACGCCGATAGATTACGAAGAACAAAGAAAGAGGAACAATCCCAAACTTATACCCGGGAAATCAATCAAAACTAACAACCAAGAACATGTGTGGTTCAATCTAAACACCCATATGATAAGATTAGCTACTCATGATCAATTCAACAATAATAGCAAAAATCATAGAATAAAACATGGTAGATATCTTCCCTTGCGAAAACGAAATCGAAGCCCGAGAAAGGTTTGATGTTCTTCTTTCAAAAACTCACAAAATCTTCATACAAGGAATGAAAATCACCCACAAATTTATCTCTAGATGTTTAGAATACAAGAAAAATGATAAAGCAAAAATCATGGAATAAAACATGGTAGAAATCTTCCCTCAAAGAAAATAAAATCGAAGGTTTTGAGTTTGCACTTTGATTGTTGATTTTGAATTTGGGGAGTGGGTTTGATGGAAGAATTCCAAAGAACCTATTTAAAATAAAAATTGGAACATTTTAAAATAAAAATACTCTATCCGTCTTGTAAGCAGAGTGCATTTTGAGAAAAAAAAAAAATGTACAAAAAAGATCCACCTTTTCAACTGTACATTGTTATATACCGTTCATAATTTAGATATATGGCAACTTTTCTTTTGGTAAAAGGCATTTTAAAAATTGCACAATCAGTAAATAATGAGGTAAACAAGAAAATGGTGGTAGAAGCTTGTTTTGAAGGTGTACTTTATATAAGCATCCTAGTTTAGGAATTTATACTATCCTTAAACCTAAATAAAAACTAAAAAAAAGCTCCTAGTTGCCTATGCGTTGGCGTTGCTTGCCTTCTTGGAAAACCCTTCCATCCACCTAGGTACCAGCCCAACCCGTTAAGCACTCAACTAACCACTCAAATACCTTACTAAGTGCCTACAAAGATCTTCCTACCCCTATGATATTAGGTAAATTGCCCTGAGTTTAGATAGTAAGGCTAATTAAAGATTGCCAAGTACCTAGGGGTGAAAACTGGGCGGATATTTCCCGCCATCCGGAGTCGTATCCGATCGGGATCGAATTCGGGATAAAAAATAGGTATCCGGTCGAATTCGGATACGGATCCGGATAGTTGAATTCGGATACAGGTTCGAATTCGGATAATGCAATATCCGCCCGTATCCGAGTTTTTCCATATTTTATCGGATATTATCTGGATACCAATCCGGATAATAAATCCGGATATACATATTTTTAAATTTTAAATATACTTTATTTTATATATATATATATATAAAATACTTTTGGACTTCGTTTAATACATTTTCAAACTTTCAAGAAAAAAATATTTTTCAAAAAAAAAAAGTATTTTCTGGAAAAATATATTATTTTTCGAAAAAATAAAAAGAAATATTTTATAGGAAAAAAAATATCTTTTCGAAAAAAACATTATTTATGGAAATTTTTTATTTCTTCGAAAAAAATTAAAATAATATTTTCTGGAGAAAAATTATTTTTTCGCAAAAAAAAATATTTTTTTGAAAAAAAATTATTTTCTGGAAAAAATATATTATTTTTCGAAAAAATAAAATTATTTTCTGGATTTTTTATATTTTTTGAAAAAATAAAAAAGTTACTTTTTCAAAAAAAAAATATGGAAAAAAATTATATTTCAAAAAAAAAATTATTTTCTGAAAAAAAAAATATTTTTTTAAAAGAAATGTATTAGCCAAACACTTTAATACTAACTTATAAGCTATTTGTTTCATATGAAATGTATTTTAAAAGAAATGTTCTATTCAAGTAAATAGAGGGGCAATTATATATATTATAATAATTGTTAAAAACAATTAAATTAACACTCTTTAGTCTTTCTTAAGTATGGAGCTTATGTTTTTATGGAAGAGTGAATAAGTAAAAATGAGGGAACCTTATTATGAAACGATTTTTTAAAAAATTACTATAGTTTGCATTATAACTTTTATCAAATATTGTGTAGATAGTTTTTTTATATGCTGCAATCACTTTCAAACGATTTTTGTATGACATGTATTATCCGATTATATTTATTCGAATCCGTCCCGAATCCATCCTGTATCCGTCCCGTGTCCGTATCCCGAATAATCCGAATTCGTATCCGTATCCGGCCTTCCCGTATTTGACTCCGAATCCGAGAGAAAAATATGGGTTAGGATACGGGAAGAGCACTATCCGTCCATATCCGATCCGTTTTCACCCCTACAAGTACCCCTGTGATATTAGCTAAACTGCCCTGAGTTTATTCTGAAAAGTGTGGAAAATACTCAATATTTGAGTTCACTCAAACTTCTTTAATAGTTAGGGTGCTTAGCGTCTAGGTGACAGCCTAGACCCGCTTTTAGAATAGTCTATAAAAATTACCCCACCAACTTTAATTGGTTTGCCAATTGAAATTGTAGGGTCGAAGGTTGACATACAAGAACACCACGAAAATTCTAAACAAAGAAAAGAATGGGATAAATCCCGTCCTAAGCCAATGGCTGATTCCTATGGAAAATATTTCTTTCCAAGCCGAAATCGTAAATAATGATCTCCAAGATAATCTAACTAAGAGACACAAAAGCAGTATAAATAGACCCAATAACCTAATTATAACTTAAGCCTAAAGTAATTAAGCCCACGAGCCAATTTATTCACCAACTTAAATTGAAACCCCAAACAGTAATTAATAAGAAGCATATCAATTCCCTTCCCCTTAAAAGCAGCCTTGTCCTCAAGAGGGTTCTGGAGGTTCTGCCGACCCAATCCCACCATCAAACTCCTGTTCTGCGGCATTTAAAACGTGAATGGTCTTGTTTGTATAGCTGTGTGATGGGTTGTACGGCTCATAGCATTGAAGCAAAGACCCTTTGCCTTGAGATTCATAAACTTCAGCATGAGACAGTTCTCGAGTTTGGTTTTTTGTATGCGCAGACCCGTTGGATGGAGACGAGATCATAGGCACCCGAACCTGTGGGTAGTCTGGGCCATGATTCCCCACCGTCCGGGGTTGACCCCGTGGAACTCAGGAAGTGCGCTGATGGTCGCGAGCCTTGAGACGGATGGTTTCTCTCAAACCCCATGACCCCAATCGGCCCTGCAAAGGTGTGTTGAGGCGATTATGTCGTGTTGGGACCCCAAACAGCCCAAATTTCCTGTTCAATCTCACGAGCTAATTGAATTGTCCCAAACAAATCAGATGCATCCTTAGATCGAACACGAACTTGAATATCGGCTTGAAGCCCATTGAGAAACAACCCCAGAAAGTGCGAATCAGATATCCATTGAACATTCGCTGTTTGAGCAACAAACGCATCCACATATACAACAACTGAGTCGGTTTGCACTGTAGCTGCTAGCCTTTCGAATGGATTAGTGTGTGGGTTATCGCCGAATCTCTAAAGCAGTGGATTTGCGAAAGTGGCCCAGATCATATCGAGCTGACGACGGAGGAGCCACTGCATCAACTGTAGCGCCGGTCTATCCAGGCCAACTAGGGCGATGTACACCTTTGCCATGTCTTCGGTGCGATGGCCCCAAAAAAACTGCTCGGCGCGCGAGAGCCACGCCACCATTTGATAGGGTCAAGGGCTCACACACAAGAATGTTAGGGAAATTCTAAAATTTTACTAATGGACACGACACCAATATAGAAAATAAAATATATCATGAAAGAAAAAAAATGGGATAAATCTCATCCCAAGCCAATGGTCGATTCCTACGGAAAATATTCCATCCCAAGCCGAATCCGAAAACAACGAGCCTCCAAGATAATCTAACTAAGGGACATAAAAAGAATATAAATAGACTCAACTATCTATCCCTAACTTAATCACTAAGCAATTAAGCCCGCCGACCAATTTACTGGCCAACTTAAATTAAAACCCTAAACAGTAGTCAATAAGAAATGTACCAGAATTATCAAGGCGAGATTACAAATTTGTAGGTCACTTTTATTGAGACCCTCTATGCCCAATAAACCATGTGGTGTAGCAGAAAATATAAAACAAGTATTTGATTGCTTGTGCCAACCATGGAAGCAAAGCTTTGATTGTCAAATTGCTTGGAAGGAGGATTGGTGTCAAGACTTTGGAGAACACTTAATCATATGTGGGTAGGGAAAGGGGTTATGAATATTGTTGATCTAAGCTGTGATTTTTCTTGGTCTATCTTACGAGTCAGGAATATCATGACAAATCTTTGATCAATGGGCCATAGCTAATCTATGATCACTACCTGACAGTAAGGGAGTGGAAGCCTAATTTTCAGCTAGATGAGGAGGAGATCTGCAGGGTCGCTGCTTAGGCGAGGCTTCCGGAGCTTCCTATTGAATATTATTCAGAGTTCTTGTCCTTTTTGGATAACTGGATTGGAACGACAATTAAGCACTACTACAAAAAAGGGCTTTACTGACAGTAAAAAACTGTCACTAAATACTTTTAGTGACACACATAAAATGTGTTAGTAATCCGGCAGTCAAAACGCAGTGACACCATTTTACGGTGTCACTAAAACTAGTATCAGTAGTTCGTGTTACATGAATGTAACTAAATTCCGATACGACAATGTCAGTGTCTTCCAATTAATTATGTGTGTCACTATTCTCGTTCACTATAGTGTCAGTAGATAACGATACAATGATGTTAGTAAGTAATAATAGTATATCGGTGTCATTTCCGTATTTTTTATAATATAATTTATATTGTAATTGTAATATCCGGATAAATTGTTAGGTATTTTCGTCCGTATTTGAACCCTGTATTATTCGAATCTGTGCTATCAATAATTGAAGTATGATCGTTTCTGTATTCGTATCCACATGCGTGATAATATCAACTTTTAATCCTTCACATGCAACTACGTCGTAACGTACGCTAATAGGTAAGCGTAACGTACGTTACGAGCCATAGATAGCGTATGCTATGAGCTAGGCATAGCGTACGTAAGGAAGTCAATAATTGAGCAAGCTGGCTAGCACATGGACGACTGGTGGTGGGCTCGGAAAGATTCCCGCGGATGAACCTGGACAGTTTTGGGGTCAACGGGTATTAACATACGCTAAGGTATGTAACTAGCGTACGCTAATGGGTGTTGCTTACGTACGTAACATGAGGGTGTAACGTATGTAAGCGAGTACAGAATGAGACAGTAATCTACTATTGAATGATAGCGTACGCTAAGGACGAATGGTAGCGTACGCTAAATCAATAACGTACGTAAAGCTCTAAGGCTAACGTACGTAAAGCTTAGGACACTATATATATGGACAACACCCCATTCTATTTCACTTCGTCCCTTTCGCTTGTACTTCATTTTCCTTCGTTTCTAGAGAGTCTCCAGCCATCTAAAACACCTATAGATTACATATACTCGATCATTGAAGTTAAGAAACACCTTAGATTGGCACTCAAGCAATCGGAGTTGGATACTACCTATTGTCTCGGCGTTTCCTTTATATTAAGGTATGTTAATGCTACCTCCAACCTTGAATTCATGTTCTTAAGGATGTTATGAACATACTACCGGGATTATTAAGCTCCATAGAAGACTTTTAACCGAACATCATGTTTTTGGAAGTTGGAATGTTCATGCTTTAGTTACCAGAGTTAAGAACATTATAGTTCGAATCTTGTTATGATGAACAAGTAAGGGAAGTTTTATGAGATTGATAAACCTGTATTGAATGGTGTTTCCATAATGATCGTAGACTTAATATTGTTATCGCTTTTGTTAGACGGACTTGAGAGAAGGATCATTGTAGGTTTTATTATATCTTGTAAAGGTGGATTGTTAATCGATCTTCAAAGATGATAGTTTGAATGTAATGATAATATTGATAAAAACCTCATATTTTCCGAACTACCTTTGAAGATTATAATCGAGATTGGAGTAAGTTTTATGATGGCATGGTTATCCTGGAAATTCGAAGACATCAACACCATAGGATCATTCAGATTCACATGAGTATTATATGTGCGAGTATAACGTACGTTAAGCACTATGCATTACGTATGTTATACCCTCAGGCAGGGCAGTCGTCTGAGCTGGAAAGAACTGTCAAATGCATGCTTAGCGTGCACTAGGCTTTGTAGCTTACGTACACTAATGTGCAGACATAACGCACGCTAACGTATGGACGTAACGTACGTTACGTGTGTGTGTAACGTACGTTATGAAGAGTACAGTCAGGACTCGGTCGTTTTTGTGATGTTTTCCTCGTGTGATTGATTGTTTACTTGATGATAGGATATTGGGGACGAACTCCCTACAAAAATCCGGTGTTGAGCCTTTCCGATCATCGCCTTCATTGGAGTTCCGGATTTTTCCAATCAACCGTATTTTCGGAGTATTCGCAGGAGATAACCAAGGTAAGTACCTTGAGATACGAATTATAACTACGTGAAATCATTGTTGCTGAAGTGTATGAATCATGTTACGAATATATGTATATATTATATTTAAATATACGTATATATGTGTATGTATATATGTATAGATATATGTATATGCATATATATACATATGGAGACAAATGTTGGGTGATTAATACCAATGCTAGTCGACGAACTCAATTGGGATTATAGTACGAATCATATTCATAGAGGTAATATGGTAAGGTTTGTATTTTCGGTTGAGTTACGGTGTAAGGATATATGTGTAGTGTTGATTGGTAGTGCTGAAGGCTTAATGTGTTAAGTCTTGATGAATAACGTGCGAGTTGTTGTTCATTGTGCGTGGTTATGGACTGACGAATAAACTGTGTGAATCGATGAACTGATTTGATAATTGTTGCAACGATTGACTGTGTGCTTGATATTTGTAACAACGTGAATACTTGTTATGAGAGACGTCATATCCGGGTGCCTCTGAGGGCGGGGCGTGTACTCTGGCCTGGTGTACGCTGCAATGAGTGGCTCCATATGATTGGTGAACACCGGTGTTACATAATGCGCGAGCAAGGGGCGGCTCATGTGGGAGTGAACGCCGGCGTGGTGACATGTGCAATGGGCGGCCAATATAGTGGAGTGAACGCAGGTACACAGGTGTAACACCCCCAGATCCGACCAGAAATATTACAGCGCCGTGGGCCACGGAATGGAATCCACAAGGCTAAAAGAAAATTTCGCAAATATTTACAAATGCCTAAGAGGCCAATGACGGTACTATCATTAAAACATTTGAAGACTATATAAAATCTGTTTATCAAACCGTCGTAAAATCTCGTTTGAAAGGACAAGGCCAGAAATGCCAAAACTCAACAGTTTAAAAACATACATTAAGCTATCGCTTACACGTACCGAAAAAATAGTTTAGAAAACGGTTGCCAAAGTAACCTAAGTTACCAGATACCAAAAGACAATTTAAAATACTCACGCAGTGGAAAAGACAAATAATTAAAAATACTCTAGTAGCGGAATACAACAACTGATCAGGAAACTCAATACACAATTACATGCCCTGGCCAGTATCCTCCGGGAAGCTCATCTCTTCACGACCGCTACAAGCTCGATATCCAAAGAACCTAAAAAGAAAGCCCACGACGAGGTCAGCCATAATATCCAACAATGATACCAATCACATCACGTCAATAATTACATACCAATGGAAATACTAAGTAAGAATACGACCAATGTAATCTTACCGTCGTAACTTTATTTACTCAAATAATTCTCATCAGATTAACCATCATCACAAAGAACATCTCGTAATCTCGATTAATAACTAAACTCAAACACAACATCATATGGTACCTCAAGCAATACCAGAGATTCTCAAAACATCATCATAACTCGCAGTATGGAAATATACCAACTCCGACCAATTCGATCCATCGGATAGCATCATCAAATTTGTTGCGAAATTCGGTGAACGCAAGTACACATTGTCGTAAATAAGTAATAAAGAGATGAGTAAGATATCGTTCCCACGAGGACTGGCTTACTAACTACCAATTTATGAGTATTCTAATTTTATCTGAACGATTGAAATTGGAGGTGCAAGAATAATTAAAGAAAATTAATAAAAGAATAAATAATGAAAATGATTGTTCGAAGGAAGAAAATCAAATAAGGAATTAATCTAGGATTGTGAATCCACCTCGGTTTATCTGAATTACTCTTGATTATATGAATTTAATGAATTCCCAATTTATTGAAGGCGAAGATTGCTAAAATACTCTACCGCCTCTCCCGAGGTCAATAGAATTTTCTAAGGCGAATAACACACTCTATTCCTAGGTGAATTAATTCGACAATAGGCAAAACGCACGAAATCTCCAGAAAGGCCACGTAATTCCTATGAATATGTTCCTATCTCACAAGATAAAACGATTCTCACCAATTTTTCCTACCAACTCTCCTCTCCCGATTCGAGTTGCGTAATCAAAACAATTCAATTATAGGCCACACAATTGAAAGCATTAAGAATAATTGGGGAAAACTCAATAAGAAAGGGAAAGATATTTTAATAAAGCATAATCAAAAGTTAATTCGTCAAAACCTCAGTTTCATCAAAATCCTAGAATAGGATTCTAGCCTGACATGCTAGAAAATAAAAATACACAAAGAATTAAAGAAAGCATAGAACTCAAACGCAGACGAAGAACTTGGATTCCTCCATTCTCTGGATTCCGCTCTCTGCTCCTTGGTGTTTTCTGCTTCTTCTCAATGATCTGCGATGATTCTCGATTCCTCGATCCCCTATTTTCAGACCTTAAATCCCTATTTATAACTATCATTAACCTCCAAAATGCGTCCGGGTATTGGGTCGAAAACAGCTCCAAAAATGGCCCAGAAATGCGGCAAATACAGCAAGACCGCCCCGCGGGCCGCGGCTCAGTAATTATGTGCCGCAGCCCCAACGTTCAGCGCGGGATGCATGGGCGCCTATTTTTCTTCATGGGCCGCGGCTCAGCTTCAACGTGCTGCGGCCCCCGGTACAGTTCGCTCGGCGCCCTGCTAGTCACCTTCGTGTGCCGCGGCCGGACCTTGGTGTGCCGCGGCCCCAGGCCAAAAATTGTCGTTTTGGCCCGTTTTTTTCCGTTTGAGCTTTCGGACTCCAATTTCCTACAAAACATATAAATATAGTGCATTAAAAGCTCATTTATGCAGGTTTAGACTTAAAATGGATATGAAATAATGATAAATAAGCGTATACAAATACGCCTAACAAATACCCCCAAACTTGAGCCTTTGCGTGTCCTCAAGCAAAAAGAATCAATTTCAAATAAAAAAAGTATCGTGAATGATCGTGCAAATCCATAGTGCTCAACTTAATCAATACTACCCTGAAAATCTCAAAGAATAATACGAGTATCGTAATAGTGAGTCACATCAGGGATATTGATTCCACAAAGTAACCATTTTTAGTGCTAATCAATCGTTTATGAAGAAAATCAAGCTCAAAGATTAACAAGCGTGAATTTAACCGACCGCCAGTACGAAGGGTTAGAGTAAACAAGTCAACTACTTGATCCCACGATCAGTGGCAAAAATTTAAGAGTTTCATCGTCAAAAAGAATCCTCGGACAACATTCCCTTATGTATGATCATAATAAAGATTCAAGTTAACCACTAGGTTCGGATCTCGGGATGTTTCATCGGGATAACCCTAGGGTGGATTTCTATTCTCATGTATTGGGGAACCGTTTGACGTAAAAGACACTCATGGGGCACATGGATGCTTCTAGTTACTAAGTTCCCCTCTACAGCGGAGAAAAAACTCGAATAGCTATTCCCGGATGTCCGATTCAAGGTCACTATTTTACGCGAGAGTAAACAACGGGTCACGTGAATATCCCCGGTTACTAGGCTTCACATCATCGGTAAATGCGATATCGCTGAACCATTAGTCTATTCGGGGTTGTTGTTTTACGCGAGAGTAAACAACGGGTCACGTGAATACCCCCGATTACTAGACTTTTCATCATAGAACATGTATAATTTCTCGACTTTTTGGGAAAAACTGCCCGACTCTAAACTCAATTTAAGTGCCAACAAGACTCATGTTACTGGACGACTAGCTATGCGAAAAGTGAAACCAAACGTATAGACGGTAATTTGAAAACACGTATGTCTCCTTTCTTATCTGCTAAGATTTCTACAGAAACGAAAAATATAGACCTAAATGAATACTTAGAGGAAACAGATATCGCTGACTGCAAACTCGACCAAAACTCCACCGTTTCTTCAAAGAGAAATCAGTATCATGACATCAATTTTACACAAGGAAGCATGTAAAATCCACGAATGCAAATAATATCACGACAAGCAAGGCTAGCGTCAAAAATAACGAAAAATAACGAAAAATGCAAACGAATAAGTAAAAAGCAACTGAGAGCTATGATGCACGGATTCTTCAAAATTAGGCAGTATGCAGTATCGGATACTGCATGGGTGCGGGTGCGGGTGCGATTCGCGTGGGATTCACACGGGATTCGCCACGTGGCGAATCCGTGCAAAAAAAAAAAAATCGGACTCGCGTATCGGCACAGGATACGCGTATCCGGTGCCAGGATACGCGAGTCCGATTTTTTTTTTTAGTTTTTTTGTAATTTTTAAAAAGTAAATCAAATAAATTAAAATACAAAAAGTAAATCATTTAATAAGTAATTACTTTTACCTTTAGCAGTATTCACGGACAGTATTAGAAAGCTCCGCTGCTCAAAGCCATTTTGAATTGTTTTTTGTATGACTTGTTTTATGTATTTGAATTGATTTTATGGTGATATTTGAATTATTGGTTTTTATATTTAACAAGTGTTATATATAATAAAATATAAAATAAACAGACGTATTCTTACCGTATCGCACCCTAACGTTTTCAAAAAACCGTATCCCCGCACCCGTATCTGCCCGCACCCCCCCCCACACCTGTGCAACATAGACTGAGTGTAACCCCCCCAAACTTAGGACGTACATTGACCTCAATGGACACAAATAGCAATATGCAATAAGAGAAGAAGGTCAAGTACTCCCCTAATGTCAGCTCAGGAACTGGTGCCGGCCTCGTCCGGCGAGGAGGGTGGTGTGGATGGCCTAACTGGTGGAATGAATGGCCCGTCCGGGTGCAGTACATGGCTCGTCCACGCAGCAAGGTAATCCTGGTGGTAAGCATCCCTCGCCGCCAAGCGCCTCTCCTCACGTCGGTTGGCCCGGCGGGCCTGCTCTCTCATCTCCTCCCAGACGGCTGCGAGGATACTCTCTCTCTCTGTCCACATCTCCTCTCTCAGGGCAGCTAGGTGGCTCTCTCTCTCTCCTCATCTCCTCTCTCAGGCTGTCGAACATCGCCTGCAGGTGCTCTCTCTCGGGCGGCGGACTGGACTCTGCCTGCCCATGTGTCAGAAGAAGAGGCTCGGGGGACTGCTCATGTGCCTCGTCAAGAAGAAATCCTCGTCCCCGAGCATGTGCCGGCACTCCATCCCACTGGTCAAAGTGAGAAATAATGCGATAATCAATCGGACCCTGGAGTGCTAGCATCGCCTCATCATCCGACCAAGTCATGCCCGACTGGCGGCATAGAGCGCAAATGAGAGATGGGTGATTCAGCCCCATCTTGGCCCCTCATTGAATGCACTGAAGGATAGATCGGACCAGATGAGGGGCCACATCGAATCTGAGCCCGGAAGTGATAGCATATAGCAGTCGGGCACGAGAGAGTAAGACTGGGCAAATCTGCGAGGTAGGATCGACCCGTGCGCAGAGGAAGTATAACCAGGCTCGCCCAAGCCGACTGAGGCGCGAACTCTTAAAGTAGAAGGCTGAAGAAACCCGGGGCGTGAGTCTCCCAGACGGAACCGGGCTGTGTGAGTGTCTCAAGCAGAGCCTCCCTCGTGAGGCTACTCATACTCTGCGTAAACGCAGTCTCGTCCACCACTGGCAGCTCGTATAGTCTCCGAATTGCAGCCACCGAAAAATCCACAGTATGGCCTCGGACGACGACCTGAGTCCGAGTATCTGATTGCGGTATCATCTGCCCTGCCTGAATATGTCGCAATAAGGCGCTAGCGTAAAACTCCTGGACGATAGAAATCACAGCTGGCTCGGGATGCGTAGTGAAACGAGCCCATCCCATCTCGTCAATCATAGTCAGAAGCTCACCGTCCTGGGGGGCGGGAGTGAATCCCCGCTCCGGGATTATAGGTCGAGGTCGGATTTTTTCATTGAATATTTTGTGAATTTCTGGATCGGAGAATTGGTGAGACTCCAAATCGGCTCGGCTCTGTGAAGTCTCCCCTCTTGTGGGGGACGATTGTGTCCTAGCCCTCGTGCTTATCTTCCTTTTTCTAGCCATGGTGAGTTCCTGAAAAAATAAACACCGAAAATTAAGCAACCTTTAAGGAAAATTACACCACTTTCGACTTAAAAATACACGAAACGTTAATATAGAGTCTTGCATCATCGAAGAGGAAATTGAGGCTGGGCTTTCAAGTTTAAGCATGACGTAAGGGTTGGGGTACAATGTAATCCGATAAAATAATTCGTTGCATATAGTTTTAAAAACGTTTGGCTCAAAGTTTTTCATTGACGCATTTGATCAAACACTTAGCATGCATAGGTTTACATGAAGAACAAGAATTATAATGGCTAAATCCAATCCCCAAAAATAACAACATAAATCGATAGTCATGAGAAAAACGACAAATAACATCAACAATTATACATAATCGCAAATACCATCACAATCAATCACCATATTCACCATATTCCAACTCAATTTTTGATAGAACTTTGAAGAAAAACTAACAACATATTCAACATTGAATGAAGAACACCACCTCACCTTTCAATTCATGTAGCAATTAAGATTAGGAATTGAGAATGACCTTGCTTGGATTGAAGGATGCAAGAAGAAGTAGAATTGAGAAGGGGATCGTCCGAGTGCTGCGCGAAGGAAGGGGAAGAACTTACCTGGTGTGCCGGCCGATCGAGTATATGAAGGGTATCTGGGCTTTTGAACTTCTGAACAGGGGCCGCGGCACAACTTAAGTGAGCCGCGGCCCAGAGTACAGCCTGCCCGGGCTTCTTTGTTCTATCGCCGTGTGCCGCGGCTCAGCATATGGGTGCCGCAGCTCATAGTATAAGTGTGCCGCGGCTCATTTGGTCCGTGCCGCGGCACGGAGTACATCTTCTTGGGCATTTCTTGGACATTTGGCGTGCCGCGACTCAGTGCATATGTGCCGCAGCTCAGGGACCGGGTGTGCCGCGGCTCAGTAAGGTCGTGCCGCGGCACAGAGTACAGTTCGTTTGGCCTTTTTGTGTCAACTTGTGTATGCCGCGGCTCACTATCCTTGTGCCGCGGCCCATTGCTGAATTTTCCCCTGGGGTGATTTCTGCACAAAATTTTCAATGGAAAACACTTAGAACGCGAGAGATAAGCACATCAAAGAAAAAATGACGAAAAATAAAGACTCTAAAATGCATGAAAACACTGAGAAATAAAATCTATAACTAATACTCGGGTTGCCTCCCGAGAAGCGCTAAGTTTATAGTCTTCAACCGGACTTTTTGAAAATCAGTTTGCATTCCGCAAAGACCATTTGGACTCCGCACAGTCCATCGAATCGTTATTACATAATTTAAATTTTTGACCGCTAGTTTTCAACCATTCGACTTTTGGGTCGGAAATACAACGTTCTTTTCGAAACGGCTTTAACAATAGTAGCCTCCCAAAACACCCATTTTGCAACTGACTCAGCACTCGTTTGACTTCCGGCTTAGTGTTTAATTCCACGGGCGAACTTATGACCACATGAGATTTTTTCGATGGTGGATGAACGGATGTTGAAGACGACATATTTAACTGCTTAAGATACATGATTCCCTCTTCATTTTTATTATATGTCGGAGCAGCTGAAACGGATTCTGAACAGCTCGGCCGACAACTCTCCCAGTGTGCATCTTTCGCAAAGATATCTACACTTTCAATTTGTAAACTCTTCTCGACACTACTTGGACACGGAAAGGATTGAAACACTTGGAAAGTGACTTGCTCATCTTGAACCCGCAGAGTGAGTTTCCCTTTTTCCACATCAATGAGAGTTCGGCCGGTAGCTAAGAATGGTCTTCCCAAAATAATTGGGATGTCTTGGTCCTCCTCCATATCGAGCACAATGAAATCAGCGGGAAAGATGAATTTATCTACCTTGACTAAAACATCTTCTATTACCCCCCTCGGGTACTTGATAGATCGGTCAGCTAATTGGAACGAGATTGTCGTCGGCTTGGCTTCCCCAATGCCTAGCTTCTTAAATATGGAAAGGGGCATAAGATTAATGCTGGCGCCGAGATCACACAACGCTCTATAAAAAGACAGATTTCCTATAGTGCACGGTATATTGAAACTTCCTGGATCCTTCAATTTTGGCGGGAGCTTTTTCTGCAAGATGGCGCTGCACTCTTCCGTCAATGCCACTGTCTCATATTCTTCGAGTTTCCTTTTATTTGATAAGATCTATTTCATGAACTTCACATATCTCGGCATTTGTTCCAAGGCATCAGCAAATGGAATATTTATATATAGTTTATTGAAAACGTCAAGAAACTTGGAGAATTGCTTGTCCAATTTTTGCTTTTGCAATCGCCGTGGAAACGGGATGGGTTGCACATATGCCTTCGGATTGTCAGGAAACAGTTTCGAGGGTCTAGAATTTTGTGATTCCTGAGTCGCCAAATTTTTCTTCTCCTCATCATCGCCTCTCTTTTTGTTCTGCCTGGGCTGTTCACACAATTCCTTCCCACTTCTCAAACCAATGGCATTAATACTCTCTCTGGGGTTCATCTCGGTTGTACTTGGAAAGGTACCCTCAGGGCGGGCTGTTAACACATTTGCTATTTGCCCCAATTGGACTTCCAAGTTGCGAATAGAGGCGGAATGGTTTTGCAAGGTTGCTTCCGTACGGGTAATAAACTGACTCGTATTTGCTGCTCATTTCGCCATTGCCTCCTCTAGAGAGATTTTTGGAGCGGTAGGAGGTTGCTGTTGGTGTTGGGAAAACCGAGGTTGGTTTGAGTTTTGTCCATTTTTCCACGAAAAGTTTGGGTGATTTCTCCACCCTGGATTAAATGTGTTGGAATACGGATTGTTCTGCCGATTCCCATTCCCCACAAACTGAGCTTGTTCCATCGGATGTTGCTCGAAAGGATTTCCGACTTGGCACTCTGCGCTAGGATGAGACCCGTTACACCAATTACATGATTCTGTGGTAATGGTGGTAGGGGCATGTGAAAAAACTTGCAATTGCTGAGTCAGCGTTGCGAATTGGGCTGATAGTGTAGAGATCGGATCGTTGTCGGAAACTCCCATAACTCACTTCAGGATCACCCATTCGGAAGGCCACTGATAAGCATTTGCAGCCATCGCTTCCAATAGAGAGTGGGCTTCGGCCATCGTTTTTCCCATCAACGCTCCTCCAGCGGCTGCATCAACAAGAGTGCGTGTAGAAGCACTCAATCCGTTATAGAACGTCTGAATTTGTATCCAGTCCAGTAGGCCATGGTGTGGGCATCTCCGTAATAAATCCTTGTATCGCTCCCAAGCTTCGTGCAGCGATTCCATATCGAATTGCCCGAAAGTGGTTATCTCGTTCCTAAGTCTCGCTGTCTTCGATGGTGGGAAGAACTTAGCCAGAAAGGCTTGTGCTAATTCTGCCCAAGTCGTGATAGAGCCCGGCGGTAATGAATTCAACCAAAACTTGGCTTTGTCCCTCAAAGAGAAAGGGAAAAGCCGTAGACGAATAGCATCATCGGTAACACCGTTATTCTTGAAGGTGTCACATATCTCGAGAAATGAAGCGATGTGCGTGTTGGGGTCATCGTTTGCCAGTCCACAAAACTGGCTTGCTTGCACCATCTGAATAATAGCTTGCTTGATTTCGAAGTTGTTCGCTTGGATGGTTGGACGCCGAATCCCCGAAAAGTTTGCATTGATTTGTGGCATAGCATAATCATGGAGTGCCAATGCCGGTTTAACTTGCTGCATAGGATTTTCACCTCCATGATTTTCCGTGTTCTCGGCCATGGTGTCTTTTTTTGGTCGCTGACGCTTTTCCTTCTTGTTTTTCCGAAGAGTGCGCTCGAGTTCAGTATCCAAAGGTAGTAGGCCTTCGTTACCGAATTTTCTCATGCACTAATCAGAAATTCCTGAAAGGAAAACAAATAATAAGAATTACATAAAAATAAAACATGTTCAAACTAAGACTAGAAATACTGAAATCGATATTAGTAAAATAATCAGTCCCCGACAACAGCTCCAAAAGCTTGTTGCGAAATTCGGTGAACGCAAGTGCACGTTGTCGTAAACAAGTAATAAAGAGATGAGTAAGATATCGTTCCCACGAGGACTGACTTATGATTAGTGCATAATTGATCTAAAATTCATATACAAAATATTCATTTTTCCGGGCATAATTGTACTGATTTGTGATTAAAAATATATATTTTACAGATATGTCCAAACATGAGCTAAAAATGGTTTCTGACATCGACATGAAGCATCAAAAGGACGGAAAACAAGATCAAATCCAACGACGGGAATTTTTCCAGACAAGCGACCATACAAACGACGCAAAATGGACCGTGTTACTCGTTTCACATACGGCGCAAAAGAGGCCGTGTCTTGGGCCGTTTCACACACGGCCGGCATTTAGCGCCGTGTCCTCGCGCGTATTCCGGAAGAGACCGAGTCACCACAAAACGGCGCACAACACGGGGCAAACTGGGTCGTTTTTCATCGCCGTGTTTCAGCAGATGCCATGCAAAATTAGTCCACTTTTGACCAACCACAAGATATTTTTTTGGTCAAAAATCTGAAAATTCAAAGACATGGGTGAAGTGTGAACAAAGAATTAAAAAAATGATATTACAATAGATATTTTGAATTAAATAATCAATTGTATTCTTGAAAATCACCTATAAAAGGGCATCTTCACCCATTGCAAAACCAACACACATTCTTACCAAGAAATCCTCAACTTCTTGCTAAGAAATACTCCTTTCCTTTAGCAATATATTTTCCTTAGAACTTTCAATTTTAGTTTGTATTTTATTTTTGGTTTGAAGTTTTTCTTTCATTTAGTTTGTAATTGAAAAGTGCTTGATCAATAAGCACTTAGTATTTTACTTAGTGTTTTACTTTCAAATTTTGTAAGCTTGTAACCTTTAAACAAGTTTGAAGTTATATTTTGAAGTTTGTTTCTTGCACTTTGATTTATCATATTCAAGTAAGTTTTATCTATTGTCATTAAGTTCTAGTAATTAAAAGTTTCTATATATATTATATATATCAATTATTTCTATTATAATTTTAGTATGTATAAACCAATGAGTAGCTAATCTTTCTTCCTAGGGGAAAGGGGATTTCTATTAGGTTATATATTGAGTATTTGATTGATTTAAACTATTTTTAGGACTAATTGGTTTAAATAGAGATTGATCATATCCTATTTTTACTAATGAAACCTTCTTGATTGATTGTTTAGTGAATTGAAACATATCTTTTCAATCTATCAAATGTTAATCTTGTTATCAACATCTTAAGATTGCGAAAGTGGTTAAGACATCTTTGATTACGAAAGTACGGAGGTGAAAAGTTGATTACTCGATGAACGATCGTTTATCCTAAAAATAGTCAAGTTAGAGAAATGAAAGGACTAATTGGTTTAAATAGAGATTGATCATATCCTATTTCTACTAGTGAAACCTCCTTGATTGATTGTTAAGTGTATTGGAAACACATCTTTTCAATCTATCAAGTGTTAATCTTGTTATCAACATTTTAAAAAAGTGACAGCGATTAAGACATCTTTGATTACGAAAGTACGGAGGTGAAAAGTTGATTACTCGATAAACATTCATTTTTTCTTTTATATCCATATAAATCAATTCCTATACTTAATTAAATACCTAATTTAATGAACCCGTAATCCCCTAGATTTTATAAATTCCCAACTCATTTTAATTCTATTTATTTTCACTAGTTAAAAATAGTCTAATATAAATAGTCTAGTATAAATAGTCTTAATATAAATAGTCTAGTATAAATAGTCTTAATAAAAATAGTCTTATATAAAATAGTCTTATTAAAATAGTCTTATTAAAAATAGTTTAGTTTAAAATATAGTGCATTTTAATTTAGTTAATTTTTAAAAAACCCAAAAATATATTTTAGTATATTTTAGTATTTACTTCTCGCAATTTGTAACAAAAAATTATACGAAGCTCATTGACAATCCTCGAGAGAAAAGACCTTGGTAGAACTTACCACAAACTACTTCTACCTCGTATATATTTGCGAGCGACTCAAGAACTCCTGTTTTTAAGATAAGTTTTTCACCGATCAAATTTTGGCGCCGTTGCCGGGGATTGTTTTAGGCCAAATATAATTTTTATGTCAGGTAAAGTGGCGGATAACGGTAATCCGTGACTATTAAAGTCGGATTTTTGATTTCCCACAAACAAGCGATATTTGTATATATTATATCTTTTTTAATTTTAATTTTTTTTTTTTGGTCATGGATGAAACATTGTTTAAAATTGAAAAAAGATTTCCCTTTCTAAGAAAAAATGCAATTTTAAAAATTTACAAGACAAGGCTTGAAAGGATGAGGTTGCTTACGAATAAAAGCTTACCTTTTGACATAAGATTCAGTATCGAAGCCAAAGTAAGAATAGAAGGTGAATTCATAGAAACACCAACTAGATTCTTACTGGGCTTGGAAAAAGTTCATATGCCAAGAAACGACGAGCAAAGATTCTAGCCGTTGCTATAAATGTGCTAGATGGAACCGTAATGCAAAATGTCGATCATTAGGAATTCCATCTACAAACAGAGAAGATAAAATTGGTTCATTAATGATGGTCGAATAAGAAGAATTTAGATAATATCGAAATTTCTCTTGACACGCATCCTAGTGGACTTGTGTATTACGAATTCAATGTTTGTGGAATAAATTCAAACCGAATATGAACAACGTCTTGGGAATCGACGTTAAAAGACCCCGTTTGCCAATTTGTAAGAAAATTAGATGGGAAGCTTCTCCCGACTCATAGAAGGCGTTTAGGCCGTTTCAACGTAAAATCAGAGGAAGATGTGAGCCACAATCACAACTACCGTACATACGCGTAAGTATCTTTTATTTTTGTCGTGTGGTGAGATTTTACGAATAAAAATGTGATACGCGATAAAAGCTTTCATTATTCTATTGAGTAGTTGAAGCACAATCAAACGCAATCACAAACTTGTTAAACAATTTTTCCTCATTTTTCTTCTATAAATAACCTTTGTGCTTGTTTCTTTTATTCATCCCTCAAACTTGTACTTTTCTCTTTTCTCTAAATAAATTTCTTTTCAAAAATGGAGTCATCATCTTGACAAAAAAATTTTACATACTGCATTTTTGGTGGATCTAGTTACGGAAAAGAGGCATGCTTCACTGAAGCAGCCCACGACTTGGGTCGTACCTTAGGAGAAAAATGCAATGTAGTTTACGGAGGAGGAAGTCTAGGATTAATGGGACGAGCTGCTGCTTCTGCCTATATGGAAGGAGTAAGAGTATTGGGAGTAATCCCAAAACCTCTGGCTGAAAGTAAAATCACCGGGTCAACTATTGGAGATGAGTTTAGATCTGTGAATATGCAAGATCGCATAACTCACATGATAAATAATTCTGGCGCCTTTATCGCCCTTCCCGGTGGTTTTGGCACCCTTGAGGAACTTTTTCATGTGGTTACCAGAGCCCAGCTAAATGTTCATCAAAAACCAATAGGAGTGCTTAATGTCAATGGTTTCTTTGATGGTTTACTGTCTTTCATCGACTACTCTGCCGAAAAGGGTTTTATTTCCGAGCGTGCTAAACGAATCATAGTCGTTGCAACCACACCAGAAGAACTAATCAAAAAACTCAATGAATTTGTTCCTCAACCAGATCCACTCTAGCTAAAATTATGCAGGTAGAAGATTTTACCGTGAGAAAACGAAAAGTGGATTCATTCCTCTCCCTTTGATAACCCATGACGGACCTCTTGTATTTTTACTTTCTGTCGTGTGTAATAATCGTGCTAAATGATGGCAGCTTAAGGAGTTTCTTCTTGATCTCTTGACGCGCATCTATTCGCGATTTATGTATTGCTGTAATTTTTATTTCGTGTTTTGCTTTTTTAAAAACTTTGATGGCAGCGTAAGGCGACTCTTCGGACTTTCTTGATGCGCATCTAAAAATTATGTTATACTTACGAGTATATTTTATTTTCTTTTGTATGTGCCTCGTATATTTATTCTCTTGCAGATTCTAAAAGGCGTTAGGCTCAGACATCAACTTTCTTAACAGGGAGTATTCTCGCTTTTCGCATTGATTTTTATTTTTATTTTATAAGCGAGGACGCTTTATTTTCAAGTTTGGGGGTGGTTTGTTGTAGTATGTTTTAGTGTGTTAGTATTTTGGTGTGTTTTTATTTGCCTTAAATTTTTTTTTAGTATATATATATATATATATATAGTATTTTGATTTTGAGATTTTTAGATCCGGCCATAACACCAATAAATTAGCTATATACAAACTTCTAAAATCGTTTTAACAGTAAAAAAATTGTATATTCCAATTTTTTTTTTGAGCCTTAATCTCTCTTTCCAAGCCTTGTAATTATCATATAAAATCGAGTCATTCGTTACCTTGAGAAAAGAAGAATCAATTGGTTGATGAAAAATAAAAGCGAAATTTACTTAATTTGTGGAGTTTTGATTTTTCATGCTTAACTAAAAATGATTTTCTCGCAAAAATTCTATTCCCTAAAAAAAAGGAGTCATTGGTGAAAAGAGCTACACGTTAGCAAATAACGGTGAAAGCTATCACCTAAAAAAATAAATGACGAAAAGGAGAAGTGTTGAGCAAAGAATTGCCTAATTTTGGAAGTCTTAAATTTTGCGAAAAATAAAGGACTAACCATTGTTGGTGCGTATTCGCCGTCTCGTAAAAATTGGTGAAAAGAGCTACACGTTAGCAAATAACGGTGTGAAAGCTATCACCTTTTTACGAAAGAAAATAATGAGATAGAAATTGTGTTAGTGAAAAGAGCTACACGTTAGCAAATAACGGTGTGAAAGCTATCACTAAAAGGGATGTAGTTTATGAGCGATTTGAATTAATTAGCAGCTGAATTTCAATACACTCAATTTTGTGAAAATCACAATATTTGATGACGCCGATGAAATTCTTCTTCATATTGAGTCGATAAATAAACGAGTGATCGAGAGCAACCATCAAAGGGAGTCGTGTGAAGTCACGAGTGGGAAAGAAATAATCAACCTTTTGGGTGGAAAACCTTGTATTTTGGAATTACAAAAATAAAAACCGTGTTTTAACTTCAAAATCGTTAGTAGATTTATTTTGAATCTTGATTCATTTCTATCTACTGTATAAAGTTGGTTATTGTGTATTAATGGCATTTTGATCTCTTTTTATCTTTATATATAATTATTTTTCTTAAATTTGTGTGTATTATTTTTTATTTTTTATTTTATGTCTTATTTTAATTTTTAATTTTTATTTTGTGTGTGATTAATAAAGAGTCTTGCTCGGGACTAGCAAGAATTTAAGTGTGGGGTATTTTATTAGTGCATAATTGATCTAAAATTCATATACAAAATATTCATTTTTAGGCATAATTGTACTGATTTGTGATTAAAAATATATATTTACGAGATATGTCCAAACATGAGCTAAAAATGGTTATTTTACAGACATCGACATGAAGCATCAAAAGGACGGAAAACAAGATCAAATCCAACGACGGAATTTTTCCAGACAAGCGACCATACAAAACGACGCAAAATGGACCGTGTTACGTCGGCCGTTTCACATACGGCGCAAAAGAGGCCGTGTCTTGGGCCGTTTCACACACGGCCGGCATTTAGCGCCGTGTCCTCGCGCGTATTCGGAAGAGACCGAGTCACCACAAACGGGCGCACAACACGGGGCAACCGGGTCGCTTTTCATCGCCGTGTTTCAAAGAGATGCCATGCAAAATTAGTCCACTTTTGACCAACTTGTGAAATCAACCACAAGATATTTTTTTGGTCAAAAATCTGAAAATTCAAAGACATGGGTGAAGTGTGAACAAAGAATTAAAAAAATGATATTACAATAGATATTTTGAATTAAATAATCAATTGTATTCTTGAAAATCACCTATAAAAGGGCATCTTCACCCATTGCAAAACCAACACACATTCTTACCAAGAAATCCTCAACTTCTTGCTAAGAAATACTCCTTTCCTTTAGCAATATATTTTCCTTAGAACTTTCAATTTTAGTTTGTATTTTATTTTTGGTTTGAAGTTTTTCTTTCATTTAGTTTGTAATTGAAAAGTGCTTGATCAATAAGCACTTAGTATTTTACTTAGTGTTTTACTTTCAAATTTTGTAAGCTTGTAACCTTTAAACAAGTTTGAAGTTATATTTTGAAGTTTGTTTCTTGCACTTTGATTTATCATATTCAAGTAAGTTTTATCTATTGCATTAAGTTCTAGTAATTAAAAGTTTCTATATATATATTATATATATCAATTATTTCTATTATAATTTTAGTATGTATAAACCAATGAGTAGCTAATCTTTCTTCCTAGGGGAAGGGGGATTTCTATTAGGTTATATATTGAGTATTTGATTGATTTAAACTATTTTTAGGACTAATTGGTTTAAATAGAGATTGATCATATCCTATTTTTACTAATGAAACCTTCTTGATTGATTGTTGAGTGAATTGGAAACATATCTTTTCAATCTATCAAATGTTAATCTTGTTATCAACATCTTAAGATTGCGAAAGTGGTTAAGACATCTTTGATTACGAAAGTACGGAGGTGAAAAGTTGATTACTCGATGAACGATCGTTTATCCTAAAAATAGTCAAGTTAGAGAAATGAAAGGACTAATTGGTTTAAATAGAGATTGATCATATCCTATTTCTACTAGTGAAACCTCCTTGATTGATTGTTAAGTGTATTGGAAACACATCTTTTCAATCTATCAAGTGTTAATCTTGTTATCAACATCTTAAAAAAGTGACAGCGATTAAGACATCTTTGATTACGAAAGTACGGAGGTGAAAAGTTGATTACTCGATAAACATTCATTTTTCTTTTATATCCATATAAATCAATTCCTATACTTAATTAAATACCTAATTTAATGAACCCGTAATCCCCTAGATTTTATAAATTCCCAACTCATTTTAATTCTATTTATTTTCACTAGTTAAAAATAGTCTAATATAAATAGTCTAGTATAAATAGTCTTAATATAAATAGTCTAGTATAAATAGTCTTAATAAAAATAGTCTTATATAAAATAGTCTTATTAAAATAGTCTTATTAAAAATAGTTTAGTTTAAAATATAGTGCATTTTAATTTAGTTAATTTTTAAAAAACCCAAAAATATATTTTAGTATATTTTAGTATTTACTTCTCGCAATTTGTAACAAAAAATTATACGAAGCCCTGTTGGACAATCCTCGAGAGAAAAGACCTTGGTAGAACTTACCACAAACTACTTCTACCTCGTATATATTTGCGAGCGACTCAAGAACTCCTGTTTTTAAGATAAGTTTTTGACCGATCAACTTACTAACTACCAATTTATGAGTATTCTAATTTTATCTGAATGATTGAAATTGGAGGTGCAAGAATAATTAAAGAAAATTAATAAAAGAATAAATAATGAAAACGATTGTTCGAAGGAAGAAAATCAACTAAGGAATTAATCTAGGATTGTGAATCCACCTCGGTTTATCCGAATTACTCTTGATTATATGAATTTAATGAATTCCCAATTTATTGAAGGCGAAGATTGCTAAAATACTCTACCGCCTCTCCCGAGGTCAATAGAATTTTCTAAGGCAAATAACACACTCTATTCCTAGGTGAATTAATTCGACAATATGCAAAACGCACGAAATCTCCAGAAAGGCCACGTAATTCCTATGAGTATATTCCTATCTCACAAGATAAAACAGTTCTCACCAATTTTTCCTACCAACTCTCCTCTCCCGATTCGAGTTGCGTAATCAAAACAATTCAATTATAGGCCACACAATTGAAAGTATTAAGAATAATTGGGGAAAACTCAATAAGAAAGGGATAGATATTTTAATAAAGCATAATCAAAAGTTAATTCGTCAAAACCTCAGTTTCATCAAAATCCTAGAATAGGGTTCTATCCTGACATGCTAGAAAATAAAAATACACAATGAATTAAAGAAAGCATAGAACTCAAACGCAGACGAAGAACTTGGATTCCTCCGTTCTCTGGCTTCCGCTCTCTGCTCCTTGGTGTTTTCTGCTTCTTCTCAATGATCCGCGATGATTCTCGATTCCTCGATCCCCTCTTTTCAGACCTTAAATCCCTATTTATAACTATCATTAGCCTCCAAAACGCGTCCGGGGATTGGGTCGAAAATAGCTCCAAAAACGGCCCAGAAACGCGGAAAATACAGCAAGACCGCCCCGCGGGCCGCGGCTCAGTAATTATGTGCCGCGGCCCCAATGTTCAGCGCAGGATGCCTGAGCGCCTATTTTTCTTCATGGGCCGCGGCTCAGCTTCAACGTGCCGCGGCCCCCGGTACAGTTCGCGCGGCACCCTGCTAGTCACCTTCGTGTGCCGCGGCCGGACCTTGGTGTGCCGCGGCCCCAGGCCAAAAATTGTCGTTTTGGCCCGTTTTTCGCCATTCGAGCTTCCGGACTCCAATTTCCTACAAAACATATAAAGATAGTGCATTAAAAGCTCATTTATGCAGGTTTAGACTTAAAATGGATATGAAATAATGATAAATAAGCGTATAAAAATACGCCTAACAAAATCTCAAGGCGATAACCGATTATCCATCAAATGACGAATACCAAAGGAAATACGGAACATATCTCAAGATATGAAATGCCACGACAATCATGTCAGTCTAATCCGAGGTCAGATCAATACCACACACGAACATGGTCCTAACACAAGACCTACAAATGCATACTCATATGACAACGTCAATATGCTCACATCAATAACGACAATGTATACTTATGGCAAACCCATAATATACATATGCACAATAACAACACATGATAAAATTAATAATGCGAAACCACATGATTCCATCAACACAACACTGGGTAATCCAACGATCCAGCGCCCTCAGCATAAATCCCCATGATGATCCCGTCGGACCAACGCATGGTGGAAAACCTGTCCAACGATCCATCACCCTTAGCATAGATCCCCATGATGATCCCCCGTCAGACCAACGCATAGTGGACATCTGATCCAATGCCCTCAGCATAGATCATATGATCCCATTGGATCAACACAACATAAATAATACAATTATGCACACACATATGCAACTCAATATGTTCATCAACAGGAACAACATATGAATCAAAAACATGAACGACACTATGATGAAACAACTAGGACAACTTCATGTTCAGAAACATGAATGACAACCTGCATGATCAACATCATCAACACTAAACCGAATCAAACTAAGATACTTGTCCCGAGACCTTCATGAGAAATGTCGATGTCAAATCATCACCGGCGATTATCCTCAATGCTCAGCGATCCAAACGTACCATGGACTATAGATACTCATAGCCTCATCTTTATCGCAACGTAACCTTGATACCCGAATATGCTAATAACCGAGATAAAGCATATACATTATGATTTAACACCCATAATCGAAAAGACAACATATAATCCAAATCTCCAGAATTTGCAGCAATAATCATTGCTATATGCATTATAGACGAAATGAAACTGAAACCATTCATTAAACATTATAACTGAGCAAGTAATAACTTGCCTCGATACCGAAACGACGATGATGAAGCCGCTACCAATCTCATTGCCTTCGTCTACGAGCTCCTCGGCCCCGACTAATGCAATTCACGAACATACTCGAACACAATCGCAACATACGGTTATAATCACCGATCAATAATCTTAACCTATTGAAGTAATCAAATAGCAATGATTCGATAACAATCAATAACCGACATAACCAACTCACAAACCCAACGGCTCATCAATATCTCGGTTAACCACAAGTCTGCTCAAACCAACTTAAACGATCACGAATTCATAACCGAAACAGGATATACTACCCTGCCTGTTGACTTAGCGCACGTTAATCACTTAACGTAGCGTGCGCTAAGTCGTTCCCGTTAGCGTGCGCTAGGCAGTAACACTAGCGTGTGCTAATGACATGCAGTTGCATGCATTTCAGATACCGATCAACATATGGCGATTATCAAGAACACTAAGTGATTCTAAACCATGTTCATAGCTATCAAAACAACGAAATCCGATATCCTTTAACATATAGGTAATCATCCAACTCTTAATCCAATTCATATATTCACATATCATCTTCTTCCTCAAATATCAACATCATATCATATTATTCAAGAGTTCTTCAATAACATGAAATATCCGAAATCACATTCAAAACTACATAGCCCGATGTATATATCATCATGAAGAAGATATCAACGACAACATCAATAATCAGAGCAACCCGATAAAAAGGATCATATCATACTTAAGCTGGAATACAACCTCATATCATGATTCATATGAAATCAACATTCTTCAGAAATCCATCTTTCATCGGGTTAAACAAAACACAGTTCTTAAAGTATGGAGAATCTTAATTAACATCCAAGAACATCATCACAAGATAATCTAACTCGCTTCCTCACAAGTAATCATCCTTAAAAACGAACCACTATCAAAGGGATACGAAATTACCTTGTATAGATGAACCAAAAAGAAGAACAATTGAACTCCTTTCCAAGAATCATGAATAACTTCAAGAACAAGGCTTTAATCCATGCTCTCCACCTTAATCTTCTTAAAGATCATCATCTCTCAGTGTTTGGGAACCTCAAATACCTCTCAAGGCTCTCTCTATCGGTTCACATGAAGAAATGGATGGGAATGACGAATAATGGCTAACTGCACTTATATATATACTGTACATTATTAACGTACGCTTGTAATATCCGCAATTTCGGATTTCGGTAATTTTCTTTTTTGGGACAGAGGTCCGTTTCGACGACTCGCTCGGGACCGTTTCATCATTCTTAGAATGATTAATTATGCACTTTTTGTCATCCGAGTTCGTTTCGGTGTTATTTTGTTGAGTTCCGTGTTTCTTAACGACTTTTCCGCACTAGAGTTCGATTCTCGTGAATCTCGTTCGAAATTACTGTTTCGAGTTTCCCGTATGTCCGTTTAACTTTGTTAGACGTGTTGTGAACTTCGGTTTGGTTATTCGATCATGTATCGTGATTTTCGGACGTTTTGGGCCATTTTCGTAATTTCCCAAAGTTTGGGGTAATTACCTTCCGTTGTCGAATTTCGAGCCTTCCGGTGGTCGGAATCGTGTGTTCTCTTAGCTCTTAGATTCGTCTTTGCGAGTAATTCATAACCGTATCTTCAATTCGTATTCAGGTTCGGGTTTCGGGGTCGTTCGGATCGTCGTTGTGGTTCGGACGTAATTTTCGGTCTGTCTGGAGGTGGCTAACCGGACCTGTGCGATACGGCCGTGAAACGGCGCTGCCGAGCGCCGTGTCTTGCGCCGGGTCGGTCAGGACCAGCAGCCTGCCGAGACACGGCCGAGACACACGGCGCTGGTCTGGGCCGGTTGTTGCGCCGTGTTCGGCAGGCGTATAAATATGGCCGAGCAGTCGTTTTTTTCACTCGTTTCATTTCCTATCCATCCTGTCCGCGGCTGGAGTCTTTGGGAAGTCGAAGACATGTTGTTATACTATGAATCCACGAAGTTTTGGAGTTCATAAAATCAATTGATCATCACGTAACATCCTTCAATCCAGCGAATCAAGGCAAGTTTTCTTAAAATCTAGTTTTGGGGATTTTGTTCGATTTGTCCGTTTAATCCGTTTTAACTCAGAATAGTGATGGATTTATGATTGTTAAACAATATTATGTCGAATTCCTTGCTGTTCCACGGTTGAATCGCCGAGGATTCGTCGTTTTATTGAGTATCTTATCGACGCCTTGAAGGTGTTCGATAAAATGTCGCAAAGAGGATTCGAGCGTTCTACGATTCTTCTTCCTCGTTCGTTCGTTAATTTATTGATGGTATGATGTTAGGGTCATATTTCTCGCAAAGAACTCGAGTCGGAACCCTTCCGTTCGTCGTTTTCTTCAAGCTTTTCGATCGTGGGTATATTCATTGTCTTCACCGGAGAATTGTAGGTGTTCGAGGTGTCCCGACTGAGCCATGTTCGTAGGAGTGTCCGGTATCGATTATCGAGGCAAGTATCTTGCCCATACATTACGTGTTTTGTGGATATAATGGTTGTTAATCGTCGATATGTGCTAAATAAATATTTATAACCATTTTTCAAAAGGATCGGTAAATGTAAAGCGTAATTCTTTTGTTAAGATATGTGCGTGGAGTCACGTGGTTATGGATGAAATTTTGATGGTCGTTTATATTATGATTTTTCATTATATGGGTCGTTGTAGATATTATGTTAAATTAGAAATCGGCTTGTTGCTTGTCTTAAAGATATGTCAATAAGACGTAGTGCCGGGTAGATAGTATATTTAGACATGTGCTATAATATTTTGGTGATCACCTGGTTGTGTGGGTTAAGGTGTGTGTTATGAGTTGGGTTAGTCGTATTGGTTGACCAGCTGTTAAACCGTTGATGTGTAGGGATGTCCTTAGGATTGTTAGGTTGTAGCTAGGACGATCGTAGCTATGCGTCGGATAATTGGCCATTTCTAGCAAGTGCCTTGGTTATATATATACTGTGATTGACTATCGAGGCTTGTGGTTTGCAACTATGTTAAATTGTGGTTTTTGGGTGCGTGAGTTGCGTTCCTTCCACCCGTAGTGTTCGACGGGATGTCTGGGGGTCGATACTAAGGGGTACGGCGGCGGAAGTGGACTTGGGGGCGTGTGTGGTTGAACTTCCACACGGAGCATTCGACGGGATGTCTGGGGGTCGATACTAAGGGGTACGGCCGCGGAAGTGGTGTCCCACCCGAGCGTTCGACGAAATGTCTGGGGGTCGATACTAAGGGGTACGACCACGGGATACCAGTTGTGATTTGGTGATATCGTGATGTTTTGATAAACTGTTTTGATGACTATTGTGATATGTTCGGAATATCACAACGTTTTGGTTCTCGATGTTGATGTACATTATGTATTGAATATTGGTACTTGGCTAGAATGGCACTAAGATATGTGTCTTAAGTGTTTAACTCCTTGACTGTGAGTTTTGTTGTTGGAAAACAAAAATGGTTATTGTTTCGTGTATTGTGGTTGATGAGGTTTCAGGTTTAGATCCCAACGGTTCTGTATAGGTTGTTTTGTGAAAAATGAATTTTGGGGCTGTGACCCTAAATGGCTTTCGAGGAATTATGAGCTTGTCAATTTCTAATGTTTTTAAATCTCCCGAGATTAGAAAGTGTTTTCAAAATGCTTACTTGTTTCATTTCTACTTTCAGGACTTGAACTATTTTAATTTAATGATATATCTGGGGAAGTCTTTCGTTGTATTCTCGGAATGTGTTGTGTATGGCTCGTTTTTGCACTTTATACTTGCACTAGCGAAACAGTGGAGTTTTGCTAACCCCCGAGTAATCGGGGGGTGGATATCTGTATTGTGTCCAGGTACATGCAGGTTTTCGGGAGCAAGTCACAGGATCGGTACGAGGGATGATGAAAGACGAATGATACTAATCACACGAAGGCCAGTTTTGGGTTAAGTTAGTCGAAGTCCATTGTATTGTCTTTTATGCTGTCTTATTATTCGTTGTTGCAAGTATTTTACCCTTGCGTGGGTATGAGTCTGGATGAGTTTATGTATTTTGATTTGTAAGTCAGTGATGAAAGACCAAATCGGTCTATTGGTTCGTTATTTTGATTCGTCGGTATGTAATGTAATGTGTTGTTTCAATGTCTAGCCTGGTGGATCCTCACAGAGAGGGTCTGCGGCGTGTAATATTCCCGGTTTGATCTGGGGGTGTTACATTTATGGTATCGGAGCTTAGGTTGAGGAAACCTAGGTTGTCGGGTCGAGTTATGTGTTGTTGAGTCTTGTATTGTCAGATTTTGTCTGACTGAGTTGTGTCGCGATGCGTCGTTTGGATTGTTGGCCGTGATTAGTATCAGGGTGCAGCCATCATCTTCGTGCGACCTGTGGATGTAAGTCTCCCTTCTTTGTGTTTGTGCCTCGTCTGATGTGAGTTACATGTATGATTATAAGACGGAATCCTCTTATTGAATTTGATTTCGTGATATATGGCTATTTGACTCCCATATTTCGTTCATATGAGGAGTAGTGTTGCTGGATTGTGCATGTTATACTATATTTCTTTTATCCGCTGCGTGAGTTCTTTTATAATGGCTTTCGGTATTTTACCGACTGAGTTTTATTTCGAAAACGGATGCCCTTAACAGAGTTTTTGGCATTGTGGCCTTGATCGTTTTGGCAAAATTCTTATGACGGTATTTAGTATTTTGTAAATGGCTTTTGTGAGTTTTTGAAGTATTACCGTCATCGGACTTTTGGGCATTTTTGTAAATGGTTTTTAGCCTGGTGGGTTCCGGCGCGGGACCCACGGCGCTATAATGTTCCGTGTAATTACCTGAAATTTTTGGGGCATTCTAGCCCATTGAATTATCTTTCAAAACCTTGAGTATCTTAGAAAATAAATCTTGAGACGTACTTTTTAAATGAATTATTTTCTCGTGGTACATCCAAGGTGCCACAATATGTTTCAAAATTCTTCTACCCCGAGGACCAAAATATTTTGAGATATTTTTAATGTTTTAGAAACACTTTTACTTAGACCCGAGGGTCGAATATTTCTGAAAGTTTTTCACTAAAAGAAAAGTGTCCTCATTTTTGTTCAAACGCAAGGTGGTTTTCAAAGTCTTGACAATGATGTTGTTCAACTTTTTGTAAAGTGATACTCAAGATCAACTGGTGTTTCCAAACTGTTTTCAAAAGGTAGTTTTCATTTTTAGAACCCATCATTTCCTGCTTGTGATCGAAGAAGGTGTGTATGATGTTGGTATTGTCGTTAGGATGTTAGCCCTCCGAATTGTGATTGAATTGGTGGCGTGAGCGTTGAGTCGTCGCCACGCATTTGTTACGTTAGCCCTCTGTGAGAGGTGTGATGTTAATCCTTAATGTTGTCGTTTCGTAGCAAATTGCGTGCTATCGCACTTGTGCGAACTGTTAGAGCTTGGGTTTATATGATTGTGTACATTTGTGATTTTAGTATGTGTTGATAAGTTATGCCAAATTGGCATCTCTGGTTTGTTGCTTTGTGATGTTACGTCCCATTGTATATAGCATTTGTATATTCGGTATGCCGAACCGGGGTGTTTCAACTGTGGTGTGCCGGGGGCATGAACGTACCAATTGTCCTCCTCGTCAGTAACACATTTCAAGTGTGGGCCCGAGAGACATAGGATCCAGTTTTGTGAGTTGGGTTCCGAGTCTTTCGGGGCACGAACTTCAGTCCAGATATCAGGATCGGCTCTAAGAGGCCCATGAGAAATGTTTCCGTCGACTGCTTTTGTATTGTTGCCTTATTTCCGTTATTGTGAGTTGCGGGGACGACCTTCTTTATAAGAGGTCGAAGGTAATACCCGTATTGTTTTTTTTAGACTTCTGCATTTCCTCTTTCTCGGGTCTATCGACTCGCTCGTGTTCGTTGATACTTTCTAAACTTGTTCTGTATTTCAGTTTCATCGTTCGAACGAGCTGTGATCTTGTTTTGGGTCGATCTGGTTATCTCTGTGACTTTTCCGAGTTCGGTTCGATTCTTGTGAACCTTGTTCGGAAGTAACATATTTTGGTTCTACTAGTTCTTTTATTCAAAGTGGATCGGATTTTGAACTTCTGTATTTTCGACTCTATCGACTCGTTTATGTTCGTTGACATTTTCTGAGCTTGTCCTGCCCCTTGCTCTTGTTGATCGAACGAGTGTGGTATTATTTTGGAATAACTCATTTGTCGTTGTGACTTTTCAATTGCTATTCCCTTTCCCGTGGATCTTATGTGAATGCACAACTTGTTGTTTTCACCGGATCATATATTGTCTCGAGTCGAGATGTGAACCTTGGAGTTGTTGTTTGAATTTTATTGTTCTTCGTGATTCGAACATGATTGTTCGATTTTCGTTGTCTTGATCGTTGTGGTTCAATCGTTGATTGTTCGGTTTTTGTTGATCTCGTTTCGTGATTATTGAACAATCAGACCCCTTCGTAATTCCCTTAAATTTAGGAAATTAGTCTCGTTTTCGATCTTCCAACCCTTAGGTGGTGGAATTCCGTATTTGTTCAGCGATTGGCTCGCGTTTTGATCGATGTACCATTGGGTTGGTCAATTGTATTGATTTTCATTCGTTGTGTTTTGTGAATGTTCGGATAATCGACTTGATTATATTATCTGTTTGATGACACTTGTCACTTGTTGGTTTTATTATGTCTCTACCGGTGGCGTTGTGTTGGTCGTCGTGGAGCGTGTTTTCACACCATATACCCTTTGCGTTACTTGTAATGTTTCACCGTTGGGCGTGATTTTTTTTGGTTCTTGTGTATCTCGTTGAGTTTACCTGGCGGGACACTGCTTCTCCCTACTTGATTTAAGTTTCGGGACGAAACTTCTTTTAAGGAGGGTAGAATGTAATATCCGCAATTTCGAATTTCGGTAATTTTCTTTTTTGGGGCGGAGGTCCATTTAGACGACTCTCTTGGGACCGTTTCATCATTCTGAGAATGATTAATTCTGCACTTTTTGTCATCCGAGTTCGTTTCGGTATTGTTTTGTTGAGTTCCGTGTTTCTTAACGACTTTTCCGCACTCGAGTTCGATTCTCGTGAATCTCGTTCGAAATTACTGTTTCGAGTTTCCTGTAAGTCCGTTTAACTTTGTTAGACGTGTTGTGAACTTCGGTTTGGTTATTCGATCACGTATCGTGATTTTCGGACGTTTTGAGCCATTTTCGTAATTTCCCAAAGTTTGAGGTAATTACCTTCCGTTGTCGAATTTCGAGCCTTCCGGTGGTCGGAATCATGTGTTCTCTTAGCTCTTAGATTCGTCTTTGCGAGTACTTCATAACCGTATCTTCGATTCGTATTCAGGTTTGGGTTTCGGGGTCGTTCGGATCGTCGTTGTGGTTCAGACGTAATTTTCGGTCTGTTTGGAGGTGGCTGGCCGGACCTGTGCGACACGGCCCTGAAAACGGCGCTGCCGAGCGCCGTGTCTTGCGCCGGGTCGGTCAGGACCAGCATCCTGCCGAGACACGGCCGAAACACACGGCGCTGGTCTGGGCTGGTTGCTGCGCCGTGTTCGGCAGGCGTATAAATATGGCCGAGCAGTCGTTTTTTTTCACTCGTTTCATTTCCTATCCATCCTGTCCGCGGCTGGAGTCTTTGGGAAGTCGAAGACATGTTGTTATACTATGAAACCACGAAGTTTTGGAGTTCATAAAATCAATTGATCATCACGTAACATCCTTCAATCCAGCGAATCAAGGCAAGTTTTCTTAAAATCTAGTTTTGGGGATTTTGTTTGATTTGTCCGTTTAATCCGTTTTAACTCAGAATAGTGATGAATTAATGATTGTTAAACAATATTATGTCGAATTCCTTGCTGTTCCACGGTTGAATCGCCAAGGATTCGTCGTTTTATTGAGTATCTTATCGACGCCTTGAAGTTGTTCGATAAAATGTCGCAAAGAGGATTCGAGCGTTCTACGATTATTCTTCCTCATTCGTTCGTTAATTTATTGATGGTATGATGTTAGGGTCAGATTTCTCGCAAAGAACTCGAGTCGGAACCCTTCCGTTCGTCGTTTTCTTCAAGCTTTTCGATCGTGGGTGTATTCATTGTCTTCGCCGGAGAATTGTAGGTGTTCGAGGTGTCCCGACTGAGCCGTGTTCGTAGGAGTGTCCGGTATCGATTATCGAGGCAAGTATCTTGCCCATACATTACATGTTTTGTGGATATAATGGTTGTTAATCGTCGATATGTGCTAAATAAATATTTATAACCAATTTTCAAAAGGATCGGTAAATGTAAAGCGTAATTCTTTTGAGAGCCCTTCTTGGGAAAGCAATGGAAATACATAAGATATGTGCGTGATGTAACACCCCCAAAACCGTATGGGAATATTACACGCCGTAGACCCTTTCCACAAGGATCTACCAGGCTAAACATCCATAAACAACCAAATGCTTGCCTGGCCAGGGTCAAACAATATAATAATACAGACCGTTAAGGTCACTTACACAAAAACACACACACCGATGAGGTCACACAACTCTATCAACAGAACTGACTAACAACATTACCCACACAGGGGTCGAAACACAATACAGCGGAAGACTGAATCAACTCTAATAATACAACCAAACTCTACCAACTCTCGACTCTTGATTAGTATCGCAGCTCGTCATCCCCTTGTGCCAATCCTGTGACTGCTCCCCGGAACCTGCATGTACATAGATGCAAAACAGACATCCACCCCCGATTACTCGGGGGTTAGTAAAACTCCACTGTTTTACTAGTGCAAGTATAAAACGATACGAAATGCAACAAGTAAATAGCAACTACGAATTTAATATGGAAATCAATTATCAAATGTTCCCGAGAATTTTTATTAATTTAGAACTCAAGCAAGAGATATTTAAAAAGGAACACATCATCTCGGGGAATTTTAAAGCATAAATTCTTTTGGACCTCGAGTCCCAATTTACAAAGCCTTTTCGAAAACATTAGGGCCTTATCCCGATTCTCTTTTCAGAACACAATAGATGAGATATCATTATGGGTCCGAGACCCGTATTTAAAATGTTATCCAAATAATCACTGCTATACGACCGTTGTTCGTACACATCATGTGCCGAACTCCGGAGGCCTCGACGGACCTTACCCGGACCACACATTCTGTTCGTACACATCATGTACCGAACTCCGGAGGCCTCGACGGACCTTACCCGACCACATACATCGTTCGTACACATCATGTACCGAACCCCAGAGGCCTCGTCAGACCCTACCTGGATCACACACCTTGTTCGTACACATCATGTACCGAACTCCAGAGGCCTCATCAGACCCTACCTGGATCACACACCTTGTTCGTACACATCATGTACCGAACTCCAGAGGTCTCGTCAGACCCTACCTGGAACACACACACACCTCGACACGACACAATTCATAATCATCAAATGTCAAGCCATTCCACATTACACCGAAATGCATAATCAAGTATGTAAATCAAAACAACACAAATATCATAATCATCACAACAACTCAACAATGAACAATCACGCCCGGCACAACTTAGATGATTTGCACATCCAACACAATTCCACGATGTTAACTAGGTGATGGTATTATCGCTACCATCAATCATTCATGAAAATCAATTCATACGAAACATATTCACGAAAGTAAACCAATGCATCAAAACCATAACACGACGTCCCTATTCACAAGACACAATTCGTATAGTAAAATACTTGCCTCGAAACCACGACGCGGAGAATCGACCGAAATAGGTTGACACGAACCGACTATGAACCCGCCGTCTCCACCGATCGCCAACTCGCGGTCATAAACTACGAAGGACAAGAACAACAGTGAAATGAATTCCATAACATGACTCAAAGCCGTTGAATTCAAAGAACGAATGACGAAAGTTCAAGTGTTTTCCCCAAACGGTCAAGAACACGATTCGTCCCGACAAAACACGAAAATGGAATTCCAAGTCGAAATATGGATATAAAATCCATAGAATATGTTTAACAACATCATTTAACCACAATCTATCCAACAAAAATGGATGGAAAACGAGATCGAGAACAAATCCCCCAAAAAGTCGATTTGAAGGAAATCAAGAAATATAATTCGATTCGACGAAGAACAATAGATTAAATGATGTTAAACACAAGAATACTACTAAGATTAATCATACACATCATGAATTAATCAACAACACGGAACGAATCGGACAAAAATGCAAAACCCCCCAAATTCACGAAATTAGGGTTCTAAGGAAGATTACCTTGATTCGCTTGATCAAAGGATGATAACAGATGATTGATTGATGTTATGAACTCAAGAACTTTGTGGATTTGTTGTTAAACAACATGGCTTCGTCACCTCCGAAGCTCCAGCCGCGGATCGAAAATAAAGGAAATGAAAAATGAGTGAAAATGAGGCTGCTCTGCCACATTTATACTGGGCCGGACTAGCGTGCGCTAGGCTGCCGAGCTAGCGCGCGCTATCGGCCCAGGCCGCAATCCAGTGACCTCATGGACTAGACTGCTCGGCCAGGTAGCGTGCGCTACCTGCCGGCCGTATCGTACGTAGTGCCCGACAGTAGCGTGCGCTACCTGCCGAGCCTAACCGATTCCAGAACCCTAGGACTCCACTGTCCAGACCCGATAGCGTGCATTAGGCCAGCCGATAGCGTGCACTACACCTGCCGGTTAGCGCGCGCAGCCTTCTGGACGTAGCGTGCGCTACGCCGGTTCCTGCCGCACCCGTCCGGCCGGTGCCCACAATCGTCCGGCCAGTCCCGCAACCGTCCGGCCAGTGCTCGAACACCAGGGCTCGACGACTCGATTTCCGAAAACGTACGGAACGAACACGACGAAAAGTTCGCGGACAACATCAATAACCCGAAATGAAAATATAATGCAATAATTAATCATACGCGACCAAGAACAGGGTCGAGACAACAAATACAGATACAGATACCCATAACTTTGGGTAAATTACAAAATAGCCCAAAACACCCGAAAATCACGATACGTGATCGAATAACCAAACCGAAGTTCATAAAACGTCTAATAAAGTTAAACGGACTTACGGGAAACTCGAAACAGCAGTTTCGAACGAGATTCGCAAGAATCGAACTCAAGTGCGGAAAAATCGCTAAAAAGCACGGAACTCAACGAAACAGCACCGAAACAAACTCGGATGTCGAAAAGTGCAGAATTAATCATTCTCAGAATGATGAAACGGTCCCAAGAGAGTCGTCGAAATGGACCTCCGCCGAAAAAAAGAAAATTACCGGAAATCCGAAATTGCGGATATTACACGTGGAGTCACGTGGTTATAGATGAAATTGTGATGGTCGTTTATATTGTGATTTTTCATTATATGGGTCGTTGTAGATATTATGTTAAATTAGAAATCGTCTTGTTGCTTGTCTTAAAGATATGCCAATAAGACGTAGTGCCGGGTAGATAGTATATTTAGACATGTTCTATAATATTTTGGTGATCACATGGTTGTGTGGGTGAAGGTGTGTGTGTTATGAGTTGGATTAGTCGTATTGGTTGACCAGCTGTTAAACCGTTGATGTGTAGGGATGTCCTTAGGATTGTTAGGTTGTAGCTAGGACGATCGTAGCTATGCGTCGGATAATTGGCCATTTCTAGCAAGTGCCTTGGTTATATATATACTGTGATTGACTATCAAGACTTGTGGTTTGCAACTATGTTAAATTATGGTTTTTGGGTGCGTGAGTTGTGTTCCTTCCACCCGGAGCGTTCGACGGGATATCTGGGGGTCGATACTAAGGGGTACGGCCGCGGAAGTGGACTTGGGTGCGTGTGTGGTTGAACTTCCACCCGGAGCTTTTGACGGGATGTCTGGGGGTCGATACTAAGGGGTACGGCCGCGGAAGTGGTGTCCCAACCGGAGCGTTCGACGGGATGTCTGGGGGTCGATACTAAGGGGTACGGCCACGGGATACCAGTTGTGATTTGGTGATATCGTGATGTTTTGATAAACTGTTTTGATGACTATTGTGATATGTTCGGAATATCACAATGTTTTGGTTCTCGATGTTGATGTACATTATGTATTGAATCTTGGTACTTGGCTAGAATGGCACTAGGATATGTGTCTTAAGTGTTTAACTCCTTGACTGTGAGTTTTGTTGTTGGAAAACAAAAATGGTTATTGTTTCGTGTATTGTGGTTGATGAGGTTTCAGGTTGAGATCCCAACGGTTCTGTATAGGTTGTTTTGTGAAAAATGAATTTTGGGGCTGACCCTAAATGGCTTTCGAGGAATTATGAGCTTGTCAATTTCTAATGTTTTAAAACTCCCGAGATTAGAAAGTGTTTTCAAAATGCTTACTTGTTTCGTTTCTACTTTCAGGACTTGAACTATTTTAATTTAATGATATATCTCGGGAAGTCTTTCGTTGTATTCTCGGAATATGTTGTGTATGGCTCGTTTTTGCACTTTATACTTGCACTAGCGAAACAGTGGAGTTTTGCTAACCCCCGAGTAATCGGGGGGTGGATATCTGTATTGTGTCCAGGTACATGCAGGTTTTCGGGAGCAAGTCACAGGATCGGTACGAGGGATGATGAAATACGAATGATACTAATCACACGAAGGCCAGTTTTGGGTTAAGTTAGTCGAAGTCCATTGTATTGTCTTTTCCGCTGTCTTATTATTCGTTGTTGCAAGTATTTTACCCTTGCGTGGGTATGAGTCTGGATGAGTTTATGTATTTTGATTTGTAAGTCAGTGATGAAAGACCAAATCGGTCTATTGGTTCGTTATTTTGATTCGTCGGTATGTAATGTAATGTGTTGTTTCGATGTCTAGCCTGGTGGATCCTCACGGAGAGGGTCTGCGGCGTGTAATATTCCCGGTTTGATCTGGGGGTGCTACAACGCTAACGTCTTCATTTAACGTACGTTACACGCTTAGCGTGCGCTAACTGTCTTTGTTAGCATGCGCTATCGTAGTCCAGAGGCTACTGCCTTACTGCATGAAATGATTTACGCACGCAATGCCCATGCAATAGCATACGCAAAGGCCTATATTTAGTGTACGCAAACCTGCGTGCGCTACTCATAGTTGACTTGCTACAGTCTGCACCTACCCCCGTGTCCCCACATGCCGAAAGTAACCTGACAAAGCCAAGATTCCTTTGGTCCGATCTGATTAGCGTGCGCTAACAATATACATTAGCGTGCGCTAATCCCTCATACCAGACATCCGTTGACTTCGTCGGCACATGCGCCGAAAGTGGCCGGGTCCACACATAGATTCCTTCTGATCTGGTCTGTACTAGCGTACGCTATCCCTTACCATTAGCATGCGCTAAACCTGCACGATGGAGTGCGCTAGGCATGTATATTAGCGTGCGATAATAATGCTACACTTAGCCATTTTCAGCTATTCTTGTCCAACGTCTCGACATGGAGAATACGAACATATGGCATACTGAATACATATACATCTTCCAACAATATTCTCATACGATAAGCCCGACACACAATGTCTTCCAATACAACTGTCAACCAAGTGCGGTAATAATACCAATACAGATGTCTTAGTCCTTCATTTATTTTATCCATACTGTATAGATTCCACGATGTACAACATAACTCGTATAAAATAATTTTAAACCACAGTAGTAGAAATTCCGGATATTACAACAGGTGTGCAAGGGAGACGCCTGGCAGGATTATTGGTAACGGATATTCGAGCGACAGCTAAGAACCGATACCAAACGATTTTCGAAATTCAAAGTTTCTTTCAACTCACTTTAAAATGTTGGTCTTGATATAGACCGCGGCTCATGTTTTCTGCAAGTTTGTTTCAACTTGTTCTAAACGTTGGTATCAGGGTTAATTAACGAAGGATATTTGACAAGATTTTCGAGGGTTAATTAATCAAGGGTCTTGAGCAGGATTTGTCGAATGAGAGATTGTGTCTTTGATTGATCTTGTGATGATATTCTGTGAGATGGGTCGAGAACCCCGTGAAATGTTGAGATGATTGATCTCGTGATGATATTATTTGGATTGGGTCGAGAACCCTGTGAGATGTTGTAATGATTCGCTTGTGACAGTGTTCTATAAATTGGGTCGAGGACCCCGAATAACATTGAATTGATTTTCTTGTAAGATTGTTTTCCACATGCTGGGTTGAGGACCCGAGGACTCATGAAGTTATTTTCTAAAAGTATTCCCATTCGATTTTCAAAACCCCAAGATAGCTCGAGTCAACAATAACGTTTTCAAAACTATCTTATTAAAATATCTTCCTTTTAAAAAGGGGGTTTTCAAACTAGATCTTCTGGCTCATTGGGCTCGTTTGAAGTTTCATTGGTGCTATGTTCCGTAAACGAAATTGATGGTATGAATATCTTTCCATTGTGTAAATGAATACTCTTCCGTACTGGTTGTGTGAATGTGTGGGGCATGTTAAGGCTTCGCGGCTGTTGAGTTTTCATGTTGATATTTTTCGTATATCTTGTATGTTATGTACTTGCACTAGCAAAATTCCAGTTTGATAACCCCCGAGTTTTCGGGGGGTGGGTGCCTGTTATTGCGCTCGGGTTTTGCAGCTCGGGAGCAGTCACAAGATTGGCTTGGAAAGAGATGGAGAACAATGATGCTAATCACACAGGAGTCAGAGTCTTTCCTTTTGTTTCATCTTAGTCGGTATTTTATCTTTTGGTCGAGTATTCACCCTTGTATGGGTGTAGTTTTCATTCATTAAATCAAGTTGTCATTTCTTTCCGTGTTCAAGCTCATTATTGTCGTTGAGTTGTAAATTACGTTGGTTTCTGAATTGTTTTATGACCTTATCGGTCCGTCTTGTAAATATTTGACCTCGGTCGGTCAATCATTGAGTAGTCTTTTGAAGTTTAGCCTGGTAGATCCTTGTGAGAAGGGTCTACGGCATGTGACATTCCCTGTCAAAGTCTGGGGGTGTTACAGATATGGTATCGGCGCTTAGGTTTGCGAAAAACCTAGACCGTTGGGTCAAGTCCATGTCTTGTGTAAGTCGCGCGCGTCGGAGTTGTGATTAGTATCGTGGTTCCAACATCATCTTCGAACAATCCGTGATGGTAAGCCTCCCGAATCGTAAGTCCCCTTGTATACGTATTTGATTATATTGTGCTAATGTGTTTAATGTGAACTAAGGGTTAGAACTTATTGGTGATTATATTGTTTTAGGATATTACATACGTATACGGTCCGAGTGAGAATGGTTACATAGTATGCTTCGGAAGTCGAACATATTTATCGGTTTCTGCATTTCAGTAGAATAAATCTTTTAGTGTTAATACGATGCGTGAGTATCTTGAAATGACTTCTGGTATCTTGCAAACTGAATTGTTATTTCATAAAACTGTTTCCCTAAATCGAGTTTTGGCATTTTGGTCTTGCACGTTTTGACGGTATTTGATATTTTACAAATGATTTTGGAGTTTTGGAAAATACTACCATCATCGGCCTTTTGGCGTATTTTGAAATGGTTTTGTAAACGGTTTTTAGCCTGGTGGGTTCCGGCGCGGAATCCACAGCGTGTAATATTCCCGGGCCGAATCACGAACATTTTAAAGTGGTGTTTTGAAATTTTCCTAACATTGTAAAATCCATGATTTAATGTAGTCATGTCAAATGGTCACGTATTTTGGTGAAAAATCCTTTCGATTAAACATTTTGGTAGAAGAGGAAAGATTTTCAAATTGTAGTATTTGAAACTTAACACCTTTGAAATATTTCAAAATTAGTTACAATTCGATTTTCAATTTTCTTGTACACATTACTCGAAAGTAAATTTTTTAGAATCGTTGTATAAACTTCCCCTTCCAAAATAAAGGACAGTATTTACAAGTTTTGAGCGCAACGTGACTCGGCCTCTGTTTCAAAAAAAAAAAAATTCATTAAAAGCATACGCATAATGATCGGCCTAGTCGAAGGACTGGAAATTGACTTCAGAAAATTTCGTGCTTTACAATATTACCGTTATTCTAAGGATGCTAATTAAACCTTGTGTTGATAATTGTGGTATACCGTACGACCGACTATTTGATAATGCTAAATGGTACTATCTGCATTAGCATGACGAGCCTTGGCGGACGTAGACATGATAATGGAAGTGTAAGCAGTGAGGTGGTTCGTACGACAACGATTCATGTTACGGTGAAGGAGTATCAAGATCAGACTATATCCTATGAAACCTCCTCAGTGACCGAGCCAACGAGCGGAGAGAAGAGACCGAGGACATCTGGAAAAATTTTGGGCGGTGAAGAGACTAATATTCCCAAACCCCCACGTCGTTCGAACGCATCGTCTTCGCGGTCGGGAGTAAGCACTGGGAATCCCAAGCCAGTATCGGTGACTCTCGGTAAGAAGAGAGTGTGCTTCAACTACAACCGTCCGGGACATATTCATGTAAACTGTCCCTCCCCACTCTTGACTTGTTACCTGTGCGGGTGTGAAGGCCATCGGGAGAAACATTGTGAGACAATTTCCGAATTGGCAAAGAATGCTACCCTGTTGGTGAGCAGAGCAAGTGGCCGGAGAATGTCCTAAAACCTTATGTCTCCTGCTGAGGAGCCTAACATAGGCGAACAAAGATTTTATACTATGTCCTAGTCGTTGCTGTTTCCATCAATCGTGACTTTGATCGTTTTTCATTTCATTGCCTTTCGTTTCCAACTCTTGTTGTTTTAAGTTTCAGGGCCGAACTGTCTTCTTAGTATGGGGGAATGTATTACCCGTACTCCTCTTAGTATTTTCAGTGTTGGGTGACTTTCATTGTTGGTGATTCATCTGTGATCCTCTTGACAATTTTAAACTACCATGTTCTACTTAGCCTACCGTCATTCGAACGAATTTCAGAGCTTTTTTGTTAGACTCCATGAATTATTGTGGTCTATCCACATCTGAACGTGATCCTTGCAAAATTTTGTTCGAAACTATTTGTTCCCACTCGTGCATTTAACATTTCCAATGTGTTATGAACTTGAATGCGGTTGGTCGAGCTCGACACATGATTTCAGGACGTCTGAGCCGTTTGTGATTTTCCTTAACTCTTGGAGCTTTTATCTCCAAACTCATACTTCTCCACATCAACTTCTCATGTTCACATATAAATTATCGCCTCGACTCATGTACCAAATACTTGCTAGATCCGATCAATGTATTTCTAGAACCTTGCATTCGCACATTGCTCGTGATGTTTTGGGGCTGAGCAAATAATTATTTTCTTGATTGTTCCACCGCTCTCTATTTTAAGTTTCGGGACGAAACTTCTTTTTAGAGGGAGAGTATGTAATATCCGAATAAATTGTTCGGTATTTTTGTCCGTATTTGAACCCTGGATTACTCGAATTTGTGCTATCAATAATTGAAGTATGATCGTTTCCGTATTCGTATCCACATGCATGATAATATCAACTTTCAATCCTTCACATGCAACTATGTCGTAACATATGCTAACAGGTAAGTGTAACGTACGTTGCGAGCCATAGATAGCGTACGCTATGAGCTAGGCATGCCGTACGTAAGGAAGTCAATAATTGAGCAAGCTGGCTAGCACATGGACGGCTGGTGGTGGGCTTGGAAAGATTCCCGCGGATGAACCTGGATAGTTTTGGGGTCAACGGGTGTTAACGTACGCTAAGGTATGTAACTAGCATACGCTAATGGGTGTTGCTTATGTACGTAACATGAGGGTGTAACGTACGTAAGCGAGTACTTAATGAGACAGTAAGCTACCATTGAACGATAGCGTACGCTAAGGACGAATGGTAGCGTATGCTAAATCGATAACGTATGTAAATCTCTAAGGCTAACGTACGTAAATCTGAAGACATTATATATATGGACAGCACCCCATTCCATTTCACTTCATCCCTTTCACTTGTACCTCGTTTTCGTTCGTTTCTAGAGAGTCTGCAGCCATCTAAAACACCTATCGATTACATATAACCGATCATTGAAGTTAAGAAACACCTTGGATTGGCACTCAAGCAATCGGAGTTGGATCCTACCTATTGTCTCGGCGTTTACTTCATATTAAGGTATGTTAATGCTACCTCCAACGTTGAATTCATGTTCTTAAGGATGTTATGAACATACTATCGGGATTATTAAGCTTCATAGATGACTTTTAACCGAACATCATGTTTTTGGAAGTTGGTGTTCATGCTTTAGTTACCAGAGTTAAGAACATTATAGTTCGAATCTTGTTATGATGAACAAGTAAGGGAAGTTTTCTGAGATTGATAAACCCGTATTGAATGGTATTTCCATAATGATCGTAGACTTAATATTGTTATCGCTTATGTTAGACGGACTTGAGAGAAGGATCATTGTAGGTTTTATTATATCTTGTAAAGGTGGATTGTTAACCGATCTTCAAAGATGATAGTTTGAATGTAATGATAATATTGATAACAACCTCGGATTTTCCGAACTACCTTTGAAGATTATAATCGAGATTGGAGTAAGTTTTATGATGGCATGGTTATCTTGGAAATTCGAAGACATCAACACCATAGGATCATTCAGATTCGCATGAGTATTATATGGGTGAGTATAACGTACGTTAAGCAATGTGCATTACGTACGTTATACCCTCAGGTAGGGCAGTCGTCTGAGGTGAGAAGAAACTATCAAATGCATGCTTAGCATGTGCTAGGCTTTGTAGCTTACGTATGCTAACGTGCAGACGTAACGTACATTAATGTATGGACGTAACATATGTTATGTGTATGTGTAACGTACGTTATGAAGAGTACAGTCAGGACTCGGTTATTTTTGCGATGTTTTCCTCGTGTGCTTGATTGTTTACTTGATGATAAGATATTAGGGACGAACTCCCTATGATAATCCGGTGTTGAGCCTTTCCGATCGTCGCCTTCATTGGAGTTCCGGATTTTTCCAATCAACCGTATTTTCGGAGTATTCGCTAGAGATTACCAAGGCAAGTACCTTGAGATACGAATTATAACTACATGAAATCATTGTTGCTAAAGTGTATGAATCATGTTACGAATATATGTATATATTATATTGTAAATATACGTGTACATATATATATATATGTGTGTGTATGTATATATGTATAGATATATGTATATACATATATATACATATGTAGACGAATGATGGGTGATTAATACCAATGCTAGTCGATGTACTCAACTGGGATTATAGTACGAATCATATTCATAGAGGTAATATGGTAAGGTTTGTATTTTCGGTTGAGTTACGGTATAAGGATATATATGTGTAGTGTTGATTGGTAGTGCTGAAGGCTTAATGTGTTAAGTCTTGATGAATAACGTGCGAGTTGTTGTTCATTGTGCGTGGTTATTAACTGACGAATAAATTGTGTGAATCAATGAACTGATTTGATAATTGTTGCAACGATTGACTGTGTGCTTGATATTTGTAACAACGTGAATACTTGTTATGAGAGACGTCACATCCGGGTGCCTCTGAGGGCGGGGCGTGTACTCTGGCCTGGTGTACGCTACAATGAGCGGCTCCATATGATTGGTGAACACCGGTGTTACATAATGCGCGAGCAAGGGGCGGCTCATGTGGGAGTGAACGCCGATGCGGTGACATGTGCAATGGGCGGCCAATATAGTGGAGTGAATGATGGTACACATGTGTGCAAGGGAGGCGCCTGGCAGGCATATTGGTTACGGATATTCGAGTGACAGCTGAACCGATACCAAACGATTTTCAAAATTCAAAGTTTCTTTCAACTCACTTTAAAATGTTGGTCTTGATATAGACCGCGGCTCATGTTTTCTGAAAGTTTGTTTCAACTTGTTCTAAACGTTGGTATCAGGGTTAATTAACCAAGGATATTTGAAAAGATTTCCGAGGGTTAATTAATCAAGGGTCTTGTGCAGGATTTGTCGAATGAGAGATTATGTCTTTGATTGATCTTTTGATGATATTCTGTGAGATGGGTTGAGAACCCCGTGAAATGTTGAGATGATTGATCTCGTGATGATATTATTTGGATTGGGTCGAGAAACCCATGAGATGTTGTAATGATTCGCTTGTGACAGTGTTCTATAAATTGGGTTGAGGACCCCAAACATTGAATTAATTTTCTTGTAAGATTATTTTCCACATGCTGGGTTGAGGACCCGAGGACTCTTGAAGTTATTTTCTAAAAGTATTCCCATTTGATTTGCAAAACCCCAAGATAGCTCGAGTTAACAATAACGTTTTCAAAACTATCTTGTTAAAATATTTTCCTTTTAAAAAAGGGGGTTTTCAAACTAGATCTTCTGACTCGTTGGGCTCGTTTGAAGTTTCATTGGTGCTATGTTCCATAAACGAAATTGATGGTATGAATATCTTTCCCTTGTGTAAATGAATACTCTTCCGTACTGGTTGTGTGAATGTGTGGGGCATGTTAAGGCTTCGCGGCTGTTGAGTTTTCATGTCGATATTTTTCGTATATCTTGTATGTTATGTACTTGCACTAGCAAAATTCCAGTTTGCTAACCCCCGAGTTTTCACGGGGTGGGTGTCTGTTATTGCGTTCAGGTTTTGCAGCTCGGGAGCAGTCACATGATTGGCTTGGAAGGAGATGGAGAACAATGATGCTAATCACACAGGAGTCAGAGTCTTTCCTTTTGTTTCATCTTAGTCGGTATTTTCTCTTTTGGTCGAGTATTCACCCTTGTACGGGTGTAGCTTTCATTCATTAAATCAAATTGTCATTTCTTTCCGTGTTCAAGTTCATTATTGTTGTTGAGTTGTAAATTACGTTGGTTTCTAAATTGTTTTATGACCTTGTCGGTCCGTCTTGTAAATATTTGACCTCGGTCGGTCAATCATTGAGTAGTCTTTTGAAGTTTAGCCTGGTAGATCCTTGTGAGAATGGTCTACGGCATGTGACATTCCCGGTCGAAGTCTTGGGGTGTTACAGATATGGTATCGGAGCTTAGGTTTTCGAAAAACCTAGGCCGTTGGGTCAAGTCCATGTCTTGTGTAATTCGCGCGCGTCAGAGTTGTGATTAGTATCGTGATTCCAACATCATCTTCGAACAATCCGTGATGGTAAGCCTCCTGAATCGTAAGTCCCCTTGTATACATATTTGATTATATTATGCTAATGTGTTTAATGTGAACTAAGGGGTAGAACTTGTTGGTTATCATATTGTTTTAGGATATTACCAGCGTATACGGTCCGGGTGAGAATGGTTACATAGTATTCTTCGGAAGTCGAACATATTTATCAGTTTCTGCATTTCAGTAGAATAAATCTTTTAGTGTTAATACGCTGCGTGAGTATTTTGAAATGACTTCTGGTATCTTGCAAACTGAATTGTTATTTCATAAAACCGTTTCCCTAAATCGAGTTTTGGCATTTTGGTCTTGCACGTTTTGACGGTATTTGATATTTTACAAATGATTTTGGGAGTTTTGGAAAATACTACCGTCATTGGCCTTTTGGCGTATTTTGAAATGGTTTTGTAACTGGTTTTTAGCCTGGTGGGTTCCGGCGCGGAATCCACGGCGTGTAATATTCCCGGGCCGAATCACGAACATTTTAAAGTGGTGTTTTGAAATTTTCCAAACATTGTAAAACTCATGATTTAATGTAGTCATGTCAAATGGTCACGTATTTTGGTAAAAAATCCTTTCGATTAAATATTTTGGTAGAAGAGGAAAGATTTTCAAATTGTAGTATTTGAAACTTAACACCTTTGAAATATTTCAAAATTAGTTACAATTCGATTTTCAATTTTTTGTACACATTACTCGAAAATAAATTTTTTAGAATCGTTGTATAAACTTCCTCTTCCAAAATAAAGGATAGTATTTACAAGTTTTGAGCGCAACGTGACTCGGCCTCTGTTTCAAAAAAATTTTTTTCATTAAAAGCATAAGCATAATGATCGTCCTAGTCGAAGGACTGGAAATTGACTTCAGAAAATTTCGTGCTTTACGATATTACCGTTATTCTAAGGATACTAATTAAACCTTGTGTTGATAATTGTGGTATACCGTACGACCGACTATTTGATAACGCTAAACGGTACTATCTGCATTAGCATGACGAGCCTTGTCAGACGTAGATGTGATAATGGAAGTGGAAGCGGTGAGGTGGTTCGTACGACAACGATTCATGTTACGGTGAAGGAGTATCAAGATCAGACGATATCCTATGAAACCTCCTCAGTGACCAAGCCAACGAGCGGAGAGAAGAGACCGAGGACATCTGGAAAATTTTTGGGCGGTGAAGAGACTAAGACTCCCAAACCCCCACATCGTTCGAACGCGTCGTCTTCGCGGTCTGGAGTAAGCACTGGGAATCCCAAACCAGTATCGGTGACTCTCGGTAAGAAGAGAGTGTGCTTCAACTGCAACCGTCCGGGACATATTCGTGTAAACTATCCCTCCCCACTCTTGACTTGTTACCGGTGCGGGTGTGAATGCCATCGGGAGAAACATTGTGAGACAATTTCCGAATTGGCAAAGAATGCTACCCTGTTGGTGAGCAGAGCAAGTGGCCGGAGAATGTCCCAAAACCTTATGTCTCCTGCTGAAGAGCCTAACATAGGCGAATGAAGATTTTGTACTATGTCCTAGTCGTTGGTGTTTCCAACAATCGTGACTTTGATCGTTTTTCATTTCATTGCCTTTCGTTTCCAACTCTTGTTGTTTTAAGTTTCGGGGCCGAACTGTCTTCTTAGTATGTGGGAATGTATTACCCGTAATCTTCTTAGTGTTTTCGGTGTTGGGTGACTTTCATTGTTGGTGATTCATCTATGATCCTCTTGACAATTTTAAACTACCATGTTCTACTTAGCCTACCGTCATTCGAATGAATTTCAGAGCTGTTTTCCGTGAATTATTGTGGTCTATCCACATCTGAACGTGATCCTTGCAAAAATTTGTTCGAAACTATTTGTTCCCACTCGTGCATTTAACATTTCCAATGTGTTATGAACTTGAATGCGGTTGGTCGAGCTCGACACATGATTTCAGGACGTCTGAGCCGTTTGTGATTTTCCTTAACTCTTGGAGCTTTTATCTCCAAACTCATACTTCTCCACATCAACTTCTCATGTTCACATATAAATTATCGCCTCGACTCACGTACCAGATACTTGCTAGATCCGATCATTGTATTTCTAGAACCTTGCATTCACGCATTGCTCGTGATGTTTTGGGGCTGAGCAAATAATTATTTTCTTGATTGTTCCACCGCTCTCTATTTTAAGTTTCGGGACGAAACTTCTTTTTAGAAGGAGAGTATGTAATATCCGGACAAATTGTTCGGTATTTTCGTACGTATTTGAACCATGTATTACTCGAATTTGTGCTATCAATAATCGAAGTATGATCGTTTCCGAATTCGTATCCACATGCATGATAATATCAACTTTCAATCCTTCACATGCAACTATGTCGTAACGTACGCTAACAGGTAAGCGTAACGTACGTTACGAGCCATAGATAATGTACGCTATGAGCTAGGCATAGCGTACGTAAGGACGAATTGTAGCGTACGCTAAGGACGAATTGTAGCGTACGCTAAATCGATAATGTACGTAATGCTCTAAGGCTAACGTACATAAATCTCAAGACATTATATATATGGACAACACCCCATTCCATTTCACTTCGTCCCTTTCACTTGTACTTCGTTTTCCTTCATTTCTAGAGAGTCTCCAGCCATCTAAAATACCTATAGATTACATATACTCGATCATTGAAGTTAAGAAACACCTTGGATTGGCACTCAAGCAATCGGAGTTGGATCCTACCTATTGTCTCGGCGTTTCCTTCAAATTAAGGTATGTTAATGCTACCTCCAACCTTTAATTCATGTTCTTAAGGATGTTATGAACACACTATCAGGATTATTAATCTCCATAGATGAATTTTAACCGAACATCATGTTTTTGGAAGTTGGAATGTTCATGCTTTAGTTACCAGAGTTAAGAACATTATAGTTCGAATCTTGTTATGATGAACAAGTAAGGGAAGTTTTCTAAGATTGATAAACCCGTATTGAATGGTATTTCCATAATGATCGTAGACTTAATATTGTTATCGCTTTTGTTAGACGGACTTCAGAGAAGGATCATTGTAGGTTTTATTATATCTTGTAAAGGTGGATTGTTAACCGATCTTCAAAGATGAAAGTTTGAATGTAATGATAATATTGATAACAATCTCAGATTTTCCGAACTACCTTTGAAGATTATAATCGATATTGGAGTAAGTTTTATGATGGCATGGTTATCCTGGAAATTCGAATACATCAACACCATAGGATCATTCAGATTCGCATGAGTATTATATGTGTGAGTACAAAGTACGTTAAGAACTATGCATTGCGTACGTTATACCCTCAGGCAGGGCAGTCGTCTGAGGTGAGAAGAAACTATCAAATGCATGCTTAGCGTGCGTTAGGCTTTGTAGCTTACGTACGCTAACGTGCAGACGTAACATACGCTAATGTATGGACGTAACGTACGTTACGTGTGTGTGTAACGTACGTTATGAAGAGTACAGTCAGGACTCGGTCGTTTTTGCGATGTTTTCCTCCTGTGCTTGATTGTTTACTTGATGATAAGATATTAGGGACGAACTCCCTATGATAATCCGGTGTTGAGCCTTTCCGATCGTCGTCTTCATTGGAGTTCTGGATTTTTCAAATCAACTGTATTTTCGGAGTATTCGCGAGAGATTACCAAGGCAAGTACCTTGAGATACGAATTATAACTACGTGAAATCATTGTTGCTGAAGTGTATGAATCATGTTACGAATATATGTATATATTATATTGTAAATATACGTGTACATATATATATATATATGTGTGTATGTATATATGTATAGATATATGTATATACATATATATACATATGTAGACGAATGTTGGGTGATTAATACCAATGCTAGTCGACGTACTCAACTCGGATTATAGTACGAATCATATTCATAGAGGTAATATGGTAAGGTTTGTATTTTCGATTGAGTTACGGTATAAGGATATATGTGTAGTGTTGATTGGTAGTGCTGAAGGCTTAATATGTTAAGTCTTGATGAATAACGTGTGAGTTGTTGTTCATTGTGCGTGGTTATAGACTAACGAATAAATTGTGTGAATCAATGAACTGATTTGATAATTGTTGCAACGATTGACTGTGTGCTTGATATTTGTAACAACGTGAATACTTGTTATGAGAGACGTCATATCCGGGTGCCTCTGAGGGCGGAGCGTGTACTCCGGCCTGGTGTACGCTGCAATGAGCGGCTCCATATGATTGGTGAACACCGGTGTTACATAATGCGCGAGCAAGGGGCGGCTCATGTGGGAGTGATCGCCGACGCGGTGACATGTACAATGGGCGGCCAATATAGTGGAGTGAATGCCGGTACACAGGTGTGCAAGGGAGGCGCCTGGAAGACTTATTGGTAACGGATATTCGATTGACAGCTGAACCGATACCAAACGATTTTCGAAATTCAAAGTTTCTTTCAACCTCACTTTAAAATGTTGGTCTTGATATTGACTGCGGCTCATGTTTTCTGAAAGTTTGTTTCAACTTGTTCTAAATGTTGGTATCAGGGTTAATTAACGAAGGATATTTGACAAGATTTCCGAGGGTTAATTAATCAATGGTCTTGAGCAGGATTTGTCGAATTAGAGATTGTGTCTTTGATTGATCTTGTGATGATATTCTGTGAGATGGGTCGAGAAACCCGTGAAATGTTGAGATGATTGATCTCATGATGATATTATTTGGATTGGGTCGAGAACCCCGTGAGATGTTGTAATGATTCGCTTGTGACAGTGTTCTATAAATTCGGTCGAGGACCCCGAATAACGTTGAATTGATTTTCTTGTAAGATTGTTTTCCACATGCTGGGTTGAGGACCCGAGGACTCTTGAAGTTATTTTCTAAAAGTATTCCCACTCGATTTGCAAAACCCCAAGATAGCTCCAGTCAACAATAACGTTTTCAAAACTATCTTATTAAAATATCTTCCTTTTAAAAAGGGGGTTTTCAAACTAGATCTTCTGGCTCATTGGGCTCGTTTGAAGTTTCATTGGTGCTATGTTCCGTAAACGAAATTGATGGTATGAATATATTTCCATTGTGTAAATGAATACTCTTCCGTACTGGTTGTGTGAATGTGTGGGGCATGTTAAGGCTTCGCGTCTGTTGAGTTTTCATGTTGATATTTTTTGTATATTGTATGTTATGTACTTGCACTAGCAAAGTTCCAGTTTGCTAACTCCCGAGTTTTCGGGGGGTGGGTGCCTGTTATTGCGCTCAGGTTTTGCAGCTCGGGAGCAGTCACAGGATTGGCTTGGAAGGAGATGGAGAACAATGATGCTAATAACACAAGAGTCAGAGTCTTTCCTTTTGTTTCATCTTAGTCGGTATTTTCTCTTTTGGTCGAGCATTCACCCTTGTACGGGTGTAGTTTTCATTCATTAAATAAAGTTGTCATTTCTTTCCGTGTTCAAGTTCATTATTGTCGTTGAGTTGTAAATTACGGTGGTTTCTGAATTATTTTATGACCTTGTCGGTCCGTCTTGTAAATATTTGACCTCGGTCGGTCAATCATTGAGTAGTCTTTTGAAGTTTAGCCTGGTAGATCCTTGTGAGAAGGGTCTACGGCATGTGACATTTCCGGTCGAAGTCTGGGGGTGTTACAGTAATGACACATTCTTGGTGTCAGAAGCAAATTGTTTGTGAAACATAATAGTTACACATTAGTACGAGTAAATTGTAACACTTTATTATCAAGAAACGCTCGACACTCTCGTATCAAAATTGATAATTTAATTAATAATTTCATAATAATAATAATATGTAATGAAAATGATACATACTTTTGATGGTGCAACAATATTTAATAAAATCTAAATATAAAAAAATAGATTAACCATTAACATCATCATCATTAATAGTTACAAAGTACATAAGGTTTAACTAAATATCACAAAGCAAAACCATTAACATGTTCAAAATAACAAACAAAAAGATCATTATATTCTTCCCAAAAAAGTATAATTCGTCCATGCTTCTAACCAACGGTAGCCTTTTGGTTCTCCCTGTTTACCTGTAATTATGAAAATAGGAAAAATTATATATGAACAATACTTGTTGAATAATTCATATATTAAAGAAAAAATGAACTTATAATTTTACCAAGTTGTTGTAAGCAACAATTAGCTCAAGTAGTACTAGTATCACATATTTTCGATATGCCCGACCATTAATATCCATTGAAACACAAATGCAACACGAAAATAAATAAAAGAGGAAAACATGTCCAACTTTATTAGTTTTTAACCTACCAAGTTTCATCAAGTTCCAAAAATTATTTACCAGTTACACGACAACTGTAAGTATTGTCATTTTCATCAGCAACATACTTGTTGGCATCGAGAGACCAAATATGAACCTAAATTCAAGTTGTACAAAAAAAATGAGAAATAAATAATGAAAAAATGAGGAAATAGTGACTTAAGGTAAGGGTTCAACAGTAAAAAAAAGGGGAGTGCGTAAATTGCTTTAAGATATTGTGAAAAAATGACTAAACACACACACACACACACACACACAGAGAGAGAGAGAGAGGGAGAGAGCATGTTGTTCAGTCATCTGAAGGAATCCAATAGTGTAAAGGTTTCAGAGTCTCAGGGGGAAGATGCATGCAGTCAGATGAAGTCTAAACAACAATTTTACAAGTTTGTAAACAAGCCATACTACTTTCACTACGTCTACGTTGAACTTTTTTTTTTACCAACAAGAGGAACTTAACAAGAAGATAATGCTCTTTTTCTTAGCATGGGTAGGACAAATTACTCGTATATAGTTTCCATATAAATCTAAATATTAACCAAGAAATCATATTATACCCTTTTCTAGAACAGGAGCTATTCCCATAATAACAGAAGCTAAAACTGCTTGAACAAGATGAGAAGAATCTGATAACAATTTCTGAAATTTCACATAGAGACAATTATCTACGAAAAATAGCATCTTCACCAAGTAGCAGTTCAGATTAGTAAATGTGTACTTTCACACAGGGAAGAATATGATGCATAGCAAGTTCTGGGTTAATTATCCGACAGAATTTGGTAAATTTACCAGCAGCAGGTATATATGCACTTCAGCTTCATTATCACGAAGTAGGAGCATAAGCGAGAACCAAATCCGTCCTTAAAATGGCATCATGATGAGATCATAATGAGCAAAAGATAGAGAAAGCAATTTACAAATAATAAAATAAGCAGATCATTAGAGATATATATTCAGATCTGACTGCTTTATTATCAGTTTCGGAAAACATTGGCAGGTAGAAAACTCAGCTTAATGTAGAACCAAGTGCCAATAGGAAATTTGCAAGTTTAGATCTAGATAATATGACACCAAGTTCTTCAATATCATAAAGCAGTATAGACGCACGAAGTAAGCATAAATTTGAGGTACCTTGTAGGTTCAGGTCCAACAGAATCGCAAAGCTCATATAATTGGCTTGCGACCATGTATCTAGCACGCCAACACTTGCCCTGATTAATAGACAGCATGAGAACCATTCAGACAACGAGTTATTCAAAAATTTTATGCAACCAAGAAAAGTCTAGAAATATTTAGCAAATAAAATCGCCACAGAAAGGGATAATAATAACATTGTTTGAAAACTAAAAGGACACCTGGTCAGAATGGTACCTGAAAGAAGTTAACTATAACAGGGAGGATGTGGGATACACAATCTTGGGATTCCAACAACTTGCTTAGAGCAGCACAACCTTCTACACCTAGCCAACAAATAGAATCTTGATCTGAAAATGAGACAGCAATATAAATCACCAAGCAGTAGTGAAATCTCTTTGGTGCAATTCCAATAACATTTAAAGCGGGATCTGCAAAATCCAAGGTATCAACTATACACATTTTAGGAAATCATGTTAAACAACAAAGTAGATGGAAAATCAAGTTTAGGAATTTTTTTGGTTGAAATATACTATGAAAATAGCTAAATGTATATACAATCCTTGCAATCAAATCTCTTCAAGTTGGGCTCTCTCTTGAAGCACATAGCAAAAGAGCAACAAAGAACAAAAGAGCAACACAAAACAATGAAACTGATGAACTACGAAGCAAACAAAGCACAAAAATCAGGAAAAAATAATCTGGAAAAGAGAGAAAATCTCAATATGCAGTTCTTTAAACTTCTACATTTAATTTTAGAATGTATTCTAGTAAAGCTCCAACCTGTCTGCAATGTGAATAATTTTACTTCTATGATCAAGAAAGTTACTTCAGGGTCTAATTTGCTCTTCCTGTCCTTTAAGTCAGCTAGCATACAGTCAATAGCAAAAAATTTTGCTTGCTTAGTAAATGCAAAACAAGTGCTCTATCATAGCAGATACACTGTCACCAGCTAATTCTGAAAATTCATTGGTTGTTACCTTTTCAAAGTTTGGCACAAATATATGGTTGTTAACTTGTTTAAGGAATATATCATTCTCTCATGCAGAGATCAAAGTTTCAAGAGCTTTATGATAACAACAGGAAAGAGAAGAGCATTTTCTCTCATATGATAAGGAATTTGGTGATTGTCTGTGTTTTTTGCTCTGCAACATTTTCCAACCAAAATATTACAAATAGCTTTGGCAATTGGCACCCCTGATTCCAGCATTTTGCAGAAGAACTCCATAACTTTGAATTTTCATGAAGTCAATCAAAAAAATATTACAGCACAAATATAAAGTCCAACGATATTCCAGTAAAGTCGGCAAAGTATATAGCACTATTGTAAAATTAAGCCGAGCTAAAACAAATAAACCCGAACTTGTGTGCCTTGTGTAAATGAAAACTAAGAATAAGTAGTTTTTTTGTAGAAACCATGGAAAATATAGAAGTATCAGTCTCAGAAAAAATTAACTTCTTGCTAAATGAACAATTAACGGTAAGCAAAAGTACAATGTAGTTTTGTTGTAAAAACCATGGAAAATAAAGAAGTATCAGTTTAAAAAAAAAATCAACTTCTTGATAAAAGGACAATTAACTATAAGCAAAAGTACAATGTAGTTCTTAGACCTAAATGCAGTGTAACAATTCAGGAACCCATATGTACAATTTAGTAATCTAAGCATGAAATCAGGATATATAGGATAAACAAAAGAAACAACTAAAATGATACAATAAACTTAAGTAACTACATACATTCATTTTTATCGTCTTCATCCAAAGCAATAAACCTGGAGAACAAGATGAGCAAACAAATCGAGCAGCCAGGCTTCATTCAAAGCAAGTAACAAGCAAACAACACAAAAGGCCAGAAATAACAGCAAAAAGATACCTGTAAATCAACTTAGACAAAGCAAACCCAGCCCTGCACAAGATAACAAATATAAAAAAAAAGATGAGCAAACATGACAGAGGCAGCTGTCTTTGATTTTATTTCCACAGTGGCATCAAGAACACAGGAGAGAAAGCAAAGTAATATATTTTATCAAAACCTCCAAAAAAAAGGAAGGGAATAACAACATACCTGCAAACAGGAAATGACCAGAAATGTTGAGATGGAAAAAAAAAGGCATCGGATAACCAAAGGAAAGAGTGAGCATATCTGCTAAGAGGGAAGAGTAAGCATATCAGATACCTGTCCAATGATCCAACGCACGCTAGCATAGATCCCAAGATGATCCCTTCGGACCAACACGAGGTGGACATACAACAACACATATGCACGACATGTATAACATCAATACATAAAACATAATGTTGTATGTCAGATAAAACAATACATATTTCTATAAAATACAGATCGGTCCATTATCTGAATCAACCCATCATACCCTTAGATAATGTTGTAAAACACATCATACCCCTGATATTGGATATTAGATATCCAATATTCACTAGAAATTCGTTACCCAGACCCAAATCGAGACAAAAATCGATGCTTATATATATACTCAAACTGATGAAATTGAGAGAGAGATCCAAATTGATGCTCCAAATATACTCAAGTTGATGCTCCGAATTACAAAACAAACACACATATACAGAATATACTCCAAATTGATGCTCCGAATTTGATGCTCCAAATTACAACACACATTTACCTGAGCCCTAATTTGATGCTCCAAATTGATGCTCCGAATATACTCAAATTCGAGATGAGAACGAGAGAGACCCAAATCCAAGTTGAGATTGAGAGGAGACAAGCTTATATATATATACTTAGTATATCATGTGTACCGCTTGTAGTTGATGAAAATTAATAGAGGATACTGACAGATGATGAAAATCGAGCCTTGAAGCCTCGAACCAGAAAATCAACCGAATTCAGGCATTATCACGAATCAAACCAAAGAAATCGCCCGAGACCGCCATTCCAAATCGAATCATACCCAACCATGTACTAGAAAACCTTAGCTGCTCAAACCTCCACCTAAATGAAAAATCAGATTCTAGCACAAATTACAAAGAACTCTTAATAATAGAACCCAAACCTTAATCTTCGGTCACCTCCAACCCTTTCACCACCACCCATCCCTGCTCCTCTGATTGTCTTGTGTGTGTGTGTGTGTGTGTGTGTGTGTGTGTGTGTGTGTGTTTATGTTTGTTTTCTAGAGAGAATCGATTGCAGGTAGATTTTAGAGAGAGTGGAGAACCGAGAGTTTAGAGGGAGAGAGCAAGTGATTAGTGATTAGAGAACCGATTTCGAATCTCAATTAGAGAATATTTGAGAGTTTTTTATTACTGATATGTTAGTGTCGGGAATTACTGATGCCTAGATTAGTGATACGTCGGTGTGAGCAATCAGTGACACTTTGATGTTAAATATGAAAATTGGTCCAATTTTATATATTTAGTGACACATAACAAAAAACTGTCAGAATACAAGTGTCACTAAAGCCCTCTTTTTTAGTAGTGAATGTGGATAAGACAATGGAACAGATGAAGAGGGGGAAATACGCTAGATTATGTGTTGAGGTTGATTTAGATAAGCCATTGTTGCCCATGATTTAGACAATGGCCCATCTTGTTTCACATGGGCACTTCTCGCCGCTTGCCATCTAGGCGCTACCCCTACCGGAGCTTCCTTTTCTCCTCCATCACCAACAACATTAAGCACACACTGGTCACGTTGATGGCCAAACTTCCCATACACCATACATAACATGTGAAGCCCCTTATATTCCACCTTGTAAATGCGACCTTTAAGCTGGGTAAATTGCACTTTTGGTCCCAAGAGAATGGGCTGATTGCAAAATGGTCCCATTTTCGACAAATTCGGTCCCATAAGATTTTCCATCCATTTTTAATGGAAGTGAGTTACACAATCCGTTAGTTGCAGATCTGGTCCCAAAGAATTACAGATTTGGTCCCAAAAAAATTAATTTGTTATTTTTTAGTGTTATTTTCAAATTTTACATATATTAATTTATAACTTAATAAGAACAGCTTTATAATTAATTTATAATCTATTTATTGTAATTTTAAAAATTTCATAAATTTATTCATTTTCTGTTCTTATTATCTTTAGTTTATGGTTTGGCTTTTATATCTATATTACTTAGGTAATTTTATTAATGTTTTATAAAATAAGTTTATTATATTATTATGTGGTTTAAATGAATTCAGATTGAGTCTCATGTGTATCATGCATTACAAATAAAGTTTTAAAATTTATGAGAAATTTTGAATTAATTATATTCATATCATATATATATATATATATATCTTTTTTTAAAAGAATTATACATTAGACATATATTATTGGATTTGAAAAGATTATTCATTTGTTTAAATTATATGCAGGTCCTATATACTCCCTCCATTTTTATATAGATGTCGTTTTAGTTTTTTAAAATATTTCTATAATAGATGTCGTTTTGGGATTTTCTCACCCTTTATATCATATTTACCCTTAATATGGTAAATTCAAAATTCAAATTTCCTACAAAAGTGTTGTGTGTATAATTTTCAACCAATTGAAATTATTGTTAAGAATATTTAAATAATATTAATTAAGGTTAATTTAGGAATAAAAATATGTCCATAATTTGTCCTAAAAACTCCAGAATGACATCTATTAAAAAATAGAGGGAGTATGTAGTTTTTTTTAAATTTATAAAAATTTACATAAATTATTATTAAGTTTACAAAAATATTTTTTTAGTTTTATTTAAATTATGTATATAATTTTACAATTAATTTATAATTTATCAATTCATGTTGATTACATATATAATTAATTAAATTTTAGTATTATTTTCTTTTATTTTGCAAATTTGGTCCCAATTTTTTTGGTCAACTAACGGTTTTCATCCGTTTGACTAAGGATTGGGACTAAAACTGCTAAAAAAGGACCATTTTGAAACTTTGGGACCAAAACTGTTTTGGACTCAATCTCTTGGGACCAAATCTGCAATTTACCCCCTTTAAGCTCAAACATTTTTTTTTTTTTTAAAAAACGAAATATATAAAACGGATCAGAAATGTGGGGGGACGAGATGATAACACTCATTTTTACACATATTTTTATAAGGTTTTTCCGGATTTTAAGATCCTAAAATGTGTAGAATTGTGTCGTTTGTACTCATATTGTGTTTGTTGGACTCGATCACGCTTGGGTATATTTTATTTGAATTTATAGGTGTTTTAAGGACATTATCAAGCAAGACCGAAGTCTCAATCCCCAAATACATATCAAGCAATGCAGAAACGAGAGAACGAGGCCTAAAACGATGAAGATTGAAGCACTACCTGTCGTATTTTCTAATCTCCAGATTCATTACTTCGAATAAGGATGTGTTCTATATATATATATGGATTCCTCATGAAATCATCTTCGCAACGGTATATCATACGCTAAATTCCGAGGTGTATTGAGGGAGATATGGCTTCTAGACCACCACTTCACAGTTCAGAAAGTTTTTGCATTTTCTGGGACAGTATGACACGGGCCGTGTCAAATGACACGACCGGGTCTGCTGTCCAAAAAGTTTTTGCATTTTCTAGGACAGTATGACACGGGCTGTGTCATTTGACACGGGCCGTGTCACTTTTCGGTGGAAAATTCACTTTTTGACATTTTTGAAGATTTGAACATGAAAAAGTGGTTTTTTAAGCTTTATAAAAAGAGGATATGGGGCAAGACTTGGAATAGGCTGAAGATTGGAGAGATTGGAGAGAGAGAAACACAAGATTTGAGAGTTTTTCATCCAAAAAGAAGGAGATTTGAAGGAAATTCTTGAAGAACACTTCAAGAATATTTGAAGGCTTCAACCGGGATAAATCAAGAAACCATCCGAGTTTTATCTTCTTCCTATCTTTTATTCATTTTTTTGTTGTTTTTTAGCATGAACATGATGATTATTAATCTTTCTTTCATTACCATGTCCGGCTAAACTCGTTAGATTCCGGGCATGGGAGTACGTTGATTTGCTATGGTTTTGAGGGATTGATGATTATATATATCTAGTGTGATTTCTTTATCAAATACTTGGTTTTGATTCATGTTTAGACACTTGATCAATGTTTTTATATGTTTAACTTAATTGCTCATAATTCGAGAGAAGAGGGCATTAATAGGTTTCGAGTATTTGACGTAGTAAATTACGAGATTGAGAAATCGGTGATAAGCTATGATGATGTTTAAATCTTATGAACATTTTGGAGTTAGATAATTTATAGTAAACGGAGACGTTGTTATAGGTTGTTTAATCTACGTTTTAATGCATCTCGAGAGGGACTTTAGAATATTATTGTGATTATCATTTTGGAAACACACTTAGAACTTTTGGAACCAATCCCGACTAAACTTAGTGATCAACGGAAACCGTGCCTTGGAATCTTTCTTTCTAAACTCTTCTCCTTAATTCGGATATTTTCTTTTATTGTCATCATTTTATTTTATTTCGTTAACCATCCATTCAACTTTCGATCGTCTAGATAAAACCGAAATCATTATAATCTAGTACTCAACACAATAGGAATATTTAGTCTCTGTGGAATACGACCTTGCTCGCCGCTTTCTACATTTACTCCGTACACTTGCGGATTGTTTAAAAATATAGCGAACAAGTTTTTGGCGCCGTTGCCGGGGACTAATTTATTTTTGTTAGTATTGATATTACGATAAGTGTTTCCGGTCTTACTTTAGACATATTTTTCTGTTTTATTTTATTTTGTTACTTCCGTATTGTTTTTGGCCGTGTTGCAGGACGTACATGAACACCCGCTCCTCTCTAGAACCTTTGGAAAACTTTATTCCCGAAGTAGAGGCATTTGCTCGAAGAATAAGTGTTGCTATACGGAAATTACGACGGGATCTATCTGACGAAATGGAAAGAGCGGGAGACGTAATGGCCGACATGGGCAATGATAATGCAATAGCCCACAATCCAAACAATGAAGGCGTACGGGCTGAGCAGCCCGCAGTCCGAATTCAATCGATTCGGGACGCATTTCGGCCGAGGCTTGAGCAAAATTATGGGGGGATTTCTCATATTCCTATCAACGCCCTCAATTTTGAGTTGAAACCTTCATTAATATCGATGGTTCAACAAAATCGGTTTGGGGGATTTGCCACAGAAGATCCGCACGCCCATTTATTCCACTTTATTCAAATTTGTGATACCATTAAAATGAATGGGGTGACAAACGATGCAATAAGATTAAAGCTATTTCCGTTCTCCTTGAGAGAAAAGGCTCGTAGTTGGCTTGGAACTCTTGCTTCGGGGAGCATAAGTACATGGGACGAGTTGGGTGAAAAGTTTCTTTTCAAATTCTTCCCGCCCAACAAGACCATGAGATTGAAGAGCGAAATAATTCAATTCCGACAAATGGATTCAGAGATGTTATATGAGGCATGGGAACGCTTCAAGGATTTGTTAAGACGATGTCCTCGTCATGGGTTTCTGGAAGACCAACAAATGTGTTTCTTTTATAATGGGTTGGCCGGAGAGACGAGAAATCTTGTTGACGCTTCGGCCGGAGGAGCTTTGCTAGCTAAAAGTGCAGATGAAGCTTATGAATTGGTCGAGTAGATGTCCATGAATAGCTATCAATGGCCTACCGAGAGGAGTAATATTCGTAGAGTGGCTGAAGTTTCAGACTCGGATCCTATAAAGGCTTTAACTGCACAAATGTCGATTTTGACCAACCATTTGGGAATTCTGACGAAGAGTGCAAATGAAAAAATAAATACAAAAGGAAGTTCAAGTTCACTACAATCCGATCCATTGGAGGAGGCACATTATATTAATAATCGGAGTTACAACAATTTCCGGAATAATCCACCACCGGGCTTCTACCATCCCTCCAATCGAAATTATGAAAATGTTAGCTATGCTAATCCAAAGAATGCTTTGCAACCACCGGCCGGATTCAAGGTGTTGAATGGTGAGATAATTGAAGAAGCAAATCCGACGTCAAATCTCGAGAATATTCTAGCTACCTTCATGATGGAGACGAAAAGCCGATTTACCCAAGATGAAGAAAAACTTGATCGGATTGAAAATCATGTGACTCAATTAGCAACCACCGTTGGAGCTCAAATGAGAAACTTAGAAACGCAAATCGGTCAATTGGCTAAGATTGTGGGGAGCCAACATCAAAGGGGCCAATTTCCAAGCAACACCGAAGAAAATCCAAAAGCACAATGCAATGCCATTTTTTCGTGCACCATGAATGAAGAGCTACCGGAATCGGAGAATGAAGACGAAGATGCAATCGTGTTGTCTAATAATGCTGATTTGATAGTATCCATTAATGAGGAGAAAGATCGATCCGATATTGAACATATCGAGGAGAAGAAAAATTTTGAGGTTTTCGTGCAAGCCATGGCGTCAAAGAAAAAGGAATTGGAGCGCCTACCGCAAAAGCTTAAAGATCCAGGGAGTTTTTCAATTCCCTGCTCTATTTCGGGTTGTTCATTAAATGATGTATTTGTTGATCATGGCTCAAGTGTCAATATATTGCCTTTGTCTATTTTCAGGACACTTGGATTAGGAGAGTTGAGACCATCTCCAGTGAGCTTACAATTCATAGATCGATCTTTAGCTTACCCAAAGGGAATTGTTGTAATATCCGCAATTTTCGATTTTCGGTAAATTTCTTTTTTCGGTCGGAGTCCGTTTTGACGACTCGCTCATGACCGTTTCGTCATTCTGAGAATGATTAATTCTACACTTTTTGACATCCGAGTTCGTTTCGGTGTCGTTTCGTTGAGTTCTGTGCTTTTTAGCGACTTTTCCGCACTTGAGTTCGATTCTTGCGAATCTCGTCCGAAACTGTTGTTTCGAGTTTCCCGCAAGTCCGTTTAACTTTGTTAGACGTGTTGTGAACTTCGGTTTGGTTATTCGATCACGTATCGTGATTTCCGGGCGTTTTGGGCCATTTTGTAATTTCTTGAAAGTTACGGGTATCCGTATCTGTAATTGTTGTCTCGACTCGTTTCTTCGTCGCGTATGACTAATTATGGTATTACGCTTTCATTTCGAGTCGTTTATGTTGTCCGCGAACTTTTCGCCGTGTTCGCCCGCACGTTTAAATCGGGTCGCCGAGCCACAGCGGTGGCGGGGCGCCGGACAGTGGCGGATCGGCCGGACAATTGCGGGCACCGGCCGGACGGGTGCGGCAGAACCGGCGTAGCGCACGCTACGCCGAGCGTAGCGCGCGCTAACCGGCAGTGTAGCGCCTGTGCCGAGTGGCTCAGCGTCTGTGCTCGGGCACAAGCGATTCGATCCAGTGGCTCTTTGGGCCAGTCGGCTAGCGCGCGCAGTATCCGGCCGTAGCGCACGCTAGCGGGAGTTGGGTCGGCAGTTCGGTCGGCGGGGTTGGTCGGTGATGCCGGGTGTTGTGGGCCCCTGGCCGAGGGTACTCGGCCGATCTGGCCGATAGCGCACGCTAGTCCGGAAGGCTAGCGCACGCTAGGTGGCGATATAAATATGGTGGCGATCACATTTCACTTCGTTTTCATTTCCTTCCTTCTCCATCCGCGAGTGGCGATTCATGGGCGGCGAAGCCATGTTGTTTAACAACAAATCCATGAAGTCCTTGGGTTCATAACATCAATCGATCGTCCTTTATCAACCTTTGATCCAATGAATCAAGGTAATCTTCCTTAGAACCCTAATTTCGTGAATTTGGGGATTTTTGCATTTTCGTCCGATTCGTTCCGTGTTGTTGATTAATTCATGATGGGTATGATTAATCTTGATAGTATTATTGTGTTTAACATCATTTAATCCATTGTTCTTCGTCGAATCAAGTATATTTCTTGATTTCCTTCGAATTGACTTTTTGGGGATTTGTCCCGATCTCGCTTTTTCATCCGTTTTCGATGGATCGATTATGGTTAAATGATGTTGTTAAACATATTCTATGGATTGTATATCCATATTTCAACTTGGAATTCCGTTTTGGGTTTTGGGAACGAATCGTGTTCTTGGCCGCTTGGGAAATCCGTGAACTTTCGTCATTCGTTCTTTGAATTCAACGGCTTTGAGTCGTGTTATGGAATTCATTTCATTGTTATTATTTGTCCTTCGTAGTTTATGAACGTGAGTTGGCGTTCGGTGGAGTCGGCGGGTTCGTAGTCGGTTCGGGCCAACCTACTCCGGTCGATTCTCCGCGTTGTTCTTATTCGAGGCAAGTACCTTGCCCATACTTTTCTCGTTTTAGGGATATGATGATCGGTGGTCGTCTTAATGTGTTTGTTTGGTTATTTGAAATGAAGTTTCAAAGGATTTCGGTTTGGCCTCGTTAAAGGCTTTCTTTCAAAACGAGTGTGATTTGTGAACGGTGTTTTGAGAATTGATTATGATTTGATTGTTTTGAACGTTGAAGGATTTTGTGATGATACTCCTATTGTTTAAGTTATAGAATCGTGTATTCCGTATTTAATCCTGTTATTGTATTTTTGAAGAGTTTGGTAATGGTGTCGAGTTAATGGCCATCTCTAGTGAGTATTCTTAATGAACTTACATTCTTAGCATGTTAGTATTGCATGAGTAACGTGTGTGTGTGTATGCTCACTGCGGGTTAGATCCGACGGGGTCTCGGTAGGGTTCCACGAAGGCCGTGGGACCGCGAGCTTGCTTTTAACCACGTGGGTTAGATCCGACGGGTCTCGCAGGATCCACGAAGCGTGGGTCCGCGGTTAATTGTGGTGCATTTTTACAAATGTGGTTTGATCATTGGCATTTAGAAATGAGTACTTTTGAACGGTTTTCATTTGCATGCATGGACTAAATGTGTAAGAGGTAAGTTGTTCGTTTGGCCTACTTGGCTAGGATGGCTCTAGAGTATTTTGTTGTTTGTTTTAAATCCTTTATTTGTGGATTTTGATGTTGGGATACGAACCTTGTGGTCGTTCTTGTGTACTGTGAGTTGATGAGTTTTGGGGCTAAAATCCCAATGGTTTTGTAAAGGTCATTTGACGGGTTTGGGGCTAAAATCCCAACGGTTTGGTAAAGGTTATTTTACGGAAAGTAAACTTTGGGGCGATGACCCCTTTTGTCTTGTGGATTGTGAAAAGTAGGATTTGATAATCCTAAATTGTTTTCTATTAAAACTCTCGATGGCATTCTAAACCGTTTTATAAATTATTTCCATTGATTTATGATATTTCGATTTTGAAAGGTTTTCTCAAATTCTTGCCTCGGGAAGTACTCTTCGTTTTGTTTGGATCTTTGAGGATCCTCGGTTATTGTTATTCGTGGAATGTGAATTGTATGGCTCGTATTTGCACTTTGTTCTTGCACTAGCAAAACGGTGGAGTTTGCTAACCCCGAGTATTCGGGGTGGATGTCTGTTTTGCATTCGGGTTTTGGAGCATAACACGGTCGGCACGAAGGATGATGAAAGATGATCGATACTAATCACATGAGGAACCGTACATCGTGTGTTGGTTCGGTTGTACTTTATTTTCCATTTCTTTGTATTGTTCCCGTTATACGGGTGTAGTTGTATTTTGTCCTGCGTGGGCATGAGTTGTATTTGAGTTGTATATATTTGTGGAAAGACCAAATCGGTCTATCGAGTCATTGTAGCCTTGAAGGCATTGTCGAGATGTTAAATATTGTTACCACTGGTAGATCCTCGAGGAGAGGGTCTACGGCGTGTAATATCCCCGAGTGGATTGGGGTGTTACATAAATGGTATCGGAGCTTAGGTTGAGGAAAACCTAGGCCGTCGGGTCAAGTCGTGTTGTTTGAGTCTTGTTTCGTCGGATTTTATCCGATCGAGTCGTGTCGCGACGCGTCGTTTGAGTTTGTTGGTCGTGATTAGTATCGTGGGGCGATCATCATCTTCGTGCGACTGTGGAAGTAAGTCTCCCTTCTTTGTGATGTGCCTCGTGTGACACGAGCTATAGTAATGATTATTTGTTAAGAGGTGGAATCCTTATGAGAATTTTGATTTCACGATATGACTATAGTAGACTCTCGAATTTGATTTATACGAGGAATGTAAATGCGTTGTGATGTCTTTTTATTGTTGTTTTTGTCCGTTGTTGATGATTTTCGAATCGATTTGCACGTTTTACAATTCTCTTGTGGAAGGTTTTTGATTATACGCGTTCGAATTGTCCACTAGCCTTTGTGGGTGGTTATTTTATCAGTGGTTTTGTTATGAATGTGGTATTTTATCGTTTAATATAGTTTAAATACTTGTATTGACTTGTTTTTAAAAGTGTTGATGCGTGAGCTAGGAGTTGTTTTAGTTAAGGTCGGTATGTGTGAGTTATGGGCATTCGGCCTATTGGATTTTTGAAAACCTTGAGTATCTTAGAAAAATAAACTTGAGACATACTTTTCAAATGACTTATTTTTTGTGGTACATCCTAGGTGCCACAATGTATTTCAAAAAATTTTTCTACCTCGAGGACCAAAATGTTTTGAGATATTTTCAACACTTTTATTTAGACCCGAGGGTCGAATATTTTGAAAGTTTTCACTAAGAGAAAATGTCCTCATTTTTATCAAATGCGAAATGGTTCTCCAATGTCTCGATAACGATGTTTCACGTTTGTACTTTTTTTTTTGAAAGATGATACTCAAGATCAATCGGTGTTCTTCTAAATTATTTTCAAAATGAGGTTTTCGTTTTAAAACCTATCCATTCCGTTTGAGGGTGGGTATGTATGTGTGATGTTCGCGTTGTCCTTTTGATACTTTCTCCGAGTATGACCGAATTGGCGGTGTGAGCGTTGAGTCGCTTTCCACACATTTGTTGCGTTAGCCCCGTGAGAGGCGGGACGTTGGTGTTGAATATTATCGCCTCGTAGTGATTCTGCGTTGTCGCGCATGTGCGAGCCGTTAGAGCTTGGTTTGGTATGACCGTGTGCATCGGTGATGGTTCCGTTATGTGTCCATTGTTTAATGTCTTGTTACCTTGCTCCCGTATTTGTGAATTTCGTGGACGAGGTCGGAGGTAATGCCCGTACTATTTTGACTTACGTATTTTCTCTTCCCCGCCTATCGATTCGCTCATGTTCGTTGGTACTTTATGAACTTGTTCGGTATTTGATTTCATCGTCCGAACGAACTGTGATCTTGTTTTGAGTTGATCCGGTTATCGATGTTACTTTTCGGGTTGATTCGATTCTTGTGAACCTTGTTTAGGAGTGACATCATCCGGTTCTACTAGTTCTTTTATTCGAAGTGGATCGGATTTGGAACTCTTATGTTTTCGACTCTGCCGACTCATTTATGTTTGTTGACATTTCGAGATTGTCCGCCTTGTTTTTGTTTATCGAACGAGTGTGGTATCGTTTCGGAATAACTCGTTCGTCGTGGTGACCTTTCAATCGCTATTCCCTTCCCTGTGGATCTTCGGCAATGCATGTCTTGTAGTTCTCACCAGATCATCCTCGGAGTTGTTGTTTGAACTTTATTGTTCTTTGTGATTCGAACATGATTGTTCGATTTTTGTTGTCTCGATCGTTTGTTTGTTCGGTTTTTGTTCTCGTTTCGTGATTGTTGAACATTCAGGCTCCTTCGTAATTCCCTTCAATTCGGGAAATTAGTTTCGTTTTCGATCTTCCAGCCCTTAGGCGATGGGATTCCGTGTTTGTTCAGCGGTTGACTCGCGTTTTGATTGATGTACCGTTGGGTTGGTCAATCATATTGGTTTTCGTTCGTTGTGTTTTGTGATTGTCGGATAATTGACTTGGATATATTATCCGTTTGATGACGCTTGTCACTTGTTGGTTTTATTATATCCCTAACGGCGACGTTGTGTTGGTCGCCGTGGAGCGTGTTTTCACGCCGTATATTCCTTTGCGTTGTTTGTGACATTTCGCCGTTGGGCGTTAGTCACGCATTCTTGTGTGTCTCGTTGAGTTTTCCTGGCGGAATATTTCTTCTCCCTACTTGTTTTAAGTTTCGGGACGAAACTTCTTTTAAGGAGGGTAGAATGTAATATCCGCAATTTTCGATTTTCGGTAAATTTCTTTTTTCGGTCGGAGTTCGTTTTGACGACTCGCTCATGACCGTCTCGTCATTCTGAGAATGATTAATTCTACACTTTTTGACATCCGAGTTCGTTTCGGTGTCGTTTCGTTGAGTTCTGTGCTTTTTAGCGACTTTTCCGCACTTGAGTTCGATTCTTGCGAATCTCGTCCGAAACTGTTGTTTCGAGTTTCCCGCAAGTCCGTTTAACTTTGTTAGACGTGTTGTGAACTTCGGTTTGGTTATTCGATCACGTATCGTGATTTCCGGGCGTTTTGGGCCATTTTGTAATTTCTTGAAAGTTACGGGTATCCGTATCTGTAATTGTTGTCTCGACTCGTTTCTTCGTCGCGTATGACTAATTATGGTATTACGCTTTCATTTCGAGTCGTTTATGTTGTCCGCGAACTTTTCGTCGTGTTCGTTAAAACGCGTTTAAATCGGGTCGCCGAGCCACAGCGGTGGCGGATGGCCGGACAGTGGCGGATGGCCGGGCGACGATGCAGGCACCGGCCGGACAGGTGCGGCAGAACCGCGTAGCGAACGATACGGCCGGAAGGCTGCGCGCGCTAACCGGCAGTGTAGCGCCTGTGCCGGTGGCCTAGCGTCTGTGCTCGGGCAGCGATGGGGTTTCGAGGTTCGACTCGGTCGGGATCGGCGGTAGCGCACGCTACGCCGGCGTAGCGCGCTAGTCGGCGAGCATAGCGCCGCCGTCGGCCGGCTAGCGACGTTACTGGCCGGGCGATTCGATCCGGTGGCTCTTGGGCCAGTCGGCTAGCGCGCAGGCATCCGGCCGTAGCGCACGCTAGCGGGAGTTGGGTCGACAGGTTCGGTCGGCAGGGTTGGTCGGTGATGCCGGGTGTTGTGGGCCCTGGCCGAGGGTACTCGGCCGATACCGGCCGATAGCGCACGCTAGTCCGGGAAGGCTAGCGCACGCTAGGCTGGCAGTATAAATATGGTGGCGATCACATTTCACTTCGTTTTCATTTCCTTCCTTCTCCATCCGCGAGTGGCGATTCATGGGCGACAAGCCATGTTGTTTAACAACAAATCCATGAAGTCCTTGGGTTCATAACATCAATCGATCGTCCTTTATCAACCTTTGATCCAGCGAATCAAGGTAATCTTCCTTAGAACCCTAATTTCGTGAATTTGGGGATTTTTGCATTTTCGTCCGATTCGTTCCGTGTTGTTGATTAATTCATGATGGGTATGATTAATCTTGATAGTATTATTGTGTTTAACATCATTTAATCCATTGTTCTTCGTCGAATCAAGTATATTTCTTGATTTCCTTCGAATTGACTTTTTGGGGGATTTGTCCCGATCTCGCTTTTCATCCGTTTTCGATGGATCGATTATGGTTAAATGATGTTGTTAAACATATTCTATGGATTGTATATCCATATTTCAACTTGGAATTCCGTTTTGGTTTTGGAACGAATCGTGTTCTTGGCGTTTTGGGAAATCCGTGAACTTTCGTCATTCGTTCTTTGAATTCAACGGCTTTGAGTCGTGTTATGGAATTCATTTCATTGTTATTATTTGTCCTTCGTAGTTTATGAACGTGAGTTGGCGTTCGGTGGAGTCGGCGGGTTCGTAGTCGGTTCGGGCCAACCTACTCCGGTCGATTCTCCGCGTTGTTCTTATTCGAGGCAAGTACCTTGCCCATACTTTTCTCGTTTTAGGGATATGATGATCGGTGGTCGTCTTAATGTGTTTGTTTGGTTATTTGAAATGAAGTTTCAAAGGATTTCGGTTTGGCCTCGTTAAAGGCTTTCTTTCAAAACGAGTGTGATTTGTGAACGGTGTTTTGAGAATTGATTATGATTTGATTGTTTTGAACGTTGAAGGATTTTGTGATGATACTCCTATTGTTTAAGTTATGGAATCGTGTATTCCGTATTTAATCCTGTTATTGTATTTTTGAAGAGTTTGGTAATGGTGTCGAGTTAATGGCCATCTCTAGTGAGTATTCTTAATGAACTTACATTCTTAGCATGTTAGTATTGCATGAGTAACGTGTGTGTGTGTATGCTCACTGCGGGTTAGATCCGACGGGGTCTCGGTAGGGTTCCACGAAGCTGTGGGACCGCGAGCTTGCTTTTAACCACTGTGGGTTAGATCCGACGGGGTCTCGGCAGGGATCCACGAAGCTGTGGGTCCGCGGTTAATTGTGGTGCATTTTTACAAATGTGGTTTGATCATTGGCATTTCCGGAAATGAGTACTTTTGAACGGTTTTCATTTGCATGCATGGACTAAATGTGTAAGAGGTAAGTTGTTCGTTTGGCCTACTTGGCTAGGATGGCTCTAGAGTATTTTGTTGTTTGTTTTAAATCCTTTATTTGTGGATTTTGATGTTGGGATACGAACCTTGTGGTCGTTCTTGTGTACTGTGAGTTGATGAGTTTTGGGGCTAAAATCCCAATGGTTTTGTAAAGGTCATTTGACGGGTTTGGGGCTAAAATCCCAACGGTTTGGTAAAGGTTATTTTACGGAAAGTAAACTTTGGGGCGATGACCCCTTTTGTCTTGTGGATTGTGAAAAGTAGGATTTGATAATCCTAAATTGTTTTCTATTAAAACTCTCGATGGCATTCTAAACCGTTTTATAAATTATTTCCATTGATTTATGATATTTCGATTTTGAAAGGTTTTCTCAAATTCTTGCCTCGGGAAGTACTCTTCGCTTTGTTTGGATCTTTGAGGATTCCCGGTTATTGTTATTCGTGGAATGTGAATTGTATGGCTCGTATTTGCACTTTGTTCTTGCACTAGCAAAACAGTGGAGTTTGCTAACCCCGAGTATTCGGGGGTGGATGTCTATTTTGCATTCGGGTTTTGGAGCATAACACGAGTCGGCACGAAGGATGATGAAAGATGATCGATACTAATCACATGAGGAACCGTACATCGTGTGTTGGTTCGATTGTACTTTATTTTCATTCTTTGTATTGTTCCCGTTGTACGGGCGTAGTTGTATTTTGTCCCCTGCGTGGGCATGAGTTGTATTTGAGTTGTATGTATTTGTGGAAAGACCAAATCGGTCTACTGAGTCATTGTAGCCTTGAAGGCATTGTCGAGATGTTAAATATTGTTACCAGCCTGGTAGATCCTCGAGGAGAGGGTCTACGGCGTGTAATATCCCAGAGTGGATTGGGGGTGTTACAATTGTGGAGGATGTAATTTTAAAAATTGATAAGTTCGCCTTCCCCGTTGATTTTATAGTGCTTGATGATGATGAGAAGCAAAATGGTCTAGTAATACTTGGACGTCCGTTCTTAGCCACTGCACGAGCATTAATTGATGTGGATCGAGGAGAATTAATGATTATGACGCATAGTCAAAATGTTGTATTTTTGATGACTCCTCCCGATAAAATTGCACGTAAACCGGATTATAAGAGCTCGTTGAATGATCCGGGATGAAGGAAACATGCGTCTGGCTGAAGACGTTAAATTTAGCGCTGGTTGGGAGGCAACCCAACACTTGTGTCCGGCTGAAGACGTTAAACTTAGCGCTAATTGGGAGGCAACCCAATGGTTCTTGTTAGTTTATTTTATTCTTATTCGCATTTTATTTCTATTTTTACTTGATGAGGAACTGACCGGTTCAACTGTAGTTGTCCAATTCGCAGGAAAAAGATCCGGAGACCAGAAGCGCACTATCCAGGCTAGTACGACACGGGCCGTGTCATTCGACACGGTCGGGTTGGCCATCCAGACGTTTTTTGAGTTTCTGGGCAAGTATGACATGGGCCGTGTCATTTGACACGGTCGGGTCAGGTGGGCAGACGATTTTTGGCAAATCTGAGCAGGTGTGACACGTGGCATGTCCAACAAGGCCACTTCCCTCCGCCCAATCAATATGACCGGTTGTAAGTATTTCTTGACCCAAAGTTTTTATTGCTTAAATATTATACCCCCTTCGTGTGTACATTCTTTAATTCAAGTTTGGGGGGAGATATTGGGTCAAGATATACTTATATTGTTCGCTTTTTTTTTAACACCTTGTTTTGTTTGTTTATTTTATTATTTGTTTGTTTCTATTTTTTTCGAATTTTAGTGTGAAGATTTGCTTGGATTTTGGTGTGGATTGTTGTTTTTGAACTTGGTGTGTTTTGAGTATCATGTACTTGGATGAAACTCGAAAGAATGAACTCTTGTCTTGGATACCTCGGGATTTATTTTGTTATTTTGATATGCAAATCGAGGATAATTTGAAATGGAAAAAATTGTAGAATAATCAAAAGGGTGTGAAATTGAATAAATAGTTTAATCTCTTGGAAATATGAACAAATCTAGCTTGTGAGCTTTTGAGCCTTCATGCATCATTAAATATGCAAGTTTCATTGTCGAGTGTACCATTCATGTTTTAAGACTCTAGAACTTGCCCTGGTATCTTATTCGAAACTACAAGTGTGTGCGCAAATTAGTGAAAGTGATTTTAGGCGATTTTTATTGACAACCCTTCAAACCTTTTGGCCAACCCGAAAATTTTATTTCCCTAGTTAGCCCATTTGAGCTTAAAGCATATTTCTTGTTAGCCATATTATGAGCTTTCCGTTCCATTATAAACTTCTGTCCCTATACTTGAGCTACTTAGAACAAATTGGCAAAAGAATGAAAAGATATGTGGAGGCGATGGGGAAGATTGTTGGTTCAAAATGCAATGATTTATCAAAATAAATTTGAAGGAAGATTGGTGTGATTTAATGATGATGTTGTCCACCACATGAAAACATAAAAAAAAAAAAAATCGTGGACACAAAAGAAACGAGATGTATGGAGCAATAAGGAGGAATAAGGTTGTGATTCTCACTTTCAAAAGTGCTTAGTGCGATGATATTAAAATCAAGGGGTTGAAGGAAACAAATTCTAAGGGATTATTGAGCTTCTAATTGAGCGAAGTGATTATTGAGATAATGTTCTAATTTGCTCAAGTCAAGTCACTTTAAGCCATACTTATCCTACCCCGACCAAAAAGCCTACATTACAACCGATAAAGTCCTTTTTGATTCACCAAATTTGCATGCACAACTAGTGGTAGAGATGTAGACGATTGGCAAGCCTACGGGGATTCTTATTTCATTGAATGAGTTTTGAGCATCACTTATCCCATTATACACTTTGAGAGTGAGGGAATTGTAACACCCCCGATATATTCGGGAATATTACAGCGCCGTAAATCCTTTACGTAAGGATTTACAAGGCTTAAGAATTGAACAAGTATAAAAAGGTACTAATAAATGGAAATAACGGAATTTCAGTACATCAGTTCTGACCCAATACAGGAATAGTACAATTGTTCAACAGAACTCAATAATACATTACCAAATTCAAAACATCACAACCGACTTCGTACTCGAGTACTTATTGAAATAACGAATAAACAACAGATAAATAAACCCGGTCGGGACATCACTCTGCACCCTCGTCGTCATACTATTCCAGTGGTTGTTTCCCCGCTCTCCTGGATCCTGAACACAAACAAAATGTTCACCCCCGAAGGGGTTAGCACAACGATGCTAGTACAAGTACCACAGCATATTATTCATATCTCACGGTGAATAATAATAATAACGTAAACAACAAAATACCAACGAGTCTTCTCCTACGAAACTCAAACATAACATACACAATCGATAATCACAACATGATATCAATACATACACATGGTAATTCCATCGATCCAGCGTTCACCGCCTAGAACCCACGATGATCCGTCGGACCAACCCGTGGTGGAAAAACCCGTCCGATGATCCAACATGACGCTAGCATAGATCCCCGATGATCCCGTCGGACCAACACGAGGTGGACACACAATAACGACATACATGCACGACAATATGTATAACAACAATACATAAAACAATTAAGGTACTTGCCTCGATTTGAAGACAATAACAATACTTCCACGAAAATGAACACTCGAAGGTCGTCCTCCTCAATCAATCACGTAACGAGACCAAACCTTAACAAAAGAAATGATATAGGATTTATCTCACGTCGTATGAATGTTAAACAATTCGATTAACGGTCAAAAGTTCATAAGCGCAATCCGCCCGAATAGCTTAGCGCACGCTAAGTACTCGTAGCGTGCGTTACGTCTGTCCAATAGCGCACGCAAACAACAAAGCCTAGCGCACGCTAACGATGCATGGTCAGTACCTCACTGACCAGCCAATTGACTCGACTGATGGTCTAGCGTACGTTACGTACCAAACGTAGCGCACGCTAACATCTGCTCGATAGCGCACGTTACATTGCATAGCATAGCGTGCGCTATCTATGCATGGCAGTTTACTGGTGAGCAGTAAACTGTGCTTGCCATGATTGAAACAACGAAATCTTGCGTGATAATTCATGTTACTTCCATGAATACTATGTCTACACCCTCATGAATGATTATACGGATAAAGACAACTTCGGATTCAAGGATATGCATGCCAATATAAAACCATATTCTTTTCCGACTTCAAATCTTCATACGATAATACGAAAAACTAAATGGTTGATATCAACACCTCTATATGAGTCCATATTATCCTACTGAAGTTGATAAACGTCCTATATATACTAGATAAATCCTTCCATGATCAAACCTTAGATTTATCTAACAATAAGGATGTTAACGTCTAGTCCAAGATTACTATGAAATGATAGAAGCTTCTCTTCACATATCCAGTGTACTAAGATTCGAATCATGATGATTATAATCAAGGTATTCCAGGCTTATACAACTCACTATTCCAAACATGATATACTTGGATAATTCATCTATGAAAATCCATATCTTGTTAACATGATCATCCAAATCGTTAGAATCCAACTCTAAGTCTGGAGATAGATTGAACATACCTTAAAATGACGAAATCACTGAACCGTAAGGTAGAATCCAACTCCGGTTGGTTGTATGTCCTTCCAAGGTGCTATTCCACTTCCATGAACATTCCACGTGGTAACCAATGTATAAACATCAACAATATGTGTTCTAAGTGTATAAGAGTATTTCTACAACTCTGAACTCTCAAGATTGAGGAAAGTGCGAAAGAAATGCAAGCCAACACGGTTGATGTCCCATTTATAATTTTCTGCATTATTGATAAGTTAGCGCACGCTACTAAGCATCCCTTAGCGTGCGCTAATAATGGTTGACTTCAGATTTTGTCCGGGTGCGTCAGCGGGAATCTTATCCGGACCCATGTCCCGCTGGCGCACGAGCCACCGCCCCGCTCAATAATTGAGTCCTTAGCGCACGTTACTCATACCTGCATAGCGTGCGCTAATAATGGCCCGATAGCGCGCGTTAAGATACATCCCTAGCGTGCGCTATCACAAGGTTGCTTGAGCAATTTTGCATGTTTCTATACTTATGCGTAATGATATTAATGCACTAAATATCATACTCCAGTAATCAAAATCACCAATCTGAAATAATACATGGTTGAATACAGATGAAATACACTGTAATAAATCCGGATATTACATACTCTCCTACTAAAAAGGAGTTTCGTCCCGAAACTCAAGATGAAAATAACTCGGGATATCTAAACTTCATATCAGCTTCCGTTTCCCATGTGGCTTCTTCCGTTCCATGACGTGAGCACTGAACTTTGACCAAAACGATTGACTTGTTCCTCAGTTGCTTAACTCGACTCTCGAGTATCTTGACTGGTCTTTCTTCAAACGTCCCATCCTGTTCGACTTCGATCTCGCCGAAATCGATGATATGACTGGGATCTGGTATATATCTCCGCAACTGGGATACGTGGAACACGTTATGAACATGACAAAATGACGGCGGTAATGCTAATCTGTATGCCAACTCCCCAACTCTCTCGAGGATCTCAAATGGTCCGATATATCTCGGACTCAGCTTTCCTTTCCTACCGAAACGAAAGATTCCCCGGGTAGGAGAAACCTTCAAAAGTACGTGATCTCCAGTACTGAACTCCAATGGACGGCGGCGTACGTCCGCATAGGATTTCTGGCGACTCTGGGCAGTGAGCAGCCTTTCACGAATTAAGGCTATCTTCTCTCGAGTCTGCTCGATCAACTCTGGTTCTGTTCCGATCAAGTCCGATGAATCGTCCCAGCATAGGGGCGATCTGCATCTCCTTCCGTATAATGCCTCAAACGGTGCCATCTTAATGGAAGCATGCCAACTATTGTTATAAGTAAATTCAATCAACGGTAGATGAACTTCCCAATCGTTTGACCAATCTAAGGCACATGCCCTTAGCATGTCTTCCACCGTTTGTATAGTTCTCTCAGATTGTCCGTCAGACTGCGGGTGATAAGCTGTACTGAAGTTCAATTCGGTCCCCAAGGCCTTATGAACTGCCTTCCAAAAGTGAGACACAAAACGGCCGTCTTGATCAGAAACAATGGTCTTCGGCGTACCATGTAATGGAACTATCTCTGAAATAAAGACTCGTGCCAACCTCTCTGGTCCCCACGTATCCTTAATGCCTAGAAAATGAGCCGATTTGGTTAAACGATCAACTATCACCCAAATCATGTTCATTCCTGTCCTGGTTTTCGGCATATTAGTGATGAAGTCCATCGATATGTCCTCCCACTTCCATTCAGGAATCGGGAGCGGCTTCAACATTCCAGCAGGCCGTTGATGCTCGATCTTAACTTGCTGACAAGTCAAGCATTTCGAAACATAGTCCGCTACGTCTTTCTTCATGTTGCCCCACCAGAAGTTCTGCTTCAAGTCCTTATACATCTTACTGGTGCCCGGGTGGATAGAATAGGGCGAACCATGTGCTTCCTTCATAATCGTCTGTTTCAGAACATCAACATCGGGAACGCAGAGTCGGTTCTGAAATCTCAAAACTCCATCGTCATGAATTATGAATCCGGGGGCCTTTCCTTGGATCACTTCATCATGTAACCGAATCATCAGAGGATCATCTGCCTGTCTAGATTTGATTTCTTCGGTTAATGACGAAGTTATCTCCATCACGCACAGCTGTCCTTGGACTCTTTGTAACCATACCTCAATTCCCTCACGAATCATCTCTCGTTGAAGGCTAAGTTGGGATGTCAGCGTCTCCAGCATCTGAATAGAGACAGGCTTGCGGCTAAGTGCATCGGCCACTACATTCGCTTTGCCTGGATGATATAAAATCTCCAAGTCATAGTCCTTAATCAGTTCCAACCATCTTCTTTGCCGCATGTTCAACTCTTTCTCGATGAATATGTACTTGAGACTCTTATGATCCGTAAAGATCGACACGAGTCCGTCTGAGATAATGCCTCCAAATCTTCAAGGCAAAAACCACCGCCGCTAGTTCCAAATCATGTGTCGGGTAATTTACTTCATAAGGTTTCGGTTGTCGCGACGCATAAGCGATCACCTTATCGTTCGCATCAACACACACCCAAGTCCTTGGTTCAAGCATCACTGTAAACTATGAATCCCTCGGTTCCTGCGGAAGTGATAGAATCGGTGCCGTCGTCAATCTCTTCTTCAATTCATCAAAGCTAATCGACACAATTCATTCCACTCAAACTTTTGAGTTTTCTGAAGGAGTCGAGTAAGTGGGCGGGAGATTTTAGAAAACCCTTCCACGAATCGACGATAGTATCCAGCAAGTCCTAAGAAGCTTCGGACCTCTTTCACGTTCTTTGGAGGCTTCCAATCCAATATTGCCTCGATCTTCTGAGGATCCACTCGGACTCCTCTAGCTGACACCACATGGCCGAGGAACATTACTTCTCTTAGCCAAAATTCACACTTAGATAGTTTGGCGTACAATTGCTCGTTTCTCAAAAGCTCCAATACAATCCGCAAATCCGCGCATGTTCTTAGGACTCTTAGAATACACCAGAATGTCATCAATAAATACGACCACAAATTTATCCAAAAATTCAATGAACACTCTGTTCATCAATTGCATAAATACAGCAGGTGCGTTAGTGAGACCAAACGGCATCACTACAAACTCATAATGCCCGTAGCGAGTTCTGAACGCTGATTTCGGAACATCGGACTCCTTAATCTTCAGTTGATGGTATCCTGATCTCAGATCGATTTTAGAAAATACCTTTGCCCCTTGTAACTCGTCAAACAAATCATCAATCCGTGGCAACGGATACTTGTTCTTAATCGTCATCTTGTTCAGCTCTCGATAGTCAATACACAGTCGGAGCGATCCATCCTTCTTTCGGACAAAAAGAACTGGCGCTCCCCATGTTGAAACGCTTGGCTGAATATTGCCCTTGTCCAAGAAACTCCTCCACCGCTTCTTGATTCGTACATCTCAAGAGGTGCCATACGATACGGCGCCTTAGAAATTGGTGTCGCTCAGGTTCCAGTTCAATAGTAAATTCCACATCCCTTCGTGGAGGTAGTCCGTAACTCGTCAGGAAACACATCCGGAAATTCGTTCACAACAGAATGGATGAAAGTTCCACAATTTCTTCTTCTTTCTTCATTGCGTAGCACCGATTGCGATCTGACCTTGTTTCAACAATTTGACGACTTTCATCGCCTTGATCAACTTTCCCGAGCTTCGGTTTCCATCCCTCAAACAGAATCTCGGAACCATCGTCGGCGACAATGAGATATTCCTCCTTCGGTAATTTACAATTGCTCCGTACCGATTAAGCCAATCATCTCCGAGTATCAGGTCATCTCCTTGCATTTCTATCATGATCAGATTTGAGAGCCACTCTCTGCCTCCAAATGATACAGGGAAATTTCTAGTTTCTAAATTTCCGACAATCCTCTCTCCACTCGGTAAACCAACAACATAAGGTTCACAAGCATGAAAACCGGAAATATTCAAACGATTTACACAAGACAAAGATATGAAAGAATGTGTAGCTCCTGTATCGAATAAAACGCTAACTGGCTGGGAAAGGATCTGGCCGATGCGATGCGGCGACAAAGGCATCACGATCGTCTGTCCTCCTCATCTCGCATGCACGTGGGGGAGCAGATCCGGCACTCGATGTCCCCTTTCGGTCCCATTGTCCTCTGCCTCGCCCGCGGCCAAAATTCTGAGGCATCTGAACACTTTGCTGCGTCTGTGGAATACTGGCCTCCTTCTGGACTGGCTGTGGTGCACGGGCTCTAAAAGACTTTGCAGCCTCTTCACAAAACACCGCCCGATGTCCCTCTCGTCCACAATCAAAACAAATCACGGCAGGAAGGGGGCAATTCCGTCGATAGTGCCCCGTCTGGGCGCAGTTAAAGCATTTCCTGGTAACATCAGTAAGAGTTGATGTCGCCCCGAAGTTCTTTCCGCTCCTAGCTGGGTGCGGAGGTTTCCTGAAAGAGTGAAAGGACGACTGGGCCTTACGGGCCCCACTGTTCTTGTGCTCTGTGAAAGTACCAGAGACTTTCTGTTTCTTGGTTTCCGCAAATTTTTCCATGGCTGCTTCCTTGATCTCATATGCCAACGCCTTATCCTGGTATTGGCGGAGTGTGGTACATTCGAATCCGGACATGTACCTCTGGACTTCTGGTTTCATTCTCATATCGAAGTGAATCATCATTTCTGCATCACATCAGACCAGATGTCGAACAAATGCCAACCGTTGGTTAAACGTCTTGATCGCCGGGATACGGCACATCGGAAAGGCGAGCGGAGAAAAACTCCCGAACTTTGGCTTCCCTCACGGGGCGAGGGCAATCGAGCTTCCATCATTAATCTAAACTCTGTCCAATCGGCATCATGGTCTACAAAGCCGGATGGCTTCCCACCATTCGGACGCTTCCCTATCGTAAAATATTGAGCGATAGAGGCTTTCCGTATTGCAGGCGCTTGATTCCGGCAAAGATTTTCTCCAGCTCCTTTAACCAATGATCCTGGTGGGAGTCTCGGAAATACCGTCGAATTTGGGTGGTTGCATCTTTGCCACTTCTTGCGACCACGGTCACCTCGATTTCCCATATCCTGGGATCCCTTGCCGTCTCTCTCCTGCCGTAGTCCCACCGCCACTTGCATTCGGTCCACGACACAGGCGAACCGAGTCATCCGGTTCACCACTTGACGAAGGATCTCTGCACATGAGGATCTGGTTCATTATTAACAGTTCTTTGCGGCTCGCGAGCTATGGTAACGGTTAGAAGGCGACGCCTCCCTTTCGGCATTTCTTCGTCCGCGTCCACGACCGCGACCACGTCCACGTCCGCCTCTCAACATACTGTAAGCATAATTACTCAATATACATAAAACAACATCGTTCTAATATCCGAGTATAAAGAGGTACAATATGCAAAGAACGAGATAGAGTTTAGGAACTTACAACCACTGTTCGCATGAAGACGTAGGCAGTGCAGTGATGTCATTCACGGCCGGTTACCCCAAAAGACATAAATGACCCCTATTTTAACCCAACGGCCAAGATATCCCTAATCTTAGCTCTGATACCATATTCGTAACACCCCGATATATTCGGGAATATTCTGCGCCGTAAATCCTTTACGTAAGGATTTACAAGGTCAAGAATTGAACAAGTATAAAAAGGTACTAATAAATGGAAATAACGGAATTTCGGTACATCGTTCGACCCAATACAGAATAGTACAATTGTTCAACAGAACTCAATAATACATTACCAAATTCAAAACATCACAACCGACTTCGTACTCGAGTACTTATTGAAATAACGAATAAACAACAGATAAATAAACCCGGTCGGGACATCACTCTGCACCCTCGTCGTCATCTTGTTCCGGTGGTTGTTTCCCGCTCTCCCGGATCCCGAACACAAACAAAATGTTCACCCCGAAGGGGTTAGCACAACGATGCTAGTACAAGTACCACAAACATATTATTCATATCTCACGGTGAATAATAATAATAACGTAAACAACAAAATACCAACGAGTCTTCTCCTACGAGAAACTCAAACATAACATACACAACTGATAATCACAACATGATATCAATACATACACATGGTAATTCCATCGATCCAGCGTTCACCGCCTAGAACCCACGATGATCCCGTCGGACCAACCCGTGGTGGAAAAACCCGTCCGATGATCCAGTATGCGCTAGCATAGATCCCCGATGATCCCGTCGGACCAACACGAGGTGGACACACAATAACGACATACATGCGACAATATGTATAACAACAAGACATAAAACAATTAAGGTACTTGCCTCGATTTGAAGACAATAACAATACTTCCACGAAACTGAACACTCGAAGGTCGTCCTCCTCAATCAATCACGTAACGAGACCAAACCTTAACAAAAGAAATGATATAGGATTTATCTCACGTCGTATGAATGTTAAACAATTCGATTAACGGTCAAAAGTTCATAAGCGCAATGCGCCGAATAGCTTAGCGCACGCTAAGTACTCGTGTAGCGTGCGTTACGTGCATCGATAGCGCCGCGCAAACAACAAAGCCTAGCGCACGCTAACGATGCATGGTCGATTACCTCGCGACCCGGCCCAATTGACTCGATGGTCTAGCGACGTTACGTACCAAGCGTAGCGCACGCTAACATCCGCTCGATAAGCGCCGCGTTACATTGCATAGCATAGCGTGCGCTATCTATGCATGGCGATTCTTGGTGAGCGAGAACCGTGCTTGCCATGATTGAAACAACGAAATCTTGCGTGATAATTCATGTTACTTCCATGAATACTATGTCTACACCCTCATGAATGATTATACGGATAAAGACAACTTCGGATTCAAGGATATGCATGCCAATATAAAACCATATTCTTTTCCGACTTCAAATCTTCATACGATAATACGAAAAACTAAATGGTTGATATCAACACCTCTATATCAGTCCATATTATCCTACTGAAGTTGATAAACGTCCTATATATACTAGATAAATCCTTCCATGATCAAACCTTAGATTTATCTAACAATAAGGATGTTAACGTCTAGTCCAAGATTACTATGAAATGATAGAAGCTTCTCTTCACATATCCAGTGTACTAAGATTCGAATCATGATGATTATAATCAAGGTATTCCAGGCTTATACAACTCACTATTCCAAACATGATATACTTGGATAATTTATCTATGAAAATCCATATCTTCTTAACATGATCATCCAAATCGTTAGAATCCAACTCTAAGTCTGGAGATAGATTGAACATACCTTAAAATGACGAAATCACTGAACCGTAAGGTAGAATCCAACTCCGGTTGGTTGTATGTCCTTCCAAGGTGCTATTCCACTTCCATGAACATTCCACGTGGTAACCAATGTATAAACATCAACAATATGTGTTCTAAGTGTATAAGAGTATTTCTACAACTCTCTGAACTCTCAAGATTGAGGAAAGTGCGAAAGAAATGCAAGCCAACACGGTTGATGTCCCATTTATAATTTTCTGCATTATTGATAAGTTAGCGCACGCTACTAAGCATCCCTTAGCATGCGCTAATAATGGTTGACTTCAGATTTTGTCCGGGTGCGTCAGCGGGAATCTTATCCGGACCCATGTCCCGCTGGCGCACGAGCCAGCTGCCCTGCTCAATAATTGAGTCCTTAGCGCACGTTACTCATACCTGCATAGCGTGCGCTAATAATGGCCCGATAGCGCGCGTTAAGATACATCCCTAGCGTGCGCTATCACAAGGTTGCTTGAGCAATTTTGCATGTTTCTATACTTATGCGTAATGATATTAATGCACTAAATATCATACTCCAGTAATCAAAATCACCAATCTGAAATAATACATGGTTGAATACAGATGAAATACACTGTAATAAATCCGGATATTACAGGAATACACTTGACCGGCGAGGTTCGTATTATTCAAGTATTAGCTATGATGTTAAGGAAGCACCCCCGAGATTTGAATACTTTATAGAACTCAACTTATTTATTTCTTGAGGCGTATTGATGAAATTTCAAAATGATCCTTTGAGGTATGTTGAGGGACGAGTTCCCTTAAGAGTGGTTATTTTAAAGTCCATTTCTCGGGACGATCAACGTTCAAGTTTGGGGAATTTTGATAACACTCATTTTTACACATATTTTTATAAGGTTTTTCCGGATTTTAAGATCCTAAAATGTGTAGAATTGTGTCGTTTGTACTCATATTGTGTTTTTTGGACTCGATCACGCTTGGGTATATTTTATTTGAATTTATAGGTGTTTTAAGGACATTATCAAGCAAGACCGAAGTCTCAATCCCCAAATACATATCAAGCAATGCAGAAACGAGAGAACGAGGCCTAAAACGATGAAGATTGAAGCACTACCTGTCGTATTTTCTAATCTCCAGATTCATTACTTCGAATAAGGATGTGTTCTATATATATATATGGATTCCTCATGAAATCATCTTCGCAACGGTATATCATACGCTAAATTCCGAGGTGTATTGAGGAGATATGGCTTCTAGACCACCACTTCACAGTTCGAAAGTTTTTGCATTTTACGGGACAAGATGACACGGGCCGTGTCAAATGACACGACAGTCTTTGTCGAGAAAGTTTTTGCATTTTCTAGGACAGTATGACACGGGCCGTGTCACTTTTCGGTGGAAAAATCACTTTTTGACATTTTTGAAGATTTGAACATGAAAAAGTGGTTTTTTAAGCTTTATAAAAAGAGGATATGGGGCAAGACTTGGAATAGGCTGAATATTGGAGAGATTGGAGAGAGAGAAACACAAGATTTGAGAGTTTTTCATCCAAAAAGAAGGAGATTTGAAGGAAATTCTTGAAGAACACTTCAAGAACATTTGAAGGCTTCAACCGGGATAAATCAAGAAACCATCCGAGTTTTATCTTCTTCCTATCTTTTATTCATTTTTTGGTTGTTTTTTAGCATGAACATGATGAACATGATGATTATTAATCTTTCTTTCATTACCATGTCCGGCTAAACTCGTTAGATTCCGGGCATGGGAGTACGTTGATTTGCTATGGTTTTGAGGGATTGATGATTATATATATCTAGTGTGATTTCTTTATCAAATACTTGGTTTTGATTCATGTTTAGACACTTGATCAATGTTTTTATATGTTTAACTTAATTGCTCATAATTCGAGAGAAGAGGGCATTAATAGGTTTCGAGTATTTGACGTAGTAAATTACGAGATTGAGAAATCGGTGATAAGCTATGATGATGTTTAAATCTTATGAACATTTTGGAGTTAGATAATTTATAGTAAACGGAGACGTTGTTATAGGTTGTTTAATCTACGTTTTAATGCATCTCGAGAGGGACTTTAGAATATTATTGTGATTATCATTTTGGAAACACACTTAGAACTTTTGGAACCAATCCCGACTAAACTTAGTGATCAACGGAAACCGAGCCTTGAAATCTTTCTTTCTAAACTCTTGCAATTCTCCTTAATTCGGATATTTTCTTTTATTGTCATCATTTTATTTTATTTCGTTAACCATCCATTCAACTTTCGATCGTCTAGATAAAACCGAAATCATTATAATCTAGTACTCAACACAATAGGAATATTTAGTCTCTGTGGAATAAGACCTTGCTCGCCGCTTTCTACATTTACTCCGTACACTTGCGGATTGTTTAAAAATATAGCGAACACGAGACCCACTACACGCCCAAAGAGATTGAGGGAGGACGAGCCCCTTTACACGCCCAAAAACCGAGGGTGGCTAGATCCTCACCAAGCCAAATGATTGGAAACCCATCATAAAAATTAAAAAGAAGACAGATTACATGTTAGGGATCAAAGTATTTCCTACTCCTAATATAAGGGAATCCCATTTTGTCGAGACGAATCAGTCCACGAATCTTCCCTACGAGATCTTGACAATCAGAGTAGGAGTAATTTCTATGAAGGCAGCCTTGATTCGCAAGGTGATCGGCAACCGCATTTCCTTCTCTATAAATGTGTGAGTAACGAATATTAATATCGCTAGCCATTTTTTTAATTTTAGAAATTAATCCCTGAAGATGCCATTGACAAGCAGACTCGGAAGAAACCAAATTAATGGCAGTGGTCGAATCGGCTTCAACCCAGATATTGTGGAACCCTCTCTCCGCACAAAGGTCAATTCCGCGCCAAATCGCAAAGAGCTCCGCATAAGAGTTAGATTGTTCGCCAATAAATTCATAGAAGCAGAATATAGGAGTGCCCCGATGATCCCGAAGGATCCCCCCGGCAGCCGCTAAGCCTGGATTATTTTTGGCTGCCCCATCCGTATTCAATTTAAACCACCCAACGGGAGGGGGAGCCCAACTGACGGTCGTGAGTTTTATTTTGGGAGGTGGGGGTATCGAAATACACAACCTAGCCGCAAAGCCATCCCCCCGAAGCCAAAAGTGCCGAGCTTTCCTAGGCACCTTAATGAAGCGAAGGTAGTTCCAAACTCTAGCACAAACTCTCTTGGCCGTGAAAGGAATCTTTTTAACTCTTTTATCATTCCTACAGCACCAAAGAAACCAACAAATAAGCACGGGAATGATATGGAAGATATGTATTTTACCTTGCGCTTTGCTGAACCAACTCCTCAAAAATTGGTTAACACTGATAATGTTCGGGCGAGCTAGGCCAGCAATCGAGTAAAAGACATTCCACACTTTAGAGGCCACTGGCCCGGCCACAAGGAGATGAAGGAGACTTTCTTGACCCCCACAACAAAAACAATAAGTGTTAGACATTATGCCTCTAAGAGCCAGACAATCCGGAGTAGGGATCCATTTATTAAACACACGAACCATAAAAATAGAAATCGTAGGAGTAATAATAGCATTCCAGCAAAGTTTAAGACATTTGTTAACCTCCTTACGTTGTCTAATATGATCCCAAGTATTTTTAAAGGAAAAGTCCCCATTAGAGGACAGTTTCCAACAAGTTTTAGGATTCGCCACATCAGCGGGAAGAGCACAAATAAAATCATAATAATCAGGCGGAATAGAGGCCTGTAACTTAGTTTTATCCCAATCCCCATTAGACCAAAAATCTTTAAGACGAGAATTGGACTTAGATGGGTGTAAACTAGTTAGAGGGCTAAAATCACACCACATATCATGCCAAAAATAAGCATTCGCTGTACCACTATTCCAAAAAATCAGCTTATCCGCAAGAAGCCTAATATTGCACAAACGCTTCCAAATGACCGAATCAAATGGATTAATTTTCACCACCATTGGGTGAAGCCTCTTACAATATTTAGCCATAAGAAATTGAGACCATATATTATTAGTAGTGCGAAACCTCCACCACAATTTATACTCGGCTGTTTTAATGATATCATTAAGATCCCGAAAACCCAAACCACCCTCACTCATAGGGTAACACAGTTTAGACCAAGACGCCCAGTGCATTTTCTTTTTAGCATCATTCGAGCCCCAAAGAAATTTATTAAAAAGCCTCTCAATGAATGTGATTACATTAGCCGGAGGTTTCACCACTTGAAGACAATAAAATGCAATGGAGTTGAGTACCGATTTAATAAGCTCGATCCGACCACCTAAAGAGAGAAGATGGTGGTTCCACGAGCAAATCTTAAGTTGAATTTTCCGAATAATCTCATGGAACATAGAAAAGGTGGGATTCCCCTTCCAGAGAGGAACTCCCAAATAGGTGATCGGTAAGCTAGACATTTGAAACCCCGTGATGGTGTGCACAAGATTAGCCAAATTAGAGGAAGGGTGATGCATAATATAAAGGCTTTTAGCATTATTAATTTTCTGCTCCGAAACACTCTCGTAGTGGTTAAGAAGATTGTTAAGAATATGCAAGTTACTCTTCGACGCATTGAGGAAAAGAAGAGTATCATCCGCATAAGCTAAATGGGAAATTTTCACATTTTTGCGAATGATATAAGCCATTTGAGGATGATGATCAAACATGTCATCAATGCAACGGGAAAAGTAATCAGACGCCATGACAAACAATAAAGGAGAAATCGGGTCCCCTTGACGCAGCCCTCTCCCAGATTTAAAATAGCCGACAGAGCAACCATTAATTAAAATGGAGAACCAAGCCGAACTCACACATTGTTTAATCAAATTGATCAAACTATTAGAAAACCCAAATTGAGCTAAAATTTTAAACAGAAAATCCCAATTGACTCTATCATAAGCTTTCTCCATGTCAAGCTTAATAACGGTGTTCATCTTGGATCTAGAAATGTCATGGACAACATCCAAAGCCGTGAGGATGTTATCCGTGATGAGCCGATCTTTGATGAAACCCGACTGAGAGGGGACAATAATGCGCGGAATAATAAGACTCAGCCTCTTACTAAGGATTTTAGAAATAATTTTGTAAGACATATTGCAAAGGCTAATAGGTCTGAAATCTTTCCAAGAGTTAGGCGCGGAGATTTTAGGAATCAAAGATAAAGTGGTCGAGGAATAAGCTTTTGAAAGAGCCGTCCCTCCAAAAAAATCACACGTTGCTTCAAGAACATCTGAGGAAATAATGTCCCAACACTCTTGAAAAAATTTTGCATTAAAACCATCAGGCCCCGCAACACTATCGCCCTCCATATCAAAGACAACCTCACGCACCTCTTCTAAAGAGGGGTTTTTGCAAAGCTCAACATTATCAATCTCAGTAATAAGAGATGAAATGAGGTTATCTTTAACTTGAGAGAGATTCGTATCCATGTTTTGAAAACCGTTGTTAAAAAATCTAACAGCAGAGTCATTAATATCATTGGGATTATCCAAAATGTTACCGTCATCATGAATATTATGAATAAAATTCTTACTCCTATTCTTCTTGACCAGATCATGAAAGAATTTAGTATTTCTTTCCCCTTCCATAGTCCATCTCATACGAACTTTTTTTTTCCAAAAAGTTTCTTCAATGGCCAAAGCAAGGTTGAGGGCTATATTAGCCAACTTAAGATTGTCCATATTGGCATTGGTTGGATTGGAGTCAAAATTCTCCTCAGCATATTTCACACAATCCTGGGCTTTAGCAACTTTCTCGAAAACATTACCAAAATGAATATTGTTCCACTCCTTAAGAGTAAGCTTAAGCCGGGTAAGTTTAAGAGAAAGTTTTTTAAGACCAAAAAATGGAAGTGGAATATCCCACGATTCCTTAACGGTGTTCAAAAAATTATGGTGTTTAGTCCACATATTTTGGAACCGAAAAGAGGAGGCAGGAATATTCTTCAATGTACTAAATTTACAAAGAAGAGAGTGGTGGTCGGAAGTGTGCCTCGGGATGTGTTTGACCGAAGAAGAAGGAAAACAATTAAACCATTCCGAAGAGAATAAAATCCGATCCAACCGTTGCCAAATGAAATTGCTGTACCAAGTATAAGGAGAACCTTCAAATCCCCCATCGGTAAGGTCACATTCAAGGATGGCATCCCTAAATTCTTCCATTTCCGAAGGGATTGGAGGATTATCACCTTTTTTTTCACAAGGATGCAGAACGATATTAAAGTCACCGCCTACCATCCAAGGAATTTGGGATTGACACACAGTAGTGAGGTCTTCCCACAAGCCTCTACGCTCAATTTTGGTATTCTTCCCGTACACAACCGTTAACAAGAAAGGTTTAGCTAGGGAAGCAGATAAAACGGACGTGTGCAACATTTGATCCGTGCTTTTCAAGACCGAAATTTTAGTGTTAATATCCGAGAATATCCAAATATGGTTATTATAATTAGCAACCACCTCATCAAAGCCAAATAACCTACAGTAGTAATTAGCATTCAAGACTACCTTAGGTTCAATGAGAGCCAAGATATTAAGATTATGCTCTTTTTTTAGTAGTTTAACAATTTTTTGGGCAGAATCATTGCCAATACCTCTGACGTTCCAGATAAGCGTATTAATCATTTATACTGGTTTCGTTTAGGGACCGCTTTTGGAGGAGCCTTCTTTTTATTAGTCTTTATATCATTTTTGACCCGAGTTTTCGAATGATCCGTTTTAACAGTATCTTCCGATGGGACTGGAAGAGGGACTGGAAGAGCAACCACCGTCGCTTTAGCACGGGATTTAGGAGCCCCTATTTTGTTAGTATTTTCCCAATCAGATAAATAACCATCCACAACATTTTTAGATGAATCAAGGGAGGGTTCAGATCTGCAATCCTCAAAGTCTCCCTTAATGGTCCCATGATCCGAATCATCATCCGAAGATGATAGTTTAAAATTTTTTGGGAGCAAGGGGGGACTTTGGGAGTTCCCAGAACTTTCCCCTGATACACAATCAACAATCAAAGCACAATCGATAACAGTTGTACCAACAGGACCCATTGTGGGAAAAAGGGAGTCAGACGACATACCTTCCCCAGTAGAAAGATCCAGCTTATCAGGAGCCAAAGATGGCCCGATTAGATCGGCGTCCGCGAGCGCATTCGAGGAATTACACGGGGTCGTACGACAAATATCCAAAATGACTGGAGGTAAAGTTGGGGTGGGATTAACAGAACAATCACCAGTCATTTTGGAGGGGAGGGGATCAACCAAGAAATCAACTACATCTATAGGCGGGGTGGGTTTAATACAATCTTGATTTTTTGGGGGAGGGTGGAAAACATGAACAGAAATGTTCTGATTGTCAACAATACACTTTTTTTTTTCTACCATTTCTTCCTCAATTTGTAACAGGTCGAACATATTAGTAGTCTCAATTTGCGGCCTCTTGCCCTTATCCACAACTATGATCCCCTGATCGGTCATAGGTTCAATATCCTCCGTTTCATCCGCCTCTAAAAGACCTTCAACATCACCTGCCCAATCAGTAACAACTTTTTTGGGGAGGGCAGCGTTATTAATAAGAAGTGTTCCCCTGGTCTCCGACTCCTTCGGGTTCGGGAGAGCCTTAAAGGCATTTTTTGACTTGCTCACCTGCCATACTTGTTGCATTTCTGAGGAACCTGCAACATTCTCCAAACACAAATTCGTAATACTAGTGGGTCCTTTATCACCAATAGGGACCGGTTCTTTCACTATATTAGATTTAGCATTTTCTTTAATAATTGAAGTTGTTTTACTCACCTGATTAAATTTAGGGAACTCTTTCGGTTTCAGCGATGGATTTTTAAAGTAACACATTTCTATATCATGCCCAATATGATGACAGTGAGAACAGTATTTTGGAAGTTTCTCATATTCAACGGTATGTGTTGAAAAAACACCATCACATTGAATAGCAATCTTATCAGGAAGATGATTTTGCAAATTAACTTCAACACAAACCCTAGCATAATTCAATCTAGACCGATTAAGGGTTTGCGGATCCAGTTTTAAGAAGTTGCCTATCAAATCAGATACCATTTGTAAAGCACGTAAATCAAACCATTGAATCGGTAAAGCTAAAATTTTAACCCAAATAGGAACAGTTGCCGGTTCGTGTTTAAAATTGAAAAATAGTGACCATTTAAAAAGCCTCATCGGAAACCCTAAGACATGAGATTCGCGGCCTAGCCACAGTTTAGTGTAGGCAGCTTCATTACCCAGGGAAATCAGCACATGTTTAGCATTAAGAAACTGAACCTTACAAATACCAAATCCAGAATTTTTCAAATGATTAGCAATAGCTTCATTCGGAGGTTTGCCATAAGAAAATTTACCGATTAATGCAAATTTATAAACAGCAGAAACGACCTCACATTCTTGTTTAGTGAAAACAGCCGTCGGAATTTCCGCGGAAGAATCAATGGAGCCCAAACGGGCTCCTGTTGAAAAACCATTAGACACAATATTAGCAAAAGACACCACTTGGGGGTTGCCCGTAGAAGGCGGAAAATTCCCCTCAATCGGTCTAAGGAGGTTAGATGGGGGAGGGGAGACAAAAATTAGAGGAACATGATATTTAACAATACCGTCTGCGACAGCCGCCGCAAAAGAGGCCACAGGAGGAACCGCCGCAGGAGGAGCACCGCCAACAACCGCCCCCAGAGGCGAGCCCTCCAAGCCCACCGGAATCTCACCCTCTTCAAGAGCCACCGAAGCCGGAGGAGCAGCAGAAAAAACGGAAGAGGCCACACCACGCCGCGGATCCAAGGCGGCGGAACCACCGACGGAAACACCAGCCGCGGGAGCGCCAACCCCAAAGGGGAAATCCGCCGCGGGAGACAAGGAACCACCAACCGCCGAACAAGAAACCCGACCGGACAGCTTAGGACCAAATTTGCAAAATAAAAGAAAATAATACTAAAATTTAATTAATTATATATGTAATCAACATGAATTGATAAATTATAAATTAATTGTAAAATTATATACATAATTTAAATAAAACTAAAAAAATATTTTTGTAAACTTAATAATAATTTATTTAAATTTTTATAAATTTAAAAAAAACTACATACTCCCTCTATTTTTTAATAGATGTCATTCTGGAGTTTTTAGGACAAATTATGGACATATTTTTATTCCCAAATTAATAATATTATTTAAATATTCTTAACAATAATTTCAATTGGTTGAAAATTATACACACAACACTTTTGTAGGAAATTTGAATTTTGAATTTACCATATTAAGGGTAAATATGATATAAAGGGTGAGAAAATCCCAAAACGACATCTATTATAGAAATATTTTAAAAAACTAAAACGACATCTATATAAAAATGGAGGGAGTATATAGGACCTGCATATAATTTAAACAAATGAATAATCTTTTCAAATCCAATAATATATGTCTAACGTATAATTCTTTTAAAAAGATATATATATATATATGATATGAATATAATTAATTCAAAATTTCTCATAAATTTTAAAACTTTATTTGTAATGCATGATACACATGAGACTCAATCTGAATTCATTTAAACCACATAATAATATAATAAACTTATTTTATAAAACATTAATAAAATTACCTAAGTAATATAGATATAAAAGCCAAACCATAAACTAAAGAGAAAATGAATAAATTTATGAAATTTTTAAAATTACACTAAATAGATTATAAATTAATTATAAAGCTGTTCTTATTGAGTTATAAATTAATATATGTAAAATTTGAAAATAACACTAAAAAATAACAAATTAATTTTTTTGGGACCAAATCTGTAATTCTTTGGGACCAGATCTCCAACTAACGGATTGTGTAACTCACTTCCGTTAAAAATGGATGGAAAATCTTATGTGACCGAATTTATCGAAAATGGGACCATTTTGCAATCAGCCCATTCTCTTGGTACCAAAAGTGCAATTTACCCAGCTTAAAGGTCGCATTTACAAGGTGGAATATAAGGGGCTTCACATGTTATGTATGGTGTATGGGAAGTTTGGCCATCAACGTGACCAGTGATGTTGTTGGTGATGGAGGAGAAAAGGAAGCTCCGGTAGGGGTAGCGCCTAGATGGCAAGCGGGGAGAAGTGCCCATGTGAAACAAGATGGGCCATGGAGGATAGTACAAAAGCAGCATTGGCCAAGGAAAGTGAAGGACAAGGTAGGCGGTCGGTGACGGCGCCGTCGTCATGAGGTAGGGTTTTTCCAAATACTATTAATGGCGCCACAATTATTTCGGGATCACGTTTTTACATTCTTGGAAATAATGAGAAATTAGGGGATCACCATAACAAAGGTGTGCATGGAGGAAAAGTTGATCACGCAATCCATGAAAATAGACCTAGACAGAGAATTTGCACGAAAAGATTATGCCTAATGCTAATCCTAGAACAAGTGGGCCACGCACCGAATTCCAAGGCCAATCCCAGCCAGTACATGAGGCCCCACGTGCAGTTTAAGTGACGTGGGGAGAGGAATGATTTGAATATTCCTAGTACTACCACTCATGACATATCTGTGGGGCCCATAAACATGGTAGTTGCTTCTGCAGCAAATATTCCCTTACAAGCTACACGTGGGACCACTTGGATGGACCAATGCAAATTGATAATGGGCCAACCCATGTTATTATGCTACAACGTCCTCCTTGCCCGCCGAATGTGCAGGCTGCAGTTTTTATTGACACTCTCTTAATTACTAAAGCGCTGTCCAACAATGGTGACTAGTTGGAATACGAAGAATATATATGGATGCTCAGGAACAGGGCCATTCCGGTGCTTAAAAATAGACGATTCATCGGTGGGATTGCTATTAGTTGGGATACTGACCTAGTGCCATTGAATGTAGAGGAAAATGACTTTCAATTTCTGCATTTTAATGTCCTCATGCAAGACAACATGATATGGTTTTTTTATGTTGTTTATGCAAGTCCAGTTGATGAAGTTCGGACAAAGTTATGGAATAAGTTACGTAGCATGACAGCTGACATTCAAAATGAGTGGATGAGAGTTGATGACTTTAACGATATACTAATCAGCGGGGAAGAAAGGGGGGGCCTTAATATAATAAAGTGTTAAATTTTTCAGGATCGTATCCAGTAGTGCAGCTTCCTTGATTTGGGTTCGGTTGGGTCTAAATATACATGAAAAGGTTCTGTACATGCTACGTATGATAGATTATTTGCTCGATTGGATAGCAACTTGTGTAATGCGTTATGGTGTTTGGCTTTCTCTGATGCTTATGTGAAGGTTTTGACTCGAGTGGATTTCTCTAATCACCATCCAATTCTTGTCAGTTCACATGGGAATGGTGTGCATTGAGATGCTAGAACCTTCAGGTTCGAGAGTGCCTGGTTGACGCGTTCTAATTTTGGAAGGTTTATGCAAGAAGAATGGCATGATATTTGGATCACTACACCAAAAACTGACATTTATGACTTTTTATCTCGCTAATTTTGTGATCGCCAATCATTACATTTACATGATCGCATAACAATCACAAAGCTTGATTTGTCATAATACTAAATATTTGTGACTGCTCACTGCAATACAAATTATAATATCTTTGTATTTCAAGCGAATACAAATTTTAATTACAGTCAATTTATTAAAAACGTTATATTTTTTGCGCTGGAACCCTAGGCAAGATCGTATGACTTTTATCTCAGTTTCTCCCTCCTATCTCTGTCTCTGAAGCGCTCTCTCTCCCTCTCTCAGTATCTCGCCCATTTCCACTCTCTTGAAGCTCAAATCATAGAACCCTAAATCTTCATCTTCATCATCTGCCATAAAATCATATGCACATTAGGTGGTACGTTTGTTGGTGTCATCTTCTTGTCTCACGTAAGAGAAACCTTCTGCCAGGACTCAACCCTTAAACCGCTGATTTAGAAGTCCGAAGTTGATCTGGTGAGTTCCTATTTCTAGTTTCCTAATTATAAATTCTTTGTGTTTTTATCAAATTTTAATCTTAGTTTTTAATTGTTTTTTGGAGCAGAATGGGATTTTAATTTTTTGCCGTGAAGTTTGTTTCCTATTTCTTTCCAAATTCTTCATTTGCATCAATCGTTCTTGATCTGGTAATATGAATTTTTGAGTTATTTTGCACGGGTTTTGTTTACGTTATAGAAGTCGAATGTGTATGACAACATGGAAGCATAATATGAAGGAGTAGTTGTAGTTGATGCTTAAGTGATGTAGTTTTGGATTTAGACGGTTTGATTATAACCGGTTTACGAATTGGCTTTTGTTTTTGTTATGAAATATGAATGACTATCTTTATTGTCAAGCTTACTTATCGGTAATTTTAATTTATGTTCGAGTTGGCTATAAAGATGCCATTGTCTAACTCATAAATAAGCATAACGTGTATGGTGTCTTTAATTATTATGATTTTACAATTTGGAGATGGTTATAAAAACTAGTAATTGTGCATCGATATCACCGTTTTTAGTCAGGGATATCACCCTTAAAATACTATCAAAACATGTTAGATTTCACAATAATATATAAGTGAACATTGACTAAGTGTCTGTCTAGGAGAACTTCATTAGCAGTGGGGTAGATTCTGTTATCAGTGTACCGTTAAGGTAAGTCTGTGTAGACAATCGAAATACCCTCATCCTCCGTTCATTTATATATTTACATTTCTTAGAGTTTTATCTGATAATATTTCTAGAAGATAAAACTCAAAATAACTTCTTTTATAATACATATTGTGTAATAAACATACTGCCTCCCACTTCTTTTATAATACAATCTAATGTATGTTGTTTTTATATTTATAGAAGGTAGTGATGGAGTTTCCACCTTATAAAGAGTGGATGGGTGAAAATAATAATAGACTGGGTGATGCGTATGTCATTGGTGTTAGAGAATTTGTCAAGTATGCGAGAAGAAATCTAGGAGATGATCTTGTCTCATGTCCATGCACGCGTTGTAAAAATGGTAAAAATGTGAACTGGGAGATTGTTGAGGTACATTTGATAAAGTGGGGAATGCAAGAAGATTATTTATTCTGGAATTATCATGGGGAGAGAAAATTCCCTTTTGTTCCTGATCAAATACCAGCAAGCGAGCCTTTTCATAAAGAGTGTGATCCACTGCAACATAGTAGCTTGAATGACCTTGTTAATGACGCTTATGGACTTAACATGAATCAAGCTAATCAGAGTTCAATACGTGATAATAGCTGTGACGTAGAAGACCTTAGTCAGGATAAGGACTATATCAAGTTGAAAGCTGCAGCCGCGAGACCTTTGTATCATAATTGCAACCCAGAGCACACAACATTATATGCTACAGTTGGTTTGCACAACTTGAAGAGCCGTTTCGGTTTGTCAGGAAATAGTGTGACAGAAATCTTAAAGTGGGCGAAAGACTTACTTCCAAAGGATAACACACTTCTGATACCTATCCAGAGATGAAGAGCACTTAAAGGGTTTATGGATGAAATACAAATCTATTCATGTGTGCAAGTTCGATTGCATTTTATATCGAAAAGAGCATAAGCATAAATTGAAATGTCCTTTGCAATGAATCTAGATATGTCCGTAAAGTAAATATAAATTGTAACATAAAACAGATACAAAAGTACCACATAAGGTACTTAGGTATTTTCCTCTAGGACCAAGATTGTCGAGACTTTACACAAGACCTTGGATAGGAGAGGCAATGACTGGCATGCTCGGGCGAAGTTGGTGACAATCTCATGCGTCATCCGATCGATTCTTCAATGTGGAAGGTCGCAAATTTGCGATACCCCGAGTTTGCTCAAGAAAGTCGCAATGTGCGCCTTGGAATATCAATCGATGGGTTTAATCCTTTTGGTAATTTAAGCACAACCTATAGTATTTGGCCGTCTTTGTAGTTCCTTATAATCTCCCGCCATCTCTATGCATGAAAAAGAATTTTCTATATTATCATTGATTATACCGGGGCACAAGGCTCCAAGTGATGACATAGATGTATTTTTGGCACCACTAGTTGAAGAATTGAAGGACTTGTGGGTTGAAGGTGTGCGAGCATTTGACTCATTTAAACAAGAGACATTCACTTTGAGGGCTATGTTATTGTGGGCCATTCACGATTTTCCGGCGTATGGCACTTTTACATTGTAATGTGCATGGTTACAGGTTGTCCCATTTGTGCGAGAGGAAGCAGAAGCCACATATTTAAAAACAGCCACAAAGTATTTTATCATTCTCATAGGAGATTTTTACCACTTAATCACAAGTTCGAGATCGGTGGAAAGTAATTTTCTTCCAGAAGGAGCTGAATTAAGGCCACTCTGGAAAGCTAGCAAGGCGAAGTTGAAGAGAAGTCTTCCTTGGCTTTTCAGGCTCTCAGGGGTAAACATCCTAAAATTTTGGCTGAGAAACGTAAACTGAAGGATGAATCTGTGAAGATGGCTTGGTCTAGGAGGTCAATATTGTTTGATTTGCCGTACTGGAAGCAACATTCAGTACGACATGTGCTAGATATAATGCATGCTGAAAAAAATATTATTGAGCATATAATGGGAACATGTATTGATAGGAGTCACTCGAAAGATGGGGTAAATGCTCGAAAAGATCTTCGTACGTTGAAAACAAAAAGATCGTTATGGCTGGAGGAAGATCCTAAAACTATGAGGACTGTAATGCCGGTCGGAGCCTTTTCTTTGTCTCTTGTGAAAGAAATGTGTTACTAAATACATTGTATGAGTTGAAGGTCCCCTCAAATTTCTCTTCTAATTTGCGTAGAGTTGTCCATCATGCAACTAATGATTTGAAACAGTGTAAGTCTCACGATTGGCATGTAATTATGCAATTAGTCCCACTTTTATTTGGACATTGTTTTGGGAAGCATAAGGATCTTCGAAAGGCTATTATGCAAATAAGTTTGTGTTTTACCATATTGTGTGCAAAAGTTGTCAATAAGAAGCATGTTATGGCGACAAAGACTACTATAGCTGAGGCTACATGTGTATTGGAGAAGTATTTTCCTCCCTCATTCTTCGACATTAGCATCCATTTACTGGTGCATTTATGTGACGAAGCCCTCCAATGTGGGCCGGTTAGGTATCGTTGGATGTATCCTTTTGAGCGGTTGATGAAAACCTTCAAATATTATGTCAAAAATGCACGATATGTTGAAGGTTCTATTACGGAGGAATATATCACAGAAGAAGCTTCCATATATGCAAAGGAGTATATTCCCAACCCAGGTAATGAAATACGGGAATGTTTTGTTGATGAATCAGATGGTTTTGCTGATGAGGAGGCTCTGGGGAATGGAAAGTTAGTGACACTAACAAGTGTCCAGTACGAACAAGTAGCTCGATATGTTTTTGAAACGCATGAAGATATAGACCACTAGAAAGAGTGAGAATTTCTGACTTTATCTAAAATTAATAATGTTAATTATTATATGTTCGTTGTCATAAATCACTTATTTATCGTATAGGAAATTTGATCAATCCGATCCAGGAAGAAAAAGAAAAAGAACACGGAATATAGGCATTGAATTCAGGCATTGGGTAGCAAAAGAGGTATGCTAACAATAAGTTCAGTCTAGCTTTATAAATGATAATAGTATTATAGCTTGACTAATTAGTATGCACGCCCTTTAATTTCAGTTGTTGAAAATTAAGGATGTGTCGTCGAAGCTTGCACGCTATGCCACCGGCCCCAACTTTGTGGCTAAGGAATATAAGAGATATCGTCTTAATGGCTACATGTTCTCAACTAGTGCACATGATTCAAATCTTGTGGCTAAACAAAACAGCGGTGTTGCAATTACTGCTTTAACGCACTTCAGGGCTAGTTCGAAGGACAAAAAATTGGTTGAGGCTGAGATTACTTATTATGGTATTATAAGACAAATTCTTGTATTAGACTATGTAACTGAGAATGTAACAACATTTTGCTGTGACTGGGTTAGAGTAGAAGACAAGGCAGCTTGTACAGTCGATGCAGACACTAACTTGGTCATGGTAAATTTGGATAAGCTCAAGAGCAAAGACCATATAAATGACGAACCATTTATTTGTGCATTCCAGAATCTAAAGCAAGTATTCTATGCGAAGAGCCCGAAGGATGGACCGTGGTCTGTTGTTCTATTTTCCCCCAAACATTTGACTACATCTGTAGATGACTTGGAGGCACCAATTCATTATCAATCTGCTTTAGATGACAATCCAGAATTGAAGAAATTTCTTGATTTTCTAGATGAATAAATGTCTAATTTTGTTAGTACGCTATATGAATTTTTGTTATATTTATTCGAACTTTGTACTACTGTAAAGCACTCATTATTGTTCTATTCCGCATTTTGAAATATTAAATGTCACTGTGTAAGACCATAGAGTAAAGCAGATGATCTGACTTCATTTCTTGGAAGTGTTCTGACGATAAAGGATGAGGAGTATGAATCAATTGTACTACGTGAAAAACTCTACCTTTACATTGTTGTTGTGTCAAGTGCGTGTTAAGGTGGTTTAGGTTTTAATCAAGCCTAAAGAGACATAAGCAGTTACCCGTATTCTTCAACTATCTTTTGGTGTATAATGCATATACAGCTCGTGCGTGAATCATATTTACCTCATGGAACAAGCATTTTAAGCAGATTTGTCAACTGTGGGAAGCATTTGAGACAAAAGGCCTAAATTTATGTATGGAAGTGAGGTCAAAAATATAAGCCACTTTTCCGTAGTTCCTTTGTTTTTGTTTTATTAACTAATCAATAAGCCATATGTTTTCGGTATGCCGAAACATTGAGCTTATACATTATCATAGCTAGGCAAATGCTCAAGTCACCGTTGGTTTACCATTTTTGCGTATTCTTTTGACTTGTTGCATCTGCAGATTGTCTTGGAGCTTTAGATATTATTGATGACTGCAACATATATTGGTATGCTCTTTTCTTTAACATTTCCTTTAGTATTCTTATTCTATTATTCTCCCAAGTATTTCATTTTTATGTTTGCCATTTTTATTTGCAAACCGGATTTAAACCTTTATTATCCTCAACTAAAACAATAATATTGTTTTAGAAAATAAGTTCAGTAAAAATCAGTTCTAATTAGTAAAAATAAGTTTTGATCAGTATAAATTAATTTCAACCAATAAAATCAGTTTAACAATTTATATTAATAACTATTGAATATATACTTTTAATAATAATAATAATATTAATAACTATAACATGTCAAATGCTTCTTGATTTTAGTTGCATCTCATCACTATTCCGCACTTGATCGTCAAAGCTTGCACCACCATTGTGTTGTCCTCTATGATGATCCTTAAATTTGAAATATTAATGTCACTGTGTAAGACCATAGAGTAAAGCAGATGATCTGACTTCATTTCTTGGAAGTGTTCTGACGATAAAGGATGAGGAGTATGAATCAATTGTACTACGTGAAAAACTCTACCTTTACATTGTTGTTGTGTCAAGTGCGTGTTAAGGTGGTTTAGGTTTTAATCAAGCCTAAAGAGACATAAGCAGTTACCCGTATTCTTCAACTATCTTTTGGTGTATAATGCATATACAGCTCGTGCGTGAATCATATTTACCTCATGGAACAAGCATTTTAAGCAGATTTGTCAAATGTGGGAAGCACGCTGAGACAAAAAGCCTAAATTATGTATGGAAGTGAGGTCAAAAATATAAGCCACTTTTCCGTAGTTCCTTTGTTTTTTGTTTTATTAACTAATCAATAAGCCAATATGTTTTCAGTATGCCGAAACATTGAGCTTATACATTATCATAGCTAGGCAAATGCTCAAGTCACTGTTGGTTTACCATTTTTTTTGCGTATTCTTTTCAGCTTGTTGCATCTGCAGATTGTCTTGGAGCTTTAGATATTATTGATGACCTGCAACATATATTGGTATGCTATTTTCTTTAACATTTCCTTTAGTATTCTTATTCTATTATTCTCCCAGTATTTCATTTTTATGTTTGCCATTTTTTATTTGCAAACCGGATTTAAACCTTTATTATCCTCAACTAAAACAATAATATTGTTTTAGAAAATAAGTTCATAAAAATCGAGTTCTAAGTAGTAAAAATAAGTTTTGATCAGTATAAATTAATTTCAACCAATAAAATCAGTTTAACAATTTATATTAATAACTATTGAATATATACTTTTAATAATAATAATATTAATAACTATAACATGTCAAATGCTTCTTGATTTTAGTTGCATCTCATCACTATTCCGCACTTGATCGTCAAAGCTTGCACCACCATTGTGTTGTCCTCTATGATGATCCTTAAATTTGAAATATTAATGTCACTGTGTAAGACCATAGAGTAAAGCAGATGATCTGGAACCTTTTCTTAAAGTTTGGCACCTTTTCTTAATGATCTGAAATATTAATGATTTGAGATATTTGAAATATCTATGCTGGAACCTTTTCTTAAAGTTTGGCAATGCCCCGATGAAGCTGAGCAAACTTACTCAAATCCGAATAACGAGATGGTTCATCATTTTATTACTCAGATATTTAATGTTAATACGGAGTTTTCTGTACGGTACATGGATGTGACTGAGCCCCAATGTTATTCTGAAAAATGCAGTTTAGTCCTCTATTATTAAAATGCAGTTTTAGTCCTCTATCTTATATGCATTTTTGGTATATTATTTATTAATAAACTGATATTGCAATGGTGGCTTTTTCTTTCTTAATTTCCCAGCAGTGCATGATCTGCCAGCACTGCAGTGCATGATCTGCCAGCAGTTTTAGTCATCATTTTGTTTGGTCTTCATGTATCTTACTTGACCATCTCCCAGCAGTGCATGATCTGCATTCCATGATTTTCATCTCTAGATACATTACTAGAAAAGAACATTTTATAATGTTTTTTATTTTATTTATTTAATCTTTACTTTTTCTTATTTATAATTAATAAATATATGGCAGATAATGGCAGCTTCATCAAGTCATCAAGAAAGTGAAAATGAAACTCAACCCAACTCGGAAGAATCTGCCGTTGAGAGGCAATTAGTTGTAGATAAACGACCTCTCGTTACCTTTAATAGCACAGGACAGATAGTTGGAAATAAGGATAAGTTCAAGGCTCGATCTTTAGTCCTATTAAAAATACAAGTAGGATTGGAGTATGATGATTGGAGGCAAGTTGATCAAGCCATTAAGGACGATATGTGGACGACTCTCTACAGAGAATTTAATATCCCTCTTCTTAGGAAAGAAGATGTTCTGAAAGAGATGGGTGGACAACTAAAAACATGGAGATGGAACATGCGACATAAGCATTTAAAGGATTTGGATGCTACGGGAATAATGGCTTTGTGTAATATCCGCAATTTTCGATTTCCGGTAATTATTTTTTTTTCGGCGGAAGTCTGTTTTGACGACTCGCTCATGTCCGTTTCGTCGTTCTGAGAATAATTAATTCTACACTTTTTGACATCCGAGTTCGTTTCGGTGTCGTTTCGTTGAGTTACGTGCTTTTAGCGACTTTCCGCACTTGAGTTCGATTCTTGCGAATCTCGTCAAAGCTGTTGTTTCGAGTTTCCCGCAAGTCCGTTTAACTTTGTTATACGTGTTGTGAGCTTTGGTTTGATTATTCGTTGTCGTATGGTGATTTTCGGGCAGTTGGGCCATTTTCGTAATTTCCCAAAGTTTGGGGTAATTACCTTCCGTTGTCGAATTTCGAGCCTTCGGGTGGTCGGAATCGTGTGTTCTACTAGCTCTTAGATTCGTCTTTGTGAGTACTTCGTAACCGTATCTTCGGTTCGTATTCAGGCTCGGGTTTCGGTGTCGTTTTGTTGAATTCAGGATTACTAAACGACTTTTCTAAGTATGAGTTCGACTTTGTTAGATCACCATTAATTTTTGGTGACTCCAAAAATTGTAAATCTTTGCAATATTATAGAACATCGAATTAGCTTTCCAATGGTTCAAACGGTGAGTCAATCGGAGTCCGGACGAGAGAGTTATGGTCGTTTTAGTTTTGGCCGAGCACTTCCAGGAGCCTTTCGGCCGATAGGGGGTCGATAGACCCTACGCGGCATTCAGTATGGCTATCGGTTGGGCCTATCGGCCGATAGGCGGCCGATAGGTCTGCTGTGTTACACTATAAACGTGTTGTTTTGAGCGTGAAACTCATTTTCTTCCCCATTTTCCACTGCGTCGCGAGAGAGAAGTATAGAGGGGAGTTCTTCATCCGGGTCGATTTTCATCATTTCTTTTCGGTTGTGAGGCTCGGATAATCAATCTAACGCGTGTTCTACGGATCTTAACACTTGAATCACTCAAGGTAATCTTCTAAGAACCCATTTTTGGGAGATTTTGGGGATTTTGGGTATTTTGGTTGTTTTCGTCCGATTAATCCGATTTAACTTGGTATTATGATAGATTGATGATTATTGAGATGTATTACATCTTTTCCCTTGTTATTCCATAGTTGGATCGTATCGATTCGTTGTTTTAAATCGAGTTCTTGATCGCGCCTTGAAGTGTCCGATATAATGTCATAGAGAGGATTCGAGCGTTCTACGATTATTCTTCCTCGTTCGTTCGTTAATTTATTGATGGTATGATGTTAGGGTCAGATTTCTCGCAAAGAATTCGAGTCGGAACCCTTCCGTTCGTCGTTTTCTTCAAGCTTTTCGATTGTGGGTGTATTCGTTGTCTTCGCCGGAGAATCGTAGGTGTTCGAGGTGTCCCGACTAATCCGTGATTGTGGGAGTGTCCGGCATCGATTATCGAGGCAAGTATCTTGCCCATACATTACGTGTTTTGTGGATATAGTGGTTGTTAATCGTCGATATGTGCTAAATAAATATTCATAACCATCTTTTTCAAAAGTATCGGTATATTTACCAACATGGTTTTCTTAAAGACGACTCGTGTGTTCCGAGAATTAATATGCTTAATTGAATACATGTATTAATGTTGAGTATAAGATCGTAATACTTTCGTGTGATGCCATTGTGTGTGATTACGTCGTCGGTAAGTTTTGAAGTTTAGTCCTTTGTTTAAGCTGTACGTGGAGACATGTGGTTATCGATGAATTATGTGAATTTATGTGATATTGGTTGTGCCGTTCGGTGCTTTTGGAATAGTGTGCTTTCTTGTTGATAATATTAGTTCTGGGTTATGAATATATGTTGGATGAACTGGCCATTCTAGTAAAGTACCTCGACTATATATACTGTGACTGACCTTCGAGGCTTGTGGTTTGCAACTGTGATTTTGGAACGTGTGTGTGTGTTGTTCCTTCCACCCGGAGTGTCCGACGGGATGTCTGGGGGCCGATACTAAGGGGTATGGCCACGGAAGTGGACTTGGGTGTGTGTGTGGATGAACTTCCACCCGGAGTGTCCGACGGGATGTCTGGGGGTCGATACTAAGGGGTACGGCCGCGGAAGTGGTTTCCCACCCGGAGTGTCCGACGGGATGTCCGGAAGTCGATACTAAGAGTGCGGCCGCGGGTTACCAGTTGTGGTTTTCATCTTGAGGATGACGTTGATGTTTTCGTTAATTGTGATATTGTCCGGAGTATCACAATGCTTTGTGCTCGGGGTCGAGAGACATTATATTTCGAGTCTTGGTGTTTGGCTAGAATGGCATAGGATAATGTGTTATGTGTAATGTGACCTTGTAAGTGAATTGAAGTGGATGATCGGGTCGTGGACCCTGTGTTTTATGACCGGAATGGTTGGGTCGTGGACCCCGTGTTTTGTTAAACGGAATTGTATTTTGTAAAATGAACTTTGGGGCCGTGACCCTAAATGGCTTTCGAGGAATTAAGAACCTTTTTAATTTCTGATGTATTCAAAACTCCCGAGAATTGGAAATGTTTTCACAATGCTTACTTGCTTCGTTTCTGCTTTCAAGACTTGAACTATTTTTAACTAAATATATCTCGGGAAGTCTTTCGTTATGTTCTCGGAATGTGTTGTGTATGGCTCGTATTTGCACTTTATACTTGCACTAGCGAAACAGTGGAGTTTTGCTAACCCCCGAGTAATCGGGGGGTGGATATCTGTATTGTGTCCAGGTACATGCGGGTTTTCGGGAGCAAGACACAGGATCGGCACGAGGGATGATGAAAGACGAATGATACTAATCACACGAAGGCCAGTTTTGGGTTCGATTAGTGAGTCCATTGTATTGTCTTTTCCGCTGTCTTATTGTTCATTGTTGCAAGTATTTTACCCTTGTGTGGGTATGAGTCTGGATGAGTTTATGTATTTTGATTTGTAAGTCTGTGACGAAAGACCAAATCGGTCTATTGGTCCGTTATTTTTGATTCGTCGGTATGTAATGTAATGTGTTGTTTTGATGTCTAGCCTGGTGGATCCTCACGGAGAGGGTCTGCGGCGTGTAATATTCCCGGTTTGATCTGGGGGTGTTACATTTATGGTATCAGAGCTTAGGTTGAGGAAACCTAGGCTGTCGGGTCGAGTTATGTGTTGTTGAGTCCCGTTTTGTCAGATTTTGTCTGACTGATGTCGTGTCGCGACGCGTCGTTTGGAATGTCGGCCGTGATTAGTATCAGGATGCAGCCATCATCTTCGTGCGATCTGTGGATGTAAGTCTCCCTTCTTTGTGGTGTGCCTCGTGTGGCACGAGCTATAATTTTTATGATTATTTATTAAGTGACGGAGTCCTTTTATGGATTTTGATTTCTTGATACGTGACTATTTGACTCTCATATTTCTTTCATGTGAGGAGTAGTTGCTGGATTGTGCATGTTGGACTGTATTTCCTTTTCCATTGAGTGAGTTCCTTTGTAATAGCTTTCGGTATTTCCGATGAATTTTATTTCAAAACCGATTCCTTTAACCGAGTTGTTGGCCTTGACCGTTTTGACGGTAGTTGGGTGTTTTCAAGTGATTTTGTGAGTTTGATAAGTACTACCGTCATCGACCTTTTTGGGCATTTTTGTAATTGGTTTTTAGCCTGGTGGGTTCCGGTGCGGGACCCACGGCGCTATAATATTCCGTGTATTTACCTGAAATCTTTGGGCATTGTAGCCCATTGTATTATTTTTGAAAACCTTGAGTATCTTAGAAAATAAAATTCGAGACGTACTTTAAATGATTGTATTTTCAAGGCGCCTACTAGCGCAACTATCTGTTTCAAAATTTTTCTACCTCGAGGACCAAAATGTTTTGAGATATTTTCGATGTTTAGAAACATTTATACTTAGACCCGAGGGTCGGATATTTTGAAAGTTTTTCACTACGAGAAGGTGTCCTCATTTTTGTTCAAACGCAAGATGATTTTCAAAGTCTCGAAAATGATGTTTGTTCAACTTTTTGTAAAATGATACTCAAGATCAATTGGTGTTTCCAAACTGTCTTCAAAGGTGGTTTTTGTTTTAAAACCTATCATTCCTGTTTGCGGACCGGAAATGCGTGTATGGTTTTCGAACTTTCGTTACGGTGTTAACCCCGAATTGTGATCGAAATGGTGGCATGAACGTCGAGGCGTTGCCACGCATTTGTTGTACTAGTCCTCTGTGAGAGGTATGGCTAGTATTCTTGTTTGTCGCCTCGTGGTGATTTGCGTGTTGTCGCACGGGTGTGAGCTGTTGAAGCTTGAGTTTGTACGTTTGTGTACATGGGTGATTGTTTCATGATGTTTGTGATTGTGTGATGGCTGTCGTTCGGGATGTTGTAATCTTCGAATGATGCCGTTGTTGTTGTGATTTTTGTATGCGTTGATATGTTATGCTGAGTTGGCATCTCCGGTATGTTGTTTTGCGGTATTTTGATCCATTGTATCGAGCATTTATATTTTCGGTATGCCGAGCCGAGGCGTTTCAATCGTGATGTGCCGGGGCATGCACGTGTAAATTGTCTTTCTCGTCGATGACACATTTCAAGGGTGGACTCGAGGGACACCGAGTTCAGTTTTGTGAATTGGCTACCGAGACTTTCGGAGTTCGCGCTTCAGCACAGATATCAGAATCGGCTTTGAGAGGCCTTTGAAGGATGTTTCTGTCGGTTGCTTGTTGTGTCGTCACCTTGATTTTCTTTGTTGTGAGTGCAGGGCGACCTTCTTTTATAAAGGGTCGAATGTAGTACCCGTGTTGTTTTTAGACTTCGTATTTTCTCTTTCTCGATCTATCGATTCGCTCGTGTTCGTTGATCTTTATCGAACTTGTTTTGTATTTGGGGTCATCATTCGAGCAGTGTGATCTTGTTTTGGGTCAATCTGTTATCATTTGTCACTTTCCGAATTCGGTTCGATTCTTGTGAACCTTGTTGAAGTAACATCTTTGGTTCTACTAGTTCTTTTATTGAAGTGGTGGATCTTGAACTTGTACATTTTCGACTCTGTCGACTCGTTTATGTTCGTTGACATTTCTGAGCTTGTCCTGCTCCTTGCTTTTGTTGATCGAACGAGTGTGGTGTTATTTCGGAATAACTCGTTGTCTTTGTGACTTTTCAATCGCTATTCCCTTTCCTGTGGATCTTCGGCAATGCATGTCTTGTAGTTCTCACCAGATCATCCTGGGAGTTGTTGTTTGAACTTTATTGTTCTTTGTAATTCGAACATGATTCTTCGATCTTTGTTGTCTCGTTCGTTGTGGTTTGATCGTTTGATTGTTCGGTTTATATTGACCTCGTTCCGTGATTGGCGAACATTCAGGCTCCTTCGTAATTCCCTTGATTCGGGAAATTAGTTTCGTTTTGATCTTCCGGCCCTTAGGCGGTGGGATTTCGTGTTTGTTCAATGGTTGACTCGCGTTTTGATCGATGTACCGTTGGGTTGGTCAATCATATTGATTTTCGTTCGTTGTGTTTTGTGATTGTCGGATAATTGACTTGGCTATATTATCCGTTTGATGACGTTGTCACTTGTTGGTTTTTATTATATCCCTAACGGCGACGTTGTGTTGGTCGCCGTGGAGCGTGTTTTCACGCTGTATACTCCTTTGTGTTGTTTGTAACATTTCGCCGTTGGGCGTCGATTACGCATTCTTGTGTATCTCGTTGAGTTTTCTGGCGGAATATTTCTTCTCCTACTTGTTTTAAGTTTCGGACGAAACTTCTTTTAGGAAGGGTAGAATGTAATATCCGCAATTTTCGATTTCCGGTAATTATTTTTTTAGTGAAGTCTGTTTTGACGACTTCGCTCATGTCCGTTTTCGTTCGAGAATAATTAATTCTACACTTTTTGACATCCGAGTTCGTTTCGGTGTCGTTTCGTTGAGTTCGTGCTTTTTAGCGACTTTCCCGCTTGAGTTCGATTCTTGCGAATCTCGTCAAGCTGTTGTTTCGAGTTTCCCATAAGTCCGTTTAACTTTGTTATACGTGTTGTGAGCTTTGGTTTGATTATTCGTTGTCGTATGGTGATTTTCGGCGGTTGGGCCATTTTCGTAATTTCCCAAAGTTTGGGGTAATTACCTTCCGTTGTCGAATTTCGAGCCTTCGGGTGGTCGGAATCGTGTGTTCTACTAGCTCTTAGATTCGTCTTTGTGAGTACTTCGTAACCGTATCTTCGGTTCGTATTGTGCTCGGGTTTCGGTGTCGTTTTGTTGAATTCAGGATTACTAAACGACTTTTCTAAGTATGAGTTCGACTTTGTTAGATCACCATTAATTTTTGGTGACTCCAAAAATTGTAAATCTTTGCAATATTATAGAAAATCGAATTAGCTTTCCAATGGTTCAAACGGTGAGTCAATCGAGTCGGACGAGAGAGTTATGGTCGTTTAGTTTTGGTAGAGCACTTCCGGGAGCCTTTCGGCCGATAGGGGTCGATAGACCCTCTGCCGGCATTGATATGGCTATCGGTTGGGCCTATCGGCCGATAGGCGGCGATAGGTCTCTTTGTGTTACACTATAAACGTGTTGTTTTGAGCGTGAAACTCATTTTCTTCCCCATTTTTCCCCTTTGCGTCGCGAGAGAGAAGTATAGAGGGGGAGTTCTTCATCAGAAGTCGATTTTCATCATTTCTTTTCGGTTGTGAGGCTCGGATAATCAATCTAACGCGTGTTCTACGGATCTTAACACTTGAATCACTCAAGGTAATCTTCTAAGAACCCATTTTTGGGAGATTTTGGGGATTTTGGGTATTTTGGTTGTTTTCGTCCGATTAATCCGATTTAACTTGGTATTATGATAGATTGATGATTATTGAGATGTATTACATCTTTTCCTTGTTATTCCATAGTTGGATCGTATCGATTCGTTGTTTTAAATCGAGTTCTTGATCGACGCCTTGAAGGTGTCCGATATAATGTCATAGAGAGGATTCGGCGTTCTACGATTATTCTTCCTCGTTCGTTCGTTAATTTATTGATGGTATGATGTTAGGGTCAGATTTCGCAAAGAATTGAGTCGGAACCCTTCCGTTAAATCGTTTTCTTCAAGCTTTTCGATTGTGGGTGTATTCGTTGTCTTGGCGGAGAATCGTAGGTGTTCGAGGTGTCCCGACTAATCCGTGATTGTGGGAGTGTCGGCATCGATTATCGAGGCAAGTATCTTGCCCATACATTACGTGTTTTGTGGATATAGTGGTTGTTAATCGTCGATATGTGCTAAATAAATATTCATAACCATCTTTTTCAAAAGTATCGGTATATTTACCAACATGGTTTTCTTAAAGACGACTCGTGTGTTAGAGAATTAATATGCTTAATTGAATACATGTATTAATGTTGAGTATAAGATCGTAATACTTTCGTGTGATGCCATTGTGTGTGATTACGTCGTCGGTAAGTTTTGAAGTTTAGTCCTTTGTTTAAGGCATGCGTGGAGACATGTGGTTATCGATGAATTATGTGAATTTATGTGATATTGGTTGTGCCGTTCGGTGCTTTTGGAATAGTGTGCTTTCTTGTTGATAATATTAGTTACGGGTTATGAATATATGTTGGATGAATGGCCATTCTAGTAAAGTACCTCGACTATATATCTTGTGACCTTCGAGGCTTGTGGTTTGCAAGCTGTGATTTTGGAACGTGTGTGTGTGTTGTTCCTTCCACCGGAGTGTCCGACGGGATGTCCGGGGCGATACTAAGGGTATGGCCACGGAAGTGGACTTGGGTGTGTGTGTGGATGAACTTCCACCGGAGTGTCCGACGGGATGTCCGGGGAGTCGATACTAAGAAGTACGGCCGCGGAAGTGGTTTCCCACCGGAGTGTCCGACGGGATGTCCGGGGTCGATACTAAGGGAATGCGGCGCGGGTTACGATTGTGGTTTTCATCTTGAGGATGACGTTGATGTTTTCGTTAATTGTGATATTGTCAGGAGTATCACAATGCTTTGTGCTTTCGGTCGAGAGACATTATATTTCGAGTCTTGGTGTTTGGCTAGAATGGCATAGGATAATGTGTTATGTGTAATGTGACCTTGTAAGTGAATTGAAGTGGATGATCGGGTCGTGGACCCGGTGTTTTATGAATAGGAATGGTTGGGTCGTGGACCCGTGTTTTGTTAAACGGAATTGTATTTTGTAAAATGAACTTTGGGGCCGTGACCACTAAATGGCTTTCGAGGAATTAAGAACCTTTTTAATTTCGATGTTTTCAAAACTCCGAGAATTGGAAATGTTTTCACAATGCTTACTTGCTTCGTTTCGCTTTCAAGACTTGAACTATTTTTAACTAAATATATCTCGGGAAGTCTTTCGTTATGTTCTCGGAATGTGTTGTGTATGGCTCGTATTTGCACTTTATACTTGCACTAGCGAAACAGTGGAGTTTGCTAACCCCGAGTGTCGGGGGTGGATATCTGTATTGTGTCCAGTGCATGCGGGTTTTGGGAGCAAGACACGGGATCGGCACGAGGATGATGAAAGACGAATGATACTAATCACACGAAGGCGATTTTGGGTTCGATTAGTGAGTCCATTGTATTGTCTTTTCCGCTGTCTTATTGTTCATTGTTGCAAGTATTTTACCCTTGTGTGGGTATGAGTCTGGATGAGTTTATGTATTTTGATTTGTAAGTCTGTGACGAAAGACCAAATCGGTCTATTGGTCCGTTATTTTTGATTCGTCGGTATGTAATGTAATGTGTTGTTTTGATGTCTAGCCTGGTGGATCCTCACGGAGAGGGTCTGCGGCGTGTAATATTCCCGGTTTGATCTGGGGGTGTTACACTTTGAAGGACCACGTACCTCCGAAAGAGAATATTCGCACCAGCCAATGGAATGCATTTATTGAACATGAAGCAACGGCCAAAAAGCTTCAACAAAGAAGTGTTTTAAAAGCTAACAGGGCTAATAAAAATGATGTCCACTGTCTTGGTAGGACATCCTACGCCGAGAAAGCTATGAAAATGGTATGTACACGAGCATTTAATATAAACACACACACGCACATGCGCACACACACACACACACACACACACACACACACATATATATATATATATATATATATATATATAATGTACTAGGAAAGATCTTGTTTTCAGCTTATATATGTATTGATTTGGCTATATTTTTTATGTGTAGAAAGCGACGGATCTAGACCGTCGATCGCCTACTCGTTCCGAGGTGTACTTAGAGTCGCGAAACAAATGAAAAGCGGGAATTACACCACAAAGTTCTTTGAAGCATGTGTAAGTTCAAATGTGATTTTTAAGTCATGTTATTATCAGTCATATATCTCGATATGTTGAGAATTATGTAATTTACAGCAGAAAGTTAAAGAGTTCAGTAGTAGTGAGGACTCGTCAAGCCAGGCTTCTTTGGAAGATGATGCACTTACACAGATTTTTGGAAAGGATTCTAGAGGAAGGACCCGTGGTGTCGGTCGAGTCTCTAAGGGTACATTGAAGGCTATTCAGCCTATTAAGTCAAACATTGACATGGTCCTTGATAATCAACACTTAGAAGGTTGTTTACAACATGCAAGATCGACTTAGTACGTTTATAGCGACATTCAACCATTCTCAAAAGTTATCTTCGCCACAAACTGCGCCCTCACCTCGATCAACATTTCATGTACCAACTCCAATGAAACAAGAACGCCACAATCATCCGGGTTCTTATTAAAGATGTTATTTCAACCAAGGTCATTGCTAAAGGAGATGTAGTTCCAACTCTCAAAGGTGAAAAAGTACATGGGCGCAATATTCTGGACCATGAAAGCAAGGTTAGTGTTATAAGTGTGGAGCATGATGCCAATGACACTCTGTTGTATCTAGGTAGCCAAGGTTGTGCCACGACTATTGGGGAAGTTGTCGGTGGGTTCGTGGTGTGGCCTAAATGTTTCCTCGAAGAAATGTAATTTAATTTGGGGACTTGTATTAGTTTGTGTACTTGGTAGTACTTTGGGTTTTTGTATGTACTTGTAGTAAGTCGTGGACTTGATAGTACTTTGGATTATATATGAAACTTGTAATATATTGTGGACTTGGTGGTATTGTGAGTTTAAGCTATTCTGGTTGCATTTTGGAGAATTATTATGGCTGTATTTCTTGCTGTGTTTCTAAACAGGCTGTGATTGATTCTGGATTGATTGAATAGGCTGTGATTGATTATTATGGATGCTGTGTTTTTAACAGGTCTCCTGCTGTGTTTTTGGGGCTATACTGATTGATTCTTTTTGTGACTGTCTTTAACAAATTTGTGACCGTCCCGGACAGTCACTAAAAAGTCACAAACATTGTATATTTCTTACTGTCGTTGGCAGTAAGAAAATCGCCAATTTGTGACCGTCCCGGACAGTCACTAATAGCTATGTTTGTGACTGTCATTAACAGTCACAAACATTGTATATTTCTTACTGTCAACGACAGTAACAAAATCGCCAATTTGTGACCGTCCCGGACAGTCACTAATAGCTATGTTTGTGACTGTCATTAGCAGTCACAAACATTGTATATTTCTTACTGTCAACGACAGTAACAAAATCGCCAATTTGTGACCGTTCGGACAAATCACTAAAAGCCTTTGTGACTGCCATAAAAAGTGGGATTATAAAGTCAGAAAATCAAGTTCTTGTGACTTTTTTGTTACTGTTTTTGATAGTCACAAAATAAATTGTGACTGTTGTTTATGTGACAATCATTTGTGACTTTTTGTGCCTTTTGTGACTGTTTTTGGCAGTCACAAATCCCTAGTTTTGGTGTAGTGGATGTTTAGATGGGAATGTGAAGGGCAAGCTTAAAGGGTGGAGCACTAATGTTTTTGGTTCTGTGAGAAATAAGAAAAGGCAAATGTTAGCTCGCCTTGATGGTATTCAACGTCAAAATAGTATGGGAAACATGAATTGTTTTTTGTATAATCTGGAAAAGGACCTCCAGGCCGAACTACATGAGGTGCTTCATCAGGAAGAGTTCATGTGGTAGCTGTAACACCCCAGACTCAAACCGGGAATATTACACGTCGCAGACCCTCTCCGTGAGGATCCACCAGGCTAGACATCAAAACAACACATTATATTACATACCGACGTAACAAAATAACAAACCAATAGACCGATTTGGTCTTTTGTAACACCCTCAAGATATTCGAGGTATATTACAGTGTCGTGAATCCCTATATGGGACCCACCAGGCTGAACAGCATCATACACAACGACTCACAGAAACGATAAAATAACACCACGTCATAAAGACGCAAAACAGAATAATCCACCCGGTTCAACCGGTCAAACATAACATCATCAATCAACACAAACATAATAGGCAACAATACAATCCGGACGAACAAGAACTCTTAAGTACTCGAGTACTACTATTAGTTCAAAAACCACAAAAGATGAAAAGATAAAAAAAAAACATTAAGACGTCACTAATGCACAATCATCACGCATGGCCATCATCCGTGTACTGGTCCAGCGCCCGCTCGTCCCGATGAACCTGACCTGAAATTCATAAAACGAATTTCCCCAAAACGGGTCCCCAGAGGGGTTAGCAATTACACTAGTACAAGTAACCAAATGAACGATTTACATCTTACACATATAGTAATGCATGCAATCAAGAAATCATAGTTCCAAAACACTCATTTCCGGAAATGCCAATGATCAAACCACATTTGTAAAAATGCACCACAATTAACCGCGGACCCACAGCTTCGTGGATCCTCGCCGAGACCGTCGGATCTAACCCACAGTGGTTAAAAGCAAGCTCGCGGTTCCACAGCTTCGTGGAGCCCTACCGAGACCCCGTCGGATCTAACCCGTAGTGAGCATACACACACACACAATTCTCACACAAAACTACTATGTCAAGATTGTAAGTTCATAAGGATACTTGCCTCGATTAAATAGACGGTGACACGAACGGAACGGAAGAATCAAGCACGACTGCGAGGAATCGACGAAAATGAACCTAACGATTCGAATAGCACAATCACAACCACTCTAAACGATTATGGAAATGGAATACACCCGGAAACCCGCCTACGATTCATGTATAATCGAATAAAAATAACAACGAGGGCGGACCACAACCAAACCCTCTCGATTTCACAAAGCTATGGAAATATACTATGAATCCGTAGGAAAACTAATGATATCAACAAGATTAATCATAATCATCATGAATCCACCAACAAAACGGAACGAATCGGAAGAAAATCCCAAAACCCCCAAATTATCCAAAAGTAGGGTTCTAAGAGATTTACCGTGGATTAGGACGAAAGATTCGTGTTGATGTTGATATAATACTCCAAGAACTCAAGAAGGATGATGGATGAGATGATTGGAGGAAGAAATCGCCAAGAAAACGCATCGGAATCGCCTTCGCCGCGGAGAGAGGAAGAAATGAGAAATTATGATTATCTCGGTCAACTCCCTGGTTTATATAGCCAGGGAGTGTTAGCGCGCGCTAATCCTCAAGGTTAGCGTGCGCTAACGGGATGAAAATACAGAACAAACAATTTGCGCCCGATCCGGTAGAGCTGTAATTGGCGTTAGCGTGCGCTACTCAAACGTAGCGTGCGCTAATAACCTCTCGGTAGCGCGCTATCGACCAATAGCGTGCGCTACACGGACATCGATCGAGTCGGTGACAAACCGCCCGTAACCCACCTGATCCGTTAGCGTGCGCTACCATACAAGCGTAGCGTGCGCTAACTAGCATCTGATTGACTTCAGTAGTAAGCTGTCCAGTACTGGACAGTCACACTAGCGCGCGCTACTGAACAACTTAATGTGCGCTAGTCTCTCGACATTAGCGTGCGCTAGACAAGATTGCGTGCGCTAATCCGATAGTCCAGAGGGCTGGGAGCTGAACTGCCACTCCCAGGGCTAAATCGCTAGCGCGCGCTACGAAGTAAACGTAGCGTGCGTTACAAAGGGACTTCTAGCGTGCGCTATGCAGAAAAATTAGCGTGCGCTAGGTACGGAATATAAACGGTCTACAACACCGGAATACGAACGAAACATCAAACTGAACACCTCACAACGCATCATAGCATAGAATGAATCCACGGCAACCCCGAAACGGCGGTTCCGCACAACAATTACGAGAATCAGATCAATAGATGACGGAAAAGTTACACTGAAAGATACACGAGGGTCGCTACAATCGAGAAATACACCGAAAATAAAAATACAAGGGGAAGAAAAATGCGGATATTACATTCTACCCCTCTAAAAATAAGTTTCGTCCCGAAACTTAAGAAACAAACAATTCGGGGTACCTAGCACGCATGCTATCTTCGGTTTCCCAAGTTGCCCCCTCGACTCCGTGTCTCGACCACTGCACCTTAACTAAAGGTATGGTCTTATGTCTAAATCGTTTCTCACGATGCTCCAAAATCTTCAAAGGACGCTCTTCAAAAGTAACATCCTCGGCGACATCAATCTCACCATAATCGATGACGTGACTAGGATCCGTAACATATTTCCTCAACTGGGAAACGTGAAAAACGCTATGAACATGACTCAAGGCTGTAGGTAACGCCAAACGGTATGCCAACTCACCAACTCGCTCGAGAATCTCAAAGGGTCCAATAAATCTCGGACTCAATTTCCCTTTCTTCCCGAAACGAAAAACTCCCTTCGTCGGCGACACCTTTAGCAAAACGTGGTCTCCCACCTCGAATTCCAAAGGTCGGCAACGGACGTCGGCATACGACTTCTGTCGACTCTGGGCAGTCAACATCCGTTCTCGAATTACTTCTATCTTCCGCCTCGTCTCTAAAACGACATCCGGCTCGGTCCCGACTAAATCGGACGTCTCATTCCAACAAATTGGTGATCGACATCGCCGCCCATAAAGTACCTCATACGGTGCCATCCGAATCGACGCGTGCCAACTGTTGTTGTACGTGAATTCGATCAATGGCAAATCTTCCTCCCAATCGCTACTCCAATCGAGGGCACAAGCACACAATATATCCTCGAATGTCTGTATAGTGCGTTCCGATTGTCCATCTGATTGGGGATGAAAAGAAGTACTCAAATGCAAACGGGTACCCAACGCCTTATGCACCGCCTGCCAGAAGTGCGATACGAAACGGCCATCACGATCCGAAACAATAGACTTCGGAGTACCGTGAAGTCTCACAATCTGCGCGATAAACACACGAGCCAACTTCTCCGGGCCCCAAGTGTCCTTGATGCCCAGAAAATGTGCCGACTTGGTCAGACGATCAACAATCACCCATACCATATTCATGCCCGACCTCGATCTCGGTAAACTCGTAACGAAATCCATCGATATATCTTCCCATTTCCATTCGAACGGAAGTGATCAGTAATAACTCAAATGCCGATGCTCGATTTTGACTCACGACAAGTCAAACATCTCGCTACAAACATGCGACCTCCTCCTTCATATCATTCCACGAAATTTCTTCTCGTGTCCTTGTACATCTTACTCGAACCAGATGAACGGAATAACGCGTAGCATGGGCCTCCGTAAAATACTCGCCTCAACTCGAGTCGTTCGGCACACAAAGCCGACTGGAATCTCAAAACACCATCCTCGTGAATCACAAACCCGGAGACTTTCCTTTAAGAACGCGTTCTCTCGGATTTGAGTAATCATTGGATCCTCTCGATTGCTTGACTTAATTTCATCGATCAAAGATGACGAAATCTCTAAAGCACAAAGTTGCCCGACACTCCCGCAACGAGACCTCAACATCTAACTCGATCAAAGCCCTCCGAAGCTCGACCGAGATGTAAGGATCTCAAGCGTTCGCAACGCATGGGTTTCCGACTCAAGGCGTCGGCCACGACGTTCGCCTTACCGGATGATAAAGGATTTCGAGGTCATAATCCTTAATCAACTCTAACCACCTCCTCTGCCTCATATTCAACTCCCATTGAGTAAATATGTATTTGAGACTTTTATGATCGGTAAAAATCGACATGCGAGCCGAAAAGATAGTGACGCCAAATCTTGAGCGCAAAAACAACCGCCGCTAACTCTAAATCATGAGTAGGGTAGTTAAGCTCAGACGGCCTCAATCTGTCTCGACGCATAGGCAATGGTCTTGCCGTGCCGCATCAATACGCACCCAAGACCACGACCCAAAGCATCGCTATAAACGCGGCAAAACCCTCGTTGCCACATGGCAACTCCAAAACCGGGCTGAAGTCAAACGCTTCTTGATTCCTCAAAACTCAATCGCCTCTCGTCATTCCAGCATTTAACTTCTCGGATTACGGAGCAAGCTGCGTAAGTGGCCGAGCCGCCGAGAAACCCTCGACGAACCTACGGTAGTAGCCAGCCAAACCCAAGAAACTACGGAGCTCCTTCACATTCTTGGGCGGTGCCCAATCCAACACTGCCTCGATCTTCTGCGGATCCACACGAACCCCCTCGGATGAAATCACGTGACCTAAAAACATCACTTCCTTCAGCCAGAACTCACATTTCGAGAACTTTGCATAGAGTTGCTCGGTCCTCAAAATGTCTAATACTACCCTCAAATGATGGGCATGCTCTTCCTCATTCCTCGAATAAATAAGAATATCGTCAATAAAGACGACGACGCACTTATCCAGATACTCGATAAAAACTTTGTTCATCAACTGCATGAACACCGCCGGCGCATTAGTTAACCCGAAAGGCATAACTACGAACTCATAATGTCCGTATCTCGTCCGAAAAGCTGTTTTCGGCACATCGGACTCTCTCACCCGGAGTTGATAGTACCCCGATTTCAAATCAATTTTCGAGAACACCGCAGCTCCCTGCAACTGATCGAACAAGTCATCAATTCTCGGCAGAGGATACTTGTTCTTGATGGTCACCTTGTTTAGTTCACGGTAGTCGATACACAAACGTAGTGAGCCATCCTTCTTCCGCACAAACAGGACCGGTGCGCCCCAAGGCGAGGCACTCGGTCGAATATACCCCGACTCAAGAAGGTCACTCAACTGCTTCTTCAACTCTGCCATCTCTGAAGGTGCCATGCGATACGACGCCTTCGAAATCGGAGCCGCGCCCGGCTCTAACTCTATAGCAAACTCAACCTCACGATCCGGTGGCAATCCCGGTAACTCGTCAGGAAATACATCCGGAAACTCATTAACGACTGGAATCGACGAAAGCTCGACTCCACCATCATCCGCCTTCAAGGCATAGCACCAATAACCAGTACACCCCTTACGCAGGAGTCTCATCGCCTTCAAGGCGTTAATAACGAACTTCTGGTTTCCCCTCTTTCGCCCTGCGAAAGAGTGCTCGGTGCCGTCCTCGGATAACATAGTGATGATTCTCGTGCGGTAGTTCATGATCGCACCATGCCGCTCGAGCCAATCATCCCCAAGAATCAAATCCTCACCCTCGATACTCACAACAATAAGATTAGAGGGCCAAGTCCTCTCACAAATAAGTACTGCAATGCCTCGAACCTCCTGATCACCAACGATCCTATCGCCGCTAGGAAGCTTAACGATGAAGGGTTCACAAGGCGTCAAACAGTCGAGACTCAAACGGCGCACACAATCCAAAGATATGAACGAATGCGTAGCACCGGAATCGAAAAGCACACTGACAGGATGAGAAAGAATATAAACGGTACCTGTCGCCACGGTAGCCGCTGGGTCATCGGCTCTCCGCATCTCATAGACACGCGGGTGGGCTGAGCCGACACTGGAAGCTCCCCCCTTAGAGGGCTGACCCCGACCTCTCCCCCGACTAGCACTCGGCGGAGATTGAGGAGCAAACGATCCCTGACACTACAAAAAAAACAGTTTTTACCGACGCCAGCACCGCCGTTGTTAAACTTATAATTTACCGACGCCATTTACCGATGCCCGTACCGCCGTTGTTAAACTTATAATTTACCGACGCCATTTACCAACGCCCGATTTACCGACGCCATTGCCGACGACCGGTTCGCAGACTTATTTTTTTACAATTACCGACGCCATTTTGGCGTTGGTAATTTTTTTTTTTTTTAAATTTACCGACGCCGTTTACGCCATTACCGACGCCATTTACCGACGCCATTACCGACGCCATTTTGGCGTTGGTAAATTTTTTTTTAATTTACCGACGCGTTTACGCCATTACTGACGCCATTTCGGCGTCGATAATTTAACACAATCCCACATCGAAAAACATCAATGTTTTGGTGGTTTATAAACCAAAATCCTTCTCAACCATTTGAAATTGAATGGGCCGAACCCGATCCGCCCGGACCACTTGACCACTTAGGACCCCGACTGGACTGGCCGAACCCACCCTTTGAGCCGGACCTAACACTTTGAGCCACTTTGAGTCCCGACACGACTTTTAATTTTTTTAATTTAACGACGCCAAAAATGGCGTCGGTAAATGGCATGTGGCGTCGGTAAATTAAAAAAAAAAATTACCAACGCCAAAATGGCGTCGGTAATGGCGTCGGTAAATGGCGTCGGTAATGGCGTAAATGGCGTCGGTAAAAAATTACCGTCGAGCGTTTTTCCAACGGCGGGTTGCCGTCGGTAATGGCGTCGGAATGGAAGCCCGGGCACCAAGGATTGGAAGCCCTAGGCGCTGGAATGGAAGCCCGGGCACCAAGGATTTTTTCCCTCTCAGCACAGAAAGCCGCCTTGTGACCCGGCTGGCCACACTGATTACACGTCAGCAAAGGATTCGGACAAATACGACTGATGTGGCCCTGCTGGCCACAGTTAAAGCACTTCACCTCTCGAGAAGGGGCACTGGCAGCCCTACGGGGAAACCCAGTAGATCGAGCTGGGCCACCACCAGCGGAAAAGCTAGCAGACTGAAATTTCTGCTGACCCCCACCTTTGTGGCCCGAAAAATTCCCGACGGACTTCTGCTTCTTACTCTCGCGGGCCGCCTCACTCGCCGTCACAGACATATCGTAAGCAAGGGCCCTGCTCTGGTAATCTTTCAAGGTAGTACAGACGAGCCCCGACATATAGTCCCGAAGTCGCTCTCCTCGACAACTTGGGTCTTCACATAACCCAACTCCTTGTTAAAATCAGCAATAGCTTGAGATACGGGGATATCCCGCGGTTGAGCATCATAAAAAGCGTGTACCCGAGCCTGTCTGACCGGCCACGGGCAATATTCAGTCTCCATCAATTCTTGAAACTCAGCCCACGAAGCAGCATGATCTTTGGGCCCAACGGCCTCCCACCAGTCCGTAGCGTCCCCGGTGAGAAAGTATTGAGCAATAGGAACTTTACGGTCTTCGGGACAGTTAGTGGCAACGAAGACCTTAGACATCTCCTTGATCCACCCTTCCCAGCCAATCGGGTCTGAAGCTCCCGAAAATTGAGGAGGGTGCATCTTGATAACATCTTGGAGCCAACGATCCGCTCCGCCCCGATTAGCGTGGGCCTGATCCGGGTTCTGAACCGCCTGAGCTATTGCCGCCATTTGGTTCACCATTTGCTGCATAACGGCCGCAATACCAAGATCGGCACGCTCTGAGAAGAAGCATGACTGTGGCGGTCGCCCGATCGCCGGCTCTCGAAGATCGCGACGTGGCCGCCCACCGGGCCGCCCCACGTCCGTCGCGTCCACGACCACGACCGCGACCACGACCTCTTCCAGCATCCATACTGGAGTTAAATAAGTAGCAAAAGCCATACGAGGGTAAGTACGAGAAAAGAACAGTCACAAGTCGAGAATCAAAGGTACGATACAAGGAAATATTGAACAGAGGAAGGAAAACTTACGGAGACTGGTAGTACCGGAATCATGGCAGCGTGACGATGATGTGCAAAACAAAACACCACAAGACCCAATAAACCGACAAGCCTAGGTATCCATAAACCTAGTGCTCTGATACCATTTTCTGTAACACCCTCAAGATATTCGAGGTATATTACAGTGCCGTGAATCCCTATATGGGACCCACCAGGCTGAACAGCATCATACACAACGACTCACAGAAACAATAAAATAACACCATGTCATAAAGACGCAAAACAGAATAATCCACCCGGTTCAACCGGTCAAACATAACATCATCAATCAACACAAACATAATAGGCAACAATACAATCCGGACGAACAAGAACTCTTAAGTACTCGAGTACTACTATTAGTTCAAAGACCACAAAAGATGAAAAGATAAAAAAAACATTAAGACGTCACTAATGCACAATCATCACGCATGGCCATCATCCGTGTACTGGTCCAGCGCCCGCTCGTCCCGATGAACCTGACCTGAAATTCATAAAACGAATTTCCCCAAAACGGGTCCCCAGAGGGGTTAGCAATTACGCTAGTACAAGTAACCAAATGAACGATTTACATCTTACACATATAGTAATGCATGCAATCAAGAAATCATAGTTCCAAAACACTCATTTCCGGAAATGCCAATGATCAAACCACATTTGTAAAAATGCACCACAATTAACCGCGGACCCACAGATTCGTGGATCCCTACCGAGACCCCGTCGGATCTAACCCACATTGGTTAAAATCAAGCTCGCGGTTCCACAGCTTCGTGGAGCCCTACCGAGACCCCGTCGGATCTAACCCGTAGTGAGCATACACACACACAATTCTCACACAAAACTACTATGTCAAGATTGTAAGTTCATAAGGATACTTGCCTCGATTAAATAGACGGTGACACGAACGGAACGGAAGAATCAAGCACGACCGCGAGGAATCGACGAAAATGAACCTAACGATTCGAATAGCACAATCACAACCACTCTAAACGATTATGGAAATGGAATACACCCGGAAACCCGCCTACGATTCATGTATAATCGAATAAAAATAACAACGAGGGCGGACCACAACCAAACCCTCTCGATTTCACAAAGCTATGGAAATATACTATGAATCCATAGGAAAACTAATGATATCAACAAGATTAATCATAATCATCATGAATCCACCAACAAAATGGAACGAATCAGAAGAAAATCCCAAAACCCCCAAATTATCCAAAAGTAGGGTTCTAAGAGATTTACCGTGGATTAGGACGAAAGATTCGTGTTGATGTTGATATAATACTCCAAGAACTCAAGAAGGATGATGGATGAGATGATTGGAGGAAGAAATCGCCAAGAAAACGCCTCGGAATCGCCTTCGCCGCGGAGAGAGGAAGAAATGAGAAATTATGATTATCTCGGTCAACTCCCTGGTTTATATAGCCAGAGAGTGTTAGCGCGCGCTAATCCTCAAGGTTAGCGTGCGCTAACGGGATGAAAATACAGAACAAACAATTTGCGTCCCAGTCCAGTAGCCAGGTAATTGGCCGTTAGCGTGCGCTACTCGAAACGTAGCGTGCGCTAATAACCTCTCGGTAGCGCGCGCTATCGACCAATAGCGTGCGCTACCTGGACATCGCCGAGTCGGTGACAAACCGCCCGTAACCCACCTGATCCGTTAGCGTGCGCTACCATACAAGCGTAGCGTGCGCTAACTAGCATCTGATTGACTTCAGTAGTAAGCTGTCCAGTACTGGACAGTCACACTAGCGCGCGCTACTGAACAACTTAATGTGCGCTAGTCTCTCGACATTAGCGTGCGCTAGACAAGATAGCGTGCGCTAATCCGATAGTCCGCAGGGTCGGGAGCCGAATCGCCACTCCTGTGGCTAAATCGCTAGCGCGCCATTTAAGTAAACGTAGCGTGCGCTACAAAGGGACTTCTAGCGTGCGCTATGCAGAAAAATTAGCGTGCGCTAGGTACGGAATATAAACGGTCTACAACATCGGAATACGAACGAAACATCAAACGGAACACCTCACAACGCATCATAGCATAGAATGAATCCACGGCAACCCCGAAACGGCGGTTCCGCACAACAATTACGAGAATCAGATCAATAGATGACGGAAAAGTTACACTGAAAGATACACGAGGGTCGCTACAATCGAGAAATACACCGAAAATAAAAATACAAGGGGAAGAAAAATGCGGATATTACATCTTTTATCACTAACATACAAATCAAACCATACATTTCTATATCGACTCATACCCATGCAAGGGTAAAATACACTCATAAACAAAAATTACGACAGCGGAAAGACCATACAATGAACTCCGACTGACTGCACCCAAAACTGGTCTTCATGTGATTAGTATTATTCGTCTTCCATCATCCTTCGCACCGATCCTGTGTTTTGCTCCCAAAACCTACATGTACCTGGACGCAGAACAGACATCCACCCCCCGAATACTCGGGGGTTAGCAAAACTCCACTGTTTTGCTAGTACAAGTATAAAATACAAATACGAGCCATACACAACACATTCCGAAAATACAACGAAAGACTTCCCGAGGTATATTATTTAGTTAAAATAGTTCAAATCTAGAAAGTAGAAACGAAACAAGTAGGCACTTTGAAAACACTTCCAAATCTCGGGAGTTTTGAAAACGTTTGAAATTGAAAAGTTCTTAATTCCTCGAAAGCCACTTAGCGTCACAGTCCCAAGGTTCATTTTCCAAAATGCAAATCCGTTAACAAAACACGGGGTCCACGCCCCAACACATTACATTTAATACATTATTCTCATGCCATTCTAGTCAAGCACCAAGACTCGATATATAATATCACTCGACCCCGAGCACAAAGCATTGTGATAATTCAGACAATATCACCATAAACGAGACCATCAATATCACGGAAACCACACTTGGTAACCCACGACCGTGCCCCTTAGCATCGGCCACCAGACGCCCCGTCGAACGCTCCGGGTGGGAAACCACTTCCGCGTCCGTACCCCTTAGTATCGACCCCCAGACGCCCCGTCGAACGCTCCAGGTGGAAGTTCAACCACACACGCACCCAAGCCCACTTCCTCGGCTGTACCCCTTGGTATCGACTCCCAGACGTCCCGTCGAACGCTCCGGGTGGAAGTTCGACCAGACACGCACCCGAGTCCACTTCCTCGGCCGTAACCCTTAGTATTGACCCCCAGACGTCCCGTCGAATGCTCCGGGTGGAAGGAACACAACTCACGCACCCAAAAGATCACAATTCAGTTACAAACCACAAGCCTCAAAGATCAATCACATTATATATAGTCGAGGTACCTTACTAGAATGGCCAGTTCATCCAACACACACCGAGAACTAATACTATCAACAAGGAAGCACTCTATTTCAACAGCACCGAACGGCACAACCAGTATCACATAAATTCACATATTCATCGATAACCACATGTCTCCACGTACAGCTTAAACAAGGGATTAAACTTCAAAACTTACCGACGACGTAATCACACATAATGGCATCATACGAAGGTAATGCGATCTTATACTCAACATTAATACACATATTGAATTAAGCATATTAATTCTCGGAACATACGAGTCGTATTTAAGAAAACCATTATGGTAAATATACCGATTCTTTTAAAAAAATGGTTATAAATATTTATTTAGCACATATCGACGATCAGCAACTATTATATCCATAAAACACGTAATGTATGGGCAATACTTGCCTCGACAATCGATATCGGACACACCGAAGAACATGGCTCAACCGGGAAACCTCGAACACCTACAACTCTTCGGCGAAGACAATGAACACACCCTCGATCGGAAACCTTGAAGAAAACGATCAACGGAAGAGTTTCGACTCCAGTTATTCGCAAGGGACCTGACCCTAACATCATACCATCAATAAATTAACGGTTGAACGAGGAAGAATAATCGTAGAACGCTCGAATCCCCTTTGTGATATTTTATCGAACACCTTCAAGGCGTCGATAAGAAACTCAATAAAATGACGAATCCTCGGCAATCCAACTGTGGAACAACAAGGAATTCGATAGAATACGACTTAACAATCATAAATCCATCACTATTCTAAGTTATTTCGGATTAAACGGACGAAATCAAACAAAATACCTAAATTCCCCAAAACTAGATTTCTAGAAAATCTGACCTGATTCGCTCGATCAAAGGATGTTATAGGATGGAAAATCAATGATATGGACTCCAAGACTTCATGGATTCATTGCCTAGCAACATGCCTCCATGTTCATGAAACCTCCAGCCGCGGAAGGGAAGGAAACGAGTGAGAAAATGGGTGAAAAACCCGTCTGCTGGTCCTTATATAGGCAGCCTGTCGGCCGCCTTACGTACATAATCGGCCATGGCTTACGGCCGTAACCGGCCATGGCCGAGCCTTCTGCCCAAAAATGCCGGCAGCATTACGTACGTAACCGGCCAAGGCTTACGCACGTAACCGGACTTACGGCCGTAACTGCTGGGCCCTTACAGCTGTAACTCGGCCAGGAGTGGCCTGGCCCCAAAATGCCCGGCCATGACTCGGCCGGGGCCAACTCCGACGGCCCGGATGACCCCGAACCCCGAACCTAAATATGAATCGAAGATACGGTTACGAAGTACTCGCAAAGATGAATTCGAGCACTAAGAGATCACACGATTCCGACCACCCGAAGGCTCGAAATTCGACAACGAAAAGTAATTACCCCAAAACTTTGGAAAATTACAAAAATGGCCCAAAACATCCGAAATACACGATACACGATCGAAACACCAAGCCAAACCTCGCAACATGAATAATAACATTAAATGAACTTACGAGAAACTCGAAACAACAGTTTCGGACGAGATTCGCAAGAATCGAACTCAAGTGCGGAAAAACCGCTTAAGAACACGGAACTCAACAAAACGATACCGAAACGAACTCGGATGACAAAAAGTGCAGAATTAAATACTCTCGGAATGACGAAACGATCATGAGAGAGTCGTCAAAACAGGCTCCCGCCGAAAAAAAGAAAATCACCGAAATCCGAAATTGCGGATATTACATTCTACCCTCCTTAAAAAAAGTTTCGTCCCGAAACTTAAAACAAAAGAAAGGCGACACTAGATAACACACGTTATCTGATACTGACAGCGCATAAGAGCTCCATGCAGTACAGAGCTACTGCGGACCGACTCAATACGCAAGAGTGTTTACGAAAAGCAACGAACATGAATCACAACGGTTGATAAACCCGAGCAATACAACAATCAAAACACCAGTCCAACGTTGAACAAGAATGTAACTCCAATAACCTCGAGTGTTTGGAAGATCAAATACGAAGACAATTTCCCAACACTCATGGAAATTACGAAGTGGCCCAGATGTTCAATAATCATGATTACGAGATCAAACAATAATGATTGGTCAACGACGAACGAATAGCAATGATCGAACAACAATGATCAACTCTGAAGTTCACGCCTTAAATCAAGACATCAATAAACTCGTAGGAACCACGAGGTGTTAATTCTGCACATGGTTCACAGGAAATCGATTCGAGTCGATACGGTCGAACGAGATGGAAGCGAACAAAAATATGGGTATTACATCATATCACCTTTAAAAGAGGTTTCGTCCCCGAAACCTAAACAACGAGAACGAAGTGCTGGAGTAGCAACCTTTCCGGCCATATCCCCTTGGTCCCGCATCTGATCTCCATGACCAACTGTACCGCGGTCACGACTGCGTCCTCTGTCCCTCAACATACAAAGTGGATTCTCACTCGATACGATGGCACAACTTCGCAAAAATAAATGCTAAAATACCAACTAAGCACGACATATCACATAAGATAACTAATAACAACTTGATTTGAAAATCCACGAGGTGTCCTTTGAAATGATATCATTTGAAAATCCTTGGATTTGTATGTTATTCCAAATAAAACTTTGAAAGTATTTTTGGTACCTCGGGCTGTTTTATCAAAATTTGTAAACAAAAGATATTAACCGTCTCATTTTGAAATTATTTGCAAAACAATAATTCCTTATAACCGGCATTATCAAAATCACCATGCCACTACGCATCATCGTCACCGTTGATAACAAACAAAGTAAACACGCAAGATCATCAAACCATTTGTACATACACTAATATTTCCAAATCAGAGTTTGAAATTTACATCGAGTGAGATTTTTTTTTTTCATCTTCACTATCTATTTTTGAACTAAAAATCGTATTGGGTTTTGAAATAAAATATTTTTATGGCGTGAAAGATTTTTGAAAATCATATACTCGAATTATTTGAAAATACAACAACACGTCAAAATCATTTTCGAAAATTCTCCCAACACTACATGAAAAACAACGACGGCAATATTTTACAAAATGTCTAAATGTACTTTAAAACAACTCTTTCAAATACCGTCGAGGTTTTATTTGAGAATCCGAGGCCGGCTTGCCAATTCTAAATAATTTTCAATGTACACACGGAGCCGCCGCTAAATCAAACTGTCGAAACTTTATGAAATTTTCAGGAAAGCATTTTCGAACACACACATCAGACATAATTTAAACATAATCGATTGTCATCTAGCACTACAAAAAGTCCTAACATATATTCCCACACAACAGTTGTCATTACCAGACAACACACATAGAATACAGTCGCAGAAAGGTTGACTGTAAAAGATAGACCTGACGGTTAAAAAAATGCGGTTCCATAGCCTCTGCCCAGGCTGATTAGCGTGCGCTACAACAAAGGTCAGCGTGCGCTAAACATGCCACGTTAGCACGCGTTAGCCTCGTACTAAGCTTGCGCTAACTGCTCTATTCAACAACACAATTGCAAACATATACAAGGCAATACTAGAATCAAAGGTTACAAATGAACAACAACATACGAGTCTGAATGCCATCGATTCACATAATTACAACATCTCACAAGTAACCATCAAAAGACGATCATCATTCAAAACCGAAATTCACCTCTCAATAAAGAGGACTATCTCAACATATACATACCGATCGACTGAACATTCACATCATGTTTGGAAAACTCATAATATGAGATGAAAATGAAATATCGATAGTTTGGAGTCTCAAAAATTTCGACCTTGAGGTCATCATACGAAAATAAAAAAATTTCCTCCCTTGGAGAACATTTTAAAAATTTATGTGGCTCCCCGGAAGCCTTTGAAACTAAAAATTCCAAGGTTGTTACTCTTGCAAGAAAAACAGTTCATACAAGGATACATTAAGCAATATCATTCTTCATTCTAGCACAAAACGGGAATCAACAAATATATGTCACTTACTCATGATGCACCTTCAAGTACTACTACATAACACAGAATCACACAGGCTCGTATAGATCGTGGTACAACCTGTAGTAGGGAGACTTACATCCACAGATCGCACAAAAATGATGGTTGCACCCTGATATTAATCACGACCGACATTCCAAACGACGCGTCGCGACACAACTCAGTCAGACACAATCTGACAAGACAAGACCCAACATTACACGACTGGACCCGACAGCCTAGGTTTCCGCAACCTACGCTCTGATACCATAAATGTAACACTCCCAGACTCAAACCGGGAATATTACACGCCGCAGACCCTCTCCGTGAGAATCCACCAGGCTAGACATCAAAACAACACATTACATTACATACCGACGTAACAAAATAACAAACCAATAGACCAATTTGGTCTTTTATCACTAACATACAAATCAAACCATACATTTCTATATCGACTCATACCCATGCAAAGGTAAAATACACTCATAAACAAAAAGTACGACAGCGGAAAGACCATACAATGAACTCCGACTAACTGCACCCAAAACTGGTCTTCATGTGATTAGTATCATTCGTCTTCCATCATCTTTCGCACCGATCCTGTGTTTTGCTCCCAAAACCTACATGTACCTGGACGCAGAACAGACATTCACCCCCCCAATACTCGGGGGTTAGCAAAACTCCACTGTTTTGCTAGTACAAGTATAAAATGCAAATACGAGCCATACACAACACATTCCGAGAATACAACGAAAGACTTCCCGAGGTATATTATTTAGTTAAAATAGTTCAAATCTAGAAAGTAGAAACGAAACAAGTAGGCACTTTGAAAACACTTCCAAATCTCGGGAGTTTTGAAAACATTTGAAATTGAAAAGTTCTTAATTCCTCGAAAGCCACTTAGGGTCACAGTCCCAAGGTTCATTTTCCAAAATGCAAATCCGTTAACAAAGCATGGGGTCCACGCCCCAACCTTACAAGAACACATTACATTTAATACATTATTCTCATTCCATTCTAGTCAAGCACCAAGACTCGATATATAATGTCACTCGACCCCGAGCACAAAGCATTGTGATACTCCAGACAATATCACCATAAACGAAACCATCAATATCACGGAAACCACACTTGGTAACCCACGGTCGTGCCCCTTAGCATCGGCCCCCAGACGCCCCGTCGAACGCTCCGGGTGGGAAACCACTTCCGCGGCCGTACCCCTTAGTATCGACCCCCAGACGCCCCGTCGAACGCTACGGGTGGAAGTTCAACCACACACGCACCCAAGCCCACTTCCTCGGCCGTACCCCTTAGTATCGACCCCCAGACGTCCCGTCGAACGCTCTGGGTGGAAGTTCAACCACAGACGCACCCAAGTTCACTTCCTCGGCCGTACCCCTTAGTATCGACCCCCAGACCTCCTGTCGAACGCTCCGGGTGGAAGGATCACAATTCAGTTACAAACCACAAGCCTCGAAGGTCAATCATAGTATATATAGTCGAGGTACCTTACTAGAATGGCCAGTTCATCCAACACACACCCAGAACTAATACTATCAACAAGGAAGCATTCTATTTCAACAGCACCGAACGGCACAACCAGTATCACATAAATTCACATATTCATCGAGAATCACATGTCTCCACGTACAGCTTAAACAAGGGATTAAACTTCAAAACTTACCGACGACGTAATCACACATAATGGCATCATACGAAGGTAATGCGATCTTATACTCAACATTAATACACATATTCAATTAAGCATATTAATTCTCGGAACACACGAGTCGTATTTAAGAAAACCATTATGGTAAATATACCGATTCTTTTAAAAAAATGGTTATAAATATTTATTTAGCACATATCGACGATTAGCAACTATTATATCCATAAAACATGTAATGTATGGACAAGATACTTGACTCGACAATCGATATCAGACACACCGAAGAACATGGCTCAACCGGGAAACCTCGAACACCTACAATTCTTCGGCAAAGACAATGAATACACCATCGATCGGAAACCTTGAAGAAAACGATGAACGGAAGAGTTCCGACTCGAGTTCTTCGCAAGGGACCTGACCCTAACATCATACCATCAATAAATTAACGGTTGTACGAGGAAGAGTAATCGTAGAACGCACGAATCCCCTTTGTGACATTTTATCGAACACCTTCAAGGCGTCGATAAGAAACTCAATAAAACGATGAATCCTCGGCAATCCAACTGTGGAACAACAAGGAATTCGATAGAATACGACTTAAAAATCATAAATCCATCACTATTCTAAGTTATTTCAGATTAAACGGACGAAATCAAACAAAATACCCAAATTCCTCAAAACTAGATTTCTAGAAAATCTGACCTGATTCGCTCGATCAAAGGATGTTATAGGATGGAAAATCAATGATATGGACTCAAGACTTCATGGATTCATTGCCTAACAACATGCCTCCATGTTCATGAAACCTCCAGCCGCGGAAGGGAAGGAAACGAGTGAGAAAATGGGTGAAAAACCCGTCTGTTGGGCCTTATATAGGCAGCCTGCCGGCCGCCTTACGTACGTAATCGTCCATGGCTTACGGCCGTAACCGGCCATGGCCGAGCCTTCTGCCCAAAAATGCCGACAGCGTTACGTACGTAACCGGCCAAGGCTTATGCACGTAACCGGCCTTACGGCCGTAACTCGGCCAGGGGTGGCCTGGCCCCAAAATGCCCGGCCATGACTCGATCGGGGCCAACTCCGACGGCCCGGACGACCCCGAAACCCGAACCTGAATACGAATCGAAGATACGGTTACGAAGTACTCGCAAAGTCGAATTCGAGCACTAAGAGATCACACGATTCCGACCACCCGAAGGCTCGAAATTCGACAACGGAAAGTAATTACCCCAAACTTTGAAAAATTACAAAAAAGGCCCAAAACGTCCGAAATACACGATACACGATCGAAACACCAAGCCAAAGCTCGAAACATGAATAATAACATTAAATGAACTTACGAGAAACTTGAAACAACAATTTCGGACGAGATTCGCAAGAATCGAACTCAAGTGCGGAAAAACCGCTTAAGAACACGGAACTCAACAAAACAATACCGAAACGAACTCGGATGACAAAAAGTGCAGAATTAAATACTCTCGGAATGACGAAACGATCATGAGCGAGTCATCAAAATGGGCTCCCGCCAGAAAAAAGAAAATCACCGAAATTCGAAATTGCGTACCAAAGAAGTAGCGCGAAGTGGATGCAAGATGGAGACCGTAATACCTGGTATTATCATATCAAAGCAGTTAACCATAGAAGGAAAAATGGAATTATTATGCTACAGAATGATGAAGGAGCTGGATGGAGGATGATGTGTTAATCAAATCGCATGTCACTAGCTTTTTCAAGAACTTATTCACGGATAATGGTGTGATGTACCCCCCCTCCTCGATGCGCTATCACTTTCGGGCGTTGGAGGAATGAGTTAATGGGCAATTGGACTCTATGGTCATAGATTAAGAGGTTAGGAATGCCGTGTTCAGTATGCAGCCGTGGAAAGCACCTGACCCGGATGGTTTCCAGGCTGGATTCTATCAAACTAATTAGAAGCTAGTTAAAGTGTATTGTTGTGCGTTCGTGAAGAATGCTTGGGTTCATCCCACTGGGTGGCTAGTGTTAATGACACAGACATTTGCCTCATCCCAAAAGTCACCAAACCTGAATTTATTACTCAGTTCAGGCCCATATCTCTATGCAGTGTGAATTACAAGATAATCACCAAGATCATACTGAACCGGTTAAAGCCTCTTATGCCGAGTATTGTATCTCCTTATAAAATGATTTTATTCCTACTAGAAGCATTCATGGGAATATTGTGGTGGCCCAAGAGCTTCTCAAATGAGAGGGAAGAATGGTTTCTTTGCAGTTAAAGTGGATCTTTCTAAAGCTTATGACAGGGTGAATTGGTTGTTTATTGCTTTGCTGATAGCGGAGGTGGGAATTTCACCTAATCTACGGAACCTTATTGTTCAATGCCTTTCTTTCATGAATACTAATGTCTTGTGGAATGGTAGTTGTTCGGAGAGTTTTGTGCCTAGCGTGGCCTTCGCTAAGGAGACACAATGTCACTATATCTTTTTGTTCTGTGTATGGACAAGCTTACTCATTTGATTGAGGAGAAAGTTAAAGATAAAAATACGAATTCGAGCAGGGAGAAACGGACCAAATATTTCTCACTTGATGTTTGCGGAGATCTCCTACTTTTGGGAAAGCCATGGAGAGTAATATGGCTTCTGTCTTGCATACACTTCATACTTTTTGTGGATATCTGATGAAATGGTTAGCCCGGAAAAACAAGCCTATATTTTTCTAAAAATGTAGATATGAACATGACAAGGAAGTTGGGCTGTATGTCGGGTCTCATGATCACTCAGAGCATGGGCAAGTATCTTGGCGTTCCTCTTTTTGGGCGTGCTTCAAAGGTGAAAAACAAGTTATCCGATTAGAAATCAAATAATTTATCCTTTGTCGGGTGTGTAACACTTGCGCAGTATGTTATTCAAGCCATCCCCATGTATACTGTGATGACTACTCCTATTCCCAGGTCATGCTTGAAGGACATTGAAAAAATTCGATGGAAGTTTATTTGGGGTGATAGTGATGATGGGCGTAGATTACATGTCATCAAATGGGATACCCTCACTCTTCCCAAGATGCGTGGAGTTTTGGGGTGGCGTAGGTTGACCGATATAAACAAAGCTTGCCTTATGAAATTAGCTTGAATCTCAAAGCTGAGAAGGACAGGGTATTGAGCAAAGTGCTAATTGGGAAGTATGGAAGGAACACATAGGATAGTGGGAGGTGCAATGCAAGGTCACGGACTCTCAGTTGTGGAAGGTGATAGTCTCTTGTTGGGAGGGGATAGCTAACGTTAAAGTGTGGCAACTTGGTGACGGTGCTACAACGAGCTTCTGGTTTGATAAATGGTTGGATAGTAGACAACCTTTGTGCGATATGGTTGATACTATTCCTGTGGGGCTGCTTAACTGTAAGGTGATGGAGTTTGTGGACGTAAATATACAGTGGAATGTTGACATTCTCAAGGATGTGCTTCTGGATAGCATCTATAGGCAGTTTCTTGCTTTCCTGCGCTTGGTCCTTCCATGGGCCCAGATACTTCCTTTTGACCAGGTGAGAGTTATGGGAACTTTTCGGTTGCTAGTGCTTATTCTCATTTTCGAAATGCCCCCAATTCGAGTTATTCGAATCATTGGCGCATGGTTTGGAGACTTAATGTGCCATAAAGGGTTCGAAGTTTCGCTTGGCAGATCATGCATGTGAAACCCCCCACAAAATTGTATTGTCATAAGTGAAGTGGAGAGAGTTCGGATCGTTATCACTGTAATAAATTCTGGAGGCTATCATTCATGTATTGCGAGACTTTTCTCTAGATATAGATGTTTGGAGGCCTTTGGTCCCCACTAATATGAGATCGGATTTTTTTGGCCTTCCTTTTGATGCATGGGCTTGTTATAACATTTCGGCTGATAAGGGGGCTGAGTGGAGGAGCTTACGGGCAACAACCTGTTTCTTCCTATGGGGATGGCGGAATAAGAAAGTGCATGATTCCACTTTTACGATGCCTTTCTTTTCCGCCCGTGTGATTAGGCAACATGCCAATATCAAATTAGCAAACATCACTTTATACCGTCTTCTAAGGTCATTAAAGAAGTTTTGCATGTGTCTTGGAAGCCAGAACCTGATGGCTGGGTAACAGTGAATTTGAACAGTGCAGTGAAGGACGGTGGGCGGGCCTCCGGTTGTGGTGGACTTATGCGAGATCATGAGGGCAGATGGCTTATGGGATATTGGCATAATATTGGTGAGGCAAGCTCTTACATTGCCGAGCTTTGGGGCGCATTGGAAGGGCTTAAATTGACATGGAATAAACGTTTCCGAAATGTTGAGTTATAACTGGACTCTAAGGTAGTTGTGACGGTCTTGACTGGTGATGGTAATGGCATTGTGGTAGGCCGATGCGTTGTCTTGCGTATCAGACAACTATTGCAGCTGGATAAGAGAGTAAACATCATTCATGTGTATCGCGAGGCAAATATGGTTGTCGATGGTCTCGCTGCTTTAGGGTGCTATGCCAGTGAGGGGTTGCATATTGTGGAGCATCCGCAAGTTACGCTTTTATAATTATTGCATTCTGATTGTATTGGAGTCTCTACTCCTAGGCTAGTTTCTATGTAATCTGTGTGTCGCTTTTTTCGGGTTTTAAACCCCTATTAGTATCTAAGAAGAAGAATAAACTAGCCCAAAAACACTGCTATCAGAAAGCAACAATAACTTCTACCAAAAGGCAACACTTGCAACTGTGCTTGTCCTTCACGTAACGAGACCTCGTCTTGAATTTTCCAATCAATCCGATATATAAATGTCACGCATTTTTCTACATTTAGGTGAAATCCATGACCAAAGACGCTCTTAATCTCCTCGATTCTTTTTGGTATAGCAGGTTCCTTTCCGCTAAACACACATTTGTTATGCATATTTCAAATTGTTGCAGCCACTTTCCTATTTTCCTTTACCCAGTAAATCACCATGTTGAAGGAAGTGAATAATGAGGTCTTTAGGCATCACCATATCCACGCTCGGCAAGTTATATATAGCAATCTAGATTTTTAAAATATACTCACAATTAAAATGTGTGAAGATAACAGAAAATCAGTTTGGATTTATGCCTGGAAGATCGACCATGGAAGCAATATATCTTATTCGGCAGTTGATGGAACATTATCGAGATAAAAAGAAAGATCTACATATGGTTTTTATTGATTTAGAGAAGGCATGTGTAAGTACCAAGGGAAGTACTTTGGTGGGCCTTAGAAAAGAAGGGTGTATCGCGGAAATATATTGACATTATAAAGGACATGTATGAGGGAGCTAGTACAAGTGTACGTACTAATGTTGGGAGGATCGAAGAATTCCCTATTACGATTGGGGTGCATCAAGGATCTGCTCTTAGTCCTTTTATCTTTGCCATAGTCATGGACGAATTGACAAGAGAAATTCAAAATGACGTTCCGTGGTGTATGATGTTCACATGATATTGTGTTAGATTGATGAAACGAAGGCTGGAGTGCAATATAAATTGGAACTTTGGAGGGATACGTTGGAAGCTCAAGGCTTTAAGCTGAGCAGAAGTAAGACTGAAGATATGGAGTGTAGGTTTAGCGAAAACAGTGATAGAGAGACGGGGATGATCACATTTGATGGGAAAGTTTCTTTCGGTATCTTGGATCTATTATCTAAAAGGATGGAGATCTAGATGGCGATGTGGCTCAGAATAAAGGCAGGGTGGTTGAAGTGGAAGAGTGTCATTGGGGTTTATGTGATACTGACATGCCTCATAGATTAAAGGGTAAATTTTACCGCATGACATTAGGCCTGTACTGTTATATGGCACCGAGTGTTGGGCTGTAAAACAGTTTCACATTCAAAAGATGAATGTGGCGGAGATGTGTATGCTACGATGGATGTGTGGTCATACAAAAAAGGATCGGCTCAGAAATGAGGTGATTAGAGAGAAGGTAAGAGTTGTGTCTATAGAAGACAATATGATGGAGAATCGATTAAGATGGTGTTGGGGTATAAGGGTTTTGTGGAGATCCGGATTTTCCAATGGATCGTGTAAACACTTTCCGAACTGATATTTCTACCCTATGCCCGGGTTACAAGAAATTCAGCCTAGGATAATCCAATGGAACACTTACGAATCCAGGCACAGAAACGTAAGCCAAATTGCTAGAGAAATTCTGTGTTTATCAGAAAGATAAAGAGCTCAGAAAAAGGTGTGTCTCAGACTCATGAGGAGAGCCCTATTTATAATGTCGGATTAGGGTTACAAGTAGGTCGATTTTAGGGTTTTGATGACGGCGCCGTCATTAGTGGTCCGAAATTAGGGTTGACGGGTGGTTAACGAAATTAATCAATTTTACCACAGTCTCCCTCTAAAATTCGGAAATATCACTAAATCCCAGTCTAAATTTCCGAAGACCTTTTGGGCGCGCCTCAAACCCGCGAGGGCTCGGCCCAGCCAGGCTCGCCCCATGGACCCTGCCAGGCGCGCCCCTAGACCCGTCATAGGGGCGCGCCCTGACCCCCGACATTAGTCCGTACCGGCTTATAATTTGATCTTATACATGTGTGCACTCCGCACATACCCGATCATATATTAGAATACGAATTATAAACCCCTTAGCTCACATATTAGTTCCAATTATACAAAATGAATGGTGACACTAAAATCACCAACAATCCTCCCCCTTTTTAGTGTAACCCATGAACCAATATAACATTAATCCAATCAAACCAAACCAGTACATAAATGAAAATATCGCAACGATTGAATTTCCATCTTAGTATCATACACTTTCAAATAATCGAGAATTAGGGTGTTCTAAGAATTGAACCCTTCAACCCATTTGAATACCTGAAGGTAAAATACATACAAGTTTATTGAATTTCTCTAACAAGATACAACTTGACACTATTATAAAGCCGAGTGTCCTAATCCTCTCATGACTGTATCAAGGCCAAGTCCTCAACCTCTTGAAATGCGGCTACACTTTACAATCACATAGGTAATTCCTTTACTTCATGTATCTGCATATACATTTTATCAAAGGAATTATTAAGAAGTTAAACTTCAACCTAGCCAACTGCAGAACCGAACACATACCTGGGATGAATAATTTGTGTGTTCCAATCTATAAGTGTGAGCTTTCCTCATTGATTTCAACTCCTAATGTCATATTAGAAGGGATATGGGTGTCTCACCATTACAGAATTAGATGGACTTTAATCCCATCCCAATTACAGACTTGTGCACTAAGTCTCTTGACAGACCCTTAGTCAAATGATCTGCCAAATTTTGTTGCGATTTCACAAACTCAACCGAAATAACACCATTCATGATTAGATCTCTAATCATACTGTGTCTAACACCTAAGTGTCTAGACTTGCCATTATAAACTTGGCTATATGCCTTAGCCAAGGTTGCTTCATTATCACAAAGGATAGAAATCGGTGCTATCGGCTTAGACCATAAAGGAATCTCATAGACTAAATTTCTTAGCCACTCGCTTCTTTACTGCTAGCCTAACGCAACAAACTCGATTCCATTGTTGAGTGTGTAATACAAGTTTGCTTCTTGGAAGCCCATGAAATGGCACCTCCCCCAAGCAAGAATACCCAACCAGAAGTCGAGGAATGGTCCTCCAAGTTATTTATCCAACTCGCATCCGAATGTCCTTCCAAAACCGAAGGATATCCCAAGTAACTCAAGCCATAATCCATGGTTCCCTTGAGATACTTAAATACTCTATTCAAAGCTTGCCAATGTTGAGCACTAGGATTACTAGTGTATCTGCTCAATTTTCCCACAGCAAAAGCAATATCAGGCCTGGTACTTGTCATGGCATACATCAAGCTACTAATAGCCTTAGAGTATTCCAATTGTGAAATGGGAATGCCAGTGTTAGGCATTAATTTCACACTAGAGTCCATAGGAGTGCTGACGGGAGAACAATCACTGAAATTAAACCGTTTGAGAATTTTCTCAATATAATGACTTTGAGTCATTACTAAACCTTTGTTCACCCGCTTAATTCTTATTCCAAGAATTACATCAGCCTCTCCCAAATCTTTCATGGAAAATTTAGATGACAACAATTCTTTAGTTTCATCTACTTGATTTTGGTTAGTACCGAAAATCAGCATGTCATCTACATATAAGCAAATGATCACTCCAGCACTAGTAGTTTCATCAAATTTACTATAAACACATTTGTCACATTGGTTTAACTTAAAACCAGAGGACAAAATAACCTCATCAAACTTTTGATGCCATTGTTTGGGTGCTTGCTTCAGCCCATACAATGATTTCACAAGTTTACATACCATATGCTCTTTACCGGGCATAACAAAACCTTCTGGTTGTTTCATGTAAACTTCTTCATCAAGTTCACCATTCAAGAAGGCTGTTTTAACATCCATTTGATGGACAATCAGATTGTGAATACTTGTCAAGGCAATTAACAATCTAATAGTAGAAATACGCGCCACCGGAGCATAAGTATCAAAATAGTCAATATCGGGTTTTTGTCTAAACCCTTGAATGACCAACCGGGCTTTAAACTTGTCAATAGTATCATTGACAGTCATTTTCCTTTTGAAAATCCATTTGCAACCAAGTGGTTTAGAACCCGGAGGCAAATCACATAACACCCAAGTGTCATTTTCAAGAATTGACGACATTTCGTCATCAATAGCTTCCTTCCAAAAGACAACATCTCGAGACTCCATGGCCTCTCGAAAAGTCTTAGGATCATCCTCAATGCTGTAACAATAATGATTGAAAACCAATTTCGTCCCTTGTCCCTTCTACCAAATAGAGTTGGAAATCGGAACCGAAATTTTTAGCAATTCGGCCTCTTTTGCTTTTCCGAGGCTCTTGTGTTGTTGGTATAGCAACACCATCTGAATTTCCTGGATTTTGCACTTCATTAGTGCCAAAATTCAGATCCTTAGGCCTTTGAATCGACGAAAAACGCATCTCATCAAAAATCGCATCCCGTGATTCAATAACGGTGTTAATCGATACGAAATCATTAGGTTCTATTACATAAAATCTATATGCCTTGGAATGTTCAGCATATCCAATGAATATACAATCAATTCCACGTTCACCCAAAGTTTTCCTTTTAGGTCCGGTAAGTTTTACAACCGCCCGACATCCCCAAACCCGAAAGTAACTCAAATTCGGCTTTTTCTTGAACCAAAGTTCATATGGGACAGTTTTGTTCTTTTTATTTGGAACCCTATTCAGCAAATAGCAAGCCGTTAACATGGCCTCTCCCCAGAATCCCTCACTCAATCCCGAGTAAGAAAGCATCGAGTTTACCACTTCTTTTAAAACTCGATTTTTGCGTTCGGCGATTCCATTTTGTTGGGGCGAGTAAGGTGCTGTGGTTTCATGAATGATACCCACTGATTGGAAGTATATGGGATCCATATATTCACCTCCCCGATCAGTTCTAAGACATTTAACCGGATTGCCTAATTGCAATTCCACCTCAGTTTTGTATATTTTGAATTTATCTAAGGCTTCATCCTTAGAATGCAACAAATACACATAGCAAAACCGAGTACAGTCATCAATAAATGTGACAACATACCTTTTATTACCCAAGGAAGGAGTAGAGTAAAAATCACACAAGTCACTGTGTACAAGTTCCAAAATAGCCGAATTCCTAGTGACCCTTGGAAAAGGCTGTTTTGTCACTTTTGTAAGCATGCATGTTTTACATTTTTCAAGATTCATGTCAAAGGCTGGAATCAATCCATCTTTTGACATCTCATGCATCCTTCTAAAATTGACATGACCCAATCTTACATGCCAAAGCATAGAGTCATCAATTTTAGAAGTAGAAGACACAAATGCAGAGTTTTGAACAGTTAAAGACTTATCAATAACATTCAAACGAAACATTCTATTATTCAAATATCCAAAGCCAATAAACATTCCACCACGAGATAGGATAAACCTATCCGATTCAAAAACTTGTCTAAAACCATCAGAATTCAAACCACTACCACTGACGAGATTCTTTCGAATCTTAGGAACAAACAAAACATCAAAAAGTCTAATAGTCTTTCCAGAAGTAAATTCAAGACAAACGACACCGACACCACAAATAGGTATAAAAGAATCGTCTCCCATTTTCAACACCGATCCATCTTCAAGGGGTGTTAATGTTTCAAACCACCGTTTATCCTTGCATACATGGTTCGTTGCCCCGGAGTCGATCCACCAAGCAACATCATCATCCTCCTTTAACTTGGTCCTTAGACCCATGTCCACTTCCATTGGCTCCACTGTTTCCAGTACCATTGTTGCCCAGATTCACACGACAATCACGCTTGCAATGTCCCACCTTGTTGCACCTCCAACAGGTCAGAACCTTGTTCCTTTTGTTGGAGTTATTAGGGACAATTTCTTGCTTACGTTTGCCATGTCCTTTGTTATTCGGGTTCCTTGGTTTGCTTTCAACCATATGAACTGAGGGCTGTCCAGATTCAACTTTTCCTTTGGTTTTATCAGATTTGTCATTATCCTTTGCACGAAGAGATTCTTCAATGCGAAGATGACTAGCAAGTTGAACCAAAGACAGTTCCTCCTTTTGATGTTTTAGGTTATGTTTGAAATCTTTCCAGGATGGTGGAAGTTTGTCAATCACACTTGACACAGCAATGGATTCGTCCATGTTCATGTTGTGCAGTTTAAATTGACCCAAAATACGAAGGAGTTCATTGTATTGTTCTATGACAGACCTTGAATCAACCATCTTATAAGCATTAAAATCGCTAACCAGAAACTTCTTACTCGAAGCATCCTCAGCGATGTATTTTGATTCAAGGGTGTCCCACAATTCCTTCGCACTCTTAGCATCACCATGGATATCGAATAAAGAATCAGACATACCGTTCAATATGTGGCCTCTGCAGATGTAGTCATCGTTGTCCCACTTGCTCCTCTTCCTGGTTTCCTCCAATGTCTCGTTTTCAACCACCTCCGGTCTCGGAGTACTCAGCACATACGCCGCCTTCAAAGTAGTCAGCATGAAGTGCATCTTCTTCTGCCAGCGCCTGAAATCGTTGCCTTCGAACTTGTCCAGTTTGTTGAACTTCGTAGTCATCTCGCGAATTGATTCAGCCATCTCCAGAAGACTAGAAATATCAGTTCGATTGTTGGGGTATAAGGGTTTTGTGGAGATCCGGATTTTCCAATGGATCGTGTAAACACTTTCCGAACTGATATTTCTACCCTATGCCCGGGTTACAAGAAATTCAGCCTAGGATAATCCAATGGAACACTTACGAATCCAGGCACAGAAACGTAAGCCAAATTGCTAGAGAAATTCTGTGTTTATCAGAAAGATAAAGAGCTCAGAAAAAGGTGTGTCTCAGACTCATGAGGAGAGCCCTATTTATAATGTCGGATTAGGGTTACAAGTAGGTCGATTTTAGGGTTTTGATGACGGCGCCGTCATTAGTGGTCCGAAATTAGGGTTGACGGGTGGTTAACGAAATTAATCAATTTTACCACAGTCTCCCTCTAAAATTCGGAAATATCACTAAATCCCCAGTCTAAATTTCCGAAGACCTTTTGGGGCGCTGCCCACAACCCCGCGAGGGCTCGGCCCAGCCAGGCTCGCCCATGGACCCCAGCTGACGCGCCCCTAGACCCGTCACACGGGACGCCGGACCCCGACATTAGTCCGTACCGGCTTATAATTCGATCTTATACATGTGTGCACTCCGCACATACCCGATCATATATTAGAATACGAATTATAAACCCCTTAGCTCACATATTAGTTCCAATTACACAAAATGAATGGTGACACTAAAATCACCAACAGATGGTTTGGTCATGTGAGAAGAAGACCTGTTGATGCCCCAGTGAGGAGGCTAGAAAGTTGTGGAACAAGTAATATTGTGAAATGTAGAGGAATACCTAAGAAAACTTGGATAAAGATGATTGAAAATGATATGCGGTTTCTTGGAATTGGAGAAAGTATGGCGATGAAGAGGCAAATATGGCGGGAAAGAATACGGATGGTGGATGGAACCTGATTCCTTTTTTTTTCTTTTTTTCATGTTATCTTTTAATTTATTTTTTCAGGATTTTTCATTTTTTTTCTTTTTGTTAACATTCATTCTCCCTTTTTTGGCGCTTTTTTCTCTACTTTTTCCCTCTCTTTTTTCCTTTTATTTGTTGAGGGAGTGAGCTCTCCCCCCACAGGACCGTTGGCCCCTCGGTCCTGCAGGAGATAAACGAGGGATGTGCCCTAGTGGCCAGAATCTGAGCGAGAGGACCCACGATACCGACCCCCAGCACAGCCCCCCACATCAAGGTGAGGAAACTGCACCACACGAGAATCGAACCGCGGTTGCCGGGGATGATATCCCACGTCATCTCAGCCTTAACCACTAGGCTATGCCCCTGGGGGCCTCTTTTTTCCTTTTATGTTATTTATGTAACGATCATTGACGGTTTCAAAGTTTGATTCATGTTAGCCGACCTCAAATCATTTTGGAATTAAGGCTTAGATGTTGTTGTTGTACTCGCAATTAAAAAATAAGTGTCATCTTCTCTACAAAATGCGTAACTAGCCTGCTCTTCCGAGAGCACAATGCCCCTTCTCAAATTATCTCTTATCACCAATCTTTGTTTCAACACTTTCCATAGAATAAGCACCATTCAGGCACCATTCTTGTTTGGGATCTGCAAGTACGCCAACTTCCATAGAATAAGCACCATTCAGCCCGCTCTTCCACTCCATGAATCAGTCCTGTTTGGGGAAGAGCATATTGCAGCAAGTCTACTTCTCTTTCTACCAAACTCCTTCATTTCCACTCCTATACCCAACGCCCTCAACCCAAGCTGATTGGATAAGAGTGACCCTCCTCCATGCGATATGGGAGTTATCCCATTTCTCAAGTCTGGTCTTTATCTTCTGTACCACGAAGCATGCCTAGTATGATTAATGTCAACTTTAATCCATAAGCATACTAGGGGCAGATTTGCTGCTCTTTTAATGACCTCTTCATGCTGAATATTAATTCCCACCAGACAGCATTTCTCGAAGTTTACTTTGATGAGATAGGAGTTCAAATTCTTTAATATTGCCCTCATTGCCACCATATTATCCAGCTTCCCAGAGAGGGTTAATTACGGATTACCTCTCCGTATTTTATAAAACGAGCTATTTACCCCCTGTATATATTATTAAATAGGTCGATTATCCCTGTGTGTTTTAAAAAATAGGCGGACTATTCATATGTGAAAATTAAATAGGCACATTATCCATTGTGTTCTTAAAAAGTTGCAGATTAATCTCACGTGTTTTATACGAACGTTGCAAATCACCCTCTTGATATGATAATCATCACTAGAACTTTAAGAATAAATCGCCGCAATTTTCCTCCAATATCTTATTGGGGAAAATTATGTGTTTTTGGTTGACAAGGTTTTTTAAGAATGTAAGCTCTTCTATCGGAATCTCTATCATTAGGAGGATAATCCATTACGTTAATTCTTTTCCCCGGATCATGAGGAAGAAGTTCAACATCATAAATTACTTCCTTCTTCTCTAATGGCAAGCTATTAGTACTTGTACCACCCAAATTTGTAGCAATTTCTTGAGTGGGGTCAGAGGGGGCAAGATGCACCTTTTTTTGAAAATACATGGAGGTAATGTGCCTATTTAATTTACACATAAGAGTTAATTGGTCCATTTAATTTACGCATGGGGAAATGGCCCATTTGTAAAACACAATGGGTAATCCGCCAAAAACCCTCCCAAAGAAAACGAAAACAGTGTTGTCGGCATATTGGAGATGAGACACCCTAATCTTATTTTTACCAATTTCTGCCACCTCCATAATTCCCCGTTTTGCTGCCACGGACGCTATAATGTTAAGTCCCTCAGCTATAATAAGGTAGAGGAAAGATGAAAGTGTCGCCTTGCCTCAAAACTCGTTCGAATTTGAATTCCCTGGAGGGACTCCCGTTCACTGCACATAAGTCGTCACAGAGGACAAACAAGCTCGAATCCATTCCCTCCATTTCACATAAAAGTATCATCACCTCCATCATTTCATCTTGGAACTCCCAAACGATCGAATCGTAGGCCTTAGCGAAGTCTACTTTAAATAACATTCGAGGATCTTTTTTTTTCGATTGGCCTCCTTATGACTTCACTGAGAATACAAATGAATTCCCCCCATAAAAGTCGATTGGTTATCTCAAATCATCGTATCAAGGATCTTGCTGATTCTTCGTGCAAGCACGTCAGATATGATTTTATAGACGCCTCTAATAGGTGAGATCGACCTAAATCCCTCCAGATGTTGGGCTCCTAACTTCTTCAAAAAGTCCGAAGAAAAAGTCATCCAGACCACGGATACTGTTACTTTCGCAATCACATATTGTCGCTTCGATCTCCTCAAATGTGAACGAAAAGGTCACGAACGGACCAAAAAACACTTTTGTTCACATACATATTTGCTTTTACGATTTTAATCATAACAATTTCTTTTTCAATTTGATCTCGTGTGTGATGAAATTGCCCAATTTAAGGATACTTTTGATCGGAAAATTTGTAATTGACCGGATTTACTCACATGTTTGTCACGTGCCGACCAGACAAATTTTGGAGAACAATTGCTTAGGTGACTGTCGACGTAGACACTAATTAGATAAAATAAATTAATAGGGTTAAATTTATATTGGAAACATTAATTAAGAACCTTAAAATTATATAAAATAAAAAAACATTTTTAAATTTTAAAATTTATTTAAAATAACAAAAAATCAAATAAATTCTTTTAGTAAAAACAATTTTGATAAAAATTGAAATTTTATATTTTCTAAATTATTTAAAAGGATTCAAAAATTTAAATTTATGATTTCAAAAATAAAAAAATTATATGTGATGTGACGAAAATTATTTAAAAAATAGAAAAAATATAGGAAATAATAAAATATCAGAAAATTATTTAAAAATATTGAAAAATTATTTCATTTTGAGATTTCATTTAATACTTCAAAAAATTAAATAAAATATTATATCTTGTAAAGAAACAATTTAAAAAATGATGATTTTATATTTATTAAATTGTTTCAAATCCTTTTTATAAAGGATTCAAAATCCTAAATTTTCTTAATAATGCCATAGATACTTTCACATATCATAAATTTTTTTTGATATTTTAAATGAAATTTCAGATATTTAAAATAATTTTTAGATTTTAAAAATTTTCTTTATTTTAAATGATTTTTGTGATAAAATAATTTATTCTCAATTAATTTTCTGATACTTTAAATAAATATTAAATTTTAAAAAGTACTTTTCTGATTTATATAGTTTCAGATTCTTCGTTAATGTTTCTAATATATTTAACCTATTAATTTATTTTATTTAACTACTGGCTAGTGTTTACGTGGACAGTCACCTAAGCAATTATTTACCGCATCAATTTGTCTGGCCGGCACGTGACAAGCACGTTAGTAAATCCGGTTAATTATGAATTTTCCGTTCAAAATTATCCTCAAATTGGGGAATTTGATCACATATGGGAGATCAAATTAAAAAAATAAATTATTATGGGATTAAAATCATAAAAACAAATATTTATGGGATCAAAAGCGATTTCTTGCCGTCACGATCACGAATATATTACCACATGCTTCAATTTTACTCTCTGATCAATACTAATATTTAGACTTTAGCCGAAAGCAAAAAATCGCCGGCTAAAGCCGACAATTATCAACTACGTCGGCTAAAAGTTGGTCGGCCGAGGTGGGTTGGCTAAAGTTTAGCCTACGGCAACGACGGAAGGTCATTGGCTAAACTATAAAGTTTAGCCGATGGCTTATAAGTCGTCGGCTAAACTCTATCTGTTTTAGCCGACGACACAGATCTAGTCGTCGGCTAAAGTCTTAAGGGTTTAGCTGACGGCTAGGAGTTGTCTTCGGCTAAACTTCAAATTAAAAAAAATACATACAATTCAACCTGGACTCATTCCGACCCAAACCTGAACCGCGAAGAGCCGAACTCGACCGCGAGAAATAAATCTCAGTATATGCGGATGGTGGGACTCGAACTCGCGACCTTCCCCTTTATGAAATAGTACATTGTCGTTGATCTAAATGGATTACATGCGTAAAATATTTCAAATATTTTATTTATTATATTGTGCAAAAATAATTTATTTATTTCTTATTAAATCATTATGCTAAATATATTAAAATATTTATATTTATTAAAATTATGTATTTTATTTCAAAAAAAGAATTTTATTTTACGGTAATAAAAAATTTTAAAAAATAAATCATCGATGAAAATTCAAAAAAATAAATAAATAAAAAGATGAGAGTAAGGGTCGAAATTGTAATGTATGGAGAGAAAAAAACGAGCAAAGTTCGTGCTTGACTTCCACCACCGATTCCAACCAACCATGCCCCGAGAGAACAAAATGAAAGTACAAGCATTCATTTCGTTCTTGCAACCTTTAAGTCTATGTTTTAATTACTATTTCGATAAATGCCACCGGGATTTGACTCGATTACCAAACATGACATTATTGCCGAGACAATTAACGATTCAATACAGTTGAACCAAGTCAATTAAAAAATCGCCACATAGGAAAATGAATTGAAAATACTCTCTCCGTCTCGTCCAAAAAAGTTTACATTTTTACAAAAAAGTTGTTCCTTTAATAAGTTTACATATACCAATCAAACAATCACCTTTTATCTTTTAATCTACACCACACATTCATGTACCAATCATTATCTAAAATACACATTCAAAAAAATAAATAAAAAAATGGATGAGAGTAAGGCTCGAAATTGTAATGTATGGAGAAAAAAAACGAGCAAAGTTCGTGCTTGACTTCCACCACCGATTCCAACCAGCCATGCTCCGAGAGAACTTCGTAACGCTATTAACTCCTAAAATGAAAGTGAACAGAATGAAAGTATATGTTTTAATTACTATCGATAAATGCCACGGGGATTTGACTCTATTACCAAACATGAATAAAAAATCGCCACATACGAAAATGAATTGAAAATACTCTTTCCATCTCGTCTAAAAAAGTTTACATTTTTACTAAAAAGTTGTTCCTTTAATAAGAATACATATGCCACTTTTCACAATTAAATCAAACAATCACTTTTTATTTTTTAATCTACACCACACTTTCATGTACCAATCATTATCTAAAATACACATTCAAAAAAATAAATAAAAAAACAGCTGAGAGTAAGGCTCGAAATTATAATGTATGGAGAAAAAAACGAGCAAAGTTCGTGCTTGACTTCCACCACCGATTCCAACCAGCCATGCTCCGAGAGAACTTCGTAACGCTATTAACTCCTAAAATGAAAGTGAACAGAATGAAAGTATATGTTTTAATTACTATCGATAAATGCCACGGGGATTTGACTCTATTACCAAACATGAATAAAAAAATCGCCACATACGAAAATGAATTGAAAATACTCTTTCCATCTCGTCTAAAAAAGTTTACATTTTTACTAAAAAGTTGTTCCTTTAATAAGAATACATATGCCACTTTTCACAATTAAATCAAACAATCACTTTTTATTTTTTAATCTACACCACACTTTCATGTACCAATCATTATCTAAAATACACATTCAAAAAAATAAATAAAAAAACAGCTGAGAGTAAGGCTCGAAATTATAATGTATGGAGAAAAAAACGAGCAAAGTTCGTGCTTGACTTCCACCACCGATTCCAACCAGCCATGCTCCGAGAGAACTTCGTAACGCTATTGAATCCTAAAATGAAAGTGAACAGAATGAAAATACAAGTATTCATTTTGTTCTTGCAACCTTGAAGTCTATGTTTTAATTACTATTTCGATAAACGCCACATGCATTTGACTCTATTACCAAACATGGCATTACTGCTGAGATAATGACAATTATAATCAAACTAAAATATACGACAATTAACGATTCAATACAGTTGAATCAAGTCAATCAAAAAATCGCCACATACGAAAATGAAAAATACTCTCTCTGTCTTGTCCAAAAAAATTTACATTTTTATTAAAAAGTTGTTCCTTTAATAAGTTTATATATACCATTTTTCACAATCAAATCAAATAGTCACCTTTTATTTTAATCTACACCACACATTCATGTACCAATCATTATCTAAAATACACATTCAAAAAAATAAATAAATAAATGGATGAGAGTAGGGCTCGAAATTGTAATGTATGGAGAAAAAAAACGAGCAAAGTTCGTGCTTGACTTCCACCACCGATTCCAACCAGCTATGCTCCGAGAGAACTTCGTAACGCTATTGACTCCTAAAATGAAAGTGAACAGAATGAAAGTACAAGCATCCATTTTGTTCTTGAACCTTTAAGTCTATGTTTTAATTACTATTTCGATAAATGCCACACGGATTTGACTCTATTATCAAACATGACATTGTTGCTGAGATAATGACAATTATAATCAATTACTAAAATATACGACAATTTGACGATTCAATACAGTTGAACCAAGTTAATCAAAAAATCGCCACATACGAAAATGAATTGAAAATACTCTCTCCGTCTTGTCCAAAAAGTTTACATTTTTACTAAAAAGTTGTTCCTTTAATAAGGTTACATATACCACTTTTCACAATCAAATCAAACAATCACCTTTTATTTTTTATTCTACATCACACATTCATGTACCAGTCATTATCTAAAATACACTAAAAGGGGTGAAGCGGATTACGATTCTGTTGGATTTTTTTTGACTCTAAAAGTCTGGAGGTATTCAATCCGGATTTTGATAAGTCGTTAAAAATCTTGAGATATTCAATCCGGATTTTGGAAAGTCTTTAAAAATCTTGAGGTATTCAATCTGAATTTTGAAAGGTCCTTAAAAATCTGAGGTATTCAAAACTCCATAGACTTTTAAAGATTTTAAAATCTCATGGATTTTATAGGATTTTCATTCAAAAATGCAAAGAGAAAAATCCTCCAGAAATCTTACCTCATAACACGAGATTTTGATGGATTTTTTCACCTTTCTTCTCTCTATGCGCGGCCCTTCCCTCTCCGACATCCACATCTGAAGCCCCTGATCCCCAATCAATTAGACACAATTTCTTCATTTGTTCTAATTCTTATTTTCATATTTGAATTCATTTATTATTATTATTGTTATTATTATTGTTGTATTTATTATTATTATTAGTTATTAGTTATTAGTATTATTATTTATTATTATTATTATTTATTATTATTTATTTATTTTTATTACAATTTATTATTATGATTATTATTTGAGGCTAGCTGGTTCTTGTTTCATGACTTGAGCTGGATTGCACATTCCTACAAAATAGATGAAAATCCATGTAATTCAATCATAAAAAGTCTGTCAAACTCTGCGTGGAGTCTGTGTAATTAAAAAATCCACAGATTTTTTAAACTTCAAAAAAATTCCGCATATTCCACAACCAATGCATCCCCTTAAATATACATATGTCTACCTTTAACTAGAATAGAGGGAGTCTTACTTAGCAGAGGCTCTATAGCCAATAATATATCAAGTGCATTAATGTCTCCTATGGAATATAAAGAGTGTAGGGATAAGGAGTTTGGAGTTATATCCAAAGTGTTGTTCACGATCAATATTACACATATTTTCTTAGTACAAGTACATATATACATGAAAAATGAAATATATATATATATAGAGAGAGAGAGATGGAGAGAGAGAGAGACCATCTTTGAGAAGTTGCATGCAGAAAGGAAGCTCACGTTTGAAAGCATTGACCTTCTTCATTTCTTCTTCCAATGAGCGGAGATAAAAATCCAGCTCCGACGATTTGTTGGAAATATCAGAAATCAGTGACACTTTTGTGAGAATATTTATTATGGTTTTTGGAACAAAACTTGACCCCTCTTCCAAATTCATTTGCTTCGGATTCTCACCCATAATTCTTCTCTCTCTCTCCTCTCTCTCTCTCTCTCTCTCTCTCTCTCTCTCTCTCTCTCTCTCTCTCTCTCTCTCTCTCTCTCTCTCTCTAATATAGCCCTGATAGACATGCATGGAGGTTTTGTCCTGGTTTATATAGATGTATTAAAAAAAAAAAGAACCGAGGGGCAAAAAGGGAAACATAAAAATCAAGTTGGTACAACTGATTCTTTCTGAATGAAAAGATTCGAGGAGTTTTTATTACACACATTCGCTTTTTCGCATAATTAACCGAGGCTCGCAGAACCCGTGCTACGCACGGGCTTTTAATCTAATTGTTAATCGCGTGTATTGTTTTTGTGAATTGTCGAGTGCATTTGTATTTTTAGTTTAGTATGTTCTATGAAACTTTTTTAGTTTGTTGTTTAAAAATATAAAAATGGTTGATATTGTTTTGGTTTTTTGGTCTTTATATTTTCTAAATGGGGTTGTCGTTATTAAATTGTCATACGCTTGATGTAATTTCCTTGGATTGTTTTGGCCTGTTACGTAACCTAACAATAATTTTGCATTATGTGGTTTTTGCATGGTAATACGAAGCACGCTGGCTTTTTCTTATTTGTTATAGTGTAATTTGCGTTATCATGTATATATAATAATGTCACATAAACTATATAAAAATCGTTACAAACCTTTTTGGCTTCATCTCATTTTACTGTACAACTAATTTCATTGAAAATTAAAATTGAAGTCTAATTAATATTAATAAATTTTATCAGTAAACTCAATTCTAAATAGCTAACCAAATAAATATTAATTAACACACTATTAATAATTCCTAAAACCTTTGGACTCTACTATTATGTCTTAAACTTTATTTTTTTAATTTATTATTATAATTTACAAATGGGTGCGAGCTAAAATTATGTACTTTATCATTTAGCCATTTAAATGTTACTTACAAATATGTACATACTAAATGTGATTTTGGCCGGTTTATATATGCATGAATTAGGTTAAATCATTAATTATTCTTGCAGCCTTTTCAACTTCATCTCAGTTCATAATCGTCTTTTAATTCTTTATTAAATACGTGATTAATTTCTGCAACCCTTACACTTCCATCTCGATGTTGTATATACTTCACATTAAATTACGGGACTCCAGCTTGAATATCTTGATTACTCCACATTAAATTAAGGGACTCGATTAAAAATTAACATTGAAGTCTAACTAATATTAATAAATTTTATTAATAAACTCAATTCTAAATAGCTAAGCATATGAATATTAATTAACATACTATTAATAATTCTTAAAACCTTTGGACTCCATTATTATGTCTTAAATTTTATTTTTTTTATTTATTATTATAATTTACAAATGGGTTCGAGCAAAAATTATGTACTTTATCATTTAACCATTTAAATGTTGCTTACAAATATGTACATACTAATGTGATTTTGGCCGGTTTATATATGCATGAATTAGGTTAAATCATTAATTATTGTTGCAACCTTTTAAACTTCATCTCAGTCCATAACCGTCTTTTAATTATTTACTAAATACGTGATTAGTTTCTGCAACCCTTACATTTCCTTCTCGATGTTGTATATACTTCACATTAAATAATTGGACTCCATCTTGAATGAAAACTCGTTTTTAATTCAGGAACCTCTGTCTTCATTACTACACATTCAATTAGAGGACTGAATCTTATAGTATTATAGATTTTTTTAGACTTTATTATTCTAGAATGTATAGAATTGTGTTGTTTATACTTAATCTATGTTTTGTTGGACTCAATTATATTTGGGTGTGTTTTATTATTTTTAGGTATTTTTAAGGCCATTATCAAGTATGAATGAAGTCCCAACCTCTGACACATATCATGCGATGCAAGAACAAGAAAACGAGCTGAAGAAAAACTGAAAAATGGAGCCAAACAGGGCGACACGATCTGGACCGTGTCAAAGGACATTGGCCGTGTTACAGTCCAGATGAAAATTATGTTTCTGAGGCAGTTCGACATGGGCCTGTCATTTGATACTAATTAACTTTTGTTCCAAACTTTCTTTTTTGGTACTTTCTCCAAATTTATTCCTAAATTTCCTTTTTGGTAAGGACACTAATTAATTTAACAGTACAATAATATGATGTTAATTCTCCATTAACATTACACTCCACAAAGTTTTTATTAAAATCTATGCTGAAGATTGTAGACATATATTTTTGGGAGAGAGGGAGTATATGCAATATAGAAAATAATAGATTGTTTGATGTATAATTTGACCATTAATTATTTATATATCAATAAAAATTATAAGAATAATATTTTTAAAATAAGTAATGAATCAAATCCAACATCTGATACTAATATTTATTGTTACGAGTAAGTCAGAACCCGTGCTACGCACAAACCTGCTCTCAAGTGTTTCGCGTGAAATTGTTTATGTTTTTGTAAATCTAATTTTTTTGATTAGTTTATAGTTTATTAGTTATTGTAGTTGTTTTTTATTTTCAAATTTTGTTTTAATTTGATATTGGTCATTTAATTGGAATGTACTTTTAATATTCCTTTTTATAGGTTATATATTCTTAGCATAACATGGAAACTCACATTCGATCGCGGAGATTTCGTGTTGATCACAATGCTTTGTTACATCAAAAGCAACTCCAAACACATCTTTTGCACCATATTTTATTAGACTCGGATAGTTGATTACATCATGCAAAGTTCCTTAGAAAACCATTAGTATTACTAAATAAACAGTCTTGATTTTTCAACCACGTTCACAATCGAACAAAGCTGTCTCTTTTATTTTCCCAATCTCCACTTGTCTTTCGGTGCTCATCATCTCTTCAGGGGTCAATCCCAGGATCCTTTCTGGCTTCACATGTCCAGGAAACACTTGTCTTCTGAAATACGGATTTTTCACAACTGGAAAAATGGGATGATCCAACTCGAGCATATCTCCATTTAATATAGCAAATCATCTACGTTTCCCATATGATACACCCTGTCACAATAATTTAAACTATATTAGTATAGAACATAGTAAATGTTGATGTAGAAAATAGAATCTGGTATTGTGTATACATAATCCCGTTACCATCCAAGTTTTTGTTTAAACTCTAGCCAACATTTATGTTTCTCTTCATTCAATGGAGCAAACATGATCCCGGAATCAAGTGGATATACCGACTCATCAGGAACATATTACAGGTGAGCGGAACCTGTTTTATCATTTAATGATATAAGTTATCGTAACACAAAGATTTTACACTTTTGGCTCAACTGTGGCAATAATGCTTTTCGATATGTTATTTAGCACCCTCTTTACAATAACATATGCAACCAATTCATACAAAAGAACACTCGATATGACACTTAAAGTAAGGAAAGAGATTTACACACCACCACTCCAAGGATCTCGTAAGCCATTGAAGAAAATAATATTACTACCAAAGCGCTTTAATACTCTCGCAATGTCCTATCTCATATGAAATTTGTGCATGTTACAAAACCAATAATGGTATGCTTGAATTTGATAGTAGTAAATTTGATCACTTCCGTTTAGTAAAAATTATTACAAATTAATATTTATTAGGTCCTTTTGAACGTTTTAAAGAGGAAATTTAGCAAATGAAAATAAAAAATCAGTAAGAAGTTATATATAACTTACATGACCACCAAATTATGTAGTAATCCAAGTAGGCATGGGCTGGACCTTGTAACAATCTTGACATTATTGAGCTCGACTCTCTTAGTTGTATGTTGAGACTGGAAATGTACTACATACAAATTCAATAAGGTCAATTCTATTATTATATTACTATATACAAATTAACTTAAGATGTAAAAGTTCACATTTTTTGCTAACTTTTTACCATGGAAATAACGACGACGATAATTTCTTACGAAAGCAAGCACTTACATTATGGCTGTTATTGTTTACAAAAAATGGCATGCTTTATGCCTAAGATGGAGAAACATTTTCCTTGAGTCGCTTGGTAATTCTTGTATATAAAACAAAAAATCAATTAATATACATATTAGTATAGGTCTATGTCAATAGGGTTCATCTGATGATTTCCAATATACGTGTTGCTAGTATAAAACAGCATACTAAAAAAAGGCCTTGAGCTTACCCGATGACAAAGAGAAAGCGTCCATCAATGTGCCAAGATTGTATGGTATCTTATGAATTCTCAGAAACAATTTCAGCAAACCATCGGAAAACAACAGCCAATGACAGAAGTTTAACTATGAGCATGTTGTCACTGACCCCATAAGAGCTCGAAAGTTCATGCTTGTGTCTATTAACGGGTTATACTTTTCTGATGATTAAAATTATCAGTTGTCGATGCAACAACTGAAACAGCCTACTCAATCCACCCGCTGAACCAAACCCCTGAACACACCCCTGTACACAGTTCCTGACCACGTCCCCCTGAACCCACTCGCTGAGCCAACATACTGAACCAACCGAACCAACAAAAAAACATATTTTAATCACCAACTCTAAATTGTTAAATAATTCAAATTCACTGTGACATAATACTGTATACTATCTGCTGATCCAATTTATGATTGTCCACATGGTTTAGGTAGGTCGGATAATCTGTCAAAGTGGACACATCTTTTGATGTATGCCTTGGTTCAAATGGCTCATTCAACTTATTTGACACTTACAAACTATCTTTATCTTCGCGGATGTAGTATACTGTATACAACCCAACCAACCCATTCGATAAATTAATGGATCAAAATTTACACGTCTAGCCAGATGGGTTTTAAGACTATCAAAATCTTTGACTCTCCTTATACTACAAAGCAAGGTATTCGAATATATGAAGGCATCATTTTCAGTCAAAAATCAATACCTTAAGGCTAGTAAATACAGCTAGATAAGCTAACAACCAAACTCGGTACAAACTCTTTTGCAACAATCAGATGCCCGCGTTCAGCTACATGTAAGAAGAATTGGTGGGCACCCAAACCAAGAGAAAAAGTGTCAGTGGGCAGCTCCACTTGAATGAGAGCAAGTGACCCGCTGAGTGCATCCTTTTCCTTTGGAATTCACAGCCACCCAATGACAATCCTAAACAAAACAAAGAGATCCTCTTCTTTTCTATAAATCAAAAGAAACATGATATCAATTTAATTGTCATCATTTGATAAAAAGAACAAACTCATCAGATTGGAAAAGAAATAATGGAGGCCAAGTGTTTATCATATAGAAACTTACCCTTGCATAAAGGCTTTGTGGATTAGTACCTGTACCTGTTTTTGTTTTCCAAGGCGAGGTAAGAATATCGATACTATTATCATTAAAAATGACTTTCTTACCACCTCGTGTATAATCCCGCTCTCCCATGTTACATTGCGTGGTAATGGAAGGAACTGGTATATCCTCGCGTATGACTCCAGCCCCAAAATCCAACACAATCGGGCAACTTTTTGGTGTCTCCCATCAATATATTTATTTCAACTACACTTGTATATCTAGTTACATACAGGTCATTTGTGATTGTATCATTATTTCAACCTATTTTTACAGCATAATTAGCATCAGATAACAATATTTGTCACACAATAATTAGAATACAGAACACTTTAACAGTTATGATACCCCATGCCAGGCGCTTGTTCCTGAAATTATATCCATTAACCCATGGAAATTGCAATGTTAATCCCACATTCCCACTCATCAATCACACAAATAAACTTAAATTCCAACTTAACCAAACACCCTTAAACTAACTACAAACTATTACAATATTACAAACGTTGTCATAAATGTTTTTATCAGATCGAATCTTACCATCCTGGTGGCAAGGAAAGGCAAAAGCAACATCATAATAGCCGAGTGAAGAAAATCTGTAGAAAGTGTCGCGCACATTCCTGATATTGAGTTACACGAATAATGAATCATATACATGAAAATCAAAAACCCACATTACAAATCACAGTTTACAAAAATACCCACATCTTGGATTTTAGTAAAATTAAACACAAATTAAGAAAGAATTAGAAAAGGGGTTATACCAAGCTTTCAATGTAGAGGTTTTGAAAGGATGCCTGTTGATTTTGTTTTCTTATATTAATGGTATCGGGATTCTTTCAAATGTCATAGTACCTTGCTCGAAATAGAATTATGAGATTTCTTAATGATAGATTAAGAATATATTTACTATCATACATTCCCTCGTCATACAATTCAACCCACATATCCAAAAGAAACATACCTACAATCTGATCACATTCATCAGTGTCATAGAATCCACATGTGCTTCAATAACCAATGAATGCTACAATATCTAAACTATGAAATTAATTCAAGCATTTTATCGAACATATGCTGTTCATTGATTTTAATTACTTAAACCGATCGACTGAGTTACTTTCTGCTTTGATTTGAGGTTTCATGAATTGAAACCTGCTGCGGAGACCCCAGATCCTTACTAAATTCTGAAAACAAAAGAAACCCAATTCAACATAAATCAAATCAAACGCACACCCATAAGAATATAAGCTTTTTAACAAAATAACTAAAAATAATTAAAACGTTACTTCTTTATGACGATTTAAAGTATCAGAATTAACGAACTAATTATCCAACAATAGCTTAGCAATCTTTATTCAAGGTAGAGATAAAAACATCAAACACATCTTATGAATGAGGATAATTTCCGATCTCCTTCTTCACATCTTGAATCATAAATATTTTGGGGGTGATGTGTGTGTTTTGTGTGTAATATGAATTTTTGAGGAAGACAGTGGAAGAAACTCATCAGATCATGTTTAATGGTGTAACTCCCAAATTATTTGTATTCCACAAATATTGTAACCCACGCTTGTTTCTATACCTCTAATTAATCAAGAACTCTTCCTCTTCATCTTCAGTAATTAACCATCCAATCACACGATTTTACTCTACAAATTGTGGCATCATTACTACACAATGAATGATGGGACTGAATCTTATAGTATAATAGATATTTGTATAAAAATATAAAATCAAAAGTTAATGCGAAATAATAAATAGTACGGCTAAATGAGAATAAATGATGTATAAACGTGAGATTAACAGATGAGTCCCATTAAAATTCAAAAATTTAGAAACCGCCTACGAAAAGATTGTTTGGATTTAAGAAAAAGTCGCTTGAATTTAAGAAAAGTTAGCTTGGGTTTATTTATAGTTTGTTAAGTTTTTTTCTTATTCCTAAAATTCTATTTATTAATTATCATCTTAACATTCAATGGGATTCATTTTTGTTTAAATACTAAATAAATTATATTCTATATAAATAATATAGTTGTTCTCTTTCCAGGGATAATACATACTTCATTCGATCTATTTGTTTTATTTCCCTATGTATTATCTATACACACTATATATATATATATATTCACAACGCCGCCTTAACTCTCTCTTCTATATGACATCTTCTAATTTTTTGATTCTCAATTATCTAAAATCTTCGATCCCTTATTGATTTTGAATGAAACTCCACCAATTAGAGACCTAAATAAGTAACTATACCATCCATAATTATTTTGGACCACCAATTGTCTAGTTATTTAGTTGGCCAAATAACTAATTATATTTTTACTAAATATAATTTGACTAATTATTGAGTTTATTAAATAAATAATTTCATTTTTGATGTGAAATTTGATTTAGCCAATTTATTAGTATCTAGCAATTTGAATCACACACCAGTTTTGAATTAGACTCCATCGTCTCGACAACTTAAATAATTACTTAGAGTAGATGTGAATTTTACCATTCATAATTATTTTGTACTGCCAATTTATTTTGTCTAATTGTTAAGTTGGTCATATATAATTTAATTTTTGTTGTAGAATAAATTATTCTATATATTGATGTCTAATTTAATTCATTGATGTCTAATTTATTGTAGAAATATTATTTTTTCATGATTATTTTATAATATTCTTATTATATTAATTTTAAAAATATAAATAATATTTACGAACATTATAATAAATTATAAACATAAGTAATGTGATAAATATTAATTAAGTAAATAAACCATTGATCGATATGCCTGCATATAATTTTAATCAGATTTGGGTCACAAGTATATAAATTGTAAACTTCATAGGTTTCGTATAAATTAAAACGGGTCCAGGTAATCAACGGATATTGCTATATGAGTTTGGGATTAAAATGAGTATAAAATAAATTTTTATTCGGGTATGGAATGAGTACATGTATATAAATTCTAAACAAGTTTCGTAAGCTCTACGATTTCTAAGTTTATAGTCGAAATTTAAGTGTTAATCTTTTTGTATTCATAATATTTATTCGTAGTGTTTACTTTCTAATGTTCATGTGATTATTGAGATGTTTAATCAATTATTATTAATAATTTATATTGACTATTATTTTCTATACTTAAACGGCTTTGGTAATTACCGGGTATTACTGTATGGATTTTGGATGGGAATGGGTTGTAATATCACTTTTGCTCGGGCTTGAAGCAAATACATGTATATAAATTCTTCTAAACTGAATTCGTGGATCGTATAGATTCAATTATTCTTCATATACCTTATATTTAATCCAACAACACATGATGAAAATAAACAAAATTTAAAATAATTAATAAGTTCACCAAAATAAATGGATTCACCTTTAAATATACGAGTTTGGACGATAAAATGGATAGTAAAATCACTTTTTATCGGGTTTGGAACAAGTTAAAAATCTTAAACGGATTTCTTGGATTGTATAAATTCAAAATTTGTAATTGTAATTTTTAAACCTTTTGACATTTATATTATCTATTTATAATATTTTATTTTGTCATCTTCGGTATTTTTTGAGATGAGTAAGTAACAATTCTAACAATATAAATTTTATAACCGAGTTTGGATAATTAGCGGGTATAATTACACTGGTTTGGATGAGAACAATAAGTAAAGTCACATTTTAATAGCAATAGGACGAGTACGAGTATATAATCTCTAAACTTTTGCGGGTGGTTGGATCGTAGCCTTGTTGTTTCGGGTATTACTATATGCATTTGGGATAGAAACAAATAGTAGAACTACATTTGAATTGGATCTTAGACCCAAGAGGTCCGGATGTCTGAATCCCTGCCTTATCGTTTTAGTTCACCATTATGTTTTTCCATGGTGGATGACTTTGTATGGTTAAATTTTAGTCAAGTCTTAAATTATTTTTTAACTTTATATTCATATAATTACAATGTAAAATAATTTCCCGTCAAAATTCGAGGGGTTGCACACTAATATATTCTAATAGAAAACTTAAAAGAAAACCTAATACTAAAATGCTAAGCAAATGAACTCTAAAAAACTAAGAGGGTGTATTCAATTAGGACTTTAATGGATTGATAATAATTCATGGATTTTGTTGGATTTATAAACATCCATGGATTGTTTGAATTCTACCTAGACAATATATAGATTTTTTAATTTTATAAAGATTATGTTGGATTTGAATAGATTGATTCTTAAGGATTTTGTGGATTAAATAAAATCCCTAATTTTATTGGATTGATTTCTCAATATTTTTCTATTTCATAATATCCATCTAATAATTATTGACAATATATATATATATGTGTGGATTGACTATGGTGGAAACACCCTTAATGGTGAAATCTAGAAACCAATTGCATTATTAAGTAATTTCATTGCATATTTGTTATTATTTGTTGCATCAAGCTGGTCGCTAGTATATGCAACAAATAATGCAATAAAAAAATATATAAATGCATATAATTGTACTCATCTACAGTCGTTAGATCACTAATATCAATGGCCTACAAAAATTTCTAGATTTCACAAGGTAACTAGTTTTCATATGATCTATTTCATATATATATTACAATAATTTCTCCAAAAAATATTTAAGTAATTAAAATAATATAATCAAACAAAAAACAAGATTCAAATTACAAACTAAAAAAGTACAAAACAATGCTTATTTATCTAGTTAATCAATCATTCATAGTGTTCCTCATCCTCACGCTCCTCATAATTGTCTTCATTCGTACCATACAAGGCCTATCATTGCACATATCATTAGTAATGTTAGATCTCCAAGTATTAGCTTCATCACTTTGTTGCTGTTGACTTGAAAATTTTGAATCATAATTATCATGACCTCCATGTCAGAAGGTTGTTCATCTACTACTTCAGCTGGAAATTCATCAGAGCAGCATTCTTTCCAAAGAAAGTTATGAATTCCAACACAAGCTAATACCAACTTTGCTTGTGTTTGAAATAAAAACGGAGGCGTAACTTTAAATATCGTGAATCGGGATTTGAAAATACCAACAATTCTCTCAATCACATTTCTCAATGACGAATGACGGAAATTAAATAACTCGTTTGTATTTCTAGTGAACGACCTTGACCACCAAAATATTTTAGATGATATCGCACACCACGTAAAGGAGCTAAAAATTGGTGACGATTGGCAAAATTAGCATCACTCTCTTCTTTTGTCCATTGATCATAACCAACTCTTTTCTTATTAGCACTTTGTGAATCAGCCATAATAACACTATCGTATAAACATATAAACATATATATCACATAATGATTCATTATTAACAAATATGTTACAAAAGCATACAAATATCGACATATGTATATGCGACAAAAGCATAAAAAAGTGAATTAGAGATGACAAAAGCTAATAGGGTTTATGCACCTTTGCGTGAGAAGCAAGTAAAAAGCGAGTAAAAGGCGGTCGTTGCCGGGGCCCGCAATGGTAGGAGTGGCGGTGGGAGGAGGAGCGAGGAAGAGGCGTTAGGGTTCTGAAAGTGAGACGTTGAGCGGTGAACCATGAGAAGTCAGTCGCTAGTATCAGGGCCGTTTTATAATTTTGATTTTTTGATTTTTTAATTGAAGATATATTATAATTCATCAATCCATCAAAATTTAATGTGCTAGGTAGAGATTTCACTTGATTGAATATACATGTAAAATTTCCCACAAATACTCCAAAATCCACAATTCTTAAAATCTGTTAATATTTGAATACCCTGAGATTTTGAATGATTGTTTAAAATCTAAATCGAATACCCTCAAATTTTAAAAGATTGCTTAAAATCTCAATTGTATACCTGTAGATTTTAAAAGATTGTTTAAATCTCAATTGAATACCGCCTGATTTTAAAAAATTGTTTAAAATTCCAATTGAATACAGACTGATTTCGAGAATCCAAAAAAGTCCTTGAGAATCCTAATTGACCCCTCTAAAAATCTATACTATATAATACTTATCCCCCTTAATTTAATGTGGAAGGGGGATTTAATTGTAATTTTTAATTGTAAATATATGAAGAGACTATTTTAATTGTAACTTTTAATGTAAATAAACTAATTTAAATACAAAAGTTATGATAAACATCACAATACAAATGCACATTCTAATACACAAGGTGATTAAAATGAACTTTTAAATGATAGTATAAATTACAAGATGGTTAAATTTTAGCTGTGAAATCTTAGATACAATCGGTGCATCGCACGAGTTGAATAAACCAAAAACAACCCCGGAGCAACATACGAGTTAGTAAAGCCTCATTTCATATAACTAATTACATATACTAAAATAAAAGGACAATAACAATAAAAAAATATATAAACTTCTCTAAAAAGCATTTAAATTCTGCCATCTGCTCATTCAACCGTCTGCCCCAACATTACGTACAAAACACGTAGATATTCAACCAAAGACCGTGTATCGCACGGGTTGGATAATGCCTCGTATACTCTAAAACTGAAAAAGATGTTGGAAATTTTGATATGAAAATCCTAGTAGAACTATATTCTAATAGGGTATTTATTTCGAGTAGATATATTTTACGTATTTATTTGTTCATATCCAAATTCGGATGAATGAGCAATTAAATTACAAATAATAATACTTGAAATAAGATAATGTATGGTGGTTACTAGGTCGCACCCATTCGTGAATAGCCACATTTGGTGGTTAATTATGGAAAATGGATCATACCTTTTCATGAAAACTCGCATTGGTTCATGTTTAATGGTGGATGAAAGATCACACCTTTTCATGAACAAACACATCAGTTCATGATTAAAGGTGGGACGTAAGGTCACACCACTTCGCGAAAAGTCACTTATGACTATAAATAGGCCCCTATAGTTGATGGTTAAAAATTAATTCGAACACACTCATTCGAACATAGATTCGTCTATAAATTCGAGCATTACATTCATATTAGTCTACTCGGTTCATTCATCATCCTAGTGGAAGTCTAGGAGTCTATACTCAGTCCCGAGTATCTATATTGTTCGACTGTAACTACGACCCGTGGTGCAGCGTTTCGTATTCAAAGTTTGTCGTTGTATCTTGGGGACATTTGCTATAGACTGTGTGCACAAGTGCGGAGCAATTTGTCTTACGGAGAGAGAATTCAATTCTCGCCTCGGCATTTACGTCATAAGTTTTTATTTCTATTATTTGTTCTTCTTGTATTTATATAATTCCATTATTTCCAACACCCACAAATAACAATCGTAAGACAAAATTGATAATTCGTAGGTATTTTTCTGGTTACGTCAGCCATCTTGTTTTGACGTTTCACGAAGTTTCAATCGTTGGATCGTCTTGAATTTTGGATGATAACTTCATAATCTCTATCTAAATTCTGAACGGTGGAGATCTGATTTGGAGGTCCAAAGGTTCGTGTTCAAGGGGCTGTAATGAGGTCATTTTACGGGTGGCTTATGTTGGAAGATGGAGTCTATTATTTATACGAGGAGGTTGCCGAAATTCTGCGGAACTGATTTCCGTCGTTGGAGGGACGAAATGCTGTTGTTTCTCACAATGTTCGACATGGCTCGATTCCTAACGGAATACCCACTTGCTGCCCAACCGGAGGTTTCTGACGACCTCAACTTCGCCAGAATGACCGTCTGGAGTAACGGTGATTTTGAATGTCGTAATCAAATTCTTTATCACCTTAGTTTTCCTATCTACGTCATATTTACAGGTTGCCACACCTCGAAGGAACTCTGGGATGCCTTTGAGATAACGTTCGACGTTGGAGGCATTGACCACTCCCACCAAGCCAAGAAGGCGAAAGTCGATGGCCCACACTTTGAAGACACGGAAGATGATCCTCGTAAGATCGAGGAAGCCTTCACAAGCAAGGATGCTCCCTTATGGAGAGAAGAAATCCGCAATTAGATGAATCTCCTCATGGAAGAAATGGAGGGGATCATTTGTAAGTTCCAATGGGACCTACTTGAAAACATTCCAGGCACAACCCCGCTAGGCTACAAGTGGCGCCTACGCAGAAGAGGATTGGCCACGGAACAATCATCAGATTCAAGGCGAGTCTGCTAGGCTCACGCTTCTGACTCAAAAAAAGTCCCGTATGACTTGTCCTAAACTTGTATATAGAAAGTCGTATAGAACTATCTATAATAAAGGCTTGTAAATAAATAAAGCCTTCCTTGAAAATATATATATAATATATATTATATATATAATCAAATATTTAGTATTTGATGTATGTTCATTTAATTTGATACAATTAAATGAATGAAATTGCTTCGTCTACATTCAAGTAGAGAAATAATTGATATATTTAATTCGTTGGAATTAAATGAAAACGGTTATCTTGATTAGTCTACAATAAAGTAGATAATCAAAAGGCATGTGGAATTAATGCTCATTTAATTTTAAGAATTAAATGAAGATATTAATTATCTTAGACATGTAATATTAATGCATATTTAATTTTAAGAATTAAATAGATGCATTAATCACGCTATTATAAGAATAGAGGGAAATACACATTTAATTTTAAGAATTAAATGAAGGCATTGATCATTTAATTATGATAATGAAAGTGTTAATTACTCTATTTAAAGCGATAGAGGAAATTAATTAGTCTACTTTGAAGTAGATAATCACGGTGGAAAATACGAATATCATTTAAAAAGTTAAATGATCAAGTTGATCTCGTGTCAATAACAATGATTGATTAGTCTATATTAAATAGATAATCAATATAGGGGAATAGGAGTAAGTACTTTGTAAGTAATTACAAATATTTAATTGTCAAGCAAATTAAATGATAGATGATTTATTTCAAGGAAATAATCATGCTTTTGATGACGAGAATGTCGTTGGAAATTACAAATGTACTTACAAATCAAGCTGAGAGCTAGTCAAACGACTAAATCGATTTGGAATGATATTTAATATTCATCATCATCCAAAGAACCAAAAGCATCTAATAGATACGAATGAAATATGGGGGTATCTTGACTAGCATGTCAAAATACAGTTAATATACCCAAAAGAAAAAGAAAATTCAATATTACTAGTATGACAAACGTTTATGTCATTTAGTTAAAATCACATGTTGGAAAGTGTGTTACAAGGACAATAAAGAAAATTTGTCTTGTAAACACTTCACACTTGGAAAATTACTAAGACGACTAAAGAAATAAAGGTTGTATAGTAATGATTGAAAAAGCAAATATTTATCTTCAGATAATATATTTGATCACATGTGTATGTTGACTAAGAAAGGTCAAATACAATAATATGGCCATTACTTGAGATAAAATGTGGTCAAATATGGAGTAAGGGGAATGGATTGAAAACCACAATCAAATGGATGTTCATAAATGACACTCAACCATGATGACTGGAGATCACAAGAACTTGGTTCAATGAGACAACTGAGTTATGAATGTTCAAGTTGTGCACCTGAAATTTGAAATCCATTCTCGTAGCTTCTCAAGTGCAAGCCTGCAGCGTGTGGTAAAGGATAAGCCTAAAAAGCATTTAATGATTCCTATAGCATTTAAGGTGGAGTATGGCAGAATACTCTTTATAGGAGATCCACCTATATAAGTAAGAAGTGTAGCTGCTTCTAAACATTACAATACGCAAAATACTTATGAATCCAAGAATGGTCCAAGGCCAAAAATAGACACAACATAAGAACAAGAGATATTAGATCTGTTATTGTGTGTGTGTGTGTTATTGTCTAGTACACTTGTAGTTTTTCAATAATTTTTCCACTACCAAATAGCATAATTAATTAATCAATCCTGACGTCATCTTGAGTATAACTTCTCCAGTTCCGACAACATTTGAGGCAGCGGAGTTTCCCATGTACAACTTTCTTTCTTCGGTGACGGGCTCGTATGAGGAGAACATGGTTTTATCGGCACAAATATGTTTAGTAGCGCCGGTGTCCACCCACCATCCGACTGGTATTCCAACCATATTGATTTCATCTACAACTGCACACAGATCAAGACTAGATAAATCGACGGGAACATACTTATTCTCGATAATATTTGCTTGATCTCTCTTCTTGTCCTTCTTTGTTTGCGGCAATTTTTCGCCATATGCCCGAATTTACCGCAGTTGTAGAATTCTCCTTTGATCTTCTTTTGATTCTTCGAGTCTTGCTTCTTTCCGTTAAATTTCCGCTTTTTGTTGTTCCTTGACTCGATGAGATTAGCTTTTGCCTCCATAGATGACTTGTTCATCTTGACATCGGTCTTACGATTGTCCTCTTCGATCCTCAGTCGCACAATTAGATCTTCAAGGCCCATTTCCTTGCGTTTGTGCTTGAGGTAGTTTTTGAAGTCCTTCCACATCGGGGGAAACTTCTCGATTATGGCAGCAACTTTAAAGGATTCAGAAAAGCTCATTCCTTCTGCCAAAATATCGTGCAGGATCAAATGTATTTCCTGCACTTGCTTGAGAACAGTTTTGGTGTCCACTATTTTGAAGTCTAGAAAATGACCCACGATGAACTTCTTCAAACCGGCATCTTTTGTTTTATATTTTGTCTCCAACGAGTCCCACAACTCTTTGGACGTTTTGATTGTGGAATAAACACTGTAGAGTGTGTCATCCAGCCCATTCAAAATATAGTTCCGACATAAGAAGTCGCTATGATGCCATGCATCCAATGTCGTGCGTTTCTGGGTGTCAGTCTCATCATCCCCCACAACAGGAGGAGATTCGGAAAGGAAGCGACAGAGGTTGAGAGTAGTAAGGTAGAACAGCATTTTTGATTGCCAATGTTTGAAATCAGTACCTGAGAACTTCTCTGGTTTTTCGGCATGGGCAGGAGCATGAGCATTATTGCTTGACGATGCCATCTTCTACAGAAAATAATTTCGTCTTACGATTGTTGATTTTAATTGCTATAGAAAATGACAAATAATGCAAAACCGAGGCAAGAGTTGGACTCTCTCTCCGTAAGACGAAATTGCCCCGCACAGTACACACGGTTGAATGGCAAACGTCCCCAAGATACAACGGTTTATCGACGAACTCGATACCCTGTACTAGGAATCGAATTCCGAGCGAACTACTGGATATTTGGGACTTGTAGTATGAACTTAGGCTAGTATGAGTATACTATTATCTTGATTATTATGTATGTACAATCATCATCCGCAGGGGCTTATTTATAGCCTGTAAAGCACCCTGTCCGAATCGGTGTGTCTTTCTGACTGGATAGACACCTTGTGGTCCGGTGGGAAGGGCTGCATTGGTTCAGAATAGCTGAACTATTGTGCAAAGTACGCCTACGAAGCGCCCGTTGCGACAAGTGCGACGTGCACGTGCTCGGACTCGGACTCGGACTCGGAAGGTGCTTTGCACCTTTCTCGTAGGATTCGGATTTTAGCCTTAAAAATTAATTAAAGCCAACTAGGGTGCACCATAATGGAGCACACTTGATTGCTCCTTTATGATGGAAAGTCCTTTATAAATAGCTCAACTTTTCCTTACTTCTCCAATGTGGGATGGGATACCACACCACATTCCCAACTATTAAATGGCTTAACTTTGTGCATTAATTACTCATTCATTTTTTAACGAAATTTAACAAGTAAATACACTAAATTAATCTACACAAAATGTAGATTCCAAATATACCATTTAATGTCATTAATTACCATAATTAATTATGGTATTAATTAAGCTATTTTTCCAACAATCCCCCACATGAATGATGATTAATGCAAATGCAATATGCACTAAGTCCCGATGACCTATTATTGCTTCAGGATAGGTGGTAGTTAGCCTTGAACCTTGTTTAGTGTAATGCTATCGGATTTACTCGTTGCTCGGTGAACGTGATGTCTTGAACCGGTCAACTTTTATGTAAACCAAGACAATAACATACACACAATAATAGATCTAATATCTTTCGTTCTCACGTTGTGTCCATTTTGGCCTTGGACTATTTCTTGGATTCATAAGTGTTAATAATTTTATGAAGCGGCCTTACTTCTTCACTTATATAGGTGATCTCCTATGAAGAGTATCCTGCCATACTCCACCTATAAAAGGCTATAGGAATCATTAAAAGCTTTAAAAGCTTACCCTTTACCACAAACTACAGGCTTGCACTTGAACATCTACGAGAATGGATTTTCAAGTGCTTTAACTTGAACTTTCACAACTTAGTTGTCTTATTGAACCAAGTTCTTGGGATCTCCAATCATCCTGGTTGAGTTACCATTATGAAAATTCTCAATGCGTGGATTTCAATCCCATTCCCCTTGCTGCATTATATAATTGATCACGGTTAATACCTTTCGTAAACGGATCCGCTATATTGTCTTTTGACTTTACATAGTCAATACACATTATTCCTGTAGTGATCAATTGTCTAATGGTATTGTGTCTTCAATGAATATGTCGAGACTTACCATTATATATACTGTTCTTTGCCCTCCCTATAGCTGTCATGCTATCACAATGTATCATAACGGGAGGCAAAGGTTTTTCCCAGCAGGGAATATCTTCTAAGAAGTTCCTTAACCATTCGGCTTCTTCGTCGGCTTTGTATAAAGCAATAAACTCCAATTACATTGTAGATCGGGCTATGCATGTTTGCTTAGAAGATTTCCATGATATTGCTCCTCCACCAATGGTAAATACATAACCGCTTGTGGATTTAGAGTCTTTAGTATCGGATATCCAGTTGGCATCACAATATCCTTCCAAAACAGCTGGATATCTCGAATAGTGTATACCATGATTGACAGTGTGTTTTAAGTATCTCAACACTCTTGTCAATGCGGTCCAATGATCCTTTCCGGGATTTCTTGTAAACCGACTCAGTTTACTAATAGAATATGCTATGTCTGGCCTTGTACAATTTGCTAAGTACATTAGGCTTCCAATTATCCTAGCATAATCTGTTTGTGATATGGGTTCTCCTTGATATTTGGCTAATTGTAAACTTAAGTCAACATGTGTCTTAGCCGGAGGTAGATCGTATGCCTTGAATTTCTTAAGCACATTCTCAACATAGTGAGATTGTGATAAGACTATTCCATCGGGTGTTCTGGAGATCTTGATTCCTATAATCACATCGGCTAATCCCATATCCTTCATGTCGAAGTTCTTCTTGAACATTTCCTTAGTGCCTATGATGATTTTATTGTTGCTACCCATAATTAGCATATCATCAACGTATAGACACACAATGACAAAATTGTCAGATGTACCTTTGATGTACACACATTTATCACATTCATTGATCTTGAAACCATTTGACATCATTACTTGGTCAAATTGCTCATGCCATTGTTTGGGTGCTTGCTTAAGTCCATATAAATACTTAACAAGTTTACAAACTTTGTTTTCTTGGCCGGGAACCACGAACCCTTCGGGTTGTTCCATATAAATTTCATCTTCTAAATCTCCATTTAGAAAGGCCGTTTTTACATCCATTTGGTGTATCTCAAGATTGTACAATGCTGCTATTGCAAGTAGCGTTCTAATAGATGTAATCCGAGTAACTGGTGAGTATGTATCAAAGTAATCATTGTAACACCCTCAAGATATTCGAGGTATATTACAGTGCCGTGAATCCCTATATGGGACCCACCAGGCTGAACAGCATCATACACAACGACTCACAGAAACGATAAAATAACACCACGTCATAAAGATGCAAAACAGAATAATCCACCCGGTTCAACCGGTCAAATATAACATCATCAATCAACACAAACATAATAGGCAACAATACAATCCGGACGAACAAGAACTCTTAAGTACTCGAGTACTACTATTAGTTCAAAGACCACAAAAGATGAAAAGATAAAAAAAGACATTAAGACGTCACTGATGCACAATCATTACGCATGGCCATCATCCGTGTACTGGTCCAGCGCCCGCTCGTCCCGATGAACCTGACCTGAAATTCATAAAACGAATTTCCCAAAAACGGGTCCCCAGAGGGGTTAGCAATTACGCTAGTACAAGTAACCAAATGAATGATTTACATCTTACACATATAGTAATGCATGCAATCAAGAAATCATAGTTCCAAAACACTCATTTCCGGAAATGCCAATGATCAAACCACATTTGTAAAAATGCACCACAATTAACCGCGGACCCACAGCTTCGTGGATCCCTGCCGATACCCCGTCGGATCTAACCCACAGTGGTTAAAAGCAAGCTCGCGGTTCCACAGCTTCGTGGAGCCCTACCGAGACCCAGTCGGATCTAACCCGTAGTGAGCATACACACACACACACACAATTCTCACACAAAACTACTATGTCAAGATTGTAAGTTCATAAGGATACTTGCCTCGATTAAATAGACGGTGACACGAACGGAACGGAAGAATCAAGCACGACCGCGAGGAATCGACGAAAATGAACCTAACGATTCGAATAGCACAATCACAACCACTTCTAAACGATTATGGAAATGGAATACACCCGGAAACCCGCCTATGATTCATGTATAATCGAATAAAAATAACAACGAGGGCGGACCACAACTAAACCCTCTCGATTTCACAAAGCTATGGAAATATACCATGAATCCGTAGGAAAACTAATGATATCAACAAGATTAATCATAATCATCATGAATCCACCAACAAAACGGAACGAATCGGAAGAAAATCCCAAAACCCCCAAATTATCCAAAAGTAGGGTTCTAAGAGATTTACCGTGGATTAGGATGAAAGATTCGTGTTGATGTTGATATAATACTCCAAGAACTCAAGAAGGATGATGGATTAGATGATTGGAGGAAGAAATCGCCAAGAAAACGCCTCGGAATCACCTTCGCCGCGGAGAGAGGAAGAAATGAGAAATTATGATTATCTCGGTCAACTCCCTGGTTTATATAGCCAGGGAGTGTTAGCGCGCGCTAATCCTCAAGGTTAGCGTGCGCTAACGGGATCAAAATACAGAACAAACAATTTGCGTCCCAGTCCAGTAGCCAGGTAATTGGCCGTTAGCGTGCGCTACTCGAAACGTAGCGTGCGCTAATAACCTCTCGGTAGCGCGCGCTATCGACCAATAGCGTGCGCTACCTGGACATCAGTCGAGTCCAGTGACAAACTGTCCAGAACCCACCTGATCCGTTAGCGTGCGCTACCATACAAGCGTAGCGTGCGCTAACTAGCATCTGATTGACTTGAGTAAGTCGGCCCAAGATCGATCACACTAGCGCCATCTTGAACAACTTAACGTGCGCTAGTCTCTCGACATTAGCGTGCGCTAGACAAGATAGCGTGCGCTAATCGATAGTCCAGAGGGTGGGAGCTGAACTGCCACTCCCGGGGCTAAATCGCTAGCGCCATTTAAGTAAACGTGGCGTGCGCTACAAAGGGACTTCAGCGTGCGCTATGCGTAAAAATTAGCGTGCGCTAGGTACGGAATATAAACGGTCTACAACACCTAATACGAACGAAACATCAAACGGAACACCTCACAACGCATCATAGCATAGAATGAATCCACAAAGAATCAAACGGCGGTTCCGCACAACAATTACGAGAATCAGATCAATAGATGACGGAAAAGTTACACTGAAAGATACACGAGGGTCGCTACAATCGAGAAATACACCGAAAATAAAAATACAAGGGGAAGAAAAATGCGGTACATTCTACCCCTCTAAAAATAAGTTTCGTCCCGAAACTTAAGAAACAAACAATTCGGGGTACCTAGCACGCATGCTATCTTCGGTTTCCCAAGTTGCCTCCTCGACTCCGTGTCTCGACCACTGCACCTTAACCAAAGGTATGGTCTTATGTCTCAATCATTTCTCACGATGCTCCAAAATCTTCAAAGGACGCTCTTCAAAAGTAACATCCTCGGCGACATCAATCTCACCATAATCGATGACGTGACTAGGATCCGGGACATATTTCCTCAACTGGGAAACGTGAAAAACGCTATGGACATGACTCAAGGCTGGAGGTAACGCCAAACGGTATGCCAACTCACCGACTCGCTCGAGAATCTCAAAGGGTCCAATAAATCTCGGACTCAATTTCCCTTTCTTCCCGAAACGAAAAACTCCCTTCGTCGGCGACACCTTTAGCAAAACGTGGTCTCCCACCTCGAATTCCAAAGGTCGGCGACGGACGTCGGCATACGACTTCTGTCGACTCTGGGCAGTCAACATCCGTTCTCGAATTACTTCTATCTTCCGCCTCGTCTTAAAACGACGTCCGGCTCGGTCCCGACTAAATCGGACGTCTCATTCCAACAAATTGGTGATCGACATCGCCGCCCATAAAGTGCCTCATACGGTGCCATCCGAATCGACGCGTGCCAACTGTTGTTGTACGTGAATTCGATCAATGGCAAATGTTCCTCCCAATCGCTACTCCAATCGAGGGCACAAGCACGCAATATATCCTCGAATGTCTGTATAGTGCGTCCGATTGTCCATCTGACTGGGGATGAAAAGAGGTACTCAAATGCAAACGGGTACCCAACGCCTTATGCACCGCCTGCCAGAAGTGCGATACGAAACGGCCATCACGATCCGAAACAATAGACTTCGGAGTACCGTGAAGTCTCACAATCTGCGCGATAAACACACGAGCCAACTTCTCCGGGCCCCAAGTGTCCTTGATGCCCAGAAAATGTGCCGACTTGGTCAGACGATCAACAATCACCCATACCATATTCATGCCCGACCTCGATCTCGGTAAACTCGTAACGAAATCCATCGATATATCTTCCCATTTCCATTCCGGAACGGGAAGTAGTATAATAACCTTGAGGTCGATGCTCGATTTTGACCTGCTGACAAGTCAAACAACTCGCTACAAACTGTGCGACCTCCTCCTTCATATCATTCCACCAGAAATTTCTTCTCAGGTCCTTGTACATCTTACTCGAACCAGGATGAACGGAATAAGGCGTAGCATGGGCCTCCCGTAAAATACTCTGCCTCAACTCTGAGTCGTTCGGCACACAAAGCCGACTCTGGAATCTCAAAACACCATCCTCGTGAATCACAAACCCAAGAGACTTTCCTTTAAGAACGTTCTCTCGGATTTGAGTAATCATCGAATCCTCTGATTGCTTCAGCTTAATTTCATCGATCAAAGATGACGAAATCTCTAAAGCACAAAGTTGCCCGACAGCTCCCGGCAACGAGACCTCAACATCTAACTCGATCAAAGCCCTCGAAGCTCGGAGGCGAGATGTAAGGATCTCAAGCGTTCGCAACGCAACTGGTTTCCGACTCAAGGCGTCGGCCACGACGTTCGCCTTACCGGATGATAAAGGATTTCGAGGTCATAATCCTTAATCAACTCTAACCACCTCCTCTGCCTCATATTCAACTCCCGTGAGTAAATATGTATTTGAGACTTTTATGATCGGTAAAAATCGACATGCAGAGTGAAAAGATAGTGACGCCAAATCTTGAGCGCAAAAACAATCGCCGCTAACTCTAAATCATGAGTAGGGTAGTTAAGCTCATCTGGCCTCAACTGTCTCGACGCATAGGCAATGGTCTTGCCGTGCTGCATCAATACGCACCCAAGACCCTGACCCGAAGCATCGCTATAAACGGCAAAACCCTCGTTGCCACATGGCAACGCCAAAACCGGGGCTAAAGTCAAACGCTTCTTCAGTTCCTCAAAACTCAACTGCCTCTCGTCATTCCAGACGAACTTCTCGGATTTCTGGAGCAACTGCGTAAGTGGCCGAGCCAGTTTCGAGAAACCCTCGACGAACCTACGGTAGTAGCCAGCCAAACCCAAGAAACTACGGAGCTCCTTCACATTCTTGGGCGGTGCCCAATCCAACACTGCCTCGATCTTCTGCGGATCCACACGAACCCCCTCGGATGAAATCACGTGACCTAAAAACATCACTTCCTTCAGCCAGAACTCACATTTCGAGAACTTTGCATAGAGTTGCTCGGTCCTCAAAATGTCTAATACTACCCTCAAATGATGGGCATGCTCTTCCTCATTCCTCGAATAAATAAGAATATCGCCAATAAAGACGACGACGCACTTATCCAGATACTCGATAAAAACTTTGTTCATCAACTGCATGAACACCGCCGGCGCATTAGTTAACCCGAAAGGCATAACTACGAACTCATAATGTCCGTATCTCGTCCGAAAAGCTGTTTTGGCACATCGGACTCTCTCACCGGAGTTGATAGTACCACGATTTCAAATCAATTTTGAGAACACTGCGGCTCCACGCAGTGATCGAACAAGTCATCAATTCTCGGCAGAGGATACTTGTTCTTGATGGTCACCTTGTTTAGTTCGCGGTAGTCGATACACAAACGTAGTGAGCCATCCTTCTTCCGCACAAACAGGACCGGTGCGCCCCAAGGCGAGGCACTCGGTCGAACATACCCCGACTCAAGAAGCTCACTCAACTGCTTCTTCAACTCTGCCATCTCTGAAGGTGCCATGCGATACGGCGCCTTCGAAATCGGAGCCGCGCCCGGCTCTAACTCTATAGCAAACTCAACCTCACGATCTGGTGGCAATCCCGGTAACTCTTCAGGAAATACATCCGGAAACTCATTAACGACTGGAATCGACGAAAGCTCGACTCCACAATCATCCGCCTTCAAGGCATAGCACCAATAACCAGTACAACCCTTAAGCAGGAGTCTCATCGCCTTCAAGGCGTTAATAACGAACTTCTGGTTTCCCCTCTTTCGCCCCGCGAAAGAGTGCTCGGTGCCGTCCTCGGCTAACATAGTGATGATTCTCGTGCGGTAGTTCATGATCGCACCATGCCGCTCGAGCCAATCATCCCCAAGAATCAAATCCTCACCCTCGATACTCACAACAATAAGATTAGAGGGCCAAGTCCTCTCACAAATAAGTACAGAACAGTCTCGAACCTCCTGATCACCAACGATCCTATCACCGCTAGGAAGCTTAACGATGAAGGGTTCACAAGGCGTCAAATAGTCGAGACTCAAACGGCGCACACAATCCAAAGATATGAACGAATGCGTAGCACCGGAATCGAAAAGCACACTGACAGGATGAGAAAGAATATAAACGGTACCTGTCGCCACGGTAGCCGCTGGGTCATCGGCTCTCCGCATCTCATAGACACGCGGGTGGGCTGAGCCGACACTGGAAGCTCCCCCCTTAGAGGGCTGACCCCGACCTCTCCCCCGACTAGCACTCGGCGGAGATTGAGGAGCAAACGATCCCTGATTCACACTTGGTTCCCTAGGCGCTGGAATGGAAGCCCGGGCACCAAGGATTTTCTCCCTCTCAGCACAGAAAGCCGCCTTGTGACCCGGCTGGCCACACTGATTACACGTCAGCAAAGGGTTCGGACAAATACGACTGATGTGGCCCTGCTGGCCACAGTTAAAGCACTTCACCTCTCGAGAAGGGGCACTGGCGGCCCTACGGGAAACCCGAGAGATCGAGCCGGGCCACCACCAATGGAAAAGCTAGCAGATGAAATTTCACGACCCCCACCTTTGTGGCCCGAAAATTCCGTGGACTTCGCTTTACTCTCGCGGGCCGCCTCACTCGCCGTCACAGACATATCGTAAGCAAGGGCCCTGCTCTGGTAATCTTTCAAGGTAGTACAGACGAGCCCCGACATATAGTCCCGAATCGGCAACTTCATCCGTCTGGAGAAATGGAAAATTTTGTCGCTCTCCTCGACAACTTGGGTCTTCACATAACCCAACCCCTTGTTAAAATCAGCAATAGCTTGAGATACGGGGATATCCCGCGGTTGAGCATCATAAAAAGCGTGTACCCAAGCCTGTCTGACCGGCCACGGGCAATATTCAGTCTCCATCAATTCTTGAAACTCAGCCCACGAAGCAGCATGATCTTTGGGCCCAACGGCCTCCCACCAGTCCGTAGCGTCCCCGGTGAGAAAGTATTGAGCAATAGGAACTTTGCGGTCTACGAGACAGTTAGTGGCAACGAAGACCTTAGACATCTCCTTGATCCACCCTTCCCAGCCAATCGGGTCTGAAGCTCCCGAAAACTGAGGAGGGTGCATCTTGATAACATCTTGGAGCCAACGATCCGCTCCGCGCCGATTAGCGTGGGCCTGATCCGGGTTCTGAACCGCCTGAGCTATTGCCGCCATTTGGTTCACCATTTGCTGCATAACGGCCGCAATACCAAGATCGGCACGCTCCTGAGAAGAAGCATGACTGTGGCGATCGCGTGCACGCGGCCTCGAAGATCGCGACGTGGCCGCCCACCGGCCGCCCACGTCCGGCCGCGTCCACGACCACGACCGCGACCACGACCTCTTCCAAAGATCCATACGGAGTTAAATAAGTAGCAAAAGCCATACGAGGGTAAGTACGAAAAGAAGCACACAAGTCGAGAATCAAAGGTACGATACAAGGAAATATTGAACAGATGAAGGAAAACTTACGGACACTGGTAGTACCGGAATCATGGCAGCGTGACGATGATGTGCAAAACAAAACACCACAAGACCCAATAAACCAACAAGCCTAGGTATCCATAAACCTAGTGCTCTGATACCATTTTCTGTAACACCCTCAAGATATTCGAGGTATATTACGGTCTGGTGAATCCTATATGGGACCCACCAGGTGAAACGACATCATACACAATGACTCACAGAAACGATAAAATAACACCACGTCATAAAGACGCAAAACAGAATAATCCACCCGGTTCAACCGGTCAAACATAACATCATCAATCAACACAAACATAATAGGCAACAATACAATCCGGACGAACAAGAACTCTTAAGTACTCGAGTACTACTATTAGTTCAAAGACCACAAAAGATGAAAAGATAAAAAAAGACATTAAGACGTCACTGATGCACAATCATCACGCATGGCCATCATCCGTGTACTGGTCCAGCGCCCGCTCGTCCCAATGAACCTGACCTGAAATTCATAAAACGAATTTCCCCAAAACGGGTCCCCAGAGGGGTTAGCAATTACGCTAGTACAAGTAACCAAATGAACGATTTACATCTTACACATATAGTAATGCATGCAATCAAGAAATCATAGTTCCAAAACACTCATTTCCGGAAATGCCAATGATCAAACCACATTTGTAAAAATGCACCACAATTAACCGCGGACCCACAGCTTCGTGGATCCCTGCCGAGACCCCGTCGGATCTAACCCACAGTGGTTAAAAGCAAGCTCGCGGTTCCACAGCTTCGTGGAGCCCTACCGAGACCCCGTCGGATCTAACCCGTAGTGAGCATACACACAAACACAATTCTCACACAAAACTACTATGTCAAGATTGTAAGTTCATAAGGATACTTGCCTCGATTAAATAGACGGTGACACGAACGGAACGGAAGAATCAAGCACGACCGCGAGGAATCGACGAAAATGAACCTAACGATTCGAAGAGCACAATCACAACCACTTCTAAACGATTATGGAAATGGAATACACCCGGAAACCCGCCTACGATTCTTGTATAATCGAATAAAAATAACAACGAGGGCGGACCACAACCAAACCCTCTCGATTTCACAAAGCTATGGAAATATACCATGAATCCGTAGGAAAACTAATGATATCAACAAGATTAATCATAATCATCATGAATCCACCAACAAAACGGAACGAATCGGAAGAAAATCCCAAAACCCCCAAATTATCCAAAAGTAGGGTTCTAAGAGATTTACTGTGGATTAGGACGAAAGATTCGTGTTGATGTTGATATAATACTCCAAGAACTCAAGAAGGATGATGGATGAGATGATTGGAGGAAGAAATCGCCAAGAAAACGCCTCGGAATCGCCTTCGCCGCGGAGAGAGGAAGAAATGAGAAATTATGATTATCTCGGTCAACTCCCTGGTTTATATAGCCAGGGAGTGTTAGCGCGCGCTAATCCTCAAGGTTAGCGTGCGCTAACGGGATGAAAATACAGAACAAACAATTTGCGTCCCAGTCCAGTAGCCAGGTAATTGGCCGTTAGCGTGCGCTACTCGAAACGTAGCGTGCGCTAATAACCTCTCGGTAGCGCGCGCTATCGACCAATAGCGTGCGCTACCTGGACATCAGTCGAGTCCAGTGACAAACTGTCCAGAACCCACCTGATCCGTTAGCGTGCGCTACCATACAAGCGTAGCGTGCGCTAACTAGCATCTGATTGACTTCAGTAGTAAGCTGTCCAGTACTGGACAGTCACACTAGCGCGCGCTACTGAACAACTTAACGTGCGCTAGTCTCTCGACATTAGCGTGCGCTAGACAAGATAGCGTGCGCTAATCCGATAGTCCAGAGGGCTGGGAGCTGAACTGCCACTCCCAGGGCTAAATCGCTAGCGCGCGCTACGAAGTAAACGTAGCGTGCGCTACAAAGGGACTTCTAGCGTGCGCTATGCAGAAAAATTAGCGTGCGCTAGGTACGGAATATAAACGGTCTACAACACCGGAATACGAACGAAACATCAAACGGAACACCTCACAACGCATCATAGCATAGAATGAATCCACGGCAACCCCGAAACGGCGGTTCCGCACAACAATTACGAGAATCAGATCAATAGATGATGGAAAAGTTACACTGAAAGATACACGAGGGTCGCTACAATCGAGAAATACACCGAAAATAAAAATACAAGGGGAAGAAAAATGCGGATATTACAATCATACCCTTCCTTTTGTTTGTATCCTTTGGCTACCAAATGGGCCTTGTATTTGTCAATAGATTTATCACCTTTGTATTTCTTCTTGAGAATCCACTTGCAACCTAAAGGTTTATTTCCCGGTGGAAGATCAACAATGTGCCAAGTGTGATTGTTCAAGATTGACTCAATTTCACTATTAATAGCTTCTTGCCATAGATCGGCATCGGAACCAGACAATGCTTTCTTGATTGTCTTTGGTTCGTCTTCTAAAGAATAGACTACAAAATCCGGACCAAAGGTTTTTGCAGTTTTTATTCTTTTTCCTCGCCTTGGTTCCGGTGTTGGTCCATTACTATTTGGCGAGATTTCATCATAAGTCCTCTTTTTCGGACTTATTTCATTCTTTTCTTTCTTAGGGAATATAGTTTCAAAAAATATGGCATTTCTTGATTCTATAATCATTCCCTCATTTATATCGGGTACTTCCGATTTGTGTACCAAAAATCGGTACGCACTACTATTATTTGCATATCCTATGAAAATGCAATCAACCGTTTTTGGTCCTATTTTTACTTTTTTGGGTTTCGGTACTTCAACTTTTGCTAAGCACCCCCACACTTTTAAGTATTTATAGGACGACTTCCTTCCTTTCCATAATTCATATGGAGTTTTATCTTGCTTCTTTTTGGGTAATTTATTCAGAATGTTATTGGCCGAAAGAATAGCTTCTCCCCACATGTTAAGTGATAGGCCCGAGCTTATCAACATAGCATTCATCATTTCCTTCAATGTTCTATTCTTTCGTTCGGCAACACCATTCGATTGGGGTGTATAAGGTGCAGTTGTTTGGTGAATAATGCCATTTTCACGACAATATTCTTCAAAAGGTGCAACATATTCACCACCTCGATCACTTCGAATCATTTTGATTTTGGTGTTGTGTTGATTTTCAACTTCTGTTTTGTATGTTTTGAAAGCTCCGAATGCTTCGTCTTTGCTTCTCAAAATATACACATAACAAAATCTTGTGCAATCATCTATAAAAGTTATGAAATAATTCTTTCCACCTCTTGTTTACACAAGTTTTAAATCGCACAGATCGGTGTGAATCAATTCAAGAGGTTTTGTCGATCTTTCCACTAAATGAAAAGGAGATTTTGCCATTTTTGCTTCAACACATATTTCACACCTTTTGTGTTGATCGAAAGTCATTTTTGGCAATAAATCTAAATGTACTAAACGACGTAGTATATTTAGATTTGCATGTCCTAATCTATCATGCCATAAATTAGGAGACTCAACCAAATAAACAACTTTATCGTTTATTTTATTTCCACCACGTACATTGATAGCATTCAGTTTGAAAAGGCCATTATCTATATAGCCTTTTCCGATAAAGTGACCATGTTTAGTTATTACAACTTTATCTCCTTCAAACACTAGCCTAAATCCGGCTTTGCTCAATGCTGAGCCAGACACAAGATTCTTACGGATGTCTGGAACATGTAGCACATTCTTGAGCGTCAATTTCAATCCCGACGTCATCTTGAGTATAACTTCTCCAGTTCCGAAAACATTTGAGGCAGCGGAGTTTCCCATGTACAATTTTCTTTCTTCGATGACGGGCTCGAATGAGGAGAACATGGTTTTATCGACACAAATATGTTTAGTAGCGCCGGTGTCCACCCACCATCCGACTGGGATTCAAACCATATTGATTTCATCTACAAGCGCACCTGAGATCAAGATGGACAAATCGCGGGAACATACTTATTCTCGATAACATTTGCTTGATCTCTCTTCTTGTCCTTCTTTGGTTTTGCGGCAATTTTTCGCCATATGCCCGAATTTACATGATTGTAGCATTCTCCTTTGATCTTCTTTTGATTCTTCGAGTCTTGCTTCTTCCCATTAAATTTCCGCTTTTTGTTGTTGCTTGACTCGATGAGATTAGCTTTTGCCTCCATAGATGACTTGTTCATCTTGACATCGGTCTTCCGATTGTCCTCTTCGATCCTCAGTCGCAGAATTAGATCTTCAAGGCCCATTTCCTTGCGTTTGTGCTTGAGGTAGTTTTTGAAGTCCTTCCACATCGGGGGCAACTTCTCTATTATGGCAGCAACTTGAAAGGATTCAGACAAGCACATTCCTTCTGCCAAAATATCGTGCAGGATCAACTGTATTTCCTGCACTTGCTCGAGAACAGTTTTGGTGTCCACCATTTTGAAGTCTAGAAATCGACCCACGATGAACTTCTTCAAACCGGCATCTTCTGTTTTATATTTTGTTTCCAACGAGTCCCACAACTCTTTGGACATTTTGATTGTGGAATAAACACTGTAAAGTGTGTCATCCAGCCCATTCAAAATATAGTTCCGACATAAGAAGTCGCTATGATGCCATGCATCGATGCCGTGCATTTAAGGTGTCGATTTCATCATCCCCCACAACGGGAGGAGATTCGGAAGGGCGGCAGAGGTTGAGAGTAGTAAGGTAGAACAGCATTTTTGATTGCCAACGTTTGAAATCAGTACCTGAGAACTTCTCTGGTTTTTTGGCATGGTCAGGAGCATGAACATTGTTGCTTGACGATGCCATCTTCTACAGAAAAATTTCGTCAAGTTCTCAGGTACTGATTTCAAACGTTGGCAATCAAAAATGCTGTTCTACCTTACTACTCTCAACCTCTGTCGCTTCCTTTCCGAATCTCCTCCTGTTGTGGGGGATGATGAAACTGACACCTTAAATGCACGGCATCGATGCATGGCATCATAGCGACTTCTTATGTCGGAACTATATTTTGAATGGGTCGATGACACACTTTCGATGTTTATTCCACAATCAAAATGTCCAAAGAGTTGTGTGACTCGTTGGAAACAAAATATAAAACAGAAGATGCCGGATTGAAGAAGTTCATCGTGGGTCGATTTCTAGACTTCAAAATGGTGGACACCAAAACTGTTCTCGAGCAAGTGCAGAAATACGATTGATCTGCGATATTTTGGCAGAAGGAATGTGCTTGTATGAATCCTTTCAAGTTGCTGCCATAATCGAGAAGTTGCCCCCGATGTGAAAGGACTTCAAAAACTACCTCAAGCACAAACGCAAGGAAATGGGCCTTGAAGATCTAATTGTGCGACTGAGGATCGAAGAGGACAATCGGAAGACTGATGTCAAGATGAACAAGTCATCTATGGAGGCAAAAGCTAATCTCATCGAGTCAAGCAACAACAAAAAGCGGAAATTTAATGGGAAGAAGCAAGACTCGAAGAATCAAAAGAAGATCAAAGGAGAATGCTACAACTGCAGTAAATTCGGGCATATGGCGAAAAATTGCCGCAAACCAAAGAAGGACAAGAAGAGAGATCAAGCAAATGTTATCGAGAATAAATATGTTCCCGTCGATTTGTCCAGTCTTGATCTGTGTGCAGTTGTAGATGAAATCAATATGGTTGGAATCCCAGTCGGATGGTGGGTGGACACCGGCGCTACTAAACATATTTGTGCCGATAAAACCATGTTCTCCTCATACGAGCTGATAAGTGGTAATTTTACCACATTTTTCTAGGATTTTATACTAGGTTTTTATCTCGTTTCGTGATTAATGTGCTCGTATTTGGCTTATTTATGATTAGTCGAGCCGTATTACGCGTTTGGGTTGGTTTTAGTGTGTTTGCAGGTTTTTAGAGCCAAAAGGACCCAAAACGAGACAAAGGACCGAGAGTCGAGTCAAACGGACGGAAGAAACGGATTTTTGCAAAAGTCAGACCACATATCGGGCCAGCCTATCGGCCGATAGGTGCGTCCGAAAGGTCTCCAAGCCCTATCAAGTGAAGTCGACCGACGAACCAACTATCGGGCCAGCCTATCGGCCGATAGGTGCGTCCGATAAATTTGCCAGTAGCTCTCGTGTTTGTGGTGTGACTCTTTTGGATAAATTTTGTTTCCTAGATTAGTTCCAATCGGGATTTTAACTCCCATAGGCTATATAAACCTCCTCCTAGACCTAGTTTATGATCCTGGATGATCTTCTACCATCCACCATCGATCTTTTGACCAGCCATTATCATCTTTTATCTTCTTTAGACAATTTTATTTTTTCTTGGCAATTTTAATTCCTTTAATACAAGAACTTTTTGGAGGCAGCAACTATTATTGTTTTTCGGAGATTGAAGACTCAGAGTTCATCCGTAAGGGTTGTAATCTCTCTTTTCATATTAATAATATGCATTCTCCATCTATTTCTTGTTTAATTTCAATTATGTCTGGCTAAATTCATTGATTGATTCTAGGGTTAGTAATTTTAATTGATGTTCACATGATGTTCCTTTGATTACCTTTTTACCTTTCATCCTAGGCTTGTGATCAAGATGTGTTAAATCTCATGCTAGATTAAAGGGCCCTTAATCGATGCATGTTAGCTAATTGATTTTGCCCGGAAGGATTAATTAATTAGTGGAAATACTTGATGCACAATTTGATTTGATCTTAAGACCTAAGTGGAGTAAGATAAATCATAGATAAATAAGTTGACGCTTTTTAAGTGATTTAAATTTTTTGTGCCTTAGCGGGAAAAAGGGTTTAAATTAACTATCTTTCTAGGTTGCCTTGATCGGAATTCTAGATCGGCTGAGTGATTATTTCTAGGATTGAATTAAAATTTGGGGAAAAGGAATCAAGTGAATGGATTGTGTGAACTCAATTAGATGATACTACCCTAGGATCAATTAGCTTTCGCTTGTGATTTTATCTTGCTAATTTGCTTTATTTGCTTGATTTAGATAATTCATCTTTTATTTAATTTTTATTTTTCAATTTTTAAAGTTAGATAATTAGAAACAAACCAAATTTTCGGATTCCTAAATAGCAGTCAAATTTTGAGTAGAGTTATTTCCTTTATTTTCGACATATCAATTCCCTTGGGTTCGATACCTTGGAAATACTTCGAGGTTTTACAAATTTTAAAATTGATCGGATTTGAAAACCATACTACGCGAATTCTAGTGATCAATTTTTGGCGCCGTTGCCGGGGAATTGATAGAAAACTTAAAGGGATAATTCGAAAAAGAAGAGATTGTTACTTTAGGTTGTATACTATTATTATTAATATTCGATCTCGTTTCCTCACATCTTGTTTTCTCTTCCTTGTAGGCGGTGCATGATCACAAGATCCCAAGGAAAGGACTTATTTCCTTTGGATCCGGAAATCGAGAAGTCTTTGAGGAGGAAGAAGCAAGAAGCGAGAACCGAGACTATTTCTATACCTTTCGTTGATACCATGGCCGGCATTGTTGACCCACCACGAGAACTCGCTCGTCCCGAGAAGATCCCTTTGAATCCCCGTTTTCGACCGAAGCTGGACGATTATCAAGAAGGAGGTTGGGGGAAGATTGATGCCAACAACTTCGAGCTTAAGCCGTCCCTCATCGCTACGGTGAAGTCTCAAACATACGGAGGAGGAGTTAATGAAGATCCAAACGCTCATCTTGAGTCGTTTTTGGACATATGTGCCACCATCAAGCAAAACGGAGTGCCTCCGGATGTCATTAAGCTCCGCCTATTCCGGTTCTCCTTAGAAGACGATGCGCTAGATTGGTACAAGAGCCTAGATCGGAAGGAAATTGGTACTTGGAGAGAGATGACTCGGTTGTTCTTAGCACAGTTCTATCCTCCCTCGAAGGTGCAAAAACAAATCAACGATATCTTGCAATTCGAGCAATATGAGGATGAATACTTATACGAGGCATGGATCCGATTTAAGAAGCTACTTCGCAAATGCCCACATCATGGAATTGACAAGGAGGAAATCTACATTCGGTTTTATCGGGGTTTGACGAGGAAGGCTAGAAGAGAGTTGGACTATTCCTCGAAAGGGGGATTTCTTGCTAACGATTATGAAGAGGCCAAGAATCTCATCGAGCTAGTGGTAAACAATGATTACGAGGAGGTGACCGATAGGAAGATGATGAGAAGAAAGGTCCCATCTGGTGACGAGGACGCCTACGGTGATTTGAAGGCGAAATTTGAAAGACAACAAAAGGAGCTTGAGATGCTAAAAAAGAAGACTTTGGGAGTCAATGCAGTTTTTGAAGAGCTAAACGAGCCTATTGCAATTGAGAAGGATGTAAATTACGTGCAAGGAGGAAACTTTTGGCAAGGGGGAAATTGGGGGAACTATTATCCGAACAATCGAAACCACCCTAATTTCTCCTATGCCAACCCGAACAATGCTCTTCAGCCACCACCGGGATTTAACGTGAAAAACGGGGTTATTCAAGAGCCGATTGCTAAGACACCGATGGAAGAGATGTTGGAACGGTTAGAGGCGAGTCAAAAAGATTTTATTTATAAAGCAGACAAGAGGTTCGGGGCTCTCGAGCATAGTGTGACATCTATTGGAAATTCAGTGATAGCCTTGACAAAGCAGATGTCGATGGTGGAGACCCAAATGGGTCAAATGGCGAACGCCCAAGCCGAAATTCATAAGTCGGGCCATTTTCCGAGCAGTACCGAGACCAACCCGAAGACGCAACAATGCAACGCAATCGAGCTTCGGAGTGGGACAAGGTACAGTAATCATGGGGCTGAAGTTAAGGAATCTGGAAACAAGGATGTACTAGAAACGGGAACCGAGAACGAGAAGGAAGATGAAACGCAGCAGGCCTTTCTGCCAAGACTATCGGCCGATAGGCCCACCCGATACCCAGACAGAATGCCAACAATTGAGGCCAAGTCGAGATATGATGAAAAGCTTCAACGGTTTATGGACATGTTTCAAAAGGTGAATATCAACATTCCACTTCTAGACGCTTTGAGAGATATGCCGGGGTACGTTAAATTCTTGAAAGACGCTGTGGCAAGCAAGAGGAAGTTGGCGAAGTTTGAAACAATAAATTTGACAGAGGAGTGTAGCGCTATCATTCAAAACAAGCTCCCGCTCAAGCAGAAGGATCCGGGACGTTTTACTTTGACATGCATGATTGGCGACCAAACGTTCAGTAATGTGTTGTGTGATCTCGGGGCAAGTATCAATCTTATGCCTCTATCCATCTTTAAGAGGTTGAAGATTGGGGAGATGAAGCCGACTACCATTTCTCTACTCATGGCGAACCGGTCGATCTCTTATCCGAGGGGAGTTGTGGAGGATGTGTTCGTTAGAGTCCAACACTTAGTCTTCCCGGCCGATTTCGTAGTTCTTGATATGCCCGAAGACGAGAATCAACCATTGATCTTTGGGAGACCGTTTCTAGCGACGGGGAGAGCACTTATCGACGTCCAAGAGGGTGATCTTACCTTCCGGGTTAATGATCAAAATCTGAAAATTTCCATCTATGACGCGATGAAGAAGCCCGAGGATGCGCCCGAGGAATGTTATGAAATTGAGTCTATTATGCCGCCCCCGACCGACTTGTTGGAGCATTGCATTTCACAATCCATTTACTCACATTCCGATGTTGAAGAAATTTACGAGGATTTGCCAGAGTATGTTCGAATGTTGGAGGCGAACGAGTTTCGATCTAATGAGAGGGACGTATGCTATCTTGATATCAACAAACCCGTTCAATAGGGAGTTGTCGCTGAAGACCCGGAATGAATGAGGTATCGTCTAGCTAAAGACGTTAAACGTAACACTTGTTGGGAGGTAACCCAACGTATGTATATTAGTTCGTTTTATTCGTTTGTTTTCGATTGTTCGTTTGCGTGTTTTTTGGTAGTTTCTAGTTTCGTAGTAGCTTTGTTAGTTTTGTTTAGTTCTAATCCATGCACGCTGAGTTTTGGATACTTGCAGGTCTTTAATCGCCATATCCAAGCAAAAACGGGACCAAGTATGCGAAATAGAAAAAGTTGGAAAATTTTTTGAGACAGACGAGCCTATCGGTCAGCCTATCGGCCGATAGGCCCGACCGATAGGCTGAGGAAAATTAAAAAATTAAAGGTTGCAAGCAGTGGTCGATAGGCAGACCCTATCGACCGATATCATGACCCGATATGAAGTACGTAAGTTTCTGTCTGTCCTATCGACCCAACCTATCGGCCGATAGGCCTGGCCGATAGGACATACCCGGTCCAGTATCCGCTCCGACCCGGTTGATTAATAACCCCTTTTATACACTTCTCCCACCCGTTTTTCACACACACACACCTATCGGACGATAAGAACACAAGGGCGATTTTTGCATCTGTTTTTCCTTCAAAACTCGATCAAGGTACTTAATTTCGACACTTAATCCTCTTGTTTTTCAATTCTATACATGTTTTGAAGCACTTTGACGGATTCTTTTTGGAGTTTTGTTGAATTTCGAATTGGGGATCCACTTTTTGGGGGCTTTTGTTAGACATTGATGTTCTTTGAATTTTATGCCCGATTGTTGATAGAATCTTGATGGAAACATGCTATCTATGCTTGATTGTTCATGGGTACTTCGAATTGGGGGATTAATTGATGAAATTGAACGAATTTTGAAAAAACCCCCAAATTGGAAGAACCCTAATTTCGATTTTGTTGAAATTGGGTAAATTTGTTGAAATGAATGGTTAATTGGGATTGATATGAGTTGAATTGTTGATGATGATTCGAATTTTGAATGAATTAGATTGGATTGGAGAGAATTTGTCCTAATATGATCGTAGTGTGTAGTTTTGTTATTGTGGGATGTGATTTTGATCCTTTGAATATGAAATGGGGGAGTCGAAGTTTGGGGGAGGTTGTGTGATTTGTTGATCGTAGTATATGGCTGTCGGGTCTATGATTTTGATGTTTATTGGACATTATAGGGCTCTTAGTTGATATTGTAGGATTATTGGATTATGTCGACGCTTGTTGAATGTTTGCATTATGAGCTGCTTATTGGATATTGATTGGATGGTTGTTTTGTAGGAACTTTGAAATGGCTGGAAATCAAAGCAAGAAGTCGAAGCCGTGTAAGGCCGGAAAGTCTAAGGCAACCACAGAGAAGGAAAGGGAGCTCTCGGCCGACAAACCCGCCATTTCCGCCGCAGTGATCAGGTACTCCGTTAACAAAGCCACTTCTTTCTCTTTTCAAACTTATTCCTCCTTTGGGATGCGAAATAAGTTTGGGGGAGGGGGGGGGGGGGGAAGAAGTGCGGCTTTGTTAATTTCGGCACGTGTGAGTACCTTGTATGCCTTGTATCATTATTTGCTTGTGTTGGTGCCCGTTGTTTTTATTTGTGCTTCTCATATTGGTGTTGCGTGGATTTGGTTTTTGTTGCTTAGTTTTTAGATTTTTATGCTTCATTTTCGTTTGGTGTGTTTGCTAGTTTCTATTTTTTAGGTCGTAGTAGTTTTTTTTTTTTTTAGATTTCGTGTTTGCTTTTATTTGCTTTTCGTTGTTTGCTTTGATGCCTTGCTTGTCTTAGTTTTTCTTTATTCGTGAATTTTTCGTGCTTCTATTTGTGTGATACCGATGTTACGACACTGTTTTTCTCTCTGAAGAAACGGTCGAGTTTTAGTCGAGTTGTAGTCAGTTATTTCTGTTTTGCATAGTATTCATTTAGGTCCAAAATTTTTCGTGATTGTAGAGGTCTTGGCAGATAAGAGACGATACATACTTGTTTTAAAATCACCGTCAATACGTTTGGTTACATCTTAGGATAGTGAGTAATCTTGTTTCTTTAGTCGTGTTGGCACTTAGATTGAGTTTAGAGTCGGCCGCTTTTCCCAAAAGTCGAGATAATGTTGTTCTATGAAGGGAAGTCTAGTAGGGGCATTCGCGTGACCCGTTGTTTACCCTCGCGTAAAACAACGACTGATTAGACTAGTGATTTAGATATTTCACATGTGCCAATGATAGGAGCCTAGTAACAGGGGCATTCGCGTGACCATTGTTTACTCTCGCGTAAAACGGCGACCTTGATTCGGACATGCGGAAATTATATATTCGAGTTGTTTCTCCATTGTAGACGGGAACTTAGTAACTAGAAGCATCCATGTGCCCCATGAGTGTCTTTTACGTCAAACGGTTTCCTAATACATGAGAATGGAAGTTCCACCTAGGATTATCCCGATGAAACATCCCGAGATCCTAACCTAGTGGTCAACTCGAATCAAATTCTTGAACATATATATAAGGGAATCTGTCCGAGGTTTATTTGTTATGAAACTCGTGAAAATTGTGCCACTAGGCGTGTAACGGACGAACTAGCTTGTTTATTTTAGCCTTTCATATTGTGGTCGATTTGACTCACGTTTTGTTAATATTTGAGCCGGATTTTCTTCATGAACGAGTGATTAGGACTGAACTTGATTACTTTGCGGAATCATTATTACGAGTGCGGCTCGCTTTACGACACTCGGATTATTTAGAGAGAATTACAGGATAGTATTGATTAGGTTGAACACTATGAGTTGCACGATGATTCACGACATTCTTTTTCTTTTCTTTTTGTTGTTCGGGACGAACAAGGCTTAAGTTTGGGGGGGTTTGATAAGTGGTAATTTTACCACATTTTTCTAGGATTTTATACTAGGTTTTTATCTCGTTTCGTGATTAATGTGCTCGTATTTGGCTTATTTATGATTAGTCGAGCCGTATTACGCGTTTGGGTTGGTTTTAGTGTGTTTGTAGGTTTTTAGAGCCAAAAGGACCCAAAACGAGACAAAGGACCGAGAGTCGAGTCAAACGGACGGAAGAAACGGATTTTTGCAAAAGTCAGACCACCTATCGGGCCAGCCTATCGGCCGATAGGTGCGTCCGAAAGGTGTCCAAGCCCTATCAAGTGAAGTCGACCGACGAACCAACTATCGGGCCAGCCTATCGGCCGATAGGTGCGTCCGATAGGCTGCCCAGCGGGCTCTCGTGTTTTGACGGACTGTGACTCTTTTGGATAAATTTTGTTTCCTAGATTAGTTCCAATCGGGATTTTAACTCCCATAGGCTATATAAACCTCCTCCTAGACCTAGTTTATGATCCTGGATGATCTTCTACCATCCACCATCGATCTTTTGACCAGCCATTATCATCTTTTATCTTCTTTAGACAATTTTATTTTTTCTTGGCAATTTTAATTCCTTTAATACAAGAACTTTTTGGAGGCAGCAACTATTATTGTTTTTCGGAGATTGAAGACTCAGAGTTCATCCGTAAGGGTTGTAATCTCTCTTTTCATATTAATAATATGCATTCTCCATCTATTTCTTGTTTAATTTCAATTATGTCTGGCTAAATTCATTGATTGATTCTAGGGTTAGTAATTTTAATTGATGTTCACATGATGTTCATTTGATTACCTTTTTACCTTTCATCCTAGGCTTGTGATCAAGATGTGTTAAATCTCATGCTAGATTAAAGGGCCCTTAATCGATGCATGTTAGCTAATTGATTTTGCCCTAAGGATTAATTAATTAGTGGAAATACTTGATGCACAATTTGATTTGATCTTAAGACCTAAGTGGAGTAAGATAAATCATAGATAAATAAGTTGACGCTTTTTAAGTGATTTAAATTCTTTGAGCCTTAGCGGGAAAAAGGGCTTAAATTAACTATCTTTCTAGGTTGCCTTGATCGGAATTCTAGATCGGCTGAGTGATTATTTCTAGGATTGAATTAAAATTTGGGGAAAAGGAATCAAGTGAATGGATTGTGTGAACTCAATTAGATGATACTACCCTAGGATCAATTAGCTTTCGCTTGTGATTTTATCTTGCTAATTTGCTTTATTTGCTTGATTTAGATAATTCATCTTTTATTTAATTTTTATTTTTCGATTTTTAAAGTTAGATAATTAGAAACAAACCAAATTTTCGGATTCCTAAATAGCAGTCAAATTTTGAGTAGAGTTATTTCCTTTATTTTCGACATATCAATTCCCTTGGATTCGATACCTTGGAAATAGTTCGAGGTTTTACAAATTTTAAAATTGATCGGATTTGAAAACCATACTACGCGAATTCTAGTGATCACGAGCCCGTCACCGAAGAAAGAAAGTTGTACATAGAAAACTCTGCTGCCTCAAATGTTGTCGGAACTGGAGAAGTTATACTCAAGATGACGTCGGGATTGAAATTGACGCTAAAAAATGTGCTACATGTTCCAGACATCCGTAAGAATCTTGTGTCTGGCTCAGCATTGAGCAAAGCCAGATTTAGGCTAGTGTTTGAAGCGGATAAAGTTGTAATAACTAAAAATGGTCACTTTATCGGAAAAGGCTATATAGATAACGGCCTTTTCAAACTGAATGCTATCAATGTACGTGGTGGAAATGAAATAAACGATAAAGTTGTTTATTTGGTTGAGTCTCCTAATTTATGGCATGATAGATTAGGACATGCAAATCTAAATATACTACGTCGTTTAGTACATTTAGATTTATTGCCAAAAATGACTTTCGATCAACACAAAAGGTGTGAAATATGTGTTGAAGCAAAAATGGCAAAATCTCCTTTTCATTCAGTGGAAAGATCGACAAAATCTCTTGAATTGATTCACACCGATCTGTGCGATTTAAAACTTGTGCAAACAAGAGGTGGAAAGAATTATTTCATAACTTTTATAGATGATTGCACAAGATTTTGTTATGTGTATCTTTTGAGAAGCAAAGACGAAGCATTCGAAGCTTTCAAAACATACAAAACAGAAGTTGAAAATCAACTCAACACCAAAATCAAAATGATTCGAAGTGATCGAGGTGGTGAATATGTTGCACCTTTTGAAGAATATTGTCGACAAAATGGCATTATTCACCAAACAACTGCACCTTATGCACCCCAATCGAATAGTGTTGCCGAACGAAAGAATAGAACATTAAAGGAAATGATGAATGCTATGTTGATAAGCTCGGGCCTATCACTTAACATGTGGGGAGAAGCTATTCTTTTGGCCAATAAAATTCTGAATAAATTACCCAAAAAGAAGCAAGATAAAACTCCATATGAATTATGGAAAGGAAGGAAGCCGTCCTATAAATACTTAAAAGTGTGGGGGTGCTTAGCAAAAGTTGAAGTACCGAAACCCAAGCAAGTAAAAATAGGACCAAAAACGGTTGATTGCATTTTCATAGGATATGCAAATAATAGTAGTGCGTACCGATTTTTGGTACACAAATCGAAAGTACCCGATATAAATGAGGGAATGATTATAGAATCAAGAAATGCCATATTTTTTTAAACTATATTCCCTAAGAAAGAAAAGAATGAAAAAAGTCCGAAAAAGAGGACTTATGATGAAATCTCGCCAAATAGTAATGGACCAACACCGGAACCAAGGCGAGGAAAAAGAATAAAAACTGCAAAAACCTTTGGTCCGGATTTTGTAGTCTATTCTTTAGAAGACGAACCAAAGACAATCAAGGAAGCATTGTCTGGTTCCGATGCCGATCTATGGCAAGAAGCTATTAATAGTGAAATCGAGTCAATCTTGAACAATCACACTTGGCACATTGTTGATCTTCCGCCGGGAAATAAAGCTTTAGGTTGCAAGTGGATTCTCAAGAAGAAATACAAAGGTGATAAATCTATTGACAAATACAAGGCCTGTTTGGTAGCCAAAGGATACAAACAAAAGGAAGGGTATGATTACTTTGATACATACTCACCAGTTACTCGGATTACATCCATTAGAACGCTACTTGCAATAGCAGCATTGTACAATCTTGAGATACACCAAATGGATGTAAAAACGGCCTTTCTAAATGGAGATTTAGAAGATGAAATTTATATGGAACAACCCGAAGGGTTCGTGGTTCCCGGCCAAGAAAACAAAGTTTGTAAACTTGTTAAGTCTTTATATGGACTTAAGCAAGCACCCAAACAATGGCATGAGAAATTTGACCAAGTAATGATGTCAAATGGTTTCAAGATCAATGAATGTGATAAATGTGTGTACATCAAAGGTACATCTGACAATTTTGTCATTGTGTGTCTATACGTTGATGATATGCTAATTATGGGTAGCAACAATAAAATCATCATAGGCACTAAGGAAATGTTCATGAAGAACTTCGACATGAAGGATATGGGATTAGCCGATGTGATTATAGGAATCAAGATCTCCAGAACACCCGATGGAATAGTCTTATCACAATCTCACTATGTTGAGAATGTGCTTAAGAAATTCAAGGCATACGATCTACCTCCGGCTAAGACACCTGTTGACTTAAGTTTACACTTAGCCAAAAATCGAGGAGAACCCATATCACAAACAGAATATGCTAGGATAATTGGAAGCCTAATGTACTTAGCAAATTGTACAAGGCCAAACATAGCATATTCTATTAGTAAACTAAGTCGGTTTACGAGTAATCCCGGAAAGGATCATTGGACCGCATTGACAAGAGTGTTGAGATACTTAAAACACACTGTCAATCATGGTATACACTATTCGAGATATCCAGCTATTTTGGAAGGATATTGTGATGCCAACTGGATATCCGATACTAAAGACTCTAAATCCACAAGCGGTTATGTATTTACCATTGGTGGAGGAGCAATATCATGGAAATCTTCTAAGCAAACATGCATAGCCCGATCTACAATGTAATTGGAGTTTATTGCTTTAGACAAAGCCGACGAAGAAGCCGAATGGTTAAGAAACTTCTTAGAAGATATTCCCTGCTGGGAAAAACCTTTGCCTCCCGTTATGATACATTGTGATAGCATGACAGCCATAGGGAGGGCAAAGAACAGTATATATAATGGTAAGTCTCGACATATTCATTGAAGACACAATACCATTAGACAATTGATCACTACAGGAATAATGTGTATTGACTATGTAAAGTCAAAAGACAATATAGCGGATCCGTTTACGAAAGGTATTAACCGTGATCAATTATATAATGCAGCAAGGGGAATGAGATTGAACGCATTGAGAATTTTCATAATGGTAACTCAACCAAGATGATTGGAGATCCCAAGAACTTGGTTCAGTGAGACAACTAAGTTGTGAAAGTTCAAGTTAAAGCACTTGAAAATCCATTCTCGTAGCTGTTCAAGTGCAAGCCTGCAGTTTGTGGTAAAGGGTAAGCTTTTAAAGCTTTTAATGATTCCTATAGCCTTTTATAGGTGGACTATGACAGGATACTCTTCATATGAGGTCACCTATATAAGTGAAGAAGTAAGGCCGCTTCATAAATTAGTAACGCTTATGAATCCAAGAAATGGTCCAAGGCCAAAATGGACACAACATGAGAACGAAAGATATTAGATCTATTATTGTGTGTATGTTATTGTCTTGGTTTACATAAAAGTTGACCGGTTCAAGACATCACGTTCACCGAGCAACAAGTAAATCCGATAGCATTACACTAAGGAAGGTTCAAGGCTAACTACCACCTATCCTGAAGCAATAATAGGTCGTCGGGACTTAGTGCATATTGCATTTGCATTAATCATCATTCATGTGGGGATTGTTGGAAAAATAGCTTAATTAATACCATAATTAATTATGGTAATTAATGACATTAAATGGTATATTTGGAATCTACATTTTGTGTAGATTAATTTAGTGTATTTACTTGTTAAATTTCGTTAAGAAATGAATGAGTAATTAATGCACAAAGTTAAGCCATTTAATAGTTGAGAATGTGGTGTGGAATCTCATCCCACATTGGAGAAGTAAGGAAAAGTTGAGCTATTTATAAAGGACTTTCCATCATAAAAGAGCAATCAAGTGTGCTCCATTATGGTACACCCTAGTTGGCTTTAATTAATTTTTAAGGCTAAAATCCGAATCCTACGAGAAAGGTGCAAAGCACCTTCCGAGTCCGAGTCCGAGCACGTGCAGGTCGCACTTGTCGCAACGGGCGCTTCGTAGGCGCACTTTGCCCTTCGTTTTGACAACTGAGATAGTGGCTCGGATGACGTGGAGGGTGTCTAGGATGACACGTGGCAGTGACATGGCGGGAGTGGAACACGAGCGGCGGTTAACGGCCGAACCCGTGCAATGGTTCGGATCATTCGATGTAATCTGGACCAGCACAATGGTTCAGCTATTCTGAACCAATGCAGCCCTTCCCACCGGACCACAAGGTGTCTATCCAGTCAGAAAGACACACCGATTCGGACAGGGTGCTTTACAGGCTATAAATAAGCCCCTGCGGATGATGATTGTACACACATAATAATCAAGATAATAATATATTCATATAAGCCTAAGTTCATACTATGTTGTGTCACGATTTATTCATCCCGACAGGCGATCGACTATAAGGCCGAGCAACCAAGTCAACATCAGTCAAACTATGGCTAGCTCGCCAAATAAAAGATATCAGACCCCCATCAGTTACCCAGCGATCGACCCCCAAGGCGATCGCCCTTTGGCAGCTGGCGATCTACTCTACTAACCGGCTAAGGGCAATCGACCTGCGCCCCGAGTAGAGACGATCGCCCGTCAAAACCATCAAGGACTGGATCTCAGGAAAGCACCCACGTGCAGATCCACCAAAGGTGCTGACGAGATCTTCGCCAGCAGATAAGATCTTTTGCTGACAGACAAGACATTTGACCACAGCCTGTCACCTACCTCACCTACCAGCATGCGCGCCGAAAGTTGTCAGTGGGACCACCCGCGACAGCAACTCAGGACGCGTGTAAGCTCCCCATTGGACCTCACAGTTGACTGCCAGCATCTCCTGCAGACGTTGAAGGGACAGGCCCATGTGCTAAAAGACGATCGCCCGATTATTATATTGCAGTAAAGGCGATCGCCCGGCGTATCCAAGCCCTATAAATAGAGAACCTCCTCCTACTGGAAAAAGGTTCTCGATTCAATTCATTTTAACCAACGGTTGGAATTCACTCAACGGTTCCCAGTTCTTTGAATATACGGTTCGAATTCATTTGACTTACGTCCAAATACATTCCACCAAAAGTTCACATTCTCTCACATTCGATACATCCACGAAATCTTGAAGAACACACATATCATCAAGCTCCGGCTATCTCACGGAATCCATCTCAGACTTCTCTCTCCAAATCTCTCGTCCCGTAAGACGATCATGTAAGCAAGTCCCCACTAGATGATTCCAAGAGATTCATAAGCCCGAAGCCCAAACATCCAGCCTAAATACTCGCGTGAGAGGCGCCGATCTCTCACCGCCGCGACTGTTCATCACCTTTGTTACAAGAACTCACAGAGCATCAAATCTGGTTCTTCCGGCAATCTACACGCTCACTAGCTAAGATAACAAGAAACTTTACACTCATTGTAATTGTATTCTTACATTAGTACTTGTATCCCCGAATATCGGTATTAATAATATCTCGCGAGAGCATTCAAGCCCGGGACTAACAACCCCGGCAAATCTTGTGTTATTTATCTTTCTCACGGAAGTGCTCTTGTATTTGTTTGCTATCCCATCCATTCCAGCAATATCTATCTCCGGATAATATTTTGGGTAGCAACAATTGGCGCTAGAAGAAGGGGGTCTAACCCTCAAACTTTTATTTCTACCGTCCCGAAGAACACTCACTGTTCTCGGGGCATATACTTGAAGTGACACTCACTGCACTTCAAAGAAAACCTTCAGAATCATGACATCCGCCGGTACATCGAAGCAAGCTGCTCTCCGAACCGCGGACACCATATCCGGCTCAATCCGAACCCCGGCCGACGATAGGGGAAGCCGCGGCAACGCGAGACTCGATCCCGCATCCGAGAGATGGCCCCAACCTCTCACTCGATCAATTCCAAACCGAGGAACAGATCGAGGAGGCTATGGCCATCTGGAGGAGCGACGAGAGCATGCGCGCCACCGCGATAACTCCTCGATCATCCGCCGCATGGGAAAACGGAAATTCAATGGGCTACCGAACGAGCGATCGTCAAGAAGCCCCAATTTGAGAGGAAAGGCTCGCACGACCGGGACGGATCCATATTCGATCGCTTGGGACGCGACCCATCCCGGCGACCGGGCACTGCTTCCAACCTTGAAAAGACGGAATCCGAATCCGTCACCGGGAGTTCGGCCTACTCACCTCACGGCCCAACGCATATCGGCCATCCGACTCCCGCCCGATCGCTGTGGACTCGGTACTCAATCGCCTCGGCTCCGCTCCGATCGCGAGCCGCTATCAGCCAAAGCACGGCGATGGCCGCCATGCAACGCCAGACTCGACGAGATGAGAGCACTCTTGGACACTGGGCAAGCACCAAGAAGAAGATCGTCCGCCGGCCGAGCCACTCGCGGTCCACATCGAGCTTGCCCCCATACAACCAACGATCGATCCTCCTAAAACACCTCGTATAAGGGGAGATCGGACCCAAACCCACCCGAGTAAATTCCGAATTTACATGGTCGGGTGTGGGGCATCCGATGCAACCAAGTGCCGGATCTTCCCGTGACATTGGGCGAGTGGCCCATAAGTGGTACGTCTCACTACCACCACGATCGGTCATCTCTTTTAAGAAACGGCGAATGACTTCACGTCATACTTCGCCCGCAAAGTCGCCAGACCAGAAGGCCCCCACCGCATGATAAAAATCAAGCGGGGAAGGACGAAATCGACGCAGATTACATCGGCCGGGTAGACGAAATCATCCTCACCGGCGAACCCGTCGGTGATGAGCTCGCTCTCTATTCGGTCATGGGGATTCCACGGTCACTCTCCCATGTTCAGACATCTCTCCAAGGATATTCCCCAACTTACACGATCTTCCGCGCTAAAGCCGCCAACTTCTGGCCAGGCAAAGGCTACTCACCCTCCGCTTAGACGAGGAAACGCCACCTCTTGCCCGGAAGATAGCGATCGCCAAAGCAAAGAAGGCGATCGCCAAGACACCCGGAGATCTCAAGGCTTTCGAGGACATGGAAGCCCATCTCCTCCATACGTTCAACAGAACTCGGCACATATTTTCTATGCCATCAAGGGGCACGAAGAGCTCAAAAGCCAAAGGCGATAAGGGACCACGGTCACTGGACAACAATCAATATTGTGCCTACCACAAGAGTCCCGGCCACAGCACCAACAATTGCCGCGACCTCCTCAAACAGCTCTGGAGACTGTTCGAGGAGGGCAAGTTGGACAGCTTATTGGTTTAGCCGAAGCCCCCGCCTATCTCTATAGACGATCGTCCGAGTCGAACGCAAAACAGGCTGGGAAGCTCACACGAGCCGACCCCTGGATCAACCTCGGCGACCGTCTCTTTATGCTTCAATCAAGAGAAGGAGACCACGGAAGTCATACCGATCTCCCTCCTTATTTAAGAAACCGGAGGACTCGATCGCCATCTGCAGTTCACCGTCTAACACGATGGACTAAGGCACGAGATCGCCTCCCCCGCACAACGTACACCGTCGAAGGTCGGCCTCTACATGACGATCCAAGGTGGAAGAGTGGAGCCATGGTCCTGGTGGTCGATGATTCCGACTGCTTAGGCCATGCAAGGTCCCTTTAGGCCAAGATCGCCCGCCCTTCGTTTAAATACGAGGCGAGGCGTAGTCTGAGGGCCCTCCAAAATAAATCAGTGGACACGATCGCTCGCCCTCAAAGGTTCATCATCTGACATGGTGAACCCGGACAATGCGACGTGCCACAACCCCGTCTCAACGTACACCGTCGAGGTCGGCCATCTCCATGGCTGGCCGAGGTGGAAGCAGAGCTAACAAGCCGCGGGCGTGGAGTTGATTCATCCGACGCCGCGCGCAAGGACTCCTCTAGACCAAGACCGCACGCCTTTCGTTTAAATACGAGGCGGCGCGGCTATGGAGGACCCTCATAATAAAGTGAGTCACGAGACACTCAATGTCTTCGCGCATCAAGACATGATCAAGGAGTCGGTCCATTGAACTCCGCGATCGTGCACGGTTCCTCAAGATGGACGACCGTCCCCGAGGATTCGACAAAATTGAAGACCGCTCACTCAAGGAATTATTTTCATCCCCTTACTTCCACTAAGTGAATAAAAACAAGGGGCAATAAGAGTGCGGACTACCTTCACGACGATCGTCGCTATTCAACCACATACGGAGATCGTCATTTTTTCAGATATAGTGCAGCGATCGAATTTGTTGTAAAAAAGTTATCTTTATGAGTTTATCAATTCATTTGGAACTACCCTCGCAACGATCTCTCCTCACACATTTGTACAAAGTCAAACAAAGACTTAAAAATAACCATTCATTCAAGTGATAAGTCAGAAAGACAAATGCTCATTTCATTACTTGAAAAATCGGAGTACATGATCGCCCGAAGGCCTAAGTGCTACAAGAGAAAGCTACAAACTACAAAGAAAGTAAGCTAAAAGCGTAAAAAAGGAAGCGCCTCGGGCCCCTGCCGGGCCTTCACCATCGCATTCGGCGCGGTCCCCTCATCTTAGGAGCATCGGGATGAGCAAGACTGCTGAGACGGATACTACTCAAATCCATGCCGATGTCCGCGAGTCCAAGATCGGCAAGGAGAAAGCCGAATGGAGAGGATGCTCCAATGCATATGACTTGAACTTCTCGGCTAGAGGACCGACCTCCAAGCCTCCCTTCTTAGCCGCTCGGATCGAGTCGGCGCCAAGTAATAGGCGAACTCGCCGACATACTCCAAGTTTTGGAAGGGATCGGCCTTGGTCGCCTCAACCTCTCCTCTCGGCTCGGCCATCGCTGTTGCGATCCACGGAGCTCGGCCTCCCTCGCAGCAACCTTCTCTTTCGCCTCCGCCCGGCTCATTTGGTCAGTGAGCGATCGTCACCTTCCGCGATCGGCCTCCTCCTCAACAACATTCCTCGCTGGGCGGCACTCTGCATCTGGTCCCGAAATCGATCGACCGCCACTCGGTATTTCTCGGTCTCCTTCTTCTCTGCTCAAGCTCATGGCTCGCCAGCAGCCGCCTCAAGGAGTCCTTCTCCATCGCCACGATCTTGTCAGCAAACTCGGCGTTCTCTTTCCGAGCCGCCTCGAGATCCTCCTGAAGGCGAATAGTGGAGGGCCGCCCCTCAAACTCCTGAGCAGCCTGGAAGGCCATGGTCGCCGTCTGAAGAGAAAGGGCGACAATAGCATGCATCGAACTCGACGATCGCTGCCGAGCGATCGCATCCAGATCAGTCATCCACGCCTTCGGCAAAGCAGAAGCAGCCTTGCTAACATATGGAGGAATGTCGCAGGAATGGCGAGGAGATCGGCTCGCCAGAAAATCCACGACCATCGGTGGATAAGACGGATCGGCGCGACGGACCCTGCATCAAAACAACTAAAGTTAATACAACTCCTATGCAGAGGAAATTTTCAACGCAAGAATGCCATCTACCTCTCAGCCTTCTCGGGATCCCGACCGAAAAACGGTTTCCCTCGAGGAGTTTCCGCATCCGCGATCGCCGTCTCCGCGAAAAGCCGCGGCGGCTCGCGCTCTGGAGCAACGATGGTGATCGGAGGCGCGGCGATCGGCACTTCATCGCCGGGCGAAACGGTTGCTTCGGCCTCGGCCTCTTGCGATCGCCGAAGCCCCTCCTCCGAATTTCCTCCTCAACCACGACTGCTCCACGCGAGGCTCCGGCTCCACGCGAGGCTCCGCCTCCGGAACTATAGGCAATGCGACCAGGTGGAACCCGAGTCGACCTCTTCGCGTGAAGACGGCCTAGGACTCCCAGGTTCGACATAGCGATCTCGCCGGAGGCTCCAAAAGCGAGGGAAACGAACCTCTGCGATTAAAGACGATCGACTAACAGTGGACACTTTCCTCAAGTAAGGCGATCGCCTAGAAAGTGAAGATCGCGAAGCTCATACAGCACCGCGAGATGTCTCGGGAAACGGAATAATCGAGCCGACAACCGGCGACTCTCCTTGTTGATCCGAGTGGCGTCTAGGTCGTCGTCAGACAAGCTCCTAATTCGCTCCCAAACAACGAGAAAGTCGAAGGCGGCTCCTCGATCGCCGGGATATGGAAGCCTGCAAAGCAATCAAATTAGATCACCCAAAACGCATCAAACGAAGGAGAGTCTAAACCCTTCAGGATTCCTCTCCGAAATTCGATGGGGATCTCCGGTTCGCTGTGGGATTGTCGCTCCCGAAGCCCTCCACTTGCCCGACCTGAACCACTTCGTCGATCGCCGTATCTTATTCGGAACTCCATGAATCACCGGCCAGATCGGCCTTGAATATGGTAACCGCCGACCAACCTCTCGTGAGCCGTCAGTTTAAACAAATGATTCATCTCCAACGGCGACGGAGGCGGTACAGCGTGACCGCCGAATAGGGTGAAAGTGCGAGATGATTTGGAGCCGGGCGTTCGGCGTCGTGAAGTGGCGCCACATTCCAAGCGGCCAACGGATGGGAGACCGCAAAGGATAGAGGGAAGCGTGGCCGGCCTCCATAACGGCCTCACTCACTGCGACCATACCCATCGGAGGTCGGTCGGCTCGTTCATTCTCCGCGGGCGCGAACATGTCCACATCCGAAGGGACATGGAATCTTGTCCTCCAGACGGCCAGATCTCTCCCGGTCGCCGAGCTCCGTATTGGCCGAGCGACCACAACGATCGCTGCGCGGCACGATCTGCGACCGCTTGGGAAGCACATAGGGATAAGCGACCGAATATCCCGGAAGTCGAATCTCGGAGTAGGACCGGCTAACCTCTCCATTATTTCGGCAAAGGCCCTATAGGCCCGACCAAAATCACTATGTTGCTCCCGGTAAGCCCCGATCGCGAGATCTCTCTCGATCTGCGATCGTCTCTCCTCGGCCCACTCCCTAGCAACATCGGCCTCATTGAACAAAGCCTCAACTTCACTGCCGATTCGGGCCGAATTGCTTCACCGCCGTCTCGGTGGAAGACGGAAGAAGTTTCTCCCAGGCGTGATGTCCCGGCGGAAGCGGTTCCGCTCCAAACGATGATGAGGTTCGGCCATTTTTAGAGTTAGAAAGGAAGAGAAGGATTTTCTTACCCTAAAGTGAAATCGATCGACGATCGGCACTTAGATCTTGAGAAAATTCGGCGTGAGTCCTTCTTTCTCCAAAAAGCACGCGTGAGTGAGATCACCCCGCGCCCCCTTTTATAGGAGAAGGCGGGGACCCGATTGCAATAAGAGAAAACCTCGGGGTCGGATCTCAAACGGCGCACCGGTTGACCCCTCGAGACCCGCGTACGCGTCTTTTCGAGGACGCGTCAGCCGAGGAGTCATTAATGACCGTTGGCGTCCTCCAATAGAAGCCCGACACGTGCGCGGAGACTTTTCAACGCCCGTAGCTTTTTCCCGCGCAGTTCAGCGGCCAACCAGGTCGTCCGAAACTCAGGATATATCAGCTCAAAGACGATCGCTATTCAATAAAACACTTAGTCGCTCGTCAAAAATTCAGCGATCGCCAAGAAAGCCACCTCACCCCACGTTTCCAACGTATGAGCGAGCTGGGGGGCAATTGTTGTGTCACGATTTATTCATCCCGACAGGCGATCGACTATAAGGCCGAGCAACCAAGTCAACATCACCAAACTATGGCTAGCTCGCCAAATCAAAGATATCAGACCCCATCGATTACCCAATGATCGACCCCCAAGGCGATCGCCCTTTGGCTGTTGGCGATCTACTCTACTAACCGGCTAAGGGCAATCGACTGCGCCCAGTAGAGACGATCGCCGTCAAAACCATCAAGGCTGGATCTCGGAAAGCACCCACGTGCGAGATCCACCAAAGTCTTGGCGAGATCTTCGCGGCCAGATAAGATCTTTTCTTGTGAGACAAGACATTTGACCACTGTCACCTACCTCACCTACCAAAGATGCGTACGCCGAAAGTTGTCGGTGGGACCACCGCGGCAACTTCGTGACGCGTGTAAGCTCCCATTGGACCTCACGATTGGCGCCGGCATCTCTGCAGACGTTGAAGGGCGAGCCCATGTGCTAAAAGACGATCGCCCGATTATTATATTGCAGTAAAGGCGATCGCCCGGCGTATCCAAGCCCTATAAATAGAGAACCTCCTCCTACTGGAAAAAGGTTCTCAGTTCTGAATTCATTTTAACCAACGGTTCGGAATTCACTCAACGGTTCCCAGTTCACTGAATATACGGTTCGGAATTCATTTGACTTACGTCCGAAATACATTCCACCAAAAGTTCACATTCTCTCACATTCCGATACATCCACGGAAATACTGAAGAACACACATATCATCAAGCTCCCGGCTATCTCACCGGAATCCATCTCAGGACTTCTCTCTCCAAATCTCTCGTCCAGAAGACGATCGGCAGAAGCAGCAAGTCCCCACTAGACAGATTCCAAGAGATTCATAAGCCCAGAAGCCCAAACATCCAGCTAAATACTCGCCGTGAGAGGCGGTCGATCTCTCACCGCCGCGACTGTTCATCACCTTTGTTACAAGAACTCACAGAGCATCAAATCTGGTTCTTCCGGCAATCTACACGCTCACTAGCTAAGATAACAAGAAACTTTACACTCATTGTAATTGTATTCTTACATTAGTACTTGTATCCCCGAATATCGGTATTAATAATATCTCGCGAGAGCATTCAAGCCCGGGACTAACAACCCCGGCAAATCTTGTGTTATTTATCTTTCTCACGGAAGTGCTCTTGTATTTGTTTGCTATCCCATCCATTCCAGCAATATCTATCTCCGGATAATATTTTGGGTAGCAACATACTACAAGTCTCAAATATCCAGTAGTTCGCTCGAAATTCGATTCCTAGTACAGGGTATCGAGTTCGTCGATAAACCGTTGTATCTTGTGGACGTTTGCCGTTCAATCGTGTATACTGTGCGGGGCAATTTCGTCTTACGGAGAGAGAGTCCAACTCTTGCCTCAATTTTGTATTATTTGTCATTTTCTACGGCATCTACAAACAAAACTGAAAAACCTACAATTAATAAAAACTCTAATTCAAGAAAAAAGAAGTGAAAAAATCTCTCATAAAAATTGAAAAAAGGGGATTAAAATCATTAACCATCTTAAGTAAAGAACACTGTCTGAATGCTGATAGAATCTGGAAATTTGGATCTGCTGTTTCCAGCAGTAGCAGGAACTTATGAACACCCATATCTACTAATCTGTTTGCTTCCTCATCCATTTGTGGGTGTTGTTGGGGTCATCATTTGACAGCTCCGTGCTAGAGAATCTGTTAACAAAGTGAAAGAAGAGGTAATTTCATGATTATCTATATCCAGACAGCTAGATCTAGTTCCTGGGCATTATTTGATTCGATATTGATTCTTGATTCAGAATTTCGTTCTGTAATTGGAAAAAGAAAACAGTCAAATTATAGATTAGAGAAGCTAAATCTGAAATCAGAATATATTCGGGGGAAATTACTAATCTCATCCCCAACCTCGATAGCACAAACTTATATATCGAATTTCGTATCTTCTTGTATATAAGTAAGTGTTTATATCCATCGCAGGCAACAATGTCCACAACCCCCAACCAAAACCGCCCTGCCACGGGCGGTGTCACTTGGAATCAGGATGCCGAGTCTCTGTTCCGAATTAAACCCATATCAGAAATCCGAACTGTAGAGGCTACCACTCGGAAGCAGATCCAAGCTAAGAGTGAGGAACTCCGCCAATTGGTCGGAAACCGCTACCGTGATCTCATCGACTCTGCGGACTCCATTGTCATCATGAAGTCATCCTGCGAGTCCATCTCTGCAAATATCTCCGCCATCCACCACGCCATTCTCCACTCTCTCTCGTCCCCAGATGTCCCGAGATCCCCTCACGTCCCTCCTAACCCCGCCGGGACCCGCATTTATGGGATAGCCTGCCGGGTCAAGTACCTCGTGGACACTCCAGAAAACATTTGGGGCTGCCTTGATGAATCCATGTTTCTCGAATCCTCTGCACGTTACATCCGGGCGAAGCATGTGCATTTCAACTTGCTCAACTGCAAGGACAACAAGAATGTGCTGTCCAATTTCCCTTTGTTGCAGCACCAGTGGCAGATAGTCGAGGGTTTTAAGGTCCAGATCTCACAGAGGAGCCGTGAGAGATTGTTGGATCAGAATAGTAATCATGGGATCGGGGCCTATGCGGATGCTTTGGCTGCTATTGCCATCACGGATGAACTCGAACCAAAACAGGTTCTGAACCTGTTTATAGATTCGAGAAAATCAATCATTTCGCAGAGGCTAAGTGCCTGTAGCCGTGATGATAGTTCTGAAGTGATTTCTGCCTTCCGTGATGTTCTGAAGATAATTCAAATCACGATATGTCAAGTGGGGGAATTGTTTTTGCAAGTGTTGAATGATATGCCATTGTTCTATAAAACCATTCTTGATACTCCTCCTGCTTCTCAGTTGTTTGGGGGCGTACCGAACCCGGATGAAGAAGTCAAACTGTGGAATATGTTCAAGGACAAGCTGGAGTCTAACATGGTGTTGCTAGGTCGGGATTTTGTTTCCAAGACGTGTTCCGATTGGCTGAGGAACTGTGGGAAGGAGATCACGAGCAAGATTAGTGGAAGGTACTTGATTGATGTGGTTGGCAGTGGGTCTGAGCTTTCTTTGGCTGAGAAGTTGATCAGGGAAACCGTAGATAGTAAACAGGTTTTAGAAGGTAGTTTAGAATGGCTGAAGAGTGTGTTTGGTTCCGAGATTGAGTTGCCTTGGAAAAGGACTCGCGAGCTTGTCTTAGGCGAAGACTCGGATATATGGGATGATATTTTTGAAGATGCTTTTGTTCAAAGAATGAAAGGAATTATAGATTTGCAATTTGATGAATTACGTAGAGTTGTTAATGTGGCGGAGTCAGTTCGATCGATAGCAAAACCTCCTGGTGATCCTACTGATTCTGAGGATTACTTGAATAGATTTCAAAGTAGTGGCGGGGTTTGGTTCATGAAGCCCAACGGCAAAAAGGTAGGTTCTGTTCCTGGCACAAAATCGCACCAACCCCAAGAAAATGATTCTCTCAGCTGTCTCAACACTTATTTTGGCCCCGAAGTAAGCCGGATTAGAGATGATGTGGATAGTTGCTGTCGGAATGTTCTTGAGGATCTACTCAGATTCCTGGAGTCGCCAAATGCACCACGTAGGTTGAGGGATTTGGCACCATATGTACAAAACAAGTGCAGTGAAAGTCTTTCAGCCATATTAATACAGATTAAGGATGAACTTGAACACCTATACAGGGACCTGGGAAAAGAACATAAAGATAACATGTCCCCACTTTCATCTGCTATACTTGTTGAGAGAGCGTTATTTATTGGGAGACTTCTCTTTGCATTTCAGAAGCACGCTCGACATATATCTGTGGTACTTGGTTCACCTCGATCATGGTTGAATGAAGTTACTGCTGTCAATCCCTCCTCATTTGGCTCGAAGAATATTAGGGTGGCCAGTGACTCGAAAATGATTGATAGTGTGAAAAGAATGCCTGATTCTAGCACAACAAGACAGACCTCCTTCGTGACCAGTGCTCTATTCGGAGTGGATGACAGATTGAGCCCACATCTTGAAGAACTAAGGCAGACAACCCAAGATCTTTGTATCAGAGCTTACAATCTTTGGATATCATGGGTTTCAGGTGAACTTTCAAATATGTTCTCCAGAAATCTGAAAGGAGATGATGCCTTGTCATCGACTGGTCCTGTCAGAGTAAGTATTATGACTGAAATGTTTTTCTGTTGATTTGCCAACCCCACCCCCAACCCCGTGAGATGTTTTAGGTTGTTCATGTATGTGCTTGTACTTTTTGGTGATGACTGCTTACTTGCATAATATATAGTTTCCTTATGTGCCCTGGAGCATTTACACCTCCTTTAGTTATATTTCTCCTGGGAAATGCCATGAACTTACACTAGTTTGTCTTCAATATCTTGATGTATGTAAATCAAACATATCTAGCTTCGGCATATTCAGAAATAAGAAATTAGTCTGTTCTGTCTAAAAGTATTTTGAAATACTGGGCAGGGTTGGGAGGAGACTGTAGTCAAGCAGCAAGAACAGTCGAGTGAGGGCCAGTCAGAGATGAAGATATATCTTCCTTCAATGCCTTCTCTATATGTGGCTTCATTTTTATTTTATGCATGCGAAGAGATTCACCGTGTTGGTGGTCATGTACTTGATAAAGCAATTCTGCAGAACTTTGCAACAAATCTTTTCGATAAGGTACGTTCTGGCCCTTCTGTCTGGAAACATTTCTAAATATGGCTTTATAGCTACATAATAGTCTTTGGTGAGATATTTGATGAACTCTCATGGAGTACCTCTCTATGTTGTGTTGGGATAATAGTTAGGCTACTCAATCGAGAAGGAATTGGATTTAAGATAAGATTGTTTTTTTACATAAGACTTGTGGATACTGCCTATTCTTATCTATAGGAGAACTTGTTCTTCACTATTTAATGAGTAGTGATGATACAAATCTTAGTATTCTCCAGCATTAGATTGTATTATGTGCTATTTAAGGGGATAGCAACAGTGGTCAGCAGAACCTTCTGGGACATTTATTGGGATTGCTTTAGATGACTGAAGCTATATGGGGTTCACTTTTCATGATTTATGTTTGTTTTACGTAGTTATGACAGAGCACGGCTTGCTCTCCTTTACTGGAACTCTTTTGCTCAGTGTTTTGAAAGAGATCACTTGTATATGGAGAGGATTATTGTGGATCTTTCTTTGTTGTTCCACTTAAATAAGAATAAGAATCCTTAGTGATCCCGGTCTGCTGTTTTTCACGTGCGAGAACTATCTTGTACAGTGTTTCGAAAGACAATGGTTCATCTCTGGGTTGTGCACTTTCACAAAAATATCCCAACCATCTACAACTGCTTCTCACTTTTTTTTTAATTTATATATATATGTGTATATATATACATATATACATATATGTATATATATATATATATCCCTTGAGTCTTATGATTCTAGCCTTTGTTATCTTTGTGTAGGTTCTTGGAATTTATGATGACTTCCTGTCAGCTGAAGACATTTTTGGGTCTCAAGTGTCAGAAAAAGGTGTTCTACAAGTTTTGTTTGATATTAAGTTTGCTTCTGATATTATATCTGGGGGTGGTTTTCATGCAAACAAGGAGGCGTCCGAAATCACAAGCGTGAAAGCTCCTTTTAGGAGGAAGCAAAAAGCAGAGCAACCAAATTCGTTAATAGGACAACGTACTAAGGAGTTGGTAAATTGCCTTTCACAAAGACTGGATCCCATAGATTGGCTCACGTAAGTTGTTGAACCAAGATTTTGTGCTTTAGGAAACAACATTTTTGCCAGCTGCCGATGAAATTTTTTGCTGAACTTGTGCGGCCATGAGCAATTGATTGAACTTGTTTCTTTTTGCCTTTTGATATTTTTGATCGTCATATTCAAGTACTAATAACAAAATAATGCAAATTTCAAACTAGGAAGCACCGACACGGGTACTCGTGCGGGTATAGGTGCGCATTTTTGAAAAATACGAGACAAGGGTACGACGGGGACACGCCAAATATATATATATATATATATATATATATATATATATTGACTATGGTGGAAACACCCTTAATGGTGAAATCTAGAAACCAATTGCATTATTAAGTAATTTCATTGCATATTTGTTATTATTTGTTGCATCAAGCTGGTCGAGAGTATATGCAACAAATAATACAATAAAAAAAATACATAAATGCATATAATTCTATTCATCTACAACCGTTAGATCACTAATATCAATGGCCTACAAAAGTGTCTAGATTTCACAAGTTAATTAGTTTTCATATGATCTCTTTCCTATATATATATATATATATATATATATAGAGAGAGAGAGAGAATTCGGGAAGGAAGGTGACACCTTCTTTTTTTTGTGAGGTGCCCGCCACGTGTCATGTTCTGATTGGAGGTGAGTGTTTTAATTATAACACTCACCCACCAAGTGTTGTGGGCAGTAGGGTGAGTGTTATAATTAAAACACTCACCTCCAATCGTAACATGACACGTGGCGGACACCTCACAAAAAAAAGAAGGTGTCACCCTATATCCCGAACTCTCTCTCTATATATATATATATATATTTATGTATAAATAAATCACTGTTTTAAATAGCGTTTCGTAGAGTAGGCTATAGCGAGCTATAACGCAAAAATTGACTGTAGCGCTACATAGCGCATCCAAAATAGCGTTTTGAACAAATAACGTAGGCTTTTTGATGACGTGGCACGTTTTTTATCCAAATAGCGCAAATAGCGTAGGCTATTTGAGTTATAGCGTAAATAGCGTAGGCTATTTGAGAAATTTTAATTTTTAACATATTTTTTATTTTGATTATATATTTTTATTTTAATTACAAATATTTTTTAATTATTATTTTATTACTTTTATATCTATATAAACTATAAAGTTCTATTAAATTTGTTACAAAATATAGTTTTTTTAATAATTCTTAGATATATGTAGTGTCAAAGATAATGACAAATAACCAGTGATAAATAACCGATAGGAAAACTTGTTGATGAGTTCATTAAAAAAACGGTGGATTGTAGCTAAACGAATATGATATTTATACATTTGTTTTCATATATTCTTATTTTAAGTGTTACTAGTTATAATTTTAACTTGATTTATATTAACTTATGACAAAGAATTATATATTATATAGATATATTTTATTTTTTTATATAAAATAGTAGGAACGCTAAACCTGCGCTATACGCTACGCTATTTGCGCTACGCGCTATCAGGACAAAAACGCTACACATCAACGCTGCGCTATTTAAAACACTGAAATAAATACATCCATAAGTCATTATCAACAGTATATAACATCCATAATAATTAATAAGTCATTAATTCATCAACAAGAAACACTTGATACTTCAAACTATTTAAACTATTGATACTTCAAACTATTTAAACTACTAAATCTAATGACCATTCTAAGATAATTAATTAAAAATTTATATTAGGATTTTATTTTATTTTTTTTGTATATCAACCCCTTTTTTTGTAAAATTAGTAAACAAAAAACTCATTAAAGAAAAAAACTTAAAAGCTGTGTCCCCGATGTGCCGTATTAAAATAAGGGGACATTCATTTTGGAGTGTCCCATACGTGTCCCCTGTGTCCGTAGTGTCTGACACTTATACGTTAAACCTCCTAGAAATGTCGGCACTTCATAGATTTCAGAATAGAGGTATAAGCAAATGGCTTCCTGCGGGGGTAGAACATTTGCTAGCATTTTCTTTTCCTTCTATTTTAGGAGCATAATTTGCTTGGTGAATAAGTCTTGGTTAGATATTCGTGCATATGGTTCGATATATGGTCTTGGTTAGGTACTCCTTGAAGAAACTTAGAGTTTTAGGTATTCATAATCATGTATAGCTAATTTTGACTCCAAGCTCTAATGATAATACGATTCTCAATCAGAAATGATTATGGTTCGTTCAAGCTGATTATTACATGGAACTTTGTAAATTTGCATAGCAAAAAGATTTTCCTTGTAAATTTACGGAAGACCGTGATGCAACGGTATATTAAACATGAGAATGACCACTGACATCTATAAGAGAACCCGTCTTTTTGAAATTGATTCACATTACCTACCATCAACTTCCTATGATTAGTGGATGATCCATAATATATCTGCAGTTATGATTTTCTAATTTTTTTTTTTTCATTTTTTAATGAGAGAACAAAGGAAATTGAGTTGTCTGGCGAGAGCTTATTGCATTATTCGTACATTTGTCTAGATAACGGCTGTTCATATGTTGTAAAAAATGCTACATGAACAAGGAACCTATTCATGAGATTCTGGTATTTCTGAAGATATCGAGTTACTATCTCTTTGTTTCTCATAAACATTAAATATATTATGTTGCCAAAGATATTGTTGCTGTTATGTTCACTTCAATACAGTATGTTTTACTGATTTTTCTTTCATGCATGTAAGGTATGAGCCATATCTTTGGGAGAATGAGAGACAGGCGTACCTCAGACATGCAGTCCTCTTTGGTTTTTTTGTGCAACTTAACAGGATACATATGGACGCTGCACAAAAGCTCCCCACCAACTCCGAATCAAACATTATGCGCTGCTCTGTAGTACCTCGATTCAAATATCTTCCCATCAGGTGATAACCATTATCCTTCGTGAGACTCATATGTGTCTTTAGTTCTCACGTATTTACAGTAAACCTGCATGGCATATTATATCATTGCTTTCCAATTTCTGTTAGTATATTGCCTGGTCTTCTAATGTTTTTGATCTTTGTATTGTTATCCAAAGCGCTCCAGCATTGTCTGTGAGAAATGCAGCCAGAACATCCATATCGGCATCTGTGGATGATGATGTTTACTCGAGAAATTCCTGGAAAAGCTACCAAAATGATGAGATGTCACGGAGTTCTGATGTGGATGAGGACTCGAGTTTAGGGGTGGCTGCTCCCTTTTTAAAGTCCTTCATGCAGGTATAGTTTTTATTCCTTCCTTAGTGTGTGTTATCTGGGTGCGTGTTGCATTGTTGGATCGGGTTCCATGCCACATTCCCCTTGAACCGTCGAATAATGCATTAAATATCTGTACATATTAAATATCTTCCATTCGGTGGAGCACAATTTTAATATGTTAGTTCCCCTGCACCGACAATTTTGTCTCTTTATACAATTTGTCCATATTATAAAATTGTGCTCCACCGAATGGAAGATATTTAATATGTTAATTCCTATTTTCTTTTATTTCATGTTATCTTTTTTTTCTTTTTCTTTTTTTTTTTTTTTTTCCCACTCTCTTTTTTTATTTGCTTTTTTCTCTACTTTTTCCCTCTTTTTTCCTTTTATGTTATTTATGTAACGATTATTGACGGTTTCAAAGTTTGATTCATGTTAGCCGACCCCAAATCATTTTGGGACTAAGGCTTAGATGTTGTTGTTGTTGTTGTATACAATTTGTCCATATTCATCTTGGCAAAAAATACAATAAATTGCTGATATGTACTGAATTTGCTCCTGTAAAAACTGAACGGAAGCACTTCATATACCGTTCATACGTTCGCACTACAATTTCACTAAATTCTTGTTGCGCTGGAAATTAATTATGGCAATATCTGATGATCTTGGTAGCTAAAAACGCCGATTCTTGATGTTCTGCCTATAAAGCCCTTATTATGCTTCTGAAAATAATCTTTCCGTGTCTGGCAATAGAAGAATCCTTGCGTTTCCGATAATTTTGCTCAATTGTGACTCTAGGACATAAGATTTCGTTTCCGATTAGTAAATTATTAGATGTCAGAGTTGTTCTTGGCTTTTTTCTCTACGAACTCACTTTTCCCACATATTATTTGTTTGTTTTTTTATAATTTAAACTTCATTTCAAACATTTTCAGGTTGGTAGCCGATTTGGGGAGAGCACACTACGGCTGGGATCGATATTGACGGATGGGCAAGTTGGAAGGTTTGGTGACATTTTGCCTGCCCAGGCAGCTGGACTCCTTTCATCTTTTACTGCTGCTAGATCTGATTCTTGACCATTACTGCCCATCAAACACTACAGTGGGTTATGCTCTGGGGCAGAGAGCAACGTACGGATGGAGCAGAGCCTGTTTTTCTTGGTAATCATCTACTATGATTCCTTGATTTATACAGCAATATGAAAACACAAACTTTGGTTCATCATCGATCATCAAGTGTACCTTAATCCCAACTATATGTGGGGGTCGGTAACATAAAGATTATAGTATCAATTAATTGTCCAAAATTAGTGAACACTATAAAGTTTATGCAGTAAGCAAAGTAGCAAATTTTATGCCGGAAGCCCTTCGTGTCGCAACCTTCATACGAAGCAAAAATGAGATGAAATTCCAAAACCGCAACATCATATGTTTTTCTAGTTACATGAGAAAAAGTATCATGAGACGGCAATGAATTGAGATAGTTGTTATAGTCATATCACGTTATGTGATTGATATTGTAGAAGTCAACATGTACGGATGATCCACATTTGGTCCGATTACAAAAAGGAAAAAAAAAAAGACCACTTCCAAATCTCTTAGGATATTACAAACATCCCCTTGGTGTTTGTAATATCTTTTTCTTAACAAATAGCCCCTTATTTGAGGTTGTTATTTGTAAACAGAAATAAACACACGGGGTTTTTTATGATTTCAAATCTGAAAGGTATATATATTTTTAGTGGGTATTGTGGTTCGTTTTGGTGTTAGAAAAATTGTTAAGAGAGTTTTTTTCGCTTGAATTTTCGCATGACATGTATGTGCCTAGTGAATGCGTCTGTTTCAGGTTGATTCATCCTGTGATTCTTCTTTGATGTGAAACCAGAAATTCGTTGATTCATCGTGTAATCTTCCGAGTATTCGACCTACAACGGGCCTATCATTAAATTATGATCTGATTATAGGACATAATTTTGGTGGTCCGAAATTCTGATTTTTCCCCTCGTATTCTATTGTTTTCAGCCTCGAGTATATTGTGTTTATCTAGAGATTATTAGAGCACATTTGATGTGAAAATGAAGCAGAAGAGTAAAAGAAGCAGGAGGGTGACCTAATAGCTGCAAGAGCTTTGAGATGTTTACTGATTAGTTCTGATTTTGTTGTTTCCGCTAATGAGACTCATACAACAGATAATATTATAAAAATATTTAAAAAAATTATATTTGCCGATATAAAATCGAAAATAAATAAATTATTAAATTTCAATATTTAACTCAAATGATTTCTATTTTATCCACCACGACATACTATAGATATTATTTTGCTGCTCTATGGTAATTATTTATTTTTTATTTTTTTTTGGGTAAAAGTTTTGGGGTTTTCTTTTCTAGAAGACAATACTATGAAATTCTTGTTGCAAATCGAGAATAAAACCTTTCTTTTCCTCTCAATAATTAAGATATATTATATAAGCAATCAGTGGTTCCTACACTCGATTTTTCGATATCCATTTCGGTTCTGGTTCTTCTGGTTTGAGTTTTTGGTTACTTGCATACAAATAAATTTCCAATTTTATTTGAGTATATATATGGTAAATTCAGTTTATAAGGCATACCTTTCAGTCATAATTAGGAATATTTTGTCTTGTGTATTGAGGGTTTAGACACATTTAATGTACCATTATTTCATTTAATATAATTAGATATTTATTTCAAGTAAATATTGCTTGGTTTATTCCAAAATGGGTAGTAAATTCACATTTTAGTCGGATTTTAGACGAGTACACTCATATAAACTATAAACGGGTCCAATTGGCTGAATTTTTGCCTTATCTTTTTGGTTAGTCGTGTTTTGCCGCGGTGAACGACTCCAAGTGGTTGAGTCCTAATTAATAAGTGTAATTGATGATTTTTTTATATTAATAAATTTGATTAAATAATATATTTTTGTTATATATATAATACTGTTATGCACCAGAGCACCACGTTATTTATCTCACATGTGGCATTTTTCAATTTTTAGATTCTTATTTATTTAAACCTTCTATCTTACTCAATGACACTCCATTGATTGAATAACTAAATAAATATTTAAAATAAATTTGTGTTTTTACAACCCATTAATTATTTTGCACCCAACTTCAACCTGGCCATCTATTGAGTTGGCCAAATGAAATATTTTATTTTTATTAAAAAATTTAATTTAGCCGATTATTAAGTAGACCTCAATATCCCAAATATGTATGTATTTATTTTTTTAATATCTAAATTATGTATGCTAAATATTAAATATTATTTTTATTTTTTAATAAACTCGATTCTCTTTATTTCTGAATAAATATATAAAATATCTAATAGCATTACGAATTCGAAGCACCATATTAGCTCTCTTTTACATGATATCTTTTTATTCTTACATTGCCAAAAAAAGCCCACGAGCAAAAAGGGACCGCACTACCGAACCGACGGAGCATTTCACTAGCAATACATCAACTCAAAGAACATAGCTTTCCACTACAATGTTCTGCCCAAAGAAATGACTGCCTCATTGTGCTTGCCCGACCACCTAGGTTATTGAACACTCACGTACCGGTACGTCGCTCCCTCAGGCTACCCACCGAAGCAGCTAACTGAAATCTTGATCGAATAATTACTAGGAAATGCCCACAAGCGATGGGGAACCGCTTTACCGAACCAACCGAGCAATTTGCTAACAATACATCTAATCGTAGAACATGGCAGTCCACAATGATGTTTTGCCCCAACAAGCGACCGCCTCACCATGCTCGTCCGACGATCTAATAGGTTATCAAACGCCCACGTACCGGTACGTCGCTCACTGAGACTGCCCACCTAAGCAGCTTACCAGAATCCCGTTCGAGACAATGCCAGAAAAAGCCCACGAGCGGCGGAGGTGACCGCTCGACCGAACCAACCAACTCACGAACAACATCTCAAATAAAAGATCTAGCTTCTCTACTGCGATGTTTGCACAAGCAAGCAACACCAGCACCATGCTCGCCCGACTACCAAGTTGGTTATCGAACGCCCACGTTAGAGAATGTCGCTCGCTCACACTACCCACCGGAGCAAGTCGCCGGAATCTTGTTCTCGACACTGCCGGAAAAGTTTCTTGTGTGTTTCTTGAGAGGGTGACTACTGGACTCGGCACTTGGAAGTTACTCACAAGTAAGCAGCCAGCTCGCTGACACCCTCTCACACATTGGAGTATTGATATATAAATTTTAAAAGGTTTTTGAAGATGCATAATTTCAAACTTATAATAGTAATTTAATTTTTTGTTATTTATAATATTTATTCTTAATTTTTACTTTGTAATATTTGGGTTTCTACTGAGACAGATATTATTGTAGCAATTTATATTTAATTATTTAAATATTGTATAAGCTTTAACATATTACGGGTCTGGGACGAAAATAGATAATAAACTCATCTTTTTAATCGAGTTTAAAATGAGTATGAGTATATAAGTTTTAAACAGGTTCGCGTGGCTGAACAATATTTTCATTGTTTCGTGTATTACTATACGGATTTAGACAGGAACAAATAATAAAATTATTTTTCAATAGAGTTTAGGACGAGTATGACTACATAATTCCAATGAGTCCGGGTGGCTGGATCCTAACTCTACCATTGCATTTTATCGGTGTATTCTGCTGCTGTAAATAATTCCATATGACTGAATCATAATAAAATAATAAATTATTTTTTAATTTTTACTTATAAACTATACTATAACCAAATATTTCACTATTCACATCACGAAGAAGTACCTCAAATTTTGGATTTCAAAATTCTAAATCATACGAAAATGAAACACTTCGGTTGCTTTTGTGAGATTAGATTAGATTAGACAAAAATATAGCCCGAGATGAGCCCATCTATTATACTAAAAGATTGAGTCTTCTTATTAATGCGGAGGCTTCAAGATTATGTATGATTCAAGAATATGTACGGTAATGTAGCTTCAGTCCTTTAATCAATTCAGTCATGTTAATCAATTCACATGAATGCAAACCATTCCTCACTTAATGCAGCCAACAACCATTCATCTATTATCAATTCACAGGAATACAAACCATTCCTCACTTAATGCAGCCAGCAACCATTCATCTATTATAACTCCAAAGAATGCATATGAAGTGTTTTTGCGGGTTCTCGAATACAAATCATAGTAACAGTTACAATCAAGAGGTAACAATCAGTTACAATCAACAGGTTACAATCCAAAAGCCTTACAAATATATAAATAGGATGTGCGTGCTTTTACAATCCTACAACTACTCCCTCCTCAATTACACCAGCATTAGTAAAAGAAAGATACCATGTCAAAGACAGCCACACAGTTCAAAGCCCATGTTTTCTTCGACCAGTTGGATCTTAATGTAACAGGGCCCACTATCGCCATGGTGTGCAGAAAATGGGACGTTAATGCTGTTATCGATCGTTACCTTAGCACCGATTTCTTGATATTTGATGGGAGAGTAAGTTGGAAATTACTTCTCCTAAAAGTAAAAAAAAGTGAAGTGAATTAATAAGAATTACAAAGATGTGTGTAATTTGTGTGATGAGTGGCAAATATGCTAATGCCTTTTTTATTATTTAGATAAGATTGAATCATATCAAATAAGAAAGTGTTTGAACCAACTGCCTTGACGCAGTTGGCCACCTGACCTTCAATTTAGTTGGAGGTCAGGGGTTCAATTCCTAGTGGCAACACTTTGGAATTGAATTTCTCAAGGCCCAATGATCCCTTAGTCTTTGACTAAGGGTTAGGGCCTAGCCCTCCGGGGTACGCTGGTGGAACAATTAAATATTGAGGGCTTTGTTGTTGCCCAAAATATTTATCCGAAGATTAATACTGCTGGAAGACGGACAACAAACAACAATTGCGGGAGCACTTCCGAGAGAAGATAAATAATACAAGATTTGCCGGGTTTGTTAGGTCCGGGCTTGAATGCTCTCGCGAGATGATATTAATACAAATATTCGTGGATACAAGTATTAATGAGAGAAATCTAGATACAATGAGTATAAAAAGACTCTGTTAATCCGGCTCTTGAGCGAAGCTCGGTGTTCTTCGTCCCCGCCGATCGTCTTCTTGATGAGAGAGGTCGAGAGAAGAAGTACCGAATGATAGCTGTTGCCAAGAGTTGGAGATAGCCAAGTGCTGGGTGTTGAATCTCGTGGGAATGCAGAGAGTGTTTTGTGAGCCAAAATCTCGGTCCCCTGGACAAGTGCTGGGAGCCTTGTATATATAGTGGCAGCCGAGTCTTGTCCTTTGGTGGGCGATCGCCTTCCGGCCATTATAATAATGGGGCGATCGTCCGCCGGCCAATATTATAATGGGGCGATCACCCGGGCTGTCGGGCTAAAGTCCAAGGTAGGGGCTGGCAGTCTGCCTAAAGTCCAAAGCTACAGCCGGCTGCCAGCTGGGCGGTCCAATGAGGAGTCAGCACGCGTCCGGAGTCAGTGTCACATGCGGCCCTACTGACAACTTTCGGCGGGCCTGTCGGCTGGTGGACGGATGCTGACAGGCTGTGGTCAATGATCTGTGATATGCGGATCTTGTCTCGGCCCTTGCACGTGGTGTCTGTCCTGAGGCTCGGCCTTTGCCGACTGGATGGCCATCGGCGCTGATCGACATGAGGCGGTCGTCTCTAGCTGGTCATCAGAGGTCGCCATCGGCCAGTTGCTGAGGGTCGTCATCGGTCGGTCACCAAGGGTCGGTCGGCATGTGCCGAGAGATAATCGCCCGCTAGTCGGTCGCCAGGAGTCGGTCGCCGAGTACCGAGAGACGATCGTATTTGATGTCGATCGCTCGGCACCGGGACTCGTCCTGGGACCTTCGGTTGGCCGATTTAGCTTGTCCGCTGGGTTAAGGCTCGGCCGCCTGGTCGCTGGTCGACAGTTCTGCCTCGGCTGCTCGGCAGTGACTCGGTCGCCCGATCTCCGAGGCGATCGCCGGTCGGAGAGTGTAATTCTTGACACAACAATTGCCCCCAGCTTGCTCCTATGTTGAAGACATGGGGCGAGGTGGTTCTTGCTGGCGATCGTGTAAGGACGAGGACGGGCGATCTTGCTGAGCTGACTTAGGATTCGGACTTGGGCTATCATGGTCGATTGGCTAGCTATCTTTCGGTCTTGTACCTGCAAAAAACAACATTGGCCGATCCCCCTCGGAAACTTGGTGGTTTCGCTTGTTTTGAGGAATCGTGCACAGTCGTGGAGTTCGATGGACCGACTCCATGATCGTGTCTTGATGCGCGAAGACATTGAGTGTCTCGTGACTCACTTTATTATGAGGGTCCTCTGTTAGGCTGCGCCTCGCCTCGTATTTAAACGAAGGGCGTGCGGTCTCGGTCTAGAGGAGTCCTTGCGCGGGGCAGCGTTGGATGAATCAACTCCACCTCCGCGGCTTGTTTGGCTCTGCTTCCACCTTGGCCAACCATGAAGATGGCGAACCTCGACGGTGTACGTTGAGACGGGGGTTGTGGCACGTGTCGCTTTGTCCGGGTAGATCATCTTTAGATGGTGAACCTTGAGGGCGGGCGATCGTGTCCACTGATTAATGTTGGAGAGCCCTTAGACTACGCCGGCCTCGTATTTAAACGAAGGGCGGACGATCTCGGCCGAAAGGGACCTTGCATGGCCGAAGCAGCCGGTTCCATCGACTACCAGGACCATGGCTTTATGATGTGCGGTGGAGGCGATCGAGAGCCTTAGTCCCTCATGTTAAATGATGGATCAGGCGGTGAGAGTCCTCGGCTCTGTGGATAGTAGCGACGGTGGGAGACGGAGGTCGTCGCCGGCGCCGATCGCTCTACTCTAGGCTAAGAAGAAGCCTTTGCACGGCCAGAAATCTGCGGCTCTAGCCCGGAAGGCTGCGTAGGTCGTAGGTTGGGTCTTCGTGAGATGCCTGAACATAGGCGAAAAACCCTGAAATCCTCCTAGGACCGCGTAGAGGGCGGTCTCATCGCTTACGGGCTCGCCGTTGAGGATGATCACGTCTACCCTGTCGATGTAGTCCGAGTCGGACTCTTCTTCTCCCTGCTTGATTTGCATCATGTGAAGGGGACCTTCTGGCTGGACGACTCTGGTGGCGAAGTACTCCGTGAAGACGTGCGCCAGCTCGATAAAGGAGCCAATAGACCGAGGTGGCAATGAGGTGTACCACCGGTGGGCGAGGTCGTCCAGCGTCAGAGGGAACATTCGGCACCGGGTCGCGTCTGATGCCCCACACCCGGTCATGTAGATGTTGAACTTGCTCAGGTGTGTTTGGGGGTCCGATCGCCCCTCGTACACGGGTGTTTGCGGGGGAGCGATCCTGTGCTGCACGGGGGCGAGCTCGATGTCGATCGCGAGCGGCTCGCTTGGCTCGGCGATCGTCTTCATGGCACCTGCCCTGGATTCCAGGAGCGCTTTCACGTCGTCGAGCTGACGTTGCAATGCGGCAATCGCCGTGGCTCGGTTGCTTGCGGATCGGCTTTGGGAGCGGGAGCCGAGGCGATCGTGTACCGATCTCCGGACTCCACTGCTGCCGACCTCGGCAATTTGGCGAGGGAGCAGGCTGAGGGTGCCTTGCGGGAGCCGGGTAGGCCGAGCTCCCGGTGACGGACTCAAACTCCGTCGTCTCGTAGGCTGGGCCGGGCCGCCCGGTCGCTGTGTCGGGTCATCCAAAGCGATCGAAGACAGAGGTGCCCCGGCTCGCGAGCGCCTCTTCTTGCGGACGAGAGCCTCCTGGCGATCGCTCGGCCAGTAACGCCTTGAGCTTCTGCTTGGACTTCCGGCGAGCGACCGAGGGGGTGATAGCAGGAGGCGCGTCGAGAGCACTCCGTCGCTCCTGCAGGACGGCCATGACCTCGTCGATCTGTTCCTTGGTTCGGAGCTGATCGAGCGAGAGGCTTGGGCCGCCGTCCAGGGATGGGATCGAGCGTCTCTGACCGCGGCGGCTGCCTTCCACCATCGGCTGCGGCTCGGGCCAGGGGAGGCAGGGTCCGGCCACTGGTCAGCGGCTTTCTTCGACGCGGAGGCGGAAGACATGATTTCTGAAAGATTTCTTTGAAGTGCAGTGAGTGTCACTTCAAGTATCTGCCCCGAGAACAGTGAGTGTTCTTCGGGACGGTAGGAATATAAATTTTGAGGGTTAGATGCCCTCCTTCTAGCGCCAATTGTTGTTGCCCAAAATATTTATCCGAAGATTAATACTGCTGGAAGACGGACAACAAACAACAATTGCGGGAGCACTTCCGAGAGAAGATAAATAATACAAGATTTGCCGGGTTTGTTAGGCCCGGGCAGATCTCTCGCGAGATGTTATTAATACAAATATTCGTGGATACAAGTATTAATGAGAGAAATCTAGATACAATGAGTGTAAAAGACTGTTAATCCGGCTCTTGAGCGAAGCTCGGTGTTCTTCGTCCCCGATCGTCTTCTTGATGAGAGAGGCCGAGAGAAGAAGTACCGAATGATAAATATTCTGCCAAGAGTTGGAGATAGCCAATCTTTGGGTGTTGAATCTCGTGGGAATGCAGAGAGTGTTTTGTGAGCCAAAATCTCGGTCCCTGGACAAGTCTTGGGAGCCTTGTATATATAGTGGCGTAGGAGTCTTGTCCTTTGGTGGGCGATCGCCTTAGGCCATTATAATAATGGGGCGATCGTCCACGGCCAATATTATAATGGGGCGATCACCATTTGTCGGGCTAAAGTCAGTAGAAATTTGTGATCTGCACTAAAGTCCAAAGCTTCTGATTGCCAGGTGGGCGGTCGATGAGGAGCCAAGACGCGTCCGAGTCGGTGTCACATGCGGCCCTACCGACAACTTTCGGCGGGCCTGTCGGGTGGTGGACGGATCCGACAGTGTGGTCAATGATCCGTGATATGCGGATCTTGTCTCGGCCCTTGCACGTGGTGTCTGTCCCGAGGCTCGGCCTTTGCCGACTGGATGGCCATCGGCGATCGACATGAGGCGGTCGTCTCTAGTGGTCATCGAGGTCGCCATCGGCCATTGCCGAGGGTCGTCATCGGTCGGTCACCAAGGTCGGTCGGCATGTCTTGAGAGATAATCGCCCGCTAGTCGGCCGCCAGAGTCGATCGCCGTGCCGAGAGACGATCGTATTTGATGTCGATCGCTCGGCAGGACTTGTCCTGGGACCTTGGTTGGCCGATTTAGCTTGTCCATTGGTTAAGGCTCGGCCACTGTCAGTCGCTCAGTTCTACCTCGGCTGCTCGGCAGTGACTCGGTCGCCCGATCTCCGAGGCGATCGCCGGTCGGAGAGTGTAATTCTTGACACAACAGGCTTCAAGCGGCAGTGTGGGAGGCCAGATCTCGGTGGGAACCTGCGGTTGGATTTGGGGGGTCCAGCATGGAGCAATCGGCAGGGGCTGTGTGCGGTAGTTGAGGATATTTAAGAGCACAGGATACACATCTCGCGATTTAACTGGTAGCGATCTTGTGGGGTAGTTATCCTATGACTAAGTCAGTGTAACTTGGAACCCTGTATAAAAAAAAAAAAATGTTTGGTTAACATGATAATCTCACACGTCTTACGACCAATAAGTTAAATTACTGTCATACCCCTCCCTCTCTCTCATCTCGAAACCCAAAATCTGCAAATCATCAAATCTGATCTGCAAATTTGCTCCCGAAATTTTAACATTATTCTAAAAATCTCCTTCTTCTTCCTTTCCAATTCGCGCAGGTCTCGCTCTACATCAAAATTTCCGCCGCCGCCACAACCACGCCCTGCGCTTCCTTTTCCTGCAACGTCGGCATCGCCTCACACAACGTCAACACCACATAATCAAGCCCTTCACTTATTTCCCAATAAACAACCACGCCGCCGCCCAATAACCTCCCCGATCTATAATTGTCCATTCATCAAACCCACTAAGCAATATGAGGTAGAGAGATGGACGAAAGATAGATCTTTCACTTGTAGAGTTGAGCAGAGAGATAGAAAGAAGTGAGAGAAGAAGGATAATTTGGTCTTCTGGACGAGACTGATGTTATCGCATGGGTAACCCTCGGATTGAAATCATCAGATTAATAGTGGGTCCTACAATCACAAGATTGAGTAACAGCGTTTGTATTAATATTGACTTAGGGGTTGTTTGGAAGTTGCTGAATAATTTAGTGCATAATGGTTGAGAGGTCAGAATGGTAGGTTCTGTATGATTGGGTGCAGAATAAAATTTGGTTGTTTGGTAACTGTTCTGAATGGTAACTCTAAATGATAACAAATTACCATTTTACCCTTCTGTATAAAAGTAGCGATTAAAAATCCCATTTTTCTTCCCTTACGTACCAAAACCTCTCCTTTTTATAAATAAAAACCCTAATTTTTATAAATAATTGTGTATAATATTTTTAAATTTAATTCATTTAAAATAATAATAATTATTATTATTATTATTGTGTATAATATTTTTAAATTTAATTCATTTAAAATAATAATAATAATAATTATTATGTATAATATTTTTAAATTTAATTCATTTGAAATAATAATAATAATTATACATAATATATTTTAATTTAATTCATTTAAAATAATAATAATAATTATGTATAATATTTTTTAATTTAATTCATTAGAAAATTATAATAATAATTATGTCTAATATTTTTTTATTTAAATTCATTTAAAAAATAATAATAATAATTATGAATAATAATTTTTAATTTAAGAGGAGGGGTAAATCTAGAAATTATTTGCCTCTTAATGATTGAGAGAGGGTATAAATGTTTAATGATTAAGAGGTTATTATAATTATTAAGAGGTCATATTTTTTTTCCCAAACAATACTGACCTCTTAGCGATTCAGAAATAGGCTGTTAATATATGATACATAGTCGGGCATCTCAAACAACCGAACGAGGCGTAAGCAGAACCTAAGCACGAAAGCCCCAAGTTTTCTGCTGCACCTGGACTTTTGTTTCTACTCAGTCACCTGATCTGCCATCCGACCAAAGTCATCGTCGACCTCCTCCTCCTCCAGCTCGTCGTGGATTTCCGTTGACCTGTCTGGAATAACACTTACACGTGACGGGAAACAACAGGTAATCGAAGAATTGCGAAAATTTCCGCTCCGGGCGGGCTATAGCCCGGCCTAGCCCTAGTATTTGCGAAAATTTCCCTTGATAATAATTGCATTTTCTTGCTTTTACGACAGGCTGGCGTTTCAGGCCTAGAATGAAGCTGAGAGTGGTGTGCAGGAAGATTTACGATTACGTCCGGTACGATCTCAAGGAAATAGCTTTTCCCTCCTCTTTGCCTGATCCTCCACATATCAAAAAGCGTCGCGAGATTACGTGGAAAGAGCGTTACCTTGTCAGTCCTCGTATTCAATTTTCTTAATTATTTATCAAATTCTTTTGGTTTTGGTGATTGTAATGTTGAAACTTATCCTGTAATGTAATTCGCATAATTGGTGTCAATGGCAGTGATATGGTTCAGACATACATATGCACTCTAACTGGGTTGCCTGAAAAAAATAAATACGCCACGTTGCAATGAACCCCAATGTGTGAAGTAGTTGAATAGGAGGATCGCTATGACTATAACTCTTGGTAAATTTATTGAGATGCTAAAATCTCGCCTATATTTGCTAATAGGTGTTGAAGGAAGCATCTAGACTGTACGCCGCAAGCTGGGTCAGAGATATTGGTCCAGAACTCAGGCCAAATGAGTACAAAAGGAAAGCAGAGAGTGAAAATAAGCCCAATGGGGAAGAAGGCGCCCCAACAGAGAGGGAACCATCAACTCTTGAGGATCTTGGTAAGGAACATTGCTTGTTATTTGATGAAAAATGTCTAGCAAGAAAACCTGAACCATGAAATGCTTTGGTCTTAAGTGTTCTACATAAAGTTGTTCAATGTCCCGTATATTTTTGGACAAAAAGGGAAGTTTTATTGAAGGAGACTGAAAAAATGACTCTTCATCTTGAATTTTACTCAGTTTATCACTTCGAGAACCATTTATGTTTGAAGAAGATAGAGTAACCATGCCATTTATCAGGCACATGTATAAATATCTCGGTGATCTATCTAGAATACCACTGTATTGAGTTTACTATTATGTTTAGTGTCTTTAGGTTATATATTGACTTCAAGTATTGTGCTTTTGTTTTATCATACTTTTAGGTGGATTAGAAGGTTTTGGGAGTATGAAACTATATACAGAATTCAGTGTTTTTAATCGCGCTGATTAGCGCGCGACGTAGCGCGCTTTTGCGCTAATTTTCCAGGAAACGCGCCGTAGCGCACTGCTATTTGTGGTCGCCCTTGTTTTGCGTGCGCTATTTGCTGCGCTGGCAGCGAAAGCGCGCGATAGCGCACGCCATAAGCGCTTTAGCGTACCTGTGCTATTTGGGACCAGATGTCCACTGAACAAAATTAGGGTTTAGGGACTTCTGTGGCGGCGCGATAGGCTTTAGCACTCTAGCCTGCTCTATTTCAGTATGTATAAGTATTATGGTTTAGGGACAAACTGTCCACTGAGCAAAAAAACTTCACGGGCCAGCAGAAAAAGAAACTTCCGCAGCCAAAAAAAAAATTTAACCTCCCAGGTTTCAGGTTTCCAAAAAAAAAACTTCACGTGCCAGCAGAAAAAAAAACTAGTGTTATTTTGGATTATTATCATTGTTCTAAGTTATTTTGTTTATTTGAAATTATTTCATGGCTATTTTACTTGGGTTATTTACCTATTGATCTTACACAAGAATAATTATTTTATTTTTTCACTTAAAAATGTCATGATCGAATTAACTACGCTATGCGCGATGCTATTTTGCTACACAATTTTTTACAAAAACGCTACAGACCTACGCAACGCAACTAAAAACACTGACAGAATTACAGCCCGACAAATGATGTAGTTGGTAGAGTGCAATCTTGAACATATACCTAGGCGATAGTTTAATGGTAACTTTTTTGCATTGATAGAAATGATCAAATTTGATAAACAAAATTCTAATCTATACTTTTGTCGGGGCATATTGTTGTAGTCCAATATTTCACATTTGAAGCACGTTGTCTGAAATTTCTGATTGCAAGTCGTGCTTTCTTTATTGATGGATTATTTAGTTTCAAAAATGCTGCTTCTGAATGCAATATGTAGCTGTGGCTGCCAAGGGGGGTATGGAGACGTTAAGGCCCGTTCTACAGCGAGTTTACATGACCAGAGCTTCCGCTTATAGAGATGCTCTCAGGAGTTTCATAGAAGGTTATCAAGAAGGTATACAACAGGTTATGGAGAAGAAAGAAGATTCCAGATCTCAAGAAGGACCTGACACTTCTAAAAAATAAACTTGGTTTGTACAAAAATCATAACGTGGTGAGTCCTTCACTAAATGTTTTATTTGTAAAAAGGTGATCGGCTTTACTGTTTAATTTCTTGACTTAGGAGGACCTATCCTTTTAATGTTTCATGTGAGTAAATATGTATATCCTACAAAAACTCGCAAATCATCAAATGCCTTTTCGTGATATGTGCATATGTTGATGAAATATGCACAGGGTCAGATCAAGTCAATTGAAGTACTCCAATCATGTCTAGATAAGAAAATATGGTATCATCGTCGTCGTCATCATCATCATGTGCACATTAATGGCAACTATGTTGGGGATGGAGACATGAAGATTATAGTGTTATTTACTGCTATAAAATTATGCAAAAGCAAACTGGGTAAAGTTTTGCCCTTCCTATCGCAATATCTAGAAATAATTTTGGCCAAAGAAATGACAATTTTTTACTGAAAGATTGACGATCCATTATGAAGGACTCTAGAAGTGATCTAGATTCTAATTTTGGACAACTCATCTCTGTCTCCCCAAATGAACTGATCTAGAACACATTGGTGGATTGAATTCCCATGTTATTGAGTTTAGGTGGAGAAGTTGTGGCATTTTCTATAGCGTCTTAGAAGTTCCAAGAAATTATGTTCACATTTCTCGTTTGAAATGGAACCAAACCTAGTTTCTTTATAAAAGGTTTCGGTCCCATGAGCTTCGTCTGGTCCACGGGAGGATACTTGTGCTCCCGCTTATCACATTTCGTTTCCATCTTCTGCAAAGATTTGTAGCAAGTACTCTCAGTGAAATTGAGTTATAATTTTAATTCAAATAAGAAATTGATATGGCATGATTAAGTGGGTGGAAAGATGATCATCATAAAGTTAATGCAGAGATGGGAGACATAGTCTCGGGGTAATTAGCTTTTTTCTTTCTTTCTTTGAATTCCCAGAAAATCTTGGCTCTTTTATCGTGCCACTGAAACAGTGTTTTCCCAACAGAACTCGTCAAGTCTTTTCAATAAACATATTTATTCACTATTAGGAACAAGAGTTACCGTGCCTGAATATTCCTTGACTGATTATCCAAGTCTGTGTATTTCAGCTGGAACCCTTTTTCCCATCCCATACACTTGTCTGATCGTGTGATTTTTGTATTTAAATTTTGACGATCTCCCTCCGTTTTATCTTTTCAAGCCACAGGTAACTGGGAGGATCCATGTCAGAATTTAGCTGGAAGTATATTAAAAAAACCCACATAGTTACGACAGAAAGCAACTACAATGAATGTCTGTTCGAGCACAATTTTTGTTTGATCTCATTATACAGTGGTGATGCTTCATGAAGTGTTTCTTTTGGTGCTACTAGCCTAATACACTGAAGCTAGTGATCTCATCTATGCATGTTCTTCGGGGGCCCTCCCAACGAGTAGAGAAGCACCTAACATGGTTTTACTTTTTAGTACTGACGGTGCTGAGGATGAGTGGGATTTATCTTCCTGTCTTAATCTCTTCTATGTCCAGATAAATAATAATATGACATTCTGACTGACTATTTATCAGGTACTACCTTTGCTTCCTCCATCTCTTGCACCACATATGACTTAACCTTGTGACCTGTGAAAGCTTGTATTTTATGCCCATGTATAAAGTCATCGAACCAATCTGCTAACTAGAGCTGTCAAAATGATCGGACCGTGCTGGCCCGTGCCCATTTTAGATTTTTGGATTCTTTTTGGGCGGACGGGGCCGATTTCCCTGAACGCCAAAAATCTTGCCCAAACCCATCGAGCCATTGTGAATTTCACTTTTCTGGCATATTTGGCAGCTCTAGTGCCAACCACTGTGAATTTCATTTTGAATATTTCCTTGCCAAAAAGCGTTCTATTTGGAACACAGACCTCTGCTGTGTATTTTCCCATTATGGTGCTCTATGGTGTTTTCGTCATTTTTTGGTTTTCCGATCATTTTCTCAAGGTCGTTTACATGATTATACCCATCATGCTATGATTTATTGTTTTATCTTACGATCGAGTTATTCATCAAGCAAAGACAAACAAATCGGAGTTAAAACAGAAATTGTTTTGACGACTCGCATGTTTGAAATGAAAATTTATCATGAAAACAAATTTATATTTCAGGTTTGGTGAATGGTGACAATGAATGCCGTAACTAAGCCATAAGTTGGCAGGTTTGCCCTTCTTAAACAGTTTTTAAATACAAAATTTAGATGATATTAGTAATAGACATTTGTAAATTGTACGTTTCGTCGATACTTTTCATATGCTTTCCCATATATTAGGGCAATTTATATTATGGACTTGATCTCATGATATATTATGAACTTGTGATGAATATATAAAAGATAAGTAGATGATATAAATATCTGGATGAATTCATCTCTCATGCATTGTGTATTGTTTTTGGGTTCATGTTGTGTTGAACTAGAGGCTATGATATAACAACTCAAATTAGTGAGAAATAGTAGGACCACATATCATATCTAAGTCTTTTTTTTAGGTAATAAATTTATAGTCTCAGGGACACACCAAGAACCCTTGGCAAATATGGGCACAGAGCTAGAAATTAAGCGGTAAGCAGCATATAATCAGGGAGGGTTTGGTATTTTAGTGTCAATAAATTTGCCTTACAAAATGTCATTTTTGTGACAAACCAGTGTATTTTGTCACATCACCATCTGAAACCCCGGATACAAGCCCTGAAAGGCCTACAACCACACCAACCCGCCTTGCCATCACCCATGTTGAATCTGCTCTCTCAAAATTATTAATAAAGCGAAAAGAAGGCCCCTCAGCTGATTCCCCTCCTTCCGCCAAAAGACCAAAATCAGCTATAGAAATACAATCACTCTCGTTACCAGAAGCCCATCCATTGGATAGTACCCAACAACAATCAAGGCGTATTGTGAGCAGAAGAGCACGGAAGAACAAACAAGCTTTAGTGAATCTTGATTCGGAGGCTCTCAATTCTCTAATAGATGTTACAGTCGAAAACAAGTTCACTGATTTACCAAATGTCGAGTTAGCGGGTGTGGTGGCTGCCCCGGAACAGCCACACGATCAATGTTAGTGCTGTCATGGAACTGTCAGGGAGTTGGACCATCTCTGACAGTTTCAAATTTGCGAGAACTCTGTGGAGTTCATCGTCCTGACATTGTTTTCTTAATGGAAACAAAAAATTGTGAGGAAAAGTTGGAATCTATTCGTCGTTTAACATCTTTTGACGGGTATTTCTACGTTAATCCACATGGCCAATCAGGTGGCTTGGCTTTATGGTGGCAAAATAATATTTCTGTTCAAGTGATAAATGGTAATAAGAATTTGATTCTTGTTGAAGGTAGCAGCTCCTCCCCTTCCTTTACATTTCGTGCTTGCTTTATATATGGGCCTCATTCTAGGGATGATAGAGCAAGACTATGGAATAGGATCATTAATCAAGCAACATCCTGTATTGGGCCTTTTTGGTCATTGGTGACTTTAATTTGATTGGGGATATAAGTGACAAACAAGGAGGTTCGGTTAATGTATCCAGGCGAATTGAAGAGTTTCAGGAATTTATGTATGCGTCTGAATTAATTGAAATTCCTTTCAAAGGTATGGCTTATACATGGGATAATAAACGTAATGGAAGGGAGAATGTCCGGGAACGGATTGATCGGGCTTTGGGAAATGCTGCTCTTTTTGAGGCCTTTCCATATCAGTCGCTAACTCATCTCCCTCTCATTGGGAGCGATCACTCTCCTTTGATATATAAGACTTGTTCTTCTCCAAAGAAACGCCGGAAGTCTTTTAAATTTGAATCTATGTGGACTCTTGAGGAATCATGTGAGCACACAATTCAGGATTCATGGTGCACCTTTCATTTAACTGATCACATGGAAAACCTAAAGAAACAGCTTGCTTCGTGTGCCGTGGGTCTCCATTCATGGAGTCGAAGTCATTTTGGTAATAACAAGAAAATCATTGGTGAGCTTACAGCCGAATTAACTCATCTTCAATCATTACCTCCTACCATCGAAAATGGGTCTCAACAACGTGCCATTCTTTCAAAGCTTGAATAAACATGGTTGCGTGAGGAGATGTTTTGGCATCAAAGATCAAGAATTAATTGGATTCAATACGGTGATAAAAATTCACGTTTCTTTCATTTGTCAACAGTCCATAGAAGCCAACGAAATAAGATTCAAATGCTAAAGAATGATCAAGGTGATTGGGTTGAAAACTCTGATGAGCTTCATAAGTTAATTCGTGATCATTTTAATGCTATTTATTCATCATCAGGTGACCGGGACTTTGATGGCGTCTTAGATTCGATCGCCCCTGTTGTGAGTAGCAATATGGCAGCCCAGCTTGAGAGCCAAGTTTCACAGTCAGAAATTGAAAAGGCTGTCAAAAATTTGGGTGGGCATAAAGCCCCGGGTGAAGACGGATTTCCTGGTCTTTTCTTTCAAAGATATTGGCACATTATTGGAGAGTCGGTTAGTAGAGCTGTTATGCAATTCTTTAACACTGGCAGTATGCTCCCTTCATTGAATAAAACGCTTGTAGTGTTGATCCCAAAAGTCCCCGCTCCAGAATCTATTGGACAATTTCGTCCAATTAGTTTGTGTAATTTTGTCTACCGAGTCATATCAAAAGTTATGGCAAATCGGTTGAAACCGATTATGCATCGTATTATATCTCCACAACAGTTCGCGTTTATTCCAGGTAGACTTATTCAAGATTGCATGATCGTGGCAAATGAGGCGTTTCATTATATTCGAAATAAAAAAAAGGGAGATCAGAAGGTTATGGCTTTGAAGCTTGATCTGAATAAGGCTTTTGATAGAGTTGAGTGGGAATTTCTAATAGCAACATGTCGAAAGTTGGGTTTTGGTGAAACTTGGTGTAAATGGATTTTAGCGTGTATATCGTCATATGACATGGAGCTTATGATTAATGGCGATTCCATTGGATCTATCAAGCCTTCGAGAGGCATCCGTCAAGGAGATCCCATGTCTCCATTCTTGTTTATTATCGTAGCAGATGCTCTTTCTCGAATGATAAATAATGCCATGCAGCGCTCGATTCTTACTGGCATCAAAATGTCTCGCAATTGTCCGGTAATATCTCATGTTTTCTTTGCCGATGATTCTCTGTTTTTTCTAAAAGCAAAAGCTTCGGAATGTGATTGTCTGATTGGTTTAATTGATCAATTTTGCAAAGCTTCTGGGCAATCTATAAACTTTTCAAAGTCTGAAGTAACTTTTTCTCCAAATACGTCCATTGATGAACAACACTTCTTTTGTAATCGAATTGGAGTAAAGAAAATGGATCCTCATGCAAGATATCTTGGTTTACCGTCTATTTATGGCCGAAATAAAGGTGAATTGTTTCAGTTTATTCTTGATAAAGTTCTCAAAAAAATGCAAGGATGGAAACAAAGGTTTTTATCGCAAGCTGGGCGTGAGGTTTTGATCAAATCGGTTATCCAGGCCATTCCCTCGTATGCCATGCAATGTTATATGTTACCTAAAGGTTTCCTTCAAAAACTTTTAGTTCACATAAAGCGCTTTTTCTGGAACGGGGATGCGCACGAGCGTCACATTCATTGGTTAAGCTGGGATCGTATTTCTCAGGCTAAGGATGATGGTGGGCTTGGTTTTCGTGATCTTTCTTGTTTCAATTTGGCCCTCCTAGCTAAGCAAGGGTGGAGGCTTATTATCAATCCTGGTAGCTTTTGGGGTCGTGTTTTAAGAGGAATATATTTTCCTCGTTCTAACTTTCTAACGGCTACAAAGGAATCTCACCCTTCGTGGCTTTGGCAAAGTCTCCTTCTTGGAAGAGATCTTCTGCTTCGTGGTGTTCGCTGGCAAGTTGGCAACGGGTCAAACATCCATTTTTGGAAACAAAAATGGATTCCATATCCTGATGACTTTTACGTTCGACACCCTCGCGGTCCATTCTCTCCGGATGCTCTTGTTTCTGATTTTATTAATAATGGAGCATGGGACGTGTTTAAGCTTAATGACGTGGTTCTTCCGCAAGAGGTTAGTCTTATCTCACAAATTCCTATATCAAAAACAGGGGCCTCAGATAAACTTGTGTGGCATTATGAAGCAAAAGGAAATTATAGTGTGAAATCAGGCTACCGCCAAGCGCTCCTTCAACGTGAGAATGACTCTAATATGACAGCCTCTTCATCATCTGGCCCAAACAAAAACTTCTGGAAACAATTGTGGAATCTTAAAACTTTGCCAAGAGTTAAGTTTTTTTGGTGGAAGGCTTGTTCAAATGCTTTAGCAACTCATGAAAACCTTTCACGAAGAGGGTGTAATTGCTCGCCTATATGCCCTATTTGTAATGCCAATGTTGAAACAGTTGAGCATTTATTATTCGAATGTCCATGGACAAAATTGGTGTGGTTTGGGTCGCCGCTTGGTTTACGTTTTGATGCTTCAGGTGGTTCGGTTGTATCGCGTGTCCAGGCTCTGTTAGAATCTGTAAACTCAAAGTGGGAACGTATGAAACTTCACACTTCTTTGGCAAATATTGCATGGCAAATATGGAAGAGCCGGAATGGAAAAGTCTTTAATGCTTATCAGCCTTATCCTCCGCATACGATATCTTCTGTCAATTCAATGGTATGTGAGTTTAATTCTGTGTTTCCTTCATCATCTCCCACCGCTTATGATTTGGTTTATCGTGATGTTTCTCAAGAGAGTTCACTTAGGTGGATCCCCCCCACCAATAACTGTGTGAAGCTCAATTGTGATGCATCTTATAAACCTTACCGAGCTGCTTTGGGTGTCATTGCACGTGACTCTGCAGGGTCAATTTTGTTATGTTCTGGCGAGATTTGGTCTGCTTCTGATCCGCTCATGGCTGAAGTTTTAGCCATCAGACATGCTTGTCATTTAGCTATCTCACACGGTTGGCAAAATGCAATAATTGAGTCGGACTCCAAATTGGCTGTTTCTTTTGTTTCTTCAGAAGCTGACCCTCCTTGGACCGTAGCTGCTATCATTCAAGACATCAAGATATGGGCATCCCAATTAGCTCTCTCTTTCTCATGGGTTAAACGCGGATGTAATTTAGCGGCTCATTGTGTTGCTAAAATAGCTTTTAATTCTCAGGAAAACTTTGTTTGGGATGTAACTTTTCCTGTAGAAATTTCCTCAATTGCGAGGAGTGATATCTAATTTTTGTGGCTGCGGCCTCTCTTTGTTCAAAAAAAATTTATTCACAAAACTTGTAATCAGACAGGCCTGAGTATTTTATGTTGTCAAAAATAATATTTTTCAGTAATGAACAATTCTACAAATTATCATTTCTGAAAATATACGCATCACTTCTAATACTTAAAAATATACGTGTCACACTATCAGACGGTCTAACAAGAATGTGCTTCATAGCATGACCAAATAAAAAAATGGGTTTATATTGCATAAAAAAATTAGGGTTACAAATGATTATGTAAATAATATAGAGACGGTCCGTGATTTTTGATGACATTGTTTCGCGTTCTTATTTGTGGTGTGTTAATAGATGTAGCTCTTCCTTTTCTTGGGAGATTTTGTTGAAGAACCCTAATTTAATTTCTTTGTAATGGTTTTTCTAGTTTCTTGCTAGCTAATAATATTTGCTGTTCAAAAAAAAAATATAGAAGTCAGACTGTTGATATATATATATATATATATATATATATATATATATATATAATTGACCAAAAAAAAGGGAGTAAAATATTTATTTTCATCAAAGGATTAACCCAGAATAACAACAGTTTGTCCCATCAAAAGTAAAAGGTCAATATCTCCCCAACTCCACAATATAGTATTTGCAAGTAATGATGATATATGGATGAGATGAGAGGCCCTCCGAAAAAAAATCTTCGAATAGAAATAGAATCACTACAGTGCCAAAATTCAACATGATTTTGTACAACGTTTGTGGGATTCTTGATTGCAAACCATCCATATTCCCTTACAACAACCTTCCCCATCTCATCTGGAACCACATCATGGGCCCCTCCCTTCTCTCTCTAGATCTCTAAATAAATTGTGGGACCCTTTTAAAACCTCTAGTCTCTTTCTATCTTAATTTCCCTACTTTGGGTTCTTGTCTCCGCACCCCCGGACTATCTGGTTGGTTGTGTGAGTCATCCAAATTTTTTTTTTTCAATTTTTTTTTTTGACGAATTTTCTTTGATTTATCTTGCAAGAAATATATATATATATAACCATAATTCTAATATTCGCCTAGCAAAGGTCTAATTTTGCAACGTCACATTCTGAGAAGACCTTATCCTTGCCGATATATATCTGCTCCCGAAAAATTAATATCCTGTTGCAACCATAGAAATATTTTAATAATTATTAGCATGACATGACATAGTGTTTCTGATAAGCATGCATGCACAATTTCCACATTGATATGGCCAGGGTTGTTGAAAAATATCCGTTTCAAAACTTCGAAAAATCGAATTTTCGGATATCCGTTTTTTCGAATTCGGATACCGGATATGCTTTTTTAAAATTTTCGGATATTCGGATATCCAAAATAGCCGAAAAATATATAATTCATATTTTTTTATATTTCAAATAATATGAGGTATACACATTGTTTGGCAAATAATATGGATATATTTATTTCTATTAGTTTGGATTGGTATTGTGGTATTATTTATTTAAGATAACTTGTTGATTGAATTTATATTTAATTGGTTGTAAAAAAGTAAGCAGTAAAAAAAATATTTCGGATATTTTTTCGGATAGAGATATCGGATATCAAAATCTACTATTTGAATTTTCGAATTTCCAAATATCCGGTTTTGAACACTGCTACTCCACAGGCGAAACTAGGATTTACATGTGAGAGGGGCTAGACGAAAGCTAAGAAAAAAAATAGGATTTACATGTGAGAGGGGCTAGACGAAAGCTAAGAAAAAAAATATGCAGAGGCTCGGAGACGCGGAAAAAATTATTTTATTTTTTAATTATATAGTGAATATTAACTTAAAAATATTAGAAAATAAATATTTAATGAACGAAACAAATGAAATTACCAAACACCTTAGGTGAATTTAGGTTTACTAATTATACCCTTGATTTTTTTGCACGACAGTCCTTGTACTATGAAAAAATTCGGGATCGAGTACGAACCCTTCCTTCCTAGTCGATCTTTGGCTAATTCCATGTGGCAATTTCTAGTATATGGTGGACCAATTTTCCAGCTTTAACTTCATTAATTGGGTGCCAGGATTTTGTACCACTGTGTGTCGTGTCGTGTGTGTGGCCTCAAAGGTAGGGTTGTGAAGGACAAGTGTGTGTCCGATATGCATGCAACCTCAGGCAATATTTAATCATGTTAAAGACTCATGGTCCTGGACAAGTCGTTTTCATATTTAGTGTGGGTAATAAGAGAGATACGAGACAAGAAAATACCACCACATACCAATTAATTAACCACTTTGGTGACGGTTTTATTTTTATTCCTTATCTTTAAGGAAATGATAGTTTATTATTAGGACCGTAAATCAAATTAAGTTACTCGATACTCGATTCGAGTTCAATGATAAAAAATCCGTTCGAGTTTGCTTTGTTAATATAATGAACTAAGCTTGAACAGAATTTTTGGATAAAATATAAAGCTTGGCTCGAGCTCGGCAAAAATTATAAGACATATAAAAAAATCAAACTATTTGATCTCGATTCGCGTTCGCAACAATAGATTTATTAATATATAATGAACCAAACTTGAACAAAATTTTTGGTTTGATAAAATATAAAGCTCGGCTCGAGCTCGGCTTCATTTGAACAAAAATTAAAAAATAAATGTAAAAAAAAAAATCAAACTACTCGGGCTCGATTTGCGTTCGGCTCGATAAAAGCTCGTCCAAGCTCGGCTCGATTACTAATCAAAGCAAGTTTAAACATGATCATTAAAGCTCGATAAAATCTCAAACAAGTTTGAACAGAAACACGTCCGGATTGATTTACATCCCCTACTTATTATTCTCCATATTCCAGTCAAAGGTTGACAGAAAATGTATATCTGATGTATTTTAAATGGTGATTGATTTAAATAATGATGATAAATTTGTTGTGAGGATTCAAGCAAAAAAAAATATACTGATGATAAAATATGTTGGAGATCGAAAAGTAAAATATATAAATTATTCTTTCAAAAGAATAATTTTTTGTAAGAAATGTAAATTTTCAAATGGAATGGAGGTCGCATATTTTAGGTTGGGTCCATGGTAGACTTCATGTAGTGCATCCTCTACCGGATGCACTACACGTGGCGTGCATAGACGGTGCAGATCGATAGTCTATTTAGTGCATCAATCTGCACCGTCTATGCACGCCACGTGTAGTAGATCGGACAGAAGATACACTACATGAGGGTGTACCATGGACGGTACCCGTATCTTAGAACAGGAAAAGAAATCTACTGCACAAACAAAAAATTAAGATTGATGTGATGTTGCCTTAGGAAGGGTTACAAGGATACGAACCTACCCCTGGAGTTGATCCTACATATAACCGCGTCAGCTACTAACATATAAATTTAATCAAAATCACACAAAAAGTAGTGGATTGGTTTTTTCTAGCTACTTTATTAAAGCAGATACGAAGTTCAATGTCTAAATTTAATTATTAATATATTTAATTATTATATTAAAAATTATTAGGAAAAAAATTATACTAAAGAACGGAACGGAGGAAGTAGTAAAGCACGACACCTTCGATCATGAGATGTATGGTTTAGTTTAAAAAATTGTACTCCCTATATAGCTCGGCCCAGATTTAATCATGAGAATTTTCGGCATGAATCTTAATAAAAAAAAGTTGTGAAGAGTAATGTTAAAGAAGGGATCCCATAGTGTCCATAAATAATACTCCCTCCATCCACAATAAATTTGCATGTTTTGACTTTTTTTAGTCAACTCAAATACACTTTTGACCACTAATAATTTCAAAAATTATAAAAAACAATATTTAAAAAATATACATTAAGACAAATCAAACAAGTATTTACATAATTATAATTTTTTTATATATTGACTGCAATTTATGATCAAAGTTCATAAATTTGACAAAAAAAAGTCAAAATGGACAAATTTGTTATGGAGCTAAATAAAATAGAAAGATAGGAGCAATAGCTTTTGGTCACTACTGCCCATACATTGAAAAGTAAACACTTGTAAAGGATAGGAATCCAAAAATATCTTGTGGTTTTTCAAATGTAAGACCTAATTCCCACCACTTGTTACTGCTGTGGACCACCGACCCAAAGAGTGCGGGCATTTCTACAGGATTGATATGATAATACACACACACACACTCCTTGAAATAGCCTGTCCCAGATTTCAACAATCACTTATAAATGCATCCCCACACAAGTTTCCCGCTCTCACACGATTCCTCATGTTTGGTTAAGATTCTTTTTTTTTTTTAACATATTTAATTATTATGGTATGCAATTTCTTACGCAAAATTTAAAAAAAAAAAATAAAGGTATAGCAAGCGACGAATTAAAATTCGGCGAGGAGAAAAGATATATTTCTCCGTCCACTCTCGTAGAGGTAGTCTCATTTCAATTTTCGCACAGTTTAAAAAATTATACCCCACCTGTCCCAACGAATTTGAGGCGTATGACTTTTTTTGATCAAAGTAACAAAGGAATATGTTTCACGATAAATCTATTTATATTAATGTCATATTTTTATTAAATATAATTTTCTATGTCAAATTTTAAAAAAAAAAAAAACTTGAGCAGAAAAAGTGAAACGCCTGAAATTCGTTGGAATAGAGTGAGTAATTAATTTTATTGTAAAAGTAATATTTAGTCGTATATACTATACAGTTAAACCTCAATAGAATGTTCGATAAACGAATAACCTCGCCAAATGAATAATTTTTTCTGGTCCAAACTCTTTATAACATGTTCAAATTTTCTTTCGATAAATGAATAATTTCGCTAAATGAATATTTTTCTCCTGCCCATTCAATCATTATTTATCGAGGTTTTACTGTACCATCAAATTAAATGACGGTATAGTTTATATTAATTGATAAAAAAATATTTTTAAAAATTGAAAGGTATTGATATTTTCCAAAAAAGGGGACTATATAACTTTTGAAATAATGAAAAATTAAAAACGATTATTTTTACGGGACAAAGTGAGTAACATTTACTATTACATTTTCATTTGCTTCATCGAATAAATTACCTGTATTCTCTAATATTTTCAAAAAAATATTTAGTAAATAAATAATAATAAGTTAGAAAAATATTTATGGGCCGCAACTTCGGGACCATGTATATGCTTAGCTTAGTCCCCCCACACCAGCAGGAGAATTTAGTAATAATATTTTCTTGGAAAAAAAAAAGGAAAAATCCAACAAGATAATAGTTACCATAAAGTAGCAAACAATATTTATTGTAAATCGGGCTCTACCATCGTGTCAGAAAAATTTAAAGATGGATATTAAAATTACATATTTATTCATATTTATTACTTTCAATTTGTATATTATTCTTGTTGTGTTAAACTGTGCAGATTGAAATCAACATATATGAAAAAATATGCAATTTTAGTATCAATCTAATATAAAACCAAATTTTCTTGACCTGACAAAAAAATAATGCATTTTAATTATACTAATATGATTATGACTTGGTATTACCGAAATTGCAGAATTCACCCATAACAAGAAGAATATAGAAATTGGAATCAACAAATATAAATAAATATGTAATTTTAATACGGACCTAAATTTTTCTTCCCAAGTAAGTCGTGATGAATATTATTCCACTTGGGTTCTATAAATGGATATTACTTGTTCAACTTGACTAGTAGCTTATAACACAGGACAGGGTTGAATTTAGATTAGATGATTTTATAAAGTAAAATAATCCTAAAGTGTTCAGGCTTATCTATAGGTAGAGAGGTCACGTTCAGAAATTACTTGTAAAGTGAGTCATGTATCTGTCTCGTTAGGGGAAACAGCAAAATCAGAACTGGGAAATTGAACCACATGAGCCCATATATAAGTAATTAGGAGTAAAATATTTGGAGTTACCATGTGACTGCTGCTGGAGTAATTATATTGATGATATGGGTGGTGGGCTTGATCCTGGCTCGACATGGGCGTGGATGGATGCTCTGACTCGTCTGCAGGCTGGTCGCACTCCATGTTCACTCCGAATAACCTCAGCCTCTTGGAATTCCCACTTCCTGATGTTGTTTGGTTCTGTTGTGCAACTGTTCCTGTAATGATCAAATGTTTTTTTGCATGCAGATATTATGAGTTTCACAAAGATACACAGACACATACGTGTTTCTGTGAGTGTGTGAGAGAGAGAGAGAGCAGATATTACTATTAGTACATGTTCATCTCCCTATGAACCCATCTTTTTACATTTTCTTTTATGTTTTTTTCAAGTGTTTGTGATCACTTTAAGTTTGACAGATAGATTTTGATGTTTTTTAGGTAAAACAATGGGATGCTATACATCGATAAATAAGTTATGCAAATAGTGATGACGAAAGTATCGTGAAGATTAAATGATAAAATCTGTTAATAGTAAGATAAAATCTATTAATAGTAAGTGTAAGATGAAGATTAAGTAGTGTGACCGTAATTGTTTGTATAAACATAAAATTTACAAAAGAGAAAAAGGGTGAACAATATATTTTACGTAGTTTAATGTAAAAACACATCATTTTCTTTGTGCGCGAGTAATTTTAATTCATAAAAGGATAACGACTGAACACTGAACATTGGTAAGACATAAAAGTGTTCAGTTCGTTATCTTATTTATTTTTCGAGTATGTATTATTTCCTTAATTCTTGTTTGGATCTGAGAGTCTTATTAATGGACCATTAATCACTTCCAAGAATTAGATAATATAAGTATCTATATATTTTTTTTTAATTTGTGATAAGGCATCCGAACTTGTACCCATTTATTTAGGACAAACTTATATCAAAAAATCACAGCTGGAGGAAAAAAAATAGGACTAGGAAAATCATGAGACGTATGTTCTGGTTAAGGGAAGTGTGCACCACGCGCGTTCAATGCGGATGTGGGGAACACACACGAATTTCATAGCAGACAAGACAGGAATGTAATGGACTGCTACTGCAATAACAGTAGAATCGAGGGTAAAGGAAAAACAATAGTAGTGGTTGTTGTGTTCGTGTAATGTATAGTGCACAGAAAAATTGATACCTGCTGCATGAAGGGACTCAGGTTGGTATGGAAGGGAAGATGGCCCAGCTTGTTGATGCTGGCTCGAATAGGGATATTGGCTTGGATAAAATACACGGCTCCAGCCGCCACCGCCGTTAGCCACCGCCGCGGTCGTCTGAGAAACGACGCAGTCTTGTGTTCCACCGCCAACCGAGTTTCTCCGTCTCCAGCCAATGAAGAGGCGGCCGGCATCCACGCGGTGTCGCGCGAACACGACAATATCGCCGGCGTCGAGCCGTTTTTCCTTCACGAATCGGCTCCAGCCCTTGGTGAGGACATAGCTCTGGCTGCTATTCCAATACGAGTACCTGAACCTCCACGATTTTCCGGTTTCGTCCTCGAACCCTAGCAGCAGGCCGTTTTCGCCAGGCTCGGCCGCCCCGCCGTTCAGCGGAAAGTGCCTCTCGGCGTGCTGCTTAGGTATAACGAGCCGGTTCAGCTTGCCGACGTCGCTCGGCGTCAACGGCTTCTCGAACAGCCGCTCCGTGGGGATCTCCGTTTCTTCCTCTCCCGATTCCATCGCCGCCGTATTGCTATTCCCTCCGTGGTCCGCCGCAGCAGCCTGAGACGACGACCGTTCATCCTCCTCGTTTTCGTTGTTCAGGTCGAAGCCGACGGCGCTGTTCCGGTTGCAGAACATTGCTGTGGTGCGGTAGAGGTGATTGGGGCTGAGCTGGCAGAAGCTGCCGGCGGTCGAATTGTTTGGGAAATGAATATCGGTGGGGACAAAGCTGGGGTTCTGATTAGGAGATGAGGTATTTGCAGACGAGTCCATCATGTAGTGTGACCACCACTGGGGCTGTGCAAGGTCAGAACAGTAGTGGTTTATTGACATTTTCTCTGTAATTATGTTGAAAAAAAAAAAAAATTTGGGAGAGAGAGAGAGAGAGTGGGGCCGCGATATGTATTTATTTTTGTTTTTTGATAATGTAAAGGTTGTGGGAACTACTATTTTTATGGAACTGCAACCTAGAGAGAGAAACCTATAGAGAGAGAGAGAGAGAGAGGGAGAAAAGGTTGATAGAGAGAGATGATTGTGTGTGTATATATAATTGTGTGTGTGGGTGTGTATATATGTATAGAGTACGAGAGTAGTTTTAAGGTTATTGCGTAAGAGAGTGGAAAAATTCAATCATTATAATCAGTGCAGTCCACTGTGTAACTTTTCAAGGCAACACGGAAATTAGGTTACAAAGGGGCTGCACGAGAATTTAAAGTACTAATATATATATATATAAGCAAGTAGTACACATTATTTATTATTTGTAATACTTATTATTGTAGGGCAAACAGCTGAAATTGGTCGAACATGAACGTTGTACAAATATTTTCATGTCTTTGATTCTGAGGATGAATAAATTAAATAAAATAGCAACGTTTATTAGTGATGACTTCAATGCTTTTAGGAAATAGGAACACTTGCCATGTTACTGTGTTGGTTAGCAGATCAAATGGTGGGGACGGCCCTTGCTCGTACCTAACATTTCTGAGCAAAAACAATTGTTGGATTTCAAACTTATATCTGATTAGTCTATTAAATTATTCAAATAACTACATGACGAGAGTAAAGAGAGTACAACTGCTTCATTCTCAAATCGAACAATGCGACCGACTTTTACCATGGAAATATAAGGTCGGTTGTTGTTTTGGAACCAAAAAAATTAGTAATTTCTGGACTCCAAACTTCTTACTTTAATATTCCTGGAAAGCCTTCTCAATCAGCAACATCCCAATACCATAATAACCAGATCACCAATCCAAACGCGAGTTCAATTCCAAAAGACACATTCATAATTTTTAAATTGAAGCTCGAAATATTATAGTATTGATTGTTTCACTATTTTAAATTTAGAAAACTCATACTTTATAAAATTAAGTACTTGACTGAAAAGTTGATTTTGAACCCCAAATTTCACAAAGACTTCATAGAAGGATAAAATATGGCTTCTAAAAATTCTTGTAGTATATGTCTTTCTGCATTAGCTCTAGAATTCTTAATTTGGCTTCTAATATATGCAAAGTGACAAAATATGTTGAAAATATGTGGTGTAGATTAATAAGTAAAAAAATACTATTGATGAAAATTGTCAGGTGAAGATTAAAAATGATATATATAAATTTAGTGAAGAAACAACCTTTTCAGAGAAATGTAAAACCTTTGTATGGGACAGAGGGAGTATAAAATTTCAGTTTTTAATTATTATTACAAATGGCCCTCGTGGTGCATGATATGTTGTTAATAAATTTGGAAAATTCGGAATTAGAGTGAAGACGTATGTCTAATTTCTTGGATTGGCAGCTCAGAAATAAAATTTTGTTTTTATTTTCTTAAAAAAAAGAAACTTGTCGAGCGACAGGTCCCTTCACTGATGGCCTATAGGAAGATATGAAGACATGGAAATAAAAAATACTCAGGATAAGTGGGATACGGGACCATAAAATTTAGTGGGTCTTTTGTTATTTCTGTTAGGAGACGGTAAAAAACGTAAATGTTATAAGAGATAAAAAGAACCCTTGATTGTATTATATTGATTTTTTATTGGTAGAAAAATCAACCGTACGGGTCAGGAATGCCTCGCCGTGGAAGTTGGTCTGACATCACCACCTAGGCACGTGACATGCGTCGATTCAGATATTCCCACGTGTATTTCTCGCGAGCTATTTTTAATGTCAAATAGCAGTTTTCACGAGCTATTTCGAAGGATATGTAGCATATTGTCCGTAATTTTCAGGATTTACTCTCCTGATTTTACGGAAATCCTAAAATCCCAAACCGACAAAATACTATGTTTTTGTATTTTGATACGATAGACTCTTTCTATATTCTCTAAGATCTCATTATATTTATACTAAAGAGGCGTTCCTGACTGAAGCGTTGGAGGGGGTTTTCCACAAAAAACCCCTCCGACCCCGTCTGACTTATTTTCTCGGGATGAGTCGGCATCTTAGCTGTAACCCCCTAATATCTTCGAGGTTATTACACGTTGTAGGACATTTCACCAAGTCCTACTAGGCTAACACACAACTCAACAATAATACTCACGCATGACTAGCAATGCCATTACTACATAATACTCGAGGAATATGAGCAGTGCCGGCCCATACCAAGATACCATAAATCCATCGCATACCAAGAATCCAACCATAATATGACTTACCCACGCAGGGTCACATACGTGAAAAGAAAATAAACTATACTCGAGTACCTAGAAATTCAAGAAAAATGACGACAAGGTAAATGAAGATAACACGACTAAATGGAGTATTTTCATCACCATGGCTTGTCATTTTTATGCATGTCCCGTCCCTACTATGCTATCATAAGGTCACCTGAAATATGTAAGATGTATTTACAGTGAAGGCGTAAGCGTTGAAATCAGTACTGCAAGTACATAATCATAAAAATTGTTGATAGCCCATCCGTCTTGGCATCCATGTAAGCACTCCAGTCAATTGAACCGGCCGATCAGAGCAACAAGCCGGACCGAGTGCAAATCAAATTCTCTCCTGGGCTCGTTAATGACCGGCCCGGCTCGATACATCAAGGCCGACCCGATATCCAGACCGGAAGGGCCGACCAGTTCCAGGATGAATACGCTCCAAATCAAAATTATGACAAGGCCGACCAGAACAGCGGGAGACTCGAGGATCGACCCCAGCAGATAAGTATCGCCAGAAGCATGCGGAACAGGCACACAGGGCAATTAAAGCATACTGTCATACCTCTTCCCAAAGCGATCCTTAAAGGCCGCCACATGTCCAAGGCATGTTTTCCCCCTGACAAGTGTTTCGGATATATTCCCCAACACTCTCCAGCTGTCACCTCCTGATTGGTCAAGATTGTCTATATATAGAGAAAGTGTACAGAAAAAAGGGACTTTTGGAATTATCAAAAATAGATAAGAGAGAGAAAAAGAGAGAATTTGTAATAAGCAAGCAAAAGAGATAGATCGGATTAAATAATCCTGCTCGGCCTTATCACAAATTATGATCATTAATAAAATTTGGTGATCCCATTTATTTCATCTTTTTATTGTTTTCTACGTGACTTCGATCCATTCGTCCACATCAGCACATGTGACATTGACCAAATCAGCCGTCAACAGATTGGCACTAGAAGAAGGGGCCTAGAACCAGAATTTCGAAAAGAAAACCATTTCCCGGAGATGTATCACGAAAGCTCTAAAAATCCTCAGCCCGCCACGGAGGAAGAAAACCTCCGCAAGGTGACGGAATGCTTTAAACATCCGACTTTCATCCAGGGTATGGCCGCCCTTATGACACGGGTCACTGGAGGCAGAACCCTAGAAAAACCCGAAGACCAAGCGGAGGCAGAGTCTCAGACGACCCGTCCAGCTGCCCCGAGATGGGATAATAAGAGGACCGTCTCTCGAGTCGTCGGGGAAGAGGCGGAGATCCACAGATAAAGCTCTCATCCCTCTCGAAAAAGTTGGCTTTCTCGCCCCATATCCGTTTTCGATCGACTCGGGGCAGGGAAGAGAGTTGAAAAAGTGGCGCCAGTTCCCACTATTCGAAGTTAGAGCCGTAAAGAAGAAAAGGCTCCTCGCCAATCCCTAATCCCGACGCAAGCACTACCTCAAACTCCAGGCGATAACTCGAGTGAAATCGAGTTTCTCAAAAAATGCCTTACGGAGATTGAAAACAAACAACTCCAGCCATCCCAAAGTTCGGAATGGCTCAACAGCCAGGAGAGTCCCCTGGCCCCCAGTGTTTTGGCGGAACCCCTCCCGGAGAAGTTTAAGATCCCTCAGATTCCGCCATACAACGGGGAAACCTACCCTAATGCTCATCTCGGATATTATAACTCATGGATGGACCTGCATGGGTCTCAGGACGCGTTTCGATGCCGAATGTTCTCCTTGACTTTGGGGGAGAGGGCCCATAGATGGTATCGGACGCTGCCCCATCATTCCATCCAGACATGGCTCAGCTCACGGCGACGTTCCGATCCCATTTCATGGGGTCTCTAGTGCGAGTCACCCCGCGATCCTCCATCGCCTCCGTCGTACAGGGGCCAAACGAGTCCCATAAGGATTATATATCTCGTTTTAAGAAACGGATATTGGAGACGAAACCCATGTCAAACGACGCGCTGGCCATTATCGCTCAGTCCGGCCTCCTTAAAAATTCATTTTTTCGCTGGACGGTGTGCCAGAATGTCCCACACACCTATCAAGAATTCTTGCAGCGCGCCAGCTCCCATATTGCTTCCGAGGAAGCTATGCCAGCACCGGTTCTAGTCACGCCCTCCGACCAGAAAGGGTCATACAAAAAGAAAGAGGACATGCATGACTATAGAGAGGCCTGCCAAGAACCCCGCCGGGAGAATAAGGTCCCTGCCTCCTCCTCGACAGCCCCGTCAACGCAGAGCTATCGGGAGCGTAGACCCGAGCTCATGTCTAACTTTGCCAAAATATATTTTGTCGGGGCTGCGGCCATATTTGATCACATAAAAGACAAGAATTTACTCACGGTTCCTCGGCCGATCTACAAAGATCAAAAGGATATGGACCAGACCCGCTTTTGTAAATACCACGAATCGGCGGGCCATAACACCGAACAGTGCCGGGACCTCGTCGCCGCCCTGATCGCGGTATGCGACGACACCGGATTGAGGCGATTTACCTGGAACACACCCCGGGATCGCCAGGATCGGGCCGACCCAACAAGAGCCAAAAGCGATCGGGTGCCTCCAGCCCTTAAGTCCCCCCCGAGAAATTCTCACTATCATGGGAACGGCCGAGGTCGACAATCATTTATCAAAGCGGCAGAAGAAGGCCTCCATTCGAGAGGCAACCACCTCTTATCAACGGACATATCGCCGACCCTAGGAATTTCTATCAGTGGCTGAAGAAGCCCCCCAAAACCCCCAGCTGGCAGTCCCTTTCGAGGAATCAGATCTAGATGGTTTAGATCATCCCCATTCCGACGCTCTTGTCATCACTCTGCCCATAATGGGGATCCCGGTGCACAGAGTGTTGGTAGACTCAGGGGCCTATGCCAGCATCATCTACCTTCATACCCTTCGCAGGATGAAGGTAGACCAATCCTATGTCAGACCCTGCAACGAGGACATCAGGGGGTTTGCCAACTACCGCACCTCACCATTAGGGGAAATCGACCTCGCCCTGGAGTTTGGTCAGGGGTCGATCAAGGGAACGATGAGCATTACGTTTAAAATCATCGGCGTGCACAGCTACTACAACGCCATCATAGGCCGACCTGTGATGTCAAGGCTGAGGGCAACTCAGTCCACACTGTCTTAAGTGATTCTCAATTGGTAGTAAACCAAACTAGAGGCGAATACGAGGCCAAGGAGACTAAACTGGTCAAATATCTCCGCCTGGCACAGACGCAGCTGCAAGATTTTCAGGGAACTATACAACACATCCCCCGAACCGAGAACATCCAAGCCGACTCCTTGGCTAAACTAGCGTCCAGCTCTGTAGACGAACATATGGGCGAGGTCAGCATAGGATACCATGCATCATCAGCCCTAGAAATGTCCGAAGTCCAAGCTTCCGAACAATCGGAACAGCATGGATGGATGCAGCCTATAATCCGATATCTTCAGAGCGGCGTCTTACCCGAGGACCGAGCCCAGGCACGATCACTTCGAACCCAGTCCGCTCGCTTCACCATCGTGGATGGGACTTTATACAAGCGAGGGTATTCGGTTCCATTGCTGAAGTGCTTATCCGAGTCGGAAGCCGAGTACGCCCTCCAAGAGGTGCACGAGGGTATATGCGGCAACCATTCCGGCGGCCAGGCACTAGCCTATAAATTGATCCGGCAAGGATATTACTGGTCGAATCTTAAAAAAGATGCCATCGAGCTCGTGCGAAAGTGCGTCCGATGCCAAATCTTCGCTCCTCAGATCCGATCCCCACCAGAAAACCTCACTTCAGTTTATTGCCCGTGGCCATTCGACAAGTGGGGGATTGATCTGATCGGCCCCTTACCTAAAGGACGGGGAGGAGTATAATACGCCATCCTCGCAGTTGATTATTTCACAAAATGGGCCGAGGCCGAGCCCATGGCTCGGACAACCGAACAAAAAATAATCGATTTTATTTTGAAGTCGCTCATCTGCCGGTTTGGGATCCCTCAGTCCATTGTCTCCGATAATGCCAAACAATTTGACAATAAGAAATTTCGGGCCTTCTGCGACGGCCTCCACATACGAAACAACTTTTCCACACCGTACTATCCGCAATCCAACGGACAAGTCGAGGCGGTTAACAAAATTATAAAGCAGCACCTCAAGACCCGCCTCGAAGAACTCAAAGGTTCTTGGCCCGAAAAACTCCCTGGAGCCTTATAGGCTTAAAGAACAACGCATCGGTCCGCCACTGGAGAAACACCTTTCTCCTTAGCTTTCGGTACTGAGGCAGTCATCCCGGTCGAAATCGGGGCACCTACCTATCGGGTAACCCATTTGGAAGAACAAGATAATGAATTGGTCCTCCAAGTGAGCCTGGACCTCATCGCCGAAAAATGGACCCAAGCAGAAATGCGGAACGCCATCTATAAACGAAGATGCGAAAAATATTACAACCCCAAGGTTCACCATAGAAGTTTCCAGGTCAGAGACCTCGTTCGAAAATGGGTATTGGGACCGGATCCGGGACCACTTAAGCCCAATTGGGAAGGACCGTACAAGATTAGTGAAGTCCTTCAGAACGGAGCCTACCGGATAGAATATCTGAACGGCCAGGGATTAACTCATCTGTGGAATGTTATGTATTTAAAAAGGTATTATCAATAAAATTTGACTTTATTCCATTCTTAGCTGGCACTGTATAAGACCGAGCTTGCCTCGGCACCTCATAAGACCGGCCCATCCGGCACTATAAGACCGAGCTCGCCTCGGCACCTTATAAGACCGGCCCATCCGGCACTATACGACCGAGTTCGCCTAGGCACCTCATAAGACCGGCCCATCTAGCACTATAAGATCGAGCTCGCCTCAGCACCTCATAAGACCGGCCCATCCGGCACTATAAGACCGAGCTCACCTCGGCACCTCATAAGACCCGCCCATCCAGTACTATAAGACCGAGCTCGCCTCGGCACCTCATAAGACCGGCCAATCCGGCACTATAAGACCGAGCTCGACTCGACACTATGAAAGTCCGAGCTCGCCTCAGCACAACCAACCGAAGATGAACAAGAAAGAAAGACAACGGACGAACCAACTCGGCCCGAACATCCAGAAGAAAGCAACTAAACAGGTGCTATAAAGAAGATTTTATTCATTCAATGAGACATTTCTACAAAGTACATGTGATAAAAACAAAGGAAAAGAAAAATTGGCACACAGGCCATACATAAAACCAAATCAAAAACTACTCGGCTCCGCCATCCCGGCCAGCCGCCTGGAAGGACTGTCCTTCACTCTCACCAGGGGGAACCGATACTGGATCTCCAACGCCCTCGATGGCCTCCGGCTCATCAGCTCCAAGAGGCTCAACCTGCAGGTCGGCCGCTTGAGACACTATATAGGCCAGGACCTCCTCAACTGTCTTCCCTTCCTTCATGAGGTCTACTATCTCATAGCAGGTGGAGACATAGTTTAGGTTGATCAGCTCCTCGAACTCAGGCGTCTTTTTAAAGGCAGCCGCCCCCTCAGCCAGACCCTTGGCATAGCCCTCGGCTTCACAGACACCGACTCGCTCGGTCATACGTTCAATTTGAGCAGTGGTTTCTTTCAGATAAGCCTCGTGCTCTGCCCCGGTCTCCAAACACCGCCAATGCGCCAGCTCGGCCGCCTCGGTCATCTCTCCGGCTCGCACTTTTCACATATCGGCCTCGAGGGCCCGGATCTCCAAAATCTCCATGTCACCCTTCAGGGAGACTATCTCCTTCTCCAAGGACTTAATCATGGAAGGACAGAGGTGGTGCTCCTCCCGGAGGGTCTGAAGCTCGGCCACCACCTTCTTGTGCTTCTCAACCAGGGCCGTGAACTCCCCGGTGGCCTTCACATAAGTGCCCAATGCACGGCCGAGCAGAGCATTTCCAAACTGGATCTGCTCAGCCGGATCGATGTCATTAGTCACCAGCTCCAGCTTGGTGTCCGGCCCCGAATAGGGATGTGCACTAGTACAGTTTTCCCCTTTACTGACACTATTTTAGTGTCAGTAATTAATTTTACTGACACCTTGTAATAGTGTCAGTAATGCTAAAGCCAGAAAATACTGACACTAAAAATTAGTGTCAGTAATACAAGGTGTCAGTAAATACTGACACTAAAATAGCGTCAGTATTTTTTTTTACTGACACTAAAATAGTGTCAGTAATTAATTTTTTTACTGACACTAAACTTTAGTGTCAGTATGTTCTGGCTTTAGCATCGACACTATTATAAAGTGTCAAGAAAAAAATTACCGACACTATTTTAGTGTCGATATGCTCGATTTGTTAAAAAAATATTTTTATCTCAATTCTATTTTTATGAATACTACATTTTTTGTTTAATTACATGAAAAAAATACCATAAATTGAAATTTTCAAACAGACAATTCAATTATAAAACATCCCAAATGCAATGCACTTAAAAAGAGCAATACAAAACCAAGCAATACAAAACCAATTAGCATCCCAAATGTGCTGCCAAACCTCAAAAAAAAAAATCCTCCAGCTCTAACAATGTCCATAAGCATTGATAATAAGCAAAATACAATGCAAAATACATTGATAACTGTAACACCCCGAGATATTCGGAATAATTACAGCGCCGTAAACCCTTTAAATAAGGATTTACAAGGCTAATTAAAAAGGAAAGTGAATATAAGACGTCAATACTGCGAAAATTCGAGTTTATGAAAACGTACAACTGGTTTAACGGGTAATTAATACAACCATATCGAATTAATATCAAAGGACACACGTACTCGAGTACAGAAACCAAACCAAAACAACAAATCTCCGATAATAAACATCACTGAACCCCTTCGTCACGTGATCGTGTCGCTTTCCCCGCTTCCTCGCTACCTGAACATCAAAACAAATGTCCACCCCCGCAGGGGTTAGCAAAACAATGCTAGTACAAGTATCGTATTTAAACAATTCGAATATGCATCAACAATACACAACAAGACATATCACACGGGCTTCCACTACCGGAACCCGACAATGCGAATCTACAAGATTCCATTACACAGCATGGGTATTCCAATGATCCAGCGCCCTCAGCATAGATCCCAAGATGATCCCGTCGGACCAACACGAGGTGGAAATAACCCGTCCAATGATCCAGCGCCTCACTTAGATCCCAAGATGATCCCGTCGACCAACACGAGGTGGACATCCGATCCAGCCCTCGGCATAGATCGTACAACGTATACAAACACAACTCATGCATACACATATGCCAAATCATTATGTTCATCAACATGAACATATAAACAATATACAACGAATATCATGACAAATCAACGAAGTAAATATCATGTTCAACAACATGCATAATCATACGTATACTCCAAAAATTACCGATATTAACATATCACACGATACTTGCCTCGAAGATGGCAAGAATGGTATACTTCAATGCTCTCGACGCACTCGAAGGCCGCCCCCTCCGATCAACGTAACAAGCTCGAACCTTAACAAAAGGAACGATATACAAATCACCTCGAGTCGAACAATCGCCTAACAATACGACCTACGGCCGAAAAGCTCAAACTAAACAAGTGCTGGATTGCTTAGCGCGCGCTACGTACTATACGTAACGTGCGCTAAGCTGAACTGTTAGCGTACGCTATCGTATAAGACTAGCGTGCGCTAGCCACAAACTGGCAGTCTGACTCGGCTGCCTCATAACGTACGCTACGTACGTTCTGTGCGAAAACCGAACCTCGATAGCGCACGTTAACTCACACATGTTAGCGTGCGCTAATCTTGCATGGCAGAATACTACGATCCGAAAACTGGGTTGAATGATGAAGAACTCATGAACCCTATGGTGATATTACAAGTTATCCTCGGGCATATCATGCTAATAAGGTTTTTGGAAGATTTATGATTATGAAACACCAACATACGGATAGTTATCTCGATATCACAATTCCTCTACGATTTTCAAGAAATAATCTAAGTTCCATCGTCTTATGCTCCAAAACACATGATTCCAACGTATACAACGTATCAACTGGGTAATATCCGATTACTTGATCATAAATCGATTTAAACATGCTTAGGAGTCCTTATAATAAGATGGTTCAAAGGTTCATTCGACATCTAGTACCGATACGTCAAAAGTATCCTTCTAACATGTGATGACCGATAAAACGAGATACTAGCTATCCAAACATGATTCAAACTTCCTCATGAACATTACTAATCATTGGTGAAGAATCACCTACCTCAAAGTAGTGAAGAACACGGATGAAAATGAAGCAATCCAACACCCAAGGCTTGAACACCAATCTCCAATGATATAAGATCTTCAATCTCGAACTAGGAGGTTGATATGGAGTGTTTAAGACGAATGGAGTTATGTTTCAAGTGCAAGGGTTCGGGTTATGGGGGAAGAAAGGACTGAATTCACGAATAGGATGTTGTCCTATTTATAATAAATGGCTATTAGCGCGCGCTATACACTGTCCGTAGCGTGCGCTAACGGCTCACGCCTAAATCAGATTTCGGCACTTAGCGTGCACTACGCATAGACCTCTAGCGTGCGCTAAGGCGTTGACTCGGCTTTTCCCGAAAGCCGTCCAGATACATTCGACAGGATCCGACAAGGGTCCCCCGGCCAGATCTCACCTACCGCGCGTCTCAATCAATTTGACCACGCGTAGCGTGCGCTAATTACACTCGGTAGCGTGCGCTATAAAACCATGTTAGCGTACGCTACCCTTAGCTCCGTAGCGTGCGCTACATGCACGTAATTTCATCCTATGAAATCACATACACGAAATTATATGCTCGACATCGGATTATGAAATACGGAGAAAATACTCGTGCAAAAGTACAATCATTACAATATCACAAGTTCCAATTACATAATGTAAATCTGGTATTACATCCTTCCTCCTAAAAAGAAGTTTCGTCGAAACTTAGGATGAAAACAACTCCGGATATTTAGACTTCATACCGTCCTCCGTTTCCCAAGTGGCCTCTTCGACTCCATGTCGTGACTATTGTACTTTAACCAAATGTATTGGTTTATTCCTCAATTGTTTGATCCGGCTCTCAAGTATCTTGATAGGTCTCTCTTGAAGGTGCCATCATTAGCTATCTCGATCTCGTCGAAATCAATGACGTGATCGGGTCCGTACATACTTCCGCATTGGGATACGTGAAACACATTGTGAACATGACTCGGCCGATGGCGGTAAGGCCAACTCGTACGCTAAATCCCCAACTCTATCTAGGATCTCAAATGGTCCGATATATCTCGGACTAAGCTTGCCTCTCCTCCCAAAACGGAAAATCCTTCGTAGGAGAGACACCTTCAATAGCACATGATCCCCAACGTCGAACTCTAGAGGACGACGACGTACATCGGCATAAGACTTCATCGACTTTGGGCGTCAATAGTCTCTCTCGAATCAAAGCTATTTTCTCTTGAGTCCGAATAATCAATTCGGTTCCGTCCCGATCAGATCCGAAGAATCATCCCAACACAGAGGCGATCGGCATCTCCTCCCGTACAAAGCTTCAAATGGTGCCATCTTGATAGAAGCGTGCCAACCGTTATTGTAAGTGAATTCGATCAAGGGCAAGTGAACTTCCCAATCTTGACCAATCCAACGCACAAGCTCTAAGCATGTCTTCTACAGTTTGAATAGTCCTTTCTGATCGACCGTCTGCTTTGGGGATGATAAGTCGTGCTAAAGTTGAGCTCGACCCCAAAGCCTTGTGAATTGCTTTCCAGAAGTGCGACACGAAACGACCATCTCGATCCGAAATAATGGTCTTCGGCGTCCCATGCAATCTGACTATCTCCGCAACAAATACTCGTGCCAATCTCTCGGGTCCCCATGTATCTTTGATTCCTAGGAAATGAGCCGACTTGGTTAGTCGATCAACTACGACCCAAATCATGTTCATTCCTGCTCTAGTCCTTGGCATACTTGTGATGAAATCCATCGAAATGTCCTCCCACTTCCATTCAGGGATCGGAAGCGGCTTTAACATCCCGGCAGGTCGCTGATGTTCAATCTTAACCTGCTGACAAGTCAAACACTTCGAAACGTACTCTGCTACGTCCTTCTTCATATTCCCCCACCGAAGTTTTGTTTAAGATCCTTATACATCTTATCACGCCGGTGAATAGAATAGGGCGCGCTATGAGCTTCTTTCAGAATAGTTCGTCTCAAATCATCATCATCGGGAACGCAAAGTCGACTTTGAAATCTCAGAACTCCATCATCTTGTATCACGAATCCTGGGGCTTTTCCTTTCTTTACTTCATCACATAATCGAAGGATCAGGGAATCGTCCAACCGCTGACTTGATCTTCTCGACTAGTGATGAAGTCGGTTCCATCACATAAAGTCGCCTCGATTCCCGGTGCCCATACTTCAATCCTTCGCGGATCGGGCCTCGTTGAATACTGGTTTGGGGCGTAAGAGCTTCCAAAGACTCAAGAGAAACAGTTTACGGCTCAAAGCATCGGCTACTACATTTGCTTTCCTGATGATAGAGAATCTCTAAGTCGTAATCCTTGATCAATTCCACCACCTTCTCTCGCCTCATGTTTAATTCCTTCGATCAAAATATATTTGAGGCTCTTATGATCCGTAAAGATTTGACAATGAGTGCCGATGATAATGTCGCCAAATTTTCAAAGCAAAACCACATGCTAGCTCCGGATCATGAGTCGGATAATTAACTTCAGACGGTTTCAATCGCGAGAAGCATAAGCAATTACTTTATCCTTTTGCATCAACACACAACCCAAACCCGATTTGAAGCGTCAGATACCATAAATCCGGTTCCTTCGGCAGCGCTAATATAGGTGTCGTGCCAGGTCTCTTCTTAAGTTCGTCAAAACCACTGCACTTCTCATTCCACGCGAACTTTTGAGTTTTCTCAGAATAATTTGGGTGAGCGGACGAGCAATTTTGGAAAATCCTCTACAAAGCGGCGATAATATCCCGCTAGTCCTAAGAAGCTTCGGACTTCCTTCACGTTCTTAGGAGCTTCCCATTCCAAGATTGCTTCGACTTTCTTAGTGGTCCACTGAACTCCATCGGCGGATATCACATGCCCAAGGAATGTTTATTCCTTAAGCCATAACTCGCATTTAGTAAATTTTTCATATTGATGTTCCTTTCTCAATATGCTCAAAACCACACGTAAATGATCGGCATGCTCCTCTGGCCCCTCGAATATATCAAAATGTCGTCAATGAAAACGACCACAAATTTATCCAAGTATTCCAAGAATACCCGATTCATCAATTGCATGAATACCGCAGAGCATTGGTAAGTCCGAATGGCATCACCACAAATTCATAATGCTGCACGGATCGAAAGCGCATTTCGGTATGTCCGATTCCTTAATTCTCAATTGGTGGTATCCCGATCGCAAGTCAATCTTCGAGAATACCTCGCCCCTTGAGTTGATCAAACAAGTTGTCGATCCGAGGTATAGGATACTTAATATAGATCGTCATCTTGTTAAGCTCCCGTAATCAATACGGTCGGAGGGATCCGTCTTTCTTAGGACAAAGAGAACGGGCGCTCCCAAGGGGAAACGCTCGGTTGAATATAGCCCTTCTGTAACAATTCCTCCAGTTGCTTCTTAAGTTCATACATCTCGGTTGGCGCCATGCGGTATGGTGCCCTGGAAATAGGGGTTGCTCCAGGCTCTAATTCGATGGTGAATTCCACTTCTCTTTGCGGGGGTAACCCGGGTAGCTCGTCAGGAAATACATCTGAGAACTCATTCACAACTGAAATAGACGAGAGCTCTATTCCTTCCTCTTTCCTCATGGCATAGCACCAAAGTCCGTGACATCCCCGCTTGAATTTCACGGCTTTCATTGCCTTGATCAATTTCCCCGAGCTTCCCGGTCTCCATCCTCGGAATAAGTGTTCAGATCTGTCATCAGCAATGATGGAAATGACTCTCTCTCGGTAATTCAACACAGCTCCATAACGGTTGAGCCAATCATCTCCGAGAATTAAATCGTCACCGCATATGTCAACTAAAATAAGATTCGATGGCCAATCTCTCCCTTCTATAGATACTGGGAAATCCCTAGCTTCTAGTGTTCCCACAATTTTCTCTCCGCTCGGTAATCCCACAACATAAGGTTCACAATTATACAAGCACGAGATGTTCAAACGATCAACACAGTTCAAAGATATAAAAGAATGCGTAGCTCCGAATCGAACAAGACACTAATCTGGTTGCAAAAGGATCTGAATCGCACTGATGCAACAGTGTTCGCCGTCGATCTCCTCATTTCGTACAGCGCGGAGGAACGGACCCAAAGATGGATGCCTCTCTCTTCCCGGGCACTGCTGAAATCCACTCCGTGTCTGGTTCACACTTATCTCCTTAGGAACCGGTCTGGAGTGCGGGTGCCAACAGAGATCTAGTAGCGGCTCCACGAAGGCCGCACGGTGCCCTTCTTGCCCACAATCGTAACAAGTCACGAGAAGATGCGGCAATCTCGTCGAATATGCCTGCTCGACCACAATTGTAGCATTTCCTTGATGCGTCCAAAGCTGCGATCTTGTCCTAACTTCTTTCCGCCTTTAGAAGGATGGGGAGGTTTCTAGCCGAATAAAGGAAGACCGGCCCTTGCGGGCCCCACCACTCTTGTTTTCTCGCAAAGCCGCGGTCACCTTCGCTTCTTTGCCTCTACTGATTTCTCCACCGCCGCCTCTTTCATGTCGTAGGCCAGCGCTTTGTCTTGGTACTGTCGCAACGTAGTACACTCGAATCCGGACATGTACTGCTGAATCTCTGGCTTCATCCGCATATCAAAATGAAAAATCCTTTTCTGCCTCCGTTCTGACCAAGTGTCGCACACAAGTCAGCTGATGATTAAAAGTTTTAATTACATCTGTCACAGATGCCTCCGAACTCTGTGGTGAGAAAAACTCTCGGATCTTTGCCTCTCTAACCGGACGAGGACAGTACTGTGCTTCCATCATTTGTTTGAATTCTGTCCAATCCGCATTATGGTTCTCGGGTCGAATAGCCTCCCACCAGTCAAAGGCCTCCCCAGTCAGAAAATACTGGGCAATGGGAACCTTCCGGTCCTCGGTACAGTTAAGACCTGCGAATATCTTCTCCAACTCCTTGAGCCAGTGATCCCAAGTAAGTGCCTCAGCAGATCCGTCAAATTTTGGCGGGTGCAATTTAACCACCTCAGCAAGCCATCTGTCTCCCAGTTATCCTCATGGTGCTTTGTCCCATCGCCGTGCGCATGCGATCAACGACTGGCGAATCGGTTTATCTGCGCCACCACTGTTGAAGCACTCCGGCATGTTCGGATTTGCGTCATCATTCGCTGATCCTTGCCGCCTCCGAATGGGAATCGGTTCGACTAGCCGATATTTCGGGGTAGTTGCGGAATCCTCATGTCTCATATTACCACGTCGCGTCCCACGACGGCCCGTCGCGTCCACGACCTCCTCTCAACATACCGTAAAACGAAATTTCTCAATATAGAACAAAATTTTTGAAATAAAGTCCGTCAATACTCAAAACAAAGAGTTAAGTAAAACGGTAGTATAAGAGATTAAGAGACTTACAACCACGGTCCACATGACGACTTGGTGAAGGTGATGTTACAAACGACCCGTAAATCAAATAACGTAAACAGACCCAAATAAAACCCGACTGCCAAGATATCCATAAATCTTAGCTCTTATACCATATTCTGTAACACCCCGAGATATTCGGAATAATTACAGCGCCGTAAACCCTTTAAATAAGGATTTACAAGGCTAATTAAAAAGGAAAGTGAATATAAGACGTCAATACTGCGAAAATTCGAGTTTATGAAAATGTACAACTGGTTCAACGGGTAATTAATACAACCATATCGAATTAATATCAAAGGACACACGTACTCGAGTACAGAAACATCACTGAACCCCTTCGTCGTCACGCTTGCATCGTGGTCGCTTTCCGCTCCTTGCTACTGAACATCAAAACAAATGTCCACCCCCGCAGGGGTTAGCAAAACAATGCTAGTACAAGTATCGTATTTAAACAATTCGAATATGCATCAACAATACACAACAAGACATATCACACGGGCTTCCACTACCGGAACCCGACAATGCGAATCTACAAGATTCCATTACACAGCATGGGTATTCCAATGATCCAGCGCCCTCAGCATAGATCCCAAGATGATCCCGTCGGACCAACACGAGGTGGAAATAACCCGTCCAATGATCCAGCGCCTCACTCTAGATCCCAAGATGATCCCGTCGGACCAACACGAGGTGGACATCCGATCCAGCGCCTCGGCATAGATCGTACAACGTATACAAACACAACTCATGCATACACATATGCCAAATCATTATGTTCATCAACATGAACATATAAACAATATACAACGAATATCATGACAAATCAACGAAGTAAATATCATGTTCAACAACATGCATAATCATACGTATACTCCAAAAATTACCGATATTAACATATCACACGATACTTGCCTCGAAGATGGCAAGAATGGTATACTTCAATGCTCTCGACGCACTCGAAGGCCGCCCCCTCCGATCAACGTAACAAGCTCGAACCTTAACAAAAGGAACGATATACAAATCACCTCGAGTCGAACAATGGCCTAACAATTCGACCTACGGCCGAAAAGCTCAAACTAAACAAGCTGCCTGGATTGCTTAGCGCGCGCTACGTACTATACGTAACGCGGCGCTTAAGTCAATCGTTAGCGTACGCTATCGTATAAGACTAGCGTGCGCTAGCCACAACCGGCGATCGACTCGGCTGCCTCATAACGTACGCTACGTACGTTCTGTGCGAAAACCGAACCTCGATAGCGCACGTTAACTCACACATGTTAGCGTGCGCTAATCTTGCATGGCAGAATACTACGATCCGAAAACTGGGTTGAATGATGAAGAACTCATGAACCCTATGGTGATATTACAAGTTATCCTCGGGCATATCATGCTAATAAGGTTTTTGGAAGATTTATGATTATGAAACACCAACATACGGATAGTTATCTCGATATCACAATTCCTCTACGATTTTCAAGAAATAATCTAAGTTCCATCGTCTTATGCTCCAAAACACATGATTCCAACGTATACAACGTATCAACTGGGTAATATCCGATTACTTGATCATAAATCGATTTAAACATGCTTAGGAGTCCTTATAATAAGATGGTTCAAAGGTTCATTCGACATCTAGTACCGATACGTCAAAAGTATCCTTCTAACATGTGATGACCGATAAAACGAGATACTAGCTATCCAAACATGATTCAAACTTCCTCATGAACATTACTAATCATTGGTGAAGAATCACCTACCTCAAAGTAGTGAAGAACACGGATGAAAATGAAGCAATCCAACACCCAAGGCTTGAACACCAATCTCCAATGATATAAGATCTTCAATCTCGAACTAGGAGGTTGATATGGAGTGTTTAAGACGAATGGAGTTATGTTTCAAGTGCAAGGGTTCGGGTTATGGGGGAAGAAAGGACTGAATTCACGAATAGGATGTTGTCCTATTTATAATAAATGGCTATTAGCGCGCGCTATACACTGTCCGTAGCGTGCGCTAACGGCTCACGCCTAAATCAGCTCGGCACTTAGCGTGCGCTACGCATAGACCTCTAGCGTGCGCTAAGGCGTTGACTCGGCTTTTCCCGAAAGCCGTCCAGATACATTCGACAGGATCCGACAAGGGTCCCCCGGCCAGATCTCACCTACCGCGCGTCTCAATCAATTTGACCACGCGTAGCGTGCGCTAATTACACTCGGTAGCGTGCGCTATAAAACCATGTTAGCGTACGCTACCCTTAGCCTGTAGCGTGCGCTACATGCACAGAATTTCATCCTATGAAATCACATACACGAAATTATATGCTCGACGACATCGGATTATGAAATACGGAGAAAAATACTCAGGCAAAAGTACAATCATTACAATATCACAAGTTCCAATTACATAACAGAAATCTCGGGTATTACAATAACCATGAACAACAATATCCATCAACACAAAATATCCTCCAGCTCTAACAATCTCCATCAACTTAAGCATACAATGCAAAATACAATGATAACCATCAGCAACAACAATGTCCCACCACACCGACATGCTCAACAACTTCAAATTTTTCCCACCTGTACAAGTGTAAAGAATCAATTAGTTGACATGACCGAACTTACAAATTTCACCCTCAAGAGGGGTATTTCTTAGGTAAATATAAACATCCGATGAGTATATGTAATTTTGTAAGATAACTGGATTTTTTTTTTTTAATAATTCTGAACTCTATTTTTCAGGATGAAAGATAGATTGAAGATATGAGGACTTGAACTGTGCTGGACATTTTGCAGGTTCCAAAAGAACATAAGATTGCATGCAGGTGAGCCACGTACTACCAGTCCATACACAAAGCCTTACGCAAATTTAACAATCCGGTACGGTCGATTGAGTTATGCCGACCCAAAGTCCAAACCAGCAAAAGAATAGTCCGCTAATCGAACACCAAAAATTTTATGAATGACAAAAGCATTTGCCAATGAATTACCAACCATTTTTAAGTAGAATGATTAACACACACACCCCCACCCCCCTCACCTTCAGCATATACTACATATATATATCTCACACTGCAGTTATTTAAGACTGTTTGTATATAGTTCACATAATTGTGATTATTGATGGCTGTGGGGTCATGCAATTTCCATAACTTGCAACATAGGTGCATTGCATGCAACTCATTACACCCCAGGCATATGATCAGCCATTCTATTCGTTGTTTTTGGTTCAAGTCCTTTTCAGATTTGTTGGATCTTTTTTTGTTGTTCCAAGTACATACTACATAGATTTTGTATATAAATGACTCATATTAAAATTACCTCACGATTGTATGCTGTAATTAACTTGGCAACATATGTAGCCCATCGATCACGTAGTTCCGAAAGATCTTTCATGCTGTAGTTATCCATTCCTTTGAACTGACATTTCAAATTCACAAAAATAAGAGTGTCACCAGAATATTGAAGCATTTGTAAACTTAATAAGATTGAGCAAACAGACCAGATTTTCGCAATTATGCATACCAGATTTTCGCAATATATGCAGACATTCTTAGCTCTTTTTTCGCATTTGTAAACTTAATAAGATTGAGCAAACATGCCAGATTTTCTTGAGCGAACAGACCAGATTTTCGCAATTATGCAGACCAGATTTTTGCAATTATGCAGACCAGATTTTCGCAATTACGCAGACCAGATTTTCGCATTTGTAAACTTAATAAAAACTAAAAAATGAAGCAGACCAGATTTTCGCATTTGTAAACTTAATAATAACTAAATAATGAAGCAGACCAGATTTTCGCTTGTCCAGGCGCCCGCCTAACACTAATGGGCGGCGCCTAATTGGCAACTTGCCCACCTTGCTTCATTTCAGGCGAGCGAAGCCTCCAGGCGGGCTGGCTGGACCGCCAAGACTGCTTAGAAATTTAACAACACTAAAAATTTTGATACTTACATCATTTTTTAGAATGTTCACATCCTTAACGATATCTTCAATATATTTCATCACGTAGTAGCCACATTCAAAAAAGCTAGGTTGCTTTGGACACTACAAAAGAAGACCAGTTAAGTAATGCTTTTGTTTAAAATTTGTACTCAACATATTTCGATTTCGCCATTTTTACCTTCACAGAGACCCACTGCACATTAATCTTTCTATCACACTTCAAAGATTGATATATTCTAATGCCCCTGCAAAGAAGAATTTAAACCATTGGTAAAGAAATGCAAAAATGAAAGTTTAAGAACATGAAAGCATAAACTAAGTAAAACACTTAACTGGTTCACTATTTGTTTGATGGTTTCATCGGGACTATGTCTCATGGGGTCAAGATAATACACTGTACGGCTCACTAAGTCAATTGCAAACAACACCCAATGGCCACTAAAAAATGAAATCACAGTTTGTGATGAAAATTCATATTAAAAATAACTTATTATTATCTAATAAAATATATGAACAGTAAAAAGTAAAAATTATACCCAGGATTATAAGGAAATACGACGACTTGTCCTAACTCAGTCAAACCCAAAAGTTTCGAAATGTATTGGGATTTGTCGTTGACTCCGAACTTTGTTGGATGTAGCTTTTCAAAAGCCCAAACTGAAATGGGTTGACAATTCCGCTACTGTCCATCTCCTCGCACAAATACCTACAAGAAAAAAACACCGTATGAAGTACATTTAGATCAAACAAAATCATAGCATCACATAATACACTTGTACCGTACTTGATCCATATGTCAATAACGCAATTTGAAACATTCTGAAAGTTGATGATTTCATCACAAATCACTTTATCCAGGGCTGTTTCCCAAATTTCACCGAACGTTGTTGTGTCATGCCCAATAAGGATCGATCGCGGTAGTGAATTCTCAACAAACATGGTGAACATGTTTATATATTCACTCTTGCGACTCTCTTTTGATTGTGCAGCTCCTCGAATATTCTTACTTCGGTCAAGCTTCCGATCCAATGGTTTGATGACAAGTGGTTAATTCTTTTGTACTCTCTTGTCGTAGATAAATTGCACATCATTTACAGGAGAGTTCGGAGAAATTGGTTTAGGTAATGGCTTAAAGGATTCTTCTAATAACATAGGATTCTTCTTCGGGGTAGGTTTTGAAGTAACTTCGAAATCTAGCTTATGTGGAGTTATTTCACAAGTCTTATTTATTTTACTCTTCACAGACTTCAGAGTACTTTTTTGCAAAGGGAAAATAGACTATGAAATAAATATATATATATATACCATTATTAGTACATGTATACCAAGATAGGATATAATAAAGACATGTAATATTTCATTTACTAACCTTTCTTTTTCCAAGAATTTCTGGGGACTGTTTGTCAGTTAGATTACCAGAGAAAGATTTTGGTTTTGGAAAGCTAGAACTTCCAATTTCAGTGTTGCTGTATGCATTCAATCTCGCATTCATAATTTCCAGTTGATTAGACATGAACTGGAAACTCTCTTGATACATCTTTCTTTCCTTCGCCAACTCGTAGCATCGGGAATGTGGAAGTACATGGATGGGGTGATAAATTGCCCCAATCCTTGTATCCTACTTCCACTTGGATGCTTCGGAGGGCTGCACCTAAAATGTCATTTGACCCCGATGATTGGAACGTTCCTTCTTGACTTGACTCTTCAATTCACTCTACAAAAGTAAATATGCAATATTATAGATTTTTAGTCATTATTATTAATAAGAGTACAATTTTACTTACTAATAAGAGTACAATTTTTAGTCATTATTACTAATAAGAGTACAATTTTACTTGATAAGAGTGCAATATTATAGATTTTTTTAGTCATTATTACTAATAAGAGTACAATTTAACTTACTATCTTGTCAACTACTTTCATTATTTCAGGAGCATACTCTCCTTTATCGTCAGCTCGTGCCATTAACCAAGCATCACTACGATCAATTTCTCGTTCAGAAACTCCAGTCTGTTTCTTCTGTATTAGATTAATAACAATGAAAATGTATTAAACCTCAAAATAATTTATATTTAGATGGCAGACATGTATTTACATACTTTCCTGTACAACATGCCACCATATCCTGTGCTGCCCAACCGATGATTGTAGACATTCTTAGCTATTTTTTCTCTTGCTTTCTTACTTTTTTCCTGCAAAAATAGTTATTTCAGAACAAAATAGTTATAATGCCTGCTTAGTAATAAACCAACTAAAGTAATAAACAATATACCTGGAATTCTTCAGAGAGAACCTTATCAACAAAAAACTTCCAATCTTTTCTTTTAATGCTAGGATATTCAATAGGAGGCAAAGCCAATGACGTAAGATCGTCTTTGTAAGGCAAAATGAAATCATTAGCCAGCTCACTTCTAAAGTTCCTTAATGCAACCCCCATCCATTTCAACACTTGGTTTTTACTTTTCACACTCAACTTGAACTTTTTCTATAAAACCATCCAGAATTACACCAGTTCAAACACAATATATGCATTACAGACATGCAAACTAATCTAATATATTATTAAATAACTGAGCTGTACCTGAAAATGAAGCCACAAATTATCCTTTATGTCCATTGGAACATGCCTCCAATCATCATGTAAAATCGAAATTGTTTCTCGCACGATAATACCGATATAACTCCTGAGATCATTTCTTCCCTTTCCAACTGGAACACCATAAGAATTGTACTCAATCAAATTGTGGTTAGCAAATTCTTCCTTTTGCAACCCTTTTTTTTTGTTTGCTTCCTTCTTCTCGGCCTTCCCTCAAGTTCTGGAAATTTGAACTCATTATTTTCAGCCAACTCATTATTTTCAGCCATATTTCCTGCAATCGAGAGATGTTTACAGAAGTTAGTACAGAAATTAACTTCAAAAGTAATACACCAGCAGTAAAAAAAAAAGAACTCACTATTTACAATAGTGCATTTATTCATCTGTTAATCATCATTTAATGGAACAACATCACAATCTTTTCTGTCATAAATTGCCTCATCATCCTTCTCATCTAGCTCACACACTGGAAGTTTGTTGCTTAATGGAGTGTATACATCAATATCTTCACATCTTTCTCCATCTACCTTATATGCTCTGTCACTCACCGAACAGACTACTGATTTGCTATCATCTAATTGGTCTTTCACATAGAATACTTGATTTGCATGACAAGCTAGAATAAAACAATCTGATTTATAACCAATTCGATTTAGATCAACGACAGTCAAACCAAAATCATCCACATTAACCCCTCGACTATCTACCCAATCACATTTGAAAAGTATCTTCTTAACCATCAGATAATCAAGTCGCGATTTCATCAATGACTCCGTAGAAGGCCATGTCACCAGAATGAGGTCGTTTGTCTTTTGAGCTTGATATTTGTAGAGTGTTAGCAACAATCCTAACACCACTGTTTTGAGTTACACGATTATTATCCCGGTGCTTCGTTGCAAAATTGCAGCCATTAATATGATAGCCAGGATATATTAACACGCTTGAACGAGGTTTGTTTGCCAACAACTTCACTGTTTCGTCAACCGGCACATTATTTTCCCTATCATCTGCTATCTATAATTTGAAATTCAAAAAAGAATCACATTAATTATATAATATGAATTTATTATAAGTTAACCTTTTATAAGTGTTATTATAATCAGTCTATAAGTTCTAACCTTGTTCTGTAACCAAGTGGCAAATGTACGAGTGTGTTCATTCTGCAACCACATATGTTTCTTTGCTTTATAAGGGTGTGTTGACGTTAAATAACACATATGTTCCCTGAAGTGAGACAAAAGTAAAATTTATTTATTATACTAAAATCTTACAACTCTATTAACATGTTACTTATAAATATAATAATCAAGAACTTACTCAATATATGGTTGGATTTCAGGAGTGTTCATTAAAACGCAACGATGTGCTTGCGCCAGCAAAAGATGATTGACTGACTTACAATTTCCACCTCCCAAAGGCTTTTCGATTGTAAAATCAGCAACATCACAATCAGAGAAGTATTCAGCACAAAATTGTAGTGCTTCTTCAGCAACATAACTTTCCGCGATACAACCCTCAGGACGGTAACGATTACGAACATAATCTTTAAGGGTTTTCATCCCTCTCTCAAAAGGGTACATCCATCGAAAATAAACGGGGCCGCATAATCTAACTTGTTCAACTAAATGGATTGTCAAATGAATCATGATATCAAAGAAACTTGGTAGGAAGTACTTTTCCATTAGGCATAAAGTGATTACAAGATCCTTCTGTATTTGGTCAAGGGTACCGGGTTCCACGACTTTAGAGCACAACAAATTGAAAAAAGAGCACAATCTGATAATAACTTTTCTAACATTCACAGGCAAACAATTTCTAATAGCCAATGGCAGGAGTTGTTGCATTAGAGTATGGCAATCATGAGATTTTAGTCCTTGAAGTCGACATTCATCCAAAGAAACAAGTTTTTGAAAGTTCGAAGAATAGCCATCGGGTACTCTGGCATCATATAAAGTTTCTGCATTGTTTTTTTCTTTTTTACTCAAGCTGTATGGAGCTGGAGGCAAGACTTTTTTTTTTTGTTGGTATCATCAGGAATTAATTTTCCCCTGAGCTTAAGATCTTCAAGATCTTTTCTAGCATTAAACCCATCCTTTGTCCTACCCGGTTGATGAAGTAGTGTACCATAAATGTTTTCACACACGTTTTTCTCGATATGTATCACATCTAGTTGATGGCGAACTAACAAATGTTTCCAATAATCAAGGGAAAAAAAGATAGATTTCTTTTTGAACAATTTTCTAGTTATTCCCTCATCATCATCGCCATCAACATCGTCAAGTTTTCGCTTCTTAACTTTTTTCTTTCCAAACTTAGTATCAATAGCTTCTACCATATTTAATATTTCCAAACCAGATAAAGTCCTAGGAGGCTCACCCCACTCTTGATTCCCATTGAACACCTTTTTAAGTTTTCGAAATGGGTGTCCACATGGTAAGAATCGACGATGGCCCATATAAGACATTTTTCGACTATGTGGTAGCCAAGATGCACAGGTGTCTATTCCACAAACTGGGCAAGCATAATATCCCTTAACAAGACAACCAGAGAGGTTTCCATATCCGAAAGTCACCGATTGTCCACATTAGGATAGCTCGTAAGTTGAATGTTTCTTTCTTCCATGCATCATAAACATCAACACCTTCATCCCGGAGAAGTTTCAAGTCCTCAACCAAGGGTGCTAAGTATACATCTAGATCATTTCCGTTGTTTAGGACCGGATATCAAAAGAGACAACATCATAAACTTTTTCTTCATACATAACCACGGAGGAAGGTTATATGCAATCAAAGAAACAGCCAACAACTATAAGTACTATTAAGTGTACTATGTGGATTAACCCCATCCGTTGATAGAGCTAAACGAAGATTTCTATCCTCTTCTGCAAATTGTGGCCACTTATTGTCAATTAATTTCCAAGATGGTGAGTCTGCTGGGTGGCGAAGTTTGCCATCTTTAATTCTCTTATTTGCATGCCATGTCAAATTTTGAGCAGTTTGTGGTGATTGGAACATTCTTTTGAACCTAGGAATAGGGGGGAAATACCACAACACCTTTGCAGGCACACCATTTTTAGTTTTTTCAAACCAATTTTTTTCTCCGCCACCTAGATGCTCCATGATTCGGGCACTCAACAAGATCAACAAACTCCTTTCTATACAAAATGCAATCATTTGGACAAGCATGTATTTTCTCATAATCTAAGCCTAACACTTTCATAGTTTTCTTAGCCTCGTAAACTGACTTAGGCAAATCATTATTAATAGGCAAAATATCAGCAAGGACATCTAACAAAGCCGAAAACCCTTTATCAGACCACCCATAATTCCCTTTAACACTATAGAGCCTCATCAAACCGGCAAGCTTTGAATGCTTTGAACCCGGATATAAAGGTTTTTCAGCATCATCAAGCATGTGTTTTAAAGTACTAGGGTCTTTATCATAATGCTCATAAACATCCTGGACCATATCAACTACATTATTATAATCTTGACATCTAAATCTTTCACTAGGTGGATGGTTTTGACACTTTGTGGAGGTAAAAGGGTCAACTTCCCCATGCTTAGTCCATATGACATACGACTCAAGAAAACCTTTCTCAAACAAATGAAGCCTGACCAGTTCAGGCTTATGAAACTCCATATTACAACAAAAGGTGCAAGGACATCGGATTGACATTCGGTTTTCATCATTTAAAATTGCAAATTCTAAGAAATCAGCAACACCAATTTTATACTCTAAAGACCTTCTATCACAAGCTATCCAAGTTTTGTCCATTTCCAATACCTTTACCTGTGCATATATAATATTCAGTGTCAGGCTGTACAGTTCATAAACATGCATATAAGAAATATTTTTGCCACAAAAATAATTCAATTTAACAAAAATGAATGCGTGCCTGAGCACTAATGGTTGTGAAACATCTTTTGTTTCCTTAACTTGCTCAATATCTTTTTCTTTTAATATCGACCAAATGATAACATAAGGTAGTATTAAATATTTTATCAACACAAGAAGCGGCAACTAGTGTTAAAGCTCAGAAGATAAAAGAACCTAACTCGGGCCCTTACAATATGGACAAAGACTAGGCGAATGTAGAACTCTCGAAACAAAAAAGAACACGTAAAGATGGACAACCAGATTCGGAAAGCAAAAGTATGAAGAAAACAAGAATTAAAATACCTTTATTTATGACATATACATATGTCATCGAGAAGACAATTAAAATCTTGACATCTAAATTTTTACTAGGTGTATGTTACGGCGGTTTGTGGAGGAAGAAAGACCACTTAGTCCAAATGACATACGACTCAAGAAAATCATTTTCAAATAAATGAAGCTTTACTAGTTAAAGCTTATGAAACTCCATATTGTAACATAATGTGCAAGGATATCTAACTGATATTAGGTTTTCAACATCCAAAATAGAAAAGTCCAAGAAATCACCAACATTATAGACCTCCTATCACCAACACTATAGACCTCCAAGAAATCACCAACATTAAGTGACTATGTCCAAAAAAGATGATAACAAATAACTCATATCATTTTATTTTAACATAAGCCATGGTATACAAACTTAAGCAAATTCATATACAAAACTACAAATAAATAATTAAACACCAGAAGAATATTGATATGTTATAATGTAGCATTTGTAGTAAATGTAGCACTTAATTATTTTCACAGAAACATAATATGTTATTAGAATGGGGAAACAATGCTTACCTTCTTTCCTGTTCAACTCGACACTGCCCCCTCTTTAAAAAGTTTAACGGTAGTTGTTACAAACTACCATCAAAACCCCAAAGAAATACATGAGAGCAGATTTAGAGTTTAATATAATCATTACAAAAAATAACAGGAAACCAACAAGGAATTTCCTTAAACATATAAAGCAGATTTTTGAAAAAATCAATCGCAGTCCAGAAATATGTAGACTGAGAAATAGATACCGCAAATCTGGAGAAAGAGAATGTCAAGCTGCCAACAATGATCTCAACCCACAAAAAACACAAAAGTTACACAAACAATGTGGACCCGAAGGAACTTAAAATGCCGATTCTCAATCAATGTTGAAAACTAGCATGTAAAGCTGTTTTTGAAAAACTTTTCTTGCATTTTACAAGCCTACGGACATGGAGTTTTCTTGCAAAAACAACGGTCATGACAAATCGAAAACAAAACCCAAAATTTAAATATAAAGCGGATGAAAAATTTACTGAGACACAAAAGTACCATATCAAAGATTAATACAAATTGTAGGGTTTTCTCCATAAAACTATGTAATTATAAATTTGTAAAACATAACAAAAAAATTGTAAACATTAAACGGTGAAATCACACGAGGGCTTGGGAAAAAAATAAGGAGTACAATTACACTATTCTACAATTAAACGAAGAAGCGGCAACTGGTGTTTTAAAAGCTCAGAAGATAAAAGAAACTACCTCATGGGCCCTTACAATATGGACAGAGACTACGCGAAGGTAGAACTCTCGAAACATAAAAAAAAGAACATGATACATTATTAGAATGGGAAACAATGCTTACCTTCCTTCTGTTCAACTCGACACCGCCCCCTCTTTAAAAAGTTCAACGGTAGTTGTTACAAACTACCATCAAAACCCCAAAGAAATACATGAGAGCGATTTAGAGTTTAATATAATCATTACAAAATATAACAGAAACCAACAAGGAATTTCCTTAAACATATAAAGCGATTTTTGAAAAAATCAATCGCGATCCGAGAAATATTTAGACTAAGAAATAGATACCACAACCGGAGAAAGAGAACGTCAAGCCGCCAACAATGATCTCAAACCACAAAAACACGAAGTAACACAAACAATGTGGACCCGAAGGAACTTAAAAATTCGATTCTCAATCAATGTTGAAAACTAGCATGTAAAGTGTTTTTGAAAAACTTTTTCTTGCATTTTACAAGCCTACCAGACATGGAGTTTTTCTTGCAAAAACAACGGTCGCAGCAAATCGAAAACAAAACCCAAAATTTAACTATCTGAGCAGATGAAAATTTTGCAGACACAAAAATACCATATCAAAGATTAATACAAATTGTAGGGTTTTCTCCATAAAACTATGTAATTATAAATTTGTAAAACGTAACAAAAAAATTGTAAACATTAAACAGTGAAATCACACGAGGGCTTGGGAAAAAAATAAGGAGTACAATTACACTCTTCTACAATTAAACAGAAGAAGCGGCAACTGGTGTTTTAAAAGCTCAGAAGATAAAAGAAACTACCTCATGGGCCCTTACAATATGGACAGAGACTACGCGAAGGTAGAACTCTCGAAACATAAAAAAAAACATGATCTTTTATTAGAATTGGGAAACTATGCTTACCTTCGTGTTCAACTCGAGACTGCCCCCTCTTTAACAAGTTTAACGGTAGTTGTTACAAACTACAATCAAAACCCCAACGAAATACATAAGAACAGATTTAGAGTTTAATATAATCATTACAAGAAATAACACGAAAGCAACAGGAAATTTACTTAAACACATAAAGCAGATTTTTTGAAAAAATCAGTCGCAGTCCAGAAATATTTAGACTGAGAAATAGATACCGCAAATCTGGAGTAAGAGAAAGTCAAGCTGCCAACAATGATCTCAAACCACAAAAAACACAGAAGTTACACAAACAATGTGGACCCGAAGGAACTTAAAAATGCCGATTCTCAATCAATGTTGAAAACTAGCATGTAAAGCTGTTTTTGAAAAACTTTTTCTTGCATTTTACAAGCCTACCAAACATGGAGTTTTTCTTGCAAAAACAACGGCGTGACAAATCAAAAACAAAACCCAAAATTTAACAATCGACCAGATGAAAAATTTGAAACAAAAATACAATATCAAAGATTAATACAAATTCTAGGGTTTTCTTCATAAAACTAATTAATTATAAAAACGAAATGCATCAAAAAAATTGTGAAAATTAAACAGTGAAAACACACATATAAAGAATCATAAAATCAAGTTCAAAGTCACTACTCAACAATCTCTGAGCAACAACACAAAAATAATCATATTATTTAACTAAAGTTGTCCATAAATAGATTAGAAACTATATAATCTTGCAAGAAGTACTAAAAATTAACCAAAAAGTAGGAATTTACCGTGCATGCTGAAGTAACATACAAGCTATTCCCACATCGAGCTACCGAGCACAGATTCAATAGCCAAATATAGCTATTTTGTTTAACTTTTATGGGATAATTATAATCTGAAAGCTTTAGAGTTTTGTGGTAAAGGGATTGAATTCGATTGGGATAGAAGTAGGAGAATCAGAATTTGGGGTTATGGGGGATTTGGCGCTGCAACTGTGAGGAAGAAGATGAAAGAACGTGTTACGGGAGAAGGGAGGATGCGGAAGAATGAATTAGGGTTAAGTGTTTTACGGTTTCTATAATATTGGTTCTTAATATTGATTACTAATTAATATTCATTGTTATGGTTATTGTAGATAATATTGTGAATCAATGTAAATTATTCATGTAGCTGAGTTGGTTTCTGTTTGGTGATGAAATCACCACGTCCCAGGTTCTATTCCTGGGATGTACATTTTTTTTTTATTATTGGTATTTTAAGTGTCAGTAAATTTTGATACTCAATTTACTGATACTTAAGTGTCAGTATCTTATGACACAATTATGTTAAAAATAAAAAATGAGAGAAATGTCTGAAGTTACTGACACTTTTGATAAAGTGTCAGAAACTAAGTGTCAGTAAAAGCTGTTTTTGTAGTAGTGGTGGCTGGACTCTGCCACTGCCGGAGGAACCCGGTCAAGCATCTCGGCAGTTGGGGTAGCCGCCTGGACATACTCGAGGAACCAGCGCGGCTGCCGCCCCTACATCTGAGCACATAGTTCCTCCCGGTCCTTATTAACCGAAGGCTAATGCCCCTCCAAGTCGACTAAGACCTCCTTGCCAGTCGCACGATTCACCCGGACAGGACTCGGCACGGATATAGGGACTTCAGGAGCGGACTGAGCCTCAACCTTATTCACGCTACCCTCCGGCTCGGTCTCACCCTTTTTTCGCTTGCCCGCGCGCTCCCTCCGTTCGGCAGCCTCGGCGGCAAGTCTCGCCACGCGCTGCGCAGGCGTTTCCTTCCTCCCAGACGAAACTTTGACCCTGGGAACTGGAAAAGGAAGAAAGATTGAAGAAAAAATCACCTGAAGAAGACATGATACCCGGATCGGTAGATCGAAGGCCGACCGCCCAGAGGTTTTATTTAGTGACTAAAATATGCGACTTCCTCTGCTCAGCAGGAATATCCAGAAGCTGTTCAATTCGGTCGTCAAACTCGGAGGATGTTTCCTGCACCAGAATAAGTTCTGCACAGAAAGCAAAGGATGAGCGTTAGACAAAAAAGGAACAGAATAATAAAACACAACACTTACGCATTTTTGCAATAAAGTGTAGGGGGTCTGAAGCCTCGCGTCTATGACGCTGGGCTCAAACTCATCCACCGAGCTCCTCCACAACCCCCCGACAAAAAACCATTGCTCCTTCCAACTATGGATGGTCTCTGGCACATCCACCACCTCTTTGTGCATGGCATGCCGAGCCTTCAGATAAAACTAGCCCGAGCGGGATCGCCCGACCGATCTCCACAAAAAGAGACTGTTGAACTCCTCAAAGCTGGGCTCGGGCCAGCCGTGCTGATGGAATAGGATGAAAAGGCCCACCACCCGAGCCCAAGAATTGGGATGAATTTGAGCCAGCGGAAGGCCCCACCGCCTCAGCCAACGTGAGAAGGCCAGCGGAAGCGGAAACCTTAGCCCTGCCAGAAGAGAACGATAATACACCGCCGTACAACCGAGAGGCTGATTGTGAGGCCTCTCCTCGAGAGTCGGAACAAACATCTGCACCGCAGCCGGGATCTTGAACCGCCGCCGCTAGGCCGCCAACTGCTCCTCCGTGACAGTGCTGCGGATCGAGGCCGAGTCCCACTCCGCTTCCACGAAAAGGGACAGCCGAGGCCGAATCCAGGCCGCCTCAGGCTCAACCTTCTCTTCCTCTGAAACCTCGCCGACCACCGCCAACGGCGCCACCACCTCCACGACTCCAGAATCCGGCGACCTCGCGACCTCGCCGCCTTCCTCTTCGTCGCTCCAGTTGACGGGAGCCCCGCCTATAGATATATCCGCCACCCTAGTGCGGTCCGGCGACACATTCAACACCTCCGCCGCTTTCTCATCCCTCAGATCCGACATCTTAAATAGAAAATGAAGAAAGACTCACCGGAAATTTCTCTCTAAAATCGGACAAGATACCGAAGCTCTGGTTTTTTCTCTGCAAAAAATAAGCGTGAAAATGGCGGACGAATGAAGGAGAAAGGAGGAGGAAGAGGAAACCTTTTATTTATAGGGGGAAGGGACGTTAAATGTCATTTAATGCGCAGCGCGTGACACATCCATGCGCGCTGAACCGTCGCGAAGACCAATGATACGTGGCCGCACCGCCAAATCAAATCCGGCCACGTGTCCCTCATTATGACACGGATATACGGAAATCGAATAGGCACGTCTCTCGAAGAGACGCCCCTTCGAGAACCTTGTTCTCCTTAACAAGCCGGATCGGCCTAACTATGTAAACGACTCCAGCTCCGACCCCCAGAACGATCCTGGACTCGGGGGCCCTTGTTGATAGCCCATCCATCTTGGCATCCACATAAGCACTCCAGTCAGCTGAACCGGCCAATCAGAGCAACAAGCCGGACCGAGTACGAATCAAATTCTCTCCCGGACTCGTTAAAGATCGGACCGGCCCGAGACGTCAAGGCCGACCCGATATCCAGACCGGAAGGGCCGACCAGATCCAGGATGAATACGCTCCAAATCAAAATTATGGCAAGGCCGACCAGAACAGCGGGAGACCCGAGGACCGACCCCAGCAGATAAGTATCGCCAAAAGCATGCTGAACAGGCACACATGGCAATTAATGCATGCTGTCATACCTCTTCACAAAGCGATCCTTAAAGGCCGCCACGTGTCCAAGGCATGTTTTCTCCCTGACAAGTGTTTCGAACATATTCCCCAACACTCTCCAGCAGTCACCTCCTGATTGGCCAAGATTGTCTATATATAGAGAAAGTGTGCAGAAAAAAGGACTTTTGGAATTTATCAAAAAATAGATAAGAGAGTGAAAAAGAGAGAATTTGTAATAAGCAAGCAAAAGAGATAGACCGACTTAAATACTCCTGCTCGGCCTTATCAAAAATTACGATCATTAATAAAATTTAGTGATCCCATTTATTTCATCTTTTTATTGTTTTCTACGTGACTTCGGTCCATTCGTCCAGATCAGCACACATGGTGTTGACCAAATCAGTCATCAACATAAATTATAATCAAATATTTCATGATTGACAATTAGAGGAATAGTCCATGATTTTTATATATTGAATACAAGGCTTGTAATAACCCAATGCGGGATTAATACTTCAATATCAAAATTGATAATAATTTCTTAGCTAAATAAATTGTACAAACGTAATTTTACCTAAATCCTCCCTCTAATAAAAGAGTCGATAAGAGTTAAATTAATTTTAGGGGTCTTTTACCCTTTCGGTTATATCAACAAAAAACAGTTATCAATTGTTATTTTAAGTAAGATTCAAAAAATAATATTAGGTAATAATTTAGTTATACCACTACAAATATACAATATTTTATAATCCCATATAAAAATAAATTTGATATTACAAATTTTTGTACATATGAAATAGAAATATCAAGTTAGAAAGTTGTTCTTCATGATTACTTTATCAAGTAAATTTTATCTACTAATATGAATACTTGTTTAAATGTTATATGCAAAATAAATACTAGTTTAAAGATTCATTAAATTAAAATAGAAAATACAATCTTACAAAAATATATCTAAAATTATTCAAATGGTATTATAAATCACGCGAGACGCACGGGGACGGGGCAATAACTAATATAAATGAATGCATGTATAATATAACAAAACTGTTTCATATAAAACATATATCATTTGGCTATAGGCGCGACTTACAAAAACTTAATTAAATAGATTTATTTAAAAATAAATCTATTTAAAAAAATAGATTAGCATGCGTACGTAAACTTTGGATCATGTCAGTTCAAATGGATGGCCGAGTGGAGCCACGCGTGTAGTGGCCATGTCACCAAGTACCTGGATTTTGGAAAAGATATTTACCATACAATACGTACTTAAATAATACCGTATTCTATAAAAGTATACTAAAGTAGTAAAGATATTAAAGAATATCAACAAAATTTGATTCAGGAGTCACGTAATTTTTGTGGCATAAAATCTTGATGTCAAAACATGGGACTAATGGCAGGGCATGGATGGAACAGAAAGATGGTGGACAAAATATATGCATCGTAGGTGATGCATGGATCCTTGGTCGTTAGAAGTAAGCGCGGGAAAGGAATGGCTTGAGAAAAAACATAAATATGGGTATTGGGTGCAACACGGCCGTCACGTTTGATAAAATGATGAGTATATGGGGATAGACTTAGAGGTGTTCGGCGGTTCAAAACCGCCGGTTTTTTGAACCGCCGGTTTATGAACTGTCGGTTCCGGTTTGCCAAAAATCGAAACCGGAACCGAACCGCCTTATAGCGGTTCACGGTTCCGGTTTTGAATCGTGAACCGCCGGTTTCAAACCGGAACCGAACCGGCGGTTCGGCGTTTTTTTTTTTAATTTTTAAATTTTAATTTTAAAAAAAAAAATATGGGGTAAAAATTGGACTTGAGCTTAATTCAGGTATTAAAGTCTAAACTTGAATTTTGTAATTTTAAATCTTTGAATTAAGCGCCTACGTATTTGATATCCGTAACTTTATAGTTTAGGAATCAAAATCAAAGTCCTCGTAGTTCATTTTTAAATTTGGTGGGGGGAAGGAAAAAAAATAGAAATGGACTTGAGCTTAATTCAAATATTCAAAGTTAAAATTAAGAATTTCAACTTTAAATATTTAGATTAAGTTGCCTACGTATCCCCTTACCTTAGGAATCAAAGTCCTTGTAGTTCACTTACCTTATACTTACCTTAGGGAGCGGAGGTGGAGGCGGAGAGGAGATGGTTCAATCACCCAAGTCAACCGAATCATTGCTAGATCCAATATCATATGTATCACTGTCTTCTTGTTCATTATAATTTGGTTCTTGTTGGCGTAACTCGGCTTTCACCCAATCATTCAATAATACTTGGGCTTCAAGATTTTGAGGCGTCAATCGAGATCGTCGTTCATCCAAAATGTATCCTCTTACACTGAAGGCTTGTTCAACAGAAACTGTTGAGGCGGGGACATATAGTATTTCCTTCGCAATCGTGGCAACTACAGGAAAGATCGTAGACCTTTTTGCCCACCACTTAAGAAGATTGTTATTACCATCCGAACCACGTTCTAAAGCTCCCAATTCACAAGTAGTTAAATAATTTTCAAGTTCTTGATAAGCATTACTTTGGTACCTTGTTCGTTTTCGGGATAAATCTTCTTGATAGGCATTCCATTCACTAAGATCCGGAATAGCAAAACCAAAAGAAGATGTACTACTACTAGAAGAAATGTGAACAGGAGAAGAAGAACTTGTACCAAGATCAAGACTACCACTATAAAGAGTCGATAACGAATTTTTTGCATTTTGAACTAAATCGCTAGGATTTGGAGGAATAAAATTAGCAATAGGATTAGGAAATAAAGCATTATAGTAAAGTGAAAGTAATTTTAGCAAACCTTCCTATCTAATTTTGACCACTTTGACATTTTTTTGATTCAAAAGTATACTTGAGAGTTGAGATAATAGAAATTAGAGAGAAAGTAGATAGTTGGTGTGAGAAAAATGAAGGATGTGATGGGGGTATTTATAGGTGTAAAAATATAAAAAAAAATTGAAATTGTGATCGTTGAACCGCCGGTTCACAACGGTCACATTTTTGAATTTTTCAAAAAAATTTTCTGAAACCGGCGGTTGAACCACCGGTTCGCGGTTCGTTATTTTGACGAACCGGAACCGAACCATATAAAAACAATTCACGGTTCCGATTTTGAACCGAATCGCGGTCAACGGTTCAAAACCAGCGGTTCGGCGGTTCGAATCGGAATCGTGAACACCTCTAGATAGACTCTTCCCAAAACATGATAGGGCGTATATCATTTCAAATTTCATGAAGTTACTGTTGGAATCGTAATGATTTAATTTTATTTTGTAAAATTAAATATCATATGATCGATCTACGTTCCGAGTAGATGATCGTGGTATATTCACTTTCTCTAAAACCGATTCCCGGTGAGTGAGAAATAGTGAATTAAAGTTTGTCACTTAATTGTGAATTAATAAGGGATGGAATCCCACATTGAATAATGAACCATCATTATTCTAGTATATAAGGAGTTTCCTTTATGCACGTAATAATTAATGGCACATGTGTATGGGCTTAAAGCCCACACGCGCACACGCGCGCGCCGCTGCCGCCCGCCCGCCTTGCCTCGGCCGCGCTCGCGGCCGCGGCCGCGAGCCGCGTGCCGTGGACCTTGGACCTTGGCCTTGGCCTTGATCTTGATCTTGGACTTGGATCTTGGATCTTGGATCTTGGATCTTGGCAATTGGTCTTTGGGCCTGTTTGTGGGCTTGGCCGTGAGCTAGGCCTTGGGCTCGTTTGTGCATATAAGGATGTCCAGGTACATCCGTCAAATGGTTAAGGAGATGATTATAGTCCAGGTGCATCCGGACTGTTCAAAATCAGCCAAAAACGGGCAATAACCTCCCAGGTGTTATGAGGAGGTGTTAAGGCTGCCTGTTCAAATTCAAAACGGGCAGTAACCACTGCCTTGAATTGTGTAACTCCTGTGTTTAATGCAGGCATGAATGCCTGCATTATGACAGCCATAAGGGTTGTGTTTAAACCCCCTGCAGGTGTGAATGGCCTATAAATAGGCATGCATACATTTGCTTCTGTACATACAATTTTCGAAACTCCAGCATAAAACATACAGTTCATAGTTCATAGTATCAACTTCGTCCTCGCCTCTTTCAAGCTCGCCGGAGCTCGTAGGTCTTGTGGTGCTACTACCTTCGAGACGTTGTCGTTTTATCTTTGGGGGCGATACGTCAGAACCTAGAGCACTACCGGGGCGTATTTCGTCTTGCGGATAGAGATTCCTCGACTCGGGATTAGTTTATGGTTTTATAATTTATTTTCTTGTATTTTTAATTCCGTTTCGAGTTTTGTATTTTCATTTCCGTACGAGTTTGTAGTTTCTGTTTCTCGAGTTGTAATTTTTTGTATTCGAGTTGTAATTTATTTTTCTATCCAGTAAGTTTGTAACACAGAATTTCCAACAAGCACAAGACAAAATACTTACTTGCTGAATCCTACAACTGGAGATGACGACCGCTGCTTCAATCGACTCCAACACCACCGCTGCCTTTGCCTCCGCGACCGCCGCTTCGAACGTGGCAAACACCATTGAAGCAACTATGTCCAGCATGACGAGCTCAACTACCTCATCAACAACTCCATGGATGTTTTCGAACCCATTTCTGACTACCGGTGGATCCACCTCGAGTGGCACCATAGGTTTTTAGTGGTACCGTTGGATCCATGTTAGGATCTAGTGCTGGAGCCTACGGGTTCAACACAATTGGTTCCTTTTTTGGAACAACCTCGGTCCCAAGGATGATGCCAGCTGCCGAGAAGCCGCCAAAGTTTGGTGGAGCCGACTTTAAAAGGTGGCAACAGAAGGTGTTGTTCTATTTGACAACATTGGGCTTTGCGAACTTCCTTAAGGAAGATGCGCCACCGGCGCCAAGTGCTCAAGAGACTAGTTTCACGGTCAGAATTTTTATGACAATTGGCACAATGGAGACTATCTTTGTAAAAACTTTATTCTGAACTCCTTAGAAGATAGTTTGTAAAATGTTTATTCTGTTGTAAACACATCAAAAGAGATGTGGGAAGCACTTGAAAAGAAGTACCGTAGTGATGATGCAGGTACAAAGAAGTTTGTAGTCGCCAAGTATCTGGACTACAAGATGGTTGACTCAAGGCCAATCATGGAACAAGTCCAAGAGTTCCAACTCATCATTCATGATGTCAATGCCGAAGGAATGGTCCTGCCGGACGCTTTCACTGTTGCAACTGTGATCGAGAAGTTGCCCCCCAGTTGGAAAGACTTCAAGAGCTATCTCAAACACAAAAGAAAGGAGATGACTCTTGAAGACTTGATTGTGAAACTGCGCATCGAGTCAGACGTGCGCAAAAATGACCACAAACCAAATGGCCTGATAGATGTTAAGGCCAATCTGTTGGAGCATGGCGGTCCCTCCAATAAAAGAGCTCGCCCAAGTGTCCAAAACAAGAGCAAAGGGAAGCAACCAGTCAAGAAGTTTGATGGCGATTACTTCAACTGTGGTAAACATGGGCACTCGGCGAAGGACTGCCGGAAGCCGAAAGCCAACAAGAAGAAGAAACACGTTATAAACATCGCCGAGTCTAACGACGAATGGAAAGAGGATGACCTTGCTGCTGTGGTCACCGAATAACTCAACCACGTTGAGAACCAAGGTGGTTGGTACGTCGACACCGGTGCGACCGCCCACGTTGGTGCCGATAGGAGCCAGTTTAAGAACTATCAAGCTGTTGAGGGGAGGAAGCTCAACATGGGGAATCCAGCTTCATCTGAAATTATCGGAGTTGGAGAAGTGGACCTCAAACTTACGTCTGGACAGACACTCACCTTGAAGAATGTGCTTCATGTTCCGGATATGAGGAAGAAATTGATCTCAGGCTCTATACTAGTTAAAAAGGGGTTTAAACTAGTATTTGAGTTAGATAGAATTATCATAAAAAAGTTTGATAGGTTTCTTGGTAAGGGTTACCTTACGGAGGGACTCTTTAAACTTAATGCTTTGGCTAAACACCATGTAACCAAGTCCAGTAATGCTAATGAAAATGCTACTGCTTCCTCTTACTTGACTGAGTGTTTTGATTTATGGCATTGTAGATTAGGTCATGTGAATCTAAATGCTATAAAAAGATTAGTAAACTTATATTTACTAAAATTAAATGAAGTCAATACTCAAAATAAATGTGAGATTTGTGTTGAAGCAAAAATGACGAAACTTCCGTTTCATTCAGTAAAATGAAACACACAACTCCTTGAATTAATTCACACAGATGTGTGTGATTTAAAGATTGTGCAAACTAAAGGTGGGAAGAAGTACTTTATCACTTTTATTGATGACTGCACAAGATATTTTTATCTTTATCTTTTGAGAAGTAAAGATGAGGCTATTGAAGCTTTTAAGAACTTCAAGAGTGAAGCCGAAAATCAATTAGGCTGCCATATCAAGATGGTTCGAAGCGATAGAGGTGGCGAATATGTAGCCCCATTTGAGGAATTATGCAACGAAAGCGGTATAATTCATCAAACAACAGCTCCATATGCACCACAATCTAATGGCGTTGCTGAACGTAAGAATCGAACACTTAAAGATATGATGAATGCCTTATTGATTAGTTCAGGTTGCCCCAGAATATGTGGGGGGAAGCTGTCTTGACAGCCAACTACATATTGAACAACATTCCACGCAAAGGTAAGGATATTACCCCTTATGAGTTGTGGAAAGGTAGAAAACCTTCATACAAATATCTCAAAATGTGGAGGTGTTTGGATAAGGTTGAGGTACCTCTACCTAAACAAGTTAAAATCGGACCTAAGACAGTCGATTGTATATTTATTGGGTATGCACTGAACAGTAGTGCCTATCGGTTTGTTATCCACAAGTCAGAAGTTCCTGAAATGACTGTGGGAACAACAATTGAATCAAGGAATGCTGTATTCTTTGAAAACATATATCCTTGTAAGGATAATGATAAAGTTGAGAACAATTCTAGCAATAGAGTTGAAGATGAAGGAACAAGTTCAAAACCTATGGATGTAGATCCAAAGTCACGTAAGCGATCGAGATCTAATCTGGAAGATGTAGAACCGAGACGTGGTAGTAGGGTTAGGACACCAAAGACATTTGGACTTGACTACATAGAATTCATGTTGGATGAAGAGCCAACGTCGATCAAAGTAGCTTATGCCAGATCAGACGGGTTGCTCTGGAAAGAAGCTGTTCAGAGTGAAATTGACTCAATTTTACAAAACCAAACTTGGGTTTGGGTTGATTTACCTGAAGGTTGTAAGCCGTTAGGATGCAAATGGATCCTTAAAATAAAGTACAAGGCTGATGGGTCAATTGACAAGTATAAAGCTCGTTTAGTAGTCAAAGGTTTCAAACAGAAGGAAGGGTACGATTTTTTCGATACCTATTCACCTGTAACGAGAATTACATCTATTCGAGTGCTTCTAATTCTTTGCTTTGCGATCATGAGATTCATCAAATGGATGTTAAGACTGCTTTTCTAAACGGTGATTTGGATGAAGAGATCTATATGGAACAACCTGAAGGGTTTGTAGTACCTGGACAAGAGAAAAAGGTATGCAAACTGGTTAAGGCTCTATATGGATTGAAACAAGCTCTACTACAGTGGCACTTGAAATTTGATAATATAATATTATCAAATGGTTTTAAAATAAACGAGTGTGTTAAATGTGTTTATATTAAGAACACTAATAACGGTTATGTTATTGTGTATCTTTATATAGATGACATGTTAATCATGGGTAATAATATACAAGTGATTAACGATACTAAGAACATGTTAAAAAGAAATTTTGACATGAAAGACATGGGGCTAGCCGATGTGATTCTTGGAATGAAAATTTTGAGAAAATCAGATGGAATCATCTTGAAACAATCTCACTATGTCGAGAAAGTTCTCAAGAAGTTTAATGCTTGTGAAAGCTTGCCGGCTAAGACCCCAATAAATTTAAATGATCACTTGAGAAAAAATCGAGGGGACCCCGTTGCATAAGAAGAATATGCACGAGTCATGGGGTGTTTAATGTATCTTACAAATTGCACTCGACCCGATTTAGTTTGCGCTGTAAACAAATTGAGTCGTTACATGAGCTATCCAAGCAAAGAGCATTGGAAAGCTCTCGTTAGAGTTTTGAGGTACTTAAAGTATACTCAAAACCTTGGGCTACACTATTCGAGATACCCCCCGGTACTTGAAGGGTACTGTGATGCGAATTAGATATCCGATACGAAAAGTTCATTTTCTACAAGTGGTTATGTGTTTACCATTGGGGGTGGAACTGTCTCGTGGAAGTCCGCGAAACAAACGTGTATAGCCCGATCCACCATGGAATCGGAATTCATAGCATTGGACAAAGCTGGTGAAGAAGCCGAATGGCTCAGAAACTTTCTAGAAGATATTCCATGTTGGTCCAAGCCAGTGCCTGCAGTGATGATTCACTGTGATAGCCAAGCTGCTATTAGTAGGGCGAGAAGTAACGTGTATAATGGAAAGTCTCGACATATTCGTCGACGCCATAATACCGTGAGACATTTGATCAAAAGTGGGGTTATCTCTATTGACTATGTGACGTCATTGGATAATCTAGCAGATCCGCTAACCAAAGGGTTAAAGCGTGATCAAATGAATAAATTACTAGAGGGAATGGGTTTAAAATCCAAAAATTGAGAATTATCATAGTGGTAACCCAACCAAGATGACTGGAGATCCCAAGAACTTGGTTCAATGGGAGAACTAAGCTATGAGAGTTCGTGTGAAACACTCATCTAAGTTTATTCCCTATAGAGTAATTGAGTGTTGAAAGCTTGCCTAGTGGTGAGGTTAAGTCTATGACTTTTAATGATTCCTAAAAACCTCGAGGAGGTTGAGTATGGCAAGATACTCAGTAAAGAATCACCTATATAAGTGAGAAGTGGGGGCTGCTTCATGAAATACACTTATGAATCCAAAGGGGTGTCCAAGGCCCGCAAAGGACACAAAACATGAGAACGGATGAGGTTGAGGTGTTCAAGTGTTAGCACCATTGTCTCGGTGCACGCTGCGGGGGAATAGTTCAAAGCATCAAGCCACTAATCCGCCTGTGTACCCGATGATGTTAACTATGGAAGATTCAAAGTCACGAACTACCTATCCTTATACTTTAACGCCTCTTGAGGACTGAGCTTGAGTCTGCATATGGCATTTGGGCTATTTTCACTCATGTGGGGGATTGTTGGAATCGTTAATGATTTATTTTTATTTTGTAAAATTAAATATCATAGGATCGGTCTACGTTCCGAGTAGATGATCGCGGTATATTCATTTTCTCTAAACCGATTCCCGGTAGTGAATTAAAGTTTGTCACTTAATTGTGAATTAATAAAGGATGGAATCCCACATTGAATAATGAATCATCATTATTCTAGTATATAAGGAGTTTCTTTTATGCATGTAATAATTAATGGCACATGTGTATGGGCATAAAGCCCACATGCGCGCACACGCGCGCGCCGCCGCCGCCCGCCCGCACGCCTCGCCTCGGCCTCGGCCGCGAGCCGTGTGCCGCGTGCTGCGTGCCGTGGACCGTGGAACTTGGACCTTGGCCTTGGCCTTCACCTTGATCTTGGACTTGGATCTTGGATCTTGGATCTTGGCAATTGGTCTTTAGGCTGGTCTTTGGGCCTGTTCGTGAGTTAGGCCTTGGGCTAGCTTAAAGAATTTTTTGGCAAAGCTCAACAACGTAGTTGGGCTCGTATGTGCATATAAGGATGTCCAGGTACATCCGTCAAATGGTTAAGGAGATGATTATAGTCCAGATGCATCTGGAATGTTCAAAATCAGCTAAAAACGGGCAGTAACCTCCCAGGTGTTATGAGGAGGTGTTAAGGCTGCCTGTTCAAATTCAAAACAGATAGTAACCACTGCCTTGAATTGTGTAACTCCTGTGTTCAATGCAGGCATGAATGCCTGCATTATGACAGCCATAAGGGCTGTGTTTAAACCCCCTGCAGGTGTGAATGGCCTATAAATAGGTATGCATACATTTGCTTCTGTACATGCAATTTTCGAAACTCCAGCATAAAACATTCAGTTCATAGTTCATAGTATCAGCTTCGTCCTCTCCTCTTTCAAGTTCGCCGGAGCTCGTAGGTCTTGTGGTGCTACTACCTTCGAGACGTTGTCGTTTTATCTTTGGGGGCGATACGTCAGAACCGAGAGCACTATCGGGGTGTATTTCGTCTTGCGGATAGAGGATTCCTCGACTCGGCATTAGTTTATGGTTTTATAATTTATTTTCTTGTATTTTCAATTCTGTTTCGAGTTTTATATTTTCATTTTCGTACGAGTTTGTAGTTTCTGTTTCTCGAGTTGTAATTTTTTGTATTCCAGTTGTAATTTATTTTTCTGCCCAGCAAGTTTGTAACACAGAATTTCCAACAGTTACTTATATTCGATTTGGGGAATTTGAGCAGTTATACCCCACAATTCAGGAGCATCTCAATCTAGCAAGCGTACACCACTCAGTGTAGTAAGGGAGCATCTTACTGGGTGATCCTGAGGTGCGGGGCAAACTTGTCGGGAATTTTGTGAAATAGGAATGGTCGTGGAGTTGGAAATTGGTAAGAAATCTATTTGATGTGTATTTCAATTGACACATCATCATCTTAAAAGATTTTGTTAAGGATAAGGTTATCCAATTAATTTATTGAATTCAATATTTTCATCAAATTGTTACGTGACAACGAGATTTCAACATGCACCCCCTCACATGTAGGCCGGCAAGACCATCGGCTCTACATGTGGATCATCAACTATCGGCACAACCATCAACTCAACCCCACCATGGGTAAATAATTCGTTATCGATTTTGGCCTGCCCTGATACCATATTAGAATTGGGCCATCTCCTCCTTATAATGTTTTGCTAAAGGGTGAAGTGATGCAGCGTGCGTGGACAAGAAGCCAACTATAAATTCAAAGTCTCGTTGATTCTTATTAATTTGAGCACGATAAGACGCACGAGCAGTTGGTAGTGCGTGACCGGTCATGGGTCTCTATTAGTATAAAACGGGACAGTCGGGTTTTTGACCCTATTATTCATTCCATTCCTTTTTCTCGTGGCTGACGAACGGATTGAGGCTAGGGTTAGGATTCGTTTTCGATTTTACTCCATCCTAGAGTGTCTTGGAAGCTCTTTGGCGATTATATCAATATCTAATACTTTGTTCTTTGTCGGATTGAGGTATTTCTTTCTTGAAAATCCCTATTTGTCTATTTGGGGTTTTGTTCTTGATTTCGATTTCAATATGATCTTAATGAATCGATTGATGTTAAATAATGTTGTTAATCATATTATATAGATTGTATATCTATATTTTCGATTCGCTTAGTCAGATTGATGATTTTTAAGTTCTTGGGGAAACCTTGAACATTTAATGTTCGGTTAAATGTTTTAATGAGTTTCCTTCGGTTGTTGGTTGTGTTTTCCATTATTTTTGGTCCTTATTCTCGGAGTTGTGTTATCGTTGTTTTTCACGGAGGTTGTAGGTTTTTCGTCAGAGTATTTGGGTGTCGATTATCGAGACAAGTATCTTGCTTATACGATTTGTATCTTGTGAATAGAAATTACATGTTGGGTTTGTGATGATCAGTTTACCTTCGTAAATATGGTTCGTGTGAATTGGTTATGAATTTCTTGTCACGAACGATTGGTGGTATTTACGGTAATCTTGAATGTTCAATGTGGTAGAATTGTGTTAGTTGTGATAAATGTGTTGGTTTGATTGTACAATTGGATGTGTATCTTGTTGTGTATTGATCGTGAGATATGATGATTGTGCATTATTTGCGATGATGGTTGGAATGTCGATATTGCACTATGTGTATTAGTTGTGTAAAGTTCGTGATGATTGATGTAATGACTGGTTGTGTACATTGTTGGGGAAATGTGAATGTTGTGTGCTGTGTTGCTAAGTTAACTCATGTAGGTTCGACGAGACCTACGAGGACTCATGGCAATTGACCATGGGATCAGAACTTAGTATGTGGTGATAAGGTCCAATCGTGCGGGTCTGGCGAGGCTTACGATGACATATGGCAGGAGATCATGGGGTCAGCGCATAGTACGTCCAACCATGCGGGCTCTACGGGGCCTACATTGACTCGTGGCAAAGGATCTCGAAATCGGGACTGCTTGTTGTGATTGTTGTGTTGGGCTCAATCCGTACGGGTTGGTGAACCTATGGAGACACGTGGTATCACGGGATCACGAGCAGGTTTGATGTTTGATGTAATGTTGGGCTCAATCTATGCGGGTTGGTGAACCTATGGAGACACGTGACAATAGATCACGGGGTCACGAGCAGGTTTGGACGAACAAAGCTTTTGAAATGGAAGTTTTATAAAAATGAATGTCGGGCCGAAACCCAAATGATTTTTGGAAATATTTCCCGTTTTGTAAAACTATTATGGTGGGAAATGAGATTTGGGCCGAGACCCTAGTATTGTGAAAATTGTTTTTTAACTTAGGACTTGAGGTCCTAAAGGCGTTCTTTTTCTAGAACTCGCGAGATGATAATTTTGGTTTCAAAGACTTTAGTTGTTTTGTTTTTCTTATCACTAAAATCTCTCGGGAATATCTATTGAATGATTGTCATTATCTGATTCGTGATTGATGTCGCTTGCTACATTTTGTATGGTTATGATACTTGTACTAGCAAATTCGGCTTGCTAACCCCTTAAATGGAGGAAATGCGTTTCATGCATTTCAGGTATACTTAGTTCGTGGGATCAGTCACAAGGCGGCATGGAAGATGATGAGCTACGATACTAATCGAGAGTTAGAGACTTCAGTCTGATTTCATTATATTGTTGAGTTGTATTCTAGTTCCGCTGCATTATATTTTGACCTCTACGTGGGTATGTGTTTTAAGGGATTTTATTTTGGTTTGATTTAGTTGTGTGACCTTGCCGGTCCACGTGTTTTGAATATTCGACCTTTTCGGTCCATGTCGTTATGCAGCTTGACCCCGACCGATCAAGCATTTGGTTTTCTTGGTATATTTAGCTTGGTAGATCCTTATGAGAAGGGTCTACGACGTGTGACATTCCCGGGTGATTTCTGGGGGTGTTATATTTATGGTATCAGAGCATAGATTGTGAAAACCTAGGCTGTCGGGTCGAATCAAGTCATGCTTTTGTCACGTCATTCGAGTTGTCGATTGACGAGTTGAGTTGGGCGTGTCACGTTATGTCGTGTATGTTGCCAGTTGAGATTAGTATCGTGGGCCACTGTCATCTTCGTGCGACTTGTGGATGTAAGTCTCATCTTTTATATGTGATATCTTGTGTTTCATGACTTTGTTTATGTACATGATCTGAGATGAAACCTATGTTGACACTTGTGGTATATTGTGCCTGAAGATATTAGGATATAGTGATGGACTGAATTCTGAGTGGTGTAATGTGCTGGAAAATTTCTAAAAATTGATATGTTCCAGAAAGAGTTAGTAGAGTTTGTTGAGAATTCAGATAGATGGTTTCGACCTATGTTTGAATTCGGTGTTCATGGGTTATATTTGTTGAACTAGTAATTTGGATGTTGGATAGACATGTGTTTGAGAGTCGATTGTTTTGGATGATTGTTGTTAGTTGCTACCAACTTATTCTCATTGGTAATTGTATCAGCCTTGTGCTTGTGTGAAAATGGCTTTCTGAAATTTTTTAGGCTAGGGTATGTTTGTGGAAAACCAATCCTCTAAAATAACTTGCCGGTACGTGTAAGCGGTGACTTAGCGTACACTTTTGAAACATTTTGAGTTTTGGCGAACTCGTTGTGTACTTTCAAATGGAATCTTACGACGGTATTTGAAGAATGTGTTTCTATGTTTTGGAAATTTGCAAGATGTTACCGTCAGTAATCTTCTGACATGTTTGAAAGGAGTTTGGGAATGAGTTTTAGCCGATTGGTTTATTTTCTAAGAATTCAAATATATGATATGAAAATCTTTCACACCATGAAAATTTTCGTATTCTAAAACAAAAATGTGATTTTATTTTCGAAAAATGGTGAAAGATGAATTTTTTTTATTTAAACTAGTAACGATATTTTCTCTTGGATGGACGATGATAGTTCTCACGTGTTGAACAAAAAGTATTTCACGATTTTTCTCGATTTAAGCTTTTAAGTTCATAGTTGGAAAAAATTTCTAAATTGCAAATTGGCTCTCATTTTCGAAATTAAGATGTTTATAATCAAGTTTGGATGTACCGTGTGTATAGTGTGGAGGTATTGCATCGGGCGATGCCGTTAAAGTTGGGACTAAAAGTGTTTGTGTGAAAAGGTTAAGTCGTTTTATTAAGCTTGCCATTCTCGTCGAAGAATTTTATAATGCATTCCTAAATGTTGTGTTGCATGGAATAGAGAGTTGTTTCTTGGCTTTTGTGTTATTGCTTTCGTGCGAAACGATAGTGCGTAATTTCATATGTGGAATGCATACATAAGCGCTATCTGACCTTTTGCATTTTGATATCGTGGCTATCATTTGGAGTTGCTTCGGAGATGTTGAACTATTTCTGTTGTCTAGCAGTATGTTATGGCCGTAAGCTCCATTTGTTGCAGTCATAATTGGTATGTTCATTTAGCTGCTCTGAATAGATAATTTCATTGAGTTGCTAGTTAGGGTCGTATTTCATTGTGTTGTGTTGATAGACACTTACAGTGTAATATTAAGTGTTGATTCGTTTCATTATGCCGAACGATTGTATGTTCAGTATGTCGAGAGTTCGAGGCCGAGGTCGTGTTCGTGGACGTAACCATGAGCATGGTGAGGTAACTCGTTCGTAGTCAAGCACCGATCAGCCCAGTACTGATGGTCGTGAAGACAAGTCGTGTGACCAGAGGCAAGCAACTGGAGGTAATGTTGATGTGGGCGTCACCACCATTCTTCAGCAGGTGGAAACCCAATTAGTGCAGATGAATCAGGGTGCGCACCGGAATGAGTTTCTATATGGGGTAATAGAGATAGTAGATGGCGACGAAACGTGACGAGAATGCATCTTCCTTGTTTTGTAGGTTCCTCTCATTCGTTAGGTTTGGAGAACTGCTCTTCCAATTGAGAAGAACATTTGATGCTGTAGCTTGTCCTCATGAGAGAAAGGTACCTATTGCTCAGTACCTTCTAGACAAGGATGTAACACCCCAAAAAGACGGCCATTACAGTGCCGTGGATCCCACACTGGGACCCACCAAGCGATACCCAAAATATAGTTTAAATACAAAATACTTGTGATACCGAACCACAAAACATAGTACTTACTCCGATTAGGAGTTTACAGTGGTATGGCCAAAGACCTTATTATACACAGGATCCGAAATACGAGTATAATCCATATGGAGATGGAGTATACCTAAAACAACAATACATTTGACCAGAATTTAAAATAAAGCGGAAAGATAACATTACATGGTCCGAACAAAACCGGACAACAAAAGACTCGGGCCCCCCGAACTAGTATCCTTCGAACCCTTCGCCGTCACCATGATCTTCCCGTGCCTTGCCTTTACCTCGACCTAAAATACAACGTAAGTATTTCGCCCAACACATGGTCAGATATACATGATAAATGATTCTCAAGATTTTATACAATTCACATATATTAGATTTCAAGGAAAACAACCCGACTAACGAACATACCCCTCGGGCGTATGAACGGTTAGTCACAAAACGTCGAACACATCCAAATATATATATGGACTATGAACGACCAAAATAGTATGGCTCAATGATGGACATCATAGTACGCCCGATCCGAAAATGTGTCAGTGCATATGTCCACCCCGTATACGGAATCCAGGATATACGTGGGACAATGTACCTAATTAGCCTCACGAACTACGTCTCGTGTGCACAGTCCAATACGGAAACATCCACGCATGACTATATATGTGCCTGGCTAAAAATCCTACACAATGACCAATCGGAATGCAGATATGATTCCGGAGATGTCACGATACAACATGACAACGAATTCAATAAATCACATATCCGATTAAGGATCAAGAAACTTACCGAAATGATAATAAGGATCAATGATATCAATGGTTCGAAAGTGATGAACTTGGGAATGTAATCGCACGATGAAAACGGAACATCATCAAGAATAATATCAAACGACGGGTCACAAATTTATAAGTGTTTCAGATACACGAAACGCATAATCATCACAAGAATCCAAACATCATTATAACCAAGCAAGATAACTTGCCTCAATACGGAGACGAGACTAGTCCTTTCTTGTCGTACGAACGAACGGTCCTCGACTTAATATTGGTTACTCGAACAATCAACCTTGTAAGGGATACAATCCATTCAATAACACATTCTCATAACTATCGATATCTAGTTCAACGAATCGCTATCCTAAATTCAATTTGTTTAGTTCAACCATCTATGTATCATAATTCCATTTCAAGGATTCATACTAACTTCAATTTATTATCATTTTCGGTTACCATTCAAGGTGTTCTCGATTATTCATGTGGTTCAAACGAATGAGAATTTATCAAGAACAATCATCAAGGAGAACTTCTCTAAAATTGGTATCCCGATAGAATTTCTTAAAAACAACATCAATGTTTAGAAATATAATCCAAACAACTATGTTTCATAATGCATTGATCAAAATGAAAGTTACTCAGCGATTATCATCGTTCGAATGAATCATGAGTTTGTAAAATTATTACTATGTTCATCGATTATGAGTTCATCAAGTTAGGTTAATGATAAAGTCGAGTTATTTATCACAAGATCCTTACGAAATCATCATCAAGCTGGATTAAACATCTCTGAACTATAACCTTATGTTGATATGATTCAAGGTTCAACCAAATTAGATGATGATCTTAAGTTCATTTAGTTAGAATCTTCCTAAACATGATGGTTTGATTCAATACAATGATAACAATCCTACAATTCAACCTATCTACAATGAAACTAAGGATCATTATTGTCTTAGTGATGATAATAGTTCAGCAAGAAGAGTGAGTTTCTATTAACCATGATCATCACCATTAAAACACCAAGAATACAAAACTCTTAATCACCATATTCATCATTAAGTTTGTTAAAAGCTTAACTACAAACATGTTTAGCTTGATTAATTTATCATTAGGTGGAGTATACTTTATCACTAACATTATAACCACAAAATTATAGAGTGAATTCGTGTAACATACCTTCATAAATAAAGAACAATACAACAAAACCACAAGAACACACTCTAGCTTCAAGAATAACTCCAAACTTCCAATCAACAAGCTCCCAATCAAGATGCACAGCTCAAACACAGGTTGGAAGAAGGTGGAAGTGATCTAGGGAGGCAGGAGGATGTTTATACTGGAAAAATATCGAAGTTGGACATGCAAAATGAAAGACACAAGCTGTCTTTTTATAACAGCACAGTTCGTTACGTACTTTATCACAAAAGGATAACGTACATTATCCATTTTACGTACGCTACACCAAAGGTGTTACGTAAGTAAGTTCATTCACTGGACTAAAATACGAACACCATTATGTACGTTACGGCTTTAAGCCTTACGTACGTAATGTAGGTCAACTAGGTTGCCTCCAAAAGATCAGATATTCGAATCACGCCCGACCCCACACGCCGAAAGTTGAGATCGGATACGACTACACGCATGACATACGTAAAATGCACCCCTTTACATACGTAAATCCTACAACATAGCGCACGTTATGCTAAAGGGTTAGCGTACGTTAAGCGCATGATTACTAGCTCAAAAATGCACTTATTTATACAATGTTGAGAAATCAAATCATAGTGCGAGTGATAGTTATTATCAAGTCTATTAGGATATATTCCAACATCAATAAACATTAAACAAATGCAGCAAGACTACAACAATATTGAATTATCCGAATAATACAACAGTGGGTAAGAATTTCCGTCGGATATTACATACTCCCCCCTTAAAAGGAGTTTCGTCCTCGAAACTAAGGGGTAAACAATTCGGGATATCTCTCTTGCATGCTGCTCCCCGTCTCCCATGTGGCCTCCTCGACTCCGTGTCGTGACCACTGAATCTTCGGTAGGGAAATAGTCTTGTTCCGCAATTGTTTGATCCTCCTCTCAAGTATCCGTACGGGGCGATCCTCGTACGAATGATCCTCCGCTATATCGATCTCATCGAACTTAAGTATATGACTCGGATCAGCAACATATTTCCTTAACTGGGAGACATGGAACACGTTATGAATCCGGCTCAGAGCTGGTGGCAACGCCAGGCGATAGGCTAGATCGCCTACTCGTTCCAAACTCAAACAGCCCGACATATCTCGGACTCAGCTTGCCTCTCTTCCCAAAATGAAAAACACCTCGAGTAGGGGACACCTTCATTAGTACATGGTCGCCGACCTCGAACTCAAGTGGTCTTCGACAGTTGTCTGCGTAAGACTTCTGTCGGCTTTGAGCCGTCAACAAACGACTCCTAATCAGAGTGATCTTCTCACGGGCTGCTAACAACATATCGGGTTCCATACCCAAGACTTCAGATGGATCGTCCCAGCACAAAGGAGATCTACAACGACGGCCATACAATGCTTCATAAGGTGCCATCTGAATCGAAGTGTGCCAGCTATTATTATAAGTGAATTCCACCAAAGGTAGATGGGCCTCCCAATCGTCCTTCCAATCAAGAACGCACGCCCTCAACATATCCTCTAGAGTCTGGATAGTCCTCTCAGACTGACCATCGGTCTACGGGTGAAAGGCCGTACTGAAATTCAACTGCGTGCCCATCGCACGATGAACTGCCTTCCAGAAATGCGACACGAATCGTCCATCACGATCCGATACAATACTCTTTGGGGTACCATGTAGCCTTACGATTTCCTTAATAAATAGCTGGGCTAATCTCTCGGGACCCCACGTGTCTTTAATCTCCAAAAAGTGGGCTGATTTGGTTAGACGGTCCACAATCACCCAGATCGTATTCATCCCTCGACGACTCGTCGGCAAGCTAGTGATAAAATCCATCGATATATCCTCCCATTTCCACTCGGGAATCGGTAGCGGCTTGACATTCTGCGGTCACGGTGCTCAATCTTAACTCGGCCGACAGTTAAACATCTCGAAACGAATTCGGCAACCTCACGTTTCATATTCCCCCACCAATAATTTTGCTTCAAATCCTTATACATCTTGCTAGATCCCGGGTGAATAGAGTACGGAGTAGCATGGGCTTCTCTCATGATAGAGTTTCTCAACTCTTCGTCTGCGGGTACACAAACTCTATTCCTAAAGCGTATCAATCCATCCTTGTGGATCACAAATCCAGGGGCTTTCCCGTGAGTTACTTCATCCCGAACTCGAGATAAGAATAGGTCTGTAACCTGCTTCGATCTGATCATATCATCAAGAGACGAAGAAATCTCTAGTGTGCAGAGTTGTCCCTGAACACGCTGTAGCCAAAATTCAATCTCTGGCCTCATAAGATCTAACTGCAACTCTCTCTGTGCTGTCAAGCGACTCAGCATCTGCTCGTGCACTGTCTTACGGCTCAAAGCATCGGCAACCACATTTGCTTTACTCGGATGATAAAGGATCTCGATGTCATAATCTTTGATGAGTTCTAGCCACCTTCTCTGCCTCATATTTAACTCTTTCTGAGTAAAAATGTATTTCAGACTTTTGTGATCGGTAAAAATCTAACAGATAACTCCATATAGATAGTGACGCCAGATTTTTAAAGCAAACACCACGGCTGCAAGTTCCAAATCATGGGTGGGGTAGTTGACCTCGTAAGGTCGTAGCTGTCTTGATGCATAGGAGATCACCTTCCCATTCTGCATTATTACACATCCTAGGCCCTGTTTAGACGCGTCACTATACACCATGAATCCTTCTGTTCCTTTCGGTAGAACCAAGATAGGTGCTGAAATTAACCGACTCTTGAGTTCATCAAAACTCCGCTGACATGCCTCTGACCGTAAATACTTCTTATCCTTCCTCAACAGGTTAGTCATTGGTTGCGCAATCTTGGAAAAACCTTCCACGAATCATCGGTAATAACCTGCTAATCCCAAGAAACTGCGTACTTCTTTCACGTTCTTTGGTGGTAGCCAGTCCCGGATAGCTTCTGTCTTCTGTGGGTCTACCCGCACCCCATCAGCTGATATCACATGTCCGAGAAAGATAACTTCACGCATCCAGAACTCACATTTAGAAAATTTCCCATAAAGACGTTCCCGCCTTAACGCCTCGAGAACTAGATGGAGATGACGCTCATGCTCTTTATGGTCATGAGAGTAGATCAGAATGTCGTCAATAAAAACGACTACAAAGCGATCCAGATAGTTAATAAAGACTCGATTCATCAACTCCATGAATACTGTCGGTGCATTAGTCAGTCCAAAAGGCATCACTACGAACTCATAATGCCCATAGCGAGTACGGAAAGCTCTCTTTGAAATGTCAGACTCTCGAATCCTTAACTGATGATAACCGGACCTCAAATCGATCTTAGAAAACACAGCAGCCCCCTGAAGTTGATCCAATAAATCATCAATACGAGGTAAAGGATATTTGTTCTTGATGGTTACCCTGTTCAGTTCATGGTAATCAATACATAAACGCAGAGATCCGTCTTTCTTCCATACAAATAGCACTGGTGCTCCCCAAGGGGACGCACTAGGTCGAATGTAGCCCTTCTCCATCAAATCCTCAAGCTGGTTCTTCAACTCCTGCATCTCAGTCGGAGCCATAGGTGCTTTCGAAAGCGGGGACGTACCTGGCTCTAATTCAATATTGAACTCTACATCACGATGTGGAGGTAAGCCTGGCAACTCATCTGAAAATACGTCTGGGTAGTTTTGGACTACCGGAATATTGGCCAATTCGACTGGTCGATCCGTTGTTTTGGTCATGAAACACCAATAGCCAATACACCCCTGGTTAAGCAGTTTCACTGCTTTCATAGTGCTGATGACTCTCTCGGAACGACTTGGATTATCATCTCAAAAAATACACTCGAAACCATCATCAGAAGTGACGGTTACCATCCGCTTGCGGACACTAAGTATGGCATCATGACGATCCATCCAATCGATACCCAAGATTATATCATCCTTAGGTAAATCTACTACAATCAGATTTGACAACCACTCACGGTCGTTCATACGAATCGAACAGTCCTGGACTTCGCGATTTCCAATAATTCTTCTACCATCGGGTAGACCAATCACATAAGGCTCACAATTGATAACATGGTCTAGAGGCAAACAACTTAAACAAGAAGTATATATAAAGGAGTGTGAAGCACCAGTATCAAAAAGAACACACACAGGCTAAGAGTGGATCTCGAGTATACCTGCAATCATGCTGGCCTCGGGATCGTCAGCTTTCTTCATCTCATAAATCCTCAGTTTCACAGCTCCGGCACCAGGTGTACCACTTTGATTCCCATGGCCCATTCCCTTGTTTGCCTCGGTGGTCTGATAAGAAGCGGACGGAGGCGCACGGTTTTGGACAGAGGGCTGAACTGGAGCATGAGACGCTACTGGTTCACGTTCGGGTCCACTCTTGCAAAAACGAGCACAATGACCATTCTTCCCACATGTATGGCATGCAACGGCCGGCCTCGGGCATTTAGAATTGATGTGCCCCTGATCTCCACAGTTATAGCACACCACTGATAGGTTGACCGTTCGAGGTTGCGATCCGGTTGGCTTCGACACCATGGGTGGTCGATCAGATGGATTTGGCACAGGTTGGGGGCCCTTGAATGTCCCCCGGTTGTTGTCGGTCTGGTTCTGGTTCCTGAATTTCTTGTTGTTGGACTGTGGTTGCTTCTTGGAAATTTCTTTCATGGTCAGTTCGTACTCAAGAGCTTTCTCGATGAACTCCGGTAGGGTCGTACAGTGGTGATTCAGCAGTTGCATTCTCATTCGGGGTTTAAGCCTCTTGAGAAAATATTTGATTTTATCAGCCTCCGTTCGGACAATCGTCGAGGCAAAAGGAAGAAGTGCCTGGAATTTCTCGGCAACAGATAGTACATCATCGTCTTTAGATGGGTCTAAATTCAGCAATTCTGACAGTTTGGCCTCGCGGAGAGAACCCGGATAGTAACGGTCTAACATGAGATTTTTAAATTCCTTCCAAGTACATACGCCATCAACTGGCCTCAACGAAAGCCACCAGGTGTGGGCACCCTTGACAAGGTAGTAAGCTGCTACGGAGACGCGATTCTCTGCTGGACAGTCTACCATATCAAATAATTTCTCGAAGTGTTCGATCCAATGCACGATATCAGCAGGCTCAGAGGAGCCTTCAAAAGTCGGGGGTCGCTGGCGAGAGATGTCGCTGATAATCCAACTCACTGGTCCGCCATGTACAGGAGGTGGCCCCTGTTGTTGGTGCATAGATTCCATTAACTGACCCATATAGGTCATTTGAGCCATCATGCCCTGCATCACAGCATAAGGATCGACACGTGCATCCTCGCGTCCAGTGTGGTGCGATTGGTCCCTAGTAGGCGAATCACTGCATGCGGAACTATGCTCTGCATTCGCACGTCCGTTGGCTCGTGGTATCGGGATTCGGCCCCTTCCGCGGCCTCGTCCCCCTCTGCCACGGCCTCTCAGATTTCTTTCCATACTGAAAGAATCAATTCATAATGATAACCACAAGTACAGTTCATGACATCAATCAAAATTCATGCTAAGTTAATAGTAACAAGGAATTACACATTCAAGAAACAGTTTGAAATAATATTATCGGCACTACGAGTGTCACACAGACAGAATATCATATCTACGTTGAGTCGAACAATTTCAATCATATAATCAGTTCAAAATTCACTTCGAAGTATCAGTCAGATAAATCTTGCCACAAATCCTCGAAAATGACAAGATCAACAAGGAGATTCATTTCAATATCAATATCATGCCAGTTATTAAATCATGGCTTGTAAAGTACATACCGTATTTGGCTCATAGGTCAGGCGCTTGCACAGGTCACACGTGACACGGAGTTCTCTTGATACTAGTTCATTTCATAACGACTCATAAATAATAAAAAAAAATTCTCTCTGATACCATCTTCTGTAAGACCACAAAAAGGCGGTCATTACAGTGCCGTGGATCCCACACTGGGACCCGCCAGGCGATACCCAAAATACAGGTTAAATACACAATACTTGTGATACTGAACTACAAAACATAGTACTTACTCCGATTAGGAGTTTACAGTGGTATGGCCAAAGACCTTATTATACACAGGATCCGAAATTCGAGTATAATCCATATGGAGATAGAGTATACCTAAAACAACAATACATTTGACCAGAATTTAAAATAAAGCGGAAAGATAACATTACATGTTCCGAACAAAACCGGACAACAAAAGACTCAGGCCCCCCGAACTAGTATCCTTCGAACCCTTCGCCGTCACCATGATCATCCCGTGCCTTGCCTTTACCTCGACCTAAAATACAACGTAAGTATTTCGCCCAACACATGGTCATATATACATGATAAATGATTCTCAAGATTTTATACAATTCACATATATTAGATTTCAAGGAAAACAACCCGACTAACGAACATACCCCTCGGGCGTATGAACGGTTAGTCACAAAACGTCGAACACATCTAAATATATATATGGACTATGAACGACCAAAATAGTATGGCTCAATGATGGACATCATAGTACACCCGATCCGAAAATGTGTCAGTGCACATGTCCACCCCGTATACGGAATCCAGGATATACATGGGACAATGTACCTAATTAGCCTCACGAACTACGTCTCGTGTGCACAGTCCAATACGGAAACATCCACGCATGACTATATATGTCCCTGGCTAAAAATCCTACACAATGACCAATCAGAACGCATATATGATTCCGGAGATGTCACGATACAACATGACAACGAATTCAATAAATCACATATCCGATTAAGGATCAAGAAACTTACCGAAATGACAATAAGGATCAATGATATCAATGGTTCGAAAGTGACGAACTTGGGAATGTAATCCCACGATGAAAACGGAACATCATCAAGAATAATATCAAACCACGGGTCACAAATTTATAAGTGTTTCACATACACGAAACGAATAATCATCACAAGAATCCAAACATCATTATAACCAAGCAAGATAATTTGCCTCAATACGGAGACGAGACTAGTCCTTTCTTGTCGAACGAACGAACGGTCCTCGACTTAATATTGGTTACTCGAACAATCAACCTTGTAAGGGATACTGTTGCGATATTTCTTACACGCAAGTGCACGTCATCGTTTACAAGTAATAAAGTGATAAGTAGAGTATCGTTCCCACTAGGACTGAATCTCTAACTACCGATTTTTGTGTATTCCAATTTTATTTGAACAATCGAATTTGGGTTTTTGCAATTAATAACTAAAAGAATTACTAAGCGACTAAACAGTAGAAAACGATAGCTTGAATAAAAGAAATCAAATAATGAATAAGTCTAGGATTCTGAATCCACCTCGGTTTATCCGAAATTACTCTCGATTATCCGTAATAAATAATTTTCCCAATTTATTGAAGGCGGAGATTGCTAATATATTCTACCGCCTCTCCCGAGATCAATAGATTTATCTAAAGGCGAATAACGCACTCTATCCCTAGGTGAATTAATTCGTCAATAGGCGAAAAGCATAAAATCTCCCAAAGGCCACGTAGTTCCTATGAGTATATTCCTATCTCACAGAATAAAACGGTCCTCACCAATAGTTCCTCACCAATTCTCCTCTCCCGATTCGAATTGAATGATTAAATCAATACAACTATTGGCCAGATAATTGCAAGCATTAAACACAATTGGGAAAACTCAACAAAAAGGTAATTAATTGGATAATCTCAAGCAATTCGTCAAAACATAGGTTTCATCAAAACCCTAGATTAGGGCTTTAGCCTGACATAATAATAATTGAAATTACAGAATAAATAAATGAAAGCATAAAAATCAAACGCAGATGAAGCTCGGATTCCTCCGTTCTTCAGCTTCCGCCCTCTGCCTTTGAAGTCTTCTGCTTCCTTCTTCTTCTGCCGTCTCCAAGCTTAAGCTCCAAAAGATAGAAGATCCAAAGATAATTAATTAGGGTCTTAAACCCTATTTATAGCTCAGCACATCCTCCAAATCGCGTCCGTATCAGTAGGTCGAAAACTGGCTTTGAAACGGCCCAAATCCGCGCGGACATACAAAAACCGCCAAGTGTGCCGCGGCACACTAAATCTGTGCCGCGGCACAGGGCCTTCAGCTGGATGCCTGGGCGTCCTTAATTTCTTCTGTGCCGCGGCTCACCTGGGCTGTGCCGCGGCACAGAGTACAGTTTACTCTGCCTTTGGCTGGGTGTCTTCCTGTGCCGCGGCCCTGCTTCCTTGTGCCGCGGCTCATAGCCCAGATTTGCCGTTTTCACCCGTTTTGCCTCATTTTAGCTTCCGGACTTCAATTTCCTGTCAATCATACAAAATTAAGGCATTAAAGGCTCATTTAGACAATTTCACTCTCCAAAATAATACAAAATAATGATAAATAAGCGTATAAAAATACGCCTAACAAATACCCCCAAACTTAAGCCTTTGCTTGTCCTCAAGAAAAAAGAATTAAATTCAATAAAAGAATGTCGTGAATCATCGTGCAACTCATAGTGTTCAACCTAATCAATACTATCCTGTAATTCTCTCTAAATAATACGAGTGTCATAATAGCGAGCTGCACTCAGAATAATGATTCCGCAAAGTAATCAAGTTCAGTCCTAATCACTCGTTCATGAAGAAAATCCAGCTCAAAGATTAACAAAACGTGAGTCAAATCGATCGTCAATATGAAAGGCTAAAATAAACAAGCTAGTTCGTCCCGTTCCACAGTCTAGTGGCACAATTTTCACGAGTTTCATAACAAATAAACCTCGGACAGTGTCCCCTTATATATATGTTCAAGAATTTGATTCGAGTTGACCACTAGGTTAGGATCTCGGGATGTTTCATCGGGATAATCCTAGGGTGGAACTTCCATTCTCATGTATTGGGAAACCGTTTGACGTAAAAGACACTCATGGGGCACATGGATGCTTCTAGTTACTAAGTTCCCGTCTACAGCGGAGAAACAACTCGAATATAAAATTTCCGCATGTCCGAATCAAGGTCGCCGTTTTACGCGAGAGTAAACAACGGGTCACGCGAATACCCCCGGTTACTAGGCTCCCTATCATTGGCACATGTGAAATATCTAAATCAATAGTCTAATCAGGGTCGTCGTTTTACGCGAGAGTAAACAACGGGTCACGCGAATACCCCCGGTTACTAGACTTCCCCTCATAGAACAACATTATCTCGACTTTTGGGAAAAACTGACCGACTCTAAGCTCAATCTAAGTGCCAACACGACTAATGAAACAGTACGACTCACTAACCGGAAAAATGTAACCAAACGTATCGACGGTGATTTTAAAACAAGTATGTATCCTCTCTTATCTGCCAAGACCTCTACAATCACGAAAAATTTTGGACCTAAATGAATACTAAGCAGAAACCGAAATTACTGACTACAACTCGACATAAACTCGACCGTTTCTTCAAAGAGAAAAACAGTGTCGTAACATCAGTATCACACAAATAGAAGCACGAAAAATTCACGAATAGAGAAAAATTAAGACAAGCAAGGCTATCGAAAATAAAAAAATTACGCAAAGTAATGAAAAGTGCAACGAAATAAAGTACAACAATGAAATAAAGTACAACAATGAATGTAGCAACTGAAAGTAAATCCCCCCAAACTTAGGACGTACATTGACCTCAATGGACAAAAAATGATATGCAGTAAAAGTAAAAGGTCAAGTACTCCCCTCCAGTCCGCTCACGAGCTGGTGCCGGCATCATCCGGTGAGCTTGCACGCTTCTTGACTACATCATGCGGAGTGTGAATAAATGAGCTCGCATCATTAAAAAGGAAGTTAAGTACGAGCTCTCAAGTTTAACATGATGTAAGGGTTGGGGATAATGTAATTCGATAACATGGTTCATTGCATATAATTTGAAAATGCATGGCTTACCAATTTTTCATTGCTGCAATTTATCAAACACTTTGTGTGCACCAGTTAAAATGAAGAACAAAAATATTGATGGTTAAATCCAAATCCCAAAAATAATAACACAGATAATAATCCTGAATAACGACAACAATCATCACCAATTCGTTCATAAATATCAATTCCTTCACAATCAATAATCAAATTCCCCAAATTCCAACTCCATTTTCGATAAAAACTTTAAGAACAACTAGCCATTTATAACCACCATTCTTTTCAAATCGAGTATCACTTATGACTAAGAAATCAAGAATTACCTGAAGAATTGAGAAGGAGACTCAGAGAATGGTATCTACTGACCTCATTGTGCGAAGGAAGGAAGGAACGGAGGGAAGAAGGTACCTTGTGCAGGCCGATCGATTGTATGAGCCCTACCTGGTTGTTCTTATTTTGCGACGGGGGCCGCGGCACAATATAAGTGAGCCGCGGCCCAAAGTACAGTAGGCCTGGGACATTTTGTAATATCGCCGGGTGCCGCGGCTCAGTTTTCGTGTGCCGCGGCTCAGTGTGTTAGTGTGCCGCGGCTCAGTTTCCGCGTGCCGCGGCACAAAGTACAGTCTCCTGGGCGTTTCTTGGCCATTTGGTGTGCCGCGGCTCAGGTTTAGTGTGCCGCGGCTCAGTGACCTGGTGTGCCGCGGCTCAGTAAGATCGTGCCGCGGCACAGGGTACAGTTTGATCGGCCATTTTTCATCAGCTGGTGTGTGCCGCGGCTCACTTTTGTTGTGCCGCGGCCCATCATTGAATTCCTCCCCTTTGCTGATTCCTGCACAGAATTTTTACACGAAAACATCAAGACGAGAGGGAAGGACGGATCAAAGAAGAATGACGACAAAGAAAGACTCTAAAAATGCAAGAAAACAATAAAGAATCTACAACTAATACTCGGGTTGCCTCCCGAGGAGCGCTAAGTTTATAGTCTTCAGCCGGACTTAATTGAAAACATTAGTTCGCTTTTCGCAAACTCCATTTGGTTTCCGCCCCGTTCATCGAACCGTTCATATGGTTTTCAAAATTATGACCATTGGTCATTAGCAATTCGACTTTCGGTTCGGACATCAAATGTTGTTTGCGGAAAGGTTTCGACGTGAACAACTTCCCGAAACACCCATTTTTTTCATGACTATATGTCCGCTGGGCTTCCGGCTTACTCTCCTCCTTCACAAACGCACTCAAGACAGCAGCAGATTTGTCCTCATGCTCGAGAAATGCTACTTGTTCTACATCCTTCTTAAAAATTGGACCATTTAACACAACATCTGAATTTTCCAACCGACGATTTTTTCGGTGCTTTCCTCTTTCAACGACATCTACACTTTCAATTTGTGACCTTTTATCAACACTTCCGGGACATGGAAACGATTTGAATACTTGAAAAGTAACTTGCTCGTCTTGGACCCTCAGAGTTAACTCCCCTTTTTCCACGTCTATAAGGGTTCAGCCCGTCGCTAAAAATGGTCGTCCCAAGATGATTGGGATATCTTCATCTTCCTCCATGTCGAGTACGATGAAATCGGCCGGAAAGATGAACTTATCAACTTTGACTAATACGTCCTCAATTATTCCCCTTGGGTATTTGATGGATCGATCCGCCAACTGCAAGGAGACCGTCGTCGGCTTTGCTTCTCCAATTTACAGCTTCTTAAAAATCGAAAGAGGCATGAGGTTAACACTAGCGCCGAGATCGCACAGTGCCTTATTAAAAGAGCGATTCCCCATGGTGCACGGTATGTTGAAGCTTCCCGGATCTTTCAATTTAGGTGGGAGCTTCTTTTGAAGAATTGCGCTGCATTCCTCCGTCAAGCGTGATTTCAAACTCCTCAAGTTTTCTTTTCTTCGACAATATCTCTTTCATGAATTTAGCGTAGCTCGGCATTTGTTCCAACGCGTCGGCGAACGGAATGTTTATGTGAAGCTTTTTAAACACGTCAAGGAACTTAGAAAATTGTTTGTCCGCCTTTTTCTGCTGTAATCTCTGCGGAAACGGGATGGGGGACACACATGTCTTCGGGTTATCCGGCAACGTTATTGAAGGTTTCAAAACTTGCGACTCCTCTGGCTCTAAATTATTCTTTTCCTCAATTTCCTTCTTCTTTTCACACCGCTCGGGCTGATCCAGCACCTCTTTCCCGCTTCTCAAGCTGATTGCGTTTAGACTCTCTCTAGGATTTGTCTTTGTTGTACTCGACAATGCTCCCTCTGGGCGAGCTGTCAACACATTAGCAATTTGGCCCAGCTGGACCTCCAAGTTCCGAATGGAAGCGGAATGATTTTGCAATGTCGCTTCAGTACGGGTCATAAATTGACTCGTATTTGCCGCCAATTTTGCAAGTGCTTCTTCGAGAGAAACTTTGGGAGCGGGAGCGGGCTGCTGTTGATTTTGAGCGAACGGGGTCTGGTTTGAGTTCTGTCCGTTTCTCCACGAAAAGTTGGGATGATTACGCCACCCCGGATTATAAGTGTTGGAGTACGGGTTATTCTGCCGATTTCCATTTCCCACAAATTGAGCCTGCTCCATCTGATGTTGCTCGAGCGGGTTTCCAACTTGACACTCCGCGCTCGAGTGAGATCCGTTACACCAATTGCATGTCTCAATGGTAACGGGGGAAGGTGCGTGCGAAAATGCTTGGAGCTGTTGGGTCAAAGCGGCGACTTGAGCTGACAAGGTGGAAATCGGATCATTACTTGAAACTTCCATAACTCTCTTCAGTGTCAATCTTTCCGATGGCCATTGATATGCGTTTGCGGCCATAGCTTCCAAAAGCGAGTGTGCCTCGGCCATAGTCTTTCCCATCAAGGCCCCACCAGCGGCAGCATCCACGAGAGTGCGTGTAGAAGCACTCAAACCATTATAGAACGTCTGAATCTGAAGCCAATCAGGAAGGCCGTGATGAGGGAATCTTCGTATCAAATCTTTATATCGCTCCCACGCCTCGTGGAGCGATTCCATGTCATATTGACCAAAGGTGGTTATCTCGTTTCTCAACCTCGCCGTCTTAGAAGGTGGGAAGAATTTGGCAAGGAAGGCTTGCGCTAACTCTCCCCATGTTGTAATCGACCGTGGTAAGGAATTTAACCAAAATTTCGCTTTATCCCTCAAAGAGAAAGGGAAAAGCCTCAATCGGATGGCATCGTCGGTGACACCATTAGTCTTGAACGTGTCGCATATCTCAAGGAAAGAAGCAATATGAGCATTCGGGTCGTCATTCGGCAGTCCACAGAATTGGCTCGCCTGCACCATCTGAATGATTGCAGGCTTGATCTCAAAATTATTTGCTTGGATAGTGGGACGCCGAATTCCCGAAAAATTAGCATTGATCTGCGGCATGGCATAATCTCGAAGAGCTAGTTCCGGTTAAACTTGCCGCACATGGTTATCTCCTCCTTGGACTTCGATATTCTCGGCCATGTTGACCGTCGTCTGCAACTCTCTTTTCTCCTTCTTGTTCTTCGAAGAGTGCGCTCGAGCTCGGTATCCAAAGGTAGTAGGCCTTCGTTACCGAGTTTTCTCATGCACTACACGAAAGGTCCTGAAAGGAAAAACAAATAAACAAAATTAAATACACAAAAATAAAAATAAAAACGTTCAAATTAAGACTAGAAATACTTAAATCGATATTAGAAAAATTTCAGTCCCCGGCAACGGCGCCAAAAACTTGTTGCGATATTTCTTACACGCAAGTGCACGTCATCGTTTACAAGTAATAAAGTGATAAGTAGAGTATCGTTCCCACGAGGACTGAATCTCTAACTACCGATTTTTGTGTATTCCAATTTTATTTGAACAATCGAATTTGGGTTTTTGCAATTAATAACTAAAAGAATTACTAAGCGACTAAACAGTAGAAAACGATAGCTTGAATAAAAGAAATCAAATAATGAATAAGTCTAGGATTCTGAATCCACCTCGGTTTATCCGAAATTACTCTCGATTATCCGTAATAAATAATTTTCCCAATTTATTGAAGGCGGAGATTGCTAATATATTCTACCGCCTCTCCCGAGATCAATAGATTTATCTAAAGGCGAATAACGCACTCTATCCCTAGGTGAATTAATTCGTCAATAGGTGAAAAGCATAAAATCTCCCAAAGGCCACGTAGTTCCTATGAGTATATTCCTATCTCACAGAATAAAACGGTCCTCACCAATAGTTCCTCACCAATTCTCCTCTCCCGATTCGAATTGAATGATTAAATCAATACAACTATTGGCCAGATAATTGCAAGCATTAAACACAATTGGGAAAACTCAACAAAAAGGTAATTAATTGGATAATCTCAAGCAATTCGTCAAAACATAGGTTTCATCAAAACCCTAGATTAGGGCTTTAGCCTGACATACTAATAATTGAAATTACAGAATAAATAAATGAAAGCATAAAAATCAAACGCAGATGAAGCTCGGATTCCTCCGTTCTTCAGCTTCCGCCCTCTGCCTTTGAAGTCTTCTGCTTCCTTCTTCTTCTGCCGTATCCAAGCTTAAGCTCCAAAAGATAGAAGATCCAAAGATAATTAATTAGGGTCTTAAACCCTATTTATAGCTCAGCACATCCTCCAAATCGCGTCCGTATCAGTAGGTCGAAAACTGGCTTTGAAACGGCCCAAATCCGCGCGGACATACAAAAACCGCCAAGTGTGCCGCGGCACACTAAATCTGTGCCGCGGACACGGGGCCTTCACTGATGCACGGGCGTCCTTAATTTCTTACGTGCCGCGGCTCACTGGCGTGCCGCGGCACAGAGTACAGTTTACTCTGCCTTTGGCTGGGTGTCTTCATGTGCCGCGGCCCTGCTTCCTTGTGTCGCGGCTCATAGCCCAGATTTGCCGTTTTCGCCCGTTTTGCCTCGTTTTAGCTTCCGGACTTCAATTTCCTGTCAATCATACAAAATTAAGGCATTAAAGGCTCATTTAGACAATTTCACTCTCCAAAATAATACAAAATAATGATAAATAAGCGTATAAAAATACGCCTAACAGATACAATTCATTCAATAACACATTCTCATAACTATCGATATCTAGTTCAACGAATCGCTATCCTAAATTCAATTTGTTTAGTTCAACCATCTATGTATCATAATTCCATTTCAAGGATTCATACTAACTTCAATTTATTATCATTTTCGGTTACCATTCAAGGTGTTCTCGATTATTCAAGTGGTTCAAACGAATGAGAATTTATCAAGAACAATCATCAAGGAGAACTTCTCTAAAATTGATATCCCGATAGAATTTCTTAAAAACAACATCAATGTTTAGAAATATAATCCAAACAACTATGTTTCATAATGCATTGATCAAAATGAAAGTTACTCAGCGATTATCATCATTCGAATGAATCATGAGTTTGTAAAATTATTACTATGTTCATCGATTATGAGTTCATCAAGTTAGGTTAATGATAAAGTCGAGTTATTTATCACAAGATCCTTACGAAATCATCATCAAGCTGGATTAAACATCTCTGAACTATAACCTTATGTTGATATGATTCAAGGTTCAACCAAATTAGATGATGATCTTAAGTTCATTTAGTTAGAATCTTCCTAAACATGATGGTTTGATTCAATACAATGATAACAATCCTACAATTCAACCTATCTACAATGAAACTAAGGATCATTATTGTCTTAGTGATGATAATAGTTCAGCAAGAAGAGTGAGTTTCTATTAACCATGATCATCACCATTAAAACACCAAGAATACAAAACTCTTAATCACCATATTCATCATTAAGTTTGTTAAAAGCTTAACTACAAACATGTTTAGCTTGAGTAATTCATCATTAGGTGGAGTATACTTTATCACTAACATTATAACCACAAAATTATAGAGTGAATTCGTGTAACATACCTTCAGAAATGAAGAACAGTACAACAAAACCACAAGAACACACTCTAGCTTCAAGAATAACTCCAAACTTCCAATCAACAAGCTCCCAATCAAGATGCACTGCTCAAACACAAGTTGGAAGAAGGTGGAAGTGATCTAGGTGTAACACCCCCAAGTTATTCAGGGTATATTACAGCGCCGTGAGCCCCGCCGTGGGACCCACAAGGCTAAACATACGCGGAACTATAAACTTGACCGATAAGGTCTACATACAATAGAAAGAAAGACGATACAAATGGTATTCGAAACCATAAACAATAAAACCATATACATCACTGCACAAATCAATACTTCGGCAACACAGTAGGAACATCAAGAAATCGAAATACAATACTCGAGTATTTAAAAATCCATTCCAAGACAACAACTTGAATGGAGGAAACCAAAAGAGATAACCGGAGACAAGACACGGTATCACACTTGCCCATCATCTTCATGCCGACCCGGCACTGCCGTCTGTCCGCTCTCCTGGAACTGAAATACATGAAACGTATTTCCCCATAAAGGGTTAGCCGTCGAATAGCTAGTGCAAGTATAACAATATGAAACATAATACTTCTCTACAATAAAGTAAATGTAATCCAATTCATCAATATCCGTCAATTCATCAATGTAAGACTAGTATTAGGAATAACTAAATCTCATAAGGCGTATGTGAATGCCGTAGAAACGGTTCGTTCACCTCATACGCCGTTACGTATGTGAATGCCGTAGAAGCGGTTCGTTCACCTCATACGCCGATACATGTAGGAATGCCGTCAAAGCGGTTCGTTCATTACATGCCAACAATATATCTATGAATGCCGTAAAAGCGGTTCGTTCATGATATGCCATCAATATTTCTATGAATGCCGTAAAAGCGGTTCGTTCATATCATACCATCAATTCCTCTTACTTTCAAAGTCGAACGTACAATCATAAATGTATACTTGCCTTAATAAACGTTAGAAGATCCCGAAGAACACGGTTCGACCGGAAGTTTGAACCACGAGGAAGACAACGACGGAAGGGTTTCAACTCGAGTTCTTCACAAGAATTCGACCCTAACAACATAAATTCAATAAATCATCGATCATACGAGGAAGAATAATCGTAGAACGCCCGAAAACCCTCTATGACATTTCTGGACACCTTCAAGGCGTCGGTCAAGAACTCGACCAAAACAACGAATCGATACGATCCAACCATGGGATAACAAGGAAATGATACAATACATCTAAATAATCATCAATCCTTCACAATCCTAAGTTAAATCGGATTAAACGGACGAAATCGAACAAAATACCCAAAATCCCCAAAATTAGATTTCTAGGAAATCGGCTGATTCGGTAGATCGGAGGATGTTATAGGACGGATGATTGATGATATGAACCTCAAAACTCCATGGATATGTTGTTAAACAACATGGCTTCAAGATTAGAAAAAGCCAAGCTGCGTAAGATGAGAAGAAGAAGGGGAAAAATGGCCGGAAAAACGTCTGCAGGCCTTTTATAGGGTTGATCGCTGCCGGACACGGCCCGTGCGGTCGGCCGCACGGTCGTGTTACCTGATTGGTCGACAGGACTCGACCGTGTCCCGCTTGACACGGTCGCGGCGCGAGGGCCTTCCGACGGCCAGGCATGACTCGGCCGTGTCTGGGACACGGTCGGGCGTGTCGGCGATCGTTCGAGCTTATCCGGAAGAGTACGGCACGGGCCGTGTCGGACGACACGGCCGAGTCTGGTCGACAAAAACTCCGGCATTTCCGGACGAGTACGGCACGGGCCGTGTCGGACGACACGGCCGAAGTTCGGCCGGCGTGATCGCCAATAACGAGCGGGTGAGTTAAAACGACCATAACTCTCTCGTCCGGACTCCGATTGACTCACCGTTTGAACCATTGGAAAGCTAACTCGATGCTCTATAATATTGCAAAGATTCAGAATTTTTGGAGTTACCAAAAATTAATGGTGATCTAACAAAGTCGAACTCCCACGTGAAAAAGTCGATAAAGAACACTAATTCAACGAGCGATACCGAAACGAACTCGGATGACAAAAAGTATAGAATTAATCATTTCTCAGGAAGACGAAACGGTCCCAAGCAAGTCGTCAAAATAGACTTCCGCCAAAAATAGAAAATTTCCGGGGATAAAAATTACGGGTACTACATTCTACCCTCCTTAAAAGAAGTTTCGTCCTCGAAACTTAAAACAGGTAGGGAGAAGAAATATTTCGCCAGGAAAAGCTCAACGAGATGCACAAGAACCGAAACTTACGCCCAAACGGCGAATCATCAATATAGAACACCACAATACATTACCCGAAGGCAAACCAAACCAATGCCGAAAAAGATACGAATTCACAATGCCCGAAGGCTCCAACGGAAATACCGATATATCACAATGGCCTGAAAGCCGAACAGCCCAAAGTTGTAAATCATCACACACAGATCTCAAAGGAGCAAACTGATCATCGGACATACCCCTCGGCGTATGAACAACGATCGGAAATCGTCGGACATATCGATACAACATGGACTACGAGCGATCAATCAATAAACCTCAAGAGGACATCACAAGACGCCCGATCCGGAAATGTGTCCATGCACATGTCCACCCGTATACGGAATCGAGAATATACGTGTGACTATGTACCTAATTAGGCTCAAGAACTACGTCTCGTGTGCGGTCCAATGCGGAAATATCCACGCATGACCATCGAGTGCTGGCTAAAAATCCTACACATAACCAATCGGCGCAGACATGATTCCGGATATGCCACGATACAACATGACAACGAAACTCAAGGGATAAAACATCGATATGGATCATACGACTCACCAAGTGAACGAAGACACACGAATAAAAAAAGATCCACCCGACCAACCATATTCAAAACAACCAACCAGGTATCAGAATATCACAAAGGAACGAATAACACGAGCAACGATCACAACACAACAGTTCGGGAAAATCCTCAACCTTCAAAGATCACAAAATTACCGAGTTCACAAGAAAATAGTGTCTTGCCTTGAATCGGCCAACACGACAATAATAATTCAACGGATGGGAACTATCCTCGACAGTCCCAATTCAATACTTCGATTACAGTAGAATGGCCAATCGATAACAACGATACAACGGATGAGTATATTTTTGACAACGGATGGGAATTATCTTCGATAATCCCAATTCAATACCTCGATTACCTTAGAGCGGTCAATCGATAAACAATGATACGATAGAATGGATGTCCGGTGTCTTAAACCGACCACGAAGCGGAGATGATAAAAGGATATATCAAACGTCTCTCATTGGTTAATATAATATTAATAGAAAAACACCGATGTCAATGACGACGATTACCACAATATCTCAATGGAACATCCATCACAATCACAATCGATACGTCGATACCGCGAACCGGCAATCGACAGCGACTTAACCAACAAGTATCGCAATGCCTCGAACCGGCCTTTTACAAACAATAGTTACATTTGGCATAATTTGCCGACGGGCGTCGTGTCAACCAATCCCCTGACATCAATACAATCATAAAGAGGCCAAGTCCCAAAATGATACACACAATCGTACGCCTACACGATAACATTAGTCTCATTGATTAGTACGAGTATAAAACTTGTCTCGATATCAATACAAAGTACTGTTACCAATTCAGTTGATTTCGTCTTATGAATTCCCTCAGTCTCGACCAAGTTAATCTACGAACCCTTCAACCTTAACCGCAACACAACAGTCATAATTCACGATCAAATATCATACCTTATTGTAAAATGAAGGATTGATAATCAACCGGTTCGATGACGACCAATATCAATACCACCAAACCACGAACTCAATCGTTTTACCATATCTCGACTAATCACAGTCTGAACAATCCAACTCGAGACACTTACAAATCCACATCCACAATACGAGTGAAAAATGATGATCATATCGGAACCAATTCGGACCAATAATAAGGGTCTAAATGTTCCAAACTCAATTCTTAAATACGAATTTACCAGGTTCGCTTCTGGTAATTCCATCGTTAATATTTACTTATAACCGTCATCAATTCGAATCATCCGATTGGTTCAAAATAATAGATAATCATATTAAAAGGTTATCAAACAATCCAATCATTCGATTTGAATATTTGCTCCCTACGTATGGGCTTCCAAATTCAGAGATGAATAATAGTCTCATCAAACTCATAATCACATTCGTATTCCTATACGAACATTATTTCCAACACATAGTTTAGCTCTAGATATGAATATTCCATATTCATTTTCAAAACATCAACACTTCAAAAAAAATTTTCATCACCTCGTATAATTCAAGAGTTCTTCAAGAACATGAAATATCCGAAATCACGTTCAGAACAACATCTCCGAGGTATATATCTCTATGTTACCATTTTATTCATCATGTCATTCATACAATCTCAAGAATCGCAACAAAACCCTTATCACCATATGAAGAAGATCTCAATGATCATATCAACATCCGAAATTTCTTATTACAATTCCAATAAATCTCGTATAACATTATCACATGATACCATAATTGTAACACCCCAGATCCTCACAGGAATATTACACGCCGTAAACCCTTCTCACAAGGATTTACTGTGCTAAGCACAATTTCCACGTCGTTCCAAAAATGCTAAAAGACCGATGACGGTAATATTTTTCAAATACTAAAAAAATCATTTTCCAAATACCGTCAAAGCGATCAAGGTTAAAATGCCAAAAACTTCGTTTAGGGAATCGGTTTTACAAAATAAAATTTGATTGGCAAAATACCAAAATCCATTTCAAAAATACTCACGCAATGGATAAAAGTGAGTCCAATTTATGCATTTTCATTGAAATAAGACGAACATCAAAATATACGATTCCCAACATACTCCCTCCCAAGTAGTAATCCAAAAGAAAAAAATGAGCCACTATCAAAGGGATACGAGGATTACCTTGTATGGACGAACCACGAAGAAAGAATAATTGAACTCCATTCCAAGAATCATTAAATCATCATAGTCATCATATGGCCTCAAGAACACCAAGATCTCTATGATTCCATAATCATAATCAACATATTCAAAGCATATCATTATCTTCCTTCAACATAAACCTCATAGAATATGGATAACACAAGGAATCACTTCAAGAATCAACAATAGTTCCATAACCAAGCTCTAATTCCATGATTCCAAGCTCACAATCATGTTAAAAGTGCTTAGAACACTCTTAAAAGTGAAGAGGGACGAGTTTTGGAGAGAAATATCTCAAAGGATCGTGAGAGAAATGAAAGGCAACACTTCAATATATAAATTGCACTCTCATTACGCACGTAGGTGTCCTTTCTTAACGTCGTAGCAACTTTAACGCGTCGTAATCCAAAATCCATAACGCACGTAACCAACTCACTGTCTCAATCCGTGCGGTCCATTTAAATGCGTAACTTATACCATACAACGTCGTAATATACGGTTGACTTGCTAAAGACAATGGTTGTGTTACGTCGTAACACGTCCCGTATAACGTATGTAACACGTCGTTGACTCACTGTCAACATCCTGCGCCGAAAGTTTCCAAAACAGGTCCCACTGCCACCGACTCGGTTACGTCGATGCGGGTATTACGACGTAATACCTTAGCCTTAACGTACGTAACCATGCCAATCTTACGTCGTAATCTCACCTTATTAACGTCGTAATAATTCCATACTTAGTCAATTTCAACAATTCTGTCCAAAGTCATGACATACTAAATACGAGCATACGGCAAAATCAATACATATACTCAATTCAATAACATTTTCAAACGTTCACAACGTCCTCGAGCATAATTAACCATCCACGATATCCATATATAAACGAAAAAATATATCCGAAAAATCGGGGTATTACACTCTACCCCCTTAAAAATAAGTTTCGTCCTCGAAACTTGCAATCACTCGCACAAACATTTCAACGGAAAATCCAAAATCACCAAGATAACCTGCAATTATCGAATAATCCGAACAACATACTTACAGTCGGGAAGTGAAGATCTCCCGTGATACTAGCATGCGACTCTAAACAAAGTCTCAACATAATACCGTTACACACCAATATCGCAATTAGCAATTTAACAAAATCTCAAGGAAGAGTTCACGTCGTGACCACGCCACGATTCTTCCTACTTTCACCAACATTCAAGGGCACATACGTGCGTAAGTATAATCCAAATCGCACATTCCCGAAGTGACCAATTCCCAAGAATACCAAGCTATAAACGAAGCGATTAAGAAAAATACAAGAAGAGTGAGAGGACTTACAAGTACCGATCGCCTTGTGATGATGGCGAGTAGTGATACGTGGGCAAATGCCGACTCAATCGACCCAAAAGACCGACAACCTAGGTATCCATAAACCTAAGCTCCGATACCATATTCTTAACACCCCCAAGTTATTCGGGGTATATTACGGCCGTGAGCCCGCCGTGGGACCCACAAGGCTAAACATACGCGGAACTATAAACTTGACCGATAAGGTCTACATACAATAGAAAGAAAGACGATACAAATGGTATTCGAAACCATAAACAATGAAACCATATACATCACTGCACAAATCAATACTTCGGCAACACAGGCCGGAACATCAAGGAAACTGAAATACAATACTCGAGTATTTAAAAATCCATTCCAGTACAACAACACTGAATGGAGGAAACCAAAAGAGATAACCGGAGACAAGACATAGTATCACACTTGCCCATCATCTTCATGCCGACCCGGTACCCGTCTGTCCGCTCTCCTGGAACCTGAAATACATGAAACGTATTTCCCCCATAAAGGGGTTAGCCGTCGAATAGCTAGTGCAAGTATAACAATATGAAACATAATACTTCTCGACAATAAAGTAAATGTAATCCGTCAATTCATCAATATCCGTCAATTCATCAATGTAAGACTAGTATTCCGGAATAACTAAATCTCATAAGACGTATGTGAATGCCGTAGAAACGGTTCGTTCACCTCATACGCCGTTACGTATGTGAATGCCGTAGAAACGGTTCGTTCACCTCATACGCCGATACATGTAGGAATGCCGTCAAAACGGTTCGTTCATTACATGCCAACAATATATCTATGAATGCCGTAAAAACGGTTCGTTCATGATATGCCATCAATATTTCTATGAATGCCGTAAAAACGGTTCGTTCATATCATACCATCAATTCCTCTTACTTTCAAAGTCGAGAACGTACAATCATAAATGTATACTTGCCTTAATAAACGTTACCGAAGATCCCGAAGAACACGGTTCGACCGGGAAGTTTGAACCACGAGGAAGACAACGAACGGAAGGGTTTCAACTCGAGTTCTTCACAAGAATTCGACCCTAACAACATAAATTCAATAAATCATCGATCATACGAGGAAGAATAATCGTAGAACGCGAAAACCCCTATGACATTTTAGGACACCTTCAAGGCGTCGGTCAAGAACTCGACCAAAACAACGAATCGATACGATCCAACCATGGGATAACAAGGAAATGATACAATACATCTAAATAATCATCAATCCTTCACAATCCTAAGTTAAATCGGATTAAACGGACGAAATCGAACAAAATACCCAAAATCCCCAAAATTAGATTTCTAGGAAATCGACTGGTCAGTAGATCGGAGGATGTTATAAGACGGATGATTGATGATATGAACCTCAAAACTCCATGGATATGTTGTTAAACAACATGGCTTCAAGATTAGAACACGCCAAGGCTGCGGAAGAGGAGAAGAAGAAGGTGAAAAATGGCGAAAAACGTCTGCGGGGGCCTTTTATAGGGGTTGATGCTGCCGGACACGGCCGTGCGGTCGGCACGGTCGTGTTACGATTGGCCGACAGGGACTCGACCGTGTCTGCTTGACACGGTCGCGGCGCTGAGGGCCTTCCGACAGCGACCCGCCCGGCGGCCCAGGCATGACTCGGCCGTGTCACGGGACACGGTCGGGCGTGTCAGCGATCGTTCGAGCTTATCCGGAAGAGTATGGCACGGGGCGTGTCGGACGACACGGCCGAGTCTGGTCGGCGAAACTCCGGCATTTCCGGACGAGTGCGGCACGGGCCGTGTCGGACGACACGGCCGAGTTCGGCCGCAGGATCGGCCAATAACGAGCGGGTGAGTTAAAACGACCATAACTCTCTCGTCCGGACTCCGATTGACTCACCGTTTGAACCATTGGAAATCTAACTCGATGCTCTATAATATTGCAAAGATTCAGAATTTTTGGAGTTACCAAAAATTAATGGTGATCTAACAAAGTCGAACTCCCACGTGAAAAAGTCGATAAAGAACACGGAATTCAACAGAACGATACCGAAACGAACTCGGATGACAAAAAGTATAGAATTAATCATTTCTCAGGAAGACGAAACGGTCCCAAGCAAGTCGTCAAAATAGACTTCCGCCAAAAATAGAAAATTTCCGGGGATAAAAATTACGGGTACTACACTAGGGAGGCAGGGGGATGTTTATACTGGAGAAATATCGAAGTTGGACGTGCAAAATGAAAGACACAAGTTGTCTTTTTATAACAGCACAGTTCGTTACGTACGTTATCACAAAAGGATAACGTATTACGTAAGTAAGTTTATTCACTGGACTAAAATACGAACACCATTACGTACGTTACGGCTTAAAGCCTTACGTACGTAATGTAGGTCAACTAGGTTGCCTACAAAAGATCAGATATTCGAATCACGCCCGACCCCACATGCCGAAAGTTGAGATCGGATACGACTACACGCATGACGTACGTAAAATGCACCCCTTTACGTACGTAAATCCTACAACATAGCGCACGTTATGCTAAAGGGTTAGCGTACGTTAAGCGCATGATTACTAGCTCAAAAATGCACTTATTTATACAACGTTGAGAAATCAAATCATAGTGCGAGTGATAGTTATTATCAAGCCTATTATGATATATTCCAACATCATTAAACATTAAACAAATGCAGCAAGACTACAACAATATTGAATTATCCGAATAATACAACAGTGGGTAAGAATTTTCGTCGGATATTACAAAGGAAGCTGCAGACTGGTGGGAGGTCGTAGTGTCTAGATACCGTACAACCACTTGAGATGAGTTCAAGACTGCCATGGATGCAGAGTATTGCCAGTTGCCAGTTGCCGTTTTGTATTTGGCAAATATGTTGGAATATTTTGTTCCATACATAAATTAAAAGTGTTTTGATGATTAATGTTGATAAGCAAAACAAAACAACGAAGAGACGAAGCCAAGCATCGAAGGAATTGAGTGCAAAAAGCTGGAAAAACAAAGCTAACGTACGTAACGTGGGATCACTAACGTACGTAATATATGGAATTTTATGTACGTAATGAAAGTAATATAGCGTACGTAATCAGTGCACAGAAAGCTAACGGCTAGTTTATTCATGAAGGTTATAAATACCATGCTTATGGTATTGATCAAGAAAAACAACTTCAAGCATACGAGACAATCATCTGAGATTCATATTGATATTATTGTTGTTGTAATATTGAGCTTACATTGAGTGATTGAGTATTTATACACAAAATCATACACGAGTGGTAAAAGAAAAGATACGATTGGATTCGGTGTTATTAGGATCAAGGATCCGGCATTATTAGAATCGCAATTGCTATCTTCGTGAGGTTTATCTAGTACCCATAGAAAGCTAGAGAGGTTGATTCCTTGTCCTACGAAAAGGAAAACGGTTTAACTTGGACCGACGCAAAGTCAAGTACGAGTGGTTTATCACGGACCAATAGAAGACGTGATTGTAACGGTTATACCTCGACCGATAGAAGAGAGGAGAAGAGGTTTTTCTTTAGCCTATTGAAAAAGATACCGAGAGAGGACGTAGGCTCGTTTATAGCCGAACCTCTATAAATCCTTGTGTGCTTTAAATTTCCGCACTTGATATTTACGCTTCCGCAACACGGCGCAATATCCGACCCCATTCCAACAATTGGTATCGGAGCGGTACTCTAATATGCGGCTTAACATCCGAGGAGAAAAAGATCCAATGGCGTTTCAATTCTCTCCAGTCGAAGGCCTTGCTCTCAACCGACCACCATTCTTCGATGGCTCAAATTATTTGACATGGAAGAAAAAGATGTCAATCTTTATTCGTGCCTACGATATAGAGATTTGGAAGATTATTTGTCTCGGCCCAAAAGTTCCTATCAAATCCGACGGTACGCTCAAATCTTTTGAAGAATACGACGATGCCGATTGGAAAAATGACCATCTAAATTGTAAGGCCACCCAACTCTTATTTTGTGCCTTAAATCCGGAAGAGGTCACTCGAATCTCATCGTGTGAGAGTGCGAAAGAAATATGGAAAATTCTAGAAATAACACACGAAGGTACGACTCAAGTCAAGGAGACGAAAATCAATATGCTTCTCCATGACTACGAGTTATTCATGATGAAAGGTGACGAGTCCATCACCAATATGCTCGACCGATTCTCGGTCATCACAAATGGACTTGCGTCATTCGTAAATCCATTATCTAGTAGTGAAAAAGTTAAGAAAATTTTACGATCACTACCTAGCGAATGGAATGGCACCGTGACCGCGATTATGGAATCTAAAGATCTCAACACGCTCGATTTTAGCGCCCTTGTTGGTTCACTAATCAATTATGAGATTGTATTATAATCTCGAAGTGTCAAACCTAAGCCGAAGGAACGATCATTAGCCATGAAGGCTATGATGTCGAGGAAGAAAGAAGAAATTCCGGTGGAGGAAAGCGACGAAGAAATGGCATACTATGCTAAAAATATTAATAAATTCCAAACTTTATTAAACCGGAGGAAGAAGGATATCTCGAGTGAATCTAAGAAGTTCGACAATTCTTGTCGACTATGTGGAAAACTAGGCCACTTCGCTAAGCATTGCCGTGCCAAACCAAAAAAGGAGGTTCTCATGGCAACATGGAGCGACGAAGACGAAGACGATGATTTCATCAATCAAAATAATCTCGCTCTCATGGCCCGGCGTTCGTTCGACGATAGCGACGTCGAAAGCCAAGTAAGTACATCCTCCCGTGACGAAATTTTTGATGCATTTGAGTTATTACATACAGATTTCCAAAATGCTTTATCGGAAATTAAATCCCTCAAATCTAAAATTAAATCTTTGGAAATTGAAAATTCCAAAATTATCGAGAAGGGAAAATTTGTTGAAATCGATCATTCGAAATGCATTGAAAATGAGAATATTTTGAAGAATGATCTTTTAAAAGTTCAAGATGAACTAAAATTTTTGACAAGAAAATTCTCGTGCGGCAACGATAAATTTGAACAAATGTTATGTGTTTAAAAATATACTTTAAATAAAGAGGGGTTAGGATTCAAACCTCGTTCGAAAAATAAATCCGTTAATTTTAAAATACCCCATTGCGAAAAGTGTTTGAAAATCGGGCATCACGTTTCAAATTGCAAAAGCCCTCAGACGATAAAAATTAAGAAAATTTGGGTTCCTAAAGGAACAAATATTTCAAATATTGTTTATGTCTCGAAACAAAAACCAACTATAGGTTGGATCCCCAAAAATTGATTTTTACTCAGGGGTTATTTTTTTAAGGGGAGATATTATTCTCAGGGGGAGTTTTTACCCTTTATGCAATTATTCATAAATTGTATCATGCATATTTTATATTTTGGTATTATTTATTTCAATTGATATTTTATCCACTTTTTGATGAAAACAAAAAGGGGGAGAGAATGGACAAGGAGAAAAAAAAGTCGAAAATGGGATTAACCCTAAAAGGGGGAGAAAATCGAAAAATGAAAAGGAGAAGTCGAAAATGACAGAAAAAGAAAAATGCGGAGACGTCGAAAAGACGATAAAAATTTGAAAATGAGAAAAGAAAAGGAGAAAAGAAAAGAAGGAATCGAAAAAGAAATGGGAGAAGAAACTAACGAAACGGACAAAGTCGAAAACTTTGGTCTGTACACATATACATATATTTGTATTTTTGCAGGTAAATCTTATTGACCAAGTGTTGTTTTGTAATCATCAAAAAGGGGGAGATTGTTGGAACATTTTGTTACATACATAAATTAAAAGTGTTTTGATGATTAATGGTGATAAGCAAAACAAAACAACGAAGAGACGAAGCCAAGCATCGAAGGAATTGAAGTGCAAAAAGCTGGAAAAACAAAGCTAACGTACGTAACGTGGGATCACTAACGTACGTAATATATGGAATTTTACGTACGTAATGAAAGTAATATAGCGTACGTAATCAGTGCACATGAAGCTAACGGCTAGTTTGTTCATGAAGGCTATAAATACCATGCTTATGGTATTGATCAAGAACAACAACTTCAAGCATACGAGACAATCATCTGAGATTCATATTGATATTATTGTTGTTGTAATATTGAGCTTACATTGAGTGATTGAGTGTTTATACACAAAATCATACATGAGTGGTAAAAGAAAAGATACGATTGGATTCGGTGTTATTAGGATCAAGGATCCGGCATTATTAGAATCGCAATTGCTATCTTCGTGAGGTTTATCTAGTATCCATAGAAAGCTAGAGAGATTGATTCCTTGTCCTACGAAAAGGAAAACAGTTTAACTTGGACCGACGCAAAGTCAAGTACGAGTGGTTTATAACGGACCAATAGAAGACGTGATTGTAACGGTTATACCTCGACCGATAGAAGAGAGGAGAAGAGGTTTTTCTTTAGCCTATTGAAAAATATACCGAGAGAGGACGTAGGCTCGTTTATAGCCGAACCTCTATAAATCCTTGTGTGCTTTAAATTTCCGCACTTGATATTTACGCTTCCGCAACACGGCGCAATATCCGACCCCGTTCCAACAAAATAGACGATATTCGGTATTGTGGTTCCTCTAGGAATCCAAATTATAAAATAGTTTTGATGATGAGTTGATGATGAGTTGTCGAACAAAGAAAAACAACAATGACACAAAGGAAATAACATTCTGTACCGAAGCAGTTAGCGCATGCAAATAGGCAGGCTAACGCCCGCTAATCAGAAGAAATAACATACGCTAAACTATAAGTGTTACGTACGCTAAATGAAGGTCTAATACATCACACCGGTCACAACAGAATAACGTATACAGTGACAAAGAATTAACGCACGCTATGAGGGTTAAATAGCGTATGCTAAAAATCATTCGAATTCAAACCAAATCAATATGTTGTATTGATACGAGGAAGTCAAAAGGATGCAAAAGATACATGGTGACGCACGCAATGATGTCACATTAGCGCACACTAAGAAGGTTATTAACGCACGCTAACGGATAGAGTCAAAAGCTACTGGACTCAATCGATCAACAGGTAACGTACGTAAAAGTTGATAATAACGTACGCAACATGGCTTAGCGCACGCTAAACCTACATATAGCGCATGCTAAAGAGAGACAGGCAGCAACACTAGTTGAGGCTTTATGCCTATAAATACCAAGGCATTTGGTATCATTCATAATAACAACTCCAAGCAAATCCTATATACTTCAGATACTGTTATATTCATCTTTGTTGTTGTAATCGAGCTATATTGTCAAGTGTGTGAGTGTTCATACACTAAACCATATACACGAGAGGAAAGAAAGGATTGTAGATTGATTCAGTGTTATTAGGATCGTTGATCCGGCAGAATCATATCTAAATCCAAGGGAGGTTTGTCTAGTACCAATCGAAATCTAAATAGGTTGATTCCTTGTCCGATAGAAAAGGAAAACTGTTTAGCTTGGACCGACAAAAGGACTAGAGCATAATGGTTTATCTTGGACCAATTGAAGACAAGATTGTAACAGTATCCCTCAGACCAATAGAAGACGAAGTGTAGAGGTTTATCTTAAGCCTAAGGAAAAAGATACGAAGAGAGGACGTAGGCATAATTGGCGAACCTCTATAAATCCTGTGTCGTTTATCTTCTGCAATTTAATTACGCTTCCGCAAATGCAAAAGAGTTTGAAAACTCTACTTCGCACTATTATTCCACCATTCTAAGTGGGGTACCAATTCCCAACAATTGGTATCAGAGCAGTATCTCTAAAAGCGGCTTAACATTCAAGGAGAAAAGATATAATGGCGCTCCAATTTGCACCGGTCAAAGGTCTTGCCTTAAACCGGCCTCCATTTTTTGGCGGATCGAACTTTATGATGTGGAAAAGGAAAATGTTTATTTTCATCCGAGCCTATGATATTGAGCTCTGGAAAGTTATTTACCTAGGTCCGAAAATTCCTACAAATCATCACAATTGCAAAGCAACGCAATTATTACATTGTGCTCTAAATCCGGAAGAACACAACTGGATATCCTTGTGTGAAAGTGCCAAAGAAATTTGGAGCATGTTAGAGGCAACACATGAAGGAACGAACCAAGTCAAGAAGATGAAGATCAATATGCTTCTCCACGACTACGATCTATTTATGAAGAAGAATGACGAGTCCATAACGAACATGCGCGATCGATTTTCGGTCATCACAAATGGACTAGCTTATTTTGGGAAACCATTAACAAGTAGTAAAAAGTGAAGAAAATCTTATGATCACTACCTGTTGAATGGGACGGGATGGTCGGCGATTATGGAATCAAAAGATTTAAATAATCTTGATTTTAGTGTCCTCGTTGGTTCACTAATAAACTACGAGATAGTTCTTAAATCTCGAAACGCCAAACCCAAAGAAAGGTCAATAACTTTGAAAGCTAAGATGTCAAGAAAAAAAGAAATCCCAGTAGATGAAGATGATGAAGAATCCGTATATTATGCCAAAAATATAAATAAGCTCCAAATCTTATTAAACCGGAGAAGAAAAGACATCTCGAGCGAGTCAAAGAAATTCGACAATAATTGTGGAAATTGTGGCAAAGCCGGACATTTTGTGAAAAAATGTTATAGCTCAAATCCTAAGAAAGAAGTTCTTATAGCCAAATAGAGTGACGAAGAGAAAGATGACGAATTTATTCAAAATAACCTCGCACTCATGGCAAGGTAAGTACCTCGTCTCACGACGAACTTTTTGAAGCTTTCGAACTTTTGCATACGTATTTTCAAAATGCTTTAATTGATAACAAATCTCTCAAAGCGAAAAATAAATTATTGGAAATCGAAATTTCCAAAATAAAAGAAAAATGGGAGGTTTTTGAAAATAATCATTCTCTATGATTGAAAAAGAGAATATTTTGAAAAATAATTTATTTTAAAAATTTAACGAACAAATTTTCTTGCGGTAATGAAAAATTTGAAAAATTATTGTCAATTCAAAAAATTTCATTAAACAAACAGGGGTTAGGATTCAAACCGTGTGATAAAAACAAATCCTTAATTTTAAAATATCCCGATGTGATAATATTTAAAAATTGGGCATCATATTTCGAATTGCAATAGCCCAAGACGGACGATCAAAATCAAGAAAATTTGGATTCCTAAAGGAACTACAATACCAAATATCGTCTATTTGCCAAATACAAAACGACCAAGAGTTTGATGGATCCCCAAAAATCAAAATTAATATTTCATCAATTAATATTTTTTTAATTGATATTTTTAATATTTGGTATTTAACTCAGAGGGAGTTATATTTTTAAATGGGGAGATATATTTTTGAGGGGGAGTTTTACCCATTGTCATATTTATTTTTTATTTTTTATTGTTTCGATTTTATGATTTTTATGCACTTTTTGATTATGACAAAAAAGGGGAGAAAAATGATAGAATAGTAGAATACGAGTCATGGAAGAATGACGAGAAAAATAAAAAATATGTCGATCAATAAAGGGGAGAAAAGACGAAGGAGAAAAAAGTCGAGAAAATAAAAGAAGAAGTTGAAAAGGAAAAAATGAGAAGAAGTTGAAAAGAAGAAAAGAAAAGATGGGAAGAAGAAAACTAATTAAACGGACAAAGCCGAAAACTTTGATCTGTATTGTTTATATTTTTGCAGGTATAAAATCCCATCGAAGGTTGTTGTTTTGTCATCATCAAAAAAGGAGAGATTGCTGGAATATTCTATTCCACGTAATTATAAAATGGTTTTGATGATGAGTTGATGATGAGTAAGAGTTGATGATGAGTTGCCGAACAAAGAAAAATAACAATGACACAAACCAAAACAACAAAGGAAACAACATTTTGTACCAAAGCAGTGAGCGCACGTAAATAGGCAGGCTAACGCACGCTAAACTATAAGTGTTACGTACGCTTAAGGAAGGTCAAATACATCACAATGATCACAGCATAATGATGTATGTAGTGATGAAGAATTAGTGCACGCTAGGAGTGTTAAATAGCGCACGCTAAAAAGCATTCGAATTCAAACCAAATCAATCCGTTGGATTTATACGAGGAAGGCAAAAGGATGCAACGGATACATGGTGATGCACACAATGACATCACATTAGCGCACGCTACGAATGTTATCAACGCACACTAACGGATAGAGTCAGAAGCTACGGGACTCAATCGATCAATAGGTAACAAACGTTAAAGATGATAATAACGCACGCAATAGGGCTTAGTGCACGCTAAACCTACATATAGCGCATGCTAAAGAGAGACAGGCAGCAACGGCTAGTTGAGGCTTTATGCCTATAAATATCAAGGCATTTGGTATCATTGATAACAATAACTCCAAGCAAATTATATGTACTTCAGATATTGTTATATTCATCTTTGTTGTTGTAATCGATCTATATTGTCAAGTATTTGAGTGTACATACACTAAACCATATACACAAGAGGAAAACGGTTTAGCTTGGACCGACAAAAAGACAAGAGCATAACGGTTTATCTTGGACCGATTGAAGACAAGATTGTAACGGTATTCCTCGGACCGATAGAAGACGAGATATAGAGGTTTATCTTAAACCTAAGGAAAAAGATACGAAGAGAGGACATAGGCATAATTGGCCGAACTTCTATAAATCTTGTGTCGTTTATCTTCCGCAATTTAATTACGTTTCCACAAACACAAAAGAGTTGGAAAACTCTGTTCCGCACTATTATTCCACCATTCTAAGCGGGATACCAATTCCCAACACCTTAGTCTCTAAAAAACAAGAACCAAGGTAAAGTTCCAAACTTTCTTTTCTTTTCTTTCTCTTTTTCTCCGTAAGTCCCTCTTTTTTTGTTGCGGAGTGTTTTGTATTATGACAAGTCTCATAACTTTATACAAAGTCCACTCCTTAAAAAATCATCCCTCACGAGTCACATGAACAGTAAAGACTTTAATAAAGTCTTAAGTCTTCCACCAATTAAGATGGAGACTTAATGAAGGTGCTAGAGAGGGGGCGGCCAAGTGGGCTATTAAATGGTCCAACCATTTAGTCAGTGTTCTAGACATTGTGTATCTAGTCCGATAGATAAATCTTAGTCCGTCACATTGTATTTCATTAATTAATCTAATTAATTAATTATATCAATTATAATATAATTAATTTATCCAAGAAATAATTATATGTGAATTAAATTAATTACCTAGTAATTATTTAATACATTTGACCGATTTAATTTATCCAATAAATTAAATTCAATTAGACATCCAATGTCCAATATTTACTAAGAGAGACTAAGCTTAATTTATGTAACACCCCAAATCTCATAAGGAACATTACACGCCGTAGAACCTTCACAAGGTCTACTAGGCTATCACATGACACATAATCTACAAAAGACTCCCATAAGACACATTAATAATAATAGGTATGGCCATGGCCTCAGCCAAAACATTTTAGTTCAATACCAGCAATGCAGGAAGTGAAACGTATTCAATGCCCACGCAGGGAACTTCGACGACATCATTAATCAATAACGGAATAGATATAGTAAAAGAAATAACACCGACTCGAGCCTCATCATCATGCTGGGCCATCCTTTGCATGCGTGTCCCGTGTCGGCTCCTCAGCTCGCCCGGTACCAGAAATGCATAAGACGTATTTTCCCATTTAAGGGTTTAGCATTCGAATAGCTAGTGCAAGAACAGATTTACATGACATTACATATGAGTACAATCCAACATGAAAAAAAAACACATTTGAAAATACTAGAAAGACAATATTCCGGAATATCACATTTTCATCAAAACATGTCCAACGAAGAAATCATAACATCACATTACTCCAACACGATTCCATACTTGGTAACCCGTCAGACCGTCCCTAGGTGAGAAACCACTTCCGTAGTCGTACCCCTTAGTAGCGACCCCCAGAGGTCCCGTCGGACCGTCCCCAGGTGGAAGAGCAACATCAACATACACACGCACACATTTATCACAACTTCTCATCAATGTCGAATTTACATTCTATATAATACTATGTAAAGTAAGTACTTGCCTTGAATCACACGACGTGAAATAAACGGTGAAAAGAAAAGGTTTCATCCGAATAATCTTCACAATAACGCTCCTATCACAATAACGATATACAATCAACCACAACGTTGCAGAAACGTCAGAATTCATCCTAAGTTCTACTTGTTGGAACAATTCATCGGACACTAAGAGTTTATGATGAATCCTAATCTATGAACGGTGAAAACCTCGAATTCCAATCCACAAAACTACAAGAAAGCAAGGGATTACGATTACACCATCATAATCTAACAACCATATAAGCCAAATCAGACTAGAAGGATGAAAAATCAAAACAAAACCCCAAAATCCCCAAAAGCTAGGGTTCTAAGAATATACCTCGATTTGAAGGCGAACCACGGATGATCTGGGGTTAGAGTGATGATATGATACCCCAAAATGCTCCTCAACTGAAGTTTAGATGAAGATTGGCCGATCCCCAACTCACATGAGTGTTTTCGTCGTGGAAGGAAGAATGAGAGGTGAAAAATGACTGAAATCATCGGCTGCCAGATTTAAATACTGGCAGTCGTTACGGCCGTAACACCTATACCATTACGGTCGTAATGGTATTCACGACCTTACTGTCCAATATGCTCAATCCCATTACGGCCGCTACAAAAGGGACATTACGACCGTAATGTATGAAGCCTTATAGCCGTAATGCATACCACCTTACGGCCGTAACTCAGCCCTGGCAGCAGGTCAGACTGGTCTGAAAGGAACGACTCGCTAACAACCGGAATGAAAGTACGAGGGATAAAACCACAGATATACAAAGATCTTTTGTAGATGAGATAAACATAAAGACCGTCACAAGCCTCTGATCATCTGAAGGCCGGAATTAACGAATATTAGCATCAATGCCAAAAATAATAAGAATTTACAAAATGACCCAAACATTTGAAAATCTAATTACAAGACCTGAACAACAAGTCAGAAAGTTGTAACATATCCAGAATTATTAAGGGTACTCGTAGAAGTGACGAAACGTCAGATTAGAACGAGATTTACAAGAATGGAGCCTCAACGCGGAAAAGTTACACAATAAGTAAAATCTCATAAAAAAAACTCTGAAACTCGTTCGGATGGTCATGGATACAGAACAAAATAGTTTCAGAATTCCAAAACAATAACAAGCGAGTCGTCCGAAATGAAAATACACTAAAATAGAAATTATTAAAAATAGAAAGTGCGGATATTACAATTTAACCCATCATTGATCTTGTTTGCGCGACTCTGTAGGTTCGTTTCAGTCAGCATTAGGAGGATCCAAAGAGTATGAGGAACACTTAGCCAGTTCGTGGCTCACACCGCAACCCAAAAGAGAATGAATGATGAGATTCATTCCAAAACCTGTTATGAATGTTGTATACGTATAAACCCCTCAATCGTATGTCCCAATCAATCTTTAGGGTCACGTTTAAGTCAAAACCTATCTATACTTGACTCTATGCATGTTTAGTGCAAATCAAGATCTCGTGTATCAAATACAACTAGCTCAATCCCTTTGGCCAAAGACTTTTGATCTTATTTGCCACTAACCGTATAGGACTTTATCCTGTTCACTTATAGGAGAAAGAATCCTTTCTTGGTATTCAGTAAAGACTGCTGCTTGCCCATTAAGTTGTACTTCGAGGTTGATCCCTACCGACAGGTGATTGGATCGAACTACTTAATGACTAACTTAATGAAACAAGCACATCTTCTACTGAACCCTCAAGTCAAAGGTTCACGCATACCTATAATAACCTTACGATTCAGTCATTGACTATCCTAAAGTGAAATTCATGTGACCGAATCGAGATGAGTCATATCTGAGTATATTAGTCCAATTAGTATACCTATACTAAATGCTCCCACTACTCCTGAGTGAAGACATGCACATCTTCAATCATACGATATACAAATCTTTAATAAAACTTAATGCCCAATTAAGTTTTATCGACTTGCCAATAAGTTAGGCATTTTGAGTTCTAAACACTTCCAGTGCAAGACTCCTTATCTCATAAGGAGTAGAATACTTTTACTCGAAAGCACGGACATCATTTCTATTTATTTATCAAATCATGAACGCCAATGATATATAATAAATAGATAAACAATCACTGCCTTTTATTAATAAATTCATAATCACATATAAATGCCCTAACTTTCTTATCCTCGGAGTGGTGTTCAAGGGGTATACGCTAACATGATATGCGTATGAAACCCCGTCTACGACAGAGCATGGCTCCTCTCATGTATATTCCAATGTATTGCGAACTATTAAGTTATCGTGAAGTTGTGACAGTCATGATGATTGTGTGGATTGATTCATACCCTTGGATATGTATTATGCCATGAGGTGATTGTCGTGATGATTGGTGTGTGTTGTGAATTGTCGTGGATATATGTTTTGTGTATTGTTGTGTTGTTCTGTGGAACCAGGTACGATCCGAAGAGACTCCTGGAGTTCGTTACTTGCTGAGTACGAACAGGATTTGAGTGGAACCAGGTATTGTCCGACGGGACCTCTGGAGTTTGTTACTTGATGAGTACGAATAATATTTGTGTGGAACCAGGTATGGTCCGACGGGACCTCTGAAGTTCGTTACTTGATGAGTACGAACAATATTCGTGTGGTGCCAGGTACGATCCAGTGAGGCATCTGGAGTCGTTACTTGTCGGTACGAACCGTGTGTGTGGTTTGGATCGTGGGTCCTGTGATTGTTGCGGTGTATTGAAATTTTTAATGAGATTTGGGCTGAGACCTTACGATTTCGAAAAATGGATTACAACTTGGGACTTGAGATCCTAAAGGTTTTATGTTTATAAAACTCCCGAGATGATGATTTTATTTTCAAATATTTCAATTGCCTTGTTTTATAATCACTAAAACCTCTCGGGGATATTTGTTGGATGATCGTCATTATCTGATTCATGATTGACGCTCGCTTGCTATATTTCATATGGCTATGATACTTGTACTGGGAAATTCAATTTGCTAACCACTTAAATGGTAATGTGTTTCATGCATTTCAGATATGCTTAGTTTGAGGGAGCAGTCATAGGATCATCACGTAAGATGATGGGTTGCGATACTAATCAAGAGTTAGAGAGTTCAGTCTGATGCTTTTGTACTGTTGAGTTGTATTTAGTCTTCCAATGTATTGTATTTTGACTCCTGTGTGGGTATGTACTATAAGAAGTTTTATTTGGTTGGATTTAGTCATGTGATCTTGTCGGTCCATGTTGTTACGTAGTTTGATCCCGGTCGGTCAAACATTTATCGTCTTGTGATAATTATTAGCCTTGTAGATCCTTGTAAAAAGGGTCTACAACGTGTGATATTCCCGATTGATTTCTGTTGGTGTTACAGTGGTCGGCTAAAGTGGCTGGGAAGGGCCGATGGTGGAGTGGTGGTCGGCTAAGGTGCTTTAGCCGACGACTTTTTCTACTTTAGCCGATGACTAATCTTGGATCATAGACTAAACTTAAAAAAAAATTATAAGCTCGATTCTGCCACAACTAATCACTTTGAAGCTATTTTCTTACAACTCTATAAGAAAAAATTAGAAAAGAGAAGGAGAAAGCTCGAAATCTATCTGGATTGCATTTGTGAAGCTAAATTTTGCAATATATAGGTATGTTAATCATGTTAGTTAAACTATATTTCATTTGCCGAATTATTAAATTTATTTTAGTGTGATTGAATATGATGAATGCTGAAAAATATGATGAATTTTGATTAAATATTTTGAAACGTGTTGAATATTGTGGGTATACATGATGAATTTTGAAGAAATTCATGAACGTGATGATTTGTGATGAAACTGTGAAGAAAATATAGATGAAAAATATGTTGAGCGATTTAGGACATTCGTTTTTCAGGATAATGGATAGAAGTTGGATAGGATTACAGAAATGGGATGCTAGAGTAATGGTTGGAATGAAAAAGCTCATGCAATTTGCGAAGAACCACGACAATGATAGTACATTGCACTATTATTCGTGCAATAAATGTGGATGCTGCAGTGACATATATCATTTCTCATTTGATATTTTATGGGAGCACCTAAAAAAATATTTTTTTGGAGAAATATACATGTTGAATTTGCCACGATGAAGAATTTTTGTCGCTTATTCCGCATGATCATGGACAGTACAACAGAAACACGTTCACATATCCCACAAAAAGATTGATTGACAACGTATATGATTATTCTTAGACGGGTGTACTTGTTGAAGATCACGAGTACCATGTTGTTGAGCCAGGTCACCGTGCTCCTATATCAATGCCTCTCGACACGGCTGCTGCTGACACGTACAACAATCTCATACACCTTCAACAAACTTCATTATAAAATATGGTTTCTTTAATTTTTCTTCGGAAGTAACATGTAGCTCCTTATTTATCGAGAATTTTTATGTTATTGAGTTCATAGCATAATTATATTTTTCAATAAAAAATAATTTACCAATTTGGCCAAGTTAATAATTAGTTACATAAAATTGTTGTTTTAAAATAATTATGAGTAAAAAAAATAAATATTGATTCGAAGTATTTATTTAGGTATAGACTCGATGGAGTCTCATTTGAGATCAATCCCGAGTCCCGATCGGGACTATTCCGAAGTTCCGATTGAAATTTATAATTTCAATCAATTTTTTTTATTTTTCTGATTTCGGGTCATTTCGGGACATTCGGGACATTCAGGACATTTCGAAAAATTAGAACCGGGACCGGGACCGGGACTTACATTTATCCCATTTCGAGAATCGAGACTCCCGAAATCCCGAACGGGAGCGGGGCCGAGACCACTAAATTGATGATTTTCGAGACCGAGACAATCGGGACTCAGGACCGGGATCTCAGAATGTCTCGATTCTCATCCCTAGATCAATGTGACATTCAACGAGTTAAAAATTTATATGCTTGCCCCTCTGCCAAACTTGAGAATAATAAAATATGGATGTGGAATTTCAAATGATAGATAAATAAAAACCATATATATATATATAATTATCTATTCTCTAATAAAAATGGAATTTATTTATTTATCCAACTTAAACTAACAATATATTGTCAAATTAAATTTTGCTGTAAAAAATAATTATTTATTTGGTGAACTTAATAATGGGATAAATTAATATTGAACACGTTAAATTTCTAATAAAAATAAAAATATTTATTTGGTCAAGTTAATAACCGGATGACTTAAATTGGTAATACAAAAGTTATAGGTGATAAAATACACATTGATTTAAGTACTTATTTAAGTTCTCCAAGCGATAGAGTCTCGTTTAAAGCCGATGTGAAATTCGGATTGTAGATAAATAGATCATCTTTTTAATATTTTACTATTTTACTATATATTATATAGGTAATATATTATCTCAGATTAAAATTAATTTTGGCCGACTTAAAGATTGATTAAATTAATATTTCTAACTTAAATGTCTCAACAAATAAATTATTAATTTAATTAATAAGAGACCAAATTATAACTTGCCAAATTAATTATCTTAAAACTATTTATTTAGCAAACTTAATAACTAAACAAATTAAATTAATATATATGACTCAAAAAATAAGAAGTCAAATTGGCCTAATATATTAGACGTCAATAAATTGAAAAATTAGTTCTCTTAACTAAAATTAATTTTTTATTTGACTAACTTAATAATCCACAAACTACATTTAAAAAAAAAAAGATAAAATAATTAATTAGGCATATTCAATAATTGAACAAATTAAATTGGTGGAGTAAATTAATCATGGTTAATAAAATACACATTAGTTCTAAGTTATTATTTAGCTCTCCAAAAGATGAAATCTCATTCAAAATTGATATGGATATAAGATTTTAAATAAATAATATTTAGAAATTAACAAATATTATACAAGAAAGAGGGTTAATTTGGTGGTCCAAATTGATAATGAAATTATATAGATGTATGTCAGTGTGGCACAAATATGATTAGTATAATAAAATTTATGTGGAGTATAGTCAGAATAGTTTTTTTAGAAAATAATTACTCCCTCCGTCTATTTTTTAAAGTCCCATTTGCTCTCAAATATTTGTCCACAATTTAAAGTCTCACTCTACTTTTTGTACCATATTACTATCTTTTCTTTATTTAATTACTACATTTTCACTAATAGGCCTACTACTTTTTTCTCCAAACCACTACATTTTTCTTTAAACCACTACCTTTTTCTTCCAAACCACTAACTTTTTCTTCCAACCACTACCTTTTTTTCCACCCATTTTACCTTTATCATTTTTTCTTAACCTCCGCGCTCAACATCAAATGGGACTTTAAAAAGTGGACGGAGGGAGTATATTTTATTTATTTATAGATTTCTTATAAAGACTATTTTCTAATTATTATTTTTATGAAATAAATTCCACACGTAATTGACTTGCGGGTGCACATGAAAATACTAGTTGATTTTAAGACGAAAACTAGCGACCCTTCAATTTTTGACGGGACATATTTTTCTTGTTAGTATGAGGTAAATATAGAAATAAATTTACATTAAATTAAACACAAGAAAGATTATTATTATTATTAACAATAATAACATTATACAACATATACGAATTCTCAAAGTCAAAGTTACTACACTTAATTATTTATCTGGCAATCTGGGAGATTTAATATAATAGTGTACAACAAATATAATCTATTAATAATTTCGATATTTAATAATGTGTGCAGTAAATTATAAAATTAATGCTTGTTGTTAAAATATGATGTATATTACAAAACCACAAATTTAATTTCAAAAATACTTCACAGGTTCTCATAAATTTTTTTACACAACATCACTCATTTATGACCGATCGAGTATAAATTTTATGATTTACCTAAATCGGTATAACTTTTTTTAAGATTCTATGATACTCATAACTCTGTTGGATTTTATTATATAATGTAGATATAGATATATTCTATATAGATTAGTGATATATATACGGTTCTGCCATGCAACATTCTTACTGTTCTCCTATTTGGCATCTTTTTATGGTTATCGTATGTAACACCTTCTCATGGTTCTCCCGTGTAGCTTATTTTTATGATTCTTCTATGTAATGTCTTCTTATAGCTCACCGTAACATTGTTTATTGTATGTTACATCTTTATGATTTTTTCATGTAGCATCTTCTCATCGTTTCTCGTGTTTGAATATTTTTATGGTTCTTCCATACAACATATTTTTATCGCTTTTCCGTTTAACATTTTTTCTTATGGTTCTCTCACGTATGAACTTCTTATGGTCCTTCCATCTAGCCTATTTTTATGGTTTCTAGTATAACATCTTCTTATGATTATTTCGTGTAACATCTCCTGTTAGTGTGGTATCTCATCTTATATCATTCCCATGTAACATCTTTTTCAGGTCAATGGTAATTTATATCGATTATAAATTATGCGATATACCTAAATAATTATAAGATTTTTCGGATTGTTATAATAATTGTAATATTTGTTAGATTTCATCGACTACTATAGGTATACTGATATACAAATTATTTTTATATATAAATATAGAATATTCTTATGGTTCTCCCGTGCAACATCGTCTTATCGTTCCACCATTCAGCATCGTCTTATGGTTCTCATGTGTAATATTTTTTTTATAGTCTTCCATGTAACATCTTCTTATATTCAATGATGCTAAATTGTTGATATCATTTATAAAGTAATATTTTCTTATCATTCTATATAGACTGCAAAATAGGCATTGAAGTAGTGGCCCTTTGTTTTGGGCGGGCGTTGGCTTCATATATTTTTGGCCCAAAATCGAGCCTTTTGGCCCGGCCCGATTTGAGCCCGCCATGGCGTGATCCAGCTTTTTTTTTTTATATATTTATTTTATATGTAGATATAATATTTAAAATTTTTCCTTATTTGTTAGATTAGATTACATCTATATGTTAATTATTGATATAGTTTTATTTTTTACGGGACTTTGTGATTACTTTGTAGTATCTCATATCAATAATAATAGAATAATGCTACACAAACACAACACATACAATTGCACATCCCTGCTTAGCAGGGGTTGTACCCCTACTAAGTAGGGTTGTACCCTGCTTTTTAGGTAGTAGAGGTACAACCCTACTACGTAGGGTACAACTCATACTAAACATGGGTGTGCATTTGTGTGTGTGTGTAGCACCTTTGATAATAATATTATTTTATGATTTTTATAAGAAAGTAGTAGTGATAAATGAAATGATGATCAAATAAAAATATTTATATATTTGTCTTTTGATTGTGGTAGTGTAGTAAATAATATAATTATCAAATAAAAATAATTGTACATTTATTTAATTGATTGTGATAGTATAGTGAATAATATAATAATTACGGATCGAAAAATATTTCTATATTTATTCAGAAATAATATTTCAAAAAAAAAAAGAGTCGAGGCCCGCGGGCCGTGTAATATCTGCAAATTTTCGATTTTCGGTAAATTTCTTTTTTCGACCAAAGTTCGTTTTGACAACTCTATCATGACCATTTCGTCATTCGGAGAATATTTAATTCTGCACTTTTTATCATCCGAGTTCGCTTTGCCGCTTTGTTGAGTTCCGTGCTTTTAGCGACTTTTCCGCGCTTGAGTTCGGTTCTTGCGAATCTCGCTCAAACCGCTGCTTGGGGTTTTTCGTAAGTTCATTTAACGTTGTTATACGTGTTGTGAGCTTCGGTTTGATTATTCGTTGTCGTATGGTGATTTTCGGGCATTTGGGCCATTTTCGTAATTTCCCAAAGTTTGGGGTAATTACTTTCCGTTGTCGAATTTCGAGCCTTCGGGTGGTCGGAATCGTGTGTCCTACTAGCTCTTAGATTCGTCTTTGTGAGTACTTCGTAACCGTATCTTCGGTTCGTATTCAGGTTCGGGTTTCGGTGTCGTTTTGTTGAATTCAGGATTACTAAACGACTTTTCTAAGTATGAGTTCGTCTTTGTTAGATCACCATTAATTTTTGGGTAACTCCAAAAATTATAAATCTTTGCAATATTATAGAACATCGAGTTAGCGTTCCAATGGTTCTAACGGTGAGTCAATCGAGTCGGACGAGAGAGAGTTATGGTCGTTTAGCTTCTTGGCCAATCATTGTGGAAATGGAGCTTTTTCCTCAAATTTCTTCACATTCGAACTTCAGAGCCTTTCGGCGATAGGGGGTCGATAGACTCCACTGCCGGCATTCCGTATGGGTATCGGTTGGGCTGTCGTAGATAGGCGGCCGACAGTTCTCGCTGTGTTTCACTATATTACACGGATCCGAGGAAGATTTTTCATTTTCCTCTCCTCTCTTTTCTTCCTCTCGTCTTGGGCGATTCAGAGCAACTTTTGGGCGATTTTAACATTTTCGGACTTGAAGAAATCATCCACTCCGAGTTTTGTTGTAGATTATCGATTTCTTCTTGAATCATTCATCCTAATCCAAGGTAATCTTCTAAGAACCCATTTTTGGGAGATTTGGGGGTTTGGGGTTTTTCTTCCGATTAGTTCCGTTTGTTGGTGGATTCTTGATGAATACGATTAATATTGTTAGTATCTTTAGTTTCCTACGGATTCATGGATATTTTGTAGATTTTACGGAATCGAGAGGGTTTGGTTGTGGTCCGCCTCGTTGTTATTTTTGGTATGAATATACATGAATCGTAGGCGGGTTTTCGGGTGTATTCCATTTCCGTATTCGACTAGAGTTGGTTGTAATTATGTTCTTGAATCGTTAGGTTTGGTTCCGTTGATTCCTAGTGTTCGTCGGTGATTATCCTTTCCGTCGTTGCGTCATCAAAATATTCAAGGCAAGTATTTTTGGAAACCTTTAAGCTTAACATGAAATGGTGATGTATATTACTTGTTTGTAACTCACCTTGTGTTGGCTGACGGTCAAGGAGGGAAATCTATGCCGCGCCTGGATTTCATGAGTTTCGCACCGCTAGCCAACTCGTTAGGGTCCTTGCAAGGCCTCGAGTGAGAATGTATGCCGCCGCCTGTTCTCACGGCTTAGCGTGTGCGTGGTTTTGTTTTTACGTAATTGTAGCCAACTCGTTAGGGTCCCCGTGAGGCCCCGAGTGAGAATGTATGCCGCGCCCTGTTCTCAAGGCTAATTGTTCGACTGTTTATTTTCCTAAAAGACATGTCTTGTTTTGGTTTTCGAAATGATATTGGTGCATGTACTATGAAATGTGTAAGCGATTGGTTTGCCTTGATTACTTGTACTAGCGTAATTGCTAACCCTCCGGGGACCCGTTTTGGGGAAATTCTTGTTATGGATTTCGTGTTATGTTCACAGACGAGCGGGCGCTGGATGGTACGAGGATGTCGGCCAAGGTTGTTGACATGTGCAATCGAGTCTTGTTATTTCTTCTGTCTCTTTTGATGTGGATGTTTTCCAAATTGTAAACTTATAGATTGTACTCGCGAGTACTTAGGCTTTTCCTTTGATTGTGATTGGTATTCGTTGGAGTTCTTGTATTTGTCTGATGTTATTTATTTATGCGGTTGTACCGACGTGTTGTTTTATGTTCTTATTGTTAACAATTGTTTCCTTGCTAACCGAGGCGGTTAGTCGAGTGGTGTTTTCTTGTGTTAGCTTTGGTGGGTCCCATGTAGGGGTCCACGGCACTGTAATTCTCCTCGAATATCTTGGGGTGTTAAAAATGGTATCGAGCTCTAGGTTTATGGATACCTAGGCTTGTTGGTTATTTGGGTCTAGTTGTGTCTGCTTTGCACATTGTCACACCGCTGCCGGCATCTCAAGACATCCGGTGCTCGTAAGTTTTCCTTACTCGTTTCTCTTGTTTTCTCGTATTGAAATTCCACTTCTTGAACTGTGATTGCCTCTCTCGTACTTATTGTCGAGTTGTTTTCGATCCATCCGGTTCGTGTACTTTTGATTCTAGTATTGCGCGATCCTTTGTCTCTCTCGGAGTATGTGCGCCGCTCGGGCTTGACCGTTTGTCGTTTTGCGAGCTTTCCATCGCTAAACTTCCTAGCGTTGGTGGGATCGTTGGTGATCGAAAGATCCGAGTTTTGCTCCGTGGTATATTGTGAGAGGGCTTGACTCTCTAGTCTTTTCTGTGTGATGGAATCTGTGTTTGGTAATTGCGATATACTAAATGTATGTTCAGCCGAATGTACCAATGATTTGACAAACTCACGTAGCTGGTTACCACATATGTCCAAATCGGTGATCTTTGGTTACGCTGTTAAACTTGGAGAGATAGTTTGACATATGCTTGGAATTAGTATTTCCGAGTTGCGCTTTTTGAACTGGTGATTTTTGAATGTCGTATATGAGTGTGTCCGGGAATTGTTGGTACTTGGATAATTATTATTATTTACAACCAATGTGTTTCTATTAATAATAATACATGTGGCGTGCATGCTTGAAAATTTCTTAGACTTGATCGTATTGTGGGTTTTTGAAAGTGACATGAATTTGGGCGAGCCAGCCTTGTATTTTCAAATAAAACCTTGTGTCGTATTTAAAGGTCATGTTTAAAAGTGTTTTAGGACATTTTATAAAATGCTACCATTGTTAAGCCCTTGTCGTGTTTAAAAGGGTCTTGAAAATGATTTTTAACTTACCGGTTTTATTTTCGAATGACTAGAGTATACGATTTTAAAAATCAGATTAGCCTGGGGAAACCTAGGCTGTCGAATCATGTTGTGTTTGTCGAGTTTTGTCTTAACGGATTTTGTCTGACTTAGTCGCATCGCGACGCGTCGTTTGAGATCATTGGTCGTGATTAGTATCGAGGGGTGGTCGTCACTTACGTGCGATCTATGGATGTTAAACTCCCTTCCTTGTGTTGTGCCTCGTGTGACACGAGTTATTTGTATGATTAGTCGTTAAATGATGGAATCCTTCTGTGGATTTTGATTTCACGATATGTGTTTATTAGACTCTCGTATTTGGTTTATACGCGGAGTGTCGTCATCGCGATGTATTTTCGTACCGTATTTTATCCGCTGCGTGAGTTCTTTCAAACGGCTTTCGGTATTTTGCAAACTGAGTTTTATTTCGTAAAACCGATTCCTTGAATCAAGTTTTGGCATTTTGGCCTTGAATATTTCATGATGGTTTGACAAATGATTTTTGTGAGTTTTGGAAAATATTACCGTCATTGGTCTTTTTAGCATTTTTGAAATGACGTGGGAAATTGTGCTTAGCCTGGTAAACCTGTGTGAGAAAGGTTTACGGCATGTAATCTTTCTGATATGTTCTGTTGTTGTCTCTGTTGGTCATTAGCGCACGCTACGCTTTGCGGCTAGCGCGCGCAATAGTGCGTTGGTAGCACGCTAAGGGGAGGATAGCGCACGCTAACCTTAATGATTAGCGCACGCTAATTGTGTCCAGTATAAATACTGGACACCAGTCTAGAAGTTGCATTTTTTTTTCTTTCTTCATTTCTTCTTCTTCCTCTATGAGTTTGAGACGTAGCGACTCGGTTTCACATCTAGGCTGATTTTTCTTCCATCCAAAGGTGTTTTGGAGTATCCTAGATGATTTTTAACATCATCTAATCCATTGTTCTTCGCCGAATCTAAGTATTTTCTTGAATCCCTAGAGTTGACTTTTTGGAGTTTTGTTCTTGATATCGTTTTCCATCCAGTTTTGATAAACTGATTGTTGTTTTAACGATGTTGTTAAACATATCCTGAGGATTGTATATCATTGTCGTAATTTTGAGCGATTTAATGCGTGTGATATGATGTGTTTAAGTGAATGTTGATACGTGCGAATTTTGGGCATTTTGGCCTATTGTACTTCTGAAAAACCTTGAGTATCTTAGAAAATAAACCTCGAGACGTACTTTTAAAATGAATTATTTTCTCACAGTGCTCTCAAGATGCCTACTAGTGCCACGCTATGTTTCAAATTTATCCTACTTTGAGGATCAAAATATTTTGAGATATTTCTAATGATTTAGAAACGCATTCGCTTAGACCCGAAGGTCGAAAATAGCTGAAAAGTTTTAATTTAACGAAAGGTGTCTTCGTTTCTTTTTTTCAAACGCGAGATGATTTTTTTTAGTCTCGATGACGATGTTTGTACTATTTTTTGATATATGATACTCAAGATCAACTGGTGCTTGCAAGTTATTTTCAAAATATGGTTTTCGTTTTCAAAACCTATCATTCCTATTTGTGGTCCGGGAATATATGTGTGATGTCCGTGCTCTCGTTAGGGTATTAACCCCGAGCCGTTGTTGAATTGGTGGTGTGAGCGTTGAGTCGCTCGCCACACGGTTGTCGTGGGTAGCCTCTGAGAGGGGTGTGAGTTTGGTATTGGATGTTGTCGCCTCGTAGCGGTTTATGCGTTATCGCATATATGCGAGCTGTTAGAGATAGGGTTGGTATGATTGTGTGCATCGGTGATTGTTCCACATTGTGTCGGTTGCTTGTTGTATTGTTACCTTGGTTCCGTTGTGGTGAGTTTCGGGCGAGGTCAAAGGTAATAGCCGTACTATTTTGACTTCTATATTTTCTCTTTCTCCGCCTATCGATTCGCTCGTGTTCGTTGATACTGTCTGAACTTGTTTTGTATTTCGGGTTCATCATTCGAACGAGCTGTGATCTTGTTTTGGGTCGATCTGGTTATCGCTGTGACTTTTCCGAGTTCGATTCGATTCTTGTGAACCTTGTTCGGAAGTAATATCTTTTGGTCCTACTAGTTCTTTTATTGTAAGTGGATCGGATTTGGAACTTCGTATTTTCGACTGTCGACTCGTTTATGTTCGTTGACATTTCGAACTTTCCTATCCCTTACTATTGTTGATCGAACGAGTGTGGTATTGTTTTGGAATAACTCGTTTGTCATTGTGACTTTTCAATCGCTATTCCCTATCCTGTGGATCTTATGGGAATGCATTCCTTGTAGTTCTCACCAGATCATCCTGGGAGTTGTTGTTTGAGTTTTATTATCCTTCGTGTTTCGGACATGATTGTTCGATTTTTGTTGTCTCGATCGTTTGTTCGTTCGGTTTTTGTTCTCGTTTTGTGATCGTTGAGCATTCATGCTCCTTCCTAATTCCCTTAAGTTTGGGAAATTAGTCTCGTTTTCGATCTTCCAACCCTTGGGCGGTGGAATTCAGTATTAGTTCAGCGATTGGCTCGCGTTTCGATTGATGTACCGTTGGGTTGGTCGATCATACTGACTTTCGTTCGTTGTGTTTTGTGATTGTCGGATAATTGACTTGGCTATATTATCCGTTTGATGACGTTTGTCATTTGTTGGTTTTATTGTATCCCTAACGGCGACATTGTGTTGGTCGCCGTGGAGCGTGTTTTCACGCCGTATATTCTTTTGCGTTGTTTGTAATATTTCGCCGTTGGGCATTAGTTACGCATTCTTGTGTATCTTGTTGAGTTTTTCCTGGCGGAATATTTCTTCCCCCTACTTGTTTTAAGTTTCGGGACGAAACTTCTTTTAAGGAGGGTAGAATGTAATATCTGCAAATTTTCGATATTCTGTAAATTACAATTTTCGACCAAAGTTCGTTTTGACAACTATATCATGACCATTTCGTCATTCGGAGAATATTTAATTCTGCACTTTTTATCATCCGAGTTCGTTTGGTCTTTGCTTTGTTGAGTTCCGTGCTTTTTAGCGACTTTTCCGCGCTTGAGTTCGGTTCTTGCGAATCTCGTTCAAACTGTCGTTTGGGGTTTTTCGTAAGTTCATTTAACGTTGTTATACGTGTTGTGAGCTTCGGTTTGATTATTCGTCGTATGGTGATTTTCGGGCATTTGGGCCATTTTCGTAATTTCCCAAAGTTTGGGGTAATTACTTTCCGTTGTCGAATTTCGAGCCTTCGGGTGGTCGGAATCGTGTGTCCTACTAGCTCTTAGATTCGTCTTTGTGAGTACTTCGTAACCGTATCTTCGGTTCGTATTCGTGTTCGGGTTTCGGTGTCGCTTTTGTTGAATTCGGGATTACTAAACGACTTTTCTAAGTATGAGTTCGTCTTTGTTAGATCACCATTAATTTTGGGTAACTCCAAAAATTATAAATCTTTGCAATATTATAGAACATCGAGTTAGCTGCCCAATGGTTCTAACGGTGAGTCAATCGGAGTCCGGACGAGAGAGAGTTATGGTCGTTTCGAGTTCTTGGCCAATCGTGGAAATGGAGCTTTTTCCTCAAATTTCTTCACATTCCAACTTCCAGAGCCTTTCGGCCGATAGGGGGTCGATAGACTCCACCGCTGCATTCTCGTATGGGTATCGGTTGGGCTATCGGCCGATAGGCCTACTGATAGTTCTCTTGTGTTTCACTATATTACACGGATCCGAGGAAGATTTTTCATTTTCCTCTCCTCTCTTTTCTTCCTCTCGCCTTGGGCGATTCAGAGCAACTTTTGGGCGATTTTAACATTTCGGACTTGAAGAAATCATCCACTCCGAGTTTTGTTGTAGATTATCGATATATTCTTGAATAATTCATCCTAATCCAAGGTAATCATCTAAGAACCCATTTATGGGAGAGTAGGGGGTTTTGGTGTTTTCTAACGATTATTACCGGTTTGTTGGTGTATTCTTGATGAATAAGATTAATATTGTTAGTATATTTAGTTTCCTACGGATTCATGGAAATTTTGTAGATTTTTACTAATCGAGAGGGTTTGGTTGTGGTCAGCCCTCGTTGTTATTTTTGGTTTGAATATACATGAATCGTTGGCGGGTTTTCGGGTGTATTCCATTTCCGTATTCGACTAGAGTTGGTTGTAATTATGTTCTTCGAATCGTTAGGTTTGGTTCCGTTGTTTCCTAGTGTTCGTCGGTGATTATCCTTTCCGTCGTTCGTCATCAAAATATTCAAGGCAAGTATTTTTGGAAACCTTTAAGCTTAACATGAAATGGTGATGTATATTACTTGTTTGTAACTCACCTTGTGTTGATTCGACGGGTCAAGGAGGGAAATCTATGCCGCGCCCGGATTTCACGAGTTTCGCACCGCTAGCCAACTCGTTAGGGTCCTTGCAAGGCCTCGAGTGAGAATGTATGCTGCCGCCCTGTTCTCACGGCTTAGCGTGTGCGTGGTTTTGTTTTTCTATAATTGTAGCCAAATCGTTAGGGTCACTGTGAGTCCCCGAGTGAGAATGTATCCGCCGCCTGTTCTCAAGGCTAATTGTTTGACTGTTTATTTTCCGGAAAAGACATGTCTTGTTTTGGTTTTCGAAATGATATTGGTGCATGTACTATGAAATGTGTAAGCGATTGGTTTGCCTTGATTACTTGTACTAGCGTAATTGCTAACCCCTCTGGGGACCCGCTTTTGGGGAAATTCTTGTTATGGATTTCGTGTTATGTTCAGCATTTAGCGGGCTACTGGGATGGTACGAGGATGTCGGCCAAGGTTGTTGACATGTGCAATCGAGTCTTGTTATTTCTTCTGTCTCTTTTGATGTGGATGTTTTCCAAATTGTAAACTTATAGATTGTACTCATGAGTACTTAGGCTTTTCCTTTCGATTGTGATTGGTATTCGTTGGAGTTCTTGTATTTGTCGGTTGATGTTATTTATGCGGTTATTGTACCGACGTGTTGTTTTATGTTCTTATTGTTAACAATTGTTTCCTTGCTAACCGAGGCGGTTAGTCGAGTGGTGTTTTCTTGTGTTAGCCTGGTGGGTCCCATGTAGGGGTCCACGGCGCTGTAATTCTCCTCGAATATCTTGGGGGTGTTAGAGGCCGGGCCGGGCCCGCCCGGGGCGGGCCACGGGCCTAATATTTTTGGCCCAAAAAAAACGGGCCTTTTTGGCCCGGCCCAGATTTGGCCCGCCCGTTTTTTACCCGGGCCGTTTGGGCCGAGCCCGCCCGTTTGACAGGTCTAATTCTATAGCAAAGTAATGTTTGAAAAAAGTAGGGCTGTAAATGAACCGAGCCTAGCCGAGCTTTGATCGAACCGAGCCGAGTTTTAATTTTTTTTCTGACGAGCCGAGCTGAGCTTCCTTACCGCACATGAGCTTCTATCGAGCAATATCGAGCCGAGTCGCACACGAGCTTTTAACGATAGCTCGTTATTAAGATGTAATCTTTTAAATTTAAAGATTTAATTTTGTTTGAACTGGCAGTGGAAGTTGTTTAATATTTACATCTGTTTGTTCAAGACTTCAAGTTGGTTGATTTGGTAATGGTTATTATAAATAGAGTAAATTACACCATTCGTCCTTGTGCTTTTCGTTGACCGGCGCTTATAGTCCTTTGACCAAAAAAGTTGCACCACTCGTCCTTAAGTCAGAAACGTTATGCGCCGTTAGTCCCTTCCTCTAACGGGGTCTACTAACGTGTAATATCCGCAATTTCGAATTTCGGTAATTTTCTTTTTTCAGCGGAAGTTCGTTTTGACGACTCATTCCTGACCGTTTCGTCATTCCGAGAATGATTAATTCTGCACTTTTTGTCATCCGAGTTCGTTTCGGTGTCGTTTTGTTGAGTTCCATGTCCTTAATCGACTTTTTCATGTGGGAGTTCGACTTTGTAAAGTCACCATTAATTCTTGGAAACTCCAAAAATTCTGAATCTTTGCAACATTATAGAGCATCAAGTTAGCTTTCCAATGGTTCAAACGGTGAGTCAATCGGAGTCCAGACGAAGGAGTTATGGTCGAAAAATCCAAGACTGCACGGTATGCCTTTTTGGTGTTGAAGGGGGCTGTACCGTGTGCCGCGGCACACTCAGGCTGTGCCGCGGCACTAAGCTGATTCCTGGGCGTTTTTGGTGGCCCTGGGCCGCGGCACACTTGTCCTGTGCCGCGGCACACGGGCTTTTTCTGCGTTTTTAGCAGATTTTCGAGGAGAAAACTTCATTTTTCTCCTCTCTTCTTCCTCCTTCCATCTAGGGCGATTTGTGGGCGATTTTTGGGCGATTTGAGTGCTCCCAAACTTGTAGAGATCATCCACCTCAAGTCTTGTTGTAGATTTTCGGCCTCTACTTGAATCCTTCATCCAAATCAAGGTATTTTTGGCTTGAACCCTTGTTTTTGTAGATTTGGGGATTTTCCTTTTTGATTTCGATTCCAATCCATTTTTAATCAATTAATTATTGTATAAACGTTGTTTTGAACTTGTTCTACGGATTGGATACTCGTATCTTTGGTTCGTTCAACCCGAGGGGTGATTTCTTTGTTCTTGAAGGGTCTTGAACATTTAATGTTCGATTAAATGTTCGAATGAGTTCCCTTCGATAGTTTGTTGGGATTTCCGTTGTTTTCGGCCTTGATTCTCGTCGTAATCATGTTTTATTATTCCTTACGGAGGATTATAGGTGCTCGATGATTCCGATATTGAATTCCGTTGGTGATTGATGATTCATGTGGTGTTTTCCCATAGTAATTTCGGTGCTATCGCGTTCTAGATAGTGTTCGGGAAATTGAGGGCTACCCGGACGTATCCGTTCACTTTTCCATTGCTTGTGATATCGAGGCAAGTACCTTGCCCATACTTTTCTTATTTTATGGATATGATGATCGGTGATTGTCTTGGTGTGTTTGTTTGGTTGTTTGAAATGAAGTTTCAAAAGATTTCGGTTTGGCCTCGTTAAAGGCTTTCTTTCAAATGCGTGTGCGTTTTGTGAACGGCGTGTTTTGAGAATTGATTATGATTTGATTATTTTGAACGTTGAAGGATTTGATGATGATACTCCTATTGTTTAAAGTTATGGAATCGTGTATTCCGTATTTAATCTTGTTATTGTGTTTTGAAGAGTTTGATAATGGTGTCGAGTTAATGGCCATCTCTAGTGAGTATTCTTAATGAACTTACATTCTTAGCATATTAGTATTGCATGAGTAACGTGTGTGTGTGTGTGTATGCTCACTATGGGTTAGACCCGACGGGGTCTCGGTAGGGGTCCACGGAGGGGTGGATCCGCAAGCTTGCTTTTAACCACTATGGGTTAGATCCGACGGGGTCTCGGTAGGGGTCCACGGAGGGGTGGATCCACGGTTAATTGTGGTGCATTTTTACAAATGTGATTTGATTATGGCATTTCCGGAAATGAGTGCTTTCGAACGGTTTTCATGATTGCATGCATTGACTAAGTGTGTAAGAGGTAAGTTGTTCGTTTGGCTTACTTAGCTAGGATGGCTCTAGAGTATTTTGACGTTTATGTTAAATCCTTTATTTGTGGATTTTGATGTTGGGAGACGAACCTTGTGGTCGTTCTTGTGTACTGTGAGTTGATGAGATTTGGGGCTAAAATCCCAATGGTCTTGTAAAAGTCATTTTACGGATTTGGGGCTAAAATCCCAACGGTTTGGTAAAGGTCGTTTTTCGGAAAGTAAACATTTGGGGCGGTGACCCCTTTCGTATTTTGGGTTTTTGAAAATTAGGATTTGATAATCCTAAATCATTTTCTATTAAAACTCCCGATGGTATTTCAAATCATTTTATAGATTGTTTCCCTTGATATTTTGATCTTGAAATTTTGGGAAGTCTTTACTCAAACTCTCGCCTCGGGAAGTGTTCATCTTGTTGTATTTGAACCTTTGAGGATTCCGAATTATTATCGTTCGTGGAATGTGAATTGTATGGCTCGTATTTGCACTTCGTTCTTGTACTAGCAAAACAGTGGAGTTTTGCTAACCCCCGAGTATTCGGGGGGTGGATGTCTATTTTTGCATTCAGGTTTTGGAGCATAACACAGGGTCGACACGAAGGATGATGAAAGATGAACGATTTTAATCACACGAGGATCCGTTGATGTCATATTGGTCTAGTTGTATTTTCTTTTCCGCTGCAGTATCTTTTCCCCGTGGTACGGGAGTTTATTGTACTTTGACCCCTGCGTGGGTATATGTTGTAATTGAGTTGTATATTTTCATTGAAAGACCAAATCGGTCTACTGAGTCATTTAGCCTTGAAGGCATTGTCGAGATGTTAAATGTTGTTACCAGTCTGGTAGATCTTCGAGGAGAGGGTCTACGGCGTGTAATATCCCTGAGTGGATTGGGGGTGTTACATAAATGGTATCGAAGCTTAGGTTGAGGAAAACCTAGGCTGTCGGGTCAAGTCATGTCGTTTGAGTCTTGTTTCGTCGAATTTTATCTGACTGAGTCGTGTCGCGACGCGTCGTTTGAGTTTGTTGGTCGTGATTAGTATCGTGGGGCGATCATCATCTTCGTGCGACCTGTGGAAGTAAGTCTCTCTTCTTTGTGTTGTGCCTCGTGTGACACGAGCTATTTTATGATTATTTGTTAAGTGATGGAATCCTTATGTGGATTTTGATTTCACGATATGTATTTAATCGACTCTCGTATTTGATTTATACGAGGAGTGTCGTCGCTTGTGATGTCTTTTTATTGTTGTTTTTGTCCGTTGCTGATGACTTTCGAATCGATTTGCACGTTTTACAAGTTCTCTTGTGGAAGCTTTGTGCTTATACACGTTCGACTTGTTCACTAACCAGTGCGGTAGGGTCTTTAGAGGCCTCGAATGGGGCCAGTGGTTTTGTTCTGAATGTGGTTATTTGACTCTAATATTTTGTTCTTATGAGGAGTAGTGTTGCTGGATTGTGCATGTTGAACTGTATTTCTTTTATCCGCTGCGTGAGTTCTTTTTAATGACTTTCGGTATTTTACCGACCGAGTTTTATTTCGATAACCGCTTCCCTTAACCGAGTTTTTGGCATTATGGCCTTGATCGCTTTGGCGAAATTCTTGTGACGGTATTTAGTATTTTGTAAATGGCTTTCGTGAGTTTTTGAAATATTACCACATCACCTTTTTGGCATTTTTGTAAATGGTTTTAGCCTGGGTTCCGACGCTGACCCACGGCGCTATGATGTTCCGTGTGATTACTCGAAATTTTTGGGCATTCTAGCCTTTTTGGCATCGTCTTTTGGCATTGAATTATTTTCGAAAACTTGAGTATCTTAGAAATAAATTTCGAGACATATTTTTTCCAATGAGTTATTTTCTTGTGGTACATCCAGTGCCACAATATATTTCAAAATTTTTCGCCTCGAGGACCAAAATGTTTTGAGATATTTTCAATGTTTTAGAAACACTTTTATTTAGACCCTGTGGTCGAATATTCAAAGTTTTCACTAAGAGAAAGTGTCCTCATTTTTATCAAATGCGAAATGGTTCTCCAAAGTCTCGATAACGATGTTTCACGCTTTGTACTTTTTGAAAGGTGATACACAACATCAATCGGTGTTCTTATAAAATATTCTCAAAATGAGGTTTTCGTTTTAAAACCTATCCATTCCCGCTTGAGGGTGGGTATATATGTATGATGTTCGCGTTGTCATTTTGATGTTTGCTCCCGAGTATGACCGAATTGGCGGTGTGAGCGTTGAGTCGTTTTCCACACATTTGTTGTGTTAGCCCCTTGTGAGAGGTGGGATGTTGGTGTTGAATATTGTCGCCTCGTGGTGATTTCTGCGTTGTCGCGCATGTGCGAGCTGTTAGAGCTTGGGTTGGTATGGCCGTGTGCATCGGTGATCGTTCCGTTATGTGTCGGTTGTTTAATGTCTTGTTACCTTGCTCCTGTTTTTGTGAATTTCGTCGATGAGGTCGGGGGTAATACCCGTATTATTTTTGGCTTCTGTATTTTCTCTTTCTCAATTCTATAGACTCGCTCGTGTTCGTTGATACTTTTTGAACTTGTTCTGTATTCCGGTTTCATCGTTCGAACGAGCTGTGATCTTGTTTTGGGTCGATCTGGTTATCGCTGTGACTTTTTCGAGTTCGGTTCGATTCTTGTGAACCTTGTTCGGAAGTAACACCCTTTGGTTCTATTAGTTCTTTTATTCGAAGTGGATCGGATTTGGAACTCCTGTGTTTTCGACTCTATCGACTCGTTTATGCTCGTTAACATTTTCTAAACTTTCCCTGTCCCTTGCTTTTGTTGATCGGACGAGTGCGGTATTGTTTCAGAATAACTCGTTTGTCGTTGTGATTTTTTTCGATTGCTATTTCCCTTTCCTGTGGATCTTATGTGAGTGCACATTTTGTTGTTTTTACCGGATCATGTTTCGTCTCGAGTCGAGATGTGAACTTCGGAGTTGTCGGTTGAACGTTATTGTTCTTCGTGATCCGAACAGGATTATTCGATTTTTTTGTTGACTCGATCGTTGTGGTTCGATCATTGATTGTTCGGTTTTTGTTAATCTCGTTTCGTGATTGTTGAACGTTCAGACTCCTTCGTAATTCCCTTAAGTTCGGGAAATTAGTCTCGTTTTCGATCTTCCAACCCTTGGGCGGTGGAATTCCGTATTGGTTCGGGCCGATTGCTCGCTTCGATTGATGTACCGTTGGGTTGGTCAATCATACTGACTTTCGTTCGTTGTGTTTTGTGATTGTCGGATAATTGACTTGGCTATATTATCCGTTTGATGACGCTTGTCATTTGTTGGTTTTATTATATCCCTAACGGCGACGTTGTGTTGGTCGTCGTGGAGCGTGTTTTCACGTCGTATGTCTCTTTGCGTTTCTTGCAGCGTTTCGCCGTTGAAGCTGCTTTTTTGGTGTATCTCGTCGAGTTTTCCTGGCGGGTATATTGCTCCCCCCTACTTGTTTTAAGTTTCGGGACGAAACTTCTTTTAAGGAGGGTAGAATGTAATATCCGCAATTTCGAATTTCGGTAATTTTCTTTTTTCAGCGGAAGTTCGTTTTGATGACTCTCTCCTGACCGTTTCGTCATTCCGAGAATGATTAATTCTGCACTTTTTGTCATCCGAGTTCGTTTCGATGTCGTTTTGTTGAGTTCCGTGTCCTTAATCGACTTTTTCACGTGGGAGTTCGACTTTGTAAAGTCACCATTAATTCTTGGAAACTCCAAAAATTCTGAATCTTTGCAACATTATAGAGCATCAAGTTAGCTTTCCAATGGTTCAAACGGTAAGTCAATCGGAGTCCAGACGAAGGAGTTATGGTCGAAAAAGCCAAGACTGCATGGTATGCCTTTTTGGTGTTGAAGGGGGTTGTACCGTGTGCCGCGGCACACTCAGGCTATGCCGCGGCACTAAGCTGATTCCTGGGCGTTTTTGGTGGCCCTGGGCCGCGGCACACTTGTCCTGTGCCGCGGCACACGGGCTTTTTCTGCGTTTTTAGCAGATTTTCGAGGAGAAAACTTCATTTTTTTTCCTCTCTTCTTCCTCCTTCCATCTAGGGCGATTTGTGGGCGATTTTTGGGCGATTTAAGTGCTCCCAAACTTGTAGAGATCATCCACCTCAAGTCTTGTTGTAGATTTTCGGCCTCTACTTGAATCCTTCATCCAAATCAAGGTATTTTTGGCTTGAACCCTTGTTTTTGTAGATTTGGGGATTTTCCTTTTTGATTTCGATTCCAATCCGTTTTTAATCAATTAATTGTTGTATAAACGTTGTTTTGAACTTGTTCTACGGATTGGATGCTCGTATCTTTGGTTCGTTCGACCTGAAGGGTGATTTCTTTGTTCTTGAAGGGTCTTGAACATTTAATGTTCGATTAAATGTTCGAATGAGTTCCCTTTGATAGTTTGTTGGGATTTCCGTTGTTTTCGGCCTTGATTCTCGTCGTAATCATGTTTTATTATTCCTTACGGAGGATTATAGGTGCTCGATGATTCCGATGTTGAATTCCGTTGGTGATTGATGATTCATGTGGTGTTTTCCCATAGTAATTTCGGTGTTATCGCGTTCTAGATAGTGTTCGGGAAATTGAGGGCTACCCGGCCGTATCCGTTCACTTTTCCATTGCTCGTGATATCTGTAATACCCGGTTGTAATTCATTCATTTTCATTTAGTAATTATCAGTCAGTAATTGTCACTCAGTGTATTTTCACTCAATTATAATCATTCATCAATCATGTTCATTCACCGTGTTCACCGTTCGTATAAACTTCGAGTTGAGTATCGTTATTGTTCATCGTTTCAACTTTCCTCATATGAGTTCGACTTCGTTAGATCACCATTAATTTTTGGTAACTCCAAAAATTCTAAATCTTTGCAATATTATAGAGCATCGAGTTAGCTTTCCAATGGTTCAAACGGTGAGTCAATCGGAGTCCGGACGAGAGAGTTATGGTCGTTTCAGTTTTTGGCCGATCATCGCCGAACTTCGGCCGTGTCGTCCGACACGGCCCGTGCATTTCGTCCGGAAAATGCAGAAGCCGCCGACTGTGCTCGACCGTCGTCCGACACGGCCTGCGGCCGTACTCTTCCGGATAAGCCCGAACGATCGCTGACACGCCCGACCGTGTCCCGTGACACGGCCGAGTCATGCCGAAGTCGCCGGGCGGGTCGCTGCAGGCTCGCCACGCGACCGTGTCAATCCGACACGGCCGAGTCATCGCCGCCAATCGGCCGCCAGCTGCGTGACACGACCGCGCCGATCGCACGGCCGCGTGTCCGGCAGCACCAACCCCTATAAATTCATTTTTTCATCATTTCACCATTTTCTCGCATTTTCTTCACCTTCAACCGAGAGTTAAGGCTTGAGGGAGGGTTTTTCCTTCACAAATCATTTGGGTGTTTGATTTTCTTCATCTCCTTTCGATCGTGAAGCCCGGATAATCAATCTAACGCGTATTCTTCGATCAAGCACTTGGATCATCAAGAGGTAATTCCTTCAACACTTTGGACTTCGATTTTGTGTTGAAATAGGATGTTTCGACGTTATAATCATGATATATGAAGGGATATGTATATGATTATGAGTTTGTATAAGGATTCATTGGATTATTGAGGGATTATTCAAGAACACTTTGGAAATCGAGTTGAATTGGGGATTTTCAACTAATTGTTGTTATAATCACGCTTTCGGATAATCATAACGGATTATTGATCGTATTGGAGATGTTTTGTTGATTTGAAACACTTCTTGGGGATTTGAAGTTGATATTATTGAGGTTTAGTTGTATACAATCAAAGTTGGCCTCAAAGTGTTCGATATAATGCCCGATGAACTTGGTTTAATCGTATCGACGCCTTGAGTTCGCTTTTATTCGTGTTTAATTCGTTATTAATCGGATTGTTGGTAATTGTAATGAATTAAGGTTGTTCGAGCGACCGGTATCTTGGTTAGGACGTTGTTCGTGGACGGACATTCTTCATTGTTGTTGTGTAAGTTAAATCTTACTCGGTTAAAAGGATACTCATTCCTTTCGTTGTTGATTGTTCATAATCATAATTCATTCATCATAATTATAATCATTTTGAGATTTGTAATTGTCGAATAATAATTTCATTCACGAGGAACGACGGTTCCAAATCATTTCATTGGATTATCAATCACGTCACTATTACTTTCATAACGGTGAGTCATTTTATCCTTGTCTAATTAATTATTCATTGACGCTCATTATGGTCATTCTCGCTCATGTGACCTTCCGGGTTCATATTGCGTGGCGGGTGTGTCTGTGTGGAATTTTTAGTCGGGCACACGATGGTTATTGTATTGGGTTCACCGATACATTAGACCGTGCACACGAGTCATATTGTCTCGTGAGACTAATTAGGTACACGGACGGGTGTTGTACACTTGCACGTAACATTACGGCGTACTATGGTACTCCTCTTCAGCGTAATTCATAGTTAAAAATGTTTCATAACTTGCTTAATTCATGATTGTGTAATTTCAACCCTTGAGGATTGTTGTTACGTAGAATCGACCGCTGGGGGATTTTGTTTTCGTGTCACGGCAAGGCAAAGGCATGGGAAGAGCATGTTGACGGCGACGAGTCCAGTGATACTAGTAGGGGCCCCAATCATTTCGCTTGTTTCGATTTGATCATTTCATCATTTGTATTTTCCACCGCAAAATTCCGTTTGAAATGTTTATTTATTCGGTGGTGTATTTTATCTTCACATAAAATACACTAGTATTCGGTATTGTCTGGGTGTGTTGTACTTAAACTCCTCATCGGAGTATTTGGTAATATAATGTGGTTCGGTACTACATTTATCTTGTGTAATTTATTCATTTTCATTTGCTCGGTGGGTCCTAAATGGGGATCTACCAGACCGTAATATCCGCCTAGTTTGGGGTGTTACAGAGTTGGTATCGGAGAGTGGTTTTGAATACTACCCTCCAAGTCATGTCTCGTTGAAATCATCGTCATCGGACTAGTATCATTGGACTTTCGGCCACGTGTGACTGTGCAAATGCCGAGCCAATCGGACCAAGAATCGTAAGATTTCTAATGCCATGGTATAATTTACGGCATTAATCATTCATTCATAATTCATCGCTTAACAATCCTCAATCATCATTGTCACTTTGATCGAACAGTCGTTGACTCATTAATCACTCAATTCATTTCATTATTGATTGTTGATTTGAAAGATCAAATCATTAATCTTGTTAACTCATTCAGATAATCATTTCAAGAACTTCATCGATAATCATGTCACGCCGCTTAATCATTCATGTATTATTTGTATTGGAGCGTGTATGCTCATTTTCATCATTTCATAATATAATCATAACATGATATTCATGCGGGAAATATAATCATCATGTGACTTTCCTACTTCAGTATGGAAAGAGCTGGCAGAGGACGAGGAGGACGAGGCCGTGGAGCGGGCGGAATCCCGAGAACTCGTGCGAATACACGTGCAAATGCGAGAAATAATGCTAATTCATCTAGTAGCGACGCTGCTACTCATTCACCTGGACGTGATCATTCTCTATCAGGGAGTCGTACTAGGGACACCGCTCAGTCAGAAGGTGTTCGGATCGATCCACTCGCCTTTATGCAGGGCATGATGGCCCAGATGACTCAGATGACACAACTAATGGAGACGATGCATAACTCCACTACTCAAAATCAACAGGCTCCTCCGCCGCCACCTCCGAGGCAAGAGAGGAATGTGAGCAATATCATCGGCGACATCTCTCGCCAGAGGCCACCGACTTTCGAGGGCTCGTCTGAGCCGGCAGATATTATTCATTGGCTCGAACATTTCGAGTAGTTGTTTGCTATGGTGGAGTGTCCGGAATGACACAAAGTTTCTGTTGCAGCTTACTACCTGGGTAAGAGCGCACATTCTTGGTGGTTATCGTTGAAGCCCACCGAAGGATCTTGTACTTGGGATCGGTTCAAGACTCTCATGATGGAGAGGTACTATCCGGCCCCACTCAGGGAGGCCAAGTTGTCGGAATTACTCACTCCCGACCTTTCGGCGGATAATGATGTTCTCGCCATTGCCGAAAAATTTCAGGAACTTCTTCCGTTCGCCTCATCTATCATTCACTCAGAAGCGGACAAGATCAAGTATTTCACAAGAGGTGAAACCCCGTATGAGACTTGCCATTTAATCATAATTGCACCTCGTTGGCGAATTCATCGAGAAAGCTCTCACCTATGAGCTTATTGCTAAAGAGATTGCTAAGCGGCAACCTTCGTCTCGCTAGCAAGAAATCGAAGAATCGAAATCACCAAGGCGGTCGACAACTTTCAAGAAACCCCGTGCGGGCTCCGCTTTTCGAACGACCTCTCGTGTCGTCTAAACCCGCGGAATCACGGTCTCGAGCGGCCGTTCGGCCATCACTGTTATAATCGGTGGGGAACTTGGTCACCTCGCACAAGTGTCCGAGACAGACGATCACGTGTCATAATTGTGGGATTGCTGGGCATAAGGCCCGTTTTTGCCGTAGGGACTCCAAACCTACTCAAAGGCCATCTCAGCCCCGAAACAGCCAGCTGCTCGTAATCGGGCCACTCAATCGGGCTGTTTAAAATGACAGGAGCGACTAAAGGTGGAGCCTATAGTCAGCAGATGGGAGCGTCCGGTGCCGGGACTAGCAAACCCCGGATTTATGAGATGAAGAAGACTGATGATCCCGAGGCCCAAATGATCTCAGGTACACTCGATATTCTATCTCAACCTGTGTGTACCCTTTTTGATACTGGTGCATCGCATTCATTCATTTCCGAATCATGTTTGAGTAGACTACGTCTGGGTAGTGCTACTAGTTGTGAGCCTTATGTCATTGGTCTACCTGATGGTAGACGAATCATCGGAAATCGTGAGATTCAGGATTGTCCTATTCAGTTTCATGGTCGTGTATGGCCAGCGAACCTTATCGTCGTAGATTTGCCGAGAGACGACGTCATCTTGGGTATTGATTGGATGGATCGTCATGATGCCATCATTAGTGTCCGTAAGCGTATGATTACTATCATTTCAGACGATGGGGTTGAATGTGTATTTCAGGGAGGTAATCCCGGCTGTTCTGGTAAGGTCATTAATTTGATGAAAGCAGTGCGATTACTCAGTCAGGGATGTGTCGGTTATTGGTGCTATATGACCAAAACTGAGGAATCATCAGTAATGTTGTCGGATATTCCAGTAGTAAGGGAATATGCCGATGTATTTCCAGACGAGTTACCTGGTTTGCCTCCACAGAGAGATGTGGAATTCACGATTGAGTTGGAGCCTGGTACGTCCCCGATATTGAAGGCACCGTACCGAATGGCCCCGACCGAAATGCGAGAGTTGAAGAGTCAACTTGAGTAATTGTTCGAGAAAGGTTATATCCGACCGAGTGCGTCCCCGTGGGGAGCACCAGTGCTGTTCGTCAAAAAGAAGGATGGTTCTTTTCGCTTGTGTATCGATTATCGGGAGTTGAATAAGGTGACAATCAAGAATAAGTATCCTTTACCCCGTATCGATGACCTTTTGGATCAACTTCAGGGAGCTTCAGATTTTCCAAGATCGACTTAAGATCCGGATATCATCGATTCTGCGGATTCGAGAGTCGGATATCGCTAGACGGCGTTCGAACACGTTATGGTCATTATGAGTTTGTGGTTATGCCGTTCGGATTGACTAATGCACCTGCGGTATTCATGGAGTTAATGAATCGGGTCTTCATCGACTTTTTGGATCGGTTTGTTGTTGTCTTCATCGATGACATTTTGATTTATTCTCGTGACCGAGAGGAACACGAGTTTCACCTTCATCAAGTGCTCGACGTGTTGAGACGAGAACAACTTTATGGGAAGTTTTCCAAATGTGAGTTCTGGATGTCCGAAGTGACGTTTCTCGGACATGTAATTTCATCAGATGGAGTGCGTGTTGATCCTCAGAAGACGGAGGCTATCCAGAATTGGTTACCTCCGAAGAATGTTAAGGAAATCCGAAGCTTTCTCGGATTAGCCGGTTATTATCGGAGGTTTGTGGAAGGATTTTCCAAAATTGCTCAACCATTGACGAACCTTTTGCGGAAGGATAAGAAATACACGTGGTCCGACGCGTGTCAGCGGAGTTTTGAAGAACTCAAGAGCCGGTTAATGTCAGCACCTGTACTTTCCTTGCCGCAGGGGACGGAGGGATTTGTGGTTTATAGTGATGCGTCCGGACAGGGTCTCGGATGCGTACTCATGCAGAACGGGAAGGTTATTGCCTATGCTTCACGGCGATTGAGACCTTACGAGGTTAATTATCCGACACACGACCTTGAGCTAGCGGTAGTGGTGTTCGCTTTGAAGATTTGGCGTCATTACCTTTATGGCGTCACTTGTCGATATTCACCGATCATAAAAGTTTAAAGTATATATTTACTCGAAGGAATTAAATATGCGTGAGGCGGTGGTTAGAACTAATCAAGGATTATGATATTGAGATCCTTTACCACCGGGCAAGGCGAACGTTGTCGCCGACGCCTTGAGTCGTAAGTCCATTCAGAGCATGCTTGCTCGTTTAACAATTCGAAGGAGCTCCAACAGGAATTCCTTAGACCCGAGATCGAGGTCCGGCTTCAACGAGTTCGGGGACAGCTTTGTATGTTAGAGATTTCATCATCTCTTGAGGATGCAATCGGGGAGAATCGTGGTTCGGACCCGGCATTGTTGCGCATTCGTGAGGATGTGGCTCAGGGAGAGCCTCGGATTCGTGGTCCACGAGGATGGACTTTTGAGGTTTAAGAACCGGTTGTGCGTGTTGGCGAATGATGAGTTGAAAAACTCGATTTTGAGAGAAGCTCATGCTACCCTTATTCGTTCATCCGGTCTAGCAAGATGTATAAGGACTTGAAACAAAATTACCGGTGTAGTAATATGAAGCGAGAAGTCGCGGAATTTGTTTCGAGATGCTTAACTTGCCAACAAGTCAAGATTGAACATCGGCCGTGGGTATGTTGAAACCTCTCCCTATTCCAGAGTGGAAGTGGGAAGACATTTCTATGGATTTCATCACGAGTTTGCCGACGAGTCGCCGTGGCATGAATACGATCCGGGTGATTGTGGACCGTTTAACTAAATCAGCTCATTTCCTTGAGATCAAGGATACGTGGGGTCCCGAGAGATCGCCCAGCTTATTCATCAAGGAGATAGTAAGACCGCACGGTACTCTAAGAGTATCGTTTCCGATCGTGACGGACGATTTGTATCTCATTTTTGGAAATCACCACCGTGCTATGGGAACTCGGCTCAATCTCGATCGCCTTTCATCCTCGGTCAGACGGACAATCAGAGAGGACTATACAGACATTAGAGGACATGTTGAGGGCATGCGTCCTCGATTGGAAGGACGATTGGGAAGCCCAACTACCATTGATCGAGTTCACGTATAATAATAGTTGGCATGCTTCCATTAAGATGGCACCTTACGAGGCCTTGTACGGTCGTCGTTGTCGATCTCCCTTGTGTTGGGATGACTTGTCAGAATCAATCGGCACCGAACCCGATATGCTTATAGCCGCCCGGGAGAAGGTAGCTTTGATCAAGAGTCGTATGTTGACAGCTCAGAGTCGACAGAAATCATATGCAGATAATCGTCGTCGACCACTAGAGTTCGAGACGGGTGACCACGTCTTGGTCAAGGTATCCCCGAGTCGAGGTATTTTCCGTTTCGGAAAACGGGGGAAGTTGAGTCCGAGATTCATTGGACCGTTTGAAATTTTGGATCGAGTAGGCGAGTTAGCTTATCGATTGGCTTTACCTCCGGCCCTGAGCCGAATCCATAATGTGTTTCATGTCTCTCAGTTGCGAAAGTATGTTGCCGACCCGAGTCACATACTGCGGTTCGACGAAATCGAGATCGCCGACGATCAATCATATGAGGAGCGTCCTATACGAGTTTTAGAGCGGCGAATCAAACAGTTGAGAAATAAGTCGATTCCTTTGGTCAAGATTCGGGTCCAGACATGGAGTCGAAGAGGCCACTTGGGAAACCGAGGAGATTATGCGGGAGAGTTATCCCGAGTTGTTTGACCCTTAGTTTCGGGACGAAACTCTTTTTAAGGGGGAGTATGTAATACCGGTTGTAATTCATTCATTTTCATTTAGTAATTATCACCAAGAATTGTCACTCGGTGTATTTTCACTCAATTATAATCATTCATCAATCATGTTCATTCACCGTGTTCACCGCTCGTATAAACTTCGAGTTGAGTATCGTTATTGTTCATCGCTTCAACTTTCCTCATATGAGTTCGACTTCGTTAGATCACCATTAATTTTTGGTAACTCCAAAAATTCTAAATCTTGCAATATTATAGAGCATCGAGTTAGCTTTCCAATGGTTCAAACGGTGAGTCAATCGAGTCCTGGACGAGAGTTATGGTCGCTTTGGCGATCACCGCCGACCGAACTCGGCCGTGTCGTCCGACACGGCCCGTGCTGCATTTCGTCGGAAAATGCAGAGCCGCCGACCAGGCTCGACCGTGTCGTCCGACACGGCCTGGCCGTACTCTTCCGGATAAGCTCGAACGATCGCCGACACGCCCACCGTGTCCCAGACACGGCCGAGTCATGCCGAAGTCATTGCCGGCGGTCGCTGGTGAGGCTCAGCCGCGACCGTGTCAATCCGACACGGCCGAGTCATCGCCGGCCAATCGTCGGCCACTGCGACACGACCGTGCCGATCGGCACGGGCCGTGTCCGGCAGCGTCAACCCCTATAAATTCATTTTTTTCATCATTTCAGCCCATTTTCTGCATTTTCTTCACCTTCAACCGAGAGTTAAGGCTTGAGGGAGGGTTTTTCCTTCACAAATCATTTGGGTGTTTGATTTTCTTCATCTCCTTTCGATCGTGAAGCCCGGATAATCAATCTAACGCGTATTCTTCGGATTGAAGCACTTGGATCATCAAGAGGTAATTCCTTCAACACTTTGGACTTCGATTTTGTGTTGAAATAGGATGTTTTGGACGTTATAATCATGATATATGAAGGGATATGTATATGATTATGAGTTTGTATAAGGATTCATTGGATTATTGAGGGATTATTCAAGAACACTTTGGAAATCGAGTTGGAATTGGGGATTTTCAACTAATTGTTGTTATAATCACGTTTTCGGATAATCATAACGGATTATTGATCGTATTGGAGATGTTTTGTTGATTTGAAACACTTCTTGGGGATTTGAAGTTGATATTATTGAGGTTTAGTTGTATACAATCAAAGTTGGCCTCAAAGTGTTCGATATAATGCCCGATGAACTTGGTTTAATCGTATCGACGCGTCTTGAGTTCGTTTTATTCGTGTTTAATTCGTTATTAATCGGATTGTTGGTAATTGTAATGAATTAAGGTTGTTCGGCGACGGTATCTTGGTTAGGGCGTTGTTCGTGGACGGACATTCTTCATTGTTGTTGTGTAAGTTAAATCTTACTCGGTTAAAAGGATACTCATTCCTTTCGTTGTTGATTGTTCATAATCATAATTCATTCATCATAATTATAATCATTTTGAGATTTGTAATTGTCGAATAATAATTTCATTCACGAGGAACGACGGTTCCAAATCATTTCATTGGATTATCAATCACGTCACTATTACTTTCATAACGGTGAGTCATTTTATCCTTGTCTAATTAATTATTCATTGACGTTCATTATGGTCATTCTCGTTCATGTGACCATCATGGATCATATTGCGTGGCCGGGTGTGTCTGTGTGGAATTTTTAGTCGGGCACACGATGGTTATTGTATTGGGTTCACCGATACATTAGACCGTGCACACGAGTCATATTGTCTCGTGAGACTAATTAGGTACACGGACGGGTGTTGTACACTTGCACAGAACATTACGGGCGTACTATGGTACTCCTCTTCAGCGTAATTCATAATTAAAAATGTTTCATAACTTCAGTTAATTCATGATTGTGTAATTTCAACCCTTGAGGATTGTTGTTCTGTGTAACTGACCCCGTTGGGGGATTTTGTTTTCAGGTCACGGCAAGGCAAAGGCATGGGAAGAGCATGTTGACGGCGACGAGTCCCAGTGATACTAGTAGGGGGCCCCAATCATTTCGTTTGTTTCAGTCAGTTTCAGTCATTTCAGTCATTTGTATTTTCCGCTGCAAAATTCCGTTTGAAATGTTTATTTATTCAGGGTGGTGTATTTTATCTTCACATAAAATACACTAGTATTCGGTATTGTCCTGGTGTGTTGTACTTAAACTCCTCATCGGAGTATTTGGTAATATAATGTGGTTCGGTACTACATTTATCTTGTGTAATTTATTCATTTTCATTTGCCTGGTGGGTCCCAGTCGGGGATCTACGGCACTGTAATATCCGCCTAGTTTGGGGTGTTACAATATCGAGGCAAGTACCTTGCCCATACTTTTCTTATTTTGTGGATATGATGATCGGTGATCGTCTTGGTGTGTTTGTTTGGTTGTTTGAAATGAAGTTTCAAAAGATTTCGGTTTGGCCTCGTTAAAGGCTTTCTTTCAAATGCGTGTGCGTTTTGTGAACGGCGTGTTTTGAGAATTGATTATGATTTGATTATTTTGAACGTTGAAGGATTTGATGATGATACTCCTATTGTTTAAAGTTATGGAATCGTGTATTCCGTATTTAATCTTGTTATTGTGTTTCGAAGAGTTTGATAATGGTGTCGAGTTAATGGCCATCTCTAGTGAGTATTCTTAATGAACTTACATTCTTAGCATATTAGTATTGCATGAGTAACGTGTGTGTGTGTATGCTCACTATGGGTTAGACCCGACGGGGTCTCGGTAGGGGTCCACGGAGGGGTGGATCCGCGAGCTTGCTTTTAACCACTATGGGTTAGATCCGACGGGGTCTCGGTAGGGGTCCACGGAGGGGTGGATCCACGGTTAATTGTGGTGCATTTTTACAAATGTGATTTGATTATGGCATTTCCGGAAATGAGTGCTTTCGAACGGTTTTCATGATTGCATGCATTGACTAAGTGTGTAAGAGGTAAGTTGTTCGTTTGGCTTACTTAGCTAGGATGGCTCTAGAGTATTTTAACGTTTATGTTAAATCCTTTATTTGTGGATTTTGATGTTGGGAGACGAACCTTGTGGTCGTTCTTGTGTACTGTGAGTTGATGAGATTTGGGGCTAAAATCCCAATGGTCTTGTAAAAGTCATTTTACGGATTTGGGGCTAAAATCCCAACGGTTTGGTAAAGGTCGTTTTCGGAAAGTAAACCTTGGGGCGGTGACCTTTCGTATTTTGGGTTTTTGAAAAGTAGGATTTGATAATCCTAAATCATTTTCTATTAAAACTCCGATGGTATTTCAAATCATTTTATAGATTGTTTCCCTTGATATTTTGATCTTGAAATTTTGGGAAGTCTTTACTCAAACTCTCGCCGGGAAGTGTTCATCTTGTTGTATTTGAACCTTTGAGGATTCCGAATTATTATCGTTCGTGGAATGTGAATTGTATGGCTCGATTTGCACTTTGTTCTTGCACTAGCAAAACAGGTGGAGTTTTGCTAACCCCGAGTATTCGGGGTGGATGTCTATTTTGCATTCAAGTTTTGGAGCATAACACGTGGTCGCACGAAGGATGATGAAAGATGAACGATATTAATCACACGAGGATCCGTTGATGTCGTATTGGTCTAGTTGTATTTTCTTTTCCGCCGCAAGATCTTTTCCCGTGGTACGGAGTTTATCAGACTTTGACCCCTGCGTGGGTATATGTTGTAATTGAGTTGTATATTTTCATTGAAAGACCAAATCGGTCTACTGAGTCATTTAGCCTTGAAGGCATTGTCGAGATGTTAAATGTTGTTACCAGCCTGGTACATCTTCGAGGAGAGGGTCTACGGCGTGTAATATCCCTGAGTGGATTGGGGGTGTTACATAACGCTCGTTAACTTGTTTTCTCATGAGGGTATAATCGTCATTTTGCACCATAAGGACGAACGGTGCAAGGACGAACGGTGCAATTTTTCGCTTTTAGTCCTTTTTTTACGCTTTCGTCCGTTTTTTTTCGTTTTCGTCTATTTTTTTTTACGTTTTTTTACGTTTTCGCCTGTTTATTTTACGTTTTCGCCCAATTTTTACGTTTTCGTCCGTTTTTTACGTTTTCGTCCGTTTTTTTACGTTTTCGTCTGTTTTTTTACGTTGTCGTCTGTCTTTTTACTTTTTCGTCTCTTTTTTATGTTTTCGTCCGTTTTTTTACATTTTTGTCTATTTTTTTACGTTTTCGCCCTTTTTTTAAATTTTTATCCGTTTTTCTTTCGTTTTTATCCATTCTTATCCGTTTTCATCCGTTTTTATCTTTTTTTATCCTTTTTTATACGTTTTCATCCGTCTTTTACGTTTTCATCCATTTTTTTACATTTTCGCCCGTTTTTTACGTTTTCGCTGTTTATTTTACGTTTTCGTTCGTTTTTTTACGTTTTCGTCTGTTTTTTTACGTTGTCGTCTGTTTTTTTTTACTTTTTCGTCCCTTTTTTTATGTTTTCGTTCGTTTTTTTACATTTTCGTCTATTTTTTTTACGTTTTCGCCCGTTTTTTTACATTTTTATCCGTTTTTCTTACGTTTTTATCCATTCTTATCCGTTTTCATCCGTTTTATCTTTTTTTATCCGTTTTTATACGTTTTCATCCATCTTTTACGTTTTCATCCATTTTTTACGTTTTCATCTGTTTTTACGTTTTCGTCTTTTTTTTACGTTTCGTCTGTTTTTTACGTTTTCCCCCTTTTTTATATTTTTATCTGCTTTTCTTACGTTTTTATCCATTCTTATCCGTTTTCATCCGTTTTTATCTTTTTTATCCATTTTATACGTTTTCATCCGTTTTTTACGTTTTCGTCTGTTTTTTATGTTTTATACATTTTATATGTAAAAAAACAGACGAAAACATAAAAACAGACGAAAACGTAAAAAATGGATGAAAACGTAAAAAACGGATGAAAACGTATAAATATGGATAAAAAAAGATAAAAACGGATGAAAACGGATAAGAATGGATAAAAACGTAAGAAAAACGGATAAAAATGTAAAAAAACGGGCGAAAACGTAAAAAAATAGACGAAAATGTAAAAAAAAAAAGGACGAAAACATAAAAAAGGGACGAAAAAGTAAAAAAACAGATGACAACGTAAAAAAACAGACGAAAACGTAAAAAAATGGACGAAAACGTAAAATAAACAGCGAAAACGTAAAAAATGGACGAAAACGTAAAAATTGGGCGAAAACGTAAAATAAACAGGCGAAAATATAAAAAAACGTAAAAGAAAAACAGACGAAAACGAAAAAAACGGACGAAAGCGTAAAAAAGGACTAAAAGCGAAAAATTGCACTGTTCGTCCTTGCACCGTTCGTCCTTGCACCGTTCGTCCTTATGGTGCAAAATGACGATTATACCCTCATGAGAAAACAAGCTAACGAGCGTTAGTAGACCCCGTTAGAGGAAGGGACTAACGGCGCATAACGTTTCTAACTTAAGGACGAGTGGTGCAACTTTTTTGGTCAAAGGACTATAAGCGTCGGTCAACGAAAACCACAAGGACGAACGGTGTAATTTACTCTTATAAATATGTTACTACTTACTGCAAATCAGGATAAAATATGTACATATTCTTTTGAGATATAAGGAGCCGAACTGAGCTCGAACGATTTTGAGCCGAGCTCGAGCCGCACACGCTCATAGCTCGGCTCGAGCTCGTTTTATTAACGTACATATTTTTGTGTTCGAGCTCGAGCTCGATTTCTTAACGAACCGAGCCCTTAACGAGCCGATCTCGAGCTTATTCACGAACAGCTCGACTCGTTTACAGTCCTAGAAAAAAGTCATATACCATATCAAAAACATTATCAAACCTTTATTATATGCATCACCTTCTTCCCCTCCCCATCAATTCATGCCTTTATGTCTTCTATAATAGAGGAGTATACTAAATCATGGAAGTAACTATTTTAAAAATATTTAGATATATATACCTCATTTATATATTACTATATATATATTTTGATCATAAAAGCATGCATTACCGTGGAAATATTATAAAAAGTATCATATTATTTTAAATTTTACATAAAGCTGTAAATTAATCACTTATACACAAAAAGTTTAAATATTTTAATATTGTACGGGATATAACACTACCAATATTTATACTTTAGCCGACGACAAAAAGTCGTCGGCTAAAATCAAAAATCGTCGGCTAAAGTGGACAGTTATCGGCTAAAAATCGGTCGGCCGAGGTCGGTCGGCTAAAGTTTAGCCGACGGCAAATAAGGAAGGTCGTCGGCTAAAGTTCGAGTTTAGCCGACGGTTACAAAATCGTCGGCTAAAATAGTTCCAGTTTTAGCCGACGACTATGTAGCCGTCGGCTAAAGTTCTACAGTTTTAGCCGACGGCTACATAGTCGTCGGCTAAAGTGTTTTTAATTTTTTTAAATAAATACTTTAGCCAACGGTTACATAGTCGTCGGCTAAAATGTTTTATTTTATTTTTTTAAATAAAATACTTTAGCCGACGGTCTGTGCAAATGCCGTCGGCTAAAGTCGAGTGAAAAAAAAGATCAGATTTCGAAATCACCAAACCTGTTCAGATAACCTGTTATTCCAAATGTACAATACACCACCAAACATCACAATCAACATAAATCAATTACGAAAACCATAATTTAAATACAAACCATATCAACATGTCATGTAGCTCGCAACATCAACAAAATCACTATAAACACCAACGTTAACGAACACGAGTCTAAATAAAAATATTTAGCAAAAGAACTACTGCAATGACAACTAAAATCCTCAAAGATCCGTCAAATTCTTAAAGATAGAAGAATGATTACTACCGTCTTGCATGTCGTCGTCCTGAGGCTATGAAGAAGAGGGGGGTGTTTGTGAATTGAAGAATTGAGGAGGTGGTGGTGGTACCGAAATTCCCGATTGACACACGGTCTGACTCAATGACATCATATACTGCATCATGACCTGCTGCTGAGCTAACATCTCTTGTTGAACCTTCCTTTGTTCCTCTTGGAATTTCTGGAACTCGTCTTGAGACTTCCTTTGCTCCTCAGATCGGAGCTCCCTCTTGATCCTCAATTGCTCCTCCAAATAGGCCTTTTGGGTGTCGCCCCTTTGATTGCGCTGAAACCCTGCAGTATTCTTCAATAATCCGGTGCCTTCAGCTCCCATCATCGGCGTCTGGTGATGACTCCCTTTAGGAGGGTAAATGTTAGCCCACACCCTTGCCCTAATGTAGGGATCGGCCTGATCGATCTCTCAGCGTGCTAACTCGAGACCAGTCTCGTCCAACTCCGGATGCTCCTCCCTCGCTATCTCTATCAACATCCTCTCAGACTCTTCAGTCACTCTCTTTTAATTAAGTGGGAACAAAAAAAGTAACCGAATATTAATAAAGTTCAGAGGTAAAGACTGATAGCAATGTTAAAATGGTTAGGATACATTTACAACTTACAAGTCTATCCGGATAGTTAGGATATACCTTCTGAGTTACGTAGACAAAGGCATTCGCCACATTTTCATCAGAAGTGGCCTCGTGCGAAACTCTCGCTAACGACCGCGAACCTAAGCTGTGGTGTTCCGTCAAACCCTTACGGTTAACAGTGTTGGTTGAACTGCTCGCCTACACATAGAAACATGTAATTTTCATTTAACAAGGAGAAAAATTACCACAAGTAAGTTTCATATATGTTACATATCTTTAAACAACAATAGCATTACGACAATATTTAGAGCTCGATTACATGCAATATAGTCCGGGTTGCTAAAATGTGCGCATAGCCACCTCCACTCGTACTCCCGATACTTAAACTCCTCGGGAGTAGCCTCGCGGGAATTACCCCAAGCTGACCAAAACATGTGTAGCTCATTTTTCCAAGATTTGTACCTATAACAAACATTTATAAATAGTAATCAAACATTAGTCAAATATATTTGTAAAGTATTTTGTAAATTTTATGTATTTATTTACTGTGATTTGTGTTATTATTTTATTCTAATTCATAATGTTATTTGTTTATTATGTTATTCATAAATAATCTGTTGCATGTATACAGTTGTTATTATGTAGTTGAATATTAAGATTTAAGTTTAGTGATTATGTTACATGTCATTTTATATTTGTTGTTTGTGTATGATTATATAATGTTAATGTGTTAGTTTTATTATTTTTATGTATAATTGATATTATAATGTTTTATGTATATTCTAAAAGTGTATGTTATAATACTCATAATTACAAGTAAATTAGAATGTTTACCATGTTTAAATTTATCAATCAAATTACCTTCCAGTTATACAAGTTGTGAATTTTAAATTACAAATTGTTTTGTATTAATAAATAAATTATTAAAACATTTGACAAATACATATTTTTAACAATAACAAAAACAATGCAAAAATTTCTCGAGTAATTACTCAACTACGTATTGTGAAAATTACGTACTTGGTTGTTTGTACCTCATCACACCAAGTATGTAGTAGGAAAGAAGGAACCTCAAACCAAACCTATAATTATCATATAATATATATTACTAAATTTTTTTCTGAATTTAAATACACAAAGTAGCTTTCGGAATTGAGATAAACTTACCGACATGGCATTGTTCAATGCATCCTTCATACTTTGAGGCACATCCTTCCACTCAGTCCACAATACCGGAACTCTATCGCGTATGACAAACCCAACATTACGACAATATGCCGTACAAGCATCCGAAGCCAAAATGGGTCGTCGATACTTTTCATCAACTGTTATCTTGTGACGGCCATTTTTTGAAACATATGTGTCAAGTGCTAGACCCTTCGATGGGCCACGAGTCTTCTTCTTCTTTTTTGGTTCGTCTTCGGTACAACCCTCTTCATTCTCAAGCTGCGCAAGCGACGCGTACAACTTCGTCTTAGATATCCGACATGTCCGCCAAATCATTTTCTCAGGCCACGCCTGGAACACATACACCTCTGTCGGGTTAACCAAGTTATATGGCCGACGGACTCCTTCCTCATCGACCCCTGGAATCGATGGTACCAAAAAGGGCATAAAAAAAGTCGACGGCGGACCGGAAGGCACCTCTGATGACGTGCTCGGTGTAGATCGGCCGCTCCCAGATGTAGTAGGAGGGGTGGGAATGCGGTGTATAGGAGGCATACGAGGCTGAGTCGTCTCGACAGTAGTGGGGGTCGTCCGCAATCTGGGAGTCTGATACGATAAGCGCCTCGCAATAGTATGTGTGTCATCCGCCGGATACAAGTTCCCACATTTAAACTTCAGTCCACTATTCTCTACTAGTCCACATATGCGACCGTTACTCTGATCCAAATATTTACCGACAGGATCCGCACGGTTGGAAGCTGCAGAACTATCTTCCAACTCCGGAGTCTTCGATTTTTTCTTACCACACGCTAGTTTCTTAATTTTATCCATTTAACCTGTACAAATTCGAAAACATAAATCAATTATTTTTACATCATAAAACATCATAAACCCTAAAGGTCATTTTGAATTAATAAGTACTAATGAGCAATTATTTTTGAAAATTCACAGGTAACGAAATTATAACATGACCGTGCCTCTTGAAAAATCAATCGATTGTCATCATCAAGAACATGGACGGAATATAATAGGGGCCAAAGGGTGTTGTGGCCCCCCCACAAATCTTGCTTCTAACCATAAGTTTCATGCTATTTTAATGTAAAAAAAAAATAATATTTACATTCTGCCCCCCTGAAAATTTAGAGACAAAAGAGTTGTATGAGATAATGTGGCCATGTGGGAATAGTGGGATATAAACTATCTTATTAGTTATCGTTTATTTCTTGTCTTTCTTTTTGGTACATATGCATTATGATTTGTGTCTCAAACTTATGATCATTTCGGCCCCCCAATAAAACTGCTCAAGTTCCGTCCCTGATCAATAAGCATAAAAAAACAGCGATAACTAATCGATAACTAATGCTCCATCGAACAAATACAACTTCCACTAAATCAAAAACAGTGATAACTAATCATTCCAAAATGAGTATCATTTCAAGCATAACCTCAGGGAATAAAGAACGCATCACTAATTTAATATAATTGAATACATGGATAACCGAAGAAAAAAATGACAACTGATTGTAGTAACTACTTGAATCATTTATCCTAGACGTTAACAACATAAGCAATACCAGCCCTGATAACCAAAACCAGCAAATAAAAACATCGGAGAAAAAAAACAGAAAATCAAAACTGAAAAAATGAAAAAAAAAAAAACAGAAATCAAAATACCTACGGCGAACGACGGAAGGCGTGGAAGGACGAGCTGGCGGCGGACGGTCGGATGAGGGAGGCGGACGGACGGGATGGTCGGACGAGGGAGGCGGACGGACGGGACGGTCGGATGAGGGACGATCGGACGAGGGAGGCGGTCGGAAGGGTTCCAGCTGGGGAAGAAATGAAAAAAAAAATTGGGGGCGGCAGATGTGCTGGGGAAGAAAGGAAAAAATGGAGGGAGAGTCGTGTTTTTTTTTATATAAGGTCACTTTAGCCGACGACAAAGGCCGTCGTCGGCTAAACTCTGAGTACTTTAGCCGACGCCTCCGTCGGCCAAAACAGAAAAAACGGCCAGCTCCACTCGACTGTGTCGATCGATACGGTCGGGTTAGCTTTCCAGAAACTTTTTAGAATGTAGAACACAACGACATGGGCCGTGTCAACTGACACGGGCCGTGTCACTTTAGCCGACGACCTCCGTCGGCTAAACTAAACCCCGAAAAAAATAATAAATAATATATTCTTTGAATTTAATTATAAATAATATATTTATACAGTTTTTATAAAATGATATTTATATATTTATACATTTTTTATATAATAATATAGATATATTTAATACAGAATTAATATATCTATATATTTAAATTTAATATAAATATATTTAATAAAAATTAAAAATACCAATACTTTAGCCGACGACCGCCGTCGGCTAAACTAAATCCCAAAAAAAAATAATAAATAATATATTCTTTGAATTTAATTATAAATAATATATTTATACAGTTTTTATAAAATGATATTTATATATTTATACATTTTTTATATAATAATATAGATATATTTAATACAGAATTAATATATCTATATATTTAAATTTAATTATAAATATATTTAATAAAAATTAAAAATATCAATACTTTAGCCGACGGCGGACATCGGCCAAAATAGAAAAAGCGGCCAGCCCGACTCGAACCCGGGCCATTTATGTAATTGATATGGCATTTTGCCACTGGGTCATGTTTATCATTCAAATAATTTAACCCAGTTTTTATATTTATATATGTCTTTTATATAATATAATATTTTACATATTTGAATTTAATTATAAATATATGTATATATATTTAATAGACATAATTATATATCTATATATTAATTTATACAGTTTTTATATAATACTATTTTATAAATTTATACTTTTTTTTTATATAATATTAATAGTTTATATATTTATACTTGTTTTATTATTATAAATGGAACAATGAATATATAACAAAATAAAAAAAATCTGGTAATAATATCACTTTTTCGATTCGTTCGAGCGGCACACAACAATGAATATTTAAGGAACTTTTACAAATGATATGTCCTTCTAAGGTTCGTAGTCAGAATCACTACTTGAGTCTGTCTGTGTGTCGGAGTAGATAACTGGTAGCATATGTCTGAACTCGTCCTCATCATCTTCATCAGAGTCTGCACGTAATTCATTTGTACCTACATCTATGAACCCACGTTTTTCACCATGTAGCCGAACCACTCGACCTTCTACAACATTATTCAGTAGTATTGTGGAGGATGGTGGAATATTAGTTGTATCCGGCTCTTGGTATGCCTCATTATCATCCTTATCGACTGCTTGTCCAAGTGTAGCCGCACTATATATATTTCTCGTAGCCACATGATTCACGATCTTCCATGCTCCTTTTTTTACCAAGTCATCGAGGTAGTAAACTGGTTTAGCAGATGTTGCAAAAACAAAAGGATCACCTTCATACCAACTTGTAGAAGTATCAACAGATAATCGTCCATAATTATCCTCCCTTTTGATTTGAGGATTTGTATCAAACCACCTACACTTGAACAAGTAAACTGTCAAGCCTTCTCCATAAATTAGTTCCACTACTTCGAAAAGAACACCGTAATATCCACCGTCAATCATAACCCCAAAATTTTGACACCTCTTTCTTTGATCTCTGTCGATACATACAAATGTCACACCATTTACCTTCGCCATTGAATAAACTCTAGATGTAACAGGCTTCATCGAAAGAAGCATCAACTCACGTGACCACATCGGGTGGGCATCACTTTATATGTGCGTCATCTGGATATTAATTAAGGTGAATGTCGTAATTAAGTAAATTATGTAAGCAAATTAAGTAAACAGTAATTAAACACTTACCCATTGTCCAAAATAATCAGCAAATGTTTCATTGTGGAATCTAATGTCTCCATTCACAGCATCACATGAAAGGTGAATGTCTTTCCCATATTGAACTTCTAGACAGTTAAGTAATATCCATCAATGTGCAATTCGTAGCTCGTAAGGTTGTAAATGACTGTCAGGTAATCTTCCTTGAGCTTCAACCTCGCTGGTGATGATGGAGAGATTAAATTGCACTGGAATTGTTGACATAGGCTCGGGTGTGGGATCCACCGCGCCTAAATAGAACTTGGTATATGTTACGCACTCCCATGCAAGATATGTTTCGGCTATACATCCTTCTGGTGCAGACTTATTAGTCACAGAGTCCTTGTACTCACCAAGTTGCCTTTCTATTGGAAACATCCACGTGTAGTGGACCGGGCCTGTTAGTAAAAGTTGGCGGGGGAGATGGATCATGAGGTGAGGCATGAGATCAAAAAAATTCGGTGGGAAGATCCTCTCAAATTTGCATAAGATATAAATGATCTCCTTTTGCATGAGCCGGAGATCTGACTTCCTTACTTCCCTAGTGCATAACTTTTGAAAGAACCTGGATAACGATACACAAGGCTCGACCACCTGTTTGGACAAGTATGGTCGAATAAACACAGGAAACAAACGTTGTAAGAGGATATGACAATCATGGCTCTTCAGTCCAGTTAACTTGTTCTCCTTGAAGTTAACACACCTCCCTATATTTCCAGCATATCCTGTGGGATACCTTGCAGCCTTCATCCACGAAAAAATCTCAGCCTTTTGCTCAGAGGTGACGGTGTAAGAAGCTTTCGGCATTTTGTGTTTCCCCTTCCCTTCCTTCAACCCTAAATGTTTTCTAATGTTCATTTCTTTTAAACCAATGCGTGCCTTAGGGCCGTCTTTAGTTTTCCCTTCCCAACATAACACTGTACCGACAACACTTTCACAAATATTTTTTTCTATGTGCATCACATCTAGGTAGTTTCTAATCGACAACTTACTCCAATAAGGTAGATCCCAGAAAATACTTTTGTGGGACCAATACTTATACATGTCAGGTCTTTCAGGAGTTGCCGCTACTATATCAGGATGGTTGCTCAACTGCCCAAAAGCATACTCATTCAGCACGGCCAAAATTTCCTCACCAGTCCACTCCCTTGGTGGATCACCAACCTCTTCAGTCCCATCAAATGTTGCAGCATCCGTGCGCCAGACATGCGTCCTCTCAAGCCATATACGGTGACGCATTCTGATAACCTTCCGACAATGATACCTTGCACAATCAACATTCAAGCACACTAGACATTCTCTATATCCACTAATAACAGATCCGGACAGCATCCCGTACGCAGGAAAATCACTGATGGTACCGGTACACATAGCACGTAAGTAGAACATATCATGTGAGTAACTGTCGTACGTCGGATGACCTTGCTCCCACAACAACTTCAGCTCCTCTATCAAAGGTCTCAAATAAACATCAATACACTTTCCTGGATAGCCGGGGCCAGGTACTAAGAGAGTCAACATATTATACTCCTTCTCCATACACATCTATGGAGGAAGGTTGTAAGGAACCATTACCACCGGCCATATACTATACGAAAGGCTCATATTGCCAAAAGGGTTGAATCCATCAGATGCAAGTCCGAGTCTTACATTTCGGACATCTGATGCAAATCCTGGAAACTCCCTCTCTATATGCTTCCAAGCCTCTCCATCAGAAGGGTGTATCATAATATCCTCGTCAGTCACCCGAGGCTCAGCGTGCCATCTCATCGCCTTGGCTGTGTGAGAAGACATGAAAAGCCTCTCCAATCTATCCTTCAGAGGGAAATACCAAAGAACCTTCATAGCTTTCTCTTTACCACAAGGAGTGAACTTATACCTCTCTGTGTTACATATCAGACATCTCTTTAGGTCTTCATTAGGCTTTCCCCAAAATAAAACACAATCATGTATGCATACGTGGATCTTGATGTACGATAGCCCAAGAGATTTTAGGATACGTCTCATTTTACTGTGATTACTAGGAAGATGATGACCTTCTGGGAGCATTTTCCCTGTAAGTTCCAAATAATCATCCACAGCTTTAATCGAGGTTTTGTTCTCCACCTTAACTCTCATAGTCTCTATGACACTATCAAGAACCGTCATGTGACACCCAGGATAAAGAAGAGTCTGTTGGAGCTGGATTAGCTTGTTGTATCTATCAAGAGAAATTGTGTTAACGGGTATCAATGTAGGCGTTCGGATGACTGCTTGATCAGCTATATGGTATTCTTGACCTTCAGCCGATACGTCCCTATCGTAATAACCAAACACGTCGTCAATCAATCTTCTTGTGGGGTCATTGGATGTGCTACCACTGTACTGTCCGTGATCATGGGGAATAATTGAATTCGATCTTTCACTGTGGTAAATCCAACATGTATATTTATCCCAAAATCCATTTTTTTTCAAGTGCTCCCATACGACATCAACTGTAAAACGGTACATATCGTTGCGGCATTTACATTTATTGCAAGGACAGTAATGAATCATACTATCACTATCATGCTCCTTCACAAATCGAATAAACCCTCGCATTCCATATATGACCCTTGGATCCCATTTTTGCAGACCAATCCAACTTTTATCCATCCTATAACAAAAATAACAACAACATTACACATCGTATTTATCAAGAACATACAAAAATTACGACTAAAATCATCATATATATAGCTTGAATTCAAGATGTCAAATCCATATATATACACACACACCAAGAAATATTCGAGAAAACGAACTAATAATTCTAAAACATTTTCATAATCATCCAAATAGATATATTATATGCGTAATATAATTATAACTAATATTAAAATTCAATAAACATACCTTCAATATGATTTCTTGAATGATCAAACCAGAGAAAACTACTGTTTTTCGTTTTCTTGTTCTGTAATTTCCGAATGTGTTGTAAATGGTCTCTTCAAGTGTTATATGGTGATATATTCTGCACAAAAAAACATGTAAGACTTTAGCCGATGGCAGGTCGTCGACTAAAGTATACTTACCGTCGGTAAAGTTAAGTTTAGCCGACGATATGTCGTCGGCTAAAGTATATTAGTCGTTGGCTAAACTACAACACTCTAGCCGACGATTAACTTGACTTTAGCCGACGACCATAGTAAAGTCGTCGGCTAAACTACTTTAGCCGACAACAAGTTAGCCGTCGGCTAAACTTGCTGACTTTAGCCGACGACTTCCGCCGGCCGTCGGCCGTTCTCCGGCTAGTCGTCGGCTAAAGTGTTATTTTTGGTAGTGTAATTCTTGTGGGGGTTCTTTTGAGATAATATAGATGAGATTAAACTCTAATTGATTGCCCGTATTGATTACAACTTTTATACCGTTGAATGCCTTGCAACAACAACAATAATATCAGAGTCTGGTCCTGTTCTTTTGGACTTATTTTTCAGTTTTTCGGTTCGATTCGATTCAGTCCATTCGATTCGATTCGATTGATTCGATTGATTCAACTCGATTCTTCTTATTATTATTATTATTATTAATCTTAATTATTATTATTGTTATTATTACTAATAATATTACTATTATCGTTGTTGTTGTTAATTACTATTAGTATTATTTACCATTATTATTATTATTATTATTATTTACCCTTAATATATTTTGATTCGATTCGATTCCATTCGATTGATTCGATTCGATTCGAATCCATTCGATTGATTCGATTCGATTCGATTCGATTCAGATTCATTCAGTCCAAAAGAACAGAGCCTCTTAGTCTCAAAATGTTTTGGGGTCGGCTAACATGAATCAATCTCTGAAAACGTCAAGTCGTCTCCAAAAAAACAGTCATTTTCAAAAGTGATAGGTGAAAAGTTTACTACGTAATATATATATATATAAGTAAATAATAAAAAATAAATAAAAAATAGTAATAATCATTATGCAAAAAAAAAACTAAATAATATTATTATGGACACTTGATATGCACAAATATTGGAAGGACTAAACACCAAAATATTCCAAAAAGTCGATTCTTTAGCAATCAATAATGATAAGTTTGTAGGTAAAATTATAATTTTATCATTGTTTTCAAACTTATGACGAACATAACTTAATTCAAATATAAGATCCATTAATTCTTGAAATAAAAAAGACGAAAAATATTTTGTAATATTTCTATATATGAAATATCTAGATATATTAAAACAAACCACAGGCTAGAATTAATTCAAAAAAAACCAATGATATGTCACTCACATTATTGTGGCGGCTCAAAAAATCTAGGTATTTATATATTGTTGACGTCTGGTTTGGTCAACATCACGTGTGCTGATCTGGACGAATGGATCGAAGCCACGTAGAAAATAATAAACAGGAAGCATAAATAGAATGAAAAGTATTGGACCATTAAATTTTATTAATGATCTTGATAAAGAGTAGAACCGGGCCAGAAATATTTTGGCCGGTCCGTTTTTCTGGTGCTTGCTAATTACAAGTCTTATCCTTTTCTATTTTCCCTCTTTTTTATCTCTCTTTTCTCTCTCCTTCTATATCTTTTTACAGCCTTTTTTCCCAGTCTCTTTATTGTACATTCTCCTGGCATATATATAGCCAATACTAGCCATTCATAAGATGACAGCTGGAAGATTCGGGTGAATATGCTTATGACATTTGTCACAGTGTATTGACTTCGTCGCCGCGTGTCACCTTCTTAGGTTTGCTTTGGGAAGGGATATGACAGCCCTCCTTTATTGTCCTGTCTGCCTGTTCTTCGGGCTTTTGGCAATACTTATCTGTTGCGACCGACAACGGGGTCGGCCCTCGAGCTTCCCGCTATTCTGGTCGGTCTTGTTTATGATTATGGTTCGGAGCGTATTCATATAGGGTTTGCTCGGCCCTTCTGGGTCGGATTCCGGATCGGCTCTAATGTCTCTGCCCGGTCCGGTTCTTTGTGAGCCCGAGAGACAATCGGGTTTATGACCGGTTCGGCTCCAGGATCTGCTCGGCTGGTCGGCTGCCTGGAGCGCTTAAGTGGATGCCAAGGTGGATCGACTACCAACAAGAGCCACCGAATCCAGGGCCGTGCCGGGTTGGCCGGTGCTGGAGTCGTTTCAGATTGAGGCCGATCCGGTTTGGGGATGGATAAGATCTCTTGAAGGGACGTCTCTTCGAGAGTCGCGTCGATTTGACTTCGGGGTCTTCAAGAGTCATAATAAGAGGGACGCGTGGCGGGACGTAATTCGTCATTGTGTTTCATGCGTTTTTGATCTTCGTGATGATTCATTATGAATCGCCGCTTCATGTGCTTTGGCATTTAATGCCCTTTTTTATCCTATAAATATAGAGAACCTTCTTCTCTATTGCTTCTTTCGCCATTTTTACGTGTTGTTGCAGAGAAAGATTTTTTCCGGAAATTTTTCTTCTTCTCCGATTTCACATAAACTTTCCCGGTAAGCTTGCTTTTCCTCCACTTTTTCCTATTTTATGATGTCGGAGCGGAGGGATACGGTGGCGGAGGAGCTGACTGTGTCTCCGGACCGCACGGGAGTGGCGGATCTGTCGATGGGTGATGTTCCCGTTGACTGGAGCGACGAGGATGGCGGCGAGGTCGCGAGATCGCCGGATTCTGGAGATGCGGATTGTGGAGACGTGGAGGTGGTGACGCCGTTGACGGCGGTTGGCGAGACCCGGGCTTGGGTTCGGCCTCGGCCGTCTCTTTTTGTTGAGGCGAAGTGGGATTCGGCCTCGATACGCAGCACGGTCACCGATGGGCAGTTGGAGGCTTGGCGGGGGCGATTTAAGATACCCGCGGTGGTGCGGATGTTTGTTCCGAATCCAGAGGAGAGACCTCACACTCCGCCCGTCGGCTGCACGGCGGTGTATTACCGCTCCCTGTTGTCAGGGTTGAGGTTTCCGCTCCCGTTGGTGTTCTCCCGGTGGTTAAGGCAGTGGGGCCTTTGTATTGCCCAAATTCATCCGAATTCTTGGGCTCGGATGGTGGGTCTTTTGATCCTTTTCAGTCAACGTGGCTGGACCGAGCCTGGCCAAGAGATTAACAGTCTCTTCTTATGGAGGTCGGTCGGCCGATCCGGTTCTGGCTGGTTTTACTTGACAGCCCGGCACGCGATGTATAAAGAATTGGTGGATGTGCCGGAGACCATCCATAGTTGGAAGGAACAGTGGTTCTATGTTGGGGGGGCCGTGGATGAGCTCGTTTGATGAGTGGGAACCTGGTGTGATAGACGCCGAGCTTCGGGTCCCAGAACACTTCACTGCTAAAATGAGTAAGTGTGGTGTTTTTTTATTGCGGTTCCCTTTTTTGTCTAACGCTCATAATTTATTGTTTGTGCAGAACGTATCCCGGCTTCAGAGACTTCCTCCTTATTTGACGGCCGGGTTGAACAGCTCTTGGATCTTCCTGCCGATCGGAGGAAATCGTATCTTCTGGTTACTGAGAATAACCTTTGGGCAGCGGGACTTCGATCAACTGATCCGAGCAGAATGTCTTCATCAGGTAGCTCTTTTTTCTCCTTTTCTTTTTTTTCTTTTTTTTTAACACGTCTTCCTTGTCCCGTCCCTAGGGGCAGGAGTTCGTCGGGGCGGAAAGAGACGCCCGCGCAGCGGGTGGCGAGGCTGGCTGCTGAGGCCGCCGAGCGCATGGAGCGCACGGGCAAGCGGAAGAGAGTAGAGGCCGAGCCTGAAGATAACGTGACCAGGGCTAAGGGTTTCTCCATTCCCGAAACTGTTGTGCCCGCCCCAAGCCCTGTACGGACGGGTCGTGCGAAGGGTAAGGAGCACGCGATTGATTTGGAGGGCCACTATCTCCCGGTGAATAAGGACCGGGAAGAACCTTATGCCCAGATGAAGGGGCGGCGACCGCGCTGGTTCCTTGACTACGTTCGGGCGGCCACGCCAACCGCCGAGATGCTCGATCGGGTCCCTCCAGTAGTGGTTGAGTCTAGCCATGTCCCCATTTTGGGTTGGACGCCGAAAATGGAGATGGTGACCAATGACATGGGTCCGGATGAGCAGATCCAGTTTGGAAATGCTATGATGGGCCGAGCGTTGTGCACCTATGTAAAGGCCACTGGGGAGCTGATGGCCCTGGTTGAGAAGAACAAGAAGGTGGAGGCCGATCTCAAGGCCTTACAGGAGGAGCACCACCTCTGCCCTTCGCTTATCAAGTCTTTGGAGGAGGAGATGACCTCTCTGAAGGGTGAGATGGAGCTTCTGGAGAGCCGGGACTTCGAGGCCAATATCTGGAAAGGAAAGGCCGACGAGATGGCCACGACGGCCGAGAAGGCGCGGAAACGGTGTCTGGACATAAGGGCCGAGCATGAGGCCTATTTGCAGAATACTAAGGCCCAGCTTGAGCAGCTGACCGAGCGGGCCCATACTTGTGAAGCTGCGGGTTATGCCAGGGGCCTTGCCGACGGGGCGGCTGCTTTCCACAAGACACCCGAGTTCGAGGAGTTGATTAACCTTAACTATGTCTCCACTTGTTATGAGATATTGGATCTCATGAAGGAAGGGAAGACCGTTGAGGAGGTCTAGGCCTATATAAAGTCTCAGGCGGCCGACCTGAAGGTTGAATCTCTCGGAGATGATGAGCCGAAGGCCGCAGAAGTTGTCGAAGATCCGGCGTTGATTTCGTCCGGTGAAGGCGAAGGGCAGTCTTCTCAGGTGGCCGGTCAGGAGGACAGGGCCGAGTAGATTTTTTGTTTTATTCCATGTATGGCCTGCGTGCCGTTTTTCTTTGGTTTCCTTTGCATTCCGATGTAGAACGGTTCATGAATGAAGTCTTTTATGGCATCCGTCGCTTTTCTCTGTATGTTTGGGCCTGGTTGGTTTGGCTGTGGCCTTATCTGTTCACCTTTTGTTGTTGATCGTGCCGGGTGGCCTGACCCTATGCGGCGTCGAGGCGAACTCGGACTTATAGTGCCGGATGGGCCTGTTTTATGAGGTGCCGAGGCGAACTCAGACTTATAGTGCCGGATGGGCCGGTCTTATGAGGTGCCGAGGCGAACTCGGACTTATAGTGCCGGATGGGCCGGTCTTATGAGGTGCCGAGGCGAACTCGGACTTATAGTACCGGATGGGCCGGTCTTATGAGGTGCCGAGGCGAACTCGGACTTATAGTGCCGTATGGGCCGGTCTTATGAGGTGTCGAGGCGAACTCGGACTTATAGTGCCGGATGGGCCGGTCTTATGAGGTGCCGAGGCGAACTCGGACTTATAGCGCCGGATGGGCCGGTCTTATGAGGTGTCGAGGCGAACTCGGTCTTATGGTGCCGGATGGGCCGGTCTTTTAAGGTGCTGAGGCGAACTCGAACTTATAGTGCCGGATGGGCCGGTCTTATGAGGTGCCGAGGCGAACTCGGTCTTATGGTGCCGGATGGGCCGGTCTTTTGAGGTGCCGAGGCGAACTCGGACTTATAGTGCCAGATGGGCCGGTCTTTTGAGGTGCCGATGCGAACTCGGACTTATAGTGCCGGATGGGCCGGTCTTATGAGGTGCCGAGGCGAACTCGGTCTTATGGTGCCGGATGGGCCGGTCTTTTGAGGTGCCGAGGCGAACTCGGACTTATAGTGCCGGATGGGCCGGTCTTATGAGGTGCCGAGGCGAACTCGGACTTATAGCGCCGGATGGGCCGGTCTTATGAGGTGCCGAGGTGAACTCGGTCTTATGGTGCCGTATGGGCCGGTCTTTTGAGGTGCCGAGGTGAACTCGGACTTATAGTGCCGGATGGGCCGGACTTATGAGGTGCCGAGGCGAACTCGGACTTATAGCGCCGGATGGGCCGGTCTTATGAGGTGCCGAGGCGAACTCGGTCTTATGGTGCCGGATGGGCCAGTCTTTTGAGGTGCCGAGGCGAACTCGGACTTATAGTGCCGGATGGGCCGGTCTTATGAGGTGCCGAGGCGAACTCGGTCTTATGGTGCCGGATGGGCCGGTCTTTTGAGGTGCCGAGGCGAGCTCGGTCTTATGGTGCCGGATGGGCCGGTCTTATTAGGTGCCGAGGCGAACTCGGTCTTATAGTGCCGGAGGAGCCGGTCATTCGAGGTGCCAAGGCGAGCTCGGTCTCATAGTGCCGGAGGAGCTGGTCATTCGAGGTGCCGAGGCGAGCTCGGTCTTATAGTGCCGGAGGAGCCGGTCATTCGAGGTGCCGAGGCGAGCTCGGTCTTATTGTGCCGGAGGAGCCGGTCATTCGAGGTGCCGAGGTGAGCTCGGTCTTATAGTGCCGGAGGAGCCGGTCATTCGAGGTGCCGAGGCGAGCTCGGTCTTATTGTGCTGGAGGAGCCGGTCATTCGAGGTGTCGGGGCGAGCTCGGTCTTATATTGCCGGATGGGCCGGTCTTATGAGGTGCCGAGGCGAGCTCGGTCTTATAGTGCATTTGAATTAGAGATGAAATAGAGTTGAATTTTATTGATAATACCTTCCTAAGGACATGGCATTCGACGTATGAATTAATCCTTGGCCATTCATATATTCTAGCTGACAAACTCCGTTCTGAAGGGCTTTGTTACTCTCGTACGGTCCTTGCCACTTGGATTCAGGAGGTCCTGGATCTGGACCCAATGCTCGTTTAATAATGAGGTCTTCGACTTGGAAGCTTTGATGACGAACCTTGGGTGCTTTATAGAAGGTGAACCGCCTTTCTGCTTGGTTCTGTTTTTGGGCGACGAAGTCCAGGTTTTTAGGGTCACATTGACCTTGTTCTTCGAAATGGATTCTCCGGTGGGCGTGTTCCAATCTCGACCGGGGTCGTCGTCTTAGTGCCGGAGGCTACGAGGATATTTCTCAAGTGGCGGACTGATGCATTGCCAAGTCTTCAGGGAGTTCTTCAGGCCGTGACCCTTTGCGCTTTTCGAGGCGGGTCTTGAGGTATTGTTTCATAATTATATTGATCACCTCGACTTGTCCGTTGGATTGTGAATCGTGCGACATGGATAAGTCGCTTCGTATATGGAGGTCGTCTCAGAACGCCTGAGATTCTTCCTTGTCGTGGTAATATCGGATATGATGGACTAAGGGGTCCTGAGTAACTTTCATACAAGATTGTTTATTTTTTGTTCGGTTGTCTGCACTAGTGGTTCGGCCCCGACCCGCTTTTGCAAAATAACCAATCGCGACGACTGCGTACCGTTACCTCAACTTCATCTTTCTAGATGGGGGGACCAACCCGGATGATCGTCCCTTTGACGGACGGCAGTAGGCCATAAACGCAAGTGGGTTTCATACGAGTTTTGGATCTAAGAAGTGAAGGTTTGGCATCGGGGGTATCTTTACCCCAGCCCAATGGCACCTTTATCTGACTCGAACAGTAACATCCTATTCGAAGCGATTTGTGGGCCGAGGTTGGGCCGCCGAAGTGGTTGTCATGTGTCCGCTCGGGTACCTTTCTGAGCTGGGGGCATGGAGCTGGAGGCCGCGTTCGTTCTTGCCATTCGCGTTGTTCGGCCGCCGATGAGTTGGTTTAGTTGTTTCTTGGTTCGCGGAGAGCGTTGCAGTTTCTTGACGATCTTACCACCGGGTCCGAGCCGGGTCGAGGGATTTGACCAAACCGGGCTTCCTGGGTTCGTATCAGTCCCTACCCGAGAATTGCTCCAAAGATAGTGAGGTTAGCAAAATCAAGGGAGATTGCTACTTCCAGATCGGCCCGGAGGGCTTCATGTTCCGCTTTATAGCTGGCGGCTAGAAAACTTAAGCGAACGGTCGAGCAGAACAAACGCTGGTCGGGGCTGGCGAGGGCCATCCCTGCGCTTGTTCTCAGGGGGCTAGTACGAGTACATAGACCAGCTCTACCGGGGCGTACCCGAGCTCGGCATCAGATAGGCCGGATGTCGGACCGCGTTTTCCGATCAAGCGAAGACAGTGCAGATTGCAGCGAGATTCTCCTTGGGTCGGCAGTTGCAGGATTGTTGGTAACTCGGTCAGCCGGCCCCTCCTTCTAGCGCCAATCTGTTGACGTCTGGTTTGGTCAACATCACGTGTGCTGATCTGGACGAATGGATCGAAGCCACGTAGAAAATAATAAACAGGAAGCATAAATAGAATGAAAAGTATTGGACCATTAAATTTTATTAATGATCTTGATAAAGAGTAGAACCGGGCCGGAAATATTTTGGCCGGTCCGTTTTGCTGGTGCTTGCTAATTACAAGTCTTATCTCTTTCTATTTTCCCTCTTTTTTATCTCTCTTTTCTCTCTTCTTCTATATCTTTTTACAGCCTTTTTTCCCAGTCTCTTTATTGTACATTCTCCTGGCATATATATAGCCAATACTAGCCATTCATAAGATGACAGCTGGAAGATTCGGGTGAATATGCTTATGACATTTGTCACAGTGTAGTGACTTCGTCGCCGCGTGTCACCTTCTTAGGTTTGCTTTGGGAAGGGATATGACAGCCCTCCTTTATTGCCCTGTCTGCCTGTTCTTCGGGCTTTTGGCAATACTTATCTGTTGCGACCGACAACGGGGTCGGCCCTCGAGCTTCCCGCTATTCTGGTCGGTCTTGTTTATGATTATGGTTCGGAGCGTATTCATATAGGGTCTGCTCGGCCCTTCTGGGTCGGATTCCGGGTCGGCTCTAATGTTTCTGCCCGGTCCGGTTCTTTGTGAGCCCGAGAGACAATCGGGTCTATGACCGGTTCGGCTCCAGGATCTGCTCGGCTGGTTGGCTGCCTGGAGCGCTTAAGTGGATGCCAAGGTGGATCGACTACCAACATATATTATGTAGATAAATATATAGATAGATATAAATATAAATAAAATTACATAGATGCATTACAAAATACCAAAAAAGAGACCACAAAATGCGTAGTAATTAAAAATAGCCGAAAAAAATTAAATTTAACTCATTAATTCTGAAATTTAGAGATCAAAAATTTTTGAACTTTTGAGAGAGAATGAAAATAACAATTATTCTAAATTTAACTCTCCATTCACCAACATAATTAATCCTTTATCATCTCATCAAATTTATATTCTTTCCATTTATGCAATATGTAAACTTATTATATAAACCATAAATTAGAATAACTTCAAAAAACCCACAAAATGATATATCAGCTAAATCATTGTGGCGGCTTAAAAACACTGAGTATTTATATATTATATAATATATGTAGATACAATTATATAGAATTAATAAAAAAAAGTATCAAAAGGGCCACAAAAAACATAGTAATTGAAATAGCCAAAATAAAATAAAATTTAACAAAATTTTTTTTTTTGGAAATTTGGAAACTCAATATTTATGGAAATACCAGTTATTTTATTCGATTTTTCATCATCATATATCTATTTATGTAATATCTAAAGATATTAAATAAAATAAAAATTGAAATAAATTAGAAAAAAGATCTCAAAATGACAAGTCAGCCAAATTATTATAACAGCTTAAAAATTCAATATTTATATATCATAAGATGACAGTCCAATGAACAATGAATAAGATTCTGTTTTTTGGACTTAATTTCGGTATATTTCAGTTTACTTTAGTTCATTTCAATTCAACAAAACTTAGTTCAATTCGATTCAGTTCAGTTCATTTTAATACAGTTTAATTTAATTCAACAAAACTCAATTTATTTGCATTCAACAAAGTTCAACCAAAAAAAACTCCTAAATAGATAGCCCCCTGGGGGAGGTTTTGTTTGTGTCGATTTTCTCCACAAATAAGGAAGCGGCATTGTAATAAACACTTTTGAGATTGAAATCTCGCTTTAGGAAAGGTACCTACAGTAACCTTCATCCCCTCCTCGATCAAAGCCTTATGCATATATCCCCTGCTGCATTTAATTATTTAATTATACGCGCGCACCCACCTCTGTCCCCTAATCCAGTTCCTATTTATTTATCATCTTATCCTTCCTGTGAAGATTAAACTATTATTATACACTTGTGTTTGCTACGAGAATACCGACAAAAACCCACCTCAAGATTTCAGGTGAGATTTCAGACCACCCCTCCTCCACTCTGTCTCTCAGAGTATTATTTACTATTTTGTCTGTTATTATTATTTTCTTTATACAATTTAAGCGGATGTTTTTCTTTTTATTTATATATTTAGCATCTATATATATACAATAATAGCGCTACGAATTTGAAGCACTAGATTGATTCTCTCTCCTATGTAGCATTCTCTTAATTTTAGATTCCTATTTATCTAAAGTTTATGAATACCACATCAATTTAAAATGGTAGTTAACCGAAGGACAATCTAAATAAATAGAAGTCAATGTCTCGAATCCCACATCGATTTAATATAGAATCCCACCAATGGAGAACCTAAATAAATACTTAGGCTACTGTGTGTTTTTCAACCACAAAGTTATTCTACACACAAGCTTAAGGATATTATTTTTATTGTGTTTAATTTGGTCAATTATTAAGTTGGACAAATAAATAGTTTAAATTTTCAGTGAAAATTTAATTGGGTCAATTATTAAATTTATATTAACTTTATTTGTCTAAAATTTGAATCTCACATCTATTTTATTTAGTAGTTTTATAATAATTGAAAATATATATAATAGCGTAACGGATTTGAAACACCACATTAACTCTCTCTCTCATATGTGGCATTCTCTTAATTTTGTACTCCTATGTATCGAACCTAATCCATTCCTAATATTTTTGCCCTCTCCTCATTGAGCGGCCTCCGCCGGACCTAACCGCCGGTAATTGGCTGTTTCTACTTTCTTTCTACCCCCCCCCTCTCTGCACCCTTCATCCACATCTAACCTTCCGTAAAAAGCCTTCTAAGATCTTGATTCGCGGCAGTTGTGAGATCGACATCGAATATTTTTATATTATTATTTTTTGATAATTTTGTATGATGTAATTCGAAAGTTATTGAACAATTAGAATGGTTTGGATGAAATAAGAAATAAATGATGATTTAATTTTAATTGTCTTGATTTTGTGCACTATCTCCATTCTATTTAAAAAGTATATATAGTTTTAAAGTATAATCTTAATGATTAAAAATTAAAATATTATATCTTAATCAAGATAAACTTTCATATTGACCTGTAATTTATTGAATTAAATTGAACTGAATCAAGATTACTACTCAATTTATTACTAACAATGGTATTTTCAGAATGAGATTACTAAATAAAGTCGATTTTGATGACTTTTAATTTTATATTTGAGGCCACAAAATATGTTACTACCCCTATTCTTCAATAACTATTGGTCTCGATTATTTGACCCAATATTATTATCATTTTATAATAATCTAAGAGAATGAAATATTATAGTTAAGTTTGGTTCTTCTACTGCAATATATATATATATATATATATATATATATATATATATATATATATATATATATATATACTCCTCATAAATGTTCTAGTAAGGATAAAAATAATAGATTACATTTGTATTCATAACTACTTAATTTTATTAATTTCTTTAATTAATTTGCAGACTGCATTTTTAAATGCGAGTTATAACGAGCGGGGAAAATTAATTGCTTTACATATAGATAAATTAATTTGACCGGGATAGAGGGAGTATTACTAATTATTTTGATTATTATTACCATTATTATTTAGTAGTTTCAGCTCAGTCCAGTTCTGCAGAATTCAGTTCAATTCAATTTAATAAAATTCGATTCGGTTCAATTTAATTCGATTCAATTTAATTAAATAAATTACAGTTCAAAAAAATAGAATCTATCACTAATTTCATTACTATAAAACAAAGGTCTTTTTGGAAGGAGAACAATTAAATTATAAAGTTGAATTTGATGACCTTTACTTATAATTGAGGCCAAATGTGTTACTACCTCTGTTTTTAAATAGTTCCCGTACTTTCAAAAATAAATTTTGACCGGTCTTTTTAGAGAAAGATGTTTGATCCAATATTACTGTCAGTTTATATTAATATACTTCATTCATTTTTTTATTATTTCAACATGTTGATTTTATCTATATTGTTCGTGTTTTCTCTTCTCATTATTTTTTGTGATCTATACTTATGGAAGAATTTATGTATATCTTACTAGATTCGTCTTTAAATATAATTTTAAAATAGCAACTCTTATGATTACTACTGAAAATTGTGGATCGAGAAACGTAAAATATCCGAAATATTACGGTTATAAAAGAATAAATGTAAATTTCAATTTGGCTCATCTACTAACATATAAATTTGTCCTTACAATTACCTATATATATGCTCTCACTAGTGGCTAATAAGGATAAAAATAACACATTATATATTTATTTATTTATTACTGTTTATTAATTTTAATTTTTTAATTTGCATACTGCATCTTTTTTTGTTTAAGGGAGAGACGAGAAACTCCCCCACATGTATGAGAGGTCTCTTGACCAGACGAGTGTTAAATCGATTGAAGTGCACTAATGGCAGCCCTGCAGGAGAGAGGACCAAAGAGAGACGAACTCAGCAATAAATCTTGTAATATTTCAGCAAAGTACTATCACCACACGAATTTGAACCCGCGATGTCGGAGTGTTTCCACCCTAATCACCTTGCAATCTTTAATCGTCAGGAGTGAGGAAAATTAATTGATTTACTTATAAATATAGTTAAATCTCGATAAATGAATGTTCGATAAATGAAAATGAATAATTTTCTCTGGTCTCAACTCTTTATAACATGTTCAAATTTTCTTTCGATAAATAAATTATTTTGCTAAATGAATATTTTTCTCCAATCCCAATTATACTCATTTATCGAGTTTTTACCGTAATGTGAGAGATATAGAACATGATTAGGGCTGTTCTCGGTCCGGTTAGGTCCGGGTATTGTCTTCTCGGGTCTGGACTGTTAAGGTATCGAGTATTGCCGGTTTCGGTCCTTACCGGTTTCGGGTCCCAACTTCAATACTTGTATCCGGACCGCTAACATTTCGGGTGAGTATCGGTCCCAGGTATTTCGGGCGGGTTCTCGGGTATCTTGGATAGTTAAAAGCCCTAATCACCGAAACCTCATAATCGAAACAAGAATGGAGGTTTTTTTTCAAATGTATGCTAAGGAGATTAAGAGATAAGTCTTTTAAACTTATTTTTTCTATATGTACTAATACCTTATACAATATTTTGTAAAATGTATGTTTACGAAAAATTATCGGTTTTTTGCCGGGTTAACGGTTTCGGTCCTTATCGGTTTCGGTTCTAACTTCAGTATTAGTATCCGGACCGCTAGCATTTCGGGTGAGTATCGGTCTCGAGTATTATCGGACGGTTCTCGGGCGGTTCTCGAGTATACTTGAACCGCTAATAGTTCTAAACATGATACTAACAATCTCTTGCGACATTTTTTAACACATACATACGTACACGTGTTTGCGCGTGTATTTGAATACTAATGATCACATGCAGCATATGCCTGCTATTCATCAAAACTAGCGGTGGTTTGTTTGCCTTCCGATCCAGTTTGAGCAGAAAGTCACCAAATCACGAGCGGATATATATTATGTCAAGTTGTACCGGCCGGCCCGGGCCAAAATATTTTTGACCGAGACCTTCTATTAATAACTTAATAATGATATCTGGTCACATTTCTTCACTTTAATTTAATAATAATTTAATGTTAAAGCGACTATTTCTGAGAGAATCTGACGATCATAATCTCTACAGTAAAAATTGGCGGCCGTTGAATATAATTATATATTATATTCGATAGATATTAATACTCTCTTCGTAGATGTATTCTATTTTTAATTTTTTGGATCAAAACATTTATCTATTATAGAAATTGTGGGATTTTGGATTTTTTTTTTATTTATCTCGGTCTTACAAAGAAGACATAAAATTCTGAGAAATTTTTGAAAGAAATCGGTGCTCGTTGAAGGTGAAGTTTGGAAATAGAACGATTCCTTCTATCGTGTATTCTCGATTAATGCAACCTAAGGATTATATTGAAGCGCATAATTGGTTACAAATCAAGGGGCATTTCAAAAAAATTAATTCCATAATTTAAAAATTCCACTATAAATTGTGATTGTTATTTAAAAGATTGTAATCATATAAGTTATAATTTAAAAATCAGAAAGATGAATCTATCGATAGTATCTCTATGATTATATTTTTTATATTAATTATAATTTATAATAAAAATTTATAAATTCTGGTCGAGAAATAAAAAATAGATCACATTTTCGTTGACCTGTGCTACTCTACCAAGTATAATAGAGATATTTCCTAACCAGTGACCTTGGTTCATTGGCCACGGGGCTTTCACTTCAAGCGGTAGATCTGGGTTTGAGTCTTTCTGAGGACAAGAATTTTCAAGGGTTTATGAGTGTGTTTAGTACTAGCTTATAAGCTTCAGGAGCTTATTTGATCGCTGATTAAGAAAAACTCATTTTGTAAACGACTACCTTCTCAAATCAGCTAGCTTAGTGATAAGCTAATTTTTCAATCTTATGAAAAAAAAGAAGCTAACTTCTCATCTTTATATATTCCACATATATCCGTGACCTAAATAAAAACATATGGTTTTTTACATAAACACCCCCTGACTAATTGACATATTACAAATAAACCCACCATCCGTTAACTTTTCGGAAAAAATTGAGGCTTCAGATGAGTGGTGGACGCGAAAAAAGTATGGTTAGTCTGATCATCACTCTATTACGCTTGCTAATAAATTACTTTGTTATAAATATAATACAATAATTGTGTTTTCGGTTTATCTTTTATATTTTACGGAATCTTTTTTATATCTATTGTTGTTGTGAACTTGTTCGTAACTAAAATTATACACACAAGTCCTATTCAACGATAATTTTAAACCATCAAAAACAAATTATCAATGACTTTTCAAAGTAACACTGAAATGTGAATAGTACATACGTATAATTTAGAGGTAGTATATATTAAAATAACAATAGACAAAAATATCATTTATTTTATTTTATAACAAATATTATTAAAATATAATGAGAAAGTTTAAAAAATAATAGAAAAATAAAAGTGATGTCATTTTATGTAATTTTATAAGAAAACCAACTCGCTTATGAGTTAATTTGCTAAACATCTACACTAAATCACCTAGCTTATCGGCTACTTAATCAGCTACCTTATCGGCTACCTAGTCAGCTATCAGTTAGCTAAACACAGCCTATGACCCTTTAATTGATGATTAAAGATGAGACTCTAGCCCTACGGGGTACGCTGGTGGAACAATTAAATATTTAGAGCTTCAAGCGGCAGTGTGGGAGGCCAGATCTCGGTGGGACCCTGCAGTTGGATTTGAGGGGGTCTAGCATGGGGCAATCACTTGGGGGACGACTCCTTGTGCGCGGTAGTTGAGGATATTTAAGAACTTGGGAGCCGGATACACATCTCGCGATTTAAGCGTAGCGATTACGTAGAGTCATTTTATTATCAGGGGCCAGTCAGGTGTAAGTTTGGAACCCTGTAATTTATGATTAAATAGGAGACTCTAGCCCTCCGGGGTACACTGGTGGAACAATTAAATAATTAGAACTTCAAGCGGCAGTGTGGGAGGCCAGATCTCGATGGGACCCTACACCTAGACCTAGCAAAATAGGCCCAGGCCCGCGGGCCGGGTCAGCCCGCCCGTTTTTGGACGGGCATTGGGCCTAATATTTTTGGCCCAAAAAAATCGGGCCTTTTTTGCCCGGCCCAGATTTGGCCCGCCCGTTGAGGCTCGGCCCGCGGGCGGCCCGCCAGGTCCAATTTTTTTACTCTCGGAACCATAGGCAGAATTCAGGTTCCAATCCCCTTATTGGATTTGAACCAATGACTTACCGGCTTTTTTACACTCAGATCTGGCCTCACTCTTGCAGGAGCTCGGACTGAGTCTAGTTTAGGGGCCTTATTATAATTTGGGAATCAGACTGCCGTCTCATGCTCGATCGCCAGATGAGTAGCTTCTCTTTCTTTACCCGGGATACCACGCTCTTCAAGACCTCGCACCTAAGCATCACGTTCCTAGGGACAAAGCCCTTCAAGCTCTAAGGCTATCATAGTACTGCCAGCATGGTTACATCTAACTGCCTACTAGGCAAGCTTCAACTTCAAAGTCACCTGATTTGGCACCAGCCAAAGGAGTCAAAGCGGCAGCGGGGGGGAACCACCATATTTTTTATTTTTTAGTTATCTTATATGTACTTATAATATTTAAAACTTTCCTTATTTGTTAGATTATATTACATCTATATGTTAATTATTGATGTAATTTTAGTTTTTATAGGATTTTGTGATTACTTTGTATTATCTCATATAAATAATAATATTATTTTATGATTTTTATAAAAAAATAGTAGTGATAAATGATATGATGATTAAATAAAAATATTTGTATGTTTGTCTTTTGATTGTGGTAGTGTAGTAAATAATGTAATTATCAAATAAAAATAATTGTATATTTATTTATCTGATTGTGATAGTATAGTGAATAATATAATAATTAAGGATCAAAAAATATTTATATATCTATTCAGAATTCATATTTCAAAAAAAAAAAAAGTTGAGGCCCGCGGGCCTAATATTTTTGGCCCAAAAAAAATTCGGGCCTTTTTGGCCCGGCCCAAATTTGGCCCGGCCCAAATTTGGCCCGCCCGTTTTCCAAGTCTACCTGCAGTTGGATTTGAGGAGGTCTAGCATGAAGCAATCACTTGGGGGACGACTCTTTGTGCGCGGTAGTTGAGGATATTTAAGAACTTGAGAGCCGAATACACATCTCGCGATTTAAATAATAGCAGTTCTGTAGGACTGGGATTGTTATTCCAAACACTAGCCAGGTGTAAGGTTGAACCGTTTGTTAAAATAAAAAAAAAAAAAAAAAAAAAAAGGATATTTCCATATCTGGAGTTCTTGGAATCCCGAATCAAGTCCAACCCACGTGGGTTATTAACTCCATCCGTGAACCAGACTTACTATATACTATAATTCCTTTTATATATAAATTTATCTTTCTATCCTTAACGTAATAAATTCTAGGTTAACTTCGGAAATGTTTATGATTTAAAATATTATCGATTCACTTCGTATATATTAGGGGGGAGGGAGTGGGGCTCGGGTAGTGAATCGGCTAGGTATACCTGATCGGCAACATCGTTCCGTGGGGTTCGGGTAGTGCAAATCGGCTAGCAATTCGGCTTCCAAGCCCGATCGGTGTGTGTGTGTTTTTTTTTCTTTTTTTTTTTTTTGAAAAAACGACCGTTAAAAAAAAAATTTCAAGAACCCAACGGTTCCAAGCCCAACGTTTATCTTGAATTAAAAAAAAAAAAATTCCCTTTAAAACCAAATAACATACACTCATTATTTTCAAATAAAACACACACTAATCTCTCAAAAACAAAAAAATAATTACTAAAATGTCTTCCGATTCTTCCGAATTCGAATGCATTATTCCGTCTTCGTCCGACGAGATATCCACTGGTAGCTCGTTGCAACTTATGCTTCAAGCGGCTTAGTACCTTGAAGACACGGCAAGCTCTAGCCGAACTAGCGTAAATCGTCTACGGGAAATAGGTCTTCAAACGTTAGAGAATGATTGGTTCGTTGAAACACCAAAGTACAACGAAGAGTACTTTAAAAAAAATTTCGAATGGAGAAAAGCATGTTTTTGCAAATAGTGGGCGACATTGAAGCGAGATACCCATATTTTCAAGAAGGCTACGATGCGCGTTCGAAAAAAAGTTTCACGGCGAAACAAAAAATCACTTCGGCCGTTAGGCAACTCGCAACCGGCAATCCCCCCGATGAGTATGATGAATATTTATGCATGGCTGCAAGAACGTCACGTGAAAGTCTTAATTATTTTTGTGAGACTATCATTGAGTTGTACGGTCGAGAGTACCTACGTAGGCCGACAACACACGACCTTGCTCGCATTTTGCAGGCCCATGAGGCGAAGCATCACATCCCTGGAATGCTTGGTAGCATCGACTGTACACACGTCAAATGGAAAAATTGTCCTAGACAATTGAGAGGGCAATATACGAGAGGTGACTATGGTGTTCCCACTATTATGCTTGAAGTCACCGTGTCACAAGATATGTGGATTTGGCATGCTTTTTTTGGTCCACCAGGGTCAAACAACGATATCAACGTATTGAATCAGTCTGACTTGTATCTTACAGATCGAAATGGAACGGCGATGAACAGTTCATTCAACGTGAATGGACGCTTTTACAAACGCGGCTACTATTTGCCAGATGGAATCTATCCTAAGTGGTCCACATTTGTTAAAGCATACCCGTATCCAACCGACCCAAAGGAAAAGAGATTTAAGAAGTTACAAGAGGGGGCGAGAAAGGATGTCGAGCGAGCTTTTGGTGCTCTCAAAGGAAAATGGAAAATTCTCGATCGGCCTCTCCGAGCTATGACCAGCGAAGATTGCCAATCGAGGTTCATGCGTGTGTTATTTTGCACAATATGGTTGTAAAACGCGAAGGAGGGCAATCTCACCGGTTCATATAATGGATGAGCGGTCCGGCCGATGTTCGGCGGTGTGATAGCGGAGTTACTAGACGAGTTCTCCATGACCGACTTCGATATGATCTCACGGAGCACGTAGCACGTCAATACTTGCCGCATCTCGATGATTAGTGGGTTTTTTATTTTAATCTAGTTATTTTTAAGTATTATGTTATGTTTCTTTTTTTTAAGTATTATGTAATGTTTTTATTTTTAATGAAATGGTATGTTTTTATTTTAATATTGTATGTGATTTTATGTATGAAAAAAAAAATCGGGTAGTATAGGTGACCACTCCCTCCACTTAGGGTAGTGTTAGGGTAAAATTGGGTAGTTTTGAGTTGGAAGGTTTTTATTGGATAGAGGTGATGTGGCACCTAGGGTATTAGGTGACCACTCCCTCCTCCCTTAGGGTCTATTTGGAGAACGGTTGTGGTAGTGACTGGTCTATATTGTTTTGGTCCTAAGGCTGTAACTCGGGTCCAGCACGCCGAGTTTCGAGTCGGGCATTAAACGAGGGGAGGTTAATCTAATCGAATTGATCCGGCTCGTTTAACTAATCGAGCCTAAACATTTGTCCGAACTTGACTCGTTTAATTTCACGAGTCGAGTCGAGATGGCTTGTTTAGCTAAACGCCGCTTTAACAAGTCGAGCAAGCCGGCTCGTTTCATTTTACACTTAATCGAGCTCAAACCTCTGCTCGAACTCGGCTCCTTTAATTTCACGAGTCGAGTCGAGCCGGTTTGTTTAATTGAACGAGCTGCAACCTCTGGCCGAACTCGGCTCGTTTACCTAAACGAGTTGAGTCGAGCCCAGTTAAACGAGTTCGGGCAAACTCGCGAGCCGCCCGGCCCGAATTACAGCTCTATTTGATCCATTGTTATATCATTGTGATTATAATAGATGTTGGTTTATATATAAAGTGTACAAAGTATTTGGTGAATTCACTTGCTAGTTGTCGATTATTTTTTGCCAAAAAAATTGCTTTTGATTCCATAAATATTTGGTTTTATGACTTTAGTTCTACAATAATTTATTTTTTTTAATTTGATCCGTATGTTACAAAATTATCCAATTTGAGGATAATTTTGGTCGAAAAAGTTGTATTGATTGGATTTATTCACGTGCTTGTCACGTTCCCGTCAGACCAATTCACGTAGTAAATAATTACGTAGGTGGTTGTCTACGTAGATATTTATTAAATAAAATAAATTAATTGAATTGAATTTATATTAGAAAGCTTAATTAGAAACTTGGAAATTATATAAAATTAGAAAAATATTTTTAAATTTGAAAGATACTTTTTAAATATCAAGAAATTACAAAAATTCTAGTAAAACAATTTGATAAGAATTTAATTTTTTTTTGTAGATTATTCAGAAGTATTCAAAATTTTAAATTTCTGAGTTTCAAAGATAAAAAAATTGTGAGTGTGACGAAAATTATTTAAAAGATAAAAAATATAGAATATTATAAAATTCAAAAAATATTTAAGGATATGGAAAAATTATCTAATTATAATATTTAATTTAAATTATCATAAAATTAAATAAAATATTTTATTCTGTAAAGAAATAATTTTCATAAAAAATGACAATCTTATATTTGTCAAATTTATTTCAAATATTTTTGTAAAGGATTCAAAATCTTAAATTTTCTTAATAATTTCATAGATACTTCACATATCTTAAATAATTTCTTGACAGTTAAAATGAATTTTTTAGATTTTTAAATAATTTTTAGATTTTCAAATATTTTCTTTATTTTTTTATTTTTAAATAAATTTTGTGGTAAAATATATTTATCTTCCATTAATTTTCTGATATTTTGAATAAACATTAAATTTTAAAAAAAAAGTTCCTAATTTTATATTGTTTTCAGATTTTTAATTAATGTTTCTAGAATAAATTTAACTCTATTAATTTATTTTATTTAATTAATGTCTATGTGGACAACCACCTAATCTATTATTTGCATTTTGCCATATCAATTTGCCATATCTTCGATCGAAATTATCCTCAAATTAGATAATGTTATTACATATGGATCAAACTAAAAATATATTATTATGGGACTAAATTTATAAAAATAAATATTTATGAAATCAAAAGTGATATTTGACCATTATTTTATATAATTATATTCATTTACTAAAGAATATGAGGTCAAAAGTCAATAAAAAGCTCGTTGCAATAGCTTTTTATTGTGGTTTAAAAGATGGCTTTTCAGCCGTCAAGGCGCGAGACATGAATATTGAAAACGGGACCACAATTTTAGGAAGGTGTGTTGACTTGGAATGAATTTTAAAAACTGCTAAAATGCTCCTCGGGTCTCTTAACTTAATTTCAGATAACGATTTAGTCTTTTATCTTTTTTTGAGAAGCATCTCCTCTTCGTTTCTTGCTGATTCTGGATGCCATTGATAGAGATGAACGGAAGTTATGAGGATTCAGTATCCCAACTAAGTCCTTTATCTTTCACATTTTAAGCAAAGTTAGCCTTAGTTATGCTTTTTTATTAACGCCGTTAACTGTTGTCCACATAGCTGTTAATTTGGTCAAAATAATGCCAAATCAGATGCTCACTATCATCTTCTTCCTTTATACCCCAGAGCCTTCCTCTCGGCATTTTTCTTCAGCAAAATCAGCTGTTCCATTGAGTAAATGCAACACCTTTCGAGTAGAGTTGTGTTTGAGCCACCGGAGAGTTAACCACCACCTGCAACAGTTGTTGCCGGTTCAGCCTCCCCAAATCTCCGCCGCAGCCTATGTTGGTCGGAGCTACGCCATTCATGGCGCTCTCATGTGGCATTGACTGAAGAACACTAACCTGCGCATGGAGGAACTTGATGTACTTGTACGCCTCTTCCAAAGACTGTCGCCATGTCCATTTTGTGCTCCCTCAGGCGGCTTAAACAAATGCCGCCACCGTAAACCAAATTTCCCTCTTCAATATGCTGCAAAACACGGCCTGGAGTCCCCACAACCATGTCGATCGGGCTGTTCAGGGAATCTTCTTGGGGTTTCAAACGCCCGCCACCACTTAACATGGTTGATCTGAATCGCGCATGGTGACTTACGGACTTGGCATCACGGAACACCTAGACATGCAATTGAACTTTTATTGGTCGAACGATGCAGGTATAGCTTAGGTTGCAAGAGAAACTAACCTGCTCGCAGAGCTCCCTTGTTGGGCACAACAAAACAACCCGAGGACGTCTGGGCTTCATAAGTATACCATGTAAAGCCTCATCTCTTCTAAGCAACTAAAAGATGAACATGAAAATAATTTCAATCGAAATATTAAAACAAATCTTAGATCGACCTTACTAAACTGATAAAGGCTTAAAGGAGAATTTGCATACTCATCCTAGTGTATGTCAACTGCAACCCAACAACAAAAATAAACTACCCAGAATGGCATTTCTAAACTTAATTTCTTATATGCTTACTTTACAATGTAGGTGTCCTGTGACCTAATAGCTTGGTCTCACCGTCAGACCAGTCCCCTTAAACTAAATTTTAAGAAAAAAATAACCCCCTCACCCCCACCAAAAAAAAAAAAGAAAACTCTAAAAATCTAAGATATTAAAAAACGAAACCTTTAAAAATGAAAAAGACCACAATAAATTGAAAACAAAAATACGAAACAAAATGGGAGATGGCGACGGTGCTGGAAGAGAAGAAGGCATCATGTCGGAGAAGAAAGTGTACTGAGGATATCTGGCCAAAAGTCGATCGTCGATGGGGAAAAGCGGCCGTTCCATTTTCGTCATCTTTAGTGGCCTCGGATTTCCCGCCGCCGGGTCGAAGGAACCGTAGGTGAGCAAGGTGCGAAAGCTCAACCCACCGCAGATGCTGTTGAGGTAAAAGATGAGAAAGCTGAGAGATGATATTTTTTTTGGCTTTTTTTTTTTAAATCCACGTAGGTTAGGAAATGGACACATAGGTTAGGAATTTGACACGTAGGAATGTTTATAGCCACGTAGGTATAAAATCAGTGTCTAATTAATTATTATAACGGAGACTAACGGAAAAGGCTAACTTTGCTTAAAATGTGAAAGATAAAGGACTTAGTTGGGACAAAAGAAAAATAAAGGACTAAATTGTTATCTGAAATTAAGTTAAGGGACCCCAGGAGCATTTTAGCCTTTAAAAACTTTTATAGAATTTAATGAATTTGAAAAAGTCTGGGTGTATTTAATTGAGACTTTTAAAAGTCAATTAAATTTTTGTGGTATTCAATATAGAATTTCATAGACTTTTTAAAAGTCCATTAAAGTCATGCGGTATGAAATGAAAACTTTTTAAAAATCTTAAAAAGTATCTGGTATTCAAATTTATTTTGGATTTTAAGGATTTTAATACAATCATCTAGGTACTCATCTTTAAGCACAAAGTACAAACATAATTTGTCTTTTAAAATCTTTCGTTCACCTCTAAGATTTTGATGGATTTTTATTCGTCACCACCACCCGCCACCACTGCCGGAGCTGTCTCCACCACCACCACGTCACCGCCTCCACTACCACCGCCACCACGCCACCATTGCCACCGTCCCACCACCAACACCATTTCACTGTCACCCAGCCGCCACTACTGCCACTGCCACTACCACCACTGCCATTTCTCATAACTTTTTTCTTCTTTTTTTTTTCTTCTTACTTTTACTATAAGAATAATGTAAATATTTCAAGAAAATATAAGAAAGCAGTAAAGGTGAATCAATCATATTCATCACACCGATAGAGGTGCCTTTATATAGGCTTTACAATGAGAATCCTTCCACACATAGGATTCTTAGTTAAGGTAAGACATCTAATGGGATCCTACTACCTCTAGATGGATCTAGAACCCTCCATCTATGTATCCTACTATAACCAGTATTAAGCAAGATACATACAAGAGAAAGGTATCCCGAAACACTCCCCCTGTGTCGAGCACTGATACAATCACAGTGCATAAGACCTCGGTAAAAAACCTCTTGAAATCAAACAAAACCCAGTGGGGAAAAGTAAAGACGTGGTGAGGAAAAAAAGCACAATGCACCAACTATAAACCAGAATCACGTGGAGTATACTCCCCTTGAAGTATTCACAACAGCTCAAACCCAAACCCAAACCCCATAGGCCTCTTCTACTTGTGTTAGTTCTCTACGATCGAACCAGTCCAAATATATTATTTTGGCCGATTTTTTTCTCTCATAATCTGTAGAAAATTTCTGGAGCTACGTGCTGATAATGTGTTTCAGGAGAATGTAAGAAAGTAGTAAAGATGAGTCAATTATATTCGTAATACTGATAGAGGTGACTTTATATAGGTTTTACACTGAGAGCCCTCCCATACATTAGATTCTTAATTAAGGTAAGACAACTAATGAGATCCTACTATCTCCACTACCAAAAATAACACTTTAGCCGACGACTCGCCGGAGAACGGCCGACGGCCGGCGGAAGTCGTCGGCTAAAGTCAGCAAGTTTAGCCGACGGCTAACTTGTTGTCGGCTAAACTACTTTAGCCGACGACTTTACTATTGGTCGTCGGCTAAAGTCCAGTTAGTCGTCGGCTAAAGTTTTCTAGTTTAGCCGACGACTTGTATACTTTAGCCGACGACATGCCGTCGGCTAAAGTACAGTTTAGCCGACGGCTAGTATACTTTAGCCGACAGCATGTCGTCGGCTAAAGTATTTCATGTTTTTTTGTGCAAAATATATCACCATCTAACACTTGAAGAGACCATTTACAACACATTCGGAAATTACATAACAAGAAAACGAAGAACAGTAATTTTCTCTGGTTTGATCATTCAAGAAATCATATTGAAGGTATGTACTTTATTGAATTTTAATATCAGTTATAATTATATTACGCATATAATATATCTATTTGGATGATTATGAAAATGTTTTAGAATTATTAGTTCGTTTTCTCGAATATTTCTTGGTGTGTGTGTGTGTATATATATATATATATATATATATATATGGATTTGACATCTTGAATTCGAGCTATATATATGATGATTTTAGTCATAATTTTTGTATGTTCTTGATAAATACGATGTATAATATTGTTGTTATTTTTGTTATAGGATGGATAAAAGTTGGATTGGTCTGCAAAAATGGGATCCAAGGGTCATAGATGGAATGCGAGGGTTTATTCGATTTGTGAAGGAACATGATAGTGATAGTATGATTCATTACTGTCCTTGCAATAAATGTAAATGCCGCAGCGATTTTACACTTGATGTCGTATGGGAGCACTTAAAAAAAATGGATTTTGGGATAAATATACATGTTGGATTTACCACGGTGAAAGATCGAATTCAATTATTCCCCATGATCACGGACAGTACAGTGGTAGCACATCCAATGACCCCACAAGACGGTTGATTGACGACGTGTTTGGTTATTACGACAGGGACGTATCGGCTGAAGGTCAAGAATACCATATAGCTGATCAAGCAGTCATCCGAACGCCTACATTGATACCCGTTAACACAATTTCTCTTGATAGATACAACAAGCTAATCCAGCTCCAACAGACTCTTCTTTATCCTGGGTGTCACATGACGGTTCTTGATAGTGTCATAGAGACTATGAGAGTGAAGGTGGAGAACAAAACCTCGATTAAAGCTGTGGATGATTATTTGGAACTTACAGGGAAAATGCTCCCAGAAGGTCATCATCTTCCTAGTAATCACAGTAAAATGAGACGTATCCTAAAAGGTCTTGGGCTATCGTACATCAAGATCCACGTATGCATATATGATTGTGCTTTATTTTGGGGAAAGCCTAATGAAGATCTAAATAGATGTCCGGTATGTGACACAGAGAGGTATAAGTTCACTCCTTCTGGTAAAGAGAAAGCTATGAAGGTTCTTTGGTATTTCCCTCTGAAGGATAGATTGGAGAGGCTTTTCATGTCTCCTCACACAGCCAAGGCGATGAGATGGCACGCTGAGCCTCGGGTGACTGACGAGGATATTATGATACACCCTTCTGATGGAGAGGCTTGGAAGCATATAGATAGGGAGTTTCCAGGATTTGCATCACATGTCCGAAATGTAAGACTCGGACTTGCATCTGATGGATTCAACCCTTTTGGCAACATGAGCCTTTCGTATAGTATATGGCCGGTGGTAATGGTTTCTTACAACCTTCCTCTATGGATGTGCATGAAGAAGGAGTATAATATGTTGACTCTCTTAGTACCTGGCCCCGGGTATCCAGGAAAGTGTATTGATGTTTATTTGAGACCTTTGATAGAGGAGCTGAAGTTGTTGTGGGAGCAAGGTCATCCGACGTACGACAGTTACTCACATGAGATGTTCTACTTACGTGCTATGTGTACCGGTACCATCAGTGATTTTCCTGCGTACGGGATGCTGTCCGGATCTGTTATTAGTGGATATAGAGGATGTCCAGTGTGCTTGAATGCTGATTGCGCAAGGTATCATTGTCGGAAGGTTATCAGAATGCGTCACCGTATATGGCTTGAGAGGACGCATGTCTGGCGCACAGATGCTGCAGATTTGATGGGATCAAGAGGTTGGTGATCCACCACGGGAGTGGACCGGTGAGGAAATTTTGGCCGTCTTTGAATGAGTATGATTTTGGGCGGTTGAGCAACCATCCCGATATAGTAGCGGCAACTCTGAAAGACCCGACAGTATAAGTATTGGTCCCACAAAAGTATTTTCGGGATCTACCTTACTGGAGTAAGTTGTCGATTAGGAACTACCTAGATGTGATGCACATAGAAAAAATGTTTGTGAAAGTGTTGTCGGTACGGTGTTATGTGGGGAAGGGAAAACTAAAGACGGCCCTAAGGCACGCATTGGTTTAAAAGAAATGAACATTAGAAAACATTTGTGGTTGAAGTAAGGGAAGGGGAAACAAAAAATGCCGAAAGCTGCTTACACCGTCACCCCTGAGCAAAAGGCTGAGATTTTTTCGTGGATGAAGGCTGCAAGGTATCCCACAGGATATGCTGGAAATATAGGGAGGTGTGTTAACTTCAAGGAGAACAAGTTAACTCGACTGAAGAGCCATGATTGTCATATCCTCTTACAACGTTTGTTTCCTGTGTTTATTCGACCATACTTGTCCAAACAGGTGGTCGAGCCTTGTGTATCGTTATCCAGGTTCTTTCAAAAGTTATGCACTAGGGAAGTAAGGAAGTCAGATCTCCGGCTCATGCAAAAGGAGATCATTTATATCTTATGCAAATTTGAGAGGATCTTCCCACCGAATTTTTTTGATCTCATGCCTGTAACACCCCCAATCCACTCAGGGATATTACACGCCGTAGACCCTCTCCTCGAGGATCTACCAGGCTGATAACTAAAATCAAACATCTAAACATCGCCTTTAAGGCTAAAATGACTCAGTAGACCGACTTGGTCTTTCAATAATAACATACAACTCATTCCCAAACACATACCCACGCAGGGGTCAAAATAAAATAAACTCCCGTACAACGGGGAAAAGATACCGCAATGAAAAGAAAATACAAGCTGGACCAATACGACATCAACGGAACCTCGTGTGATCGATCGTTCATCTTTCATCATCCTTCGTGCCGACTCGTGCTATGCTCCAAAACCCGAATGCAAAATAGACATCCACCCCCGAATACTGGGGTTAGCAAACTCCACCGTTTTGCTAGTGCAAGTACAAGTGCAAAAATACGAGCCATACAATACAAGTTCCAAGAACAATAATAATCGGGAATCCTCAAAGATCCAAACGTAAAGAAAAGTACTTCCCGAGGCAAGAGTTTGGGTAAACATTTCCAAAACCGAAAGATCGCAAATAAGGGAAACAATTTACAAAACAGCTTTAAAATGCCATCGAGAGTTTTAATAGAAAACAATTTAGGATTATAAAATCCTTCTCTTTCCAAAAGATCAATAGTGGTCACACCAAATGTTTTGTTTTCGCAAATAGGAAATCACCAACAATTTACAGGTGGTCGAGCCCAACATCACGTGTCCTCAACGGACGTAAAATCAACGAAACATAATCATGCACGCGCATCGCCAGACCGGACGATACCACCGACGCCCCACTCGAGGCCTCGAAGGACCCTCCCGAGCCGGGCTAGCGAAACAAATCACACACATCTCACGGTTGGATCAATCGCTTGTTGCATCCTCGGCCACATGATCACATGCCATGTGCCACCGTAGATTATCTCGTGCTCTCACGGTTGGATCAATCACTTGTTGCATCCTCGCCACATGATCACATGCCATGTGCCACCGTAGACCTTCAACCATATCCACACATTCACACAAATAACATATCATATCAAGGATATTCAAACAATTCGCCGAGGCATCAAACACTTAGCAAAACACCACGTCAATCCATAACGCACCGAAATGAAATAATATACGTCCAGACACAATACCAAGTGCAACATGAACACCAAGCATATACATAGAATTCACATAGTTATCTACGAACCACACCAATCACAAAACACACACGGTTTTGAAAGAGGGCCTTTAACGAGGCTAACCAAATCTTTTGAAAACTCATTTCAAACAAACAAACAAATCAAGACGATCACCAATCATCATATCCACGAAACAAGAAAAGTATGGACAAGGTACTTGCCTCGAATAAGAGCAATGCGGAGAATCGACCAAAGTAGGTTGACACGAACCGATTACGAACTCACGGACTCCACCGAACGACAATCCACAACAAGGAACTATGAACGAAAACAATAACAACGAAAATGAATTCCAAAGCACGACCCAAAGCCGCTAAATTCAAAGAACAAATGACGAAGGTTCAAGGTTTTCCCCCAAAATGGCCAAGAACACGAATTGACCCGACAAAAATATGAAAACGGAATTTCAATCCGTGGGATATGATCAAAGCGAATAGATAACGACAATAGAACTAACAATCTCGGATTGAAATCACGAAATCGAAACAACCCCCGAAAATATCTCAACTAGTGGTTCTAACCTTACCTTGATTCAAGAAGAATGAAGGCTAGATGTTGATGAACACGAAGAAGACCCACCGAGTGATTACTTCACAAAGATCGACGAAGGCTCGTCCCAAAATCTTCCCCAAATCGCCCAAGACGCAGCAGGAGGAGGAGAGGAAGAAATGACCGAAATCGGTCAACCCTCGGATATATAAACTCGCGGAAGCTAACGACGTAAGCCATAAGCTTTAACGACGCTAGTGATGTTACGACGTAATGGACAAGTTATTACGACGTAAGAGTTAATCCAAACTCAACCGTCCAAGACTGAACAACGTAACGCACGTAACAAGTGGCCGTGGTTACGACGTAAGGAAGGCACGGATAGCGACGCCATCGATGAGGAATAGCGTGCGCTAACGGGTACTCGATCTACCGGATGAATCTGAACTAGGTAACGACGTAACCATTGTTGTGTTATGTACGTAAGGCGGGCATCGATAGCGACGCTATCTATGAAGAATAGCGTGCGCTAATCATCCGGCGATGCAGAGCAGCCAGAGATCGAATCCAAAAAGGATCGCGGAACGCGACGAACACGAATCACTACCGTCGAACAAGACAAGTAGTACAATAATAAAAACACGAGCTCAAGTTTAAAACAAGTACATGATCCTGACACTCCTGAGTAGGGTAAAGCGAATACGAACACAAGTACCCAAATCTTTGGGAAATTACAAAACGGCCCAAACGCCCGGAAATCACGATACGTGATCGAATACACAAACCGACGTTCACAACACGTCTAACAAAGTTAAACGGACTTACGGGAAACTCGAAACAGCAGTTTCGAACGAGATTCGCAAGAATCGAACTCAAGTGCGGAAAAGTCGCTAAAAAGCACGGAACTCAACAAAACGACACCGAAACGAACTCGGATGTCAAAAAGTGTAGAATTAATCATTCTCAGAATGACGAAACGGTCACGAGCGAGTCGTCAAAACGGACTTCGGCCGAAAAAAGAAATTTACCGAAAATCGAAAATTGCGGATATTACATTCTACCCTCCTTAAAAGAAGTTTCGTCCCGAAACTTAAAACAAGTAGGGGGAAGAAATATTCCGCCAGGAAAACTCAACGAGATACGCAAGAAACGCGTAACTAACGCCCAACGGCGAAATGTTACACACAACTCAACGGAATATACGGTGTGAAAACACGCTCCACGACGACCAACACAACGTCGCTGGTAGAGACATAATAAAACCAACAAATGACAAGCGTCATCAAATGGATAATACAATCAAGTCAATTATCCAAACAATCACAAAACACAAAGTACTTGTTACAAGAAAACACGCACAGTCGAGAAAACAGAGAATAAACACAAAACGATCCACAAGGGTAATTATAAATAATTCGGACTACGCCGAAATCCTCAAAACCACCCTAGGCATCTCCGTGTCCTTTCGGAGCAGAGACGCAACCTCGATCCCCAAATCTCTCAGCTACCGTCTCGCAATGCACGGATTGGTGACCCACCTGGCCACACTCGAAACAGCTGACTAACGGTGAACGACAATTCTTCGCAGTATGGCCCGCTCGACTACAGTTATAACATATCTTCGAAGTGCTCACATTACTCACTGCAGGGGTACTACTCCTCTGATCACGCGATCTAGGAACCATTTTGGGATGACGAGACGAAGTCCCAACCTCAAGGGGCCCACTCCGATTTCTGAAAAGTTCCCAACGGTTTTCTGTTTCTTCGAGTCGACATACTCTCGGTCGATAACTGGATAGCTCATAGGCTAACGCCCTATTCGATAATCTCTCAAGGAAGTACAAGCGAGACTCGCCATGTCTTGGCGAATCTCCGGCTTCATCCGCCTACTAAAATGACAAATCTTGTCCTCCTCTGTCCTTACTTGATTCTGCACATAGCCGAGCTGTTTGCTAAAATCAATAATAGCTTGAGACAGCGGTACATCCTGCGGTTTCGCCGAAAAGAATTCATTAATCCTCTGATTTCTGATCGGTTCCGGACAAAACTCATCTCTCATGAATTTCTGGAACTCTGCCCACGTGACAACGCGATCTCGAGGCTTAATAGCCTCCCACCAGCTAGCGGCATCTTTGTCGAAAAGATACTGAGCTACCGGGACCTTACGTTCTTCTGGACAATCAACTATCTCGAAAATCTTTTCCAACTGGAAAAGCCAACCATCCCAGCCTAAAGCATCTGCAGCACCAGCGAAACGAGGGGGATTCATACGAACCACTTCTCGAAGCCACTGATTTGCACCAGTGTGCTGGGTCACATCTGTAACACGCTGAACTGCCTGAGTCAACTGAGTCATCTGAGTGGCTACCTGCTGCAAAATAGTAGCAACACCAATACCAATACCATCACCGGCGGCATGCTCTCGACCACGCGTCCGATCGCCACGACCACGACCTCGGCCCCTCGGCATACTAAATAAGTAACCACTCAGCACAACAAGGAATCATAATACATATCATATACAACAATTTCCATCGTAAAGCAACATGCATACTAAAATCATAGCAACGACGGTATCGTTCAGCAATCTCAACGGCCCGAACGATAACCAAAGACATAATCACAAAAAATCATGGTTTAATCACACATATAAACGAACATACCATCCAAAGCTTCACTTATCACACTCGCGTGTCAACACGCTTATCACCTCGAGGCGATAAACAAGAAACACCGTTCACACCTCTCACAGAGGGCTAACAAAACATATGCGTGGCGAACGACTCAACGTTCACACCACCAATTCAATCACACCAAGTTAACACCGTAACGAAAGTTCGAAAACCATACACGCATTTCCGGTCCGCAAACAGGAATGATAGGTTTTAAAATGAAAACCACCTTTTGAAAACAGTTTGGAAACAACAGTTGATCTTGAGTATCATTTTACAAAAAGTAGTACAAACACCATTATCGAGACTTTGAAAATCATCTTGCGTTTGAACAAAAATGAGGACACCTTTCTTTTAGTGAAAAACTTTCAAAAATATTCGACCCTTAGGTCTAAGCAACTGCATTTGAAAATATCTCAAAATATTTTTGGTCCTCAACCGGAAAATTTTTGAAATGTATTGCGGCATTAGAAAACACCTTGAAAACACCGCAAGAAAATGATTCGTTTTAAAAGTACGTCTCGAATTTTAATTTTCTAAGATACTCAAGGTTTTCAAAAATAATTCAACGGGCTAGAATGCCCAAAAATTTCAGGTAATTACACGGAACAATATGACGCCGTGTGTCCCGCGCCGGAACCCACCAGGCTAAAAACCATTTACAAAAACGCCAAAAAGGCCGATGACGGTAATATTTCAAAAACTCACAAAATCCATTTACAAAATACTAGATTGCGTCATAAGAATTTCGCCAAAATGATCAAGGCCATAATGCAAAAAAAACTCGGTTAAGGGAATTGATTTTCGAAATAAAACTCAGTCGGTAAAATACCGAAAGCCATTACAGAAGAACTCACGCAGCGGATAAAAGAAATAAAGTCAAACATGCACAAGACAGCAACACTACTCCTCATATGAACGAAAAATGGGAGTCAAACAATCACATATCACGAAATCAAAATCCATAAGAGGATTCCGTCGATTAACTCATAATAAAAAAATAGCTCGTGTCACACGAGGCACAACACAAAGAAGGGAGACTTACATCCACAGGTCGCACGAAGATGATGATCGCCCCTCGATACTAATCACAACAAACCAACTCAGACGACGCGTCGCGACACGACTCGGTCAGATAAAATCCGACGAGACAAAAACTCAATAGACACCACTGACCCAACAGCCTAGGTTTCCACAACGTAAGCTCCGATACCATTTATGTAACACCCCCAATCCACTCAGGGATATTACACGCCGTAGACCCTCTCCTCGAGGATCTACCAGGCTGATAACTAAAATCAAACATCTAAACATCGCCTTTAAGGCTAAAATGACTCAGTAGACCGACTTGGTCTTTCAATAATAACATACAACTCATTCCCAAACACATACCCACGCAGGGGTCAAAATAAAATAAACTCCCGTACAACGGGGAAAAGATACCGCAGCGGAAAAGAAAATACAATCGACCAATACGACATCAACGGAACCTCGTGTGATCGTGATCGTTCATCTTTCATCATCCTTCGTGGCCGACTCCCGTGCTATGCTCAAAACCCGAATGCAAAATAGACATCCACCCCGAATACTGGGGTTAGCAAAACTCCACTGTTTTGCTAGTGCAAGTACAAGTGCAAAATACGAGCCATACAATACAAGTTCCAAGAACAATAATAATGTGAATCCTCAAAGATCCAAACGTAAAGAAAAGTACTTCCCGAGGCAAGAGTTTGGGTAAACATTTCCAAAACCGAAAGATCGCAAATAAGGGAAACAATTTACAAAGCAGTTTAAAATGCCATCGAGAGTTTTAATAGAAAACAATTTAGGATTATAAAATCCTTCTCTTTCCAAAAGATCAATAGTGGTCACACCAAATGTTTTGTTTTCGCAAATAGGAAATCACCAACAATTTACAGGTGGTCGAGCCCAACATCACGTGTCCTCAACGGACGTAAAATCAACGAAACATAATCATGCACGCGCATCGCCAGACCGGACGATACCACCGACGTCCCACTCGAGGCCTCGAAGGACCCTCCCGAGCCGGCTAGCGAAACAAATCACACACATCTCACGGTTGGATCAATCGCTTGTTGCATCCTCGCCACATGATCACATGCCATGTGCCACCGTAGATTATCTCGTGCTCTCACGGTTGGATCAATCACTTGTTGCATCCTCGGCCACATGATCACATGCCATGTGCCACCGTAGACCTTCAACCATATCCACACATTCACACAAATAACATATCATATCAAGGATATTCAAACAATTCGCCTGAGGCATCAAACACTTAGCAAAACACCACGTCAATCCATAACGCACCGAAATGAAATAATATACGTCCAGACACAATACCAAGTGCAACATGAACACCAAGCATATACATAGAATTCACATAGTTATCCACGAACCACACCAATCACAAAACACACACGGTTTTGAAAGAGGGCCTTTAACGAGGCTAACCAAATCTTTTGAAAACTCATTTCAAACAAACAAACAAATCAAGACGATCACCAATCATCATATCCACGAAACAAGAAAAGTATGGACAAGGTACTTGCCTCGAATAAGAGCAATGCGGAGAATCGACCAAAGTAGGTTGACACGAACCGATTACAAACTCGCGGACTCCACCGAACGACAATCCACAACAAGGAACTATGAACGAAAACAATAACAACGAAAATGAATTCCAAAGCACGACCCAAAGCCGCTAAATTCAAAGAACAAATGACGAAGGTTCAAGGTTTTCCCCCAAAATGGCCAAGAACACGAATTGACCCGACAAAAATATGAAAACGGAATTTCAATCCGTGGGATATGATCAAAGCGAATAGATAACGACAATAGAACTAACAATCTCGGATTGAAGTCACGAAATCGAAACAAACCCCGAAAATATCTCAACTAGGGTTCTAACCTTACCTTGATTCGAAGAAGAATGAAGGCTAGATGTTGATGAACACGAAGAAGACCCACCGAGTGATTACTTTCCAAAGATCGACGAAGGCTCGTCCCAAAATCTTCCCCAAATCGCCCAAGACGCAGCAGGAGGAGGAGAGGAAGAAATGACCAAATCGGTCAACCTCGGATATATAAACTGCGCGAAGCTAACGTACGTAAGCCATAAGCTTTAACGACGCTAGTGATGTTACGACGTAATGGACAAGTTATTACGCACGTAAGAGTTAATCCAAACTCAACCGTCCAAGACACGAACAACGTAACGCACGTAACAAGTGCCGTGTTACGACGTAAGGAAGGCACGGATAGCGACGCCATCGATGAGGAATAGCGTGCGCTAACGGGTACTCAGCATCTACCGGATCAATCTGAACTAGGTAACGACGTAACCATTGTTGTGTTATGTACGTAAGGCGGGCATCGATAGCGTACGCTATCTATGAAGAATAGCGTGCGCTAATCATCCGGCGATGCAGAGCAGTGCCAGAGATCGAATCCAAAAGGATCGCGAACGCGACGAACACGAATCACTACCGTCGAACAAGACAAGTAGTACAATAATAAAAACACGAGCTCAAGTTTAAAACAAGTACATGATCCTGACACTCCTGAGTAGGGTAAAGCGAATACGAACACAAGTACCCAAATCTTTGGGAAATTACAAAACGGCCCAAACGCCCGGAAATCACGATACGTGATCGAATACACAAACCGACGTTCACAACACGTCTAACAAGGTTAAACGGACTTACGGGAAACTCGAAACAGCAGTTTCGAACGAGATTCGCAAGAATCGAACTCAAGTGCGGAAAAGTCGCTAAAAAGCACGGAACTCAACAAAACGACACCGAAACGAACTCGGATGTCAAAAAGTGTAGAATTAATCATTCTCAGAATGACGAAACGGTCACGAGCGAGTCGTCAAAACGGACTTCGGCCGAAGAAAGAAATTTACCGAAAATCGAAAATTGCGGATATTACAATGCCTCACCTCATGATCCATCTTCCTCGCCAACTTTTACTAACAGGCTCGGTCCACTACACGTGGATGTTTCCAATAGAAAGGCAACTTGGTGAGTACAAGGACTCTGTGACTAATAAGTCTGCACCAAAAGGATGTATCGCCGAAGCATATCTTGCATGGGAGTGTGTAACATATACCAAGTTCTATTTAGGCGCGGTGGATCCCACACCCGAGCCTATGTCAATAATTCCAGTGCAATTTAATCTCTCCATCATCACCAGCGAAGTTGAAGTTCAAGGAAGATTACCTGACAGTCATTTACAACCTTACAAGCTACGAATTGCACATTGGTGGATATTACTTAACTGTCCAGAAGTTCAATATTGGAAAGACATTCACCTTTCATGTGATGCTGTGAATGGAGACATTAGATTCCACAATGAAACATTTGCTGATTATTTCGGACAATGGGTAAAGGTTTAATTACTGATTACTTATTTTGCTTACATAATTTACTTAATCACGACATTCACCTTAATTAATATCCAGATGACGCACATACAAAGTGATGGCCACCCGATGTGGTCACGTGAGTTGATGCTTCTTTCGATGAAGCATGTTACATCTAGAGTTTATTCAATAGCGAAGGTAAATGGTGTGACATTTGTATGTATCGACAGAGATCAAAGACGGAGGTGTCAAAATTCTGGGGTTATGATTGACGGTGGATATTACGGTGTTCTTCTAGAAGTAGTGGAACTAATTTATGGAGAAGGCTTGACAGTTTACTTGTTCAAGTGTAGGTGGTTTGATACAAATCCTCAAATCGAAAGGGAGGATAATTATGGACTATTATCTGTTGATACTTCTACAAGTTGGTATGAAAGTGATCCTTTTGTTTTTGCAACATCTGCTAAACCAGTTTACTACCTCGATGACTTGGCAAAAAAAGGAGCATGGAAGATCGTAAATCATGTGGCTACGAGAAATATATATAGTGCGGCTACACTTGGACAAGCAGTCGATAAGGATTACAACGAGGCATATCAAGAGCCGAGATCTGACTAATATTCCACGATCCTCCACAATACTACTGAATAATATTGTAGAAGGTCGAGTTGTTCGGCTACATGGCGAAGAACGTGGGCTCATAGATGTAGGTTCAAATGAATTACGTGCAGACTCTGATGAAGATGATGAGGACGAGTTCAGACATATCTTGCCGCGATTATGAACTCCGGCACGAGAGGCAGTTCGGTGGTGATTCTGACTACGAACCTTAGAATGACATATCATATTATTTGTAAAAGTTCCTTAAATATTGATTGTTGTTTGCCGCTCGAACGAATCAAAAGTGATATTATTACTGATTTTATTTTATTTTTTATATATATAATTATTTATAATAAAACAAGTATAAATATATAAACTATTAATATTATATAAAAAACAAATATAAATATATATAAAATATAATTATATGAAAACTATATAAATTAATATACAGATATATATATAATGATGTTATATATATATATATATTTATAATTAAATTCAAATTTATATATATAAAATTTAATTTGTAAATACATAAATACTTTAGCGAAATGACATTTATTACTAAAGTATATAAATACTATAAAATTTAGTTTAAATTCCAATTTAGTTTATATAATTTATTTTAATTATATAAATTTCAAATAATATATATAAATATATATAATATAATTTAATTATATAAAAAATGATAAATTGGGATTTAAAGTGTAGATATTTTTAATTTTTAATATATATATTTATAGTTAAATATATATATATATATATATAATTTAAATATATAAAAATGATAAATTGGGCTTTAGCTGACGACAAATTCGGCTACAGTGTAGATATTGTTAATTTTTATTATATATATTTATAGGTAAATATATATATATATATATATATATATATATAATTTAATTATATAAGGTTTTAGCCAAATGACAATTTATCGGCTAAAGTATATACATATAATTTTTTTGGATCTATTTTAGCCGATACCGTTGTCGGCTAAAGTGACACGGCGTGTCAATTGACACGGCCGTGTCCTAGTGGTCTATATTTCCAAAAATATTCGGACATGCAACCCGTTCGAGCCGTTCGACACGGCCCGTGTCATGGTGGTTCGTTTTTATTTTAGCCGATTTATTCTGTCGGCTAAAGCGTTCAAGTTTAGCGGCGACATCCAATCGTCGGCAAAATACCTATATACATAAAAAAAAAGCATGTGAGCTCTTTTCCCTTCCCCTTCGTCTTTTTCCTTTTCCCTTTTCCTCACCCGACATCTCACCGTAAGCTTTCGATTCGTTCTATCCCGTACGCATCGGTTTACGCCATCCAGTCTTCGCTCGAGTCCGGCCGCTCCGCTGGAACCCTTTTCCCCTTCGTCTTTTTCCCTTTCGTCCCGTCGTCCCGCCGCTCCGACATCTCGGCCGCTCCGCCTGGAACCCTCGTAATTTTGGCGGAGCGCCATGGGGTTCCGATTTCGGTGCCATCTGCCGTAGGCGTCAAGCGGAAGAAGAAATTGTTTCAAGATTCCCGAGGAGCTACAATACTACCAAAATCCTTGCACTCGGGTAATGAGTCTTGCAATTTTTGTTAGATTCAATTTTTTGAATGCTTATAAATGCAAACAAGATGATGATCTTTTGAATTCTTTGTTCTCGTTGTTCTCTGTCGGCAAGTTTGATGTTTGAGTTTTAGAAGGTTCTATACTTTGATGCGTATGCAAGGTCTCGAATGAACGAAATACCAAAATTAGGGAACGGGTGTGTGGTAAAACCGAAGCATGTACCGGATAATTGAACGGTATAATTTACAACTACATTTTGGGTGTTAAAATTTTTTTGTGGCAAGTTAAATGTGAACCTTCATACTTGGGGATGAAGTTAATGTTATGCGATATGTATCCGCAATTTTGAATATATTCAAATTCTTAGCGTCTTGATATTTAACACTATTTTTTCATCAAATGCTTGCAATTTGCAAGCTATGACTTGCTTGTTATTTTTGCTTGGGTGTAGCTTATTAAGTTTGGTTTGGTCTTGGTGAACAAAGGCGGACTATTTTTTTTTATTGTGCTTGGTTGCACTCACTTTTGGAACCATTTTTTCCAATGGAATTACTCATTCTTAGTGCAACTCTTAATCATCAAAATGCATCTGGTTCCTTTGATGCGAAGGATATTTGCGAACTTGTTGCGAAGTTTTATACGGAAGACTTTAAAAGTGATGAAAGATTACAATTGGAGGCGGCTAACACATTGTTAGTATATTGCGGTTAAAGGCTTCGGGTATAATACTCTTTCATCCTTTTTCGACCTATGTCAATGGTTGATAAGGATCGGGAAGTCTATCCTTTACAACCTCATTTTTTTAATGTTATTGAACTTGTGCTTATACTTTTGGTATCTACCGCTAGTTCCAAATGATTTCAGCTAAAAAGTTCAAGGTTTTGATTGATTGGCAAAGAGTGAAAGTAAAATTAACCACCACAAAAAAAAACTATATACACATCTTGTAAACATAGTGAGTATCTCGCTTTACATAACACTGCCTTCCTTCACCTTGCTGCAATCAGATGAAATTGGGATCGAGAAGTTTAACATGTGATTGAATTTGTACATGTTAAATGGACAAAATTAAGAGATTAGCATGTGGTAAGAAAAAATCGAAGACTCCGGAGTCGGGGGATAGTTCCGCAGCTTCCAATCGTGCTGATCCTGTCGGTAAATATTTGGATGAAAGTAACAGTCGCATACGTGGGCTAATAGAGAATAGTGGACTGAAGTTTAAGGATGGGAACTTGTATCCGACGGATGACGCACATACTATTGCGAGGCGCTTATCGTATCAGACTCCGACATCCCGGACGACTCCCACTACTGTCGAGACGACTCAGCCTCGTATGCCTCTTATACACCGCATTCCCTCTCCTCCTACTACATCTGGGAGCGGCCGATCTACACCGAGCACGTCATCTGAGGTGCCTTCCGGTCCTCCGTCGACTCTATTTATGCCCTCTATGGTACCGTCGATTCCAGGGGTCGATGAGAAAGGAGTCCGCCGACCATATAGCTTGGTTAACCCGACGGAGGCGTATGTGTTCCAGGCGTGGCCTGAGAAAATGATTTGGCGAACATGTCGGATATCTAAGACGAAGTTGTACGCGTCGCTTGCGGAGCTTGATAATGAGGGGGGTCGTACCGAAGACGAACCGAAAAAGAAGAAGAAGACTCGTGGCCCATCGAAGGGTCTAGCACTTGACGCATATGTTTCAAAAAATGGCCGTCACAAGATAGCAGTAGATGAAAAGTATCGACGACCCATTTTGGCTTCGGATGCTTGTACGGCATATTGCCGTAATGTTGGGTTTGTCATACGCGATAGAATTCCGGTACTGTGGGTTGAGTGGAAGGATGTGCCACAAAGTGTGAAGGATGCATTGAACAATGCTATGTCGGTAAGTTTTTCTCAATTCCGAAAGCTACTTTGTGTATTTAAATTCGAAAAAAATTTAGTAATATATATTATATGCTAATTGTAGGTTTGGTTTGAGATTCCTTCTTTCCTACTACATACTTGGTGTGATGAGGTGCAAACAACCAAGTAAGTAATTTTCACAATACGTAGTTGAGTAATTACTCGAGTAATTTTTGCATCATTTTAGTTATTGTTAAAAATACTTGATTTGGAGACACCTCAGTATTTCTGAAGTCTAATTTGGTGGTAGTTACACAAGGAATGATCTAATTCGTTTTTACTTGCATCATAAACATGCTAATCTGTTGACCCATTTTTATTGAGTTTGTTCCTTCAACCTTTTTGACTTGCTTTTAATGGTGAAGTTCATTATTTTGAGAGTATTCACTATGATTGGTAGGTTTTACTACAAACTGGATAAGCCTGGTAGAATCGCTTTGGTCACAATTATGGGTTCTGTTATGTTTATTTATTATTTTTCAGAACAAATTTCAATTGTTTCTTGCATCCAATTGAACCCTGTATTCCATCAAACAGAAAAACCCAAGTACTTCATGTAGTTTATTTTTATTTTTCCAAACTGAAAATAATGCGACTATCTACTCTTTGTCTTTGTTTTTCCTGTCATGATTCTTGGGGATAAACATTGTCGATGTCTGTTTGTCTATATTACCAAGAGTGGTGATCTGGTGCATGAGACACTCTTTTTTCAGTTACAAGATGTCGCATGAAATTCTTTGACAATGTTTGATTATTATTTATAAATATTTGTTATAGGTACAAATCTTGGAAAAATGAGCTACACATGTTTTGGTCAGCTTGGGGTAATTCCCGTGAGGCTACTCCAAAGGAGTTCAAGTATCGGGAGTACGAGTGGAGATGGCTATGCGCACATTTTAGCGACCCGGACTAAATTGTATGTAATCGAGCTCTAAATATTTTCGTAATGCTATTGTTGTTTAAAGATATGTAACATATATGTAACTTACTTGTGGTAGTTTTTCGCCTTGTTAAATGAAAATTACATGTTTTTATGTGTAGGCGAGCAGTTCAACCAACACTGTTAACCGTAAGGGTTTGACGGAGCACCACAGTTTAGGTTCGCGGTCGTTAGCGAGAGTTTCGCACGAGGCCACTTCTGATGAAAATGTGGCGAATGCCTTTGTCTACGTGACTCAGAAGGCATATCCTAACTATCCGGATAGACTTGTAAGTTGTAAATATATCCTAACCATTTTAATACTGCTATCAGTCTTTACCTCTGAACTTTATTAATATTCGGTTACTTTTTTTGTTCCCACTTAATTAGGAGAGAGTGACTGAGGAGTCTGAGAGGATGTTGATAGAGATGGCGAGGGAGGAGCATCCAGATTTGGACGAGACTGGTCTCGAGTTAGCACGCCGAGAGATCGATCAGGCCGATCCCTACATTAGGGCAAGGGTGTGGGCTACCATTTACCCTCCTAAAGGGAGTCATCACCGGACGCCGATGATGGGAGCTGAAGGCACCGGATTATTGAAGAATACTACAGGGTTTCAGCGCAATCAAAGGGGCGACACTTAAAAGGCCTATTTGGAGGAGCAATTGAGGATCGAGAGGGAGCTCCGAGCTGAGGAGCAAAGGAAGTCTCAAGACCAGTTCCAGAAATTCCAAGAGGAACAAAGGAAGGTTCAACAAGAGATGTTAGCTCAGCAGCAGGCCATGATGCAGTATATGATGTCATTGAGTCAGACCGTGTGTCAATCGGGAATTTCGGTACCACCACCACCTCAATTCTTCAATTCACAAACACCCCCCTCTTCTTCACAGCCTCGGGACGACGACATGCAAGACGGTAGTAATCCTTCTTCTATCTTTAAGAATTTGACGGATCTTAGAGGATTTTAGTTGTCATTGTAGTAGTTATTTTGCTAAATGTTTTTTGTTTAGACTCGTGTTCGTTAATGTTGCTGTTTATTTATTTTGTTGATGTTGCTACATGTATGTTGATATGGTTTGTATTTAAATTATGCTTTTTGTAATTGATTTATGTTGATTGTGATGTATGGTGGTGTATTGTACATTTGGAATAACAGGTTATCTGAACAGGTTTGGTGATTTTGAAATCTGAATTTTTTTTTTCACTGGACTTTAGCCGTCGGCATTTACATGCATCAGTCGGCTAAAGTATTTAATTAAAAATAAAATAAAACTTTAGCCGATTTACTCACGTCGGGCGCTAAAATGTCGAGTTTTAGCCGACGGCAACATTGCCGTCGGCTAAAGTGTATAGGTTTTAGCCGACGACAGCATTTACCGTCGTCTAAAACTCGACATTTTAGCCGACGCCTATGTATCCTTCGGCTAAAACGGGTATTATTTTAGCCGACGCTTACACAGTCGTCGGCTAAAGTTCGATTTTAGCCGACGACCTTCCCTATTAGCCATCGGTTAAACTTTAGCCGACCGACCTCGGCCGACCGACTTTTAGCCGACAGCTGACCACTTTAGCCGACGACTTTAGACTTTAGCCGACGACTTTTTGCTGTCGGCTAAAGTATAAACATTGGTAGTGCTCTAGAAGGAACTAGAACCTTCTATCTATCCATCCTACTACAACCAGTATTAGGCGAGACACATATAATGGAAGGGATATCTTGGAACAGTAAAGAAGTTCTTATAATATTTTTTTATCTTTTATTCTTCCACTTTTTTATAAAAAAAAATAATTATTTACAAAAACTTGGAAAAAAAAAGTTTAACTTGAAATTAAATATTTTATATTTATTCATTACTTTAATAACTTGATATATATTTAATATTTTTAATATGAGATAGTTTTTAGTTTTTCTCGTTAAATTATATTAAATTGTTGTAAAATTTCTATTTGCAATAGCTATTTATTTTTAATTAAAAACTATTAAATATAACTATTATTTAAATAAAAATAGAACAACTATCTATTAAGATGGAACGTTAATCACTACCAAAAAAAGGACTTCAGCCGACGACCCGAAAAAAAACGGCCGACGACTTTAAAGTGTCGTCGGCTAAACTTTGCACTTTAGCCGACGACTCGTGTTGCGGTCGGCTAAATAGTTTTAGCCGACGACTTGATCTAGTCGTCGGCTATAGTATAACATAGTCGTCGGCTATAGTAGAGAGGTTTAGCCGACGACTCTTGTGATGTTTAGCCGACGGAAAAAAAGACGTTTTAGCCGATGACATGATCTGGATCGTCGGCTAAATCCTTTCCCCAAAAAAAATCAAGTTTTAGCCGACGGCAAGATCTAGGCCGTCGGCTAAACCCTTCCGAAAAAAATGGGGTTTAGCCGACGACCTAGATCAAGTCGTCGGCTAAACCTCCAAGTGAAAATTATATATAGTTCACAGAACACGAACCCAGTCTTGCCCCTCTCCCCGCTAAAGAGCACATTTCTATTCCCGACCCTGTTAGTTATTCCCGAAAAAAGCTTGTGAGTTGCTACTTTGAGTATTGCGACCTTGCGAAAAAGATCAACCCGGTTCTTGGAAATCCCTTTGTGTATTTTTTGAGTTTGTGTTGCTACTTTGAGTTGTGCTAGCTGGAGTGACAAAGGTTTCTACCGGTTGTTATAATCACCATTTCGATTAAGGTACGTATTTTATTGTATTTTTTATTGTGATTTCGAAACTTTGTATTATTCATGTTGTACATTCAAAAGCTTTTATGTATAACGATTAAGTTTTATGATGATAATCATTATGGTTAATTGTTTGTTGTGATTTCATTTATAATTTGAACAATATTAGTTAGTTGGATTAATATTGAAAAATTTATACATTTTCAGGATGGACAAGAGTTGGATTGGGTTACAAAAATGGGATCCAAGTGTAATGGATTGGATGAAGCAGTTTATGAGATTTGTAAAAGAGCACGACAGTGGTAATACGTTGCACTACTGTCCGTGTAATAAATGTAGATGTCGCAGTGATATATATCGTTTTCCATTTGATGAGGTATGGGAACACCTAAAGAAGAATGGTTTTTGGAGTAAATATACATGTTGGATATACCACGTTGAAGCACCGAATTCTGTTATTCCGTATGATCACGGACAATTTAGTGGTAACGACGGGTTCACCGATCCGAATAGGAGGTTGATTGATGATGTGTTTGGTTTTTCCGAGACGTTTGTACCAACTGAGCCAATCTCACGACCCCGTAGACCGTTGCCTTGCAATACTGCTGGGCTCGACAGGTACAACAAGCTAATTCAACTCCAACAGACCCCTCTATACCCAGGGTGTAACATGACTGTTCTTGATTGTGTCATGGAAACGATGAGATTAAAGGTGGAAAACAGATCATCCATCAAGTATGTGGATGATTACTTGGAGCTTACGAGTAATATGCTTCCACAGGGTCATCATCTTCCTAATACATATACAAAAATGAGACGAATTTTGAAAGATCTTGGTCTTTCCTATATTAAGATCCACATCTGCATGTATGATTGTGTTCTATTATGGGGGCATCCTAATGAAGACCTCACGATATGTCCTGTATGTGATACAGAGAGATATAGGATCACTCATTCTGGAAAAAAGAAACCGGTGAAGGTACTTTGGTATTTTCCACTGAAGGACAGGTTGGAACGGATTTTTATGGCTCCTCACACGGCAAAAACAATGAGATGGCATGCCGAACCGCGCACTAATGACATGGATACTATGATACACCCTTCGGATGGAGAGGCGTGGAAGCATATAGATAGGGAGTATCTGAATTTTTCTTCAGATATCCGAAATGTGAGGCTCGAGATTGCATCTGATGGTTTCAACCCTTTTGGTAACATGAGTCTTTCATATACCATATGGCCTGTTGTAGTGATTCCTTACAATCTTCCTCTGTGGATGTGTATGCGGAAGGAGTATAATATGTTGACCTCGTTAGTCCCGGGGCCGGGATATCCGGGAAAGTATATCGATGTGTATATGAGACCTTTGATAGAGGAGCTGAAATTGTTGTGGGAGCAAGGTCATCCCATGTACGACAGTTATTCATCCGAGAAGTTCTACTTGCACGCCATGTGTATCGGCACTATTAGTGATTTTCCTACATATGGAATGCTGTCTGGATCTGTTATTAGCGGATATAGAGGTTGTCCAGTGTATTTGAATGCAGATTGTGCTAGGTACTACTGTAGGAAAGTTATCCGAATGCGTCATCGGATATGGCTTGAGAGGGAACATGAGTGGCGTATGGATGCTGCAGCATTTGATGGCACTGTAGAAATGGGCGAGCCACCACGACAGTGGACAGGTGATGAAATACTATCGATTCTTAATGAGTACGATTTTGGTCAGCTTAGCAACCATCCTGATGTGATTGCAAAGAACCCCCGAAAGGCCCGATGTATAAGTATTGGTCGCACAAAAGTATATTCGGGAATTGCCTTTACCGGGTCCAAGTTACTGATAAGGAACTTCTTGGATGTCATGCACATTGAAAAGAATGTTTGCGAAAGTGTGGTTGGGACAACCTTAGGTTGGGATGGAAAGACCAAAGACGGGCCAAAAACACGCAAAGGTTTGGAAGAAATGAGCATAAGAAAATATTTGTGGTTGAAAACTGTGAAGGGAAAACAAAAAATGCCTAAGGCAGCTTACACCATCACTGCCGAGCAGAGAACTGAGATATTTTGGTGGATAAAGACTGCTAGGTATCCTACCGGGTATGCTGGAAATATAGGAAGATGCGTTAATTTCAGGGAGAACAAGTTAACTAGTTTGAAGAGTCATGATTGTCATATCCTACTCCAATGCCTATTTCCGGTATTTATTCGACCGTACTTACAAAAACAGGTGGTCGAGCCGTGTGTTGCATTGTCAAGATTTTTCCAGAAATTATGTACGAGAGAAGTGAAGAGATCTGATTTGCGTAAAATGCAAGATGAGATCATCTATATCTTGTGTAAGTTTGAGCGAATATTTCCTCCAAACTTTTTTGACCTCATGCCTCACCTCATCTATAATGCACGGATTCTTCAAAATTGGGCAGTATGCAGTATCGGATACTGCATGGGTGCGGGTGCGGGTGCGATTCGCGTGGGATTCGCACGGGATTCGCCACGTGGCGAATCCGCGCAAAAAAAAATTGACTCGCGTATCCCAGCACAGGATACGCGTAGATACGCGTATCTGTGCTGTGATACGCGAGTCCGAATTTTTTTTTTTTTAGATTTTTATAATTTTTAAAAAGTAAATCAAATAAATTAAAATACAAAAAAGTAAATCATTTAATAAGTAATTACTTTTACCTTTAGCAGTATTCACGGACAACATTAGAAAGCTCCGCTGCTCAAAGCCATTTTGAATTGTTTTTTGTATGACTTGTTTTATGTATTTGAATTGATTTTATGGTGATATTTGAATTGTTGTTTTTTATATTTAACAAGTGTTATATATAATAAAATATAAAATAAACAGACGTATCCTTGCCGTATCGCACCCTAACATTTTCAAAAAAACGTATCCCCGCACCCGTATCTGCCCGCACCCGCACCCGCCCCCCCGCACCTGTGCAACATAGCACCTCATGATCCACCTTCCCCGACAGTTATTGGTCACTGGTCCAGTGCACTACACGTGGATGTACCCGGTTGAAAGGTAACATATATATATATATATATATATTGTCAAATTAAGTATGATTTCTAACACAATGACAATATTACAGGCAACTCCGTGATTACAAAGACTCCGTGGCCAATAAGTTTGCACCGGAAGCACGCATTGCAGAATCTTACCTTGCGTCGGAGTGTATTACGCATATCAAGTTGTATTTGGGCACCTTCGAGCCCCCTTCCCGCTCTATTCCAGCAGATAAAATACAATTCAATCTTTCTATCATATCCACTGAGGTTGACGTCTTTGGGAGGTTGCCAGGAAGACAATTAGACCCGTACGAGTCACGAATTGCACATTGGTGGATATTGCTCAATTGTCCAGAAGTTCAAGATCTTGGAAAGACATCCACTTGTCATGCGATATGGTGCGAGGTGACACTAGATTCTACAATGACACTTTTGCCGACTATTTTGGAGAATGGGTACGTATACATTCAGTTGCTATTGATTATGGACTTAAGATATTTTTTTTACATAAAAAGTTTATTTACGACAGATGACACACATACAAGATGACGGACACCCTGACTGGTCGCGTGAACTTATGCTTATTTCTATGAAGCCGGTTATGTCAAGAATTTATTCGATGGCCAAAGTCAACGGTGTCACATTCGTATGCCTTGAGAGAGACCAAAAAAGAAGATGTCAAAATTCTGGGGTTATGATAGATGGTGGATATTACGGTGTTCTTTTGGAAGTGGTAGAACTAATTTACGGGGAAGACATGACAATTTACTTGTTTAAGTGTCTATGGTACGACACCAATCTTGGAACCGATATGCAAGACGACTACGGGCTGTTATCTGTTGACACTTCCACTTCATGGTATGAAAGTGATCCATTTGTATTTGCTACATCAGTAAAGTCGGTGTATTATTTGGACGACTTGGTGAAGAAAGGCACATGGAAGATAGTTAACGTTGTGACAACGAGGAATATTTATAGTGCTGCTACACTGGGAGAAACAACAAGTACTAATGACGATGATGCTTATCAAGAGCCAAATACAGAAAATATTCCACCATCAACGACAATTACAATGAATAATATTCCTGAAGGATGAGTTGTCCGGCTCCGTGGTGATGCTCGCGAGTACGTTGATGTTGATACAAACGAATTACTTGAAAATTCTGATGACGACAATGTGGACGACTTGAGGCATATATTGCCGGATATCAACTCAGATAATGAGACAGATGGTAGTGATGACTCAAACTATGAGCCATAAATTTATTAGATGTATATTTTCATATGTTAAATATAATTAAAAAAATAGTACTAATAATAATCAAAACATTAATATAATATTAATAATATTATTAAAAAAAATGGGGGGTTTAGCCGACGACAAGATCTACATCGTCGGCTAAAGTGTTTTTTAAAAAAAAAAATATTATACTTTAGCCGACGACTTTTAAATAATCGTCGGCTAAAACCTAACTATGCCACGGGCCGTGTAGTCTAGCACGGTCGGGTCAAGCAGACAGCATGTTTTCACTTTCTGGGCAGGTGCGACACGGCCCGTGTCTTTTGACACGGTTGGGGGTTTAGCCGACGACATTATAATAGTTGCCGGCTAAAGTTTTTTTAAAAAAAAATGGTATACTTTAACCGACCGTGTCAAATGACACGGCCCGTGTCGCACCTGCCCAGAAAGTGAAAACATGATGTCTGCCTGACCCGACCGTACTAGACTACACGACCCGTTTCATACTTGGAGTTTAGCCGACGACTATTGAAATGTCGTCGGCTAAAGTTTAATATTTTTTTTCAAACACTTTAGCCGACGACGTAGATCTTGTCGTCGGCTAAACCCCCTACATTTTATACGTTTTCTCCTTCTTTCTTGTATTATTTTCTCCTCGCCCTCACCAGCCCGATCGCCTGAGCCCCAACCGCTCGTCCGACATCCGCCCGTCACCTAGCCCCCGTCCCGCCGCCCGTCACCCAGCCCCCAACCCCCGTCACCCAACCGTTGCCCGCCCGGCCGCCGTCCCGCCGCTTGTACGACAGTCTCAGTCCCGTCTCCCGCCCGTCCGCCGTCCCGTCGCCCGTACGACAGCCCTCGTCCCGTCGCTCGCCCGCCCGTCTGCCGTCCGACCGCCTCCCGACAGGTAAACCTTTTCCTTTTCTTTTTTCTTTTTATTTTGTTTGATGAATTTATTGTATTTGTTTGATGAATTTGTTTAGATTATGTGATGAATTAGGTAAATTGTTTAATGAATTGTGATGCAATATTTGATGAATTTAGTATTTTCTACATCGGATGTGTTTAATGAGTTGTGAATTTGATGAATTTGTTTGAGGAGGAAGGGATTGTATAGCCGGCGTTAATAGAAAGATTAACGTGGTATGGCATTGATAATTACTGTTGTGTTGAGTTGTGAATTTGATGAATTTGTTTAGATTATTTCATGAATTAGGTAAATTGTTTAATGAGTTTTGATGAACTATTTGATGAATTTGTTTGAGGAGGAAGGAATTGTATAGCCGGCGTTAATCAAAAGATTAACGTGGTATGACATTGATAATTACTGTTGTGTTAAGTTGTGAATTTGATTTATTTATTTAGATTATGGATAGAGTAAAGAAAGCGTTGGGGAAGAAGTCGACAAAGTCGACCACTCCCGATTCGGGGGGGAGTTCGGCAGCCTCTAGTAAGGTGGATCCCGCTACACTATACATATCTCAGATCAGCGTTCGTGCCCGCCAGATACTATTAGCTACCGGCATGAACGCTGACGATTTTTTTAGGGCGACAGATGAGCCCGCTGCACTAGCGCGGCGTTTATCTTTCAGACACCACGGCCGACCCCCTCGCAGACGGAGACTCGTATGCCTCCCATCTACCGACCCACGTCTAGCCCTCACACATCAGGAGATGTACGGAGTTCCTCGTCCGCGGTGCCCCACGGTCCGCCGCCGACTCTATTCATGCCTCCGATGGTTCCGACTATTCCAGAGGTCGATGAGACGGGAGTCCGAGTTCCCGTTCGATTGATTAGCCCTGACGAGGTGTACGTCTACGAGGCTTGGCCAGACAACATGTGTTGTCGGAGTTGTCGGGTTTCGACGACGAAATTGTATGAGGAGATAGAGAGGGAGAAGGAGAAGGGGAAAAATGTAGTCGAGGAGGAGAAGAAAAACGAAGAAGACTCGTGGCCCAGCAAAGGGTCTGACGCTCTACTTGTACGTAAGTAAGCATGGCCGTTACGAGATTCCTCTAGACATACACGACCGGCCGGTGATGTCTTCTGACGCTACGGCGTCATATAGCCGTAATGTTGGCTTTGTCATTCGGGACAGAGTCCCCGTTTTGTGGCCCGATTGGGGGGACGTGCCGCAGTGCGTGAAGGATGCTTTGAACAATGCTATGTTGGTAAGTTAATAAATATTTAATAAGTGTTTTTCAATCAACACATAGTTCTTCAAAATAAATATGTGATGTTTTTAAATTATTGCGTATTTATGCTGTTCATAGGTGTGGTTTGTCATTCCCGACTCTCTACTACGTACTTGGTGTGACGAGGTGCACTCTACCAAGTAAGTCATTTTAATTTATTTTGTATCTACATTGTTTGCGTAATCTTTTTTTTTACGAATAATATATGTTGTGCAACGTGTGTGGTAGGTACAAATCTTGGAAAAATGAGATGCACATGTTCTGGACAGCCTGGGGTGATACCCGAGAGACTATCCTGGAAGAATTCAAGTTTCGGGAGTACGAGTGGAAGTGGCTACGCGCCCATTTTCGCGACCCGGAGTTCATGGTATGACTAAAATACCCTCATTTCATTCTTTCTTTTTTAGTTTTTATTTTTTTTGAATTCTAAATATAAACTCGATTTTTTTAAATTAATGTTTCAGAATTTAAAAAATATTTGAAGTTTCGATTTTTTTAAATTAGAAAAAATCGGAAATTCAGGTACTTTTTTTTTTAAATTCTGGAATATTATTAATATTAAAAATAAAAACTAGAATATTATTTTTCATAAAAAAATAAAAATTTGAATATTGTACTTTATTTATTAAAAAAACTGCTAGTATTTAATAAAAATTAATAATATTTCAGTTTTTATTTTTTTTTGAATTCTAAATATAAACTCGATTCTAAATTATATTTTTTTGAAGGCGACTAGCTTGACCAACACGACCAATCGTGGCCGGTCTGATCGACCATCACACCGGTTCTGGTCGTTAGCGAGTGCGCACGAGGCCATTTCTTCTGATTCGTAGGACGCATTTGCCTACGTGACTCATAAAGCATATCTGAACCATCCCGATGAGCATGTAAGTCCTTTTTTATTTTATTTTGGTAATAAAATAAATGCCTTCGTATCATACTTTTATTGATATTGAAATATTTATTTTCATATTAACTTAGGAGCGTGTGCGGGAGGAGTCTTAGAGGATGCTTGCTGAGATTGCTCGGGAGCAGTATCCGGACTTAGCGGAGACCGACCTCGATTCTGCCATTGGACAGATCGATCAGGCCGATCCTTATGTTCGCGCTAGGATGTGTGGTACCGTCTACCCTCCTAGAGGTAGTCGGTACCGCACTAAGATGATGGGAGCCGAGGGTCACCATGTATTGAAAGATACCCCCGGCTTCCAGCGCCCTCGCGGACGGGATGCACAGACTGCCTATCTCGAGGAGCAGTTGAGGGGGGAGAGGGAGCTCCGAGCTGAGAATGAAAGGAGGACTCAGACGCGGTTACATGAGAGCGAGCAGAGGACTGAGTCGCGGTTAGAGAGTTTCCAGAGACAGCAGCAGACCATGATGGACTATATGATGACGCTGACTCAGACCATTACTCAGGCTGGACTGCAGGCACCTGCTCCACCGCCTTCTCTCTTCGGACAGACCCCATCTTCACAGCCTCGTGACGAGGAACTAGGGGATGGTGGTAATCCTTCTACTACTACATTTCGACATTTAGATGATTTTGGTAGTGGATTGTAGTTGTGTTGTTGTAGTACTCTTGTATATTTATATTTGTGTTACAATTGTGTAAGTGATTTTGTTGACGCTACTAGTATGTTGATGAAATTAATGTTCTTGAATGTATTGTGCATTGTGTTCCATATAATGTTGGGCATATTATTGATGGTTTTAGTTGAATGTGTTGCGCGTTGATTGTTGTTGATAATGGGAGCTGGTGTATAAAAATTGCAGGTGCAAAAAATACAGGTTTTGAGATCCCAAAATTTGAATTAAATTTTTTATATATTAGGTCGTCGGCTAAAGTAAATTATTTTTTTTTTCAAAAAAGTTTTAGCCGACGACATTTGAAACTGTCGTCAGCTAAAGTGTCTTTTTTTTAAAACACGTTTTAGCCGACGACAGTTAAAACAGTCGTCGGCTAAAGTGTCCTTTTTTTTTTTTTTTTTTTAAAACAGGTTTTAGCCGACGACATATATAAAGGTCGTCGGCTAAAGTTTTTTTTTTTAATAATCAGGTTTTAGCCGACGATCTTTTCAAATGTCGTCGGCTAAAGTTTTTTTTTTTTTTTTTTAATAATCAAGTTTTTGCCGACGACATATATAAAGGTCGTCGGCTAAAGTTTGGCCTACGAATATCGGCCGACGGTTTTTTAGCCGACGACTCACGTGATTAGCCAACGACTTTGGGGTTTAGCCGACGACTTAAAGTCGTCGGCTAAAGTGTGAATTTTGGTCGTCGACTTAAAGGAACTAAAACCTTCTATCTATCCATCCTACTACAACAGTATTAGGCGAGACACATATAATGGAAGGGATATCTTGGAACAGTAAAGAAGTTCTTATAATATTTTTATCTTTTATTCTTCCACTTTTTTATAAAAAAATAATTATTTACAAAAACTTGGAAAAAAAACTTTAACTTGAAATTAAATATTTTATATTTATTCGTTACTTTAAGAACTTGATATATATTTAATATTTTTAATATGAGATAGTTTTTAGTTTTTCTCGTTAAATTATATTAAATTGTTGTAAAATTTTTATTTGCAATAGCTATTTATTTTTAATTAAAAACTATTAAATATAACTATTATTGAAATAAAAATAGAACAACTATCTATTAAGATGGAACGCTAATAAATGAATTTCCTATGGTTATATTATCTTTTGAGAAAAATAAAGTCGTTAGAAATTCCTTAAAATCCATAACAATCCATGAAATTCTATAGAATTCTAATATACAGAAGTCTATTGAAATCAAAAAGAATTTATGAAAGTCCATTAAATTTCATTAAAATCTATCAAATCCATCGAACTCTAAAATCTATCAAATTTCATTAAAATCTTAACTAAATACACCCTTAAACAGTAGCTAAGTTTCTTTGATGTTCGTAAAAATGTTCGATAATTGACTCGAACTCTAACAACAATAAAAACAAATATATACTACTGAATATGTTCCAAATGTTCACTTAAATTCACAGGAAATATTAATCTTGTCGAGTTATTTAATATGGACATGTACAATAGAATCGGTTGAATATACTCATCATCCTGGTTCCTAACACTAACATAAATATATGCTAAAATTGAATAAATCTAAATAAGCAACAAATAAATAACGGTAAAAAAAAAAAACTTTTTTTTTTTGAAGTTAATTAACTAGATCTCCAATCTCATCGTCTTTGGTTTAAGGGAAAAAAATACACCTGAAAGAGAGAAATCTAAGTAGGGATTTTGCTGACCTATACGAAGCCTTGATTAAGGGCTCCTATCTAAATTAATTTGGTGGGTATATTTTTAAGGCTTACGTGGATTATTGGGCTTTTTTAAGATATGTATACGTAAATATGCAAAAATGTGGGGGCCTGAAATACTTGGGCCCGAGCCGACCAATTTTTGGGGCCATACCCGGGTCCGGTTCTAAATCATACAGGAAATCAGTTATTAAAATTTGATGGATCATAAATTATACTATCTAATACTCCCTCCGTTCGGGAATCAAACGCTCGAAGTGATACTGGCACATAGATTACAGAAACTGAAAAAGTGAAATAATGTTAGAGAGTAGGAGTATTGTTAATTGTGGGAATTATTTTACTAATTCTTTTCAGTTTTTTATTGTTTTAATTGTGTGAGTGGAATACTTTTAAGTATTTATATTTATGTTTTTATTTATTAAATTGATGCATTATTTATCATTTGCCTATTTTCGATTTTTGTATTCATTTTTCCGATTTTCATTTAATGTTTGTATTTATGTTTGTGCGAATGTTGAAAGTCGAAATTAAATTTTGCCTAAATTAAATTTAATGTGTTTGATTAAATAATGAAAGTCGAAATTTAGGTGAAGACATTAAAGTCAATTTAGGCGAAGTCGAAATTTAATGTGTTTGAGTAAATTAAATTTGTGTCAGCTGATTCATTTTTTATTCCTGCAAGAATAAAGAAAATGACAAGTAAAGATAATACACTGTACAAATAATAAAAAAATAGAAGATAAGCCAACAATTGACATGATTTAAGAATTACGGAGGAGATGAATGGAGATTACAGAAAGAGAGGGAAGAGCGGCTGATGAGATGAATTAGGATTTCGATTTCAGCAAAGAACCGAGAAGGGGTTGATGGCTTAGGGAAGAAAGGTTCGAGTCAGAGAGAGAGAGAGAGAGAGAGATTAGGGTTAGTCTCATGAGAAATGGGCGAGGGGTTGGTTTTGGATTGGTTAATTTGGGCTAAAGAGTGTGTTAATTTGGGCTCGATTAATTAGGCATCTAACTAGTGAGTTAATTGAGTTGAGTTATTTATATGAGGTGAGTCCAATAATGGCAACTGTGGTAATTTTGTGTGAAATGTAAGATTGTGTAGTACAAAAAATTGAGCATTTGATTTTCGGACAAAAATCTGGCATTTGATTCACGGACGAAGGGAATATTTTTTATAAAAATATTATAATAATATTATAATAATAAAATAATTATAAAAACTCACAATTCAGCGAGTATCTAAATATAATATTCATTATCCAAACTGTTACTTGTAAATATGTATGCTTCACTAACTATTGGGTTGTTGTGTAATCGAACGACTGATATCATTATCCAAAGTAATCAAATTATATCTATCGAGTCAATTTTATAATTATTTATAAATATTATATAAATTTATAAGGAACTTGTATTTTACTGTTTCTTCAGACTCTTTCTCTCTTCCTAACTTTGATTTCCATTATAGATTCTTTTTTTATAAACTGCTGCTGAATTTTTCGAGATTAGTTTCTCTTCTGGTTCGATATTAACACAACGCTCTCTGGTCAAAGGCTGCTGCTTCTTCAGCTCTGCTGCTTTGCCTTCCAGATTCGGGAAAGAATAGCGGTTACGAGTGATCCCACTTTCGTGAGACTCTACACCTGCCGACGGCGAAACATTATTCAGCAACTTCCGGTTTGGCTCTGGATCGGAATAGAAACCAGTGTAGATAGGAAATAGAGTCGCAGATCTTAATTCCATCGTCCTGGGGTTTTGTTTTGCTGGCGGTAATCTTGAGTCTGGAGCTTCCAGATTTGTGCCTCGGTGGCCATCCTGTCAAGTTTACTGTTTTCTGGGGAAGGAAATCGCCCGATCCATCAGGAAATTTGAGCATACGATTTAACCGGTGAGCCGCGAACCCTAATTCCTGTTGTGCCGGCATTGGCCTTTTCTGGCAGGCGTATCGCCGGAAAATTAATAATACAACGCTGCATTTATTTCCTCCCCTTCAATCTAACAGCAGTATAGCATATAGCTAGCTGTATTGCAGGTTCCCTTGCCGATTTTTCAAGCTGTCCGGAATCCTCTCGAAGGCTTCCTCTTTTCCAAGTCGTCTCGAAGGCTGGTATCATTGTACTTTTCCGTTAAATTTCAGTTTTTATATATATCTAAATTTACTGTGTTTTTTCTGCGTTTTTCCTGTTTAAATTGTTTTTTTTACATTCTCATCGTATTTTCACTTTTGCGACACACTACCACATTTTATTTTCGTAGTGCGTTTGTTGTTTTTGTGTTGGTTGGTTGGTGTGGCGCCGTTTGCGGGTTGGTAGTTGGAATTTGGGTACCTTGACGGGTAAGCTTTTGGAGCTCGTGGATGTTTTGGGTAAGAGAAGGGTTGATGTGGCTTGTATTCAGGAGACTAGGTGGAAGGGGGCACAGTCCAGGGAGGCGAACGGTTATAAATTGTGGTATTCAGGCCTTGCTAACTCGAGTAATGGTGTGGGATTCTTTTGTCTAAAGAGTTTAAGGACAACGTCGTGGAAGTGAAGAGGTGTAATGACAGGATTATGTCCGTTGCAGTGGTGGTTGGGGAGAAGGTGATTAACGTGGTATGTGCGTATGCCCCTCATGTTGGTTTAGGTGAGCTTGTTAAGGAAGCTTTTTGGGTCTGTTTAGATGAGTTGGTCAGGTGTATTCCGGACGATCAATTTATTATTTTGGGAGGCGATTTCAATGGGCACATTGGTGAGGGGATGTATGGTTACCATAGTGCGCATGGGGGTTTCGGCTTCGGAGTTAGGAATGCAGGAGGTTCCGCACTGTTGGAGTTTGCCTCTGCGCATGAGTTAGCAATTGCAAACTCTATTTTTCAGAAGAGAGTTGAGCACCTCATCACCTTCAGTAGTGGGGGGCACAACACCCAAATTGACTACCTTCTTCTGCGCAGTCGTGATGCTAGGGCGTGCGTAGACTGCAAGGTGTTCCGGAGCGAGGCCTGTGCTTCTCAACACCGGCTGCTGGCTATGGATTTATCCATGGGAGTTCGTGTTGTTAGCAGGGCTAGAGAAGCTAGACCTAGGATTCTATGGAAGGATCTGAAGGGTGAGAAGGCGGCAGTATTCAAGGAGTCTCTGACCCGCGAAGGAGGTTTTTTGCAAGGGGGCGATGCTAACCTTATGTGGACCAGCATGGCCAATGCTATTAGGAGGGTGGGCGAGAAGGTGGTGGGGTTTGTTCGGGCAGGTCTAGTGGACCTAGGGAGGCTTGGTGGTGGAATGAGGAGGTCCAAAAGAAGGTTAAAGCTAAACAAGCGCTATTTAAGGAGCTTTTGTCGGTTAGTGCTGGGGAGGATAGAATCTTGAATATTGTAGCGTACAAGGTGGCGAAAAGAGAGGCTAAGAAGGCAGTGGCTAAGGCTAAAGGGGAGGCTTACAAGGAGATGTACAAGCGCCTAGACACCAAAGAAGGAGCGAATGCTATTTTTAAACTAGCGAAAGCTAGGGAAACAGGGCGGCGCGACCTGAGTCCCGTTAAGTTTATTAAGGATGATTTGGGCCAAGTATTAGTGAACGATGTGGCTATTAAGGAGAGGTGGAATAGGTATTTTTTTGAACTTTTCAATGAGGCTAGGGGTAGTGACTCGGTGGTGCAAGGAATTAGTCTATCTTCTGTCCGTTCGTTTAGTTCCTGTGAAAGTATCAGCAAGGAGGAAGTAAAGGGTGCCCTAATGAAGATGGGTAGAGCTAAGGCGGTAGGCCCGGATCAGATCCCTATTGAAGTTTGGCTTTGTCTGGTGGAAGTAGGAGTTCAGTGGCTAGCAGAGCTGTTCAACATCCTCCTCAGAGGTTCTAAGATGCCGAAGAATGGAGGCATAGTATTGTCGTGCCGTTTTTCAAGAACAAAGGCGATGCCCAGAGTTGTAGTAACTATAGGGGTATTAAACTCCTCAGTCATACTATGAAACTTTGGGAAAGAGTGGTGGAATGCAACGTTAGAAGAGAAGTTGAGATCGCAGAGAACCAATTTGGCTTCATGCCGGGGAGGTCCACGACTGAGGCCATTCATCTCGTCAGACGCCTTATGGAGAAGTTTAGAGAGCGGCGTAAGGACCTCCATATGGTGTTCATAGATCTAGAGAAAGCTTATGATAGCATTCCGCGCAATGTTATTTGGAGGATCCTAGTAGAGAGGAGGGTGTCGTTGCCGTTCGTTAGGGCGATCCAAGACGTGTATTCACAAGCTAGAACGTGCATTAGGACCCCAGCTGGTGACACCCAGTATTTTCCGGTCGAGATAGGGCTACACCAGGGGTCAGCGCTAAGCCCTCTTCTCTTCGCTCTGATCCTTGACGTCATTTCGCGGGGGATTCAAGATGGCGTCTCGTGGTGCATGCTTTTTGCTGACGACATTGTGTTAGTGGCGAAGTCGAGGAGGGAGGTGAACTCGAAGTTGGAGCTATGAATGTCTAAGTTAGAATCCCAGGGCTTGCGTATGAGCCGGTCTAAGACAGAGTATCTCTGGTGTAACTTTAGTGGTGAGGCCAACGAGGAAGATGTAGAGGTAATGATTGCGGATCAGATCATTCCCCGTACAGATAAGTTCAAGTATTTGGGTTCGATCATTCAGAAAGAAGGTGAGTGTAATGATGATGTCACTCATCGCATCAAGGCGGGGTGGCTAAGGTGGAGAGCAGCGATAGGGGTCCTGTGCGACAAGAAAGTCCCTCTAAAGTTGAAGGGTAAATTCTATAGAGCAGCAATCCGACCTGCAATGTTGTATGGCTCAGAAAGTTGGGCGATGAAGAAGTCGCTTGAGAGCAAGTTGGACGCGGCTGAAATGAGAATGTTACGCTGGTCGTGTGGTCGCATAATGTTAGATAGAATTTCGAACGGGGTCTTCAGGAACGCGCTAGAAGTGGCGCCCATTTCAGCGAAAGTTAGGGAATGGAGATTGAGATGGTTTGGCCACGTCCGCAGGAGGCAGGCATCTGCCCCGATGAGGAGGGTCGAGAGTTTAGTAGTTGTCGGTGAGAGGAGGAGAGGCATACCGATGAGGACGTGAGAGGAGCAGCTGAGATTAGATTTGAAGGCCTTAAACCTTTCCGAGGCCATGACTGTGGATAGGTGCGCTTGGAGGCGCCAGATCAGAGTTGTGGATTCTTTACTTGGGAGTGATGCTGTTGTTGAGAGCCTCAGGGTTGGGTTGTCTCGGTTAGCTTTGACCTAGAGCATTGGATTTTTACATTTATTGTATATTTTATCCTATTGCCTTTTGCGTGTGGTGTATTTTTGACAGGGAGCTGTGCGTGGAGTCAACCTCTCTTCTGTTTGAGCAGCGTTCATCGGGAGTGAAGTAGCCAAATTCCTCTTAGGTAATCCCCATGTGGATTAAGCCATGGACTCAGGTATGGTATTTGGGTTTTTTCGTGTCATATGTTTCCCTTTGTATTTTTCACTCATTATGTTGTTGTGCACTAAGCTGAGGGTCTTCACGGAAACAGCTTCCCTACCGTAATAGGTATGAGCATGGTCTGCGTACATCTTACCCTCCCAAGACCCTGCTTTAAGCGGGATATACTGGGTATGTTTGGTTTGGTTTGGTTTTGTATTTTACTGTTTGATCAAATCAAAAAACTAAAAATTGAAAGCCAGCAAAAAGCCATTCAAGGGTCGGTGGTCCAGTGGTAGGACGCCTACTTCCAAGACACTCCTTTGGGAGAGGTCTTGGGTTCTAACCCCACCAAGGAGGTGAAAGAAGAAGTTTTTCTCTTTATGATCCTCTAGCTCCCCGGGGCTAGATCGAGCGACCGCTAATCAATGTTTAATCTCGCGTCAAGCGGCAGTGTGGGAGTATTTTCTTGCTGGGAACCCGGAGGTGCTGACCAATCAGTGGTTGTTCTCCCGAGAACTGTGCTGGGAACCTGAGGCGCTGTTAATCAGTTAAGAGTTTCTCCTTGTGCGCAGAAGTGTACAGAAAAGACATTGGGAACCCTGAAATTGCTTGAGCGACTCGCGATTTACTTCTCTCAATGGGTTAGGAGTGGGTTCATTGAGGGACTAGGATTAGTCCGGCTAAGCTGGGATCACCTAATTATCAAAAAAAAAAAAAAGAATTATTTACGAAACACACGCGTAGTATGAGTCTGCTCCCTCTATGTGGATTATTTACTACATTCGTGAGAATTTATTTTTATATATAGACACACTAAATCCATATTTTATATACGACTAACATGCAATTTAAAAAAAAATATTTCTTTTTAAGAAATAATTAGTATTTCGTTCTTGCGTTGAACTATTTGTAATGTTACTTATAATATGTTACAAAATTATTTATTACATGAATATTAGTTTCTTTATTACTTGGGAGAATGGGTTGGGTAGGGATGTTAATGGGTTGGATAGGATACGAGTATGCTTCCTCCATACCATACTCTATTTGATTCGGATACGGTGCGGGTACTGCCCATCGGGTAATCGTGTACCCAGTGGGTATTCAGATATTACCCTACATTTAAAAATATAAATATTTTTTAATATATATCATATATACATATAATATAATCAATAAATTCAATTTAGTATAATAAATATTTAAAATATTATATTTATGTAATAATATATATAATATAATATAATATAATATCTATGTGTAATATATAGTAATAATACACTTATATAATTCAAATCGGTATGCGGGTCGGGTAATCGGGTAATATGTTCTACTCATATCCTATCCGTACCTGATCATAAAATTTCGGGTTCGGTCGATACCCAATCCTATTACGAATGGTAAGATCGAGTACGAATAAAGTTGACATTCCTAAGGTTGGGGGAGGAACCTATACTCCCAAATCTTGACAATGTTAAATGTTTTTAGTCGTTATCATTAATTAGTTTCCATATATTTAAATCAATAAGAACAGACCCTAGTTCGGTCATCAAGTAACCCAGACGAGGATCTACATACAATAATTTAATTGATTTATTAAGAGTTCGTCGAATTACCTTAATTCGAAGAACGAATCTGAACCGGGCTAGAAGCAGATGAATATCTCCGTCCTCTTTGGCTGATCCACACACGAACAATTTCACAAGCCGGATTGCTAGATCCTTACGAATAATATTGATAAATAGTACAACACAAATTCCTTACTAGAAGGATTGTACTATCGATCAAGATCAACTAAGGGAAGAAGATCAAAAGACCGACGTCGTTCTCCTACTTTAAGAGGTGGAAGCCGATTTTCTTCTCTCTCTTTTTTTTTGGGGGGTCTTGTTCCAACTCCATGTCCAAGACCTTATATTTATACTAAGTAAACTCTAGAGTCAAACTCTAGTATTTGGTTAGTTGTCCCTCAACTTATTAAATAATACAATATATATAATATCCAATATTATATATTACTTATTATTTTATCTCCTCATAAATATAATATCCAATATTATATTTATTATTCTCAGTTGATATTTATTCCTACTTGTCTATAATTATCGTACGTGCGATCCAAAAGGCTTATATTATGTTGTCAATTATTTAATACCTTATTAAATAATAAACATAAGCGGCCTCTAGCAAGACATTATGATTACCCAAATAATACAGGTTAATAGTCCATTAAACCTTTTAACGTGTCAAATCCCTTTGTCACGCGATATCATATTTGAACTAAGTCATGGAGTGTGTCATACTTATTTATGTTCTAATGCTTTCTCGATCTTAAGTAGACTGATTGAATCAAACGACTCTTCATTTGAGCATGGTCATGCATTTCCTTCAGTCCTACTTATCGAGGGCCCCAACATATCTCTCTCACTAAAGAGAGGGACAAATCCCCATCTTGATTATTCATTGACCTCTACATGACTCCCATTAATCCTGATCGCTAATCTTTATGATCACCATATTTCAGATGACGTTGGATTACGTCAAGACATAACAGTTATCATGTTGGACTCTATGATAATCTCAGGTTCAAGGATTTATTGACATACTGATATATTGAGATTCACTTATGACATTTCCATGTAGTGATCTCAATGCGGGTCTGTCCAGTATTAGTTCTCCAACCATTTCCATGTCGTCTTTAATCCGCCTCCGTGTTGAGCCGAAAACCTCGGAGTCGAACTTCCCGACGGGCCCATCAAAAGTACTCTCCCCAGCCATACCAGTAGAAGAAGACAAGGGGTTAGACTCACCCTGTGAGAATGACGAGGTGTTCTTCTCCCTCGTCTCAACTACCTCGGCCGAGGAGGAGCCTTCCCCAAAATGAAGCCGAGCTTGAGACTTGTCCTTGACATAATGCAAAAAGATGCAGTCTAGGACTTCATCCAAACTATCAAGAGTTAACACGTCGACATTACCACCGTCTACGGTCCTAGGCGCAAAGGACCCAGAGGGATATCTAACACCCGTTCTAGGGATTTTGTTCATATACAACATTTCGCCAATGGCCGCAAGGGATATAAGCTTCCACGACCCATCAGATTTAACATAAATCCTAGAGTTCCTAGTGTAGAAACCGTAAGTGGAATTCTTCTCCAGATACCCACGTTTAGACATCTTGAGGACGCGAAGTTTAACAGGAGATTTGAAGCTTTGAAAAACTCAACAATGGCGGAAAAAATAAATGGGAGATAGAGCTGAAAAAATACCTCAAGAAGCAAAGATAGGCGGATGAAAATAATGTTAGGGTTGTATACGTCAAAGCATACTTTGTGCTTGTATTACCTAATTTCCCGGTCTTTATCAATGAGAATATTTAATTCATTTCATCACATGTTTTGCATATTTATTCATGCTATTGTTATGCAAATATTGTCTAGTTACTTTATATTGTAGATAATGTGGTGTGTCGTGTCACACAGAAGATCACATTATCGGTTCCTTATATAGTAATATTTAGTTTACAACCTATATAACATTAGACCGTTATGTGAGAGGTTGTAGTATATGCTTAAGATTGGTTGGTCTTGACCATTAGCATATATTAGCGTATTCGGCATACGTTGAACAGGATTGAGGAGAGATAGATTCTTCTATACTGACTATGAGAAGAACGCACATCTCGGACAATTATTATTTCTGAATTCTAGTGATTAATATTCAATTATATATATTTAATATTTATTGCTTTAATTTATCATGGGTGAGAGCCACAATGATTGGCTCAATAAGCTCGATATTCTGGGCAATATTATTATTTATATAATAATTACTATTATAGCTAGAAATCGTGTCCCGACCAGTCGGGTTGATCATGTCCCTTGAGGCACTCGAAAGGATTACTATATCAAACCCTGCAGGTGGAATTAATTTTCCGATATAATAATAAAAGTCGAGTGGTATACTCATGTATAATATATTAATTAATTAAAAGCTGTCAGTAGCTTAAATAAATTAATGGACATGGAATATCTTAAATACGGGAAATAATTAATTCAAAAAGGAGTCCAATTTCGTAATTTGAGATTTTGGTTGGAAGTGCAATATCAACTTTTTAGTAGACTAAGTTGATATTTAATAGAGTCATTATATTAGGAAGAGTTCTAATATAGGAAGATGACATCTATTAAGAGTCCTTACCATATCCTCCATAAGGTCCCTAGTATAGCCCAAAACACCTATAAAAGGACTAGGGGGGATTTCTTAACTAATTCTTGAGCTAAAATTTCGATTTTTTTTGTGTGTTTAATTGTGGATCTTGACTTGTGCCTTGGATTCCATAATTTAGTTAACACAATATTTTTCTAAAATACCACAAATATTCAAGAAAAATAGAGAGAAAATCGAAAGGAATTTTGGAAGAATATTTTGGCCGATCCCTGTTGCTATCCAAGTAGTTCGGTAGATTGTTGCCCACACGACATCCGGATAATAGGCGGGATATACTCTAGAAGACTTTGAGGTAGAAATACAAGTAGATCAAGGAAGAATATGTAACGCCCCGACTTTTTAGGGTAAATATTGGGGAAAAGGAAAATAAATTAAAGGTAATTTTGAGAAAAAATAATTTCCTTGAGAATATGAAAATTCTCGCCTACAAAGTCGAGTCGCTATAATGACATAAAAATTAAATATCTTTAAATAGGGTAACATTTCATATTAGATACGAAGTAAAATTTGCGGCGGGAGAATAAATCATAATTTATAAATTTCAAACCAAGTTTCCCCAAATGAGTTTCAAAAGAGTTGACAAAAGAAAACAATATTTAATAAATTCTCTTTTCATATGCCCCCTCGGCTCGCTCCTTCGTCCATCCAGCTCGGTTTAACCTGCAGGATCAATAAAGGTGGGGTGAGCTTCCTTCAGCTCGTGGAAATCTCACTGATCACAGTAATATACAATCTCATGGAAAACATAACATGAATAATCTATCACATTTTTCCTCAACATGAATGCATACTCATAATATTACGTACAACATGAATCGAGTACGCATAATACGAATATTGAGGTTGCGCAGGTGCCCCCGCAACAACATGAAACATACACGCAATACCACATATAACATGAATCGAGCACGTATGTGAATATTGGGTTGTGCAGGTCTCCCCACACAACATGAATCTTAAGATAACCTCTTACACGAATACAAGTGAGCCTGATTTGCAACGTGTATCATAATTTATAAACATGAATTGAATATCACATATGCAGTCCAATTAAAGCAATTAAAGTGATAGTAAAAATTCCCACCTGAATAAATGATGATGTCTGACTTGTAATATCCGCAATTTTCGATTTTCGGTAAATTTCTTTTTTTGGTCGGAGTCTGTTTTGACGGCTCGCTCATGACCGTTTCGTCATTCTGAAAATGATTAATTCTACACTTTTTGTCATCCGAGTTCGTTTCGGTGTTGTTTTGTTGAGTTCTGTGCTTTTTAACGACTTTTCCGCACTTGAGTTCGATTCTTGCGAATCTCGTCCGAAACTGCTGTTTCGAGTTTCCCGCAAGTCCGTTTAACATTGTTATACGTGTTGTGAGCTTCGCTTTGATTATTCGTTGACATATGGTGATTTTCGGGCATTTGGGCCATTTTCGTAATTTCCCAAAGTTTGGGGTAATTACCTTCCGTGTCGAATTTCGAGCCTTCGGGTGGTCGGAATCGTGTGTTCTACTAGCTCTTAGATTCGTCTTTGTGAGTACTTCGTAACCGTATCTTCGGTTCGTATTCAGGCTCGGGTTTCGGTGTCGTTTTGTTGAATTCAGGATTACTAAACGACTTTTCTAAGTATGAGTTCGACTTTGTTAGATCACCATTAATTTTTGGTGACTCCAAAAATCATAAATCTTTGCAATATTATAGAACATCGAGTTAGCTTTCCAATGGTTCAAACGGTGAGTCAATCGGAGTCCGGACGAGAGAGTTATGGTCGCTTTGGTTTTGGCCGAGCACTTCAGAGCCTTTCGGCCGATAGGGGGTCGATAGACTCTACCGCGGCATTCCGTAGGGGTATCGGTTGCCTATCGCCGATAGGCTGGCCGATAGGTTCTGGCTGTGTTACACTATAAATGTGTTGTTTTGAGCGTGAATGCCTCATTTCCTCCTTCCTTTTCCTTACGCGAGAGAGAGTGAGAGAGGAGGAGAGCTTCTCATCATTATCATTTGGAGGGTTGATTTTCATCATTCTTCTTCGGTTGTGAAGCCTTGACAATCAATCCAACGCGTGTTTTACGAATCTAAATACTTGAATCACTCAAGGTAATCTCTTGAAACCCTACCTTTTTGGATAATTGGGGATTTTGGGGTTTTGTCCGATTCTTTCCGCTTTTGTTGATGGATTCTTGATGAATATGATTAATCTTGTTGATATCATTAGTTTTCCTACGGATTCATGGTATATTTTCATAGTTTTACGGAATCGAGAGGGTTTGGTTGTGGTCCGCCTCGTTGTTATTTTTGTGCGAATATACATGAATCGTAGGCGGGTTTCCGGTGTATTCCATTTCCGTAATCGTTTAGAAGTGGTTGTGATTGTGCTATTCGAATCGTTAGGTTCATTTTCGCCGGTTCTCGCGGTCGTGCTTGATTCTTCCGTTCCGTTCGTCGTATTCCTTTCGTTAGCATCGGCGCCCGAAGCTTCCCGCTGAGCCGTATCCGTTCGTGGTTCCGTGCTCGTGGTATCGAGGCAAGTACCTTGTCCATACTTTTCTTGTTTCGCGGATATGATGATTGGTGATCGTCTTGGTTTGTTTGTTTGTTTGAAATGAGTTTTCAAAAGATTTGGTTAGCCTCGTTAAAGGCCTCTTTCAAAACCGTGTGTGTTTTGTGATTGGTGTGGTTCGAGAATAACTATGTGAATTCTATGAATATGCTTGGTGTTCATGTTGCACTTAGTATTGTGTGTGGACGTATATTATGTCATTTCGGTGCGTTGTGGATTGACGTGGTGTTTTGCTAAGTGTTTGATGCCTCCGGCGAATTGTTTGAATATCCTTGATGTGATATGTTATTTGTGTGAATGTGTGGATATGGTTGAAGGTCTACGGTGGCACATGGCATGTGATCATGTGGCGAGGATGCAACAAGTGATTGATCCAACCGTGAGAGCACGAGATAATCTACGGTGGCACATGGCATGTGATCATGTGGCCAGGATGCAACAAGCGATTGATCCAACCGTGAGATGTGTATGATTTGTTTCGCTAGCCAAATGGGAGGGTCCTTCGAGGCCTCGAGTGGGATGTCGGTGGTATCGTCCCGGTCCTAGGCGATGCGCGTGCGTGATTATGTTTCGTTGATTTTTCGTCCGTTGAGGACACGTGATGTTGGGCTTTGACCAGTAAATTATTGGTGGTTTCCTATTTGCGAAAACAAAACCTTTGGGCTGTGACCTGTTGATTTTGGAAAGAGAAGGATTTTATAATCCTAAATTGTTTTCTATTAAAACTCTCGACGGCATTTTAAACTGTTTTGTAAATTGTTTCCCTTATTTGCGATCTTTCAGTTTTGGAAATGTTTACCCAAACTCTTGCCTCGGGAAGTACTTTTCCTTACGTTTGAACCTTTGAGGATTTCTGATTATTATTGTTCTTGGAACTTGTATTGTATGGCTCGTATTTTTGCACTTGTACTTGCACTAGCAAAACAAAGGGAGTTTGCTAACCCCGAGTATTCGGGGTGGATGTCTCAGATTGCATTCAGGTTTTGGAGCATAGCACCGGGTCGGCACGAAGGATGATGAAAGATGAACGATACTAATCACACGAGGATCCGTATGATGTTATTGGTTTAGTTGCATTTTATTTCCGCTGCAGTATTCTTTCCCCGTTGTACGGGAGTGTGTTGTATTCGACCCCTGCGTGGGCATGTATTATAATCGAGTTGTATGCATTTATTGAAAGGCCAAATCGGTCTACTGAGTCTTTTTAGCCTTAAAGGCATTGTCGAATTGTTCGTTTGTTGTTACCAGCCTGGTAGATCCTTGAGGAAAGGTTCTACGGCGTGTAATATCCCTGAGCGGATTGGGGGTGTTACATGACTTGAAATGAAGATGCTCGACTCATAGTCCTAAGCCCGTAAATCCTCGATAAAGTCTACATATAATAATCATAATTATAATCCTTACAATTTATTATTTATATAATAAATGAAAAAAATACAAATATCACTATAATAATTGAAAATAAATTACAATTGCTAACTAATATTAACCGAAGAGTTAATATTATTAATGACTGAAATTAAAATATTTATGCAATAATTCAGATTAATTGTTAATATTAATCGAAAGTCAACATTTTAATGTCTTGGTCAAATGGGGCTGAATTGAAGGTAATAAAAATCTGTCTGGGGTTAATTGAAAGTCACTGGAAAAAGCGAGGGCTAAACCGTAAGCAATGTAAACTCGAGGGGGACTGAAATTGAAGGACTGGAGAAAGACTGAGATTAAAATCGAAGTAATCTAAACTATATGGGATTGAATTGAATGTTTCTGAAGATGTGAGGGCTAAACTGAATACTCTACAAAATCGCGGGTATATATATACCATTTCTTCATCTTCAGCCGACATCCACTCCATTTCTCCTCTCGGTCCTTCTCCCGACTCTCTCTCTCTCTCTCTCTCTCTCTCTCTCCATCTCTACACTTCTTCTCGAATCGGAAGTTAAAAAATCACAGGAAATACATAAACACATGCACACGGTCGGAAAACACACACACACCCTCGGCTCGTCTGAGTCTGGATTATCCATCCACGGGGTTCGGGGCTACGACGGCGGCGATGCGGAAAAATGAAGGTGAAGGCTCCGACAAGGAGCAGGGGAGATTCGGGCCGCGGGTTCAAGGCTCTTTAGATTCGGGTTTTGGACCTCGGGTCGGCTGATCGGTCAAAAACTTATCCTAAAAATAGGAGTTTTTGAGTCGCTCGCAAATATATACGAGGTAGAAGTAGTTTGTGGTAAGTTCTACCAAGGTCTTTTCTCTCGAGGATTGTTCAACAGGGCTTCGTATAATGTTTTGTTACAAATTGCGAGAAGTAAATACTAAATTATATTTTTGGGTTTTTAATATTAACTAAATTAAATACACTATTTAAACTATTTTTAATAAGACTATTTTATATAAGTCTATTTTTATACTAAACTATTTATATTAAGACTATTTATACTAGACTATTTATATTAAGACTATTTATACTAGACTATTTATATTAAGACTATTTATACTAGTGAAAATGAATAGAATTAAAATGAGTTGGGAATTTATAAAATCTAGGGGATTACGGGTTCATTAAATTAGGTATTTAATTAAGTATAGGAATTGATTTATATGGATATAAAAGAAAAACGAATATTTATCGAGTAATCAACTTTTCACCTCTCAGATTTCGTAATCAAAGATGTCTTAATCACTTTTGCTTTTTTAAGATGTTGATAACAAGATTAACACTTGATAGATTGAAAAGATGTGTTTCCAATACACTTAACAATCAATCAAGGAGGTTTTACTAGTACAAATAGGATATGATCAATCTCTATTTAAACCAATTAGTGCTTTCATTTCTCTAACTTGACTATTTTTAGGATAAACGATCGTTCATCGAGTAATCAACTTTTCACCTCATAACTTTCGTATTCAAAGGTGTCTTAACCACTTTCGCAATCTTAAGATGTTGATAACAAGATTAACATTTGATAGATTGAAAAGATATGTTTCCAATTCACTCAACAATCAATCAAGAAGGTTTCATTAGTAAAAATAGGATATGATCAATCTCTATTTAAACCAATTAGTCCTAAAAATAGTTTAAATCAATCAAATACTCAATATATAACCTAATAGAAATCCCCTCCCCCTAGGAAGAAAGATTAGCTACTCATTGATTTATATAAACTAAAATTATAATAGAAATAATTGATATATATAATATATATAGAAACTTTTAATTACTAGAACTTAATGACAATAGATAAAACTTACTTGAATATGATGAATCAAAGTGCAAGAAACAAACTTCAAACTTGTTTAAAGGTTACAATCTTACAAAGATTGAAAGTAAAATACTAAGTAAAATACTAAGTGCTTATTGATCAAGCACTTTTCAATTACAAACTAAATGAAAGAAAAACTTCAAACCAAAAATAAAATACAAACTAAAATTGAGAGTTCTAAGGAAAATATATTGCTAAAAGAAAGGAGTATCTCTTAGCAAGAAGATGAGTTTGAGAATTGGTGATTTTGCAATGGATGAAGATGTCCTTTTATAGGTGATTTTCAAGAATACAATTGATTATTTAATTCAAAATATCTATTGTAATATCATTTTTTTAATTCTTTGTTCACACTTCACCCATGTCTTTGAATTTTCAGATTTTTGACCAAAAAAATATCTTGTGGTTGAGTTCACAAGTTGGTCAAAAGTGGACTAATTTTGCATGGCATCTCGAAAACGGCGATGAAAAACGCCCGGCTTTGCCCAGACAGTGCGCCGTTTTGTGGTGACTCGGTCTCTTCCGGAATACGCGCGAGGACACGGCGCTAAATGCCGGCCGTGTGTGAAACGGCCCAAGACACGGCCCTTGTTGCGCCGTATGTGAAACGGCCTACATAACACGGTCCTGTTTGCGCCGTGTTGTAGGTCGTTTTGCCTTGAAAACTTTCCGTCGTTGGATTTGATCTTGTTTTCCGTCCTTTTTGATGCTTCATGTCAGTAATCTGTAAAATAACCATTTTTAGCTCATGTTTGGACATATCTGTAAAATATATATTTTTAATCACAAATCAGTACAATTATGCCCAGAAAAATGAATATTTTGTATATGAATTTTAGATCAATTATGCACTAATCAAATACCCCACACTTCAATTCTTGCTAGTCCCGAGCAAAACTCTTTATTTTTCATACTCAAAATAAAATAAGGAAAAAAATATAAGACATAAATTAAAATAATACATAGACAAATTAATAACAATACTTATATATATATATATATATAAAGAGAAAAAGAGATCAAAATGCCATTAATACACAATAACCAACTTTATACAGTAGATAGAAATGAATCAAGATTCAAAATAAATCTACTAACGATTTTGAAGTTAAAACACGGTTTTTATTTTTGTAATTCCAAAATGCAAGGTTTTCCCCCCAAAAGGTTGATTATTTCTTTCCCACTCGTGACTTCACACGACTCCCTTTAATGGTTGCTCTCAATCACTCGTTTATTTTCCGACTCAATATGAAGAAGAATTTCATCGGCGTCATCAAATATTGTGATTTTTCACGAAATTGAGTGTATTGAAATTCAGCCGCTAATTAATTCAGATCTTGCTCATAAACTACATCCCTTTTAGTGATAGCTTTCACACCGTTATTTGCTAACGTGTAGCTCTTTTCACCAACATAATTTCTATCTCTTTTTTTTTAAAAGGTGATAGCTTTCACACCGTTATTTGCTAACGTGTAGCTCTTTTCACCAATTTTTCTGTGAGACGGCAGCTACGCACCAACAATGGTTAGTCCTTTATTTTTCGCAAAATTTTAAGACCCCCAAAATTAGGCAAAATTGCCGCTCAACACTTCTCCTTTTGTCATTTTTTTAGGTGATAGCTTTCACACCGTTATTTGCTAACGTGTAGCTCTTTTCACCAATGACTCCTTTTTTTTTAGGGAATATAATTTTTGCAGAAATCATTTATTAGTTAAGCATGAAAAATCAAAAACTCCACAAATTAAGTAAATTTCAGTTCTATTTTTCATCAACCGACTGATTCTTCTTTTCTCAAGGTAACGAATGACTCGATTTTATATGATAACTACAAGGCTTGGAAAGAGATTAAGGCTCAAAAAATTTTGGAATATACAATTTTTTACCGGTTAAAACAATTTTAGAAGCTTGTATATAGCTAAATTATTGGTGTTATGGTCAGATCTAGAAATCTCACAAATAAACAAAATAAATATATATATATATATAAATATAAATATAAATATACATAAAAAAAATCAAAGCCAAATAACAAAAATAATCAAATCACACCACAATAATTAAAACATACCACCCCCAAACTTGAGAACGAAACCGTCCTCGGTTTTTTTTTAAAAAAAAAATAATAATAATAATAATAATAATAATAATAATAATAAGCAAGAGAAAAAAAAATACTCCCTGTTATGAAAATTGATGCTTGAGCTATGCCTTTTTGGATCTGCATAAAAAAATATACGAGGCAACTGTAACACCCCAATTCACAAATGGGACATTACACGCTGTAGAACCCCCGTGAGGTCTACCAGGCTAACTCATGACACGTAAACCACAATGATAACCCAAAAGATGCACCCCAAAAAGTAAATAAGGCCGTGGCCTCGGCCAAAACATTTTAACGGAGTACATGAGACATAAGTTAAATACCAATTTATTGCCCACGCAGGGGACTTAAACCATATTCAAAAATAAACAGTCTAACTCCAGTACTCAACAGATGCAATGACAAAACAGAAAAAAATACAGACTCGAGCCACATCATCATGCCAACCCATCCTTTGCATACGCATCCCGTGCCAGCTCCTCAGCTCGACCAGTACCTGAAATGCATAAGACGCATTTCCCCCATTTAAGGGGTTAGCATTCGAATAGCTAGTGCAAGTACATAATTACACAACATTATATACATACACGATTCAACGCAAGAAAATCGTTAGGAAAATCATTTTGAAAATCAATATTCCGGAATATCACATTAACACCCAAAACAGTATATCAACAAGTTTTCCACATCACAATTATCCACGCTTGGTAACTCGCGACCGTACCCATTAGTATCGGTCCCCAGAGGTCCCGTCGGACCGTCCCCAGGTGAGAAACCACTTCCGCGGCCGTACCCATTAGTATCGGCCCCCAGAGGTCCCGTCGAACCGTCCCCAGGTGGAAGAACATCAACACACGCACCCAAGTCCACTTCCATAGCCGTACCCATTAGTATCGGCCCCAGAGGCCACATGCCATCCCCAGGTGGAAGAGAAACAATCACATTCGTTCAATAACACCATTTACATCATTCGCATCAAAATCATACGCACATAACAAAATGTAATACATGTACTTGCCTGGAATAAGACGAAACGAAGGAAACGATGAAGGAATAGGTTTCGGTCCGAACAATCCTCCCAAATCTGTTCCTAACACAATAACGGTATACAACAAGTCTAAAAAAAAATGCGGAAAGGTAAGAATTCATCCTAATTCTACCCATTGGAACAATTTGTCGGTCATACAAGGTCAAAACCGAATCCCAACTATCAACGGAGGAAAACATCGAGTTTAATCCGCAAAACCACAAGAGAAGCAAGGGATGGTGATTACGCTATCGAAATCTGACAATCGTAAGGGGCAAATCGGACTAGAAGGGTGAAACCTAAAACAAAACCCCAAAATCCCCAAAAGTTAGGTATCTAAGGAATTATACCTCGATTCAGACGGAGAATGATGATGATTAATCTTTTGGAACGCAATAATCAACCTTCATAGGGTTTCTACGGATTGCACCGGACAAATCACTCCAAATCGCTCCAAGGGAACTCACGTCGCGAGAAAGAAAGAGAAGAAACGGAGAGAAAATCGCTCCAAGGGAACTCAAATCGCTCCAAGGGAACTCAAATCGCTCCAAGGGAACTCAAATCGCTCCACCGCGTATTTACGAGATGAAGAAGGATGATCAGAACACAGCTGTTGCATCAGGTACGATTCAGATCCTTTTGCAACCAGTTAGTGTCTTGTTCGATTCGGGAGCTACGCATTCTTTTATATCTTTGAACTGTGTTAATCGTTTGAAAATCTCGTGCTTGTATAATTGTGAACCTTATGTTGTGGTATTACCGAGCGGAGAGAAAATTGTGGGAACCCTAGAAGCTAGGGATTTTCCAGTGACTATAGGAGGAAGAGATTGGCTATCGAATCTTATTGTAGTTGACATCTACGGTGACGATTTAATTCTCGGAGACGATTGGCTCAACCGTTATGGAGCTATTCTGAATTACCGGGAGAGAGTTATTTCTATCATTGCTGATGACGGATCTGAACACTTATTCCAAGGATGGAGACCGGGAAGCTCGGGAAAATTGATCAAAGCAATGAAAGCCGTGAGATTACTGAAGCAGGGATGTCATGGACTTTGGTGCTATGCCATGAGGAAAGGGGAAAGAATAGAGCTCTCATCGATTCCAGTTGCGAATGAATTCTCCGACGTATTTCCTGACGAACTACCTGGGTTACCTCCGCAGAGAGAAGTGGAATTCACCATCGATTTAGAGCCTGGGGCAGCCCCTATTTCCAGAGCACCATACCGCATGGCACCAACCGAGATGTATGTGTTGGGATTCCTCAGAAAATAAACACAACGGAAGAATAAACGGAATCCCTAAGAGGATCGATCAAGTAACGTATATACGAAAAGAAAAATACGAAGATCAAGGAATCAAAGTCCCATACCTATGATGTCTCTGAAAAACCTTCGTATGATGATGATGATGATGAAGAGCCCTTCGTTCCAAGCACCTAAAGCAAGATGTCTCTACTTCACACGCCGGAACTTGATGGAAAAATCGACAAGCTTCCTTTCTTCAAGAATGCGGCTAGGGAAGCTTGTAGGAATTTTCTCTCTCAATGTATTCTTCTTATATCTTGTCTCTAAGATCAAGGTGAAGTTTTCTACCTTACTCTCTCTCTCAAATTCGTGATTATGAGTTAAAGCAAGAAGAAGTAGTCATAACTCCTTTTTAAAGACTTTTATTTATAAAAAAATGAAAGTATTCCTTTAACACATGATTGGGGGTATCAAATACACCTCACATATGTCACCTAGTGACATAAAATAAGTATATAAGAGACAAGAGATGGAGGGGGGTGTCCTTAATGGAAATTTCCAAGAAGACGGGTCGAATTTACTCGGCTCGTGTACTGGATGTTCGTCAAAATGAATCCCTCGTGTACCGGATGTTCGTCAAACGAATCCGTTTTATTTCCAATGTGTTTGGACTAATTAATTAATCCAATTAATTAATTATATCAAACACAAATATATATTTCTCTAAGAAATATAATTTATGAATTAAAGTAATCACCCAGTAACTACTTACAATTCATTAGACCGCTATTTGATTTATCCGATAAATCAAAATTAGATATCTAATATCTAATATTATAAGAGAGATTATTAATTCACATTTATCCATCAATGATCCTATTGCGCGACTCGTAGGTTCGTCTCATTGGCATTGGGAGGAACCAATGAGTGCGGGCAACACTTAGCCAAACTAGCGGCCGCACCGTAAACCCCGATCGAGAACGAATGAATGAATCATTCCGTAACCATTATGTCGTGAATACTATATACGTATAGACCCTTCATCAGATGTCCCGGTCAAGTCTTCGGGTCACGGTAAAGTCAAACCCTACTGTTGACTAAACTCTATACATGTGTTAATGCAAATCAAGACCGACTGATTAATAGTGTATCTAATACGACTATATCAGAATGCTTTGGCCAAAGACTTATGATCTTATTTGCCATTAACCGTATAGGACATTCGCCTGCTCACTAACAGGAGATAGAATCCTTTCTTGGCGTACAGCAAAGACTGCTACCTGCCCGTATAGTCCGCACTTCGAGGTCGACTCAGCAATTAAGCAAATGAGTCTAACTACTCTAATGACAAACTAAACGTCACAGACACATCTTCTACTGAACCCTCAAGTCAAAGGTCCACGTATACTATCACAACCTTTCGATTCGTCATCGACTCTTCGAGAGTGAATACCGTGTGACTGAATCGAGTATGAGTCGTGTTCGAGTATACTGGTCCCACCAATATACTTATAACTATGCTATCAAGACGTGCACACGTCCTAGCATCAGTTATACAAGTCTTATTAAAACTTAATGTCCTGTTAAGTTTTATCTACTTGCAAACTAGTTAAGTATTCGAGCTCTAAACACTTCTAGTGCCTATCTCCTTATCTCTATAAGGAGTAGAATGTTCACTCTCAAATGCAAGGACTACTATTCTATATACCAAATCACAATGCCAGTGATATACAATAATATAGAAATAATAATTGCCTTATTAAATATAATATTCATAATTACAATACAATTGCTCTCACTCTCTCATCCTCTGAGTGGCATTCGAGGGCATATTCCTAACAATCTCCCACTTGCACTCAATGCCACAAACTATGGTATCTAATACCCATACTCTCCAGATGTCTCTCTCAGACCTTCGAGATAGTGGCTTAGTAAGCGGATCGGCAACATTATTTCTGTGTCTACTCTCTGCAGTGTAACATTCCCATCCCGAACCATTTCTCTAACAAAATGATATTTTCTCGTAATATGTTTGGTGTTGTGGTGAGCCCTAGGCTCCTTAGCACGTGCAACAGCTCCGTCGTTGTCACAAAACAGTGTCACGGGCTTCTCTGCGTTAGGAACCACTTGAAGTTCCTCGGTGGACTTCTTTATCCAAAAGCTTCTTTAGCAGCCTCCGTGGCTGCTGATATTCGGCTTGACATGTGTAGATAGCGGTCGAACTTTGCTTGGCACTTCTCCAAGAAATCGCCCCACCATTCGAGTAAAGATATACCCTGATGTGGACATCCGAGCATCCATGTCCCCGAAAAATCTGAGTCTGTATAACCCATCACTCTTAGTTCTCCACCGCCGTATGTAAGAACCAAGTCTTTAGTCCTCCTTAGGTACTTAAGAATGTTCTTTACTGATCCAATGTTCTCGCCCGGATTTGGTGAAACCGACTTACTACGCTCACAAAGATAGGCAATGTCCTCCTAGTGCAAATCATTACATACATAAGGCTACTCTATCTGAAGCATAAGGTACCTTGCTCATTTCCTTTCTATCTTCCTCACTTTGAGGACACATCTCTAAGGAAAGTTTTGCACCATGTTGCATAGGTAGAAACCCTCTTTAGAATCTTCCATCCTAAATCGCTTCAGATCTTTTCTATGTAGAGGGCTTGGGAAAGACCTAACATTCTTTTCGCTCTATCCCAGAGAGACGAATACCTGAGAATATAGGTAGCTTCTCCCAAGTCTTTCATTGAGAACTCTTTAGAAAGCCAAGCTTTCACATAACTGAGCATTCCTACGTCATTTCCTATAAGTAGAATGTCATCTACATATAGTATTAAGAACACAATTTTGCTCCCACTAACCTTCTTGTAAATACAGGGCTCTTCTTCATTTTGGACAAAATCAAACTCTTTGACTGTCTCGTTAAAACGAAGATTCCAACTCCGTGAAGCTTGCTTCAGTCCATAAATGGCACGCTGAAGTTTGCATACTTTATGAATATTGGTTTGAGATATGAATCCCTTAGTCGTTCCATATAAATCTCCTCCTCGAGGAATCCATTTAGGAATGCCGTTTTCACATCCATTTGCCATATTTCATAATCTAAGTGGGCTGCTATAGCAAGCATCATGCGAATAGACTTAATCATAGCTACAGGTGAGAAGGTCTCGAAGTAATCGATTCCTTCTCTTTGGGAATAACCCTTTGCCACAAGCCTGGCCTTATAGGTATCAACCTTGCCATCTCCATCAGTCTTTCTCTTATAGATCCATTTGTTTCCAATAGGCACTATGCCTTTAGGACGATCTACTAAAGTCCAGACCTGATTAGCATGCATTGAGTCTATCTCAGCTTCCATAGCTTCTTGCCACTTGGTGGAGTCAACGTCTACCATCGCTTGGTCGTATGTAGAAGGATCTTTCTCTTGACTACTCTCTGTCATCTCATGGACACCCAGTTCCTCTTGATGCAGATAGCCATACCTCTCCAGTAATTGAGAAATTCTACTAGACTTGCGAGGTTGTATTTGTATTTCAGAAGGTTCGGTTCTTGTATCTTGCATAGGTGTCTCATTTGGTGTTTCTTTTATTTCTTCCAAAGAAATATTTCTACCTGCCCCTCCTTCCTGAATAAACTAATCTTCCAGGAAGTGTGCTTGTATAGCAACGATGATCCTATGATCTTCGTGCATGTAGAATAGATATCCCATGGAATCCCCTGGATATCCTATGAAACGACCTTTCACGAGACCTAGTTTCCAATTTCTCTACTTTAGTCTTCTTGACATAAGCGAGGCATCCCCAAATCCTAATGTGATTAAGACTTGGTTTCCTACCTCTCCACATCTCATGGGGAGTCTTAGGAAACAGTTTGGAAGGACATCTGTTCAAGATATGCACAATGATAAGGAGCGCGTAACCCCACGGATAAATCGGTAGATCGGTATAGTTAAGCATGGAGCGAACCATGTCCAACAAGGTTCGGTTCCTTCTTTCGATACACCATTTAATTGTGGAGTAGCCGGAGGAGTGAATTGTGACACTATTCCTAGTTCTTTTAAGAACTCATCAAATTCGGTACTCATGTACTCACCACCCTGATCGACCGAAGAGTCTTAACACGGTTACTGTTTGATTTTCAACTAGGGCTTTAAATTCCTTGAATTTATCAAAAGCTTAGACTTATGTTTCATTAAGTACACGAATCCATATCTGGTATGGTCATCGGTGAATGTAATGAAATCGAAAGCCGTCTCGTGCCACTTCAAAAGGGCCACAGACGTCGGTATGGATCAATCCAAGTTTTTGACTCTTTCAAAAGTCCTGCGAAGTGTAACTTAGTCATTTTGCCTTGAAGGCAAGATTCACAAGTTGGATAGGGATCGATCCCAATGGACCCGTAAGCCCATCTTTCTCCATTTTATGAACCTTGGTCCGACCGATATGACCAAGTCTAAGATGCCACTTAAGTGCTTGGTTCGTTTCATCCCTACCACGCTTCCTAGTTATAGTGTTCACGATTGTCTTATTCTTTAAATTTAAATGGTATAAACCATTTAATAATGTAGATACCAACCAATTTATTTCGAAATAAATACGACAGGACCCATCTCCAATAAAGAAGTGAAATCCCTTTCGGTCCATGACCGAATTGATACAATATTCTTGTGCCCCTTGGGCAAAACAAGTACATCATCTAAAGTGAGAATAAAACCGATTCTAAATCCAACATAAGGGATCCGATATCGAAGCCTCGACACTATACCCACTTCCGACGGTGACCATCACCTCCCCGAATCGACTTCCTACTTCGTTCAGATCCCGATTCATTGTACAAATGTGAGAACTCGCACCGGAATCAAGTATCCAAGAAGTAGAATATACGCTGAGAACAATTTGTTTCTAAAACCAATAGTTCCGTACCTGAAGGCGCATTACGGTCAAGCTTTGGACAATACCTCTTCCAGTGGCCTAGCTCACCGCAGTTAAGGCATACATCCGTTTTCTTGGCCCCTTTGCTCTTTTGAACCATTGGGCCCTTGCCCTTCCCTTGTCGATCTTGGCTATCGGACCTAACTGCTTCTTGTTCTTTTTCTTCTTATTCTTGGACTTCCAAGTCTTAGAAGAAATCACAAGTGCATCTTCCTTTCCCTTTGTCTTCATCTGAGACTGGGCAGTCATCAGTTTGTTCATTAGCCCAGCTAAGTTACATGCAATCTCATTGCAGTTGAAGTTCATGACAAATTGGGAAAAGGAGTCAGGAAGTGACTGCAGGATAAGGTCAGTTTGGAGAGATGCATGCATCTGAAAATCAAGAGCTTCCAATCTCTCAATCATCGAGATCATCCTGAGGACATGGTCCCCAACCTTCTCTCCTTCCTTCATCCTGGCGCCGAATAATTGCTTTGATATCTCATATCTAGCAGTTCGGCTATGCTCTCCATAGAGCTCAGCCAGGTGCGCTAAGATGGCTCGTGAAGACGTCATCTTTTCATGGGCACGTTGAAGCTCATTGGTCATTGAGCCTAACATGTACCCTCGCACTCTTATGTCGTCTTTTACCCATTTCTCATGGGCATCGACATCTTCTGATTAGCTCGGGTTCTTGCGAGGAGCCTGGGATGTCCGCCTCAAGACGTATCCCGCATTTCCATAGTTAGGACAATCCTCAAGTTCCGGCTTGATCCATAGTTCGGACCAGTCAGGACGTTCTTTTCAAGTAGTATAGCGAGTGGGTTCATTGTCATATTGAGAGTTTTGTTAACTGCAGAGAATAATTTGAGATTTGTTAGTGATTGTTTAATTATGATCCGAGTAAAGAATTTAAGGACTTTGTTTATTCATAACTCGGCTCCCACTATTTTATCGGCATTTACACACTCCCATGTTAAATCCGGAAGTCTTGGGTGACTTCATAGTGGTGATCGATTTCTTTACAAAGTTTAATAGAGGGCAACCCATACGGTTTATATTCTATTATTCTTTATAAAGTGGTGTCTTATACCAACCCATCTAATGGATGATTCGATCTTCTTTTACCCCTAGTTCACTTGCCCTCAACCCATTCGGTTTCTATGGCTCGCTGAACTATCTAAGTTTAAACCGTCAACTCCTATTAGTCTGACAATTGAATCTTACCCGGCAACCCATACGGTTTATAGGGGTTTGATTTGTCACAACCAAAGGCATCTAATGCACTCTAGGAATTTATCAACTTTCCCCAAAAATATTACCCCGACATACTCGGAAGAATAATATTCCGGTTTAGATTTCAATTTTCCATGAGTTTGACGGAGGGTAGGAAACCTCGTAACCTTTATAACTTAGTGTTTGTAAGTGGGAGTATTAACGCGATTATATGTTACACTTTGCACATTAATCCGTTTATAAGCGCGGTTTGTGGTTTGTCAATCATTCAAAATGAAAAACAATAAATAGCAACCTAGTTACTACCAACATATAGCTCATGGACTTTTTCCTAAGTATTGGGCCAAGCCAAATAACGAAAAGAAAAATACAGTATTGATTCTTCGTCATAGCCATATGAATAATTACATCATTGAACAATACATCTTTTTATACATATTTTCTAGTAAAAATAAATAGGCTCAAAATGGCCTTTACAACCATATCGAATCGAACAAATCAACAACTAAGTCCACGAGCTATATCACCATCACATAAGGCATTTAATACAACATGTAACGGTAAATAAAATTAAATAATCAATTAATATATTAATCCAATTAATATAAAAATTAATTTATTTAATTTCTACAATATTAATCAAATTAATATTTATAATCGTCATTTTAATCCGTTCAAAGTAATCCGGCCAAAATAATATTCTCGTCTAATAATTTCCCTTAAAAAAATATTCCAAATATTTTATTAAATCTAATTAAATCCAATTTAAATTTCGGAAATTATTAAAACGAAATATAAACACAAAAATGGAGTCCGGAAAATCGGTATCGAGGCCCGACCACGGCCCGATTCAAAATCGGGCGAAAACCCACGCCGGACGAGTCACTCTCGGCCATCGGCCGGCGGTGGCGGCGGCTCTGATAGCTAGCGAGTCACTCTCGGCCGGCGAGCGGCGATCGATGGCTGCTGCTGCCGTGATGCGTCTTCGTGCGGTATTCGTGTTTAACCCCGTTTTCTCATTTTTCGAGCTAAACACAAAGCGAAAAAGTTTCTTAACTTCATGAAGAACTTATAAATCAATAAAAATCAAATTTTTCAGATTTATAATTCACATAAAATAATCGAAACTTGACTTACTACGAACGATTAAATTTCTTCGATTATATCTATTATGATTCTAAATCATAAACATCATCAAATAACATTCCAAATGCAAAGATGATCGTATATACGATATATTTAACACAGCTCCGATACCCTTTGTTGGGATTCCTCGGAAAATAAACACAACGGAAGAATAAACGGAATCCCTAAGAGGATCGATCAAGTAACGTATACGAAAAGAAAAATACGAAGATCAAGGAATCAAAGTCCCATACCTATGATGTCTCTGAAAAACCTTCGTATGATGATGATGATGATGAAGAGCCCTTCGTTCCAAGCACCTAAAGCAAGATGCCTCTACTTCACACGCCGGAACTTGATGGAAAAATCGACAAGCTTCCTTTCTTCAAGAATGCGGCTAGGAAGCTTGTAGAATTTTCTCTCTCAATGTATTCTTCTTATATCTTGTCTCTAAGATCAAGATGAAGTTTTCTACCTTACTCTCTCTCTCAAATTCGTGATTATGAGTTAAAGCAAGAAGAAGTAGTCATAACTCCTTTTTAAAGACTTTTATTTATAAAAAAATGAAAGTATTCCTTTAACACATGATTGGGGGTATCAAATACACCTCACATATGTCACCTAGTGACATAAAATAAGTATATAAGAGACAAGAGATGGAGGGGGGGTGGCCTTAAGGGAAATTTCCAAGAAGACGGGTCGAATTTACTCGGCTCGTGTCTTTGGATGTTAAATCAAACGAATCCCTCGTGTACCGGATGTTCGTCAAACGAATCCGTTTTATTTCCAATGTGTTTGGACTAATTAATTAATCCAATTAATTAATTATATCAAACACAAATATATATTTCTCTAAGAAATATAATTTATGAATTAAAGTAATCACCCAGTAACTACTTACAATTCATTAGACCGCTATTTGATTTATCCGATAAATCAAAATTAGATATCTAATATCTAATATTATAAGAGAGATTATTAATTCACATTTATCCATCAATGATCCTATTGCGCGACTCGTAGGTTCGTCTCAGTAGGCATTGGGAGGAACCAATGAGTGCGGGCAACACTTAGCCACCTGGCGGGCCGCCTTGTAAACCCCGATCGAGAACGAATGAACGAATCATTCCAGAACCATTATGTCGTGAATACTATATACGTATAGACCCTTCATCGATGTCGGTCAAGTCTTGGTCACGGTAAAGTCAAACCCTACATTGACTAAACTCTATACATGTGTTAATGCAAATCAAGACCGACTGATTAATAGTGTATCTAATACGACTATATCAGAATGCTTTGGCCAAAGACTTATGATCTTATTTGCCATTAACCGTATAGGACATTCGCCTGCTCACTAACAGGAGATAGAATCCTTTCTTGGCGTACAACAAAGACTGCTACCTGCCCGTATAGTCCGCGCCGAGTCGACTCAGCAATTAAGCAAATGAGTCTAACTACTCTAATGACAAACTAAACGTCACAGACACATCTTCTACTGAACCCTCAAGTCAAAGGTCCACGTATACTATCACAACCTTTCGATTCGTCATCAACTTTTCCAGAGTGAATACCGTGTGACTAAATCGAGTATGAGTCGTGTTCGAGTATACTGGTCCCACCAATATACTTATAACTATGCTATCAAGACGTGCACACGTCCTAGCATCAGTTATACAAGTCTTATTAAAACTTAATGTCCTGTTAAGTTTTATCTACTTGCAAACTAGTTAAGTATTCGAGCTCTAAACACTTCTAGTGCCTATCTCCTTATCTCTATAAGAAGTAGAATGTTCACTCTCAAATGCAAGGACTACTATTCTATATACCAAATCACAATGCCAGTGATATACAATAATATAGAAATAATAATTGCCTTATTAAATATAATATTCATAATTACAATACAATTGCTCTCACTCTCTCATCCTCTGAGTGGCATTCGAGGGCATATTCCTAACAGTATGAACTCAAGAAGCAACTGGAGGAATTGTCACAGAAGGGTTATATTCAACCTAGCGTTTCTCCTTGGGGAGCGCCCGTTCTCTTTGTCCGGAAGAAAGACGGATCCCTCCGACTGTGTATTGATTACAGGGAGCTTAACAAAATGACGATCAAGAATAAGTATCCTATACCTCGGATCGACGACTTGTTTGATCAACTGCAAGGGGCAAGGGTATTCTCGAAGATTGACTTGCGATCAGGATACCATCAGTTGAGAATTAAGGAATCGGATGTACCGAAGTCTGCTTTCAGATCCCGGTACGGGCATTATGAATTTGTAGTAATGCCATTTGGACTTACGAATGCTCCTGCGGTGTTCATGCAATTGATGAAACGGGTATTCTTAGAATACTTGGATAAATTTGTGGTCGTCTTCATTGATGACATCTTGATATATTTGAAGGACGCAGAGGAGCATGCTGAACATTTGCGTGTGGTTTTGAGCACCTTGAGGAAGGAACAGCTGTATGCAAAGCTTTCCCTGTGCGAGTTCTGGCTTAGGGAAGTAACCTTCCTTGGGCATGTGATATCAGCCGACGGGGTTCAGGTGGACCCGAAGAAAGTCGAAGCAATCTTGGAATGGGAAGTTCCTAGTAACGTGAAAGAAGTCCGGAGTTTCCTAGGACTTGCTGGATATTATCGCCGCTTTGTAGAGGGATTTTCCAAAATTGCTCGTCCGCTCACTCAGCTGTTGCAGAAAACTCAAAAGTTCACGTGGAATGAGAAGTGCCAGGCTGGTTTTGACGAACTTAAGAGGAGACTAACGACAACACCTATATTAGCGCTACCAGAGGGAACTGATGGATTCATGGTATCTGACGCTTTGAATCGAGTGCAGGTTGTGTGTTGATGCAAAAGGATAAGGTGATTGCTTATGCTTCTCGGCAATTGAAACCGTATGAGGTTAATTACCCGACTCACGATCTGGAGCTAGCAGCTGTGGTCTTTGCCTTGAAAATTTGGCGACATTATTTGTACGGCACTCGTTGCCAGATCTTTACAGACCATAAGAGCCTCAAGTACATTTTGATCGAGAAAGAATTAAACATGAGGCAGAAGGTGGTGGAATTGATCAAGGATTACGACTTGGAGATTCTCTATCATCCGGGAAAGCAAACGTAGTAGCCGATGCTTTGAGCCGTAAACTGTTTCTCTTCGAGTGTTGGAAGCACTTACATCCCAACCCAAAGATTCAACGGAGCTGATCCGCGAAGGATTGAAGTATGGGCACCGGGAATCGAGGCAACTATATGTGATGGAACTGACTTCGTCACTAGTCGAGAAAATCAAATCTAAACAGTCGAATGATTCTCTGATCCTTCGGTTATGTGACGAAGTAAAGAAAGGAAAGGCCCCAGGATTTGTGATACAAGACGATGGAGTTCTGAGATTTCAGAGTCGACTTTGCGTTCCCGATGATGATGATCTGAGACGGACTATTCTGAAGGAAGCTCATAGCGCGCCCTATTCTATTCACCCAGGCAGTAGTAAGATGTATAAGGATTTAAAACAAAATTTCTGGTGGGGGAATATGAAAAAGGACGTAGCAGATTATGTTTCGAGGTGTTTGACGTGTCAACAAGTTAAAATTGAACATCAGCGACCTGCCGGAATGTTAAAGCCGCTTCCGATCCCCGAATGGAAGTGGGAGGATATCTCGATGGATTTCATCACCAGTATGCCAAGGACTAGAACGGGGATGAACATGATTTGGGTTATAGTTGATCGACTAACCAAGTCGGCTCATTTCCTAGGAATTAAAGATACATGGGGACCCGAAAGATTGGCGCGAGTATTTATTTCGGAGATAGTCAGATTGCATGGGACGCCGAAGACCATTATTTCAGATCGAGATGGTCGCTTCGTGTCGCACTTCTGGAGGGCAGTGCACAGGGCTTTGGGGACCGAGCTAACCTTTAGCACAGCTTATCATCCCCAAACGGACGGTCAGTCCGAAAGGACTATTCAAATAGTAGAAGACATGCTTAGAGCCTGTGCTTTGGATTGGTCAACTGATTGGGAAGTTCATTTGCCATTAGTTGAATTCACCTACAATAATAGTTGGCATGCTTCTATTAAGATGGCACCATTTGAAGCTTTGTACGGGAGAAGATGCCGATCACCCCTGTGTTGGGATGATTCTTCGGATTTGATCGGGACGGAACCGGAATTGATAATTCAGACTCAAGAGAAGATAGCTTTGATTCGAGAAAGACTGTTGACTGCCCAGAGTCGACAGAAGTCTTATGCAGACGTACGTAGTCGCCCTCTAGAGTTCGACGTTGGGAATCATGTACTATTGAAGGTGTCTCCTACACGAGGGATTTTCCGTTTTGGGAGGAGAGGCAAGCTTAGTCCGAGATATATCGGACCATTCGAGATCCTCGAGAGAGTTGGAGATTTAGCATACAGGTTGGCCTTACCGCCATCGCTGAGTCACGTTCACAATGTGTTTCACGTATCCCAACTGCGGAAGTATGTACCGGACCCCAGTCACGTCATTGATTTCGACGAGATCGAGATAGCTAATGATGGCACCTTAGAAGAGAGACCAATCAAGATACTTGAGAGTCGGATCAAACAGTTGAGGAATAAACCAATACACTTGGTTAAAGTACAATGGTCACGACACGGAGTCGAAGAGGCCACTTGGGAAACAGAGGACAGTATGAAGACTAGATATCCGGAGTTGTTTTCATCTTAAGTTTCGGGACGAAACTTCTTTTTAGGGAGGAAGGATGTAATACCCGAGATTTCTGTTATGTAATTGGAACTTGTGATATTGTAATGATTGTACTTTTGTCTGAGTACCATTCTCCGTATTTCATAATCCGGCAAGGTTGAGCGTATGATTTCATGAATGTGATTTAAAGATTGTAATTCTGCGCATGTAGTGCACGCTATCGGCTATGTGTAGCGTACGCTAACATGGATTCATAGCGCACGCTACAAAGGAACATTAGCGCACACTATGCGTGGTCAATTTGATTGAGACGTGCGGTAGGTGAGATCTGGCTGGGGGACCCTTGTCGGATCGTGTCGGGATGAACCTGGACGGCTTTCGGGAAAAGCCGAGTCAACGCCTTAGCGCACGCTACAGGCATGTGCATAGCGCGCGCTAAGTGTTGAGTACAGTTAAGTCAGTGAGCCGTTAGCGCACGCTACGAGCAGGGACTAGCGCGCGCTAATAGCCATTTCTTATAAATAGGACAGCATCCTATTCGTGATTTCAGTTCTTTCTTCTCCCATACCCGAATTCTTACACTCAGAGCATAACTTTCTTCATCCCAAACACTTCATATCAACATCCTAGTTCGCGATTGAAGATCGTATATCATTGGAGATTGGTGTTCAAGCCTTCGGCGTTGGATTACTTCGATTTCCTCCGTGTTCTTCACTACTTTGAGGTAGGTGATTCTTCACCAATACTAGTAGTGTTCTAAAGGACGTTTGATCATGCTTATCTTGTCAGTTAGATTCTTAAGTAGTCGAACATCATGTGTAGAAGGATATTTTCGATGTTTCGATACTTATTCATCGTATAAACCATTGAACCTCTTGGTGTTTGAACTCCTAGCATATTCTGAAGCTTCAAACCTATTTGTGATCAGTAGACGGATTTACCTAGTTGTTACGTTTTACACATTGGAATCATGCGTTTTGGAACGTAGGACGAACGGAACTTAGAATATTTTCTTGAAGATCTAAGATGAACTATGGTGTTGTGATGATATACGTATCTTTGTATCTCATAGTCATTTTATACGTATAGAGCTTTCACAAACCTTATTAGCATGATATGCTCGAGGATGACTGGTTTTATCACCATAGAATTTATGAGTTCTTCACCATTCAATCCAGCTTTTACATGCGTGTGTCTGCCATGCAAGGTTAGCGCACGCTAACATACGTAAGTTAACGTGCGCTATCGGGGATAAGTTAACGCACGCTACGTTTGGTACGTAACGTACGTTATGATATCAGCCGAGTCAGTCGGCTGATCAGAGAGCTGTCAGTCCATGGCTAGCGTACGCTAGGCTTAGACGATAGCGTACGCTAACGGGCAGGCTTAGCGCACGTTACGTATAGTACGTAGCGCGCGCTAAGTAGTTCAGGCAGAATGCATTTTTTTAGCTTGCGGTCGTAAACCGGATTATTAGACGTTCGTACGACTTGAGAGAAATTCTCTATTATTTCTTAGGTCCGAGCCTTGCTTAGGGGACGATCGAGGGGCGGTTGCTTACGGACGCATGTCATTTGTTGGAGTATTTCCATTCTTGCCATTTTCGAGGCAAGTATCATATGTCGAGTTCGATTTATATTGGAACTTTGATCATGCTTGTGGTTTTTGTTCATGTTGTTGAATATGAGATGTATTTCTGAAATTTCTCGTGGTATTCGTTGTTATTTGTTCGTATTGATGAACATATTGAAATGCATATATGTATGCATAGTTGATTGATTTATGGTATAAATGATCAGGGGATCATGAGGATCTATCTTGAGGGCTTGGATCGAATGTCCACCATGCGTTGGTCCGACGGATCATCATGGGGATCTATCTTGAGGCCTGGATCGCTGGGCGGTTTTCCACCATGCGTTGGTCCGACGGATCATCATGGGGATCTATACCAAGGGGCTGGATCATTTGGATTACCCTGTACTGTGTTGATGGAATCGTGAGGATTCGCATCGTTGGATTCCGGTGACGGAAGTCCGTTTTGCATGTTTTATGATGCATTGATGATTTATGTATTACGATACTTGTACTAGCATTGTTTTGCTAACCCCTTCGGGGTGGACATTGTTTTGATGTTCAGGTAGCCGAGGAGCGGGGAAGCAACCACGATCTGCAACGGAGACGATGAAATGGCTCAGTGATGTGGTTGATGTTTATTGTTATTGTGATTTGTCTTCTTGGTTTATTTAGTACTCGAGTACGTCTGTTTTAATAATGTTATTTCGATATGGTTGTATAAGTAACTCATTTGATCGGTTAAATCAAATCTGTATTTGAACTTCAGTTGTACGATTGGATTATATTTACACTCCTTTTAAAATTAGCCTTGTAAATCCTTACCTAAAGGGCTTACGGCGCTGTAATTATTCCGAATATCTCGGGGTGTTACAGAATATGGTATCGGAGATAAGATTCATGGATATCTTGGCAGTCGGGTTAGTTGGGTCAGTTGACGTTATTTGATTATTGGTCGTTCGTAACATCACTGCTGAGCCAGCATCGTCGTGTGTACCGTGGTTGTAAGTTCCTAAATCTCAAATACTACCATTTTATTTTATTCGTGTTTTATGAACATTGATGGATGTACTTTTAGAAGTTTGCCCTGGATATTGAGTATTTATATTTACAGTATGTTGAGAGGAGGTCGTGGACGCGGACGCGGTCGTGGACGCGGACGTGGAAATGCGAGACAAGAAGAGTCGGTATCTACCCAGAGATAACCGCTAGTCGAATGGATTCTCATTCCGGGGGACAGCAGGGATCGGCAAATAATAATGCAGATCCTAACGTGCCAGGAGTGCTTCAGCAGGTGGTTGCTCAGATAAACCAATTTGCTCAAGTTGTGGATCGTATGCAGACGGCGATGGGATAGCAGCATAACGTGGATAATCGGGGAGATAAATGGCTTACCGAAGTGATCAAATTGCATCCTCCGAAATTTGACGGTTCTGCTGAGACGCTTTCTTGGGATCACTGGCTGAAGGAATTAGAAAAGATTCTTGCGGGGATTAACTGTAATATCCGCGTTTTCTATTTTCGGTAATTTCTATTTTGGATGTATGTTCGTTTCAGACAACTCGCTTAGCACTGTTTTGGGAATTCTGAATCTATTTTGTTCTTGGAGTTTTTAAATGCAGTAGGAGTTTCGAGGATGTTTTGCATAATTTCATTTTGAATTATATCTTGCCGCGTGTGCGTTCGATTCTCGTAAAACTTGTTCGTTTTCATTGTTTCTCGATTCATATAAGTTGGTATGGTTGAGTTGGTCGTGTTGGAACTTTCGGTTTGCTAATCCGACGTTGTATTGCGATTTTACGGGCACTTGGGCCGTTTTTGTAATTTTCATAAGTTTGGGGAATTTCGCTTCATTTGCTTCATTTGAGACTCTCTAGTGATCGGAATTATATTTTCTTTCAAAACTCAGCTTCGTTGTTTTGGATACCCCATGTTTATACTTTTGATTCTATCCTTGTATTGCGTTTCGTCGTTGTATCATTGTCTTTGAGCTAAGTCTTTGGCTATTTGCATGCATAACGACGTTATGAATGCTCCTTTACGTCGTTATATAGGTATCATAACGTCGTTATACCCCATTAACGACGTTATGGTTTCGCGAGAAAGTGTCCAGATTGTTCGTTACGACGTTAACTGAGAGGGGTTACGTCGTAACCTTCATAACGTACGTTAACAATAGGCGTTAACGTACGTAACTCGCCGTCAGGTCTTTTAATTCCTGACTTATTTCCGGTCGACTTATTCCACTCCTTTCCTTTCTTTCTCGCGACGTGAGCTTCCTTTGGGCGATTTCAAGCGATTCATCCGGTGCAATCCGTAGGAACCTTCTAAAGATCGATTTTTGCGTCCCAAGCAAGGTTTATCATCATCATAATCATCCTCCATCCGTCCGAATCGAGGTATACATCGATGAACCCTAGTTTTTTTGGGGATTTCGGGATTTTTGGCACAATTATTCCTTTTAATCCGTTTTGGCTTCGACGACTTGTTAGATTACGATTGTGTAGTCGTAAATCCCTTGTTTCCAGTATAGTTTAACGGATTTAACCTAGTAATTTCTTCATCGTTAGATTATAGCCATCGTGGACTTCGTATTTTCCGACAAATCGTTCCAAGGGGTAGAATTAGGATTAATTCGTACCTTTCCGCATTATTGAGACTTGTGTATACCATTATTGTGTTAGGAACGGATTTGGGAAGATTGTTCGGACCGAAACCTATTTCTTCATCGTTTCCTTCGTCTCGTTTCATTCAAGGCAAGTACATGTATTACATTCCGTTATGTGCGTATGATTTTGATGCGAATGATGTAAATGGTTTATTGAACGAATGTGATTGTTTCTCTTCCACCTGGGGATGGCGTGTGGCCTCTGGGGGCCGATACTAATGGGTACGGCCATGGAAGTGGAATTGGGTGCGTGTGTTGATGTTCTTCCACCTGGGGACGGTTCGACGGGACCTCTGGGGGCCGATACTAATGGGTACGTCCGCGGAAGTGGTTTCTCACCTGGGGACGGTCCGACGGGACCTCTGGGGACCGATACTAATGGGTACGGTTGCGAGTTACCAAGCGTGGATAATTGTGATGTGGGAAACTTGTTAATACACTGCTTTGGTGTTAATGTGATATTCCGGAATATTGATTCTCAAAATGTTTTATCCTAACGATTTATTTGCGTTGAATTGTGTATGTATATAATGTTGTGTAATTATGTACTTGCACTAGCTATTCGAATGCTAACCCCTTAAATGGGGGAAATGCGTCTTATGCATTTAGTCTTGGTCAGTGAGGAGTCACGGGATGCGCATGCAAAGGATGGGTTGGCATGATGATGATGTGGCTCGAGTCTGCATTTTTCTGTTTTGTCATTGCATCTGTTGAGTACTGGAGATAGTTGGTTTATTTTTGATCATGGCTTAAGTCCCCTGCGTGGGCAACATTTTGGTATTTAACTTATGTCTCATGTACTCCGTTAAAATGTTTTGGCCGAGGCCACGGCCTTATTCACTTTTTGGGTACATCTTTCATGTTATCATTGTGGTTCATGTGTCACGAGTTAGCCTGGTAGACCTCACGGGGGTCCTACGGCGTGTAATGTCCCATTTGTGAATTGGGATGTTACAATTATGGTATCAGAGCTTAGGTTTTGAAATACCTAGGCTGTCGGTGAAATTTGGGTCTGTCAGTTGCGTCATTAGAGTCAGTTGTTGAGCCTAATATCATCATGCTACCGTCTTTTCGTGCGACCGTGTTGTAAGTCTCCTCGAACTCTTATATTTCTGTAATCCGTTTTCTTGTACTGTTCGGGATTGTGACTTGTGTTACCAACCTTGTGAATTGTGAATCTTTCTGATCTTGTTCTTTTCTTATTTTTCCTTCAGTATGTTGAGAGGTCGTGGTAGACCGGCTAGGGGATGCGGCCGAGGCCGTGGTCGTGGTGCTGATAATGAGGAGGGCTCACTTTCCCAGTCCTCTGCGGACTCAGCCTCTCACTCAGTGCCGTCGGGTAATAATGCCGACGCCGGGGCTACAACCGTACTTCAGCAGTTGGTAGCCCAACTTACTCAGATAGCTCAGGGTGGACGTCAGAATCCGCCCCCGACACCGGAAGAGGAGGCTAGTAAGTGGCTGCAGACGGTAACTAAGATGCACCCTCCTCGTTTCTCCGGATCTTCTGACTCCCTCGGATGGGAGAATTGGCTCTTTCAGTTGTCCAGGACCTTCGATGCCGTAGCTTGTCCTGAGGACAGGAGGGTACACATTGCCCAGTACCTCCTGGATAAGGAAGCTGCGGAATGGTGGGAGGCCGTTGCGCCCAGAGACCGTCGGGCCACTTGGGATGAGTTCAGGGCTGCTATGGAAGCAGAATATTGTCCTCCGCAATTGAAGGAGAGCAGTATTGTGGATTTCTTCACCGCTTCACCTCAGGATGTGCCTATTTCTCGTGCCATCATTTCTTACAATCAGCAGTTGGGCTTCGTGAGGATCAAGTGAGAACGGAGGCGATAAAATCCGATACTTCAATATGCGCATGAAGCCGCATATTAGGCGAGTATGGCGCCGCTCATGTGTGCCACTTTGAAGGAATACCGAGATCGCGCTCGCGATCGAGATGGTATCCGGAATCGAGTCGGTTTCGGAAGCTAAGAAGCGAAGACTCCGGTGGGTTCTCGGCCGGAAAAGGTGGTCGATTTCGAGGTCTCGTTCTGCTCCTACACTGGAAGAGGCCGTTTCTTCAGCGGTGGATCTCGTGGTAACTGTTCGATCGATCTGTTGCACTTGGCGGAAGAGTTTGTTTTAATTGCGGTCGGCCGAGCACGTTGTGAAGGATTGCCCACTTCGTTAGTTACTTGCTTTACTTGCGGGACAGGCCAAGGGCATCGGCGGCTCATTGTGAGAGGGCCACCAGGCCGCTAGATTTACGACTACCACCGCCGATCGGAGGATCTCGGTTCACGGCTACTCATGTTCGCGAGGTTCGAGTCGTGGTAGGGGTCGGAGTCGGCCGAATCGCCGCGTAGCGTCGAGTTCGGGCTCGATCCATCCCGATTATATCGAGATGAGGCGCACGGAGGAGCGGACATTCGGTGGCGTCGGTACCACTCGGATCCTTTCTCATCCGGTTTGTACTTTTTGATTGGTGCGACCCATTCCTTTATAGCTTCGGATTGTGTGAGTCGTATTGGTTTGTTGCTTGTTTGAGTGTGAGCCGTTTGTAGTGGGTCGCCCAATGGGATCGTATGGTTGGGGACCGGGAAGTTAGGGATTGCCCGGTGAGGATCGGGAGCCGGGATTGGCCCTCGAATCTCATTGTTATAGACCTCAAGGGTGAGGATTTGATCCTCGGGGACGATTGGTTGGATCGTCATGGTGCTATCATGAACTATCGGACTCGTACCATCACGATAGTTGCCGAGGGGCGGCACCGAGCATACTCTCGTCGAGTTTGGCCGGATAGATCGGGTGTGTGATTAGCGCCTTGAAGGCGATGAAACTTTTGAACCAAGGTTGTGTCGGCTCGGTGTTTCGCTCTGCAGCGGAAGATGGTGGGGTTGACATATCGTCGATTCCGATTGTTAGCGAGTATCCCGATGTATTTCGGATGACTTGTCGGGATTACCACCACATAGAGAGGTGGAGTTTCCTATTGACCTTGAGCCGAATGCGGCCCCTATTTCTCGAGCACCGTAGTATGGCACCGTCGGAGATGCTAGAGTTGAAGAATCGATTGGGAGAGTTGTTAGATAAAGGATATATTCGACCGAGCGCATCGCCTTGGGTGCGCTGTACTTTTGTCAAGAAGAAGGATGGATCGCCGTTTATGCATCGACTATCGAGAATTAAACAAGCTAACCATCAAAAATAAATACCCTTTGCCCGGGATTGACGATTTGTTTGATCGGCTTCGGGCGGCAGTCTTTTGAAGATTGATTTGCGATCGGGCTACTACGATTGAGGATTCGGGCGTCGATATTAGAAAAGCGCCTTTGACGAGATATGGCCATTACGAGTTTGTGGTTATGCCTTTCGGGCTAACTAATGCCCCAAAGATGTTCATGCAGTTGATGAACAAAGTTTTTATTGAGTATCTGGACAAATTCGTAGTCGTTTTTATTGACGATATTCTCATCTATTCACGGAGTCGGTAGGAGCACGCCTTACATCTTCGGATTGTATTAGACACTTTGAGGGCTGAGCAGTTGTACACGAAGTTCTCTAAGTGTGAGTTTTGGCTCGAGGAAGTGACGTTCCTCGGGCAGGTGATTTCAGTGAGAGGAGTTCGGGTAGATCCGCGAGAAGATAGAGCGGTGATGGCTTGGGAGCCGCCTAAGAATGTGAAGGAGGTGAGGAGTTTTCTGGGCCTTGCCGGCTATTACCGTAGATTCGTTGAGGGATTTTCTAAGATCGCTAGACCACTCACTCAGTTGCTCCAGAAAACTCAGAAGTTCGAGTGGACTGCAGACAGGCAGGACAGTTTTGACGAGTTAAAGAGACGTTTGACTACCGCACCCATGTTAGCGTTGCCTCAGGGGAACGAGGATTTCGTAGTGTACAGCGATGCTTCGGGCTTTGGTCTAGGATGTGTTTTGATGCAGAGAGACAGAGTGATTGCGTATGCGTCCCACCAGTTGAAACCTTATGAGGTGAATTACCCCACGCATGATTTGGAGTTAGCTGCGGTCGTTTTCGCCTTAAAGATCTGGAGGCATTATCTATATGGGTCTTCGTGTAAGATTTTTACCGATCACATGAGTTTGAAGTATATCTTCAGTCAGAAGGAGTTAAATATGAGACAGCGTAGGTGGTTGGAGCTAATTAAAGATTACGACCTCGAGATACTTTACCACCCGGGTAAGGCTAACGTAGTGGCGGATGCGTTGAGCCGTAAGCCGATGGCGTTGCAGATGTTAGAAGTACTTACACCGCAGAGTAGGATCCAACGAGATCTTATTTGTCAGAATATTGAGGTTTGGGTTCAGAGAGTTCAGGGCCAGTTATGTGCATTAGAGATCACTTCGTCCTTGACTGATGATATCAAGGCGAAACAGTATGATGATCCGTGTTTGGTCCAGTTGAGGGAGGATGTGAGGCGGGAAAGCCCACTGGATTTGTGGTTCGAGATGATGGCGTTACGAGATTTCGCGGCGGACTATGTGTACCGAATGATATTGAGTGAGACAGAAGATCTTGAGTGAAGCTCATACCACGCCTTACTCCATACATCTGATACGAATAAAATGTACAAGGATGTGAGGAGAAACTACCGGTGGAGTAATTTGAAGACAGACGTTAGCGAGTTTGTGTCGAGGTGTTTGACTGTCGGCGAGTTAAGATCGAGCATCGGCGACCCGCGGTTTTGCGACCACTTCCTATCCGGAGTGGAAATGGGAGGATATTTCTATGGATTTCATTACTAATATGCCTAGGACTCGGAATGGAATGAACATGATTTGGGTTATTGTCGATCGGTGACCAAATCAGCTCACTTCTCAGGTATTAAGGACACTTGGGGCCGGAGAGACTAGCACAGTATTTATTGCGAGAGGTTGTGAGATTGTATGGGACTCCTAAGAGTATTGTTTCGGATCGTGATGGCGGTTCGTGTCACATTTACGGCAGTGTTCATCGAGCTTTGGGACGAGTTGAGACTCGGTACATCTTATCACCCTCGGTGTGGGCGATCGGGCGGACAATCCAGACGTTAGAGGATATGTTGAGAGCTGTGCCCTAGAATGGAAGGATGATTGGGAGTCGCACTTGCCGTTGATCGAGTTCACGTACAACAATAGTTGGCACGCCTCGATCAAAATGGCGCCATTTGAGCGTTGTATGGGAGGAGGTGTAGATCGCCGTTGTGTTGGGACGATGCGTCCGAGCTGATTGGTACCGAGCCCGATATGGTAGTTGAGACGAGAGAGAAGATTACTCGATTCGGGATAGATTGTTAACGGCCCAGTCGGCGAAGTCTTATGCCGACACGCGTCGCCGTCCGTTGGAGTTTGAGGTGGGAGATCATGTTTTGCTTAAGGTGTCGCCGACACGGGGTGTTTACCGCTTAGTAGGAAGGGTAAACTTAGTCCGAGGTTTATTGGGCCGTTTGAGATTTTAGAGAGAGTGGGAGAGCTTGCCTATCGGCTAGGCTTACCGCCGTCCCTGAGCCACGTTCATAACGTATTTCATGTTTCCCAGCTTAGGAGGTACATATAGGACCCTAGCCATATTATCGATTTTGGAGAGATCGAATTGGGACCCGACCTTACCATCGAGGAGAGGCCGATTCAGATTTTAGAGCGTCGGGTGAAGCAACTTCGTCATAAAACCATCCCTCTGGTTAAAGTTCAATGGTCGAGACATGGGTCCGAAGAAGCCACATGGGAGACGGAGAAGAGTATGCAGTCGAGATACCCCGAGTTGTTCGCGTTGTAAGTTTCGGGACGAAACTTATTTTTAGGGGGAGATAATGTAATATCCGCGTTTTCTATTTTCGGTAATTTCTATTTTGGATGTATGTTCGTTTCAGACAACTCGCTTAGCACTGTTTTGGGAATTCTGAATCTATTTTGTTCTTGGAGTTTTTTTTCGTCTGGCCGAGTTTCGAGGATGTTTTGCATAATTTCATTTTGAATTATATCTTGCCGCGTGTGCGTTCGATTCTCGTAAAACTTGTTCGTTTTCATTGTTTCTCGATTCATATAAGTTGGTATGGTTGAGTTGGTCGTGTTGGAACTTTCGGTTTGCTAATCCGACGTTGTATTGCGATTTTACTGGCACTTGGGCCGTTTTTGTAATTTTCATAAGTTTGGGGAATTTCGCTTCATTTGCTTCATTTGAGACTCTCTAGTGATCGGAATTATATTTTCTTTCAAAACTCAGCTTCGTTGTTTTGGATACCCCATGTTTATACTTTTGATTCTATCCTTGTATTGCGTTTCGTCGTTGTATCGACTGTGCTGAGCTAAGTGCTGAACTGCTGCATGCATAACGTACGTTATGAATGCTCCTTTACGTACGTTATATAGGTATCATAACGTACGTTATACCCCATTGGTAACGTACGTTATGGTTTCGCAGAAAGTGTCCAGATTGTTCGTTACGTACGTTAACCTGAGAGGGGTTACGTACGTAACCTTCATAACGTACGTTAACAATAGGCGTTAACGTACGTAACTCGCCGTCAGGTCTTTTAATTCCTGACTTATTTCCGGTCGACTTATTTCACTCCTTTCCTTTCTTTCTCGTGACGTGAGCTTCCTTTGGGCGATTTCAAGCGATTCATCCGGTGCAATCCGTAGGAACCTTCTAAAGATCGTTTTTTGCGTCCCAAGCAAGGTTTATCATCATCATAATCATCCTCCATCCGTCCGAATCGAGGTATACATCGATGAACCCTAGTTTTTTTGGGGATTTCGGGATTTTTGGCATAATTATTCCTTTTAATCCGTTTTGGCTTCGACGACTTGTTAGATTACGATTGTGTAGTCGTAAATCCCTTGTTTCCAGTATAGTTTAACGGATTTAACCTAGTAATTTCTTCATCGTTAGATTATAGCCATCGTGGACTTCGTATTTTCCGACAAATCGTTCCAAGGGGTAGAATTAGGATTAATTCGTACCTTTCCGCATTATTGAGACTTGTGTATACCATTATTGTGTTAGGAACGGATTTGGGAAGATTGTTCGGACCGAAACCTATTCCTTCATCGTTTCCTTCGTCTCGTTTCATTCAAGGCAAGTACATGTATTACATTCCGTTATGTGCGTATGATTTTGATGCGAATGATGTAAATGGTTTATTGAACGAATGTGATTGTTTCTCTTCCACCTGGGGATGGCGTGTGGCCTCTGGGGGCCGATACTAATGGGTACGGCCAAGGAAGTGGAATTGGGTGCGTGTGTTGATGTTCTTCCACCTGGGGACGGTTCGACGGGACCTCTGGGGGCCGATACTAATGGGTACGGCCGCGGAAGTGGTTTCTCACCTGGGGACGGTCCGACGGGACCTCTGGGGACCGATACTAATGGGTACGGTTGCGAGTTACCAAGCGTGGATAATTGTGATGTGGGAAACTTGTTAATACACTGCTTTGGTGTTAATGTGATATTCCGGAATATTGATTCTCAAAATGTTTTATCCTAACGATTTATTTGCGTTGAATTGTATATGTATATAATGTTGTGTAATTATGTACTTGCACTAGCTATTCGAATGCTAACCCCTTAAATGGGGGAAATGCGTCTTATGCATTTAGTCTTGGTCAGTGAGGAGTGCACGGGATGCGCATGCAAAGGATGGGTTGGCATGATGATGATGTGGCTCAGTACGCATTTTTGTTTTGTCATTGCATCTGTTGAGTACTGGAGATAGTTGGTTTATTTTTGATCATGGCTTAAGTCCCCTGCGTGGGCAACATTTTGGTATTTAACTTATGTCTCATGTACTCCGTTAAAATGTTTTGGCCGAGGCCACGGCCTTATTCACTTTTTTGGTACATCTTTCATGTTATCATTGTGGTTCATGTGTCACGAGTTAGCCTGGTAGACCTCACGGGGGTCCTACGGCGTGTAATGTCCCATTTGTGAATTGGGATGTTACATTAACTGTCCCAACGATAGGAAGGTTCCGGTCGCCCAGTATCTTCTGACAGGGGAGGCTTTCGACTGGCGGGAGGCCATTCGACCGGAGGAGCACAACGTTGACTGGACGGAATTCAAATTGATGATGGAAGCGCAGTATTGTCCTCGCCCAGTTAGAGAAGCCCGAGTTCGGGAGTTTTTCTCACCACAAAATTCAGAAGCATCTGTGACGGACGTGATTAAGACCTTTAATCACCAGCTGACTTATGTGCGCCACTTGGTCAGGACCGAGGCGGAAAGGATTTTCCATTTTGACATGCGAATGAAGCCGGAAATTCAACAATATATGTCCGGATTTGAATGTACCACCTTGCGATGATCGAGGACAAGGCGTTGGCTATGATATGAAGGAGGCGTGAGAGAGAAATCGCGGAAGCAAAGAAAGCGAAGGTGTCGGCAACTTCACGGAGAATAAGAGTAGCGGGCCTCGCAGGGTCGATCCTCTTTTCATTCATCCAGAGACCTCGCATCCTTCTCGAGGTGGAAAGAAGTTAGGCAGCACCAAGCTGTTTGACGCAGGAAGAAGTGTTATAAGCTGTGGCAAAGCGGGACATGTTCGACGTGATTGTTTCGCGCTGCTTTGTGACTGTTTAGTGTGGACAGGAAGGACATCGCGCAACATTTTGTGGGAATGCGACCCGATCTTTTGGTACTCACACTCTGTCTGGTTCCGAAGGACACTAGTGTAAACCAGAGCCAGAGCGGTTTCCCATAGCGAGAATGTTGGGAAAGAGAGGCATCGATCTTGGGTCCGTTCCTCCGCGTATTTACGAGATGAAGAAGGATGATCGAACACATTTGTTGCATCAGTGCGATTCAGATCCTTTTGCAACCGATTAGTGTCTTGTTCGATTAGAGCTACGCATTCTTTTATATCTTTGACCGTGTTAATCGTTTGAAAATCTCGTGCTTGTATAATTGTGAACCTTATGTTGTGGGATTACCGAGCGGAGAGAAAATTGTGGGAACCCTAGAAGCTAGGGATTTTCCAGTGACTATAGGAGGAAGAGATTGGCTATCGAATCTTATTGTAATTGACATCTACGGTGACGATTTAATTCTCGGAGACGATTGGCTCAACCGTTATGGAGCTATTCTGAATTACCGGGAGAGAGTTATTTCTATCATTGCTGATGACGGATCTGAACACTTATTCCAAGGATGGAGACCGGGAAGCTCGGGAAAATTGATCAAAGCAATGAAAGCCGTGAGATTACTGAAGCAGGGATGTCATGGACTTTGGTGCTATGCCATGAGGAAAGGGGAAAGAATAGAGCTCTCATCGATTCCAGTTGCGAATGAATTCTCCGACGTATTTCCTGACGAACTACCTGGGTTACCTCCGTAGAGAGAAGTGGAATTCACCATCGATTTAGAGCCTGGGGCAGCCCCTATTTCCAGAGCACCATACCGCATGGCACCAACCGAGATGTATGAACTCAAGAAGCAACTGGAGGAATTGTCACAGAAGGGTTATATTCAACCTAGCGTTTCTCCTTGGGGAGCGCCCGTTCTCTTTGTCCGGAAGAAAGACGGATCCCTCCGACTGTGTATTGATTACAGGGAGCTTAACAAAATGACGATCAAGAATAAGTATCCTATACCTCGGATCGACGACTTGTTTGATCAACTGCAAGGGGCAAGGGTATTCTCGAAGATTGACTTGCGATCAGGATACCATCAGTTGAGAATTAAGGAATCGGATGTACCGAAGTCTGCTTTCAGATCCGATGCAGGCATTATGACTTTATAGTAATGCCATTTGGACTTACCAATGCTCCTGCGGTGTTCATGCAATTGATGAATCGGGTATTCTTAGAATACTTGGATAAATTTGTGGTCGTCTTCATTGATGACATCTTGATATATTCGAAGGACGCAGAGGAGCATGCTGAACATTTGCGTATGGTTTTGAGCACCTTGAGGAAGGAGCAGTGTATGCAAAGCTTTCCAAGTGCGAGTTCGGCTTAGGAAGTAACCTTCCTTGGGCATGTGATATCGGTGACGGGTTCGAGTGGACAGAAGAAAGTCGAAGCAATCTTGGAATGGGAAGTTCCTAGTAACGTGAAAGAAGTCCGGAGTTTCCTAGGACTTGCTGGATATTATCGCCGCTTTGTAGAGGGATTTCCAAAATTGCTCGTCCGCTCACTCACCTATTGCGAAAACTCAAAAGTTCACGTGGAATGAGAAGTGCAGTGGTTTTGTGAACTTAAGAGGAGATCGACGACACCTATATTAGCGCTACCATAGGGAACTGATGGATTCATGGTATACGGCGACGCTTGAATCGAGTCTGGGTTGTGTGTTGATGCAAAAGGATAAGGTGATTGCTTATGCTTCTCGGCAATTGAAACCGTATGAGGTTAATTACCCGACTCACGATCTGGAGCTAGCAGCTGTGGTCTTTGCCTTGAAAATTTGGCGACATTATTTGTACGGCACTCGTTGCAGATCTTCTGAGACCATAAGAGCCTCAAGTACATTTTGATCGAAAAGAATTAAACATGAGGCAGAGAAGGTGGCTGGAATTGATCAAGGATTACGACTTGGAGATTCTCTATCATCCGGGGAAAGCAAACGTAGTAGCCGATGCTTTGAGCCGTAAACCTATTTCTCTTCGAGTGTTGGAAGCACTTACATCCCAACCCAGCATTCAACGGGAGCTGATCCGCGAAGGGATTGAAGTATGGGCACCAGGAATCCAAGGGCAACTATATGTGATGGAACTGACTTCGTCACTAGTCGAGAAAATCAAATCTAAACAGTCGAATGATTCTCTGATCCTTCGGTTATGTGACGAAGTAAAGAAAGGAAAGGCCCCAGGATTTGTGACACAAGACGATGGAGTTCTGAGATTTCATAGTCGACTTTGCGTTCCCGATGATGATGATCTGAGACGGACTATTCTGAAGGAAGCTCATAGCGCGCCCTATTCTATTCACCCAGGCAGTAGTAAGATGTATAAGGATTTAAAACAAAATTTCTGGTGGGGGAATATGAAAAAGGACGTAGCAGATTATGTTTCGAGGTGTTTGACGTGTCAACAAGTTAAGATTGAACATCAGCGACCTGCCGGAATGTTAAAGCCGCTTCCGATCCCCGAATGGAAGTGGGAGGATATCTCGATGGATTTCATCACCAGTATGCCAAGGACTAGAACGTGGATGAACATAATTTGGGTTATAGTTGATCGACTAACCAAGTCGGCTCATTTCCTAGGAATTAAAGATACATGGGGACCCGAAAGATTGGCGCGAGTATTTATTGCGGAGATAGTCAGATTGCATGGGACGCCGAAGACCATTATTTCAGATCGAGATGGTCGCTTCGTGTCGCACTTCTGGAGGGCAGTGCACAGGGCTTTGGGGACCGAGCTAAACTTTAGCACAGCTTATCATCCCTAAACGGACGGTCAGTCCGAAAGGACTATTCAAACAGTAGAAGACATGCTTAGAGCCTGTGCTTTGGATTGGTCAACTGATTGGGAAGTTCATTTGCCATTAGTTGAATTCACCTACAATAATAGTTGGCATGCTTCTATTATGATGGCACCATTTGAAGCTTTGTACGGGAGAAGATGCCGATCACCCCTGTGTTGGGATGATTCTTCGGATTTGATCGGGACGGAACCGGAATTGATAATTCAGACTCAAGAGAAGATAGCTTTGATTCGAGAAAGACTGTTGACTGCCCAGAGTCGAAATTAGTCTTATGCAGACGTACGTCGTCGCCCTCTAGAGTTCGACGTTGGGAATCATGTACTATTGAAGGTGTCTCCTACACGAGGGATTTTCCGTTTTGGGAGGAGAGGCAAGCTTAGTCCGAGATATATCGGACCATTCGAGATCCTCGAGAGAGTTGGAGATTTAGCATACAGGTTGGCCTTACCGCCATCGCCGAGTCACGTTCACAATGTGTTTCACGTATCCCAACTGCGGAAGTATGTACCGGACCCCAGTCACGTCATTGATTTCGACGAGATCGAGATAGCTAATGATGGCACCTTCGAAGAGAGACCAATCAAGATACTTGAGAGTCGGATCAAACAGTTGAAGAATAAACCAATACACTTGGTTAAAGTACAATGGTCACGACACGGAGTCGAAGAGGCCACTTGGGAAACAGAGGACAGTATGAAGACTAGATATCCGGAGTTGTTTTCATCTTAAGTTTCGGGACGAAACTTCTTTTTAGGGAGGAAGGATGTAATACCCGAGATTTATGTTATGTAATTGGAACTTGTGATATTGTAATGATTGTACTTTTGTCTGAGTACTATTCTCCGTATTTCATAATCCGGCGTTGTTGAGCGTATGATTTCATGAATGTGATTTAAAGATTGTAATTCTGCGCATGTAGCGCACGCTATCGGCTATGTGTAGTGTACGCTAACATGGATTCATAGCGCATGCTACAAAGGAACATTAGCGCACGCTATGCGTGGTCAATTTGATTGAGACGTGCGGTAGGTGAGATCTGGCCGGGGGACCCTTGTCGGATCGTGTCGGGATGAACCTGGACAGTTTTCGGGAAAAGCCGAGTCAACGCCTTAGCGCACGCTACAGGCATGTGCATAGCGCGCGCTAAGTGTTGAGTACAGTTAAGTCAGTGAGCCGTTAGCGCACGCTACGAGCAGGGACTAGCGCGCGCTAATAGCCATTTCTTATAAATAGGACAGCATCCTATTCGTGATTTCAGTTCTTTCTTCTCCCATACCCGAATTCTTACACTCAGAGCATAACTTCCTTCATCCCAAACACTTCATATCAACATCCTAGTTCGCGATTGAAGATCGTATATCATTGGAGAATGGTGTTCAAGCCTTCGGCGTTGGATTGCTTCGATTTCCTCCGTGTTCTTCACTACTTTGAGGTAGGTGATTCTTCACCAATACTAGTAGTGTTCTAAAGGACGTTTGATCATGCTTATCTTGTCAGTTAGATTCTTAAGTAGTCGAACATCATGTGTAGAAGGATATTTTCGATGTTTCGATACTTATTCACCGTATAAACCATTGAACCTCTTGGTGTTTGAACTCCTAGCATATTCTGAAGCTTCAAACCTATTTGTGATCAGTAGACGGATTTACCTAGTTGTTACGTTTTACACATTGGAATCATGCGTTTTGGAACGTAGGACGAACGAAACTTAGAATATTTTCTTGAAGATCTAAGATGAACTATGGTGTTGTGATGATATACGTATCTTTGTATCTCATAGTCATTTTATACGTATAGAGCTTTCACAAACCTTATTAGCATGATATGCTCGAGGATGACTGGTTTTATCACCATAGAATTTATGAGTTCTTCACCATTCAATCCAGTTTTCTGTCTGTAGTAATCTGCCATGCAAGGTTAGCGCACGCTAACATACGTAAGTTAACGTGCGCTATCGGGGATAAGTTAATGCACGTTACGTTTGGTACGTAACGTACGTTATGATATCAGCCGAGTCAGTCGGCTGATCAGAGAGCTGTCAGTCCATGGCTAGCGTACGCTAGGCTTAGACGATAGCGTACGCTAGCGGGCAGGCTTAGCGCACGTTACATATAGTACGTAGCGCGCGCTAAGTAGTTCAGGCAGAATGCATTTTTTTAGCTTGCGGTCGTAAACCGGATTATTAGACGTTCGTACGACTTGAGAGAAATTCTCTATTATTTCTTAGGTCCGAGCCTTGCTTAGGGGACGATCGAGGGGCGGTTGCTTACGGACGCGTGTCATTTGTTGGAGTATTTCCATTCTTGCCATTTTCGAGTCAAGTATCATATATCGAGTTCGATTTATATTGGAACTTTGATCATGCTTGTGGTTTTTGTTCATGTTGTTGAATATGAGATGTATTTCTGAAATTTCTCGTGGTATTCGTTGTTTTTTGTTCGTATTGATGAACATATTGAAATGCATATATGTATGCATAGTTGATTGATTTATGGTATAAATGATCCGAGGGGATCATGAGGATCTATGCTGAGGGCGCTGGATCGAATGTCCACCATGCGTTGGTCCGACGGGATCATCATGGGGATCTATGCTGAGGGCGCTGGGTCACTGGATGGGTTTTCCACCATGCGTTGGTCCGACGGGATCATCATGGGGATCTATACCAAGGGCGCTGGATCGCTGGATTACCCTGTACTGTGTTGATGGAATCGTGAGGATTCGCATCGTTGGATTCTGGTGACGGAAGTCCGTTTTGCATGTTTTATGATGCATTGATGATTTATGTATTACGATACTTGTACTAGCATTGTTTTGCTAACCCCTTCGGGGGTGGACATTGTTTTGATGTTCAGGTAGCCGAGGAGCGGGGAAGCAACCACAGTACCGACAGGACGATGAAATGGCTCAGTGATGTTGTTGATGTTTATTGTTATTGTGATTTGTCTCCTTGGTTTATTTAGTACTCGAGTACGTCTGTTTTAATAATGTTATTTCGATATGGTTGTATAAGTAACTCATTTGATCGGTTGAATCAAATATGTATTTGAACTTCAGTTGTATGATTGGATTATATTTACACTCCTTTTAAAATTAGCCTTGTAAATCCTTACCTAAAGGGTTTACGGCGCTATAATTATTCCGAATATCTCGGGGTGTTACATCTCCAAAGTCAATAATATGGCTAGGGTCCGGTACGTACTTCCTAAGCTGGGAAACATGAAATACATTATGCACGTGGCTCAGGGGCGGCGGCAAGCCTAACCGATATGCAAGCTCTCCTACTCTCTCCAGGATCTCGAACGGCCCAATAAATCTCGGACTAAGTTTACCCTTCCGACCGAAGCAGTAAACTCCCCTTGTCGGCGACACCTTAAGCAACACATGGTCTCCAAACTCAAACTCCAACGGCCGGCGACGTGTATCGGCATAAGACTTCTGTCGGCTCTGGGCCGTCACCAACCTGTCGCGAATGAGAGCAATCTTCTCCCTCATCTCAACTACTATATCGGGCTCAAGATTAACCAAATTTCGGACGCATCGTCCCAACATAATGGCGATCTGCACCTCCTCCCATACAATGCCTCGAATGGTGCCATTTTGATCAAGGCGTGCCAACTATTGTTGTACGTGAACTCGATCAATGGCAAGTGCGACTCCCAATCATCCTTCCAATCTAAGGCACAGGCTCTCAACATATCCTCCAATGTCTGTATCGTCCGCTCAGACTGTCCGTCAGTCTGAGGGTGGTAGGATGTACTAAGTCTCAACTCGGTCCCCAAAGCTCTACGGCCTGCCAAAAATGTGATATGAACCGGCCATCACGATCCGAAACAATACTCTTAGGGGTCCCATGCAACCTCACTATCTCCGCAATAAACACTCGCGCTAGTCTCTCCGGGCCCCAAGTGTCCTTAATACCCAGAAAGTGAGCTGATTTGGTCAGTCGATCCACAATAACCCAAATCATGTTCATTCCATTCCGAGTCCTAGGCATATTAGTAATGAAATCCATAGAAATATCCTCCCATTTCCACTCCGGGATAGGAAGTGGTCGCAAAAACCCCGCGAGTCGCTGATGCTCGATCTTAACCTGCTGACAGGTCAAACACCTCGACACAAACTCGCTAACGTCTGTCTTCAAATTACTCCACCAGTAGTTGCTCCTCACATCCTTGTACATTTTATTCGTACCAGGATGTATGGAGTAAGGCGTGGTATGAGCTTCACTCAAGATCTTCTCGTCTCACCAATATCATTCGGTACACATAGTACGCCGCGAAATCTCGTAACGCCATCATCACGAACCACAAATCCAGGGGCTTTCCCCTGCCTCACATCCTCCCTCAACTGGACCAAACACGGATCATCATACTGTTTCGCCTTGATATCATCAGTCAAGGACGAAGTGATCTCTAATGCACATAACTGGCCCTGAACTCTCTGAACCCAAACCTCAATATTCTGACAAATAAGATCTCGTTGGATCCTACTCTGCGGTGTAAGTACTTCTAACATCTGCAACGCCATCGGCTTACGGCTCAACGCATCTGTAACACCCTCAATATATTCGAGGTATATTACAGCGCCGTGAATCCCTATATGGGACCCACCAGGCTGAACAGCATCATACTCATCGACTCACATAAATGACAGAACAATACCATGTCATAAAGACGTAAAACAGAACAATCCACCCGGTTCAACCGGTCGATATAACATCATCGTCCAACACAACATCATAAACAACAATACAATCCAATCGAACAAGAACCCCTTAAGTACTCGAGTACTACTATTAGTTCAAAACCACAAAAGGCGAAAAGGTAAAAGACACTAAAACGTCTCTCGTGCACAATCATCACGCACGGCCATCATCCGTGTACTGGTCCAGCGCCGGCTCGTCTTGATGAACCTGACCTGAAATTCATAAAACGAATTTCCCCAAAACGGGTCCCCAGAGGGGTTAGCAATTACGCTAGTACAAGTAACCAAATGAACAATTTACATCTTACACATATAGTAATGCATGCCATCAAGAAATCTTAGTTTCCAAAACACTCATTTCCGGAAATGCCAATGATCAAATCACATTTGTAAAAATGCACCACAATTAACCGTGGATCCACCCCTCCGTGGACCCCTACCGAGACCCCGTCGGATCTAACCCGTAGTGGTTAAAAGCAAGCTCGCGGATCCACCCCTTCGTGAACCCCTACCGAGACCCCGTCGAGTCTAACCCGTAGTGAGCATACACACACACAATTTCTCATACAAAACTACTATGTCAAGATTGTAAGTTCATAAGGATACTTGCCTCGATTAAATAGACGATGACACGCACGAAACGGGGAATCAAGCGCGACCGCGAGGAACCGACGAAAATGAACCTAACGATTTGAATAGCACAATCACAACCACTTCTAAACGATTATGGAAATGGAATACACCCGAAAACCCGCCTACGATTCATGTATATTCGTATATAAACAACAACGAGGGCGGACCACAACCGAACCCTCCCGATTCCGTAAAAATCACGAAATATACCATGAATCCGTAGGGAAACTAAGAATACCAACAAGAATAATCATATTCATCATGAATCCATCAACGAAACGGAAAGAATCGGACAAAACCCCAAAATCCCCAATTATCCAAAAAGGTAGGGTTTCAAGAGATATTACCTTGAGTGATTCAAGTATTAAGATCCGTAGAACACGCGTTAGATTGATTATCCGAGCCTCACAACCGAAAAGAAATGATGAAAATCGACCCCGGATGAAGAACTCTCCCCTCTATATCTTCTCTCTCGCGACGCATGGAAAAAAATGGGGAAAGAAATGAGCTTCAGCTCAAAACAACACATTTATAGTGTAACACGCCAGAACCTATCGGCGGCTATCGGCTGATAGCCCAACCGATACCCATACGAGAATGCGGCGGTAGAGTCTATCGACCCCCTATCGGCCGAAAGGCTCTGGAAGTTCGAATGTGAAGAAATTTACCTATCGGCCAGCCTATCGGCCGATAGCCCAACCGATACCAATACGAGAATGCCGGCGGAGAGTCTATCGACCCCTATCGGCCGAAAGGCTCTGGAAGTGCTCACCAAAATCAAACGACCATAACTCTCTCGTCCGGACTCCGATTGACTCACCGTTTGAACCATTGGAAAGCTAACTCGATGTTCTATAATATCGCAAAGATTTATAATTTTGGAGTCACCAAAAATTAATGGTGATCTAACAAAGTCGAACTCATATGAGGAAAGTTGAAACAACGAACAATAATGAGAATACATTTCAACAGCTTGACAGAAGGAAGGACATCTTGAAAGATACATGAGGGTCACTATGACCGAGAAATATACCAAAAATGAAAATACAAGGGAAAGAAAAATACCGGATATTACATTCTACCCCTCTAAAAATAAGTTTCGTCCGAAACTTAAGAAACAAACAACTCCGGTACCTAGCACGCATGCTATCCTCGGTTTCCCAAGTTGCCTCCTCGACACCGTGTCTCGACCACCGAACTTTGACCAAAGGGATGGTCTTATGCCTCGATCGTTTCTCACGATGCTCCAAAATCTTCAAAGGACGCTCCTCAAAAGTAATATCTTGACAATATCAACCTCGCCATAATCGATGACGTGACTAGGATCCTAACATATTTCCTCAATCGGGAAACATGAAAAATGCTATGAACATGACTCAAGGTTGGAGGTAACGCCAAACGGTACGCTAATTCACCGACTCGCCGAGAATCTCAAAGGGTCCAATAAATCTCGGCTCGGCTTTCCTTTCTTCCCAAAACGAAAAACTCCTTCGTCGGCGACACCTTTAGCAAAACGTGGTCTCCCACCTCGAATTCCAAAGGTCGACGACGGACGTCGCATATGACTTCGCCGACTGGGCGCCAACATCCGTTCTCGAATTAACTCTATCTTCCGCCTCGTCTCTAAAACGACATCCGGCTCGGTCCCGACTAAATCGGACGCCTCATTCCAACAAATCGGCGATCGACATCGTCGCCCATAAAGTGCCTCATACGGTGCCATCCGAATCGATGCGTGCCAACTATTGTTGTACGTGAATTCGATCAATGGCAAATGCTCCTCCCAAATACTACTCCAATCGAGGGCACAAGCACGCAACATGTCCTCGAATGTCCGGATAGTGCTCCGACCGTCCCATCCGATCGGGATGAAAAGAGGTACTCAAACGCAACCGGGTACCTAACGCCTTATGCACCGCTTTGCGGAAGTGCGATACAAAGCGGCCGTCACGATCCGAAACAATAAACTTGAGTACCGTGAAGTCTCACGATCGCGCAATAAACACACGAGCTAACTTCTCCGGGCCCCAAGTGTCCTTGATGCCCGAAAATGTGCCGACTTGGTCGCGATCAACAATCACCCATACCATATTCATGCCCTACCTCGATCTCGGCAAACTCGTAACGAAATCCATCGATATATCTTCCCATTTCCATTCCGAGGAGAAGTGACTGCAATAACTTGGCCGATGCTCGATTTTGACACTTTGGCAAGTCAAACATCTCGCCACAACCGTGCGACTTCCTCCTTCATATCATTCCACGGAAGTTCCTCCTCGGGTCCTTGTACATCTTACTGCATCAGGATGAACGGAATAAGGTGTAGCATGGGCCTCCGTAAAATACTCGCCTCAACTGCGAGTCGTTCGCACACAAAGCCGACTCTGGAATCTCAAAACGCCATCCTCGTGAATCACAAACCCGTGAGACTTTCCTTTAAGAACGTTCTCTCGGATTTGAGTAATCATCGGATCCTCTAATTGCTTCAGCTTAATTTCGTCGATCAAGGATGACGAAATCTCTAAAGCACAATGTTGCCCGACAGCTACCGGCAACGATAGTTCAACATCTAACTCGATCAAGGCCCTCCGAAGCTCGACCGAGATGTAAGGATCTCAAGCGTTCGCAACGCAACTGGTTTCCGACTCAAGGCGTCGGCCACGACGTTCGCCTTGCCGGATGATAAATGATTTCGATTTCATAATCATTAATCAACTCTACCCACCTCCTCTGCCTCATATTAAACTCCCGCTGAGTAAATATTTATTTCAGACTTTTATGGTCGGTAAAAATCGACATGTGGAGCCGAAAAGGTAGTGACGCCAAATCTTGAGCGCAAAAGCATTGCCGCTAACTCCAGATCATGAGTAGGGTAGTTCGGCTCATACGGCCTCAACTGTCTCGACGCATAGGCAATGGTCTTGCCGTCTTGCATTAATACACACCCAAGACCACGACCCGAAGCATTGCTATAAACGGCAAAACCCTCGTTGCCACATGGCAATGCCAAAACCGGCTGAAGTCAAACGCTTCTTGACTTCTCAAAACTTGATTGCCTCTCATCGGTCAGACGAACTTCTCGGATTTGGAGCAACTGTGTAAGTGGTCGAGCTAGTTTTGAGAAACCCTCACGAACCTACGGTAGTAGCCACCAAACCCAAGAAACTACGGACCTCCTTCACATTTGTGGGCGATGCCCAATCCAACACCGCCTCAATTTTCTGCGGATCTACTCGAACTCCTACCGAAATCACGTGGCCCAAAAACATCACTTCTTTCGGCGAACTCACATTTCGAGAACTTCGCATAGAGTTGCTCGGTCCTCAAAATGTCTAACACTACCCGCAAATGATGGGCATGCTCTTCCTCGTTCCTCGAATAAATAAGAATATCGTCAATGAAGACGACGACACACCTATCCAAATACTCGATAAAGACTTTGTTCATCAATCGCATGAACACCGCGGCGCGCGTTAGTTAACCCGAAAGGCATAACTACAAACTCATAATGTCCGTATCTCGTCCGAAAAGTCGCTGCACGTCGACTCCCTCACCCGTGAGCCGATAGTACCCCGATCTCAAATCAATCTTCGAGAATACCGCAGCCTCGCAATCGGGTCGAACAAGTCGTCAATCCTCGGCAAAGGATACCTGTTCTTGATGGTCACCTTGTTTAGTTCGCGATAGTCGATACACAAACGTAGCGAACCATCCTTCTTCCGCACAAACAGGACCGGTGCGCCCCAAGGCGAGGCGCTCGGTCGAACATACCCCGACTCAAGAAGCTCACTCAACTGCTTCTTCAACTCGGACATCTCTGAAGGTGCCATGCGATAGGGCGCCTTCGAAATAGGAGCCGCACCCGGCTCTAACTCTATAGTGAACTCGACCTCACGATCTGGTGGCAATCCCGGTAACTCGTTAGGAAAGACATCAGGAAACTCATTAACGATTGGAATCGACGAAAGCTCGACTCCACCACTCTCCGCCTTCAAGGCGTAGCACCAATAGCCGGTACACCCCTTTCGCAGGAGTCTCATCGCTTTCAAGGCGTTAATAACAAATTTCTGGTTTCCCCTCTTTCGCCCCGCGAAAGAGTGCTCGGTGCCGTCCTCGGCTAACATAGTGATGATTCTCGTGCGGTAGTTCATGATCGCACCATGCCGCTCGAGCCAATCATCACCAAGAATCAAATCCTCACCCTCGATATTCACAACAATAAGATTAGAGGGCCAAGTCCTCTCACAAATAACTACAGAACAGTCTCGAACCTCCTGATCGCCAACGATCCTATCACCGCTAGGAAGCTTAACGATGAAGGGTTCACAAGGCATCAAACAGTCGAGACTCAAACGGCGTACACAATCCAAGGATATGAATGAATGCGTAGCTCCGGAATCGAAAAGCACACTGACAGGATGAGAAAGAATATAAACGGTACCTGTCGCCACGGTAGCCGCTGGATCATCGGATTTCCGCATCTCATAGACACGCGGGTGGGCCGAGCCGACACTGGAAGCTTCCCCCTTAGAGGGCTGACCCCGACCTCTCCCCCGACTAGCACTCGGCGGAGACTGAGGAGCAAACGATCCCTGATTCACACTTGGTTCCCTAGGCGCTGGAATGGAAGTCCGGGCACCCACAATTCTCTCCCTCTCGGCACAGAAAGCCGCCTTGTGGCCCGGTTGGCCACACTGATTACATATCAACAAAGGACTCGGGCAATTACGGCTGATGTGGCCTGGCCGCCTGATTAAAACACTTCACCTCTCGAGAAGGGGCACCGGCAGCCTGGGAAACCCAATAGATCGAGTGGGCCACCACTGGAAAAGTTAGCAGATCGAAATTTCTGCGGCCCCCACCTTTGTGGCCCGAAAAATTCCGTGGACTTCGCTTCTTACTCGCGGGCCGCCTCACTCGCCGTCACGAGACATATCGTAAGCAAGGGCCCTACTCGATAATCCTTCAATGTAGTGCATACAAGCCCCGACATATAGTCCCGAATCGACGACTTCATCCGTCTCGGAGAAATGGAAAATTTTGTCGCTCTCCTCGACAACTTGGGTCTTCACATAACCCAACTCTTTATTAAAATCAGCAATAGCTTGAGCTACGGGGATATCCTCGGTTGAGCATCATAAAAGCATGTACCCGAGCCTGTCGACGGCCACGGCAATATTCGATCTCCATCAATTCTTGAAACTCGGCCCACGGCAAGATGGTCTTTGGGCCCAACGGCCTCCCACCAGTCCGTAGCGTCCCCGGTGAGAAAGTACTGAGCAATAGGAACTCTACGGTCTTCGGGACAGTTAGTGGCAGCGAAGACCTTATACATCTCCTTGATCCACCCTTCCCAGCCAATCGGGTCTGAAGCTCCCGAAAACTGAGGAGGATGCATCTTGATGACATCTTGGAGCCAACGGTCCGCTCCACCCCGATTAGCATGGGCTTGATCCGGGTTCTGAACCGCCTGAGCTATTGCCGCCATTTGGTTCACCATTTGTTGCATAACGGCCGCAATACCAAGATCGGCACGCTCCTGCGAAGAAGCATGGCTATGACGGTCGCCACGCTGCCTCAAGATCGTGACGTGGCCGCCCACGGCCGCCACGTCCCGGCCGCGTCCACGACCACGACCGCGACCACGACCTCTTCCGGCATCCATACTGGAGTTAAATAAGTAGCAAAAGCCATACGAGGATCGGTACAAGAAAAGAACAATTACAAGTCGAGAATCAAGGGTACGATACAAGGAATTAATGAACAGAGGAAGGAAAACTTACGGACCTCGGTAGTAGGAATCATGGCGGCGTGACGATGATGTGCATAACAAAACACCACAAGACCCAATAAACCGACAAGCCTAGGTATCCATAAACCTAGTGCTCGATACCATTTTCGTAACACCCTCAATATATTCGAGGTATATTACGCCGCCGTGAATCCCTATATGGGACCCACCAGCCGAACAAAGATCATACTCATCGACTCACATAAATGAGAACAATACCATGTCATAAAGACGTAAAATGTAACAATCCACCGGTTCAACCGGTCGATATAACATCATCGTCCAACACAACATCATAAACAACAATACAATCCAATCGAACAAGAACCCCTTAAGTACTCGAGTACTATTAGTTCAAAACCACAAAAGGCGAAAAGGTAAAAGACACTAAAACGTCTCTCGTGCACAATCATCACGCACGGCCATCATCCGTATCTTGGTCCAGCCGGCTCGTCTTGATGAACCTGACCTGAAATTCATAAAACGAATTTCCCCAAAACGGGTCCCAGAGGGGTTAGCAATTACGCTAGTACAAGTAACCAAATGAACAATTTACATCTTACACATATAGTAATGCATGCCATCAAGAAATCTTAGTTTCCAAAACACTCATTTAGGAAATGCCAATGATCAAATCACATTTGTAAAAATGCACCACAATTAACCGTGGATCCACCCCTCCGTGGACCCCTACCGAGACCCCGTCGGATCTAACCCGTAGTGGTTAAAAGCAAGCTCGCGGATCCACCCCTTCGTGAACCCCTACCGAGACCCCGTCGAGTCTAACCCGTAGTGAGCATACACACACACAATTTCTCATACAAAACTACTATGTCAAGATTGTAAGTTCATAAGGATACTTGCCTCGATTAAATAGACGATGACACGCACGAAACGGGGAATCAAGCGCGACCGCGAGGAACCGACGAAAATGAACCTAACGATTTGAATAGCACAATCACAACCACTTCTAAACGATTATGGAAATGGAATACACCCGAAAACCCGCCTACGATTCATGTATATTCGTATATAAACAACAACGAGGGCGGACCACAACCGAACCCTCCCGATTCCGTAAAAATCACGAAATATACCATGAATCCGTAGGGAAACTAAGAATACCAACAAGAATAATCATATTCATCGTGAATCCATCAACGAAACGGAAAGAATCGGACAAAACCCCAAAATCCCCAATTATCCAAAAAGGTAGGGTTTCAAGAGATATTACCTTGAGTGATTCAAGTATTAAGATCCGTAGAACACGCGTTAGATTGATTATCCGAGCCTCACAACCGAAAAGAAATGATGAAAATCGACCCCCGGATGAAGAACTCTCCCCCTCTATATCTTCTCTCTCGCGACGCAGTGGAAAAAAATGGGGAAGGAAATGAGCTTCACGCTCAAAACAACACATTTATAGTGTAACACAGCAGAACCTATCGGGCCCTATCTATCGCCGATAGCCCAACCGATACCCATACTGAGAATGCCGGAGAGAGTCTATCGACCCCCTATCGGCCGAAAGGCTCTGGAAGTTCGAATGTGAAGAAATTTACCTATCGGCCAGCCTATCGGCCGATAGCCCAACCGATACCCATACTGAATGCCGGCAGAGAGTCTATCGACCCCCTATCGGCCGAAAGGCTCTGGAAGTGCTCGCCAAAATCAAACGACCATAACTCTCTCGTCCGGACTCCGATTGACTCACCGTTTGAACCATTGGAAAGCTAACTCGATGTTCTATAATATCGCAAAGATTTATAATTTTTGGAGTCACCAAAAATTAATGGTGATCTAACAAAGTCGAACTCATATGAGGAAAGTTGAAACAACGAACAATAATGAGAATACATTTCAACAGTTGACAGGAAGGACATACTGAAAGATACATGAGGGTCACTATGACCGAGAAATATACCAAAAATGAAAATACAAGGGAAAGAAAAATACCGGATATTACAGCATCCGCCACTACGTTAGCCTTACCCGGGTGGTAAAGTATCTCGAGGTCGTAATCTTTAATTAGCTCCAACCACCTACGCTGTCTCATATTTAACTCCTTCTGACTGAAGATATACTTCAAGCTCATGTGATCGGTAAAAATCTTACACGAAGACCCATATAGATAATGCCTCCAGATCTTTAAGGCGAAAACGACCGCAGCTAACTCCAAATCATGCGTGGGGTAATTCACCTCATAAGGTTTCAACTGGCGGGATGCATACGCAATCACTCTGTCTCTCTGCATCAAAACACATCCTAGACCAAAGCCCGAAGCATCGCTGTACACTACGAAATCCTCGTTCCCCTGAGGCAACGCTAACACGGGTGCGGTAGTCAAACGTCTCTTCAACTCGTCAAAACTGCCCGCTCTGCACCCACTCGAACTTCTGAGTTTTCTGGAGCAACTGAGTGAGTGGTCTAGCGATCTTAGAAAATCCCTCAACGAATCTACGGTAATAGCCGGCAAGACCCAGAAAACTCCTCACCTCCTTCACATTCTTAGGCGGCTCCCAAGCCATCACTGCCTCTATCTTCTGCGGATCTACCCGAACTCCCTCTGCTGAAATCACATGCCCGAGGAACGTCACTTCCTCGAGCCAAAACTCACACTTAGAGAACTTCGTGTACAACTGCTCAGCCCTCAAAGTGTCTAATACAATCCGAAGATGTAAGGCGTGCTCCTCCCGACTCCGTGAATAGATGAGAATATCGTCAATAAAAACGACTACGAATTTGTCCAGATACTCAATAAAAACTTTGTTCATCAACTGCATGAACACTGCTGGGGCATTGGTTAGCCCGAAAGGCATAACCACAAACTCGTAATGGCCATATCTCGTCCGAAAGGCAGCTTTCGGAATATCGACGTCCGAATCCTCAACGGTAGTAGCCCGATCGCAAATCAATCTTGAAAAGACTGTCGCCCCGAAGGCGATCAAACAAATCGTCAATCCGGGGCAAAGGGGATTGATTTTTGATGGTTAGCTTGTTTAATTCTCGATAGTCGATGCATAAACGAAGCGATCCATCCTTCTTCTTAACAAAAAGTACAGGCGCACCCCAAGGCGATGCGCTCGGTCGAATATACCCTTTATCTAACAGCTCTCCCAACTGATTCTTCAACTCTAGCATCTCCGACGGTGCCATACGGTACGGTGCTCGAGAAATAGGGGCCGCATTCGGCTCAAGATCAATAGGAAACTCCACCTCTCGATGTGGTGGTAATCCCGGCAAGTCATCCGGAAATACATCGGGATACTCGCTAACAACTAGAATCGACGATATGTCAACCCCACCATCTTCCGCCTGCAGAGCGAAACACCAGTAGCCGACACAACCCTGGTTCAGAAGTTTCATCGCCTTCAAGGCACTAATCACACTCCCCGATCTACCCAGCTTACAGCCGACGAGTGTATGCTCGGTGCCGTCCTCGGCAACTATCGAGATGGTACGAGTCCGATAGTTCATGATAGCACCGTGACGATCCAACCAATCGTCCCCGAGGATCAAATCCTCACCCTTAAGGTCTATAACAATGAGATTCGAGGGCCAATCCCGGCTCCCGATCCTCACTGGGCAATCCCTAACTTCCCGGTCCCCAACCATACAATCCCCGCTGGGCGTAACCACTACAAACGGCTCACACTCAAACAAGCAGTCAAAGCCAATATGACTCACACAATCCGAAGCAATAAAGGAATCGGTCGCACCCGAATCAAAAAGCACTGAAACTGGATGAGAAAGGATCTGAGTGGTACCTGACGCCACCGGAACATCTGCCTCCTCTGTGCGCCTCATCTGATACAATCGGGGATGGACTGAACCCGAACTCGACGCTGCGCGGCGATCCGGCTGACTCCGACCTCTACCACGACTCGAACCCTGCGGAACATGAGTAGCTGGAGTGCTGTGATCCCTCTGATCGGCAGTGGTAGTTGGAACTCTAGCGGCCCTGGTGGCCCTCTCACAATGGGCTGCCCGATGCCCGGTCTGTCCGCAAGCAAAGCAAGCAACTAACGGAAATGGGCAATCCTTCACAACGTGCTCGGGCTGACTGCAATTAAAACAAACTCTCCGCCTGTGCAACAGATCGGAGCAGTTACCACGAGATCCACCGGCACGATGAAACGGCCTCTTCCCAGGTGTAGGAGCAGAACGAGACCTCGAAAACTGACCACCTTTTCCGGCCGAGAACCCGCCAGTAGTCTTCTGCTTCTTAGCTTCCGAAACCGACTCTGATTCCGGGACAGCCATCTCGATCGCCAGAGCGCGATCCTGGTATTCCTTCAAAGTGGCACACATGAGCGGCGCCATACTGTTGGGAATGTGATTGGATATTGCGCCGTTTGCGGAAGCGTAAATATAAGTGCGGAAAATAAGAGCACACACAGATTTATAGAGGTTCGGCTATAAACGAGCCTACGTCCTCTCTCGGTATCTTTTCCTATAGGATCAAGATAAAAACCTCTTCTCCTCTCTTCTATCGGTCGAGGTATAACCGTTACAATCACGTCTTCTATTGGTCCGTGATAAACCACTCGTACTTGTCTTTGTGTCGGTCCAAGTTAAACCATTTTCCTTTTCGTAGGACAAGGAATCAACCTCTCTAGCTTTCTATGGGTACTAGATAAACCTCACTTAGATATCGATTGCGATTCTAATAATGCCGGATCCTTGATCCTAATAACACCGAATCCAATCGTATCTTTTCTTTTACCACTCGTGTATGTTTTCGTGAACTCTCACTCAAACACTTACAATTAAGCTCAATATCAACAACAAGAATGTGTGTAATAATATCACAAGAATAGACTATTTGCTCAAGGTTGTTGTACTCAAACAATACCATAGGAATGGTATTTATAGGCTCCATCATCAAACTAGCCGTTAGCTGCCAGACTGCTCATTACGTACGTTATATGATCTCCATTACGTACGTAAGCCTCATTACGTACGTTAACCATGGCTGGTTACGTACGTTAGCATCTTCACAAATCAGTCCAGGGAGTTTCGTCATTTTGGTTACGTACGTTAACATTTCCTTAGTTACGTACGTTAGGCCTTATGTCACTGCTGACGTCATATATCCGTTGCATGCTTTTTTGACTTTGACTCCTCCAACGTTCATTTGTTTGAACTGAGTTACGTACGTTATCTCTCATACATTACGTACGTTAGCTTCATCATATTACGTACGGTAACATGTTCATGTTACGTACGTTAGCTTTGTTTTTCTTCAGCATTTTGCACTTCGTTTCCTTCGATGCTTGCTTAGTCTCTTTGTTGTTTTGTTTTGTTTAGCAACTTTAATCATCAAAACATATTAATTTATGTATGGAACTAAATGTTCCAACAATCTCCCCCTTTTTGATGATTACAAAACAACAATACGCCAATGGGATTTACCTGCAAAAATACAAATATATGTATATCTTTACAGACCAAAGTTTTCGACTTTGTCCATTTCGTTAGAATCTTCTCCCATTTCTTTTTCGACTCCTTCTTTTCTTTTCTCCATTTCTTTTCTCATTTTCAAATTTTCATCGTCTTTTCGACGTCTCCGCATTTTTCTTTTTCTTCATTTTCGACTTCTCCTTATTTTTTTTTCAACTCCTTCGTTTTTCCAATTCTTTTTGTATGCTATCGATTTTCTTCGATTTTTCTCCCCCTTTCACGGTTAATCACATTTTCGACTTATTTCTCGATTCTCTATCTCTCCCCCTTTTTGTATTCATCAAAAAGTGGATTAAATAACAAATGAAATAAATAATACCAATATAAAATATGCATGATACAATTTATGAATATTTGCATAAATGGTAAAAACTCCCCCTGAGAATAATATCTCCCCTAAAATATACTCCAGTAAAATTAAAAAATCAATTTTTGGGGATCCAACCTATAGTTGGTTTTTGTTTCGAGACATAAACAATATTTGAAATTTTTGTTCCTTTAGGAACCCAAATTTTCTTTATTTTTATCGTTCGGCGTGGCGATGCGGAAAAAATGAAGGTGAAGGCTCCGACAAGGAGCAGGGGAGATTCGGGCCGCGGGTTCAAGGCTCTTTAGATTCGGGTTTTGGACCTCAGGTCGGCTGATCGGTCAAAAACTTATCCTAAAAATAGGAGTTTTTGAGTCGCTCGCAAATATATACGAGGTAGAAGTAGTTTGTGGTAAGTTCTACCAAGGTCTTTTCTCTCGAGGATTGTTCAACAGGGCTTCGTATAATGTTTTGTTACAAATTGCGAGAAGTAAATACTAAAATATATTTTTGGGTTTTTAAATATTAACTAAATTAAATGCACTATTTAAACTATTTTTAATAAGACTATTTTATATAAGACTATTTTTATACTAGACTATTTATATTAAGACTATTTATACTAGACTATTTATATTAAGACTATTTATACTAGACTATTTATATTAAGACTATTTATACTAGTGAAAATGAATAGAATTAAAATGAGTTGGGAATTTATAAAATCTAGGGGATTACGGGTTCATTAAATTAGGTATTTAATTAAGTATAGGAATTGATTTATATGGATATAAAAGAAAAAACGAATATTTATCGAGTAATCAACTTTTCACCTCTGTCGTAATCAAAGATGTCTTAATCACTTTTGCTTTTTTAAGATGTTGATAACAAGATTAACACTTGATAGATTGAAAAGATGTGTTTCCAATACACTTAACAATCAATCAAGGAGGTTTCACTAGTAGAAATAGGATATGATCAATCTCTATTTAAACCAATTAGTCCTTTCATTTCTCTAACTTGACTATTTTTAGGATAAACGATCGTTCATCGAGTAATCAACTTTTCACCTCATAACTTTCGTATTCAAAGGTGTCTTAACCACTTTCGCAATCTTAAGATGTTGATAACAAGATTAACATTTGATAGATTGAAAAGATATGTTTCCAATTCAATCAACAATCAATCAAGAAGGTTTCATTAGTAAAAATAGGATATGATCAATCTCTATTTAAACCAATTAGTCCTAAAAATAGTTTAAATCAATCAAATACTCAATATATAACCTAATAGAAATCCCCCTCCCCCTAGGAAGAAAGATTAGCTACTCATTGGTTTATATAAACTAAAATTATAATAGAAATAATTGATATATATATAATATATATATATAGAAACTTTTAATTACTAGAACTTAATGACAATAGATAAAACTTACTTGAATATGATGAATCAAAGTGCAAGAAACAAACTTCAAACTTGTTTAAAGGTTACAAGCTTACAAAGATTGAAAGTAAAATACTAAGTAAAATACTAAGTGCTTATTGATCAAGCACTTTTCAATTACAAACTAAATGAAAGAAAAACTTCAAACCAAAAATAAAATACAAACTAAAATTGAGAGTTCTAAGGAAAATATATTGCTAAAAGAAAGGAGTATTTCTTAGCAAGAAGATGAGTTTGAGAATTGGTGATTTTGCAATGGATGAAGATGTCCTTTTATAGGTGATTTTCAAGAATACAATTGATTATTTAATTCAAAATATCTATTGTAATATCATTTTTTTAATTCTTTGTTCACACTTCACCCATGTCTTTGAATTTTCAGATTTTTGACCAAAAAAATATCTTGTGGTTGAGTTCACAAGTTGGTCAAAAGTGGACTAATTTTGCATGGCATCTGATGAAAAACGGCGAAAAACGGCCCAGTTTGCCCCGTGTTGTGTGCCGTTTTGTGGTGACTCGGTCTCTTCCGGAATACGTGCGAGGACACGGCGCTAAATGCCGTCCGTGTGTGAAACGGCCCAAGACACGGCCCTTGTTGCGCCGTATGTGAAACGGCCTACATAACACGGTCCTGTTTGCGCCGTGTTTTAGGTCGTTTTGCCTTGAAAAATTCCCGTCGTTGAATTTGATCTTGTTTTTCGTCCTTTTTGATGCTTCATGTCAGTAATCTGTAAAATAACCATTTTTAGCTCATGTTTGGACATATCTGTAAAATATATATTTTTAATCACAAATCAGTACAATTATGCCCGAAAAAATGAATATTTTGTATATGAATTTTAGATCAATTATGCACTAATCATCGGCAACGGGTTTGTAATTTCGATTGTTTTTTTTTTAGATCTGGTGGTATTCTGGGCAGTTCGACCTCGGATTTGGGTTGGCCGAATTTAGTTAACAGGCTGGATGAAGGTAGTTCTGGAGGTGGGTTTGAGGTTGAAATTGGGCTTGAATTGGGGGAGATGGGCTCGTATGAAACGAACGTGAGTTGGGTTAATGAGGTGCGACTTGTTAAAGTTGAGGTCTTCCGATTTAGGATGGTGGCGTTGGTTTGTGGTTCCACTGAGGACAGTGGACATGGTGGTATATTGATTAACACAGATGAATCAATATGAAAGTTTACACACACAGACATCATGTATGAAAAGGAGAGGAAATTGATTTACCTTCTGTTGGAAGAGAACGAGAGTTGTAGGGATGAAGTCACGGAATTTGCAGGAGATGGTTTTTGGTGGCTGGGAAGATCAGTTGGAGGAGTTACATTTTTTTTTTTGTGTAATGTATTCTAGGGTTGTAGGTGTAGGAGATATGATATTTATACTGTATAAAAATTAGGGTTATGATCTTTAATATTATTTTGGGTCATTACAATGTATTGAGCCCAATAATAATAATAATAATAATAATAATAATAATAATAATAATAATAATAATAATAATAACGGTAGCAATAATATTAATAATACCGTAACTACTAATATAATAATATCGAGAATAATATTTATAATGATGATGAAAATATTAATACTGATAATAGTAAATGTGGAATAACAATTAATTGGAAATAAAATCTGTAAATAATAAAGATATCAATAATAATATTAATAATAATAAATTAATAATATTATTAATAATAATAATAATATTAATAATAATAATAATATTATTAATAATAATAATATTATTAATAATAATAATATTAGTATTATACTTGGGTAATTAATAACACTATTATAAAACAAATAATGACCATATAAATATATATTAGACAAAATGACTCGGGCTAGGATTTGTGATACGTCGAAATAAATGTTCATGATCCTCTAAATGAAATTAAATAAAATGAAATGCATTATAATATTATTATAATTAATAATATTGCATTATAAAAATGGCTGGTATTACATCCTACCCCTCTTAGAAAAAATTTCCGTCCTCGAAAATAAATGACATACCTCGATTGAAGAAATTCGGATAACGAGCTTGAAGTTCTTCTTCGTGCTCCCAAGTAGCTTTATCTTTACTGTGGTTACGCCATTGGATCTTGACAAACACCTTTTCTTTGATCCTCAATTGCCGGCCTGATAGGTCGAGAATTAGTTCTGGTTGTTCTTCATAAGTAAGATCTTTGTTCATCTCCAGGGCGGTATAGTTGATGACGTGGCTGGGATCGTGCACATACTTCCTCAACAATGATACGTGGAAAACGTTGTGCATAGCCGAAAGTTCTGGGGGTAAAGCCAAACGGTAAGCTAACTCACCGACCTGTTCAAGAATTTCGAACGGTCCAATGTATCTCGGTCTCAACTTGCTCCTTGGACCAAAACGAACGATTCCCTTGGTAGGAGATACTTTCAGGAATACCTTGTCGCCAACACAGAATTCGAGATCCTTCCTACGCTTATCGGCGTAAGATTTCTGACGATCCTGTGCTATCTTGATCCTCTCACGAATCTTATCCACCATACCAACTGTCTGTTCGATCATCTCGGGACCCAAAATTCTCCTTTCACCTACCTCATCCCAATACAGTGGTGATCGACACTTCCTACCATATAGGGCTTCATACGGTGCCATACCGATCGTCGACTGGTAACTCTTGTTGTAAGCAAATTCTACCAAAGGCAACAGTCGTTCCCAATTATTTCTCATGTCTAACACACACGCTCGCAACATATCCTCAAGGATTTGGATGGTCCTCTCGGATTGGCCATCAGTATGAGGATGATAAGCCGTACTAAAATTCAACTGCGTTCCCAAGGCTTCTTGCAAACTCTCCCAAAAACGCGATGTGAAACAAGTATCCATGTCAGATACTATAGAGACCGGCACTCCATGCAACTTACTAATCTCCCTGATATAAAGTTGAGCATACTGATCCATTCGAAAGTTCATCTTAACTAGGATAAAATGAGCTTACTTCGTGAGTCGGTCTACAACAACCTAAATGGCGTGATTTCCTCTTTCCGTTCGGGGCAAACCTACCACAAAGTCCATCGTAATGTGTTCCCATTTCCATTCTGGAATATGAAGTGATTTAAGTAATCCAAAGGGGCGTTGGTGTTCTGCCTTCACTTGTTGACAGACTATACACCTTCTGACGAAGTCTGCCACATCTCTTTTCAAACCTTCCCACAAAAAAATCCCCTTAAGATCCTGATACATCTTTGTACTCCCAGGGTATGCTGTATATGGAGTACTATGTGCCTCCTTCAATATCGCTTCTCTCAACTTAACAACATTGGGCACACAAATCCTCCCTTCATAATACATCGTGCCATCATCGGACACGCTGAAACCCTTATCCTCACCTGAAATAGTACGTTCTTTCATCTTGACCAAGAAGTTGTCCTGTCCTTGACCTTCTTTGATTTGTTCCCTCAAGGTTGGTTGTACCACCAAACTAGCCAATAATGACTCAGCTGGACTCGATGGTGTAGCCACCTCAAGGTTCATCCTTGCAAATTCCTTGACCAAGCTTTCTTCCTTGGTCAACAAACAAGTTAGGTCTCCTCTTGCCTTACGGCTTAGTGCATCAGCAACTACGTTTGCTTTACCAGGGTGGTAATGAATTGTACAATCGTAGTCTTTGACCAACTCAAGCCATCTGCGTTGCCTAATATTTAACTCCTTCTGTGTGAAGATATATTTCAGACTTTTGTGGTCTGTATAAATTTCACACTTACCTCCATAAAGGTAATGTCTCCAAATCTTCAAGGCATGAACTACCGCTGCTAATTCCAAATCATGAGTAGGGTAGTTCAACTCATGCGGTTTCAACTGTCTCGAAGCATAGGCAACTACCTTGCCCTCTTGGATCAATACACATCCCAAACCTTGCTTGGATGCATCACTGTAGATGACGAACTCCTTCGTCGGATCGGGAATCATCAAAACTGGTGCTGCAGTCAATATCCGCTTAAGTTCTTGGAAACTCCTTTCGCATTTCTCATTCCATAAGAAAGCTTCTCCCTTTTGAGTCAATTTAGTCATAGGTGCAGCAATCTTCGAAAATCCCTCGATAAATCTTCGATAATAACCAGTTAATCCCAAGAAGCTACGAACTTCATTCACATTACTCGGTACTTTCCAATCATTGACTGTCTCAACTTTAATCGGATCAACCTTAATTCCTTTAGAAGTGACCACATGTCCCAAAAATGCAACTCGGTTAAGCCAGAATTCGCACTTGTTGAATTTTGCATACAACTTCTCCTTGCGCAGTATTCTCAATACTATCTTAAGATGCTGCTCATGTTCAACCTTGGTCTTTGAATATACAAGTATGTCATCTATGAACACAATGACATACTTATCCAAATAAGTTTGAAATAGCCGGTTCATGAGGTCCATGAATACTGCTGGCGCATTAGTCAAACCAAATGGCATTACTATAAACTCATAGTGTCCATAACGAGTTCGAAATGCGGTCTTTGGGATATCATCATCCTTAATACTCAGTTGGTGATATCCGGATGTCAAATCTATCTTCGAAAATACTCCCGATCCTCCAAGTTGATCGAATAAGTCCTCTATTCTAGGAAGTGGATATTTATTATTTATCGTGAGTCGGTTAAGTTCACGATAGTCTATGCACATCCTCAAACTTCCGTCCTTTTTCTTCACGAAGTGCACTGGCGCACCCCATGGCGAAACACTCGATCGGATAAATCCAGAGTCGAGTAGTTCCTGGAGTTGTACTTTCAGCTCTTGTAATTCCTTAGGTGCCATCCTATAGGGAGGCTTCGATATTGGTTCCGCTCCTGGCACTAAATCAATTGAGAACTCAACTTGACGATTCGGTGGAACTCCGGGCAAGTCTTCGGGAAAGACGTCTGGATACTCCTTGACGATAGGTACATCAGCTACCGTCTTCTTCGAAGTTGTTTTTCCCATCACATTCACCAAGAATCCTTGGAAATCACGCTTCTTCAACATCTTCACAGCTTTCATGGTTGAAATCACCTTTGGGGTACTGTTGTGTCTAACTCCCTCGAATACGGTCTTGAGATCAACAGATGGACATAAAGTTACTCTCCTTTTGGAGCATTCGACTATTAATGACGGAAGATGCAGTAACTCCAGTCTTCGGATAACTTCTCTATCAGGTTCTCTAGCTGTCGCGTGACGGAGCCTTGTTTCCCGGATTGCAGCCACTTACTTAGCCTATTAATGACGTAGTGTGGTGCATTTTCTGGTAAACTAGGATCGTCCCACCAGTCTTTACGCGCTAGAAGACGCGAGTCAAAAGTAGCTGGACCTTCTTACGTGGCGTCATTCTAGGTTTGGCCATTCTAACAGTTCGTACGTACATAAATAATTATATAAGTAAAATGAAATGACATATGCATGAATAATGATTGAAATTTGGTACCTCAGACGGAGTGACGAAGTGGCGAAGCTGAGAGCATATGATACTTTTATATTTTAGCGAGTCTACAGAAAGGTAAAACTCGCTCTGATACCACTATGTAACGCCCCGACTTTCTAGGGTAAATATTGGGGAAAATAAATAAAAGGTAATTTTGAGAAAAAATAATTTCCTTGAGAATATGAAAATTCTCGCCTACAAAGTCGAGTCGCTACAATGACATAAAAATTAAATACATTTAAATAGGGTAACATTTCATATTAGATACGAAGTAAAATTTGCGGCGGAAGAATAAATCATAATTTATAAATTTCAAATCCAAGTTTCCCCAAATGAGTTTCAAAACAGTTGACAAAAGAAAACAATATTTAATAAATTCTCTTTTCATATGCCCCCTCGGCTCGCTCCTTCATCCATCCGGCTCGGTTTAACCTGCGGGATCAATAAAGGTGGGGTGAGCTTCCTTCAGCTCGTGGAAATCTCACTGATCACAGTAATATACAATCTCATGGAAAACATAACATGAATAATCTATCACATTTTTCCTCAACATGAATGCATACTCATAATATTACGTACAACATGAATCGAGCACGCATAATATGAATATTGAGGTTGCACAGGTGCCCCCGCAACAACATGAAACATACACGCAATATCACATATAACATGAACCGAGCACGTATGTGAATATTGGGTTGTGCAGGTGTCCCCACACAACATGAGTCTTAAGATAACCTCTTACACGAATACAGGTGAGCCTGATTTACGTGTATCATAATTTATAAACATGAATTGAATATCACATATGCAGTCTTAAAGCAATTAAAGTGATAGTGAAAATTCCCACCTGAATAAATGATGATGTCTGACTTGAAATGAAGATGCTCGACTCACAGTCCTAAGCCCGTAAATCCTCGATAAAGTCTACATATAATAATCATAATTATAATCCTTACAATTTATTATTTATATAATAAATGAAAAGATACAAATATCACTATAATAATTGAAAATAAATTACAGTTGCTCATTAATATTAACCGAAGAGTTAACATTATTAATGACTGAAATTAAAATATTTATGCAATAATTCAGATTAATTGTTAATATTAATCGAAAGTCAACATTTTAATGTCTTGGTCAAATGAGGCTGAATTGAAGGTAATAAAAATCTGTCTGGGGTTAATTGAAAGTCACTGGAAAAAGCGAGGCACTACAAAAAAAACAGTTTTTACCGACGCCAAACGCCGTTGGTAAAATAGAAAATGGCGTCGGTAAAAAAATTACCGACGCCATTACCGACGGCAATCCGCCGTTGGAAAAACGCTCGATGGTAATTTTTTACCGACGCCATTACCGACACCGCCATTTACCGACGCCATTTTTGGCGTCGTTAAATTAAAAAAAATCTAAAAAAGTCAGCTTAGGGCTCAGGCGGGTCACGCTCGGGCTCAGGCGGCGCTCAGACAGGTTAGGTCCGGGCTCAGGCGGGTCAGGTCCGGTCAGGTCCAAGTCCGGGCGGGTCGGGTCCGGGTCCGAACGGGTCAGGTTCGGGCTCCATTCAATTTCAAATGATTGTGAAGAATTTTGGTTTATAAACCAGAAAAAACACTACTAGTTTATAAACGGCGTCGGTAAATTAAGAAAAATAAAAAAATTACCAATGCCAAAATGGCGTCGGTAAAGGCGTCGCTAAATGGCGTCGGTAAACGGCGTCGTTATTTGTGAAAAAAGAAAAAAAAGATAATAAAAAAAATTTACCAACGCCAAAATGGCGTCGGTAATGGCGTCGGTAATTGTGAAAAAAAGTAAAAAAAATAAGTCTGCGAACCGGTCGTCGGCAATGGCGTCGGTAAATCAATTAAATAACGGGCGTCGGTAATGACGTCGGTAAATTATAAGTTTAACAACGGTGGGTACGGGCGTCGGTAAATGGCGTCGGTAAAAACTATTTTTTTGTAGTGAGGGCTAAACCGAAAGCAATGTAAACTCGAGGAGGACTGAAACCGAAGGACTGGAGAAAGACTGGGATTAAAATCGAAGTAATCTAAACTATATGGGACTGAATTCAATGTTTCTGAAGATGTGAGGGCTAAACTGAATACCCTACAAAATCGCGGGTATATATATATATATACCCTTTCTTCATCTTCACCCGACATCCACTCCATTTCTCCTCTCGGTCCTTCTCCCGACTCTCTCTCTCTCTACACTTCTTCTCGAATCGGAAGTTAAAAAATCACAGGAAATACATAAACACACGCACAAGGTCGGAAAACACACACACACACCCTCGGCTCGTCCGAGTCTGGATTATCCACCCACGGGGTTCGGGGCTACGGCGGCGGCGATGCGGAAAAATGAAGGTGAAGGCTCCGACAAGGAGCAGGGGAGATTCGGACCGCGGGTTCAAGGCTCCTTAGATTCGGGTTTTGGACCTCGGGTCGGCAATGGGTTTGTAATTTCGACTGGGTTTTTTTTTGGATCTGGTGGTATTCTGGGCAGTTCGACCTGGGATTTGGGTTGGCCGAATTTAGTTAACAGGCTGGATGAAGGTAGTTCTGGCAGTGGGTTTGAGGTTGAAATTGGGCTTGAATTGGGGGAGATTGGCTCGTATGAATCGAACGTGAGTTGGGTTCATGAGGTGCGACTTGTTAAAGTTGAGGTCTTCCGATTTAGGATGGTGGCGTTGGTTTGTGGTTCCACTGAGGACAGTGGACATGGTGGTATATTTATTAACACAGATGAATCAATATGAAAGTTTACACACACAGACATCATGTATGAAAAGGAGAGGAAATTGATTTACCTTCTGTTGGAAGAAAACGATAGCTGCAGGGATGAAGTCACGGAATTTGCAGGAGATGGTTTTTGGTGGCTGGGAAGATCAGCTGGAGGAGTTACGTTTTTTTTTTTGTGTGTAATGTATTCTAGTGTTGTAGGTGTTGGAGATACGGTATTTATACTGTATAAAAATTAGGGTTAGGGTCTTTAATATTATTTTGGGTCATTACAATGTATTGAGCCCAATAATAATAATAATAATAATGGTAGTGATAATATTAATAATACCGTAACTACTAATATAATAATATCGAGAATAATATTTATAATGATGATGAAAATATTAATATTGATAATAGTAAATGTGGAATAACAACTAATTGGAAATAAAATCTGAAAATAATAAAGATATCAATAATAATATTAATAAAAATAAATTAATAATAATAATATTAATAATAATAATATTAGTATTATACTCGGGTAATTAATAACACTATTATAAAACAAATAATGATCATTTAAATATATATTTGACAAAATGACTCGGGCTAGGATTTGTGATACATCGAAATAAATATTCATGATCCTCTAAATGAAATTAAATAAAATGAAATGCATTATAATATTATTATAATTAATAATATTGCCTTATAAAAATAGCGGGTATTGTTGTTACTCTGTGTTACAAACTTGCTGGGTGGAAAAAAGAAATTACAACTGGACTACAAAATTACAACTCGAGAATAGAAACTTCAAACTCGTACGTAAATGAAAAAAAAATTACAAAACTCGAAACAGAATTGAAAATACACGAAAATAAATTATAAAACCGTAAACTAATGCCGAGTCGAGGAATCCTCTATCCGCAAGACGAAATACGCCACGGTAGTGCTCTCGGTTCTGACGTATGGCCCCCAAAGATAAAACGGCAACGTCTCATAGGTAGTAGCACCACAAGACCTACGAGCTCCGGTGAACTGGAAGAGGTGAGGACAGAGCTCCGACTTATGATATGCAGAGAATGCTCAAAATTGATTGACTATATTGAGTTCGAAAAATTGCATGTCTGATGCAAATGAGATGCATGCCTATTTATAGGCCATCTCACACACTGAGGATCGATTTAATACTGACCACTAATGGCTATCATAATGCAGTCATTTATGCTGCATTATGGTCAGGAGTTACGAATTTCAAACAAATGGCAGGGGTTACGAAATTCAAACCTGCCATTAACTCCTCTTCATAATACCTGGGAGGTTACTTCCGGGTTGAACTGAATTTGAACAGTCAGGACGCACCTGGACTGTATTCAGCTCCTTAACCATTTTACGGATGTACCTGGACATCCTTATGTGCACATACGAGCCCAACTACGTTGTTGAGCTTGTCCAAAAAAATTCTTTAAGCTAGCCCAAGGCCTAGCTCACGGCCAAGCCCACAGACCAGCCCAAAGACCAATTGCCAAGATCCAAGATCCAAGATCCAAGTCTAAGACCAAGACCAAGGTCAAGGCCAAGGTCCACGGTCCACGGCACGCGGCACGCGGCCGCGGCCGCGGCCGAGGCGGGCGGGCGGCGGCGCGCGCGTGTGGGCTTTAAGTCCATACACATGTGCCATTAATTATTACATGCATAAAGGTAACTCCTTATATACTAGAATAATTATGGTTCATTATTCAATGTGGGATTCCATCCCTTCACAATTAAGTGACAAACTTTAATTCACTATTCTCACTCACCGGGAATCGGTTTAGAGAAAGTGAATATACCACCATCATCTACATGGAACGTAGATCGATACTATGATATTTAATTTTACAAAATAAAATTAAAATCATTAACGATTCCAACAATCCCCCACATGAGTGAAAATAGCCCAAATGCAATATGCAGACTCAAGCTCAGTCCTCAAGAGGCGTTAAAGTATAAGGATAGGTAGTTCGTGACTTTGAACCTTCCATAGTTAACATCATCGGGTACACAGGGGGATTAATGGCTTGATGCTTTGAACTATTCTCCCACGGCGTGCACCGAGACAATGGTGCTAACACTTGAACACCTCAACCTCACCCGTTCTCACGTTTCGTGTCCTTTGCGGGCCTTGGACACCCATTTGGATTCATAAGTGATTTTCATGAAGCGGCCCCCACTTCTCACTTATATAGGTGATTCTTTACCGAGTATCTTGCCATACTCAACCTCCTCGAGGTCTTTAGGAATCATTAAAAGTCATAGACTTAACCTCACCACTAGGCAAGCTTTCAACACTCAATTGCTCTATAGGGAATAAACTTAGATGAGTGTTTCACACGAACTCTCATAGCTTAGTTCTCCCATTGAACCAAGTTCTTGGGATCTCCAGTCATCTTGGTTGGGTTACCACTATGATAATTCTCAATTTGTGGATTTTAAACCCATTCCCTCTAGCAATTTATTCATTTGATCACGGTTTAACCCTTTGGTTAGCGGATCCGCAAGATTATTCAATGACCTCACATAGTCAATAGAGATAACCCCACTTTTGATCAAATGTCTCACGGTATTATGGCGTCGACGAATATGTCGAGACTTTCCATTATACACATTACTTCTCGCCCTACCAATAGCAGCTTGGCTATCACAGTGAATCATCACTGCAGGCACTGGCTTGGACCAACATTGAATATCTTCTAGGAAGTTTCTGAGCCATTCGGCTTCTTCACCATCTTTGTCCAATGCTATGAATTCCGATTCCATGGTGGATCGGGCTATACACGTTTGTTTCGCGGACTTCCACGAGACAGTTCCACCCCCAATGGTGAACACGTAACCACTTGTAGAAAATGAACTTTTCGTATTGGATATCCAATTCGCATCACAGTACCCTTCAAGTACCGATGGGGTATCTCGAATAGTGTAGCCCGAGGTTTTGAGTATACTTTAAGTACCTCAAAACTCTAACGAGAGCTTTCCAATGTTCTTTGCTTGGATTGCTCGTGTAACGACTTAATTTGTTCACAGCGCAAGCTAAATCGGGTCGAGTGCAATTTGTAAGATACATTAAACACCCAATAACTCGTGCATATTCTTCTTGTGCAACGGGTTCCCCTCGATTTTTGCTCAAGTGATCATTTAAATCTATTGGGGTCTTAGCCGGCAAGCTATCAAAAGCATTAAACTTCTTGAGAACTTTCTCGGCATAGTGAGATTGTGTCAAGATGATTCCATCTGATTTTCTCAAAATTTTCATTCCAAGAATCACATCGGCTAGCCCCATGTCTTTCATGTCAAAATTTCTTTTTTAACATGTTCTTAGTATCGTTAATCACTTGTATATTGTTACACATGATTAACATGTCATCTATATAAAGACACACAATAACATAACCGTTATTAGTGTTCTTAATATAAACACATTTATCACACTCGTTTATTTTAAAACCATTTGATAACATTACATTATCAAATTTCAAGTGCCACTGTAGTGGAGCTTGTTTCAATCCATATAGAGACTTAACCAGTTTGCAAACCTTTTTCTCTTGTCCAGGTACTACAAACCCTTCAGGTTGTTCCATATAGATCTCTTCATCCAGATCACCGTTCAGAAAAGCAGTCTTAATATCCATTTGATGAATCTCAAGATCGTGCAAAGCAGCAATCGCGAGAATCACTCGAATAGATGTAATTCTCGTTACAGGTGAATAGGTATCGAAAAAATCGTACCCTTCCTTCTGTTTGAAACCTTTGACTACTAAACGATCTTTATACTTGTCAATTGACCCATCAGCCTTGTACTTTCTTTTAAGGATCCATTTGCATCCTAAGGGCTTACAACCTTCAGGTAAATCAACCAAAACCCAAGTTTGGTTTTGTAAAATTGAGTCAATTTCACTCTGAACAGCTTCTTTCCAGAGCAACCCGTCTGGTCTGGCATAAGCTACTTTGATCTACGTTGGTTCTTCATCCAACATGAATGCTATGTAGTCAGGTCCAAATGTCTTTGGTGTCCTAACCCTACTACCACGTCTCGGTTCTACATCTTCCAAATTAGATCTGGATCGTTTACGTGACTTTGGATCTATATCCACAGGTTTTGAACTTGTTCCTTCATCTTCAACTCTATTGTTAGAATTGTTCTCAACTTTATCATTACCCTTACAAGGATATATGTTTTCAAAGAATACAGCATTCCTTGATTCAATTGTTGTTCCCACAGTCATTTCAGGAACTTCTGTCTTGTAGATAACGAACCGATAGGCACTACTGTTTAGTGCATACCCAATAAAGATACAATCGACCATCTTAGGTCCGATTTTAACTTGTTTAGGTAGAGGTACCTCAACCTTAGCCAAACACCCCCACACTTCGAGATATTTGTATGAAGGTTTTCTACCTTTCCACAACTCATAAGGGGTAAAATCCTTACCTTTGCGTGGAATCTTGTTCAATATGTAGTTGGTTGTCAAGACAGCTTCCCCCACATGTTCTGGGGCAACCCTGAACTAATCAATAAGGCATTCATCATATCTTTAAGGGTTCGATTCTTACGTTCAGCAACGCCATTAGATTGTGGTGCATATGGAGCTATTGTTTGATGAATTATACCACTTTCGTTGCATAATTCCTCAAACGGGGCTACATATTCGCCACCTCTATCGCTTCGAACCATCTTGATACGGCAGCCTAATTGATTTTCGGCTTCATTCTTGAAGTTCTTAAAAGCTTCAATAGCCTCATCTTTACTTCTCAAAAGATAAAGATAACAATATCTTGTGCAGTCATCGATAAAAGTGATAAAGTACTTCTTACCGCCTCTAGTTTGCACAGACTTTAAATCACACACATCTGTGTGAATTAATTCAAGGGGTTGTGTGTTTCGTTTTACCGAATGAAACGAAAGTTTCGTCATTTTTGCTTCAACACAAATTTCACATTTGTTTTGAGTATTGACTTCATTTAATTTTAGTAAATCTAAGTTTACTAATCTTTTTATAGCATTTAGATTCACATGACCTAATCTACAATGCCATAAATCAGAACACTCAGTCAAGTACGAGGAAGCAGTAGCATTTTCATTAGCATTACTGGACTTGGTTACATGACGTTTAGCCAAAGCATTAAGTTTAAAGAGTCCCTCCATGAGGTAACCCTTACCAAGAAACCTATCAAACTTTTTTATGATAATTCTATCCGACTCAAACACTAGTTTAAACCCCTTTTTAACTAGTATAGAGCCTGAGATCAAATTCTTCCTCATGTCCGGAACATGAAGCACATTCTTCAAGGTGAGTGTAAATGGGATGTAAGTTTGAGGTCCACTTCTCTAACTCCGATAATTTCAGATGAAGCTGGATTCCCCATGTTGAGCTTCCTCCCCTCAACAGCTTGATAGTTCTTAAACTGGCTCCTATCGGCACCAACGTGGGCGGTCGCACCGGTGTCGACGTACCAACCACCTTGGTTCTCAACGTGGTTGACCTCTTCGGTGACCACAGCAGCAAGGTCATCCTCTTTCCATTCGCCGTTAGTCTCGACGATGTTAGCAACATGTTTCTTCTTTTTGTTGGCCTTCAGCTTTCGACAGTCTTTCGCCGTATGCCCATGTTTGCCACAGTTGAAGCAATCGCCATCAAACTTCTTGACTGGTTGCTTCCCTTTGCTCTTGTTTTGGACACTTGGACGAGCCCTTTTATTGGAGGGTCCGCCATGCTCCAACAGATTGGCCTTAGCATCAATCAGGCCTTTTGGTTTGTGGTCATTTTTGCGTACGTCAGACTCGATACGCAATTTTACAATCAAATCTTCAAGAGTCATCTCCTTTCGCTTGTGCTTAAGGTAGCTCTTGAAGTCTTTCCAACTGGGGGGCAACTTCTCGATCACAGTTGCAACAGTAAAAGCGTCTGTTAGGACCATTCCCTCGGCATTGACATCATGAACGATGAGTTGGAACTCTTGTACTTGTTCCATGACAGGCCTTGAGTCAACCATCTTGTAGTCCAGATACTTGGCGACTACAAACTTTTTTGTACCTGCATCATCACTACGGTATTTCTTTTCAAGTGCTTCCCACATCTCTTTTGATGTGTTTAAAACAGAGTATACATTGTACAAACTATCCTCTAAAGAATTCAGAATAAAGTTTTTACAAAGATAGTCTCCATTGTGTCAGTTGTCATAGGCAGCTCGGACTGTAAAACTAGTCTCTTGAGCACTTGGCACTGGTGGTGCATCTTTCTTAAGGAAGTTAGCAAATCCCAATGTTGTCAAATAGAACAACATCTTTTGTTGCCACCTTTTAAAGTCGCCAAACTTTGGTGGCTTCTCGGCGGTAGGCATCATCCTAGGCCCCGAGGTTATTCCAAAAAAGGAACCACTCGTGTTGAACCCGTAGGCTCCAACACTACATCCTAACATGGATCCCACGGTACCACTAAAAGTGGAACCTACGGTGCCACTCGAGGTGGATCCACCGGTACTCAGAAATGGGTTCGAAAACACCCATGGAGTTGTTGAGGAGGTAGTCGAGCTCATCATGCTGGACAAGGTTGCGACAATTGTGTTTGCCACGGTCGAAGCTTCGGTCGCGGAGGCAAATGCAGCGGTGGTGGCGGAGTCGGTGGCAACAACGGTCGTCATCTCCAGTTGTAGGATTTAGCAAGTAATATTTCGTCTTGCGCTTGTTGTTACTCTGTGTTACAAACTTGCTGGGCGGAAAAAAGAAATTACAACTGGACTACAAAATTACAACTCGAAAACAGAAACTTCAAACTCGTACGTAAATGAAAAAATTACAAAACTCGAAACAGAATTGAAAATACACGAAAATAAATTATAAAACCGTAAACTAATGCCGAGTCTAGGAATCCTCTATCCGCAAGACGAAATACGCCCCGGTAGTGCTCTCGGTTCTGACGTATCGCCCCCAAAGATAAAACGGCAACGTCTCGTAGGTAGTAGCACCACAAGACCTACGAGCTCCGGCGAACTGGAAGAGGTGAGCACAGAGCTCCGACTTATGATATGCAGAGAATGCTCAAAATTGATTGACTATATTGAGTTCGAAAAATTGCATGTCTGATGCAAATGAGGTGCATGCCTATTTATAGGCCATCTCACACACCTGCAGGGATCAGGATTTAATACAGCCACTAATGGCTATCATAATGCAGTCATTTATGCTGCATTATGGTCAGGAGTTACGAATTTCAAACAAATGGCAGGGGTTACGAAATTCAAACCTGCCATTAACTCCTCCTCATAATACCTGGGAGGTTACTTCCGGGTTGGACTGAATTTGAATAGTCAGGACGCACCTGGACTGTATTCAGCTCCTTAACCATTTTACGGATGTACCTGGACATCCTTATGTACACATACGAGCCCAACTACGTTGTTGAGCTTGTCCAAAAAAATTCTTTAAGCTAGCCCAAGGCCTAGCTCACGGCCAAGCCCAAAGACCAATTGCCAAGATCCAAGATCCAAGATCCAAGATCCAAGTCCAAGGTCAAGGTCAAGGCCAAGGCCAAGGCCAAGGCCAAGGCCCAAGGTCCACGGCACGCGGCACGCGGCCGCGGCCGCGGCCGCGACCGAGGCGGGCGGGCGGCGGCGGCGGCGCGCGCGTGTGGGCTTTAAGTCCATACACATGTTCCATTAATTATTACATGCATAAAGGTAACTCCTTATATACTAGAATAATGATGGTTCATTATTCAATGTGGGATTCCATCCCTTCACAATTAAGTGACAAACTTTAATTCACTATTTCTCACTCACCGGGAATCGGTTTAGAGAAAGTGAATATACCACGATCATCTACACGGAACGTAGATCGATACTATAATATTTAATTTTACAAAATAAAATTAAAATCATTAACGATTCCAACAGGTATTACATCATACCCCTCTTAGAAAAATTTTCGTCCTCGAAAATAAATGACATACCCTGATTGAAGAAATTCGGATAACAATCTTGAAGTTCTTCTTCGCGCTCCCAAGTAGCTTTATCTTTACTGTGGTTACGCCATTGGATCTTGACAAACACCTTTTCTTTGTTCCTCAATTGCCGGCCTGATCGGTCGAGAATTAATTCTGGTTGTTCTTCATAAGTAAGATATTTGTTCATCTCCATGGTGGTATAGTTGATGACGTGGCTGAGATCGTGCACATACTTCCTCAACAATGATACGTGGAAAACGTTGTGCACAGCCGAAAGTTCTGGGGGTAAAGCCAAACGGTATGCTAACTCACCGATCTGTTCAAGAATTTCGAACGGTCCAATGTATCTCGGTCTCAACTTGCTCCTTGGACCAAAACGAACGATTCCCTTGGTAGGAGATACTTTCAGGAATACCTTGTCGCCAACACAGAATTCTATATCCTTCCTACGCTTATCGGCGTAAGATTTCTGACGATCCTGTGCTATCTTGATCCTCTCACGAATCTTATCCACCATACCAACTGTCTGTTCGATCATCTCGGGACCCAAAATTCTCCTTTCACCTACCTCATCCCAATACAGTGGTGATCGACACTTCCTACCATATAGGGCTTCATACGGTGCCATACCGATCGTCGACTGGTAACTCTTGTTGTAAGCAAATTCTACCAAAGGCAACAGTCGTTTCCAATTATTTCCCATGTCTAACACACACGCTCGCAACATATCCTCAAGAATTTGGATGGTCCTCTCGGACTGGCCATCAGTCTGAGGATGATAAGCCGTACTAAAATTCAACTGCGTTCCCAAGGCTTCTTGCAAACTCTCCCAAAAACGTGATGTGAAACGAGTATCCCTGTCGGATACTATAGACACTGGCACCATGCAACTTAATAATCTCCCTGATATAAAGTTGACCATACTGATCCATTCGAAAGTTCATCTTAACTGGGATAAAATGAGCTGACTTCGTGAGTCGGTCTACAACAACCCAAATGGCGTGATTTCCTCTTTCCGTTCGGGGCAAACCTACCACAAAGTCCATCGTAATGTGTTCCCATTTCCATTCTGGAATATGAAGTGATTTAAGTAATCCAAAGGGGCGTTGGTGTTCTGCCTTCACTTGTTGACAGACTATACACCTTCTGACGAAGTCTGCCACATCTGTTTTCAAACCTTCCCACCAAAAAGTCCCCTTAAGATCCTGATACATCTTTATACTCCGAGGATGTGCTGTATATGGAGTACTATGTGCCTCCTTCAATATCGCTTCTCTCAACTTAACAACATTGGGCACACAAATCCTCCCTTCATAATACATCGTGCCATCATCAGACACGGTGAAACCCTTATCCTCACCTGAAAGAGTACGTTCTTTCATCTTGACCAAGAAGTCGTCCTGTCCTTGACCTTCTTTGATTTGTTCCCTCAAGGTTGGTTGTACCACCAAACTAGCCAATAATGACTCAGCTGGACTCGATGGTGTAGCCACCTCAAGGTTCATCCTTGCAAATTCCTTGACCAAGCTTTCCTCATTGGTCAACAAACTAGTTAGGTCTCCTCTTGCCTTACGGCTTAGTGCATCAGGAACTACGTTTGCTTTACCAGGGTGGTAATGAATTGTACAATCGTAGTCTTTGACCCACTCAAGCCATCTGCGTTGCCTCATATTTAACTCCTTCTGTGTGAAGATATATTTCAGACTTTTGTGGTCTGTATAAATTTCACACTTACCCCCATAAAGGTAATGTCTCCAAATCTTCAAGGCATGAACTACCGCTGCTAATTCCAAATCATGAGTAGGGTAGTTCAGCTTATGCGGTTTCAACTGTCTCGAAGCATAGGCAACTACCTTTCACTCTTACATCAATACACATCCCAAACCTTGCTTAGATGCATCACTGTAGATGACGAACTCCTTCGTCGGATCGGGAATCGTCAAAACTGGTGCTGCAGTCAATTTCCGCTTAAGGTCTTGGAAACTCCTTTCGCATTTCTCATTCCATAAGAAATATTCTCCCTTTCGAGTCAATTTAGTCATAGGTGCAGCAATCTTCGAAAATCCCTCGATAAATCTTCAATAATAACCAGCTAATCCCAAGAAGCTGCGAACTTCATTCACATTACTCGGTGATCGCTAGTATGGTTTTCAAATCCGATCAATTTTAAAATTTGTAAAACCTCGAAGTATTTCCAAGGTGTCGAACCCAAGGGAATTGATATGTCGAAAATAAAGGAAGTAACTCTACTCAAAATTTGACTGCTATTTAGGAATCCGAAAATTTGGTTTGTTTCTAATTTTCTAACTTTAAAAATCGAAATATAAAAATTAAATAAAAGATGAATTATCTAAATCAAGCAAATAAAGCAAATTAGCAAGATAAAATCACAAGTGAAAGCTAATTGATCCTAGGGTAGTATCATCTAATTGAGTTCACACAATCCATTCACTTGATTCCTTTTCCCCAAATTTTAATTCAGTCCTAGAAATAATCACTCAGCCGATCTAGAATTCCGATCAAGGTAACCTAGAAAGATAGTTAATTTAAACCTTTTTCCCGCCAGGGCTCAAAGAATTTAAATCACTTAAAAAGCGCCAACTTATTTATCTATGATTTATCTTACTCCACTTAGGTCTTAAGATCAAATCATATTGTGCATCAAGTATTTCCACTAATTAATTATTCCTTCCGGGCAAAATCAATTAGCTAACATGCATCGATTAAGGGCCCTTTAATCTAGCATGAGATTTAACACATCTTGATCACAAGCCTAGGATGAAAGGTAAAAAGGTAATCAAAGGAACATTATGTGAACATCAATTAAAATTACTAACCCTAGAATCAATCAATGAATTTAGCCAGACATAATTGAAATTAAACAAGAAATAGATGGAGAACGCATATTATTAATATGAAAAGAGAGATTACAACCCTTACGGATGAACTCTGAGTCTTCAATCTCCGAAAAAGTAGAAAAATAATAATAATTGCTTCCTTCAAAATGTCTCGTCTCCAAGGAATTAATCTTCCAAAAAGATGTAAAATTATGCTCAAGATGATAAAGGATGAAAAAGAATGATGAAAGATCGTAAAACTAGGGCTAGGAGGGGGTGTATATAGCCTATGGGAGTTAAACTCCCGATTAGCCCTAATCTAGGAAACAAAAACTATCCAAAAGAGTCATAATCCGTCAAAATACGAGAACTCATTGAGCACCTATCGGCCGCACCTATCGGCCGATAAGTGGCCCGATAGTTGGTTCGTCGGTCGACTTCACTCGATAAGGCCTGGACACCTTTGGACGCACCTATCGGCCGATAGCCGCCCGATAGGTTCGTCTGTCTCTTGCAAAAATCCGTTTCTTCCGTCCGTTTGACTCGACTCTCAGTCCTTTGTCTCGTTTTGGGTCCTTTTGGCTCTAAAAACCTGCAAACACACTAAAACCAACCCAAACGCGTAATACGGCTCGACTAATCATAAATAAGCCAAATACGAGCACATTAATCACGAAACGAGATAAAAACCTAGTATAAAATCCTAGAAAAATGTGGTAAAATTACCACTTATCAAACCCCCCCAAACTTAAGCCTTGTTCGTCCCGAACAACAAAAAGAAAAGAAAATGAAAGTCGTGAATCATCGTGCAACTCATAGTGTTCAACCTAATCAATACTATCCTGTAATTCTCTCTAAATAATCCGAGTGTCGTAAGCGAGCCGCACTCGAATAATGATTCATCAAAGTAGTCAAGTTCACTAATCATTCGTTCATGAAGAAAATCCGGCTCAAAGATTAACAAAACGTGAGTCAAATCGATCACAATATGAAAGGCTAAAATAAACAAGCTAGTTCGTCCGTTACATACGCCTAGTGGCACAATTTTCACGAGTTTCATAACAAATAAACCCTGACGGTATTCCCTTATATATATGTTCAAGAATTTGATTCGAGTTGACCACTAGGTTAGGATCTCGGGATGTTTCATCGGGGTAATCCTAGGGTGGAACTTCCATTCTCATGTATTAGGAAACCGTTTGACGTAAAAGACACTCATGGGGCACATGGATGCTTCTAGTTACTAAGTTCCCGTCTACAGTGGAGAAACAACTCGAATATATAATTTTCGCATGTCCGAATCAAGGTCGCCGTTTTGCGCGAGAGTAAACAACGGGTCACGCGAATACCCCCGGTTACTAGGTTCCCTATCATTGGCACATGTGAAATATCTAAATCACTAGTCTAATCAGTCGCTGCTTTACGCGAGGGTAAACAACGGGTCACGCGAATGCCCCCGGTTACTAGATTTCCCTTCATAGAACAACATTATCTCGACTTTTGGGAAAAACTGACCGACTCTAAACTCAATCTAAGTGCCAACACGACTAAAGAAACAGTACGACTCACTATCCGGAAGATGTAACCAAACGTATTGACGGTGATTTTAAAACAAGTATGTATTGTCTCTTATCTGCCAAGACCTCTACAATCACGAAAAATTTTGGACCTAAATGAATACTATGCAAAACAGAAATAACTGACTACAACTCGACTAAAACTCGACCGTTTCTTCAGAGAGAAAAACAGTGTCGTAACATCGGTATCACACAAATAGAAGCACGAAAAATTCACGAATAAAGAAAAACTAAGACAAGCAAGGCTATCTAAAAAAAATTTACGCAAAGTAGACCAAAATCTAAAAAGCGAACAACGAAAAGCAAATAAAAGCAAACACGAAAGCAAAACACTACTACGACCTAAAAAATACAAACTAGCAGACACACCAAACGAAAATGAACATAAAAATCTAAAAACTAAGCAACAAAAGCCAAAACCACGCAACACCAATATGATAAGCACAAATAAAAACAACGGGCACCAACACAAGCAAATAATGATACAAGGCATACAAGGTACTCACACGTAAAGAAATTAACAAAGCCGCACTTCTCCCCGCCCCCCACCCCAAACTTATTTCGCATCCCAAAGGAGGAATAAGTTTGAAAAGAGAAAGGAGTAGCTTTGTTAACGGAGTACCTGATCACTGTGGCGGAAATGGCGGGTTTGTCGGCGAGCTCGGATCATAGCGGGCATGTGAATCGGGGAAAGGAGCAAAGTGGTACATCTCATGTAGCATTCGGTTGTAGTGGTCCTCCTGGGCCCACCTATCTTCCTGCCTCTTCCTCTCTTGCTCCCTCCAAGCAATCTCCTCTTGTCGCCACACTCTGTCCTCTTCGGCTCGTTTCTCCACGAGCTCGTAGAACTCATTGACCCGAGTGGCAACATCACCCACCCGAGTCTCAACCTCGCCCAGCCGGGTTCCCAAAGAACCAAACTCGGTTGTCAAAGAACGCATACTCGCCAAATGATAGTTGTCTTGCGCCAGCATACTCTCATCGTGCATCTCTCTCTCTCTCTCTCAAAAAATCTCGACTCAAAAGCCTCAAAATCCGGAGCCCTCATCTGAAAACTACTACCTCCACCGGTGGGAATCTCGTCACGGCTACCCCCCTCGGGTATATCATCCAGCTCTTCCTCGGCTCCCTCCAAGAACGGCTCATCAATGGTCACCTCCCGGCGATGTCTTTTACGAGACGCATCCAACGGTCGGATAAGTGCCAAATGAGCCTCGGAGCACATACTCCACCTCGCATATACATCGGGCGCGTCGGCCATCACAGAGGTCAAGGTCGGAGAGGGGAGTCGGAAGAGGGACACGGTTTTGTTCCGACCGTGCAATTTCTAGTCGAACCCCTCGATGAAGGCAAGCATCTCTTGCCTCTGCAGTGTCGGTTTATCCAAATAGATGTCTCGGGACACCGGCTCTCCTGTAATGCGCACCCCGAGATGCTCCGCGATAGGGGTCACGAACGCCCCAATCCCAATCCTCTGCTCTTGGCCACCCGGCTTGTTTCTCCATGTGCTCAATCAGAAAACATCCGGCGTGCTTCCGTGTACCGTTCAAGGCCGACCGTAAAAGGTGAAGATCAGTGGACAAGCACATCCCCGAGTCGGTACGGCTCAAAATCGTCGAGGTGAACTTACGGTGGACATAACGGAGAACTGGGTTCCTGATCGAGGAGGCCTTGGCATACGTCGGATTATAAATGAGAAGCGTCTCCTCCCTGCGGTAAATCATCTTGGACCACAGCTCTATGTTTTCTTTGGCATGATCGCCCTGCTGGAATGACCCGTCCTCGGCCCCGTTGATAATGGCATTAACTTCGTCGGCCGAGAGCTCCCTTTCTATGTTGTCGAGGTTGAAGCGAATAGATGTCGGGGTCCCGTGCTCCCTAAAAACCTCAAGTGTGGACAGAAACTCCACGGTGAGCACGTGGTAAGCGAGATAGTTTGCCCGAAAAATTTGCTCAAACCCGCACTGTCTTGCTAGTAACATAATATCATCGTATATCCCCATACCCCGAGCCGTATCCTCATGCAAAAATTGGCAATGCTTGTGTGACATTCCGATAAAGTGCGACCACCTTCTTTTAGACTCGGATCCAGTCAATCTTAGCTTGAACTTCTTCGGGTCGAGCGCAGCCGGGATCGGAATAGCCGGCACTACCTTCGTCGGAGCCCTTTCCTTCTCTGTGGTTGCCTTAGACTTTCCGGCCTTACTCGGCTTCGACTTCTTGCTTTGCTTTCCAGCCATTTCAAAGTTCCTACAAAACAACCATCCAATCAAAATCCAATAAGCAACTCATATTGCAAACATTCAACAAGCGTCGACATAATCCAATAATCCCACAATATCAACTAAGAGCCCTATAATGTCCAATAAACATCAAAATCATTGACCCGACAGCCATATACTACGATCAACAAATCACACAACCTCCCCCAAACTTAGACTCCCCCATTTCATATTCAAAAGATCAAAAACACAACCCACAATAACAAAACAACACACTACGATCATATTAGGGCAAATTCTCTCCAATCCAATCTAATTCATCAACAATTCAACTCATATCAATCCCAATTAACAATTCAATTCAACAAATTTACCCAATTTCAACAAATTCGAAATTAGGGTTCTTCCAATTTGGGGTTTTTTTTCAAAATTCGTTCAATTTCATCAATTAATCCCCCAACTCGAAGTACCCATGAACGATCAAGCATAGATAACATGTTTCCATCAAGATTCTATCAACAATCGGTCATAAAATTCACAGAACATCAAAGTCTAACAAAAGCCCCCAAAAAGTGGATCCCCAATTCGAAATTCATCAAAACTCCAAAAAGAATCCGTCAAAGTGCTTCAAAACATGTATAGAATTGAAAAACAAGAGGATTAAGTGTCGAAATTAAGTACCTTGATCGAGTTTTTAAGGAAGAACAATAGAAAGAAATCGCCCCTTATTCTTATCGGCCGATATGTGTGTGTGTGTGAAAAACGGGTGGTGAAGGTGTTTAAAAGGAGTTATTAATCAACCGGGTCGAAGCGGATACTGGGCCGGGTATGTCCTATCGGGCAGGCCTATCGGCCGATAGGCTGGGCCGATAGGAACTACTGAAACTTACGTACCTTACTATCGGGCGGGATATCGGTCGATGTGGTCTGCCTATCGACCACTGCTTGTAACATTAAAATTTTTTTAATTTTCCTCAGCCTATCGGTCGGGCCTATCGGCCGATAGGCTGACCGATAGGCTCGTCTGTCTCAAAAAATTTTTTCAACTTTTTCTATTTCGCAAACTTGGTCCCGTTTTTGCTTGGATATGGCGATTAAAGACCTACAAGTATCCAAAACTCGGCGTGCATGGATTAGAACTTAACAAAACTAACAAAGCTACTACGAAACTAGAAACTACAAAAATCACGCAAACGAAAAATCGAAAACAAACGAATAAAACGAACTAATATACATACGTTGGGTTACCTCCCAACAAGTGCTACGTTTAACGTCTTTAGCTAGACGATACCTCATTCAATCCGGGTCTTCAGCGACAACTCCCCCTTGAACGGGTTTGTTGATATCAAGATAGCATACGTCCCTCTCATTAGATCGAAACTCGTTCGCCTCCAACATTCGAACATACTTTGGCAAATCCTCGTAAATTTCTTCAACATCGGAATGTGAGTAAATGGATTGTGAAATGCAATGCTCCAACAAGTCGGTCGGGGGCGGCATAATAGACTCAATTTCATAACATTCCTCGCGCATCCTCGGGCTTCTTCATCGCGTCATAGATGGAAATTTTGATTTTGATCATTAACCGGAAAGTAAGATCACCCTCTTGACGCCGATAAGTGCTCTCCCGTCGCTAGAAACGGTCTCCCAAAGATCAATGGTTGATTCTCGTCCTCGGGCATATCAAGAACTACGAAATCGGCCAGAAGACTAAGTGTTGGACTCTAACGAACACATCCTCCACAACTCCTCGGATAAGAGATCGACCGGTCCGCCATGAGTAGAGAAATGGTAGTCGGCTTCATCTCCCCAATCTTCAACCTCTTAAAGATGGATAGAGGCATAAGATTGATGCTTGCCCCGAGATCACACAACACATTACTGAACGTTTGGTCGCCAATCATGCATGTCAAAGTAAAACGTCCCGGATCCTTCTGCTTGAGCGGGAGCTTGTTTTGAATGATAGCGCTACACTCATCTGTCAAATTTATTGTTTCAAACTTCGCCAACTTCCTCTTGCTTGCCACATCGTCTTTCAAGAATTTAACGTACCCCGGCATGTCTCTCAAAGCGTCTAGAAGTGGAATGTTGATATTCACCTTTTGAAACATGTCGATAAACCGTTGAAGCTTTTCATCATATCTCGACTTGGCCAATCGCTGTGGAAATGGAGCTTTTACCTCAAAATCCTTCATATTCGAACCTAAAGGAGCCTTTCGACCGATAGGGGGGTCAATAGGCTCAATTTCTGGTATTCTGTCTGGGTATCGGGTGGGCCTATCGGCCGATAGTCTTGGCCGACAGGCCTGCTGCGTTTCATCTGCCTTCTCGTTCTCGGCTCCCGTTTCTAGTACATCCTTGTTTCCAGATTCCTCAATTTCAGCCCCATGATTACTGTACCTTTTCCCACTCCGAAGCTCGATTGCGTTGCATTGTTGCGTCTTCGGGTTGGTCTCGGTACTGCTCGGAAAATGGCCCGGCTTATGAATTCTGGCTTGGGCGTTCGCCATTTGACTCATTTGGGTCTCCACCATCAACATCTGCTTTGTCAAGGCTATCACTGAGTTTCCAATAGATGTCACACTATGCTCGAGAGCCCCGAACCTCTTGTCTACTTTATAAATAAAATCTTTTTGACTCGCCTCTAATCGTTCCAACATCTCTTCCATCGGTGTCTTAGCAATCGGCTCTTGAATAACCCCGTTTTTCACGTTAAATCCCGGTGGTGGCTGAAGAGCATTGTTCGGGTTGGCATAGGAGAAATTAGGGTGGTTTCGATTGTTCGGATAATAGTTCCCCCAATTTCCCCCTGGCCGGAAGTTTCCTCCTTGCACGTAATTTACATCCTCCTCAATTGCAATAGGCTCGTTTAGCTCTTCAAAAACTGCATTGACTCCCAAAGTCTTCTTTTTTAGCAACTCAAGCTCTTTTTGTTGTCTTTCAAATTTCGCCTTCAACTCACCGTAGGCATCCTCGTCACCGGATGGAACCTTTCTTCTCGTCATCTTCCTATCGGTCACCTCCTCGTAATCATTGTTGACCGCTAGCTCGATGAGATTCTTGGCCTCTTCATAATCGTTAGCAAGAAATCCCCCTTTCGAGGAATAGTCCAACTCTCTTCTAGCTTTCCTCGTCAAACCCTGATAAAACCGAATGTAGATTTCCTCCTTGTCAATTCCATGCTGTGGGCATTTGCGAAGTAGCTTCTTAAATCGTTTTACTAGGCTCCCTATCATTGGCACATAGAAATAGTCTCGATTCTCGCTTCTTGCTTCTTCCTCCTCAAAGACTTCTCGATTTCCGGATCCAAAGAAAATAAGTCCTTTCCTTGGGATCTTGTGATCATGCACCGCCTACAAGGAAGAGAAAACAAGATGTGAGGAAACGAGATCGAAAATTAATAATAATAGTAAACAACCTAAAGTAACAATCTCTTCTTTTTCGAATTATCCCCTTAAGTTTTCTATCAATCCCCTTAAGTTTTCTATCAATTCCCCGGCAACGGCGCCAAAAATTGATCGCTAGAATTCGCGTAGTATGGTTTTCAAATCCGATCAATTTTAAAATTTGTAAAACCTCGAAGTATTTCCAAGGTGTCGAACCCAAGGGAATTGATATGTCGAAAATAAAGGAAGTAACTCTACTCAAAATTTGACTGCTATTTAGGAATCCGAAAATTTGGTTTGTTTCTAATTTTCTAACTTTAAAAATCGAAATATAAAAATTAAATAAAAGATGAATTATCTAAATCAAGCAAATAAAGCAAATTAGCAAGATATAATCACAAGTGAAAGCTAATTGATCCTAGGGTAGTATCATCTAATTGAGTTCACACAATCCATTCACTTGATTCCTTTTCCCCAAATTTTAATTCAGTCCTAGAAATAATCACTCAGCCGATCTAGAATTCCGATCAAGGTAACCTAGAAAGATAGTTAATTTAAACCTTTTTCCCGCCAGGGCTCAAAGAATTTAAATCACTTAAAAAGCGCCAACTTATTTATCTATGATTTATCTTACTCCACTTAGGTCTTAAGATCAAATCATATTGTGCATCAAGTATTTCCACTAATTAATTATTCCTTCCGGGCAAAATCAATTAGCTAACATGCATCGATTAAGGGCCCTTTAATCTAGCATGAGATTTAACACATCTTGATCACAAGCCTAGGATGAAAGGTAAAAAGGTAATCAAAGGAACATTATGTGAACATCAATTAAAATTACTAACCCTAGAATCAATCAATGAATTTAGCCAGACATAATTGAAATTAAATAATAAATAGATGGAGAACGCATATTATTAATATGAAAAGAGAGATTACAACCCTTACGGATGAACTCTGAGTCTTCAATCTCCGAAAAAGTAGAAAAATAATAATAATTGCTTCCTTCAAAAAGTCTCGTCTCCAAGGAATTAATCTTCCAAAAAGATGTAAAAGTGTGCTCAAGATGATAAAGGATGAAAAAGAATGATGAAAGATGGTAAAACTAGGGAAAGGAGGGGGTGTATATAGCCTATGGGAATTAAACTCCCGATTAGCTCTAATCTAGGAAACAAAAACTATCCAAAAGAGTCATAATCCGTCAAAATACGAGAACCCGCTGAGCAGCCTATCGGCCGCACCTATCGGCCGATAGGCTGGCCCGATAGTTGGTTCGTCGGTCGACTTCACTCGATAAGGCCTGGACACCTTTCGGACGCACCTATCGGCCGATAGGCTGGCCCGATAGGTTCGTCTGTCTCTTGCAAAAATCCGTTTCTTCCGTCCGTTTGACTCGACTCTCGGTCCTTTGTCTCGTTTTGGGTCCTTTTGGCTCTAAAAACCTGCAAACACACTAAAACCAACCCAAACGCGTAATACGGCTCGACTAATCATAAATAAGCCAAATACGAGCACATTAATCACGAAACGAGATAAAAACCTAGTATAAAATCCTAGAAAAATGTGGTAAAATTTCCACTTATCAAACCCCCCCAAACTTAAACCTTGTTCGTCCCGAACAACAAAAAGAAAAGAAAAAGAATGTCGTGAATCATCGTGCAACTCATAGTGTTCAACCTAATCAATACTATCCTGTAATTCTCTCTAAATAATCCGAGTGTCGTAAAAGCGAGCTGCACTCAGAATAATGATTCCGCAAAGTAGTCAAGTTCAGTCCTAATCATTCGTTCATGAAGAAAATCCAGCTCAAAGATTAACAAAACGTGAGTCAAATCGACCGTCAATATGAAAGGCTAAAATAAACAAGCTAGTTCGTCCCGTTACACAATCTAGTGGCACAATTTTCACGAGTTTCATAACAAATAAAGCTCGGACAATATTCCCTTATATATATGTTCAAGAATTTGATTCGAGTTGACCACTAGGTTAGGATCTCGGGATGTTTCATCGGGGTAATCCTAGGGTGGAACTTCCATTCTCATGTATTAGGGAACCGTTTGACGTAAAAGACACTCATGGGGCACATGGATGCTTCTAGTTACTAAGTTCCCGTCTACAGCGGAGAAACAACTCGAATATATAATTTCCGCATGTCCGAATCAAGGTCGCCGTTTTGCGCGAGAGTAAACAGCGGGTCACGCGAATACCCCCGGTTACTAGGCTCCCTATCATTGGCACATGTGAAATATCTAAATCACTAGTCTAATCAGGGTCGTCGTTTTACGCGAGGGTAAACAATGGTCACGCGAATGCCCCGGTTACTAGACTTCCCTTCATAGAACAACATTATCTCGACTTTTGGGAAAAACTGACCGACTCTAAACTCAATCTAAGTGCCAACACGACTAAAGAAACAAGACGACTCACTATCAGGAAGATGTAACCAAACGTATTGACGGTGATTTTAAAACAAGTATGTATCGTCTCTTATCCGCCAAGACCTCTACAATCACGAAAAATTTTGGACCTAAATGAATACTATGCAAAATGAAATAATCGACTACAACTCGACTAAAACTCGACCGCTTTCTTGAGAGAAAACAAAGGTCGTAACATCGGTATCACACAAATAGAATCTCGAAAAATTCACGAATAAAGAAAAACTAAGACAAGCAAGGCTATCTAAAAAAAAAATTAAAAATCTACCCAAGCAAGGCATCAAAGCAAACAACGAAAAGCAAATAAAAGCAAACACGAAAGCAAAAAAACTACTACGACCTAAAAAAAAAAATAGAAACTAGCAAACACACCAAACGAAAATGAACATAAAAATCTAAAAACTAAGCAACCAAAAGCCAAATCCACACGACACCAATATGAGAAGCACAAATAAAAACAACGGGCACCAACACAAGCAAATAATGATACAAGGCATACAAGGTACTCAAAAGTAAAGAAATTAACAAAGCCGCACTTCTCCCCCCCCCCCCCAAACTTATTTCGCATCCCAAAGGAGGAATGAGTTTGAAAAGAGAAAGGAGTGGCTTTGTTAACGGGGTACCTGATCACTGTGGCGGAAATGGCGGGTTTGTCGGCGAGCTCGGATCATAGCGGGCATGTGAATCGGGGAAAGGAGCAAAGTGGTACATCTCGTGTAGCATTTGGTTGTAGTGGTCCTCCTGGGCCCACCTATCTTCCTGCCTCTTCCTCTCTTGCTCCCTCCAAGCAATCTCCTCTTGTCGCCACACTCTGTCCTCTTCGGCTCGTTTCTCCACGAGCTCGTACAACTCATTGACCCGAGTGGCAACAACACCCACCCGAGTCTCAACCTCGCCTAGCCGAGTTCCCAAAGAACCAAACTCGGTTGTCAAAGAACGCATACTCGCCAAATGATAATTGTCTTGCGCCTGCATACTCTCTTCGTGCATCTCTCTCTCTCTCTCAAAAAATCTCGGCTCAAAAGCCTCAAAATCCGGAGCTCTCGTCTGAAAACTACTACCTCCACCGGTGGGAATCTCATCACGGCTACCCCCCTCGGGTATATCATCCAGCTCCTCCTCGGCTCCCTCCAAGAACGGCTCATCAATGGTCACCTCCCGGCGTTGCCTCTTACGAGACGCATCCAACGGTCGGATAAGTGCCAAATGAGCCTCGGAGCTCATACTCCACCTCGCATATACATCGAGCGCGTCGCCCATCACAGAGGTCAAGGTCGGAGAGGGGAGTCGGAAGAGGGACACGGTTTTGTTCCGACCGTGCAATTTCCAGTCGAACCCCTCGGTGAAGGCAAGCATCTCTTGCCTCTGCAGTGTCGGTTTATCCAAATAGATGTCTCGGGACACCGGCTCTCCTCTAATGTGCACCCCAAGATGCTCCGCGATAGGGGTCACGAACGCCCCAATTCCAATCCTCTGCTTCCCGGTCAGCCAGGCTTGTTTCTCCATCTGCTCAATCAGAAAACATCCGGCGTGCTTCCGCCTACCGTTCAAGGCCAACCATAAAAGGTGAAGATCAGTGGACAAGCACGTCCCCGAGTCGGTACGGCTTAAAATCGTCGAGGTGAACAGACGGTGGACATAACGGAGAACTGGGTTCCTGATCGAGGAGGCCTTGGCATACGTTGGATTATAAATGAGAAGCGTCTCCTCCCTGCGGTAAATCATCTTGGACCACAGCTCTAAGTTTTCTTTGGCATGATCGCCCTGCTGAAATGACCCGTCCTCGGCCCCGTTGATAATGGCATTAACTTCATCGGCCGAGAGCTCCCTTTCTGTGTTGTCGAGGTTGAAGCGAATAGATGCCGGAGTCCCGTGCTCCCTAAAAACCTCAAGTGTGGACAGAAACTCCACGGTGAGCACGTGGTAAGCGAGATAGTTTGCCCGAAAAATTTGCTCAAACCCGCACTGCCTCGCTAGTAACATAATATCATCGTATATCCCCATACCCCGAGCCGTCTCCTCATGCAAAAATCGGCAATGCTTGTGTGACATTCCGATAAGGTGCGACCACCTTCTTTTAGACTCGGATCCAGTCAATCTTAGCTTGAACTTCTTCGGGTCGAGCGCAGCCAGGATCGGAATAGCCGGCACTACCTTCGTCGGAGCCCTTTCCTTCTCTGTGGTTGCCTTAGACTTTCCGGCCTTACTCGGATTCGACTTCTTGCTTTGCTTTCCAGCCATTTCAAAGTATTCATGCTGTGGGCATTTGCGAAGTAGCTTTCCTCGTCAAACCCCGATAAAACCGAATGTAGATTTCCTCCTTGTCAATTCCATGCTGTGGGCATTTGCGAAGTAGCTTTCCTCGTCAAACCCCGATAAAACCGAATGTAGATTTCCTCCTTGTCAATTCCATGCTGTGGGCATTTGCGAAGTAGCTTCTTAAATCGGATCCATGCCTCGTATAAGTATTCATCCTCATATTGCTCGAATTGCAAGATATCGTTGATTTGTTTTTGCACCTTCGAGGGAGGATAGAACTGTGCTAAGAACAACCGAGTCATCTCTCTCCAAGTACCAATTTCCTTCCGATCTAGGCTCTTGTACCAATCTAGCGCATCGTCTTCTAAGGAAAACCGGAATAGGCGGAGCTTAATGACATCCGGAGGCACTCCGTTTTGCTTGATGGTGGCACATATGTCCAAAAACGACTCAAGATGAGCGTTTGGATCTTCATTAACTCCTCCTCCGTATGTTTGAGACTTCACCGTAGCGATGAGGGACGGCTTAAGCTCGAAGTTGTTGGCATCAATCTTTCCCCAACCTCCTTCTTGATAATCGTCCAGCTTAGGTCGAAAGCGTGCATTCAAAGGGATCTTCTCGAGACGAGCGAGTTCTCGTGGTGGGTCAACAATGCCGGCCATGGTATCAACGAAAGGTATAGAAATAGTCTCGATTCTCGCTTCTTGCTTCTTCCTACTCAAAGACTTCTCGATTTCCGGATCCAAAGGAAATAAGTCCTTTCCTTGGGATCTTGTGATCATGCACCGCCTACAAGGAAGAGAAAACAAGATGTGAGGAAACGAGATCGAAAATTAATAATAATAGTAAACAACCTAAAGTAACAATCTCTTCTTTTTCGAATTATCCCCTTAAGTTTTCTATCAATTCCCCGGCAACGGCGCCAAAAATTGATCGCTAGAATTCGCGTAGTATGGTTTTCAAATCCGATCAATTTATAATTTGTAAAACCTCGAAGTATTTCCAAGGTGTCGAACCCAAGGGAATTGATATGTCGAAAATAAAGGAAGTAACTCTACTCAAAATTTGACTGCTATTTAGGAATCCGAAAATTTGGTTTGTTTCTAATTTTCTAACTTTAAAAATCGAAATATAAAAATTAAATAAAAGATGAATTATCTAAATCAATAAAATAAAGCAAATTAGCAAGATAAAATCACAAGTGAAAGCTAATTGATCCTAGGGTAGTATCATCTAATTGAGTTCACACAATCCATTCACTTGATTCCTTTTCCCCAAATTTTAATTCAGTCCTAGAAATAATCACTCAGCCGATCTAGAATTCCGATCAAGGTAACCTAGAAAGATAGTTAATTTAAACCTTTTTCCCGCCAGGGCTCAAAGAATTTAAATCACTTAAAAAGCGCCAACTTATTTATCTATGATTTATCTTACTCCACTTAGGTCTTAAGATCAAATCATATTGTGCATCAAGTATTTCCACTAATTAATTATTCCTTCCGGGCAAAATCAATTAGCTAACATGCATCGATTAAGGGCCCTTTAATCTAGCATGAGATTTAACACATCTTGATCACAAGCCTAGGATGAAAGGTAAAAAGGTAATCAAAGGAACATTATGTGAACATCAATTAAAATTACTAACCCTAGAATCAATCAATGAATTTAGCCAGACATAATTGAAATTAAACAAGAAATAGATGGAGAACGCATATTATTAATATGAAAAGAGGGATTACAACCCTTACGGATGAACTCTGAGTCTTCAATCTCCGAAAAAGTAGAAAAATAATAATAATTGCTTCCTTCAAAAAGTCTCGTCTCCAAGGAATTAATCTTCCAAAAAGATGTAAAATTATGCTCAAGATGATAAAGGATGAAAAAGAATGATGAAAGATCATAAAACTAGGGCTAGGAGGGGGTGTATATAGCCTATGGGAGTTAAACTCCCGATTAGCCCTAATCTAGGAAACAAAAACTATCCAAAAGAGTCATAATCCGTCAAAATACGAGAACCCGCTGAGCAGCCTATCGGCCGCACCTATCGGCCGATAGGCTGGCCCGATAGTTGGTTCGTCGGTCGACTTCACTCGATAAGGCCTGGACACCTTTCGCACGCACATATCGGCCGATAGGCTGGCCCGATAGGTTAAATGCATCTCTTGCAAAAATCCGTTTCTTCCGTCCGTTTGACTCGACTCTCGGTCCTTTGTCTCGTTTTGGGTCCTTTTGGCTCTAAAAACCTGCAAACACACTAAAACCAACCCAAACGCGTAATACGGCTCGACTAATCATAAATAAGCCAAATACGAGCACATTAATCACGAAACGAGATAAAAACCTAGTATAAAATCCTAGAAAAATGTGGTAAAATTACCACTTATCACTCGGTACTTTCCAATCATTGACTGCCTCAACTTTAATCGGATCAACCTCAATTCCTTTAGAAGTGACCACATGTCCCAAAAATGCAACTCGGTTAAGCCAGAATTCGCACTTGTTGAATTTTGCATACAACTTCTCCTTGCGCAGTATTCTCAATACTGTCTTAAGATGCTGCTCATGTTCAACCTTGGTCTTTGAATATATAAGTATGTCATCTATGAACACAATGACAAACTTATCCAACTAAGGTTGAAATACCCGGTTCATGAGGTCCATGAATACTGCTGGCGCATTAGTCAAACCAAATGGCATTACTATAAACTCATAGTGTCCATAACGAGTTCGAAATGCGGTCTTTGGGATATCATCATCCTTAATCCTCAGCTGGTGATATCCGGATCTCAAATCTATCTTCAAAAATACTCTCGATCCTCCAAGTTGATCGAATAGGTCCTCTATTCTAGGAAGTGGATATTTATTCTTTATCGTGAGTCGGTTAAGTTCACGATAGTCTATGCACATCCTCAAACTTCCGTCTTTTTTCTTCACAAAGAGTACTGGCGCACCCCATGGCGAAACACTCGGTCGGATAAATCCATAGTCGAGTAGTTCCTGGAGTTGTACTTTCAGCTCTTGTAATTCCTTAGGTGCCATCCTATAGGGAGCCTTCGATATTGGTGCCGCTCCTGGAACTAAATCAATTGAGAACTCAACTTGACGATTCGGTGGAACTCCGGGCAAGTCTTCGGGAAATACGTCTGGATACTCCTTGACGATAGGTACATCAGCTACCGTCTTCTCCGAAGTTGTTTTCCCCATCACATTCACCAAGAATCCTTGGCAATCACGTTTCTTTAACATCTTCACAGCTTTCATGGCTGAAATCACCTTCGGGGTACTGCTGTGTCTAACTCCCTCGAATACGGTCTTGACATCAACAGATGGACTTAAATTTACTCTCATTTTGGAGCATTCGACTACAGCTCTATGCTTGTGCAACCAATCCATACCCAAAATGACATCAAAATCCCTAAGTTCCACTATGTGCAAGTTGGATAAGAAGCTATGTTCGTTAATCTCTATCTTTACATTGTCAGTGATCGAATCTACACGCACTACTCCCCCTGGAGGCATGCTAACTTACAAAGACCTAAGGGCTTTACTACTTCTACAACCAATCATAGTACAAAGCTTCCTAGAGATGAATGAATGAGACGCACCCGTATCAAACAGCACCAAAGCAGGAATATTTGTAACTGATAACATAACTGACATTGTTTGGGGTTCATTCTCTTCTTCAGCCTCGACCATGCTATACACTCGAGCTCTGCCTCCTGAGCCTTGACCTTGCACATTATTGCTTGGGCCTTTTCCCTTCTTCGGACACGATGAGGCCATGTGTCCTTCCTCACGGCAATAGTAGCACCGCCTCTGACCAAGCATACATGCACCTTTATGTCCTTTGCCACAGGTAGCACATGTGGGGTTATCAGACTATGGTTTCACCCCCGAAGATCCAGTCTTAACATTCTTATTGCTACCACCTCCTTGCTCGTGCCACTTGCGTTTGTTATTTGTTGCAACTGGTGGTGCCCTTGCCTTCTCCACGTCTAAACTAGCAGAAATGTCCTCGGCCCTTGAAACGGCTTCATTGTAGCTTAGATGACCATGACCAGCCAAACGGTGACCAATCCAGTCACGAAGCCCATCCTGGAATTTCTGAGACTTCATGTCATCCGTCTCGACCATGTGAGGAGCGAAACAGCACATGTGGTTAAACTTGCGCTCGTACTCGGTGACCGACATTCCACCTTGGGTCAGATCGAGGAACTCCTACTGCATCTTGATTTTGTACACCCTCAGGTAGTACTTTTCCATAACCGTCTCTTTGAACTGGTCCCAAGTGAATGTGTCCTTCTCATCTTGAGTTTTAAGCCTCCACACTCCAATCCACCATGTCCTAGCATCTTCCTTGAGCTTTCATCGAGAACTTCTTCTAGATCTTTCTCTGGATCTTCTTCGGGATCATCCTCCAATTCTTCCTCGTCCGTTGAGTCTTCGTCCCAATTTGCAGCTGGAATCTCCTATCGAGCATACAAATCCAATAGGCGTCCAGCGACGAACTGGAAATCATCCGCATCCTCCTGCCCTTCTAGCAATCTCTTGATGGCCTTTTTCCAAAGCCAGAAGATGCAGCAACTCCAGTCTTCGGATAACTTCGCCATCAGGTGCTCTAGCTGTCGCGTGACGGAGCCTTGTTTCCCGGATTGCAGCCACTTACTCAGCCTATTAATGACGTAGTGTGGTGCATTTTCCGGCAAACTAGGATCTTCCCACCAGTCTTTACGCGCTAGTAGACGCGAGTCAAAAGTAGCTTGGACCTTCTTACGTGGCGTCATTCTAGGTTTGGCCATTCTAACAGTTCGTACGTACATAAATAATTATATAACTAAAATGAAATAACATATGCATGAATAATGATTGAAATTTGGTACCTCAGACGGAGTGACGAAGTGGCGAAGCTGAGAGCATATGATACTTTTACATTTTAGCGAGTCTACAGAAGGTAAAACCCGCTCTGATACCACTATGTAACGCCCCGACTTTCTAGGATAAATATTGGGAAAAATAAATAAAAGGTGATTTTGAGAAAAAATAATTTCCTTGAGAATATGAAAATTCTCGCCTACAAAGTCGAGTCGCTACAATGACATAAAAATTAAATACCTTTAAATAGGGTAACATTTCATATTAGATACGAAGTATAATTTGCGGCGGAAGAATAAATCATAATTTATAAATTTCAAATCCAAGTTTCCCCAAATGAGTTTCAAAACAGTTGACAAAAGAAAACAATATTTAATAAATTCTCTTTTCATATGCCCCCTCGGCTCGCTCCTTCGTCCATCCGGCTCGGTTTAACCTGCGGGATCAATAAAGGTGGGGGTAAGCTTCATTCAGCTCGTGAAAATCTCACTGATCACAGTAATATACAATCTCATGAAAAACATAACATGAATAATCTATCACATTTTTCCTCAACGTGAATGCATACTCACAACATTACGTACAACATGAATCGAGCACGCATAATACAAATATTGAGGTTGCGCAGGTGCCCCCGCAACAACATGAAACATACACGCAATACCACATATAACATGAATCAAGCACGTATGTGAATATTGGGTTGTGCAGGTGTCCTCACACAATATGAATCTTAAGATAACCTCTTACACGAATACAGGTGAGCCTGATTTACAATGTGTATCATAATTTATAAACATGAATTGAATATCACATATGCAGTCCAATTAAAGCAATTAAAGTGATAGTGAAAATTCCCACCTGAATAAATGATGATGTCTGACTTGAAATGAAGATGCTCGAGTCACAGTCCTAAGCCCGTAAATCCTCGATAAAGTCTACATATAATAATAATCATATTTATAATCCTTACAATTTATTATTTATATAATAAATGAAAAGATACAAATATCACTATAATAATTGAAAATAAATTACAGTGACTCATTAATATTAACCGAAGAATTAACATTATTAATGACTGAAATTAAAATATTTATGCAATAATTCAGATTAATTGTTAATATTTATCAAAAGTAAACATTTTAATATCTTGGTCAAATGGGGCTGAATTGAAGGTAATAAGAATCTATCTGGGGTTATTGAAAGTCACTGGAAAAAGCGAGGGCTAAACCGAAAGCAATATAAACTCGAGGAGGACTGAAATCGAAGGACAGGAGAAAGACTGGGATTAAAATTGAAGTAATCTAAACTATATGGGACCGAATTGAATGTTTCTGAAGATGTGAGGGCTAAACTGAATACCCTGCAAAATCGCGGGTATATATATACCCTTTCTTCATCTTCAGCCGACATCCACTCCATTTCTCCTCTCGGTCCTTCTCCCGACTCTCTCTCTCTCTCTCTCTCTCTCTCTCTCTCTCTCTCTTTATCTCTTCACTTCTTCTTCTCGAATCGGAAGTTAAAAAATCACAGGAAATACATAAACACACGCACAAGGTCGGAAAACACACACACACACCCTCGGCTCGTCCGAGTCTGGATTATCCATCCACGGGGTTCGGGGCTATGACGGCGGCGATGCGGAAAAATGAAGGTGAAGGCTCCGACAAGGAGCAGGGGAGATTCGGGCCGCGGGTTCAAGGATCCTTAGATTCGGGTTTTGGACCTCGGGTCGGCAATGGGTTTGTAATTTCGACTGTTTTTTTTTTGTATTCTGGGCAGTTCAACCTCGAATTTGGGTTGGCCGAATTTAGTTAACAGGCTGGATGAAGGTAGTTCTGGCGGTGGGTTTGAGGTTGAAATTGGGCTTGAATTGGGGGAGATGGGCTCGTATGAAACGAACGTGAGTTGGGTTCATGAGGTGCGACTTGTTAAAGTTGAGGTCTTCCGATTTAGGATGGTGGCGTTGGTTTATGGTTCCACCGAGGACAGTGGACATGGTGGTATATTTATTAACACAGATGAATCAATATGAAAGTTTACACACACAGACATCATGTATGAAAAGGAGAGTGAAATTGATTTACCTTCTGTTGGAAGAGAACGAGAGCTGCATGGATGAAGTAACGGAATTTGCAGGAGATGGTTTTTGGTGGCTGGGAAGATCGGAGTTACGTTTTTTTTTTGTAATGTATTCTAGGGTTGTAGGTGTAGGAGATACGGTATTTATAATATATAAAAATTAGGGTTAGGGCCTTTAATATTATTTTGGGTCATTACAATGTATTGAGCCCAATAATAATAATAATAATAATAACGGCAGCGATAATATTAATAATACCGTAACTACTAATATAATAATATCGAGAATAATATTTATAATGATGATGAAAATATTAATACTGATAATAGTAAATGTGGAATAACAATTAATTGGAAATAAAATTTGAAAATAATAAAGATATCAATAATAATATTAATTATATTAATAAAAATAAATTAATAATATTAATAATAATAATAATATTATTAATAATAATGTTAATATTATACTCGGGTAATTAATAACACTATTATAAAATAAATAATGACCATTTAAATATATATTTGACAAAATGACTCGGGCTAGGAATTGTGATACGTCGAAATAAATGTTATCCTCTAAATGAAATTAAATAAAATGAAATGCATATTATTATATTTAATAATATGGGCGATTTACATCTGACTACCTTTTTAGATGGTCTAATTACAGTTTGGTCCCTATTGTTTCAGATATTACAATGAAGGACAAACTTTGCACTGTCCAGAAACTATATTTACAACGAAGGACAAAAGTCAAATTTTCAGATGATGTCACTAGAGAGAGGGTACTGATATTCCGAATTTGCCCTTTTATTTTTCCTTTTCTTGTTTACCCATTTATTTTTCGCCTCACGTGGGTGGCACATGCTGGACCTCATTGTAATATATATAACACTTTTGGACTTCAGTGTAATAAATTTTCAAGCTTTCTAGAAAAAAATATTTTTTCCAAAAAAGAAAGTATTTTCTGGGAAAAAAATATTATTTTTCGAAAAAATAAAAAAATCTGGGGAAAAAATTATCTTTTGAAAAAATATTATTTTATGGAATTTTGATTTTTTTCGAAAAATTAAAAAATATTTTCTGGAGAAAAAATTATTTTTGGGCAAAATAATATTTTTTCGAAATAAAATTATTTTCTGGAAAAAATATTATTTTCTGAAAAAAATATTATTTTTTCGAAAAAATAAAACTATTTTCTGGAAAAAAAATCAAAAAAATATTTTTTCGAAAAAATTTAAAAAATATTTTCTGGAGAAAAAGGTATTTTTTGGCAAAATAATATTTTTTTCGAAATTAAATTATTTTCTGGAAAAAAATATTATTTTTTCAAAAAAATAAAATTATTTTCTGGAAAAAATATTATTTTTTTCTAAAAAATAAAATTATTTACTAGGAAAAAAATAAAAAAATATTTTTACGAAAAAATTAAAAAAAAAATCTTGAGGAAAAAATATTTTTTGGCAAAATAATATTTTTTCGAAATAAAATTATTTTCTTGAAAAAATATTATTTTTTCGAAAAAATAAAATTATTTTCTGGAAAAAATAAAATAAAATATTTTTGCGAAAAAAAAAATATTTTCTGGAAAAACTTATTTTCTGAAAATAGAATATTTTTAAAAGAAATGTATTAGCCAAACGCTTTAATAACTTATAAGCTATTTGTTTAATATGAAATGTATTTTAAAAGAAATGTTTTATTCAAGTAAATAGAGGGACATTTTTGTCTTTTTAATAGAAGTCAACACCAATTCAGATTTTTGTCCTTCGCTGTAATTTATGAAACAATAGGGACTAAAGTGTAAAGAGGCCATCTAATAGGGTAGTTGGCTGTAATTTCCCCTTAATAATATTGCATTATAAAAATGGCGGGTATTACAAAATACAAGGAGGTGTTCGATCGATCCAAGGAGGGAATTTCTACCACTTCGTGTCAAAGGTATTAATTACCGACTCCCATGCGTAAAGATATTTATTTGATTGTTTATTAATCTGTTTAGTTAATTAATTGACAAGCCTAAATAGATCCGGTTTTTATGTTGGTTAGTTTATAAAACCTTTCATAAAATATTTTCATCAACTAGCTTCCGCTGCGTTTTATATTCCAACAATTGGTATCGAAGACGGTCTTTAAGTTCTGTTCAATTTAATTAATTTGGTGATTAATATGCTAGCAATTCAATATGCATATAGTATGATTTTTAGAATATTTTGCTAGAATTTGCTTGCAGGAGAATATGATCCAATTATAATGGCTATGTGATGTTTTTTATTTATTACTCGTTTTTGGTAATTTGGTCCGGTTTTGAGGCATGTATAAGTTTTTCCCATGAGAAAATCCACGGGTAAAATAGGATTTATTTTTCTTGTAATTTGCTGTAAATTCGATGTATTTTATTTTGAATAAAATTGTAATCGAAATGGAACACACAAAGTACAAAAGAGAAATAAGTCCAGCACGAAGAGGAGTCTCGATCGGACGAATCGACCGAGACCAGCAGGCTGTCGATCGAGACTCGTCCAGAAGCTGTCTCGGCCAAACTCGATCAGCTGCGCTCGGCCAGCAGCTCGGGTCGGGCAGTCGGGCAGCGAGTTCGGGCATTCGGGCAGCGGGTCGGGCAGTTCGGGCAGCAGGTCGGGCAGCGGCCAGTGGGTCAGGTTGTCCGGATTCGGGTCGTTCGATTCATTTTTCCGCGAGATGCTTGAAGCAGTGGGAGCAAACGAGCCGAAGATTTTCTTGTTATTCAAAACGAGGAATAAAAGCCATGATAATTGGATTTAATTATCTATTTTTTTATTTTGTTGGTTTTTATTGTTTTGATGTATGGCATGTATGGATGTATACGTGATATGTTTCCTTGCATGTTAGGACGGGAAAATTAAAAACCTTATTTTTTCAAAATAACTAAGTGATTTTAAATTGATTTTTCAAAATCAAATTGGCCTCCATAATTGGTTTACATTGTGAAATAATTAGCATACGCGTTGACATTAGAGTCTTCCTCCACATCAGATGTGCTAATTATTGGCTCACTAGTTTTAAACTTCAAATTTGATAACAAAAAGGCGAATATTATTTTTTATGATATGACCTCTCCATCTGTATGACTATTATCATTAAATGATATTCTAAGGTTTGTTAAATTATGGTGTTCACTTAGGTGTATTGATTAATAAGCTCCCCATCAGAGTCTATGTTAATTAAATACATGGCCAAGAGGAGCCAACTATTAATTTTACTTGTCAAAACGTATCTTGGCTAGATAGTAAAATTAAAGACATTAAAATCTACTTGAAATTGTATGTGTAAACGTCCACACTATCGTGGCTTGCATGTGCGGTTTTCAAGGTGTTAGTTGATTGCATATATATATTGTGTTTTAAGGTTTTTCAATATATTTTGCGTCGAATTATGTGATCAATGGTGTTTTTAATTTTATTCTCAGATGTCTTTCAATCCACTAGCTGTTATTCTCAAAGAAAACAAACTTGATGGCACTAACTTTGCCGACTGGAAAAGAAATCTTGATATTGTCTTGACTGCCGAGGGGCATAAATTTGTTTTAACTGAGGAGAGCCCTTTGGAACCAGAAACGGATGCCACTCCTGAGGAGTTGGCTGAATTCCGGAAATGAAAAAAGTCTGATGAGATGGCTCGCTGTTACATTTTGGCTTCACTAACAAATATATTGCAATACCAGCATCAGACGATGGGCTCGGTCGCGGAAATGATGAAAAATTTCACTGAGATGTTTGGTCATCAGAACCGATCGACCATGCAAAATGCAATGAGGGTTTTGATGACAACCCAAATGTCTGAAGGGACCCCAGTAAGAGATCACGTTCTTAAAATGATGTCTCATTTGAACGAACTGAGCATACTGGGGGCCACTATCAATGTAGAGTCGCAGGTCGATATCATCTTGGGCAGCATGCCAAGAAGCTTTGAGCAGTTCCGCCTCAACTACAATATGAATCGTAGGACTTAAACTTTGGCGGGACTTCTGACAGAACTTCAATCTGCCGAAGGTCTCTTCAAACAATGTTATCACCAAATTCTTGCGGCAACTGGTGCTAGTTCTTTAAAACCCAAATGGGTAAAGAAGAAAAAGCAAGTTGGCCAGAAGAAAGTGGCAACCTTCAAAGCTAAGGGCAAGGCTCCTCAGTCAAAGGCTCCTCAGTCCGAGGCGAACAAAAAGCCGAAAGGCAAGTGCTTCAATTGCAGTCTGAAAGGGAATTTCAAGAGTGATTGCCCTAAGAAAGGTACGTCTCATGCACTAGTAGTCAAAACATGTTTGTCTGCATGTTCTATCACTTCATGGATAGTAGATTCGGGCTCCACTGATTATGTTTGTTATGACTCGCAGGGGTTCCAAGTAACCAATGTACTTAGTGCGGATGAGATTACTATTAGCTGGGGTGACTATTCCAGGCTGATGGATGTTGCAGTGGGAGTCGTGCAGTTAAAAGTTGATGATAGGATTTTAGTTCTAAATAATGTATTATTGGTACCCGATTTTAGAATGAATTTAATTTCAGTTTCTAAAATGCGTCGTGATGGATATTCAGTTTATTTTGAAGATAATGCAATTATTAAAAGAAATGGTGAATATGTTTGCGGGAGTACTTATAATGAAGAACTTTATATCATTAATGCTGCACCAGTTCCCTTGCATAATTATAAAACGCTTAATTCTTTGACTGATCCTAATAAAAGAAAAGAACCTTCGAGCATAAATCAAACATATTTGTGGCATTTATGATTGGGTCATATTAACCTTAGAAGGATTCAAAGATTGGTGAGCGATGGCCCATTAGATTCGCTCCAAGTTGAGTCATTTCCAACCTTGGAATCCTGTCTAGAAGGTAAAATGACTAAAAGGGCTTTCCAAAGCAAAGGAATCGTGCATAAAATGTATTTTAATTAGTACACACTGATGTTTGTGGCCCAATAAATATTCAGGCTAAGGGTGGTTTCGAATACTTCATCACGTTTATAGATGAATATTCGAGATATGGATACATCTATTTGACGCGATGTAAGTCTGAATCTTTTGATAAGTTCAAAGAATTCACAGCTGAAATGGAGAAGCATCATGGACAGAGTATAAAGTCACTACGATCTGATCGTGGTGGCGAGTACCTTAGTGGAGAGTTTTTGGATTTCTTGGCACATGAAGGGATTACTTCCCAGCTCACAACGTCTGGTACATCACAACAAAATGGTGTTGCTGAACGAAGGAGTCGTACTTTATTATAGATGGTTAGGTCAATGATGAGTTATTATGATTTGCCTATTTCGTTTTAGGGATACGCCTTGGAAACAGCGACGTACATTCTAAACTTGGTGCCTTCGAAATCAGTTAAAACACCCACAGAACTGTGGAATGGGCGCAAGCCCAGTCTAGGACATGTTCGGATTTGGGGTTCACCAGCACACGTACTAAATAAGGAAGCTGATAAGTTGGCATCTCGTACAAAAATACAAGTGCTTGTAGGATATCCGAAGGGTGGCCAATTCTACAGTCCTAAAGACTAGAAGGTCATTTTTAGCACCAATGCCCGGTTCTTAGAGGAGGACTATGTAATAAGCCATAAGCCTAGGAGTAAGGTCATTCTAAAAAAACTTAGGGGCGAGATTTCGACAATACCAATTGTACAAACACCTAGTGTACCACGTAGCGATATTATTATGGATACGCAAACCAAGGACACATCTCGTCGTAGTGGGAGGGTTGTTCGTCAACCTGAACATTTCATCGGCATGGGAGCATCTTCGGACCACTCCCCGAACCAGGATGAAATGGATACATGTACATATAAGCAGGTAGTTCTAGACAAGGATGCTGAATCCTGGCAAACAGCAATGGAATCCGAAATGGGATCTATGGATTCTAACCAAGTGTGGGAGCTAGTAGAGCTACCCAATGGGGTAAAATTCATTTGGAAGTTAGTGGGTGTACAAGCGTAAGAGAGGATCGAAAGGGAAGGTTGAAACCTTCAAAGCAAGGCTTGTTGCGAAAGGTTACACTCAGAAGGAGGGCATCGACTACGATGAGACCTTTTCACCAGTAGCCATGCTTAAATCGATCCGGATTCTCTTAGCTATAGCTGCGCATTTGGATATGGAGATTTGGTAGATGGATGTCAAGACTGCGTTCTTCAATGGGAGTCTTGATAAGGAAATCTACATGCGCCAACCTGAGGGATTCATTGCTGAAGGAGAGGAGCACTTAGTGTGAAAACTTAAAAGATCCATTTATGGTCTCAAGCAAGCATCAAGGTCTTGGAACATGCGATTTGATGAGGTCATTCAATCGTATGGTTTTGAACAGTGTCCTAGTGAGGTTTGTGTATACAAAAAGTGCGATGGAAACGTACTGGTGTTTCTTGTACTGTACGTAGATGATATATTTCTAATTGGAAACAATATGAAGGTATTATCAGACGTAAGGGTATGGCTATCTGATCAGTTCGATATGAAGATTTGGGAGAAGCCGGACACATCCTTGGTATTAAGATCTTTTGAGATCGCAAGAAAAGGATGTTCTGCTTATCTCAGGCATCCTATATCGATATGGTGCTAAAGCGGTTCAGCATGGAGAATTCCAAGAAAGGTTTCTTACCTTAAAGACATGGAATTCAGCTATCTAAGGCTATGTGTCCTAGGACACAGAAGGAGATAGATGACATGAAGCTAGAGATGTTAAACAGGATCGGGCCCGGTGGGCTGGCCCGTTTAACCCGCCAAAAAACGGGTTAGGGCCGATATTTCCTAGCCCGTTTAAATCCGGGCTTTTTTGGCCCGGACCGTTTAGCCCGAAACCCGTTAGGGCTAGCCCGAAGCCAGATATATATATATATACACACATATTGTTAATTTCAACTTACAATAATACTATATTTATATAACATATATTAATATTATATATATAATATATATTAATATTATATATAATATATATTATTACTGCATTTGTTAATATAGTGTGTGTGTGTATATATATATATATGTATATACATAAAAGTGTATTTTTTGTTATATTTATTATAGTATAGTTGTTACTATATATATAAAATATATTGTTATTATTTTTTTTGGTTTATGACTTATAAAAAATAAAAAATAGATTTTTTAAATATTTAACCCGTTTAGCCCGAAGCCCGTTAGGGTTAGGGTTAGGGCCGATATTTCCTAGCCCGTTTAAATCCGGGCTTTTTTGGCCCGAACCGTTTAGCCCGAAGCCTGCTAGGGCTAGCTCGAAACCGCTAGGGATAACCCGTTTAACATCTCTATATGAAGCTGGTCCCTTATGCTTCGGCAGTGAGAAGCCTCATGTATGCTATGCTTTGCACTAGGCCTGATATTTGTCATGCTTTAGGCATGGTGGCGAGATATCAGTCGAACCCAGGACCGGGATATTGGATTGCTGTCAAGCATATACTCAAGTACCTGAGAAGTACTAGGGAGCATATGCTTATATATCAATCGGATACACTTTGTCCTTTGGGTTACACTGACTCGGATTTCAGTGCGGACAAAGAAAAGTCGAAATCAACTTCCGGATATGTTTTCAATTTGGGAGGTGGAGCCATCAGTTGGAGGAGTGTGAAGCAGAAATGCATAGCGGACTCTACCATGGAAGCCGAGTATGTAGCAGCCTCAAAGGCAGCTAAAGAGGCGGTATGGCTCAAGTACTTCATAAAGGATTTGGGTGTGATTCCTAATTTGCCTAGGAGTATTACACTTTATTGTGATAATACCGGTGCTGTTGCAAATTCGAAGGAACCAGGGGCCCACAAAGCAAGCAAATATATCAAGTGCAAATATCATATCATTCGAGATTTTGTGAAGAGAGGGAAGATTATTGTCTCCAAGATAGCATCTGAAGACAACCTAGCTGATCCTTTCACGAAAGGGTTGCCCTCAACGTCATTTGAAGGGCATGTGGAAGGAATGGGGTTGAGATGTATGGCAGCATTGCTTTGAGTATAAGTGGGAGATAGATAGACATAGTCTACATAGTATACTTCAAAAGCATGCTTTGAGTCTACGTGGGAGATTGTTAGGGTTGTATACATCAAAGCATACTTTATGCTTGTATTACCTAATTTCCCGGTCTTTATCTATGAGAATATTTAATTCATTTCATCACATGTTTTGCATATTTATTCATGCTATTGTTATGCAAATATTGTCTAATTACTTTATATTGTAGATAACGTTGTGTGTCGTGTCACACAGAAGATCACATTATCGGTTCCTTATATAGTAATATTTAGTTCACAACCTATATAACATTAGACCGTTGTGTGAGAGGTTGGAGTATATGCTTGAGATTGGTTGGTCTTGACCATTTGCATATATTAGCGTATTCGGTATACGTTGAACAGGATCGAGGAGAGATAGATCTTCTATACTGACTATAAGAAGAACGCACATCTCGGACAATTATTTTTCTTAATTCTAGTGATTAATATTTAATTATATACATTTAATATTTATTGCTTTGATTTATCATGGGTGAGAGCCACAATGATTGACTCAATAAGCTCGATATTTTGGGCAATATTATTATTTATATAATAATTAATATTATAGCTAGAAATCGTGTCCCGACCAGTCGGGTTAATCATGTCCCTTGAGGCACTCGAAAGGATTACTATATCAAACCCTGCAGGTGGAATTAATTTTCTGATATAATAATAAAAGTCGAGTGGTATACTCATGTATAATATATTAATTAATTATAAGCTGTCAGTAGCTTAAATTAATTAATGGATATGGAATATGTTAAACACGGGAAATAATTAATTCAAAAAGGAGTCCAATTTCGTAATTTGGGATTTTGGTAGGAAGTGCAATATCAACTTTTTAGTGGACTAAGTTGATATTTAATAGAGTCATTATATTCAGGAGAGTTCTAATATAGGAAGATGACATCTATTAAGAGTCCTTACCATATCCTCCTAAGGTCCCTAGTATAGCCCAAAACACCTATAAAAGGACTAGGGGGCGGGGGGATTTCTTAACTAATTATTGAGCCAAAATTTCGATTTTTTTGTGTGTGTTTAATTGTGGATCTTGACTTATGTCTTGGATTCCATAATTTAGTTAACACAATATTTTTCTAAACACCACAAATATTCAAGAAAAATAGAGAGAAAATCGAAAGGAATTTTGGAAGAATATTTTGGCCGATCCCTATTGTTGTCCAAGTAGTCAGGTAGATTGTTGCCCAAACGACATCCGGATAATAGGCGGGATATACTCTAGAAGACTTTGAGGTAGAAATACAAGTAGATCAATACAAGGAGGTGTTCGATCGATCCAATGAGGGAATTTCTATCATTTTGCGTCAAAGGTATAGTTACCGACTCCTATGCGTAAATATATTTATTTGATTGCTTGTTAATCTATTTAGTTAATTAGTTGAAAAGCCTAAATAGATCCGGTTTTTATGTTGGTTAGTTTATAAAATCTTTCATAAAATATTTTCACCAACTAGCTTCCGCCGCATTTTATATTCCAACAAATAAACGAGAAGCACCGCCGGAAGAACTGGTCGGAGTAAATAGCCAGAAAAATGACCAGAAATGGTGCGGTATGAAGTGTCACCAGGTTGCTGCAAACTGTCCTCTGTTCGGAATCCGAAGAATGGAGGAAATGATTTTAATTTTATAGAAGGCACGCGGGTGTTATAAGTGCGCCACATTAATGGGCGCGGATTTCCAGGAGTGAATGTCCCTTCACCTTTCCACGCGCACGCCATCCAATTATATGATGGGACACGAAACGATTGGTATAATCGGACCATTGAAATCCGTGAAGACAGGAGCAAACCAAAGTCGACTTGACAATAAGCGAAGTCGACTAATATTGGGGAATAGGATGGACTAGAGTTCCTGTTAGGATTGTATACTGCAAAGCATACTTTATGCTTGTATTAACTAATTTCCCTGTAACTACCTATGAGAATATTAATTACATTTAATCACATATTTTGCATATTTATTCACGTTATGGTTATGCAAATAAAATGTCTAATTATTTTATATTGTAGATAATGTGGTGTGTTGGTGTCATACGGAAGATCACATTATCGGTACCCTATAAAATAATATAATAGTTCACATCCTATATAATTATTAGACAAATTATATAAAAGGTTGTAGTGTATGCTTGAGATTAGTTGGTCTTGACTATTAGCATGCATTAGCGTATTTGCATACGTTGAACTGGATTGAGGTGAGAGAGTGTCTTCTGTACTGACTGTAAGAAGAACGTAAATCTTGGATAATTATTATTTCTTAATTCTAAGTTTATAATATTTAATTGTGTATTTATAATACTTATTGCTTTGATTTACCATGGGTGAGAGTCAAAATGATCGACTCAATAAGCCTCGTATCTTGGGCAATAATATTATTTATATGACAGTTATTATTATTACTAGAAATCGTGTCCCAACTCGTGCGAGTAGATGATGTCCCCTTGAGGAGCTCGTGATGAGTCGATTCTTGATCGACTCATTCTATTCTATTGAGTCGTGTTTTTGTTTGCTTTTTTAGTGTTTTTGTTCTCTTTTATGCTTGGTATGTTGTGTTTTTATTATATAGGTAGCCGAGCGAAGATTGTGGTGAAATATGTGCTTTTATCACCTATATTGGAGTTTATGATGATCAATAGCATGTCGGGAGCAAAAACATAGCTCGGGCGATGAAAAACGAAGCAACATCGGTCGTATTTTCTAAATTCGAGAATCATCACTCTTAAATTTGGGTGTGTTCTCTATTGATATAGATTCCTCGTGAAATTATCTTCGAAACGGTATATCATACGCTAAATTCCGAGGTGTATTGATGCAAAAACGAAAGATCAAGCCGAAGAACACCAAAAATTGGAGTCAAAACAAGAAAAAAACGACCCGGGCCGCGTCAGGCAACTCGACCGGGTCTCGCTCCAATGAGATATTCAATTCTAGTGCAGTACAACACGGTCCGTGTCACAGGACACGGCCGGGTCCATTGGACAATGCACATTTTCGATTCTGGAGCAGTACAACACGGGCCGTGTCACTTTTCGGTGCACGACATTTTCATATACATTTTTACACGATTTGGAGGGATTTTTTTGGCTTTTTGGATTTATAAAAAGGTCTTGATGGGCATTAAGAGAGATATTCTGATCTTGTGAGAGGGATTTTGTGGAAAAACATAAGATTGAGGGAGAAAACACCAAAAAGGGAGGAAAAGAGTGATTTTTTCATCATCTTCCTTGTATGTTCATCATTCTGATAAAGACATTTGTGAGTGATTATAATTTCTTGTATCATTGCTATGAGTTCTTGAAGGGAGAACATCAAACCTTCATCGGGAATTCGATTTCGGCTTTTACAAGGGAAGTTTCTACCATGTTTTGTTTTACGATTTTCACTATTATTGTTGAAATAATCATGTGTAGCTAATCTTTTCATATGGGTTTTTAGATTGAGCCACACACATGTTGTTGATTGTTAGTTTCAATTGATTTTCCGGGTAGAGTTTGGGATTGTTCGTCTTTGTTTGTTCTTCGCATAAGAACTTTTGATTTAGATCATCAAACCTATTTCGTAGTTGTTATTATTGTCAAAACGAGGGTTTTTGTCGGAGTCCGCCATCAAACGACCCGATAGAAGTGATTGTTAATGTTCTAAACCTTTTTACGCGATCTTTTAGTGATTTACCTCATCAAATTAGTCGATTAATCGATTGTTAGTTAGGGATTCATCCCATCAAAGGAGTGTCTCTTATTTTCGAAAAGAACAATCGTGATTTTTAGAATTACCATCATCAAACGGATTTATTTTAATCGTGAGCAATCGATAATTCCAAACTTTATTTCTTTGAGTACCGGAACTAATAATTGATTACGTGTGTGTCGGTGATTCTAAACTCCCATATCATTCTCATAATTGTAATCTCTTAATTATCCAACCATTAATTCGGTGTTGTTACCGTTTCGTTTATTTTAATTTTCTGCGTTTGTGATTGTAATCCTATCAAATCATTGGTGTATTTTACTTTACTTTTGTTAATTAGACTATTTGCCGAACGTTATTGAATTTCAAATCGTTTCCAACTCCTTGTGAGATCGACCTCGGAGTTACTTGTCGCTACCTACAAAAGCGATTCGTACACTTGCGAGTTTTAATTTTTTCATCAAGTTTTTGGCGCCGTTTCCGGGGAGTTGGCATTTAAGTTTTGATCTTGTTTTAATAGTAGTTGAATTGTTTTTCGTGATCATTTTTCCGTTTTCATTATTTTCGATAAAGTCTAAAAAATTCGCTCTAACTTTTTTTGTTTATGCTTGGTAGGAGATCATTGGGTAACGCGATTCTTCCACCCATAGATGAAGTTCAAAGGATTAGAGCACCAAAAACAATAGCCACATCATCAATGGCAAACGACGAGGAGAATCCGAATCTTGAATTGCGACTTTTGCTCTAAGAAGAAAACCCTCGTCAACCGCGGCATGAGAATGTTGCACAAAATTTAGATGATGAAAATATTCGTCAACTGAGGTTTCCCAGATATGAGAATGTTGGGCGCAATCAAGGGATACCCGAAGCTCAACAAGGGAGATACTTTTATCCGAGACAACCACCCGTTGGAGTGCAATATAGAGCGAACTATTATCCCGAGCCTCAATATGGGATGGAAGCAAACTAAAATATGCCGCAACAACCTCCGTTTGAGCATCTAATGCGGGACTATGCAAAACCCGTGGTTAACACTGCCATCTCGTGTATCTAATTAGCACCAGCAGCAAGGAACTACCACATTAGCGGATTTCACATCGAGCAATTGCCCTCATTTCACGAATTAGCACGTGAGGACCCGTTGTCGTTCATCCGGGACTTCTATGTGGCGATTGACAACTTCCCATTAAATGGGTTGAGCGAGGATCAACTAAGAATGAAGTGCTTCCCTTATACACTCAAGGATGGGGCGAAACAATGGTTGATGACTTTGGCACCGGCCTCACTAAGAAGGTGGGATGAAGTTTACGACAAGTTCATTACCAAGAACTTCTCTCATTTGAAGACTACACAATTGAGAACTCAAATCTCAACATTTGGACAACAAGACGGAGAGGCATTTCACGAAGCATGGGACCGATTCAAGATGCTCCTCATTCAATGCCCACACCATCACTATCCGCTCCAACTACTTAATCAATTTTTCTATGATGGATTGACTCAATATTGCCAAGGTGCGGTGGATAACGCAGCCAGTAGTTCGTTTTGGGGATTAACGGAGAGACAAGCTTATGATGTGTATGAAACGTTGGGAGCTAATTCACAACAAAAAAGTGTACATGTTCATAGGGGAGCTGTGAACCAAGTAAGCGAGAAGGACGAGATGCAATCTAAAATCAATGAGCTAACAAATGAACTAAGACAACTCAAGGCTCAAAATAAATATTCGATCTCACGAGTTTGCGAAATTTGCGGGGGACCCGGACATGATTCTAATTCTTGCCCACATACTTTTCTGAAAGAACAAACCGAACAAGTGAATTGGGCTATGGGACAAAGCACGGAAAGGCCCAAGTGGGAGGAGAGGAGAAATAATTATGGCGTAAATGCAAGAAATGCACCTCTCCCGAACACTTATCATCCTAGGCTAACAAACCATCCGAATTTATCGTGGAGAAAAAATAACCCGATGCCGTACGATACAAGCGCCCAAGCTCAATACAACGGAGGAACCCAAGCCCAACAAACAACACAAAGTGAACCACCTCCACAACAAAGGAACTCTCTTGAGGAGAGTATTGCGGCATTCATTAAGGAAAGCAATAAAAGGTTCGAATCTTTAGAAGCTTCGGTGAAGAAATTAGAGGTTCAAATTGTGCAACTTGCTATCGAGGCACGTAGACAAGAAAGGGGTAAACTACCAAGTCTGCCCGAGCAAGCTCAAGCTATTACCACCCTCCGAAGTGGTAAAGTGATAAATAAAGAAACGAATTCCGAAGAGAGAGAGCGGCCGTGAGAAAGAAGACGAGTCGGGAAATCAAGAAGAGAGAGTAGACGAAGCAACTTCAACTTCCAAGCTTCACAAATCTACTCAACCATATAAGCCATCGGTCCCTTTTCCGAGCCGACTTAGAAAAGCAAGGCAAGATGAGCAATTTTTCGAAATCTATGACATGCTTTCGAAGGTTCATGTCAACTTACCTCTCTTGGATGTTGTGAAGAATATTCCCGCTTACACAAAATTTTTCAAAGAGTTGGCCTCCAACAAAAGACGATATATTGGGAACGAGAAAGTGGTGCTATACGAGGTAGAAGCAAGGAGTCAAAAAAGGGGTGATCCCGGAAGTTTTATGATCGACATCACTATGGGAGATAAGGAGGTTGCTCGTGGAATGCTCGATTTGGGAGCAAGTGTAAATCTAATGCCATACTCGACTTATTTAAGGCTTAGACTCGGAGGAATCAAACCAACACGATGACTCTTCAAATGGCGGATAGGTCGGTGAAATACCCCAAGGGATTCATTGAAGACCTATTAGTGCAAGTGGACAAGTTGGGGATTCCGGCCGATTTTGTTATCTTGGAGATGAGCGATTTCGCAACAAGCGAAAGTGAAGGGACAATACTTCTAGGACGGCCATTCATGCGTACAACGAAAACAATCATTGATGTTGATGAAGGAAAAGTCACCATGACCGTCTTGGGCGAAACGGTGGAAATCGACGTGTTCGGTTCATCTCCTGTCCCTTCTCATATTTATGCTGCCCATGATTGCAATTTTATTGATTGCATTGATTCTTTGGTTGATGATGTTGGGATTCGGTGCCTAAAAGGAAGGCCCAGCGGAAGCGGTAAAATGAAAATTAATTCAATCTGAATCCCTACGAGGATCGATCGAGCTACGTATATATGAATATCAAAAACGAAATACAAGAGATACAAGAAACATACCCTCGTAGTCCGTTGATTAAATGGATAAACTTCTCTTGAGATATTCCCCAATCTTTGCTTGATCTTTACGAATCTATTCCGCTTCAAGCCCTTGAACGATCCAACGTCGAAAGCACCGCGTCTCTACTTGCCACGCGCCGGAAAACGAACGGAATGACAACACTTTGCTATCCTCCGAGGATACGGCTAGAGCTAGGTGATGAAGCTTGTTATAGATATTAATATCACTCTAAGTGTATGAATATCTATCTCTCTCAATATTTCCTCACAAAATTTCTCTAAGAAGTTATGAAGAAGATGAATGAAGAAGATGAATAAAGAAGATGATGAAGAAGACTTCTATCTCTCTCTCCTCTTCAACCTCACGTTGGAAATGGAATCAAGTGTGTTGGGAGAGTTTGTCAAAGAAATCATCTTATATTATTTCCACCCTCATGTGTACAACCCATGTAACATGAAGTCTTGTCCCACCAAGTCATTATCATCATTTAATAAATGGAAGAAAAGACAATGGGAAAGTGGGTGGAAGCATAATGGGGGCGGCTATCATGAAAAACGAATGAGTTTGGTTCGTTTCGGACTCCCGTGAGTCCAAACAGATAAACTCCGATTCTGTTCCGATGTCAAACACAAAATAACATAATTAATTTCTCCAAGAAATAATTATATTCATGAATTAAATTAATCACCCAGTGATATATTTAATCCATTAAGCCGTAAATCAATTTATCCGATAAATCGATTTAAACATCCAATTTCCCAAATTTAGATATCCAATATCTAATATTCATAATGAGAGAATTAGCTCGATTCATTCCGTCGTCAATCCTAATGCGCGACTCGGTAGGTCCGTCTCAGTCAGCAATGGGAGGAACCAAAGAGTAGTAGCACCACCTAGCCAGCCTGGTGGCCTACACTGTAAGCCGACTGAGAACGAATGATTGGGATCATTCAAGAACCATTCTGTCGTGAATACCAGTATACGTATAAACCCTTCTTTCAAATGTCCCGATCAAGTTATAGGGTCACGGTCAGTCAAACCCTATATGTACTTGATGATATGCATGCGTTAATGCAAATCGAGATCATCGAGCTGTCGTGTATCTAATACAACTAGCTCCAATGCTTTGGCCAAAGACTTATGATCTCATCTGCCAATAACCGTATAGGACATATAACCCGCTCACTAACGGGAGAAAGAATTCTATCTTGGTATTGATAGGACACGCTACTTGCCCGTCAAGATGCACGTCGAGGTTGACCCCCGCCTTCCGGTTTACAGGGTCGAACTACTCTAATGAAAATCTTGACGTCACAAGCACATCCCTACTAAATCCTCAAGTCGAAGGTTCACGAATACCTATCACAACCTTTCGATTCTGTCATTGACTCTCCCGGAGTGAAATCCATGTGACGAATCGAGGGTGAGTCGGTTCGAGTATACTAATCCAATTAGCATACCTATAACGTGTGCTCCCACTAACCATTAGTGTTCGACAGGCACTCTCCATGTCAAAGAACACGTCATACAAGTCTTCACATAAACTTAACGCCTACCAAGTTTCATCGACTTGCGAACGATTAAGTATTTGAGCTATAACCTTTCAGTGCCGACCCCCTTATCCAATAAGGAGTGGAACGTTTTGCTCTCAAATACACGGACTAGTTTCTATATATTTATTTACGAGTTAGGAATGCCAGTAACTACCAGTAAATAAAGAAACATTCATTTGCCTTATATAGATGGTTTACATAATTACAAGTACAATGCCCTCACTCAACAACCTCTGAGTGGCATTCGAGGGCATACTCCTAACAATCTCCCACTTGCACTCAATGCCACACACTATGGTATCTAATACCCATGTTCTCCAGATGACGCTCTAAGCTAGTCTGAGAAAGTGGCTTGGTCAGTGGATCGGCGACATTGTCGGCCGAGTCTACTCTGTGCAGCACAATGTATCCCTTGCGAACAAATTCTCTTACGAGATGATACTTCCTCTCAATATGTTTGGTGCTGTTGTGAAACCTCGGCTCCTTGGCCTGCGCTCTGACTCGTCGTTGTCGCGATGCAGTAGACAGGCGACTCGGCACATGGTATCATTTGAAGTTCTCCGAAACTTCTTAATCGAGAACCCTTCCTTGGAAGCCTCCGAGGCCGCTTGATACTCGGCTGACAGTGGAATCGTGATCGCGCTTTGCTTGGCACTACGCCAAGATACTGCTCCTCCATTAAGAGTAAATATGTAGCCAGAAGTGGACATCGAGTCGTCCTTCAATCCTTGGAAGTCCGAATCAGTGAATCCCACCACATCCAATTCTCCACCGCCATACATAAGAACCATATCTCTAGTTCTTCTCAAGTACTTTAGAACGTTCTTTACAGCTGTCCAATGTTCCCTACCTAGGTTTGCCTAAAACCTACTCACCACGCTTACAGCATGCGCGATGTCAGGTCTTGTACACAACATAGCATACATAAGGCTACCCATGGCCGAAGCATATGGTATATTACTCATTTCCTTGCGTTGTTCCTCACTTTGAGGACACATCTTCAAGGTGAGTTTTATTCCATGTTGCATCGGTAGGAACCCTCTTTTAGAATCATCCATCTTAAATCGCTTTAAGATCTTACCTATATAGAGGGCTTGGGAAAGGCCTATTGTTCTCTTCGCTCTATCCCGGTAGAGCCGAATACCAAGAATATAGGTTGCTTCTCCCAAGTCTTTCATGGAGAAATTACTCGAAAGCCAAGCTTTCACAGAACTAAGCATTCCCACATCATTTCCTATTAGTAGAATGTCATCTACATATAGTACTAAGAATGCGATCTTGCTCCCACTAACCCTCTTGTATACACAAGGTTCCTCTTCATTTTGCACGAAATCAAACTCTTTGATTGCCTCGTCAAAACGAAGGTTCCAACTACGCGACGCTTGCTTCAGTCCATAAATGGAACGCTGAAGCTTGCAGACTTTCTGAATATCGACTTCAGACACAAAGCCTTTAGGCTGCTCCATATAGATTTCCTCCTCGAGGAATCCATTAAGGAAAGCTGTCTTTACATCCATTTGCCATATCTCATAATCGTGGTAGGCAGCTATAGCAAGCATCATGCGAATAGACTTGATCATGGCTACGGGCGAGAAGGTATCGTGGTAATCGATCCCTTCCTTCTGGGCATAACCCTTTGCCACAAGCCTGGCCTTATAGGCGTCAACCTTGCCATCACCATCAGTCTTTCTCTTGTAGATCCACTTGTTCCCAATAGGCACTATGCCCTTGGGGCGGTCTACTAGAGTCCAGACCTGATTGACATGCATCGAGTCTATCTCAGCTTCCATAGCTTCATGCCATTTCGCGGAGTCTACATCCACCATCGCTTGGTCATAGGTTCTTGGGTCGGTCTCTTGGCTATCACTTGGAACCTCATGGAGACCCAGCTCCTCCAAGTGCACAAGCCCATACCTCTCAGGTAAATGAGACACCCTGCTAGACCTACGAGGTGGTTGTACTTGTGTTTCAGAAAGTTCGGTTCCAGTTTCTTGCACAGGTGTCTCTCGAGGAGTTTCATTGTATTCTTCTAAGGAAATACTTCTACCTGCTCCGCCTTCCTGAATGAACTCAACTTCCAGGAAGTGTGCTTGTAAAGCAACAATGATCCTTTGATCTTCGGGCATGTAGAATAGATATCCCATCGTCCCAGACGGGAATCCAATGAAACGTCCCTTCGCAGACCTAGCTTCCAACTTTTCCACCTTAGTCTTCTTGACATAAGCGGGACATCCCCAAATCCTAATATGATTAAGACTTGGTTTCCTTCCTTCCCACATCTCATGTGGAGTTTTAGGAACGGATTTGGAAGGACATCTGTTCAAGATATACGCGGCAGTCAGGAGTGCATACCCCCACAGGTAAATCGGCAAGTCAGTATAGCCCAGCATGGAACGGACCATGTTCAACAAGGTCCGGTTCCTTCTTTCTGACACACCATTTAACTAAGGAGTACCTGGAGGTGTTAGTTGTGAAACTATTCCATGTTCCTTAAGGAACTCGTCAAACTCCGTACTCATATACTTGCCACCTCGGTCCGACCGAAGTGCTTTGATATGATTACCAGTTTGTTTCTCGACTAGGGCCTTGAATTCCTGGAATTTCTCAAAGGCCTTGGATTTATGTTTCATTAAGTATACATAACCATACCTAGTATGATCATCTGTAAACGTAATGAAATATTGATATCCATCACGTGCTGCTAGGGGTGTATTTCGAACCGAACGTTCGTGAAAATTTCACGAAAATGTTCGGTCAACGTTCAATTCGTGTTCGGTTCGGTCAAATTCGAACAGTTCGCGAACATGTTCGTGACATACACGAACCGAACACGAACAAAATAATATATGTTCGTTAGTTCACGAACAGTTCGCGAACAAAGGTTTTTTATATATTTATTAATAATTTTACAATAATTAATAAATATAATTAATAATTTTATAATAATTAATAAATATATATACAAAATAAAACCTATCATTCCAAAATCCTTAATTTCTAAATCTATCTTCTCTTTTTATTTTATTAATTATTATTGCTTGTACTTTAGTTTTTTTTCCTTTTTTAGAACACAAACGAACAAACGAACGATCAAAACGAACGAACAATCGAACGCTAACGAACGAACACGAAATATATGAAATTTTAACGAACCGAACACGAACAAGTGGATTGCAATTTTACCGAACACGAACACGAACCGAACGAACCGAATCCTTAACGAACGAACGTTCGTTAAAGTCACCGTTCGGTTCGTTCGGTTCGAAATACACCCCTACGTGCTGCTTCCAAAGCACCACATACGTCGGTATGGATTAATCCCAGTTTATCAGCGGCTCTTTGAAATGTCCCTGTGAGGGGGGACTTAGTCATTTTGCCTTTAAGGCAAGATTCACAAGTAGGAAAGGGATCTGATCCCAATGGACCCATAAGTCCATCTTTTTCCATCTTGTAAACCTTGGTCTGACCAACATGACCAAGTCTAAGATGCCATTTCAAAACTTGATTGGTTTCATCCCTACCACGTTTTCTAGTCATAGTATTCACAACTACTTTGTTGCTGAGATTTAGATGATACAATCCATTCAACAATGTAGCATTACCCACTAGTTTATTTCTAAAATAAATTTTGCAGGAACCATCACCAATGAAAAATGAAAAGCCTTTTCGGTCCATGACCGGAATGGATACAATGTTTTTGTGCCCCTTGGGCAAAACAAGTACATCTTCTAAGGTCAAAACAAAGCCGGATTCTAAACCCAAAAGAAGTGATCCTATGTCGGTCGCCTCGACACTATGCCCACTTCCATTTGTGATCATAACTTCTCCGGCTCCAAGCTTCCTACTTTGTTCGAGATCCCGATTCACGGTACAAATATGAGAACTAGCACGAGAATCCGGTATCCAGAAGTAGAAACTACGATGGCGAACAATTTGTTTCCAAAACTAAAAGTTCTGTACCTGAAGTGCCATGAAGAATCGGACATTCTCTAGCCCAGTGGCCCAGCTCACCGCACTTGAGACAAGTATCCTTCTTCTTCTTGTTCTTTGGAACCATCGGGGCCTTGCCCTTTCCATTAAGGTCCTTAGCTTGTGGTCCAGTCCGCTTCTTGGTCTTTTTCTTCTTATTCTTAGACTTCCGAAGTCCAGAAGAAATCACAAGTGCAGACTCCTTCATCCGCGGGGTCTTCATCTGAGACTGAGCGGTCACCAGTTTGTTCATTAGCCCAGCTAAATTACATGCAATCTCATTGCAGTTGAAGTTCATAAAAAACTGTGAGAAGGAATCAGGGAGAGACTGTAGGATAAGGTCGGTTTGGAGAGAAGTATCCATTTTAAAATCAAGAGCCTCCAATCTCTCGATCATGGATATCATTTTGAGGACGTGTTCCCCAACCTTCTCACCTTCCTTCATCCTTGCACGAGCGATTGCTTGGATATCTCATATCTAGCGATTCTGCTTGTGCTCACCATAAAGCTCGGTTAAGTGAGATAGAATCGCTGCGAAGTCATTTTCTCATGAGCTCTCAAGCTCATTAGACATGGAAGCCATCATATACGCACGAACTTTCACGTCATCCTTAACCCACTTTTCGTGGTTTTCAATCTCTTCCGATTGGCTCGGAGTCCGCACAGAGGCGCCGGAATGTCCGTCTCTAAGGCGTATCCCAGTGCCTCTATCGAGGACAATCATCGGATTGCGGAGCCAATCCACAAAGTTAGGTCCCATTAAGGTGTTCTTTTCGAGTAGAATTGCGAGTGGATTCATTGTCATATTGAGATTTGTCTGCATTAAGTATAATAGATTAATTAGTGACTTGTTATATTATGATCTGAGTATAGAATTAAGGTCCTTTCTATTCTTGTTACCCAGCTCCCACTATTTTATCGGAATAACGCACTCCCATGTGAAAACCGAAAGTATCGTCGCTCTACTTCATAGTGGCGATCGAGTTCTTTATAAATCTTAATAGAGGGCAACCGAACAGGTTTCTAGTCTATTAATTTTCATAAAGTGGTGTCCAACACCAACCCATCTAATGGATGATTCGATCTTCTTTTTCCCCTTGTTCACTCCCCTCAACCTATACGGTTTCTATGGTTCGTGAACAAGTTAAGTTTATACCATCGAAGCAAATCAGTTTCACAATTGAATCTTATCCGGCAACCTATCAGGTTTCTAGGGATAAAATTTGCTCCAACCGAAGGCATCCAATGCGCTCCCGGTAATTTATCCGTCCTCCCCGAACGACTACCCCGATAACTCGGAAGCATAGCACATCCGGTTTGGATTTCAATTTCCCGAAAGCTCGATGGAGGGAAGGAAAACCTTGAAACCTTATAAACTTAATAATTTGTTGTGGGAGAATTTTCACGATTAACGTTACACTTTGCACATTAATCATATTAGCGCGTTTGTGGCATTCATACAATATGAAACAACCATTCACAACCTAGTTGCTACCAACATGTGGTTCATGGACCGTTCCTAGAAAACAAAAACTCCGTAATCTAATTACAAGTCTTCGTCTTGAATCTTCGTCTTCTCGAAATGGATCTTCCTCCGGTCTTCGTCATTACATATAAATTTTACATCGAAATTGCATCCTAGATACAAACATTTCTAGTCAAATAAATAGGCTCAAAACGGCCTTTACAACCCAATCGAATAAAACGAACGATTCAAAACTAAGTCCACGAACCACATCCCCATTCAAAAGCATTCATCCAATAAATACTATATAAATGGAAAGCGTAGAGATACATTGATCCAATCAATAATACGAACCGATCCAATCGATTCACACAATCGGTAATATGAAAACGTTCAAAATAATTCGGTCGATCACAAGTATTCCAATTAATCAAATTTCCCTTATAAAATGAAGTACCATAAATCATTTTAATCATATTAAATCCAATTTAACATGACGGAGATTAATTTTCAAGAATACACGAAAAAATCAAGCCGGGGCGAAAATGGCCTGCCATGGCCGAGTCACTGCCGGCCGGACACGGCCCGTGCCGAATGGCACAGTTGGGTCGTTCCGGCAGTGACCTAGACCTACCGCGACGCCCGGCCGTCGCCGACACGGCCGAGTCACTTCCGAAGCCGCCAGACACGGCCCGTGTCGCCGACACGGTGCAGTCCGCCAGTGCTGGCTCGCCAGATCGCCGACACGGCCCGTGTCACCGACACGGCCCGTGTCACTGCACACGGCCCGTGTCACCGACACGGCCGAGTCACCGCGGGCAGCCTTCTCGCCTTTGTCCGAAAAGTCGTCCGACGACGATTCGGAGCTCGATTTTCGACCGAATATCCAATATCTATATTTTTCAACATTCATATCTTCAATATAAATCATATTTCCCAGAAATTTAAGATTTATATTTGGACATAAACTTACGAAAAATATAACTACAACGAACGTAAAACATGTACCACGATTATGACTAAAATGATTCCAAATCATTCACCATCTAATCGAGCATTCTAAATGCCAATATCGTATATACGATCGCAAGACCTACGCTCCGATACCACTGTTGGGATTCGGTGCCTAAAAGGAAGGCCCAGCGGAAGCGGTAAAATGAAAATTAATTCAATCTGAATCCCTACGAGGATCGATCGAGCTACGTATATACGAATATCAAAAACGAAATACAAGAGATACAAGAAACATACCCTCGTAGTCCATTGATTAAATGGATAACCTTCTCTTGAGCTATTCCCCAAGCTTTGCTTGATCTTTACGAATCTATTCCGCTTCAAGCCCTTGAACGATCCAACGCCGAAAGCACCGCGTCTCTACTTGCCACGCGCCGGAAAACGAACGGAATGACAACACTTTGCTATCCTCCGAGGATACGGCTAGAGCTAGGTGATGAAGCTTGTTATAGATATTAATATCACTCTAAGTGTATGAATATCTATCTCTCTCAATATTTCCTCACAAAATTTCTCTAAGAAGTTATGAAGAAGATGAATGAAGAAGATGAATAAAGAAGATGATGAAGAAGACTTCTATCTCTCTCTCCTCTTCAACCTCATGTTGGAAATGGAATCAAGTGTGTTGGGAGAGTTTGTCAAAGAAATCATCTTATATTATTTCCACCCTCATGTGTACAACCCATGTAACATGAAGTCTTGTCCCACCAAGTCATTATCATCATTTAATAAATGGAAGAAAAGACAATGGGAAAGTGGGTGGAAGCATAATGGGGGCGGCTATCATGAAAAACGAATGAGTTCGGTTCGTTTCGGAATCCCGTGAGTCCAAACAGATAAACTCCGATTCTGTTCCGATGTCAAACACAAAATAACATAATTAATTTCTCCAAGAAATAATTATATTCATGAATTAAATTAATCACCCAGTGATATATTTTATCCATTAAGCCGTAAATCAATTTATCCGATAAATCGATTTAAACATCCAATGTCCCAAATTTAGATATCCAATATCCAATATTCATAATGAGAGAATTAGCTCGATTCATTCCGTCGTCAATCCTAATGCGCGACTCGGTAGGTCCGTCTCAGTCAGCAATGGGAGGAACCAAAGAGTAGTAGCACCACCTAGCCAGCCTGGTGGCCTACACTGTACCCCGACTGAGAACGAATGATTGGGATCATTCAAGAACCATTCTGTCGTGAATACCAGTATACGTATAAACCCTTCTTTCAAATGTCCCGATCAAGTTATAGGGTCACGGTCAGTCAAACCCTATCTGTACTTGACGCTATGCATGCGTTAATGCAAATCGAGATCATCGATCTGTCGTGTATCTAATACAACTAGCTCCAATGCTTTGGCCAAAGACTTATGATCTCATCTGCCAATAACCGCATAGGACATATAACCCGCTCACTAATGGGAGAAAGAATTCTATCTTGGTATTCAGTAGGACCTGCTACTTGCCCGTCAAGATGCACGTCGAGGTTGACCCCCGCCTTTCGGTTTACAGGGTCGAACTACTCTAATGAAAATCTTGACGTCACAAGCACATCCCTACTAAATCCTCAAGTCGAAGGTTCACGAATACCTATCACAACCTTTCGATTCTCATTGATCGTCCCGAGTGAAATCCATGTGACGAATCGAGGGTGAGTCGGTTCGAGTATACTAATCCAATTAGCATACCTATAACGTGTGCTCCCACTAACCATTAGTGTTCGATGTGCACTCTCCATGTCAAAGAACACGTCATACAAGTCTTCACATAAACTTAACGCCTACCAAGTTTCATCGACTTGCGAACGATTAAGTATTTGAGCTATAACCTTTCAGTGCCGACCCCCTTATCCAATAAGGAGTGGAACGTTTTGCTCTCAAATACACGGACTAGTTTCTATATGTTTATTTACGAGTTAGGAATGCCAGTAACTACCAGTAAATAAAGAAACATTCATTTGCCTTATATAAATGGTTTACATAATTACAAGTACAATGCCCTCACTCAACAACCTCTGAGTGGCATTCGAGGGCATACTCCTAACAGATGATACATATTTGCATGACGATGTAGGGGACACGTTGTATGATGCTCTAACCGTTGAGCATGATATGGGGCTGAATAATTTAGAAATTGAAGAATATGTTGCATCGCTAGATAATTCCGAACCATTTGATGAAGTTGACGATCTTAATATGCCTTTGGAATTAAATTTTGAGGAGCCTGTTGAAATCACCCCGCCCCAACTTGAATTGAAAGAACTTCCTGCACATCTTAAATATGTTTTCTTAGGCAAAAGTGACACTTACCCTGTAATTATCTCTTCCGAATTAACTCCATTGCAAGAAAACAAATTAGTAGAAGTTTTGACTAAATTAAAGGAAGCAATTGGGTGGAGTATTTCTGATATCAAGGGGATAAGTCCTGTTAGGTGCATGCATAAAATAATTCTGGAGGATAATGTTAAACCTATTAGGCAAGCTCAAAGGCGTTTGAATCCTAACATGCAGGATGTAGTAAAAAAGGAAGTTTTGAAATTGTTAGATGTCAGAGTCATCTACCCGATATCCGATAGTAAGTGAGTTAGTCATGTGCATGTAGTGCCTAAGAAATCTGGAATAACGGTGGTTCGTAATGATAAAAATGAATTAGTGCCCACCAGAACAGTGATCGGTTGGAGAATGTGCATTGATTATCGAAAATTAAATGCCGTAACTAAAAAGATCATTTTCCCCTCCCTTTCATTGATCAAATATTGGAACATTTAGCTGGGCATGATTATTACTATTTTCTAGATGGTCTTTCAGGTTTCTATCAGATTTCCATTGCTCCGGAGGATCAAGAAAAGACCACTTTCACTTGCCCTTTTGGCACTTTTGCCTTTAGGAGGATGCCATTTGGTCTTTGCAATGCTCCCGCTACTTTCCAAAAGTGCATGCTTTCAATATTCTCTGACTTGTTGGAAAAGTCCATTGAGGTATTCATGGACGATTTTTTGTGTTTGGAACCACCTTCGATGATTGTTTACATAATTTGACTGTTGTGCTCGAACGATGTATTGAGTGTAATCTTACACTTAGTTGGGAAAAGAGTCATTTTATAGTGAAACAAGGGCCTGTTTTGGGTCATATGGTTTCCAGTAAAGGAATGGAGGTTGATAAGACTAAAGTTGATTTAATTGTTAAATTACCTCCGCCTTCATGTGTAAAAGAAGTTCGAAGCTTTTTAGGGCATGCCGGGTTTTATAGGCGTTACATTAAAGATTTTTCAAAAATTGCCTGCCCTTTAAGTAATCTTTTGTGTAAGGATGCTAAATTCGATTTTACCGATGAATGTTTGGTTGGTTTTAATGCTTTGAAAGAAAAGTTAACTTCCGCACCTATTGTTGTTGTACCCGATTGGTCTTTACCATTTGAAATTATGTGCGATGCGTCTGACTTTGCTATTGGTGCCGTTTTGGGGCATAGAGTGAATAAATTTTTCCATGTGATTTATTATGCTAGCAAAACACTCGATGAAGCTCGGGCTAATTATACCACCACCGAAAAAGAGTTTTTAGCTTTTGTGTTTTCTTTAGACAAGTTTCGATCCTATTTGGTTGGTTCGAAAGTAATTATGCATACGGATCATGCTGTATTGAAATATTTGTTAAAAAAATCCGATGCAAAGCCAAGATTGATTCGGTGGGTTCTTTTGTTGCAAGAATTTGACTTAGAGTTTAAGGATAAAAAGGGTTCTCAAAATGTGGTTGCTATCTAGATTAACCGAAGGTGATAATTTTAAGCTCGATAGCTCATTGCCAATTGTTGAGATTTTTCCTGACGAAAAATTGTTTGATGTGACTAAGACACCTTGGTATGCCGATATTGTTAATTATATTGTTAGTGGTGTTTTGCAGCCTGACATGACCTTTCAGGGGAAGAAGAGATTTATTTCCATGTGCAGGCATTACTTTTGGGATGACCCCAACTTATTCAAGTTGGGGCCCAATCAAGTATTCCGACATTGTATGCCGGAAGAAGAGTACGAGAGCATTTTGTCATTTTGTCATGACTTGCACTGTGGGGGACATTTTAGCGTGAAGAAAACGGCACACAAAGTTCTTCAATCTGGATTCTATTGGCCGACATTATTTAAGGAGGCTTATTCCTATTGCAAGAGTTGCGATCGTTGTCAACGAACAGGGAACATAAGCAAAAGAAATGAGATGCCGTCGACGAACAATCTTGTAGTAGAACTTTTTGATGTTTGAGGAGTTGATTTCATGGGTCCCTTTATACCTTCCATTGGCTTTGAATATATTTTAGTTGTTGTGGATTACGTTTCTAAGTGGGTGGAAGCAATTCCAACCCGGACTAACGATACTAACGTGGTTTGAAATTTCTTTAAGGATGTGATTTTTTGCAGGTTTGGGACGCCTAGAGATGTTATTAGCGATAGAGGCACACACTTTTGCAACAGACAACTTGCAGGGTTGTTCAAGAAGTATAGCGTGACGCATAAGGTCGCGACGGCTTACCATCCACAAACCTTCGGGCAAGTTGAAGTGAGTAAACGACAGATAAAGGTAATACTTGAGAATACAGTGAAGCCGACAAGGAAAGATTGGGCATTGAAGTTGAACGACGCCTTATGGGCATATCGCACGGCTTACAAAACTCCGATTGGAATGAGCCCGTATCGCCTTGTTTTTGGGAAGGCATGCCACCTACCTGTTGAGTTAGAACATAAGGCATATTGGGCTATTAAAGTGCTAAATTTAGATCAAGAAAAGGCGGGGGAAGAACGACTTCTACATTTTAATGAGTTGGAAGAGATACGATACGAGGCATACGAAAATGTTAAACTCTACAAGGAACGGACGAAATGGTATCACGACAAGCGTATCATTCGCAAATCTCTCTAGCCTGAGATGGATGTTCTACTACATAACTCTCGCCTTAAGCTCATGCCGGGAAAATTAGTGTCGCGATGGGGCATACCTTTCAAAGTCGTTCAAGTATGGCCACACGGAGTGGTAGAACTCCTTGATCCATGGAAGAATGAGCATTTTAAGGTGAACGGACATAGAGTGAAGCCATACTTTGGCCGAAGTTAAGAAATCAATGTGTTTGAATGCATAGAGGTGCATGATGTCGAGAATTGAGTAAGACAGGAAGAAGTCGAGCTAATGACTATAAAAAAGCGCTACTTGGGAGGCAACCCAACGGTTTAGTTAGATTTTCATCTTTTTATTTTTCGAATATATTTTCCTTATTCCTTTTTTCTTGTTTTGAGACTGACCGGTTTGGCTTTAGGTGTTAAAAATGTAGAGAAACGAGAGCGTTATCAAAAATTCACATTCTGGGCAGGTTGGACACGGGCCGTGTCACAGGACACGGGTCGTGTCACAGGACACGGCCTGGTTGGCAATACAGTGAGTTTTTGCAATTCTGGGCAAGCTGGACACGGGCCATGTCACAGGACACGGTCGGGTCTCGAGGACATTCGATTTTGCATTTCTGGAGGAGTTGGACACGGGCCGTGTCACAGGACACGACCGGGTTGGCAATGCAGAACGTTTCTTAATTTCTAAATAGGTATGACACGGGCTGTGTTCTGTGACACGGGCCATGTCAGTCGGAGGTATATAAGGGACATGGCCGTGTCCATTCATTCCTCATCTTCCACAAGCAGTCGATTTCTTCCCCAAATGTTTTTTCTCCCCCTCCCGAACCCTAGCGTGTTTTTTCTATTGATCTTCATTTTCAAAGGGCATTTGTGCAAAATCAAGGAAATAAACAAGAATCATTTACAATATCATCATTATTCAATCGATTTCATTGCTCCAAGCTGCCGAATCGAATGAATCGGGCGCTCGGTTTTTAATTTTTTTCTTCAAATTCTCCGAATCCAAGGTATGTTTTTTTATGTTTTTGATGATTCTTCTTGTTTATGAACATGCTATGATGTTTGAATTACAAATCTTTGATTATCTAGGGTTCATGAATCAAATTGAAGATGATAATTTGGGGATTTTTGAATCTTCTTGATTTTTGATGATGAAATTAATTGATTGGAAATTCTTGTAGTTAAGGGGTGTTTTACATGATGAAAATGATAAATTCTAGAGGATTCGGATGATAAATTTTACTTGGGGAGTTGTTTTGATCGATAAATGGTTAAATTGGGGTTATTCTGTAGTTTGTTATAAGTTTGTGGGAGGAATGCGTTATTAATTCTTGAACAGATAATAAATTGAAAATTTATGCAGCTAATGGCAAGAGGACATGGATGTGGAAACTCTCAATGGGTAAGGGGTAGGGATTCGGTAGTACAAGAGCAACCGGCACGAGTGCCAATCCAAGGGGTTGTCGAAACCCCTGAATCGTACCGAATTAATCTACCTGAAACGCGACAAGTGTAACACCCCGAGATATTCGGAATAATTACAGCGCCGTAAACCCTTTAGATAAGGATTTACAAGGCTAATTTTTTTAAAGAAGTGTAAAAACAATTCAATCGAACAACTGAAGTTCAAATTCAGATTTGATTCAACCGATCAAATGAGTTTACTTATACAACCATATCGAATAACCTTATTAAAACAGACGTACTCGAGTACTAAGCGAAGCAAGAAGACAAATCACAATAACAATAACATCAATCACATCACTGAGCCATTTCATCGTCCTGTCGGTACTGTGGTTGCCTCCCCGCTCCTCGGCTACCTGAACATCAAAACAATGTCCACCCCGAAGGGGTTAGCAAAACAATGCTAGTACAAGTATCATCATACAATAAATCATTAATGCATCATAGAACATGCAAAATGGACTTCCGCCACCGGAATCCAACGATGCGAATCCTCACGATTCCATCAACACAATACAGGGTAATCCAGCGATCCAGCGCCCTTGGTATAGATCCCCATGATGATCCCGTCGGACCAACGCATGGTGGAAAACCCGTCCAACGATCCAGCGCCTCAAAGATAGATCCCCATGATGATCCCGTCGGACCAACGCATGGTGGACACTCGATCCAGCGCCCTCAGCATAGATCCTCATGATCCCTTCGGATCATTTATACCATAAATCAATCAATTATGCATACACATATGCATTTCAATATGTTCATCAATACGAACAAATAACAACGAATATCACGAGAATTTTCAGAAATACATCTCATATTCAACAATATGAACAAAACCACAAGCATGATAAATCGAACTCGACATATGATACTTGCCTCGAAAAAAGGCAAGGACGAAACACTTCAATGATCTCGACACACTCGAAGGCCGCCTCCTTCGATCAACGTAACAAGCTCGAACCTTAACAAAAGGAATGATATACAAATCATCTCAAGTCGAACGATGGACTAACAATTCGGTCTACGGCCGAAAAGCTCAAAATAAACAATCTGCCTGGACTGCTTAGCGTGCGCTACGTACTCTACGTAACGTGCGCTAAGCCGGCCTGTTAGCGTACGCTATCGTGGAAGACTAGCGTGCGCTAGCCACGAACTGACAGTTCGAATCGGCTGATACATAACGTACGCTACGTACGTAATGTACGTTAACTGAACCCCGATAGCGCACGTTAACTCACATGTGTTAGCGTGCGCTAATCTTGCATGGCAGAATACTGCTAACGGAAAAACGGGGTTGAAAGGTGGTGAATTTCATGAACTTCTATGGTGATAATACAAATTACCCTCGGGCATATCATGCTAATAAGGTTTGTGTAAGTTCTATGATCATGAGATACAATTATACGGATAATTATCTCAACATCATAACTCATCCAAGATCTTCAAGAAATATTCTAAGTTCCGATTTTTCCAAGTCCCAAAACATATGATTCCTTACGTAAAACATACGAACTAGGTAATCTTCATATACTGGTCGATTGGTTCTGAAGATACATAGCATGCTTAGGAATCCACATACTAAAAGGTTCAATGGATTATACGATGAATAAGTGTCGAACGTCGAAAATATCCTTCTAATACATGATGTACGACTAATAACGAATCTAACTGACTATATGAACATGATCAACATCCTTTAGAACACTACTAGTATTGGTGAAGAATCACCTACCTCAAGGTAGTAAAGAACACGGAGGAAATTAAAGCAATCCAACACCGAAAGCTTGAACGCCAATCTCCAATGACATACAATCTTCAATCACGAACTTGGATGTTGATATGAAATGTTTAGGATGAAGGAAGTTACGTTCTAAGTGTAGGAATTCGGGTAATGGGAGAAGAAAGAACTGAAATCACGAATAGGATGTTGTCCTATTTATAAGAAATGGCTATTAGCGCGCACTAGACCCTGCTCGTAGCGTGCGCTAACGGCTACTGACTTAACTGTACTCAGCACTTAGCGTACGCTACGCATATACCTGTAGCGTGCGCTAAGGCGTTGACTCGGCTTTTCCCGAAAGCCGTCCAGGTACATCCCGACACGATCCGACAGGGGTCCCCCGGCCAGATCTCACCTACCGCACGTCTCAATCAAATTGACCACGCATAGCGTGCGCTAAAGACCCTCAGTAGCGTGCGCTATGAATCCACGTTAGCGCACGCTAAACATAGCCGATAGCGTGCGCTACATGCGCAGATTTACAATCTTTAAATCACAAACACGAATTTAAACGCTCGACAACATCGGATTATGAAATACGGAGAATAGTACTCAGACAAAAGTACAATCATTACAATATCACAAGTTCCAATTACATAACAGAAATCTCGGGTATTACATCCTTCCTCCCTAAAAAGAAGTTACGTCCCGAAACTTAAGATGAAAACAACTCCGGATATCTAGTCTTCATACTGTCCTCCGTTTCCCAAGTGGCCTCTTCGACTCCATGTCGTAACCATTGTACTTTAACCAAGTGTATTGGTTTATTCCTCAATTGTTTGATCCGGCTCTCAAGTATCTTGATTGGCCTCTCTTCGAAGGTGCCATCATTGGCTATTTCGATCTCGTCGAAATCAATGACGTGACTGGGGTCCGGTACATACTTCTGCAGTTGGGATACGTGAAACACATTGTGAACGTGACTCAGCGATGGCGGTAAGGCCAGCCTGTATGCTAAATCTCCAACTCTCTCGAGGATCTCGAACGGTCCGATATATCTCGGACTAAGCTTGCCTCTCCTCCCAAAACGGAAAATCCCTCGTGTAGGAGACACCTTCAATAGTACATGGTCCCCAGTGTCGAACTCTAGAGGGCGACGACGTACATCTGCATAAGACTTCTGTCGACTCTGGGCAGTCAACAGTCTCTCTCGAATCAAAGCTATCTTCTCTTGGGTCTGGATAATCAATTCCGGTTCCGTCCCGATCAAATCCAAAGAATCATTCCAACATAGGGGTGATCGGCATCTTCTCCCGTACAAAGCTTCAAATGGTGCCATCTTAATTGAAGCATGCCAAGTATTATTGTAGGTGAATTCAACTAATGGCAAATGAACTTCCCAATCAGTTGACCAATCCAAAGCACAGGCTCTAAGCATGTCTTCTACAGTTTGAATAGTCCTTTTGGACTGACCGTCCGTTTGGGGATGATAAGTTGTGCTAAAGTTGAGCTCAGTCCCCAGAGCCCGGTGAACTGCTTTCCAGAAATGTGACACGAAGCGACCATCCCGATCCGAAATAATGGTCCTCGGCGTCCCATGCAATCTGACTATCTCCGCAATAAATACTCGTGCCAATATCTCGGGTCCCCATGTATCTTTAATTCCCAGTAAATGAGCCGACTTGGTTAGTCGATCAACTACAACCCAAATCATGTTCATTCCCGTTCTAGTCCTAGGCATACTAGTGATGAAATCCATCGAGATATCCTCCCACTTCCACTCAGGGATCGGAAGCGGCTTTAACATTCCGGCAGGTCGTTGATGTTCAATCTTAACCTGCTGAAAAGTCAAACACTTCGAAACGTACTCCGCTACGTCCTTCTTCATATTCCCCCACCAGAAGTTTTGCTTTAAATCTTTATACATCTTACTACTGCCTGGGTGAATAGAATAGGGCGCGCTATGAGCTTCCTTCAAAATTGTCCGTCTCAAATCATCATCCTGAACGCAAAGTCGGCTCAAATCTCGAACTCCATCGTCTTGTATCACGAATCACGGGCTTTTCCTTTCTTTACTTCGTCACATAATCGAAGGATCAGAGAATCGTTCAATTGTTTAGACTTGATCTCCTCGACTAGTGATGAAGTCAGTTCCATCACATAAAGTTGCCCTTGGATTCCTGGTGCCCATACTTCAATCCCCTCGCGGATCAGTTCTCGTTGAATACTGGTTTGGGACGTAAGTGCTTCCAACACTCGAAGAGAAACAGGTTTTCGGCTCAAGGCATCGGCTACTATGTTTGCTTTCCCCGGATGATAGAGAATCTCCAAGTCGTAATCCTTGATCAATTCCAGCCACCTTCTTTGCCTCATGTTTAATTCTTTCTGACTGAAAATGTACTTGAGGCTCTTATGATCTGTAAAGATCTGACAATGAGTGCCGTACAAATAATGTCGCCAAATTTTCAAGGCGAAGACCACAGCTGCTAGCTCCAGATCATGAGTCGGGTAATTAATCTCGTACGGTTTCAATTGCCGAGAAGCATAAGCAATCACTTTATCCTTCTGCATAAACACACAACCCAAACCCTGATTTGAAGCGTCGCTGTATACCATGAATCCATCGATTCCTCGCGGCGCTAATATAGGTCTTGTCGTCGGTCTCCTCTTAAGTTCGTCAAAACCACTGGCACTTCTCATTCCACATGAACTTTTGAGTTTTACCAGTAATGAGTGAGCGGACGAGCAATTTTGGAAAATCCCTCTACAAAGCGGCGATAATATCCAGCAAGTCCTAAGAATCTTCGGACTTCTTTCACGTTTTTAGGAGCTTCCCATTCCAAGATTGCTTCGACTTTCTTCGGGTCCACCTGAACTCCGTCGGCTGATATCACATGTCCAAGGAAGGTGACTTCCTTAAGCCAGAACTCGCATTTTGAAAGTTTTGCATACAGTTGTTCCTTCCTCAAGGTGCTCAAAACCACACGTAAATGTTCAGCATGTTCCTCTGCGTCCCTCGAATATATCAGGATGTCGTCAATGAAGACGACCACAAATTTATCCAAGTATTCCAAGAATACCCGATTCATCAATTGCATGAATACCGCAGGAGCATTGGTAAGTCCAAATGGCATTACTATAAATTCATAATGCCCGTACCGGGATCTGGAAGCAGATTTCGGTATATCCGATTCCTTAATTCTCAACTGGTGGTATCCTAATTGCAAGTCAATCTTCGAGAATACCCTTGCCCCTTGCAGTTGATCAAACAAGTCGTCGATCCGAGGTATAGGATACTTATTCTTGATTGTCATCTTGTTGAGCTCCCTGTAATCAATACACAGTCGGAGGGATCCGTCTTTCTTAGGACAAAGAGAACAGGCGCTCCCAAGGAGAAACACTAGGTTGGATATAGCCCTTCCGTAACAATTCCTCCGGTTGCTTCTTGAGTTCATACATCTCGGTTGGCGCCATGCGGTATGGTGCCACGGAAATAGGAGCCGCTCTGTGCTCTAATTCGATAGTGAATTCCACTTCTCTGTGGAGGTAAACCGGAGTAGTTCGTCAGAAATACATCGAGAACTCATTCACAATCGAAATAGACGAGAGCTCTACTCCTTCCTCTTTCCTCATGGCACAGACCAAAGTCCGTGACATCCACCTTCGATAATTTCACGGCTTTCATTGCTTTGATCAATTTTCCCGAGCTTCCTGGTCTCCATCCTCGGAATAAGTGTTCAGATCCGTCATCAGCAATGATAGAAATGACTCTCTCTCGGTAATTCAGAATAGCTCCGTAACGGTTGAGCCAATCATCTCCGAGAATTAAATCGTCACCGTAGATGTCAACTACAATGAGATTCGATGGCCACTCTCTTCCTTCTATAGATACTGGGAAATCCCTAGCTTCTAGGGTTCCCACAATTTTCTCTCCGCTCGGTAATCCCACAACATAAGGTTCACAATTATACAAGCACGAGATTTTCAAATGATTAACACAGTTCAAAGATATAAAAGAATGCGTAGCTCCCGAATCGAACAAGACACTAACTGGTTGCAAAAGGATCTGAATCGTACCTGATGCAACAGTGTGTTCGATCATCGATTTCCTCATTTAAATGCGCGTAGGAATGGACCCAAAGATCGGATGTCTCTCTCTTCCCGGCGTAACTGCTGAAATCCACTCTGCGTCTGGTTCACACTCGTCTCCTTCGAATGGAGCCGGAGTGCGAGTACCAAAAGATCGGGTCGCATTCCCACAAAATGTTGCGCGATGTCCTTCCCGCCCACACTAAAGCAGTCACAGCAGGCGCGAAACAATCACGTCGAACATGTCCCGCTTTGCCACAGTTATAACACTTCTTCCCTGCGTCTGAAACAGTTGGTGCTGTCCGGAACTTCTTTCCACCTCGAGAAGGATGCGGAGGTCTCCTGGATGAATGAAAAGAGGACTGACCCCTGCGAGGCCCGCTACTCTTATCCTCCGTGAAGTTGCCAGACACCTTCTGTTTCTTTGCTTCCGTCGATTTCTCTACTGCTGCCTCCTTCATATCATAGGCCAACGCCTTGTCCTGATACTGTCGCAAGGTGGTACATTCAAATCCGGACATATACTGTTGAATTTCCGGCTTCATTCGCATGTCAAAATGAAAAATTCTCTCCGCCTCGGTCCTGACCAAGTGGCGCACATAAATCAGCTGGTGATTAAAAGTCTTAATCACGTCCGTCACAGATGCTTCCGAATTTTATGGTGAGAAAAACTCCCGAACTCGGGCTTCTCTAACTGGACGAGGACAATACTGCGCCTCCATCATCAGTTTGAATTCCGTCCAGTGAACATTGTGCTCCTCCAGTCGAATGGCCTCCCACCAGTCGAAAGCCTCCCCGGTCAAAAAATACTGGGCGACCGGAACCTTCCTATCGTTGGGACAGTTAATCCCTGCAAAAATCTTCTCTAATTCCTTCAGCCAGTGATCCCAAGAAAGCATCTCAGCAGAACCGTCAAATTTCGGAGGGTGCAATTTAATCACTTCGGTAAGCCATCTATCTCCTCGATTTTCCACGTTATGCTGCTGTCCCATCGCCGTCTGCATGCGATCCACAACTTGAGCAAACTGGTTTATCTGGGCAACCACCTGCTGAAGCACTCCCGGCACGTTAGGATGCATTATTATTTGCCGATCCTCGCCGTCCCCCTGGAATGGGAATCCGTTCGACTAGCGGTTATCTCTGGGGTAGATACCGACTCTTCTTGCCTCGCATTTCCATGTCCGCGTCCACGACCGCGTCCGCGTCCACGACCTCCTCTCAACATACTGTAAACATAAATACTCAATATCCAGGACAAACTTTCTCAAAGTACATCCATTAATGTTTACAAGACATGAATTAAATAAAACGGTAGTATTCGAGATTAGGAAACTTACAACCACGGTCCACACGACGATGCTGGCTCAGCAGTGATGTTACGAACGACCAATGATCAAATAACGTAAACAGACCCAACTAACTCGACTGCCAAGATATTCATGAATCTTAGCTCCGATACCATATTCTGTAACACCCCGAGATATTCGGAATAATTACAGCGTCGTAAACCCTTTAGATAAGGATTTACAAGGCTAATTTTTTTAAAGAAGTGTAAAAACAATTCAATCGAACAACTGAAGTTCAAATTCAGATTTGATTCAACCGATCAAATGAGTTTACTTATACAACCATATCGAATAACCTTATTAAAACAGACGTACTCGAGTACTAAACGAACCAAGAAGACAAATCACAATAACAATAACATCAATCACATCACTGAGCCATTTCATCGTCCTGTCGGTACTGTGGTTGCCTCCTTGCTCCTCGGCTACCTGAACATCAAAACAATGTCCACCCCCGAAGGGGTTAGCAAAACAATGCTAGTACAAGTATCATCATACAATAAATCATCAATGCATCATAGAACATGCAAAACAGACTTCCGCCACCGGAATCCAACGATGCGAATCCTCACGATTCCATCAACACAATACAGGGTAATCCAGCGATCCAGCGCCCTTGGTATAGATCCCCATGATGATCCCGTCGGACCAACGCATGGTGGAAAACCCGTCCAACGATCCAGCGCCCTCAGCATAGATCCCCATGATGATCCCGTCGGACCAACGCATGGTGGACACTCGATCCAGCGCCCTCAGCATAGATCCTCATGATCCCCTCGGATCATTTATACCATAAATCAATCAATTATGCATACACATATGCATTTCAATATGTTCATCAATACGAACAAATAACAATGAATATCACGAGAATTTTCAGAAATACATCTCATATTCAACAATATGAACAAAACCACAAGCATGATAAATCGAACTCGACATATGATACTTGCCTCGAAAAAAGGCAAGGACGAAACACTTCAATGATCTCGACACACTCGAAGGCCGCCTCCTTCAATCAACGTAACAAGCTCGAACCTTAACAAAAGGAATGATATACAAATCATCTCAAGTCGAACGATGGCCTAACAATTCGGTCTACGGCCGAAAAGCTCAAAATAAACAATCTGCCTGGACTGCTTAGCGTGCGCTACGTACTCTACGTAACGTGCGCTAAGCCGGCCTGTTAGCGTACGCTATCGTGGAAGACTAGCGTGCGCTAGCCACGAACTGACAGTTCGAATCGGCTGATACATAACGTACGCTACGTACGTAATGTGTGTTAACTGAACCCCGATAGCGCACGTTAACTCACATGTGTTAGCGTGCGCTAATCTTGCATGGCAGAATACTGCTAACGGAAAAACGGGGTTGAAAGGTGGTGAATTTCATGAACTTCTATGGTGATAATACAAATTACCCTCGGGCATATCATGCTAATAAGGTTTGTGGAAGTTCTATGATCATGAGATACAATTATACGGATAATTATCTCAACATCATAACTCATCCAAGATCTTCAAGAAATATTCTAAGTTCCGATTTTTCCAAGTCCCAAAACATATGATTCCTTACGTAAAACATACGAACTAGGTAATCTTCATATACTGGTCGATTGGTTCTGAAGATACATAGCATGCTGAGGAATCCACATACTAAAAGGTTCAATGGATTATACGATGAATAAGTGTCGAACGTCGAAAATATCCTTCTAATACATGATGTACGACTAATAACGAATCTAACTGACTATATGAACATGATCAACATCCTTTAGAACACTACTAGTATTGGTGAAGAATCACCTACCTCAAGGTAGTAAAGAACACGGAGGAAATTAAAGCACAACACCGAAAGCTTGAACGCCAATCTCCAATGACATACAATCTTCAATCACGAACTAGGATGTTGATATGAAATGTTTAGGATGAAGGAAGTTACGTTCTAAGTGTAGGAATTCGGGTAATGGGAGAAGAAAGAACTGAAATCATGAATAGGATGTTGTCCTATTTATAAGAAATGGCTATTAGCGCGCACTAGACCCTGCTCGTAGCGTGCGCTAACGGCTTAGGCGTTGACTCGGCTTTTCCCGAAAGCCGTCCAGGTACATCCCGACACGATCCGACAGGGGTCCCCCGGCCAGATCTCACCTACCGCACGTCTCAATCAAATTGACCACGCATAGCGTGCGCTAAAGACCCTCAGTAACGTGCGCTATGAATCCACGTTAGCGCACGCTAAACATAGCCGATAGCGTGCGCTACATGCGCAGATTTACAATCTTTAAATCACAAACACGAATTTAAACGCTCGACAACATCGGATTATGAAATACGGAGAATAGTACTCAGACAAAAGTACAATCTACAATATCACAAGTTCCAATTACATAACAGAAATCTCGGGTATTACAACAAGCTAGGTGGGAGATGCTAGGCCAGAAAAAAATGCTTCCTATCGATGGCCCGATGATGAATGCTTGACCGCAATGGGCATAAAAGATGACGTGATGAAATTTCTAGAGAGAGTTAGTTGGGGCTGGATGATGACGCCAAAATGGGACACATATAGATGCCTTACAATGGAGTTCCTTAGCACCCTTAAGGTCAGACGAGATCCTGTCACTAGGGAACCGACTGCAATAATATTCCGGCTTAACAATAACGACGAGAGGCTAACCATGAACCAGCTAGAAAACATTTATCATGCAACAAATGACGGAAATTACCAAATAAACAGGTTCGAATGTGAAACATATTGCGGGCTATGGTGGAATATCCGAGGAGCCCGACACGGTATTACATTGCAAAGTCGGCCAAGGGATCGATTCTTCGCAATCTAATACTCTGATACCTACAAAAAGTGATTGCAAAGACTGTTTATGGCCGAAAGGAGACTAGGCCAATTACACTGCGAGAATTATACATCCTGACCCATATGCTCGATAATACAACCCCAGCCACCAGGGAAATCATAGCCGAACATTTTGAGGATGTTGCGATGAAGCCAAAAGGGGAGATTTGGGTAGGGGGTCTGATTACCCCTATCGCACTTCATTATGGGATTTCCTTAGATCAGAGGACCCCCTACGAGGAAACAAGCTGATCTCCCTCTCTGTGCTGAAAGTTATGAATATCCTGGATTACGAATTACGCACAGTATTCCTCCAGAACGACAATGACCATTTCCTTCTCCCGAATACGCCTCGGACGACCATAAATAGTATTCAGGACATAGGAAATTTGCATATGGCTACGGAAGCACACAGACGTGCGCGGATAGGAGCTGGATTGGCCCCCCCAGGTCACAGCCCTCTTGACCAAAATGTTCGACCTCGGCGCACGGTGGATGAAGACAAAGCCGAGAGAATGGAAGAGGAAGAGGCATATGAAAGAGGCCCGGATGAAGAAGAAGAATATGGCGAAGAATAAGAAAGCCCCAGAGATCGGCCCGAGACGTCAAGGTAGGCTGAAACTAGACATGCCCCATCGCGTCCAACACTAAGGGAGGAGTTCGTAGCCTTCCGAGAGGAGTTCGTAGCCTTCCAAGAGGAGACTAGAAAGAGGCAAGAGGAGGCTAGACAGGAGCAGGCCGAGATGTTGTCTGTTTTGAGACAAATGCACGAGTGGCATGTCCAGCAAGGCCGCTTCCCTCCGCCCCACCAGTAGAACTGGTCGTAAGTGTTTCTTGACCTATGAAATTCTTTTATTTAAATACTATACCCCCTTTGTGCGTATATTCTTTAATTCCAGTTTGGGGGAGATTGGGTCAAGAAATACTTTGTTACCTTTGTTTTGTTTGTTTTTGGATATTATTTTGCTTGTTTGGTTATTTTTGCTTGTTTTTATCGGTAGATTTTTTTTGGTGTGTTTTTATAAACTTTTGGTGTGTTTTGAGTATCTTGCATTTTTGATAAATACATGGAAGAATGAACACTTTTCTTGGATGCCTCGAGATTTATTTCGTTATTTTGATATACAAATAGAGGATAATTTGAAGAGAAAAAATTGTTGATAATCGAAACGGGTGTGAAATTGAATAAATAGTTTAATATCTTTGAGGTACGAACAAATCTACTTGTGAGCTTTTGAGCCTTCGTGCATTTTCAAATATGTAAGTTTCATTATCGAGTGTTTCATTCATGATTTAAGACTCTATAACTTGCCTTGGTATCTTATTCGAAACTACTACTGTGTGTGCAATTGAGTGAAAATGATTTTAGGCGTCTTTGATCTTAACCCTTCGATTTTTGGCCAACCCACAATTGATTATTCCTTAACTAAACTCAATTGAGCTCATTGTCTATTTCATTGTCAAACCACATATTGAGCTTTCCATTGCTATAATCCTTTGACCCATACTTGAACGATTAGAAATTATTTTTGACGAGGATACAAATATTGTGGTGACATTGGGTGATATATATTGTTGGTAGTGTTGAAATGGAGAAAATAATTACTCTGCTATTTTTGGGAACTTAGTATCCGGGTGTATTTATGTGACTCATGTTTACATTAGCGTAAGACAGTTACCTTAGATATGAGTATGCTTGGAAGCAGTTTGTGTATGTTTTTATCTTATTAACCGGGTGTATTCATGTGACCCATAGTTTACATTCGCGTAAAACAGATAATAAACAACCCAAATTCCAAAAAAAAAAACATCGGAGCAATAAGGACGACATAAGGCTGTGTTTCTCACTTTCAAAAGCGCTTGTTGCAAGTGTTACATAGTTAAGGGGTTGAAAGAAGCAAACTTCCAAAATCTTGAGCTTCTAAGTAATTATGGTGATTTAGTTCTAAATTACTCAAGCCAAGTCACTTTAAGCCATATTTATCCCATCCCGACCCAAGCCTACAATACAGCCGAGTAAGTCCTTTTTGATTCACAATTTTGCATACACAAAATAGTGGTAGAGATGTAGACGATTGACAAGCCTATGGGGTTCCTTATTTCATTGAATGAGTTCCGAGCGTATACTTATCCCTATATCACTTTGAGAGTGAGTGAATACATTTGACCGGTGAGGTTTATATTTGCCAAGTATTGAGTATGATGTTAAGGAAGCACCTCGGAGATTTAAAAACTTTAAAGAACTCAACTTATTTTACTTGAAGCGTATTGATGAAATTTTCGAAGTGATCCTTTGAGGTATGTTGAGAGATGAGTTACCCTTGAAGAGTGGTTATTTTAATGTGCATTGCTCGGGACGATCAAAGTTTAAGTTTGGGGGATTTGATGAGTCGATTCTTGATCGGCTCATTCTATTCTATTGAGTCGTGTTTTTGTTTGATTTTTAGTGTTTTTGTTCCCTTTTATGCTTGGTATGTTATGTTTTTATTTTATAGGTAGCCGAGCGAAGATTGTGGTGAAATATGTGCTTTTATTGCCAATATTAGAGTTTATGACGATCAATAGCAAGTCGGGAGCAAAAACATAGCTCGGGCGATGAAAAAACGAAGCAACATCGGTCGTATTTTCTAAATTCCAGAATCATCACTCTTGAATTTGGATGTGTTTTATATTGATATAGATTCCTCATGAAATTATCTTCGAAACGGTATATCATACACTAAATTCCGAGATGTATTGATGCAAAAACGAAAGATCAAGCCGAAGAAGACCAAAAATTGGAGTCAAAACAAGAAAAAAATGACCCGGGCCGCGTCAGGCAACTCAACCGTGTCACAGGACACGGTCGGGTCTCGCTCCAGTGAGATCTTCAATTCTAGTGCAGTACAACATGGGCCGTGTCACAGGACACGGCCGGGTCCATTGGACAGTGCCATTTTCGAGGGAGAAAACACAAAAAGTGAGGAAAAAAGAGATTTTTTTATCATCTTCCTTGTATGTTCATCATTTTGATAAAGACATTTGTGAGTGATTATAATTTCTTGTATCATTTGCTATGAGTTCTTGAAGGGAGAACATCAAACCTTCATCGGGAATTCGAAAAAAGTTTTTACCATGTTTTGTTTTACGATTTGCACTATTATTATTGAAATAATCATGTGTAGCTAATCTTTTCATATGGGTTTTTAGATTGAGCCACACACATATTGTCGATTGTTAGTTTCAATTGATTTTCCGGATAGAGTTTGGGATTGTTCCTCTTTGTTTGTTCTTTACATAAGAACTTTTGATTTAGACCATCAAACCTATTTAACAGTTGTTATTATTGTCAAAACGAGGGTTTTTGTCGGAGTCCGCCATCAAACGACCCGATAGAAGCGATTGTTAATGTTCTAAACCTTTTTACGCGTTCTTTTAGCGATTTACCTTATCAAAAGTAGTCGGTTAATCGATTGTTAGTTAGGGATTCATCCCCATCAAATGAGTGTCTCTTATTTTCGAAAAGAACAATCGTAATTTTTAGAATTACCGCCATCAAACGGATTTCTTTTAATCGTGAGCAATCGATAATTCCAAACCTTATTTATTTGAGTACCGGAACTAATAATTGATTACATGTGTGTCGGTGATTCTAAAATCCCATATCATTCTAATAATTGTAATCTCTTAATTATCCAACCATTATTCAGTGTTGTTACCGTTTTGTTTATTTTAATTTTCTGCGTTTGTGATTGTAATCCTATCAAATCATTGGTGTATTTTACTTTACTTTTGTTAATTCGACTATTTGCCGAACATTATTGAATTTCAAACTGTTTCCAACTCCTTGTGAGATCGACCTCGGAGTTACTTGTCGCTACCTACAAAAGTGATTCGTACACTTGCGAGTTTTAATTTGTTCATCAGCTCGATAATGATTATTATATTAAATCCTGCAGGTGGATTTAATTCCGATATAATAATAAGGTTCGAGTGGTACTACTCTTGGATAAGATATTAATATATTAAAGCTGTCAGTAGCGTATAATTAATTAATGGACATTAATAATATATTTAATAAGGAGCGCAATTTCGTAATTTGGGATTTTGATAGGAAGTGCAATATCAACCTTTTAGTGGACTAAGTTGATACTAATAGATTCATTATATTAGGAAGAGTCCTAATATGGTAAGATGAATATATTGAGAGACCTTCCATAATCCTCCTTAAGATCCCTAGTAGTAGTCAAAGAGCTTATAAAGAGGACACTAAGGGGGTTGGCCGATTTTGTACTCTCTTGTAAGGTTGTGAGATCAAATTTTTCCTCTTGTGTTTAATTGTAGATCTAGACTTGTTTATTTGATTCTACAATTTAGATAACACAATTAATTTGCTAAGAGTGTTCATAAAATACTAGAAAGCAAAGAAAAATAGAGTGATCACAAACAAAGAGTTCGGCCGATCCAAAGTTGTCCAAACAAGATTCGGTAGCTCGTTGCCCACACAACGTCCTGGTTAAGGCGGATTATACTCTAGCAGGTCTAAAGATAGAAATACAAAGTGATCAAGACAAAGGCAACCAATTCGCTTCAAAGGTAATATCCTATGATCTTTTCGATCTAGATTAGGATATTTATATAACCGACATATTTAATAAATAAATAATAAATAATATTTAAATTGCTTATTAGTCTTAGTAATTAATTAATTAGCATGCCTAAATAGATCTTATGCTCGTGGATGCGTAAAACGTGATTATCAACTTTCCCAAACTTCGCTTCCGCTGTGTTTTTACTTTCCAACAATTGGTATCGGAGCTGGATTTTTAGGCTTTTTGCTATTTTAATTAATTTTGGTGATTAATTTATAGAAATTTAAATATTCATATAATTTGATGTTGGAATATTTTGCTAGATGTGTTCTTGCAGGTGATATGATCCAATTATCATGGTTATGTGAATGGTTTATTTATTTATTTTTATTATTTATGTAATTGTTGGTTTGGCCCGTTTTTAAGGCATGTAATGATTTTTCTTGTGAGAAAATCCGCGGGTAGTTCTAGGTGTTTTTATTTTTCGTGTAATCTTGCTGTAATTTCGTTGTATTTTATTTTCTATAAAATTATAATCGAATTCGTAAAAGACGGGATCATGAAGAAATAGAGCAGAATCGCGAGCAGGCGTTGCCGAGCAGCACACGGCTACCTGCCGAGCAGCTTCCAGGAGCCGCGGGCAGCCTGGAGAGTCGGGATTTAAAATTAATTTTTTTATGTAATTAATTTTGCATAAATGTGAAATTTTAATTTTGGAAATCCACGGCCCGACCGGGGAGGAGCGATGAGATGCTTGATTCAGTGGGGGAGATCGAGTCGGAGATTTTATCGGGTTCAACTCAAGGAAGAAGACCATGATAATTGGATAATTTAATTATCCATGCTTTATTTTTGGTTTTTATTGTTTTGATATATGGCATGTATGAATGCATGTGTGATATGTTTTCTGCATGTTAGGACGAGAAAATTAAGAACCTTAAGGCTAAAATAACTAAGCGATTAAATTGATTTATTTTTCTAAAATAAAATCAAAGTCCTCCATAATTAATTTAAATTGTGAAGTAATTAGCATGCGCGTTGACATTATGGTCTTCCTCCATATCGGATGTGCTAATTATAGGTTCACTAGTTTTAAATTTCAAAATGATAACATAAGGTAAATATTATTTTTTTATGATAGGACCTCTCCATCTATAGGACTATTATTTAAAAGATGATATTTTAAGGATGTTAAATTATGGTGTTCACTTAGGTGTATTAATTAATAAGTTCCCCATCAGAATCTATGTTAATTAATACATGGCCAAGAGGAACCAACTATTAATTTTACTTGTCACAACGTAAGTTGACTAGATAGTAAAATTAAAGACGTAAAACTCTACTTGAAAAATGTGTGTGTAAACGTCCACACGATCGTGGCTTGCATATGCGGATTTTTCGAGGTGTTGCTTGCTAGCATATATATTGTGTTTTGAGGTTTTTCAATATATTTTGCTATGCATTATGTGATGGATATTTTTAATTTTTATCTCAGATGTCTTTCAATCCACTAGCTGTTATTCTCAAAGAAAATAAACTTGATAGCACTAACTTTACCGATTGAAAAAGAAATCTTGACATTGTCCTGACTGCTGAGGGGCATAAATTTATCTTAACTGAGGAGAGCCCTCTGGATCTAGAACCGGATGCCACTCCTGGAGAGTTGGATGAATTCCGGAAATGAAAGAAGTCTGATGAGATGGCTCGCTGTTACATTTTGGCTTCACTGATAAATGTATTGAGGCATCAGCATCAGACAATGGGCTCAGCCGCGAAAATGATGAAAGTCTCACCGAGATGTTTGGTCATCAGAACAGGGCGGCTAGACAAAATGCAATGAGGGTGTTGATGACAACCCAAATGTCTGAAGGGACCCCAGTAAGGGATCATGTTCTAAAAATGACGTCTCATTTGAACGAACCGAGCATATTGGGGGCTACTATCGATGCGGAAACGCAGGTCGATATTATTTTGGGAGCTTACCAAGAAACTTTGAGCAGTTCCGCCTTAACTACAATATAAACCGTAGGACATATACTTTGGCGGAAATTCTGACAGAGCTTCAATCTGCTGAAGGTCTCTTCAAACAAGGTTATCATCAGGTTCTTGCGGCAACCGGTGCTACTTCTTCCAAACCCAAATGGAGAAAGAAGAAAAAGCAGGTTGGCCAAGTGGCAACCCTCAAGGTGAAAAGCAAGGATCCTCACCCCGAGGCGAACAAAAAGCGAAAGGAAAATTGCTACAAGTGCCGTCAGAAAGGACATTTAAAGCGGACTGCCCTGCTCTTAAGAAAGGTATGTTTCGCGCACTAGTAGTCAAAACATATTTGGCAGCTTGTTCTTCCACTTCGTGGATAGTTGATTCAGGCTCCACTGATCATGTTTGCTTTGACTCGCATGGTTTTTAGGTAACCAAGCAGCATAGTGCGGGTGGGATTACATCAACTGGGGCTATTATTCCAGGCTTATGGCTGTTACAGTGGGAGTCGTGCAGTTGAAGATTAATGATAAATTATTAGTCCTCAATAATGTATTATTAGTACCGAATTTTAGAATGAATTTAATTTCGGTTTCTAAATTAAAATGCGATGGTTATTCAGTTTCTTTTGATGATGATGCCATTATTAGGAAAAGAAACGATGAATATATTTGCAAAGGTATTTTTAATGATGGATTATATGTCGTTAATACTGCACAAACTCCTATGCATAAACCATTTAACTCTTTGTCTAAACCTAAAAATAGAAAAGAACCTTTAAGCATAAACCAAACATATTTGTGGCATTTATGGTTAGGGCATGTAAACCTTGGGAGGATTCAAAGATTGGTAGATGATGGCCCATTGGATGATCTCCAAGTTGAGTCATTTCCAATTTGTGAATCCTGTCTGGAAGGTAAGATGACCAAAAGGGTTTTTAAAACCAAGGGAAACCGTCCTCATAATGTGTTAGAATTGGTTCATACAGATGTATGTGGTCCAATGAATATCCAACCTAGGGGTGGTTTCGAATACTTCATCACGTTCATAGATGATTATTCGAGATATGGATAGATCTATTTGATGCGACGTAAGTCTGAAGCCTTTGACAAGTTCAGAGACTTCAAGGCTGAAACGGAGAAGCGTCATGGGAAGAGTATCAAGTCACTATGATCTGATCGTGATGGCTAATACCTTAGTGGAGAGTTTTTAGATTTCTTAGCGAATGAGGGGATCTCGTCCCACCTCACAGCGCCAGGAACTCCACAACAAAATGGTGTGGCTGAAAGAAGGAATAGGACTCTTTTGAAATGCTGACTCCTGGCAAGTAGCAATGGAATCAGAATGGAATCTATGGATTCCAATCAAGTGTGGGAGCTAGTAGATCTACCTGATGGTATACAATCCATTGGGAGTAAATGGGTCTACAAGTGAAAGAAAGGAGGTGACGTGAAGGTTGAAACTTTCAAAGAAAGGCTTGTTGCAAAAGGTTACAGTCAGAAAGAGGGTATCGATTTTGATGAAACCTTTTCACCGGTAGCCATGCTTAAGTCAATTCGATTCTTTTAGCTATGGCTGCGCATTTGGATCTGGAGATTTGGAAAATGGATGTCAAGACTGCATTCTTGAATGGGAGTCTAGACAAGGAAATCTATATGCGCCAACCAGAGGGATTCATTGCTGAAGGAGAAGAGCACTTGGTATGCAAGCTTAAGAGATCTATTTATGGACTTTAGCAAGCATCTAGATCTTGGAACACTCGTTTTGACGAAGTTGTCCAGTCATATGGGTTCGTCCAATGTCCGAGTGGGAGTTGTGTGTATAAGAAATGCTATGGAAATGTGTTGGTATTTCTTGTACTGTATGTAGACGATATCCTTCTGATTGTAAACAACGTGAAGGAATTTTCGGACGTACGAGTATGGCTATCTGAGCAGTTCGATATGAAGGATCTGGGAGAAGCAGGTAACATCCTTGGAATCAGGATCTTTCGTGATCGGAAGAAAAGGATGTTGTGCTTGTCCCATGCATCCTATATCGATACAGTGTTAAAACGGTTTAGCATGGAGAATTCCAAGAAAGGTTTTCTACCTTACAGACATGAAATTCAACTATCTAAGGATATGTGTCCCAAGCACAAAAGGAGATAGATGACATGAAGATGGTCCCTTATGCATCTCCTGTGGGAAGTCTCATGTATGCTATGCTTTGCACTAGACCATATATCTATCATGTTGTAGGCATAGCTGCTAGATATCAGTCAAACCCAGGACCAGGACACTGGATTGCTGTCAAGCACATACTCAAGTACCTGAGAAAGACTAGGGAGTACATGCTTGTATATCAGTCAGACGACCTGTGTCCGGTGGGTTACACTGACTCAGATTTTTCATTGGACAAAGAAAAATCTAAATCTACATCGGGTTATGTGTTTAGTCAGGGACTTAGATGTGATTCCCGATTTTCCAAAGGGTATTACACTTTATTATGATAATACTGGTGCAGTCGCAAATTCGAGGGAACCACGAGCCCACAAGGCAAGTAAACATATCAACCGCAAGTACCACATCATACGACACTTCGTAAAGGAAGTAGACGTAGTTGTAGCGAGGGTTTGCGGAGGGACCTTTTCATTTTTGTAAGCTTACATCGGAAGATAATCTTGCTGATTCTTTCACGAAAGGCCTACCTTCAAAAGTTTTTGAAAGGCATGTGGAAGGAATGAGATTACGGTGTATGGCAGCATTGCTTTGAGTATAAGTGGGAGAAATGAGAGACTATGTAATAGAGTAGTATACTTAAAAGCATGCTTTGAGTATAAGTAGGAGATTGTTAGGATGTATACTATAAAGCATACTTTATGCTTGTATTACCTAATTTTCCTGTAACTAGAGAATATTAATTACATTTAATCACATATTTTGCATATTTATTCACGTTATGGTTATGCAAATGAAATGCCTAATTATTTTATATTGTAGATAATGTGGTGTGTTGGTGTCACACGGAAGATTACATTATCGGTACCTTATAAAATAATATAATATTTCACAACCTATATAATTATTAGACAAATTATATAAAAGGTTGTAGTGTATGCTTGAGATTAGTTGGTCTTGACTATTAGCATGCATTAGCGTATTTGCATACATTGAACTGGATCGAGGTGAGATAGTGTCTTCTGTACTAACTTTAAGAAGAACGTAAACTCGGATAATTATTATTTCTTAATTCTAAGTATATAATATTTAATTGTGTATTTATAATACTTATTGCTTTGATTACCATGGGTGAGAGTCAAAATGATAGACTCAATAAGCCTCGTATCTTGGGCAATAATATTATTTATATGACAATTATTATTATTACTAGAAATCGTGTCCTGACTAGTGTGGGTTGATGATGTCCCCTTGAGGAGCTCAATAATAATTATTATATTAAACTCTGCAGGTGGATTTAATTCCGATATAATAATAAGGTTGGAGTGGTACTACTCTTGGATAAGATATTAATTAATTAAAGCCGTTAGTAGCTTATGATTAATTAATGGACATTCGACATCTTAAACACGGGAAATAATATATTCAATAAGGAGCCCAATTCCGTAATTTGGGATTTTGGTAGGAAGTGCAATATCAACCTTTTACTGGAGTAAGTTGATATTAATAGATTCATTATATTAGGAAGAGTCCTAATAAGGTAAGATGAATTTATTGGGAGTCCTTCCATAATCCTCCTTAAGATCCCTAGTAGTAGTCCAAGAGCCTATAAAGAGTACATTAAGGGGGTTGGCCGATTTTGTACTCTCTTGTAAGGTTGTGAGATTAAATTTTTCCTCTTGTGTTTAATTGTAGATCTAGACTTGTGTCTTTGATTCTACAATTTAGATAACACAATTAATTTGCTAAAAGTGTTCATAAAATACTAGAAAACAAAGAAAAATAGAGTGATCACAAACAAAGGGTTCGGCCGATCAAAAGTTGTCCAAACAAGATCCGGTAACTCGTTGCCCACACAACGTCCGGGTTAAGGCGGATCATACTCTAGAGGGTATAAAGGTAGAAATACAAGGTGATCAAGACGAAGACAACCAATTCGCTTCAAAAGTAATATCCTATGATCTTTTAGATCTAGATTAGAATATTTATAGAACCGATATATTTAATTAATAAATAATAAATAATATTTAAATTGCTTATTAGTCTTAGTAATTAATTAATTAACATGCCTAAATAGATCTTATGCTCGTGGATGCGTAAAACGCGAATATCAACTTTCCCAAACTTCGCTTCCGCTGCGTTTTTACTTTCCAACAGTTCCTACTCGGCCTCGAGATAGAAACTCGGGGGCCACTGCACGACATAAACCGAATTGATTACATGGATCTGGAGAGCTTGAGTATAAAGCCCAGCAAGGCCCATAAATCAAGACCCTACAAAGCCCAGCTCGGCATAGAGCACGACGTTGAGGCCGACCTGAAAGCCAGAACCATAGTCGGCATGCCTCAGCTCAGGCTCAAGCCAAGACTTGGTTCAGGCAACCAAATTGTTGCGCCGACTCGGCTCAGTGACAGAATAAGTCGAGATCAGTAAATCTACACTCGTCAGTAGATGAAGGTCATATCCTTCCAAGCACGCGGAATTTGATGAAATGCAAGATAGAAACAAATAAAGATATCCTTACTTAACAAGGACTCTTCTCCACAAGGAAACTATATCCACAATCCTTATCAGGATTCTACTTCCCATATATAAGAAGTTCAACATCAACATGGACTCAATGACTTTCTCCGCAAGTTAGGGTTGCAATATTCATGCTTATAAAAATAGGTGTCCTCGCACCTAAACTGACACACACAATTCTTGACTCTCAATACAGTCAGTTAAATTTATTTCCACCATATATTCAATATACTTACTCTCACTCCGGAGGGCCTTCGCCGGTGAAGCCCCAGCTCAGTTCACGTATTTTCTTGTGTGTAGGTCCGATCAGGAAGTTCACTCGCGGGAATTATCCGAACCGCTTGGATAAGAGCTGATCAGATACGTTTTGGCAGCATCATATATCATATATTTATAATGTAATTAATAAATTCAATTTACTATAATAAATATTTAAAATATTTTATTTATGTAATAATATATATAATATATAATATAATATAATATCTATGTGTAATATATAATAAAAATATACTTATATAATTCAAATGGGTATGCGGGTCGGGTAATCAGGTAATATATTCTACTCATACTCTATCCGTATCCGATCATAAAATTTCGGGTTCGGCCGATACCCAATCCTATTATGAATGGTAAGATCGAGTACGAATAAAGTTGACATTCTTAAAATTGGGGGAGGAACCTATACTCCCAAATCTTGACAATGTTAAATGTTTTTAGTCGTTATCATTAATTAGTTTCCATATATTTAGATCAATAATATTTGGCATTTGCATTTTGTTCTAGGTCGTATAGTGAGTGCATTTTCTGATTAGCACGTATAGTTTAAACACCTTTAAATTGCAAAAAATTTCAGCGAATATACATTTTTAAGTGGAAAAGATAAATTGTTTGCCATTGGACTTCAATGTTAAATATTTATACATAATATTGGTATTTGTATAATAATATTTACAAACATAAGAGGTGAATAATTCTTAATATGGAACTTTTAGAATCAAACATAATTATAGATAATATTTGTTCAAAACAATAGTAAAAAAAGTAATTAAATAATTATGAAATTATAGATTTTAAAATACTTATTTGTATACATTTCTTTTGTTGAATTACTCTGCTCATTATTATTATCACTCCCTAAACAATGACAAGAAAATATTTTTGTAAAAGAAAAGTCTTGCCATGGGGATAAATGTTTTTTTATATACTTTTTTCCCTCCATATTTTTGTAAAAGAAAAGTCCCGCGATGGGAAAAAATATTCATGATCGATTTTTTGTGGTTCAATGTACAAAAAGAGCATAGCTATTACAGGTAACTACGTCGCTTACAGCAAAAAGATTGTTATGCAAAATACTAAATGTTGGAAATTTTGATATGAGAAATCATAGTAAAACCATAATTCGACATGATATTTATTTCGAGTAGATATATTGTACGTATTTATTTGTTCATATCCAAATTCGGATGAATGAGCAATTAAATTACAAATAATAATACTTAAAATAAGATAATGTTTGGTGGTTACTAGGTCGCACCCATTCGCGAATAGCCACATTTGGTGGCTAATTATGAAAAATGGATCAAACATTTTCATGAAAAGTCGCATTGGTTCATGTTTAATGGTGGATGAACACCTTTTCATGAACAAACACATTCGTTCATGATTAAAGGTGGGATGAAAGGTCACACCACTTCGCGAAAAGTCACTTATGACTATAAATTGGCCCTTACAGTTAATGGTTAAAAATTAATTCGAACACACTCATTCGAACATAGATTCGTCTACAAATTCGAGCATTACATTCATACTAGCCTACTCGGTTCATTCATCATCCTACTGGAAGTCTAGGAGTATACTCAGTCCCGAGTATCTATATTGTTCGACTGAAACTACGACCCGCGTTGCAGCGTTTCATATTCAAAGTTTGTCGTTATATCTTGGGGACATTTGCTATAGACCGTGTGTACAAGTGCGGAGCAATTTTGTCTTACGGAGAGAGAATTCAATTCTCGCCTCGGCATTTACGTCATAAATTCTCATTTCTATTATTTGTTCTCCTTGTATTTATATATTTCCAGTATTCCCAACACCCACAAATAATACTAAATTTATAATTTTTGGGGTACACGGATGAAACAAGAACAAAATATCAAATAAATAGTCTAATATATACGTATATCCACTACCAATGTTTATACTTTAGCCGACGACAAAAAGTCGTCGGCTAAAGTCGGAAATCATCGGCTAAAGTGGCCAGTTGTCGGCTAAAAGTCGGTCGGCCGAGGTCGGTGGGCTAAAGTTTAGCCGACGGCAAATAAAGAAGGTCGTCGGCTAAAGTTCGAGTTTAGCCGACGGTTACAAAGTCGTCGGCTAAAATAGTTCCAGTTTTAGCCGACGACTATGTAGCCGTCGGCTAAAGTTCTACATTTTAGCCAACGACAAAAGTTGCCGTCGGCTAAAATGTATAGGTTTTAGCCGACGGCTATATAGTCGTCGGCTAAAGTGCTTTTTATTTTTTTAAATAAATACTTTAGCCAACGGTTACATAGTCGTCGGCTAAAATGTTTTATTTTATTTTTTTAAATAAATACTTTAGCCGACGGTCTGTGCAAATGCCGTCGGCTAAAGTCCAGTGAAAAAAAAAATCAGATTTCGAAATCACCAAACCTGTTCAGATAACCTGTTATTCCAAATGTACAATACACCACCAAACATCACAATCAACATAAATCAATTACGAAAAGCATAATTTAAATACAAACCATATCAACATGTCATGTAGCTCGCAACATCAACAAAATCACTATAAAAACCAACGTTAACGAACACGAGTCTAAATAAAAAATATTTAGCAAAAGAACTACTACAATGACAACTAAAATCCTCAAAGATCCGTCAAATTCTAAAAGATAGAAGAAGGATTACTACCATCTTGCATGTCGTCGTCCCGAGGCTGTGAAGAAGAGAGAGGTGTTTGTGAATCAAAGAATTGAGGTGGTGGTGGTACCGGAATTCCCGACTGAGCTACGGTCTGACTCAAGGATATCATATACTGCATCATGGCTTGTTGAACCTTCCTTTGTTCCTCTTGGAATTTCTGGCCGTACCGATATGAGTAGTTGAAAATGAGTAGAAATCATAAAGGAAGCAAGACAGAGACGCTACAAGAAAACTATCTTGACAGCTTGAGAAAACGCACAACAGTCTACTTGATCTTTTTTTGCCTCAACTGCAAAAGGAAAAATCAAATAAGCCAACTAAAACTTCCTCCATGTTCACATATGGCTTAGTTATAATGACACAATAGGTCAAATATTAACCAATCAATATATACCTGGTTGCTGTGCCCACACTTCTTCTTCCTACAGTTGACGGCACGGGGATGCAGACGTGCATAACATCTGCAATATAGCAATCAAATGGATCTGTTATTAACTTACTAATTATTATGCATCGAAGCTAATACATAATAAGCTACTTTCAAACAGAATCACGTTATTTCGAGGGGCAACACAAGTATTTGGTTTCAATGTTTATGTGATTTTTCTTTTAGGAGGCAGAATAGATAGAAGCTATAATGACTATGTTGACTGATTAAAATGGTTACACTTAATAAATTCCCACCTCTAGCTCACGCAATTTCTTAAATTACCAACAAGAAATATAACAGATTTTATTTGAAAACTAATTTGGTATCACTTGTGATGAGGATATTTCACCAACTCAAGTAAAGTGGATTATGTTTTTAGATAACCTTTAAAGCCATGAAATAAGCAAAGAACAATGGACGAGGACGTCAGCCTAAGCAATTTATTTCTAATACTAAACATATATTGAGTTAACGGGGTAGAATACATAGAAAACAGAGCACTCGAAAAATTCACAAACCAACATAAAAACAATAACATGTTAAATAACAAACTCAACTCTTAGCAGACTAGCCAACCTCAGAAGTACTCCGTAGTACAAAAATAATTATATTTCTAAATGAAAGGCAAGAAACAGAAATGCAATGCTCAGCATAAACACAACAAAAGAGATAGTACACGCGCAATTATAAGAAGTATAAAAAAAATACCACACTTCTTATACATTTATATTTAGCACTCTGTGCGCCCATAATTCAGGATAAAAAGCAGCAATCAGCTGCATATGAACTACTCATAATACAAAAATGATTACTAGACAAAGAATACGGTGATATCAAGAAGTTGTAATATGAGTCATCTCAATCTGGAGAAGGGGAAAAATCTTTACTTGCGGCAGATCATCTTTTCCTAGTTATATTTCCTAGCCAAAGCCATCAACGACGGCTCGATGATTCCAACACGCAGCCTCAAAACCAAATGCAACGTTGACTCTGCACAAATGAGCAAGTTTTAACCAATAAATCAAGAAACGAACAAAATTTAATTGCCTAATAATATCCTTTTTTTTCTTTCAATATATATATATATATATATATTGGCAAGAAAAATGGCTGCAAAACAAATTCAATACTATTACCACGAAATTTTCTAATATTATTCAAAGCCGCCGCCAAATTGCCAACGGGGAAGCATCACTAAAAAAAAAAATCACTGATACAAAAGGGGAAATCGCCAAATCGGTTACCTTCAAAATCAGTTCGGCGGAATGATGGAAAAATACTCAAACGGGCGAAGCTCACGACTGATGAAGGTGGAAGGCGAAAACATGGCTGAAGGTGGAAGGCGAAACGACGGACGACGGCTTCGGTGCTGGGTGCGGCGGTAGGGTTCCTGTCGGAAGAAGTAATTAAAGTGAAGAACGAAAGAAATAACAATCTATCCCGTTTTTTTTATATGTAAGGGCACTTTAGCCGACGACACAGCCGTCATCGGCTAAACTCTAAATGCTTCGGACTTTAGCCGACAGCCGTTGTCGGCTAAACTATTTCGACTCGACCGTATCGATCGACTCAATCGGGTTATATGTCCAGAAAACTTTTGGAAATTTAGAACACTTCGACACGGGCAATGTCATTTGACACGGGCCGTGTCACTTTAGCCGACGGTGGTCGTCGGCTAAACTATATTCTAAAAATATATTTATACATATATTAATATTTTAAATTCTTTGAATTTGATTATAAATATATATTTATCAATATATATAATGATTATATATTGTATATATTTATACAGTTTTTATATAGTAATATTTATATATTTATACAATTTTTATATAATAATGTAGATATATTAAATACAAAATTGAGATATCTATATATTTAATAATATTTTTTACAGACTTTAGCCGACGGCTGTCGTCGGCTAAACTATATTCTGAAAAAAAATATATATATATATATACATATATATATATATATATATTAATTTTTTAAGTTCTTTGAATTTGATTATAAATACATATTTATCAATATATATAATGATTATATATCTGTATATATTTATACATTTTTTATATAATAAAATTTTATATATAAATTTAATTATAAATATATTTAATAAAATTTATAATATTCACACTTTAGCCGACGACAGTCGTCGGCTAAAGTAAATTCCAAAAAAAAAAAAATATGACCCAGTGGCAGATACATATATTAATATTTAATATTCTTTGAATTTGATTATAAATATATATATTTATCAATATATATAATGATTATATATTGTATATGTTTATACAGTTTTTATATAATAATATTTATATATTTATACAATTTTTATATAATAATATAGATATATTTAATACAAAATTAAGATATCTATATATTTAATAATATTTTTACAGACTTTAAATGATTTCCATCACGCGGCTAAACTATATTCTGAAAATATATTTATACATATATTAATATTTTAAGTTCTTTGAAGTTGATTATAAATATATATTTATCAATATATATATATAATGATTATATATCTGTATATATTTATACAATTTTTATATAATGAAATTTTATATATAAATTTAATTATAAATATATTTAATAAAATTTATAATATCCACACTTTAGCCGACGACAGTCGTCGGCTAAACTAAATTCCAAAAAAAAATAAAAAAATATGACCCAGTGGCAGTCGGGTTTCGAACCCGGGCGGTTTATATAAGTGATATGGCATTTTGCCACTGGGTCATGTTTATCATTCGTACATTTAAACACTTTTTTTATATTTATACATATATTAATATTTAATATTCTTTGAATTTGATTGTAAATATATATTTATATATATATATAATGATTATATATTGTATATATTTATACAGTTTTTATATAATAATATTTAAATATTTATACAATTTTTATATAATAATATAGATCTATATATTTAATACAAAATTAGGATATTTACATATTTAATAATATTTTTTACAGACTTTAGCCGACGGCTGTCGTCGGCTAAACTATATTCTGAAAATATATTTATACATGTATTAATATTTTAAGTTTGAATTTGATTATAAATATATATTTATCAATATATATAATGATTATATATCTGTATATATTTATACAATTTTTATATAATGATAGACTTTAACCGTGGAAGTGTTAGATGGTGATGTAATCATCATATATATAGCTCGAATTCAAGATGTCAAATCCATATATATATATATATATACACACACACCAAGAAATATTCGAGAAAACGAACTAATAATTCTAAAATATTTTCATAATCATCCAAATAGATATATTATATGCGTAATATAATTATAACTGATATTAAAATTCAATAAACATACCTTCAATATGATTTCTTGAATGATCAAACCAGAGAAAATTACTGTTTTTCGGTTTCTTGTTCTGTAATTTCCGAATGTGTTGTAAATGGTCTCTTCAAGTGTTAGATGGTGATATATTCTGCACAAAAAATATGTAAGACTTTAGCCGATGGCAGGTCGTCGGCTAAAGTATACTTGTCGTCGGCTAAAGTTAAGTTTAGACGACGGTATGTCGTCGGCTAAAGTATATTAGTCGTTGGCTAAACTCTATGTTGCACAGGTGCGGGGGGGTGGGGGCGGGTGTGGGCAGATACGGGTGCGGGGATACGATTTTTCAAAAATGTTAGGGTGCGATACGACAAGGATACGTCTGTTTATTTTATATTTTATTATATATAACACTTGTTAAATATAAAAAACAACAATTCAAATATCACCATAAAATCAATTCAAATACATAAAACAAGTTATACAAAAAACAATTCAAAATGGCTTTGAGCAGCGGAGCTTTCTAATGCTGTCCGTCAATACTGCTAAAGGTAAAAGTAATTACTTATTAAATGATTTACTTTTTATATTTTAATTTATTTGATTTACTTTTTAAAAATTACAAAAAAAACTAAAAAAAAAAAAACGGATTCGCGTATCCTGGCACCGGATACGCGTATCCTGTGCCAGGATACGCGAGTCCGAATTTTTTTTTTTTGCACGGATTCGCCACGTGGCGAATCCCACGCGAATCGCACCCGCACCCGCACCCATGCAGTATCCGATACTGCATACTGCCCAATTTTGAAGAATCCGTGCATCATAGGCTAAACTACAAAACTTTAGCCGACGACTAACTTGACTTTAACCGACGACCAATAGTAAAGTCATCGGCTAAACTACTTTAGCCGACAACAAGTTAGCCGTCGGCTAAACTTGCTGACTTTAGCCGACGACTTCCGCCGGCCGTCGGCCGTTCTCCGGCTAGTCGTCGGCTAAAGTGTTATTTTTGGTAGTGATCGCCTTTTTAAAGTCTTATTTACCTACTATACCTGCAAATAGGGTGGGCATGGGAAGGGATCGGACGGGTCTTTCATTTTTAAGAGTTCATCCCATTCAAGTTCCGTCCCAGACGAAATCGGGATGGGACGGGACTAGTCCCGCCGTCCCCCTCAATACTAAATTTAGAATAAGTATCCAACAAGCTAATTTAATAACATAAATTAAATTTTTGAAGCATCAATTATTAAGTTAAGTAACTTAAACACAAATTTAACACACAAAGCAATAAACTTAAGACAACCTAAATGAAGCTACTGACAAAAAACTTAAAAAAAAAAACCATGAAACAAAGATAGTACATTAATGGAAGTGGAAGTGCCGATATTTTTGTTGTTGATATTGATGAAGCATGAAGGCCAGAAGCAAATCGAGTTGGCCGTAGAGGTTGTTTTCTTCCTCTAGCCATCGTTAGCAGAGTTTCGATTTGGTTTCTTCCGAAATTGTTGATGGTTTCTGGTTTTGGAGACAATCGAGAGGTAGGGGATGAAAGAAATTAAGAAATTTGTGGACCGATTCGAAAGTTGATGATTGTGATTTTTGTAGTTTGGTTAATTAGGGTTTTAAAATTTGGAGACTCGAAATGACGGGGATGAAAGAAGGCATTGTTTCATTGTGTTGTGTATACTGTATGTCTATATTAGGGTTAAAAATACAAATAAATTATTGTCTAAAAAATAAAAAGGGCTAAAAATAATAAAAATAAGCGGTTTTTAAAAGGGTTAAAATTTAGCGGGACAAGACGGGCTCTACGGACCTTAAATTTTTAGTCTTGCATTCCCGTTCCGTAGTTACTCTTATGGCACGGGACGTGCTCAGTGATTTTAAATTTGTATCCCGTCCCATCCCAATTAATTTTGGGATTGGATCGGGATGTGATTGGGATTTCGTTTTTTTGGTGTCCATCCCTACTTGCAAATCATATTAAAATGGATAAATTGCTTTTAAAATACAATAAATACAAGCAATTACCAGATATTGGATTATTCACACATAATCTATTATACTAAAAGATTGAGTCCCCTTATTAATATGGAGGCTTCAAGAATATAATTTAATGTAGTGTCTTAATGAATTCAATTTTTCTTCTTATTTATTGTGGAATTATAATTACTAAAATATATATTTTGTCATAAGTGTAGCAATAAACACATTAATAAATAACTGTTACAACTTTTCGACTTCATTTTATTTGTTATGAGCAATAAACACATTTTTGATGACTAATGAATTAATTTTGGTCTGATTAAATGCAATGAATTTATGCTTGAAATCCATGTACACGTTACATGCAAGTGACTCCTAAAGTCATAAAACTAATTAATTAAAATCAGTTTTGTCTTTTCATGTGGTTACACCAATTCAACTTCATAGAAAAGTGACTATAAATAACACTTCCACATGATGCAACACAACACATTGTAAGCAACTTTGCATCTCGAAATAGGTAAAAATTATAATGCCTCGCCTAAGTACATATTTGTGTTTCGAAAATGGGATACTAGCAATATTCTAACGGAGATATGTGGGCACAGACTGCATTGTTTTGGATGAGAAGGTTTTATGCTACCTATATTGCATATAAGTTTACATTTAACAATGCATATAAGTATATATGTATTTGTATAAGTTTCATATATTCTTTAGTTAAGAACAGGTATCAAACATCTTTGTCAATTAATATATCAACCTTTTCTTTATCTGCAGGATTAGCAAATAAATATAGTGCTTATGTACGAACATGGTGGTAAAAGAATAGAGACATGTAAGTTCAATGAGCCAGGACACTTGATAATCATTATACCTGGTTTCACTAACATGGAAGTTGTAGAAGCAATCCAAATGGAGAAGGATCAAGAGTGGGTTTATGAGTTAATACATTTTTTGAATTTTTCTGGTCATCTCTCTTTATTTATTATTATGGTGTTTAATAGAAACATAACATCGTTTGTATCATTGAAGTTTATGATAATTCTATTATGTCATTTGCTTAGAGTACTCCTATGAGCCACATATAAAGAGTTAGAGATGTGTATCGCTATTGTGTTGTTATACTTATGTTTTGTTATTTTAGCATGACTATCAATAATTTTAATGAAAGTATTACGGTAGGTGGTTTGTCACAAAGCTTACCAAAGATTAGATAATTTGTGATATTGCTCAATCTCTTAATATATCTCAACTATTAAGTTTTGTGAATAACTAATAATCATGTTATAGAGTATTAGTTATTCATATGTTTCAGATATTTTTTTGTGACTAACTTTATAAAATTTTATTTGAAATAAAAGGCACAATGAATTGTAATGATGAAACCATGTTCTCAAGTAATACAATATTTGATGTGACTTATTAGAAGCAAGTCAAGTATTATTTGTAGATTATATGGATTAATATGTTAGTTTTTATATAACAATCAAATAAGTGTTTTCGGCTTAGGACGCCTCAATTTTACCTATGAGGAGCTATTATCTCTTTTAACAAGTGAACAAAACCGACTCACATGTTTATTAGATTGGTCTTTACAATGCTCATTAATGGACAAGGTAATCAATTTTTGTCTAAAAAAATTGAGTTTTAGACATAAGAAAAAAAAAACAAGACTTGTGCATCGCACGGGTCTGATTGCCTCGTTAGAATATAAAAGTCAAATAAAAGTAGCCTCCCTTAATTCGTGTGTATACAGCCAATCATCATCACTAAGGGGGGAGGGAGTGGGTTCGGGTAGGGTGATCGGGTACCCCTACTCGATCGGGTACACCGCCGCCGCCTAGTCGGGTTCATAAATCGGGTATAATTTTCGGCTTGTGAAGCCGAGTGTTTCAAGGGTATAATTTCTTTCTTCCTTTTTTTTGTAACACCCCCAATCCGCTCAGGGATATTACACGCCGTAGAACCTTTCTTCAAGGATCTACCAGGCTGGTAACGACATATAACAACTCAACCATGCCTTTCAGGCTAAAATGACTCAGTAGACCGATTTGGTCTTTCCACAAATACATACAACTCAAATACAACTCATGCCCACGCAGGGGACAAAATACAACCACACTCTGGCAACGGAACAATATAGCAATGAAAATAAAGTACAACCGAACCAACACACGATGTACGGTTCCTCATGTGATTAGTATCAATCATCTTTCATCATCCTTCGTCTTGACCACGTGTTATGCTCCAAAACCCGAATGCAAAACAGACATCCACCCCGAATACTGGGGTTAGCAAACTCCTTTGTTTTGCTAGTGCAAGGACAAAGTGCTAATACGAGCCATACAATTCACATTCCACGAATAACAATAACCGAGGATCCTCAAAGATCCAAACGAAACGAAAAGTACTTCCCGAGGCAAGGGTTTGAGAAAACATTTCAAAATCGAAATATCATAAATCAATGGAAGTAATTTATAAAACGGTTTAGAATGCCATCGAGAGTTTTAATATAAAACAATTTAGGATTATCAAATCCTACTTTTCAAAATCCAAAAGACAAAAGGGGTCACCGCCCCAAAGGTTTACTTTCCGAAAAATGACATTTACCAAACCGTTGGGATTTTAGCCCCAAATCCGTAAAACGACTTTTATAAAACCATTGGGATTTTAGCCCCAAATCTCATCAACTCACAGTACACGAGAACGACAACAAGGTTCGTCTTCCAACATCAAAATCCACAAATAAAGGGTTTAAAACAAACAACAAAATACTCTAGTGCCATCCTAGCCAAGTAAGCCAAACGAACACTTACCTCTTACACACTTAGTCAATGCATGCAATCATGAAAACCGTTCAAAAGCACTCATTTCCGGAAATGCCAATATCGAATCACATTTGTAAAAATGCACCACAATTAACCGCGGACCACGGCCCGTGGATCCCTGCCGAGACCCCGTCGGATCTAACCCACAGTGGTTAAAGGCAAGCTCGCGGTTCCACAGCTTCGTGGAGCCCTACCGAGACCCCGTCGGATCTAACCCGTAGTGAGCATACACACACACACGTTACTCATGCAATACTAACATGCTAAGAATGTAAGTTCATTAAGAATACTCACTAGAGATGGCCATTAACTCGACACCATTACCAAACTCTTCAAAAATACAATAACAAGATTAAATACGGAATACACGATTCCATAACTTAAACAATAGGAGTATCATCATAAAATCCTTCAACGTTCAAAATAACCAAATCATAATCAATTCTCAAAACACCGTTCACAAATCACACTCGTTTTGAAAGAAAGCCTTTAACGAGGACAAATAGAAATCCTTTGATACTTCATTTCAATTAACCAATCAAACACATCAAGACGACCACCGATCATCATATCCATAAAGCGAGAAAAGTATGGACAAGGTACTTGCCTCGAATAACCACAACGCGGAGAATCGGCGAAGTAGGTTGGCACGAACCGACTACGAACTCGCCGAATCCACGAACGACAATCCACAACAACGAACTACGACGAAAACAATAACAACGAAAATGAATTCCAAAGTCGACCCAAAGCCATTGAATTCAAAGAACAAATGACGAAAGTTCAAGGATTTCCCAAAGCGGCCAAGAACACGATTCGCTCCACAAAACCCAAAACGGAATTCCAAGTTGAAATATGGATATACAATCCATAGAATATGTTTAACAACATCATTTAACCATAATCGATCCATCAAAACGGATGAAAAGCGAGATCGGGGACAAATCCCCGAAAAGTCAATCGAAGGAAATCAAGAAATATACTTCGATTCGACGAAGAACAATGGATTAAATGATGTTAAACACAAGAATACTACCATGATTAATCATACCCATCATGAATTAATCAACAACACGGAACGAATCGGACGAAAATGCAAAAATCCCAAAATTCACGAAATTAGGGTTCTAAGGAAGATTACCTTGATTATTTGGATCAAAGGATGATAACGACGATTGATTGATGTTAAGAACTCAAGAACTTCATGGATTTGTTGTTAAACAACATGGCCGTCACCCATGAATCGCCACCATGGACGGAGAAGGAAGGAAATGAAAACGAAGGGAAATGTGGTGGTCTGTCATATATATCGGGCGGAACTAGCGTGCGCTAGCCTTCCGGACTAGCGTGCGCTTATCGGCCCGATGCGGCCGAGCACTCTCGGCCATGGCCCGCATGACCCGGCACCACCGACCAATGCCGACCATGGTGGTCCACCGACTCCGCTAGCGTGCGCTATGGCGGAAGCTGCCGCGCGCTTGACTGTCCAAGAGCCACCGGACTAACAAACTTACCTGGGTAACATACGCTACTCGGCGGCGTGCGCTACCTGCCCGGTTAGCGTGCGCTACGACAAGCGATGCGCGCGTTACTGCCGATCTGGCGAGTCGAACCTCGAAACCCCACGTCCGGCCGATAGCGTGCGTTGGTCGACCAGGCTAGCGTCGTTACACTGCCCGGTTAGCGCGCCTTTCCGGCGATAGCGTGCGCTTACGCCGGTTCTGCCCAGATCTGTCCGGCGGTGCCATGTCGTCCGGCGATCCATAACCGTCGGCGATCCATGCGCCAGGGCTCGACGACCCGATTTCCGAAAACGTACGGAACGAACACGACGAAAAGTTCGCGGACAACATCAACGGCCCGAAATGAAAACATAATACCATATTTAATCATATGCGGCCAAGAAACGGGTCGAGACTGTAACACCCCCAATCCGCTCAGGGATATTATACGCCGTAGAACCTTTCCTCAAGGATCTACCAGGCTGGTAACAACATAGAACAACTCGACAATGCCTTTAAGGCTAAAATGACTAAGTAGACCGATTTGGTCTTTCAATAAATACATACAACTCAAACTCATTACATGCCCACGCAGGGGTCGAGCATACACACTCCCGTCAACGGAAAGAATACCACAATGGAAAATAAACTATAACTATACCAATGACCTCATACGGATCCTCGTGTGATTAGTATCGTTCATCTTTCATCATCCTTCGTGCCGACCCTGTGTTATGCTCCCAAACCTGAATGCAAAAACAGACATCCACCCCCCGAATACTCGGGGGTTAGCAAAACTCCACTGTTTTGCTAGTGCAAGAACAAAGTGCAAATACGAGCCATACCATTCACATTTCACGAATAACAATAACCAGGAATCCTCAAAAATCCAAACGTAACGAAAAGTACTTCCCGAGGCATGAGTTTGATAAACATTTCTCAAAAACCGAAAGATCACCAAAAAAGGGAAACCATTTATAAAACAGTTTTAAAGATGCAATCGAGAGTTTTAATAGAAAACAATTTGCAAGAAAGCCACTCAATCAACACAAACGAGTCTTCACAAATATTTCCACGGGATTCTCGACCCAAAATCAAATAATATCGGCACGAGATCAAACATCTCAACATCACACGGGGTTCTCGACCCAAACCCAAATAATATCAACACGAGATCAATCATCTCAACATTCCACAGGGTCCTCGACCCAAAACACAGAATAGCACCACAATACCATCAAAGGTACAATCTCTCATTCGACAAGTCCTGCTCAAGACCCCCGATTAATTAACCCTCGGAGATTTCGTCAAACCTCCTTGGTTAATTAACCCTGATACCAACGCTTTAAAAACAAGTTGAAACAAGCTTTCAAAAACACGAATCGCGGTCTATATCAAGACAAACATTTAAAAGTGAGTTGAAAGAATTTGAGATACGAACATCGTTCGGTAGGGTCTTAGCTATCACTCAAATACCCGTAACCAATAAGCCTGCCAGGCGCCTCCCTTGCGCACCTGTGTACCGGCGTTCACTTCCATCATGTTGGCCGCTCATTGAACATGTCACCGCACCGGCGTCACTCCCGCAAGAGCCGCCCCTTGCGCGCGCATTAGGTAACACCGGCGTTCACCACCCATATGGAGCCGCACATTGCAGCATACACCAGGCCGGAGTGCACGCCCCGCCCTCAGAGGTTCCCGGATACGACGTTTCTCACAACAAGTATCCACATTATCACAAACATCAAGCACACAGTCAATCGTTGTAACAATTATCAAATCGATACACCAATTCACATAATTCATCCGTCAGTCCACGACCACACGGATAAATAACAACACGCACGTCAACCATAACGCGACGGAAATAAGCAATACACGTACACACGCATTATCAAGCGCAACATCAACATCAATTATATCCAAAGGATTCATGTAATCACTTACAACCCACACAATTTACAAAACACACGCGTTTTGAAAGTGAGCCTTAACGAGGCTAGCCGAATCCTTTGAAAACTCATTTCAAACAAATAAACAAACACACCAAGATGATCACCAATTATCATATCCACAAAACAAGAATGGTATGGACAAGGTACTTGCCTCGATACCACGAGCACGGAACCACGAACGGATACGGCTCAATCGGAAAGCTTCGGAACGCCCGATGTTAACGAAAAGGAAGACGACAACGAACGGAAGGGTTCAACACGGTTTCTTCACAAGAAACTCGACCCTAACAACAGTATAATCAATAAATCATCGATCATACGAGGAAGGATAATCGTAGAACGCCCAAAAACCCCTCTAAGACATTTTATCGAACACCTTCAAGGCGTCGATAAAATACTCAATAAAACGACAAATCCGTGGCGATCCAACCGTGGAATAACAAGGAATTAGATATAATATATCTTAACAATCATCAATCCATCAATATTCTGAGTTAAAACGAATTAAACGGACAAATCGAACAAAATCCCCAAAACTATATTTTAGGAAAACTTGCCTTGATTCGGTCGATCGGAGAAAGTTATGGAAGGATTAATCGATGTTATGAACTTCAAAACTTCATGGATTTAACTCCTAACAACATCCCTCCATGATCATCAAAGCTCCAGCCGCGGAAGAGGAAGAAACGAGTGAGAAAAATGAAGAAAAACCCATTCTTGGGCCTTAAATAGGTGTGAGACTCGGCCGTGTCCGCTCGACACGGTCGTGTCGCGCTGGCAGCGAGGACTCGACCGTGTCTGCTAGACACGGTCGCGCCGCCGAGGGGCCTACCGATAGTGACTGTCGCGGCGCTCGGCATTGACTCGGCCGTGTCCCGGAACACGGTCGGGCCTCAAGCGATCGCTTGGCTTATCCGGAAGAGTTCGGCTCGGCCGTGCAGACGACACGGTCGGGTCTGAGGCGAGACTTCGGCTTATCCGGACAAGTACGAACGGGCCGTGTCGGACGACACGGCCGAGTTCGGCCGCGTGATCGGCCAATAACGAGCGGGTGAGCTAAAACGACCATAACTCTCTCGTCCGGACTCCGATTGACTCACCGTTTGAACCATAAGAAAGCTAACTCGATGCTCTATAATATTGCAAAGATTCAGAATTTTTGGAGTTACCAAAAATTAATGGTGACTTTACAAAGTCGAACTCCCACGCGAAAAAGTCGATTAAGGACACGGAACTCAACAAAACGACACTGAAACGAACTCGGATGACAAAAAGTGTAGAATTAATCATTCTCGGAATGACGAAACGGTCATGATAGAGTTGTCAAAACGAACTTCCTCCGGAAAAAGAAAATTACCGAAATTCGAAATTGCGGATATTACATTCTACCCTCCTTAAAAGAAGTTTCGTCCCGAAACTTAAAACAAGTAGGGGGGAGCAATATACCCGCCAGGAAAACTCGACGAGATACACAAAAATAGAAAACTCGCGCCCAACGGCGAAACGCTGCAAGAACTGCAAAGAGACATACGGCGTGAAAACACGCTCCACGACGACCAACACAACGTCGCCGTTAGGGATACAATAAAACCAACAAATGACAAGCGTCATCAAACGGATAATATAGCCAAGTCAATTATCCAACAATCACAAAACACAACGAACGAAAGTCAGTATGATTGGCCAACCCAACGGTACATCAATCAAAACGCGAGCCAATCGCTGAACAAATACGGAATTCCACCGCTCAAGGGTTGGAAGATCGGAAACGAGACTAATTTCCCGAACTTAAGGGAATTAGGAAGGAGCCTGAACGCTCAACAATCACGAAACGAGAACAAAACCGAACAAACAAACGATCGAGACAACAAAAATCGAACGATCATGTTCGGGTCACGAAGAACAATAAGATTCAACCGACAACTCCGAGGTTCACATCTCGACTCGAGACAAAACAAGATCCGGTGAAAACAACAAGATGCACACTCGCATAAGATCCACAGGAAAGGGAATAACAATTGAAAAGTCACAACGACAAACGAGTTATTCCGAAATGATGCCACACTCGTTTGATAAACAAAAACAAGGGGCAGGACAAGCTCAGAAATGTCAACGAACATAAATGAGTCAACAAAGTAGAATATACAGAAGTCCCAAATCCGATCCACTTCGAATAAGGGAACTAGTAAAACCAGATGATGTCACTTCCGAACAAGTTCACAAGAATCGAGCCGAACTCGAAAAAGTCGCAGCGATAACCAGATTGACTCAAAACAAGATCACAGCTCGTTCGAATGACGAAACCGAAATACAGAACAAGTTCAGAAAGTATCAACGAACACGAGCGAGTCGTTAGACTCGAGAAAGAGAAAATGCAGGAGTCTAAAAACAACACGGGTACTACATTCGACCTCTTATAAAAGAAGGTCGCCCCCGCAACTCACAACAGCGAAATCAATGTGACGACACAACAAGCAACCGACAGAAACATCCTTCAAAGGCCTCTCAAGGCCGATTCCGATGATCAGGCTTTGAAGCGCGAACTCCAAAAGTCTCGGTAGCCAATTCGCAAAATTGAATTCGGTGTCCCTCGAGTCCACACTTGAAATGTGTTACCGACGAGAAGGACAATATACACGTGCATGCCCCGGCACATTACGGTTGAAACGTCTCGGCTCGGCATACCGAAAATACAAATGCTCGATACAATGGATCAAAACACCGCAAAACAACATACCGTAGATGCCAACTCAGCATAACATATCAACGCATACAAAAATCACAACAACAACGGCATCATTCGACGATTACAACATCCCGAACGACAGTCAGCACACAATCACAAACATCATGAAACAATCACCCATGTGTATAACGCACAAAAATCCAGGCTTTAACAACTCACACTAGTGCGACAACACGCAAATCACCACGAGGCGATAAACAGTAAACACTGGGTTCACACCTCTCACAGAGTCAACAAAACATATGCGTGGCGAGCGACTCGACGCTCACGCCACCGATTCAATCACAATTCGGGGTTGACACCGTAACAAAAGTTCGAAAACCATACACGCATTTAGGTTCGCAAACAGGAATGATAGGTTTTAAAAACGAAAACCACCTTTGAAGACAGTTTGGAAACACCAGTTGATCTTGAGTATCATTTTACAAAAAGTTGAACAAACATCATTTTCGAGACTTTGAAAATCATCTTGCGTTTGAACAAAAATGAGGACACCTTCACGTAGTGAAAAACTTTCAAAAATATTCGACCCTTGGGTCTAAGCAACTGCATTTGAAAATATCTCCAAAATGTTTTTGGTCCTCAACCGGAAATTTTTTGAAATGTATTGCGGCATTAGAAAACACCTTGAAAACACCGCAAGAAAATAATTCGTTTTAAAAGTACGTCTCGAATTTTAATTTTCTAAGATACTCAAGGTTTTCAAAAATAATTCAATGGGCTAGAATGCCCAAAAATTTCAGTAATTTCACGAGAACATTATAGCGCCGTGGTCCCACGGAACCCACCAGACTAAAAACCATTTACAAAAATGCCAAAAAGGCCGATGACGGTAATATTTCAAAAACTCACGAAAGCCATTTACAAAATACTAAATACCGTCATAAGAATTTCGTCAAAGTGGTCAAGGCCATAATGCCAAAAACTCGGTTAAGGGAATCGGTTTTCGAAATAAAACTCGGTCGGTAAAATACCGAAAGTCATTACAAAAGAACTCACACAGCGGATAAAAGAAATACTGTTCAACATGCATAATCCAACAACACTACTCCTCATACGAACGAAATATGAGAGTCAAATAACCACATATCACGAAATCAAAATCCATAAAAGGATTCCGTCACTTAACAAATAATCATAAAAATAGCTCGTGTCACACGAGGCACAACACAAAGAAGGGAGACTTACGTTCACAGGTCGCACGAAGATGATGATCGCCCACGATACTAATCACGACCAACAAACTCGGGGCAATGGCGTCGCGACACGACTCGATCGGATAAAATCCGACGAGACAAAAACTCAATAGACACCAGCGACCCGGCTGACTAGGTTTCCACAACCTAAAAGCTCGATACCATAAATGTAACACCCCGATCCGCTCGTGGATATTACACGCCGTAGAACCTTTCCTCAAGGATCTACCAGTGGTAACAACATAGAACAACTCGACAATGCCTTTAAGGCTAAAATGACTAAGTAGACCGATTTGGTCTTTCAATAAATACATACAACTCAAACTCATTACATGCCCACGCAGGGTCGAGTACAACACACTCCGCACAACGGAAAGAATACCACAATGGAAAATAAACTATAACTATACCAATGACCTCATACGGATCCTCGTGTGATTAGTATCGTTCATCTTTCATCATCCTCCGTGCCGACCCCGTGTTATGCTCCCAAACTGAATGCAACAGACATCCACCCCGAATACTCGGGGTTAGCAAACTCCTGTTTTGCTAGTGCAAGAACAAAGTGCAAATACGAGCCATACCATTCACATTTCACGAATAACAATAACCAGGAATCCTCAAAAATCCAAACGTAACGAAAAGTACTTCCCGAGGCATGAGTTTGATAAACATTTCTCAAAAACCGAAAGATCACCGAAAAATGGAAACCATTTATAAAACAGTTTTAAAGATGCCATCGAGAGTTTTAATAGAAAACAATTTGCAAGAAAGCCACTCAATCAACACAAACGAGTCTTCACAAATATTTCCACGGGATTCTCGACCCAAAATCAAATAATATCGGTACGAGATCAAACATCTCAACATCACACGGGGTTCTCGACCCAAACCCAAATAATATCAACACGAGATCAATCATCTCAACATTCCACAGGGTCCTCGACCCAAAACACAGAATAGCACCACAATACCATCAAAGGTACAATCTCTCATTCGACAAGTCCTGCTCAAGACCCCCGATTAATTAACCCTCGGAGATTTCGTCAAACCTCCTTGGTTAATTAACCCTGATACCAACGCTTTAAAAACAAGTTGAAACAAGCTTTCAAAAACACGAATCGCGGTCTATATCAAGACAAACATTTAAAAGTGAGTTGAAAGAATTTGAGATACGAACATCGTTCGGTAACGGGGTCTTAGCTATCACTCAAATACCCGTAACCAATAAGCCTGCCAGGCGCCTCCCTTGCGCACCTGTGTACCGGCGTTCACTTCCATCATGTTGGCCGCTCATTGAACATGTCACCGCACCGGCGTCACTCCCGCAAGAGCCGCCCCTTGCGCGCGCATTAGGTAACACCGGCGTTCACCACCCATATGGAGCCGCACATTGCAGCATACACCAGGCCGGAGTGCACGCCCCGCCCTCAGAGGTTCCCGGATACGACGTTTCTCACAACAAGTATCCACATTATCACAAACATCAAGCACACAATCAATCGTTGTAACAATTATCAAATCGATACACCAATTCACATAATTCATCCGTCAGTCCACGACCACACGGATAAATAACAACACGCACGTCAACCATAACGCGACGGAAATAAGCAATACACGTACACACGCATTATCAAGCGCAACATCAACATCAATTATATCCAAAGGATTCATGTAATCACTTACAACCCACACAATTTACAAAACACACGCGTTTTGAAAGTGAGCCTTAACGAGGCTAGCCGAATCCTTTGAAAACTCATTTCAAACAAATAAACAAACACACCAAGATGATCACCAATTATCATATCCACAAAACAAGAATGGTATGGACAAGGTACTTGCCTCGATACCACGAGCATGGAACCACGAACGGATACGGCTCAACCGGAAAGCTTGGGCCTGATGTTGCGAAAGGAAGACGACAACGAACGGAAGGGTTGAACACGGTTTCTTCACAAGAAACTCGACCCTAACAACAATATAATCAATAAATCATCGATCATACGACGAAGGATAATCGTAGAACGCCCAAAAACCCCTCTAAGACATTTTATCGAACACCTTCAAGGCGTCGATAAAATACTCAATAAAACGACAAATCCGTGGCGATCCAACCGTGGAATAACAAGGAATTAGATATAATATATCTTAACAATCATCAATCCATCAATATTCTGAGTTAAAACGAATTAAACGGGCAAATCGAACAAAATCCCTAAAACTATATTTTAGGAAAACTTGCCTTGATTCGGTCGATCGGAGCAAGTTATGGAAGGATTAATCGATGTTATGAACTTCAAAACTTCATGGATTTAACCCCTAACAACATCCCTCCATGATCATCAAAGCTCCGGCGCGGAAGAGGAAGAAACGAGTGAGAAAAATGAAGAAAAACCCATTCTGGGCCTTAAATAGGTGACAGACTCGACCGTGTCCGCTCGACACGGTCGTGTCGCGCACTGGCCGGCAGGGACTCGACCGTGTCTGCTAGACACGGTCGCGCCGCCGAGGGCCTACCGATAGTGACTGTCGCGGCGCTCGGCATTGACTCGGCCGTGTCTGGAACACGGTCGGGCCTCTGGCGATCGCTTGGCTTATCCGAAGAGTTCGGCTCGGCCGTGCAGACGACACGGTCGGGTCTGAGGCGAGACTTCCGGCTTATCCGGACAAGTACGGCACGGGCCGTGTCGGACGACACGGCCGAAGTTCGGCCGCAGTTGATCGCCAATAACGAGCGGGTGAGCTAAAACGACCATAACTCTCTCGTCCGGACTCCGATTGACTCACCGTTTGAACCATAAGAAAGCTAACTCGATGCTCTATAATATTGCAAAGATTCAGAATTTTTGGAGTTACCAAAAATTAATGGTGACTTTACAAAGTTGAACTCCCACGCGAAAAAGTCGATTAAGGACACGGAACTCAACAAAACGACACTGAAACGAACTCGGATGACAAAAAGTGTAGAATTAATCATTCTCGGAATGACGAAACGGTCATGATAGAGTTGTCAAAACGAACTTCCTCCGGAAAAAGAAAATTACCGAAATTCGAAATTGCGGATATTACAGAGACAACAATTACAGATACGGATACCCGTAACTTTCAAGAAATTACAAAATGGCCCAAAACGCCCGAAAATCACGATACGTAATCGAATAACCAAACCGAAGTTCACAGCACGTCTAACAAAGTTAAACGGACTTACGGGAAACTCGAAACAGCAGTTCCGAACGAGATTCGCAAGAACCGAACTCAAGCGCGGAAAAGTCGCTAAAAAGCACAGAACTCAACGAAACGACACCGAAACGAACTTGGATGTCAAAAAGTGTAGAATTAATCATTCTCAGAATGACGAAACGGACATGAGCGAGTCGTCAAAACAGACTTCCGCCGAAAAAAAAAGAAATTACTGGAAATCGAAATTACGGGTATTACATTCTACCCTCCTTAAAAGAAGTTTCGTCCCGAAACTTAAAACAAGTAGGGAGAAGAAATGTTCCGCCAGGAAAAACTCAACGAGATACACAAGAATGCGCAACTAATGCCCAACGGCGAAATGTTACAAACAACGCGAAGGAATATACGGCGTGTAAACACGCTCCACGGCGACCAACACGACGTCGCCGTTAGGGATATAATAAAACCAACAAACGACAAGCGTCATCAAATGGATAATATAGCCAAGTCAATTATCCGACAATCACAAAACACAACGAACGAAAATCAATACGATTGACCAACCCAACGGTACATCAATCAAAACGCGAGCCAATCGCTGAACAAAATACGGAATTCCACCGCCCAAGGGTTTGAAGATCGAAAACGAGACTAATTTCCCGAACTTAAGGGAATTAGGAAGGAGCCTGAATGCTCAACAATCACAAAACGAGAACAAAAACCGAACAAACAAACGATCGAGACAACAAAAATCGAACAATCATGTCTGAAACACGAAGGATAATAAAATTCAAACAACAACTCCAAGGCTCACATCTCGACTCGAGACAATATATGATCCGGTGAAAACAATAGGATGTGCATTCACATAAGATCCACAGGAAAGGGAATAGCAATTAAAAAGTCACAACGACAAACGAGTTATTCCGAAACGATACCACACTCGTTCGATAAACAAAAACAAGGGGCAGGACAAGCTCAGAAATGTCAACGAACATAATGAGTCGACAGAGTCGAAAACATGAGAGTTCCAAATCCGATCCACTTCGAATAAAAGAACTAATAGAACCAGATGATGTCACTCCCGAACAAGGTTCACAAGAATCGAACTGAACCCGAAAAAGTCACATCGATAACCAGATCGACCCACAACAAGATCACAGCTCGTTCGGACGATGAAACCGAAATACAGAACAAGTTCATAAAGTACCAACAAACATGAGCGAATCGATAGACTGGGGAAAGAGAAAATACAGAAGTCAAAATAGTATGGGCATTACCTCCGACCTCGTCCACGAAATTCACAAAAACGGAAGCAAGGCAACAAGACATCAAACAACCGACACATAACGGAACCATCACCGATGCACACGGTCATACCAAACCAAGCTCTAACAGCTCGCACATGCGCGATAACGCAGAAATCACCATGAGATGGCAACATTCAATACCAACATTCCGCTTCTCACAGGGGGCTAGCACAACCAATGTGTGGAAAGCGACTCAACGCTCACACCGCCAATTCGATCATACTCGGGAGAAAGTATCAAAATGACAACGCGAACATCATACATACACACCCAGCCCTCAAACGGGAATGGATAGGTTTTAAAAACGAAAACCTCATTTTGAAAATAATTTAGAAGAACACCGGTTGATCTTGAGTATCACCTTTCAAAAAGTACAAATGTGAAACATCGTTATCGAGACATTGGAGAGCCATTTCGCATTTGATAAAAAAATGAGGACACTTTCTCTTAGTGAAAACTTTCAGAATATTCGACCCTCGGGTCTAAATAAAAGTGTTTCTAAAACATTGAAAATATCTCAAAGCATTTTGGTCCTCGAAGTAGAAAATTTTTGAAATATATTGTGGCACCTAGGATGTACCACAAGAAAATAAGTCATTTGAAAAGTATGTCTCGAAATTTATTTTTCTAAGATACTCAAGGTTTTCAAAAATTCAATAGGCCAGAATGCCCAAAACTCACACATATCGATGTTCACTAAAACAACTCCTAGCACACGCATCAAAACGTTTAAAATCAAGACAATATATGTCTTTAAACGGGAATAAACGATAAAATACCACGTTCAGAACAAAACCACTGATAAAATACTCTCCCGCACTGGCTAGTGAACAAGTCGAACGCGTATAAGCACAAAGCCTCCACAATAGAACTTGTAAAACGTGCAGATCGATTCGAAATTCATCAGCCACGGACAAAAACAACAATAAAAAGACATCAAAAGCGACGACACTCCTCGTATAAATCAAATACGAGAGTCGACTAAATACATATCGTGAAATCAAAATCTACATAAGGATTCCACCACTTAATAAATAATCATAAAAATAGCTCGTGTCACACGAGGCACAACACAAAGAAGGGAGACTTACTTCCACAGGTCGCACGAAGATGATGATCGCCCCACGATACTAATCACGACCAACAAACTCAAACGACGCGTCGCGACACGACTCAGTCAGATAAAATCCGACGAAACAAGACTCAAACAACACGACTCGACCCGACAGCCTAGGTTTCCTCAACCTAAGCTCCGATACCATTTCTGTAACACCCCCAATCCGCTCAGGGATATTACACGCCGTAGAACCTTTCCTCAAGGATCTACCAGGCTGGTAACGACATATAACAACTCAACCATGCCTTTCAGGCTAAAATGACTCAGTAGACCGATTTGGTCTTTCCACAAATACATACAACTCAAATACAACTCATGCCCACGCAGGGGACAAAATACTGACCACATCTGCACAACGGGAACAATATAGCAGCGGAAAATAAAGTACAACTGAACCAACACACGATGTACGGTTCCTCATGTGATTAGTATCGATCATCTTTCATCATCCTTCGTGCTGACCCTGTGTTATGCTCCAAAACCTGAATGCAAAAACAGACATCCACCCCCCGAATACTCGCGGGTTAGCAAAACTCCAATGTTTTGCTAGTGCAAGGACAAAGTGCAAATACGAGCCATACAATTCACATTCCACGATTAACAATAACCGAGGATCCTCAAAGATCCAAACGAAACGAAAAGTACTTCCCGAGGCAAGGGTTAGAGAAAACATTTCAAAATCGAAATATCATAAATCAATGGAAGTAATTTATAAAACGGTTTAGAATGCCATCGAGAGTTTTAATAGAAAACAATTTAGGATTATCAAATCCTACTTTTCAAAATCCAAAAGACAAAAGGGGTCACCACCCCAAAGGTTTACTTTCCGAAAAATGACATTTACCAAACCGTTGGGATTTTAGCCCCAAATCCGTAAAACGACTTTTATAAAACCATTGGGATTTTAGCCCCAAATCTCATCAACTCACAGTACACGAGAACGACAACAAGGTTCGTCTTCCAACATCAAAATCCACAAATAAAGGATTTAAAACAAACAACAAAATACTCTAGTGCCATCCTAGCCAAGTAAGCCAAACGAACACTTACCTCTTACACACTTAGTCAATGCATGCAATCATGAAAACCGTTCAAAAAGCACTCATTTCCGGAAATGCCAATATCAAATCACATTTGTAAAAATGCACCACAATTAACCGCGGACCACGGCCGTGGATCCTGCCGAGACCCCGTCGGATCTAACCCACAGTGGTTAAAAGCAAGCTCGCGGTTCCACAGCTTCGTGGAGCCCTACCGAGACCCCGTCGGATCTAACCCGTAGTGAGCATACACACACACGTTACTCATGCAATACTAACATGCTAAGAATGTAAGTTCATTAAGAATACTCACTAGAGATGGCCATTAACTCGACACCATTACCAAACTCTTCAAAAATACAATAACAAGATTAAATACGGAATACATGATTCCATAACTTAAACAATAGGAGTATCATCATAAAATCCTTCAACGTTCAAAATAACCAAATCATAATCAATTCTCAAAACACCGTTCACAAATCACACTCGTTTTGAAAGAAAGCCTTTAACGAGGCGCGAAATCCTTTGAAACTTCATTTCAAATAACCAAACAAACACATCAAGACGACCACCGATCATCATATCCATAAAGCGAGAAAAGTATGGGCAAGGTACTTGCCTCGAATAACCACAACGCGGAGAATCGGCGAAGTAGGTTGGCACGAACCGACTACGAACTCGCCGACTCCACCGAGCGACAATCCACAACAACGAACTACGACGAAAACAATAACAACGAAAATGAATTCCAAAGTACGACCCAAAGCCGAATTCAAAGAACAAATGACGAAAGTTCAAGGATTTCCCCCAAGCGGCGAGAACACGATTCGTTCGTCAAAACCCAGCAATTCCAAGTTGAAATATGGATATACAATCCATAGAATATGTTTAACAACATCATTTAACCATAATCGATCCATCAGCGGATGAAAAAGCGAGATCGGGGACAAATCCCCAAAAAGTCAATTCGAAGGAAATCAAGAAATATACTTGATTCGACGAAGAACAATGGATTAAATGATGTTAAACACAAGAATACTACCAAGATTAATCATACCCATCATGAATTAATCAACAACACGGAACGAATCGGACGAAAATGCAAAAATCCCCAAATTCACGAAATTAGGGTTCTAAGGAAGATTACCTTGATTATTTGGATCAAATGATGATAACAGACGATTGATTGATGTTAAGAACTCAAGAACTTCATGGATTTGTTGTTAAACAACATGGCTTCGTCACCCATGAATCGCCAAACGCGGACGGAGAAGGAAGGAAATGAAAACGAAGGGAAATGTGGTGAGTCTGTCATATATATCTTGGTAGGAACTAGCGTGCGCTAGCCTTCCGGACTAGCGTGCGCTTCTCGGCGTCTCGGCCGAGCACTCTCGGCCATGGCCCGCATGACCCGGCACCACCGACCAATTCTGCCGACCATGGTGGTCCACCGACTCCGCTAGCGTGCGCTACTGGCCGGAAGCTTCGCGTGGCCTGGCACTATCGGTAGCCACCGGACTAACAAACTACCTGTAACGTCGCTAGTCGGCCGGCGGCGTCGCTACCTGCCGGTTAAGCGTGCGCTTCGACCAACGATGGCGCGCGCTACTGCCGATCTGGCCGAGTCGAGAACCTCGAAACCCCACTGTCCGGCCGATAGCGTCGTTGGTCGACCAGCTAGCGTCGCTACACTGCCGGTTAAGCGCGCGACCTTCCGGCGATAGCGTGCGCTCGCCGGTTCTGCGCATCTGTCCGGCCGGTGCCCTGTCGTCCGGCGATCCGCAACCGTCCGGCGATCCAAGCGCCAGCTCGGCGACCCGATTTCAAAAGCGTCTGGAACGAACACGACGAAAAGTTCGCGGACAACATCAACGGCCAGAAATGAAAACATAATACCATATTTAATCATACGCGGCCAAGAAACGGGTCGAGACAACAATTACAGATACGGATACCCGTAACTTTCAAGAAATTACAAAATGGCCCAAAACGCCCGGAAATCACGATACGTGATCGAATAACCAAACCGAAGTTCACATCACGTCTAACAAAGTTAAACGGACTTACGGGAAACTCGAAACAACAGTTTCGAACGAGATTCGCAAGAACCGAATTCAAGCGCGGAAAAGTCGCTAAAAAGCACAGAACTCAACGAAACGACACCGAAACGAACTCGGATGTCAAAAAGTGTAGAATTAATCATTCTCAGAATGACGAAACGGACATGAGCGAGTCGTCAAAACAGACTTCCGCCAAAAAAAAAAAAAGAAATTACTGGAAATCGAAATTACGGGTATTACATTTTTTTTCCTTTTTTAATATACATATTTACATTTTAAACCTTATAGTATATATATATATATTTATATTTTACTTTTTCTAATTTTTTTTATTTTTAATAATATGTATTTTTATTTTTAATGAAATGGTATGTTTTTATTTTGATATTGTATGTGATTTTATGTATTAAAAATATAAATAAAAAAAATCGGGTACTAGGGTACCACTCCCTCCATTTAGAGTAGTGTTAGGGTAGAATTGAATAATTTTGAGTTGGAGGATTTTTATTGAATAGAGGTAATATGACACATATGGTATTAGGGTACCACTCCCTCATCCAGAGATTGCCACTTTGAGGAATAGTCATTTAATGGAACTTGGGCAGGAAATATTTTCGTCCTAGTCGTTGCAATTTTGGACATCTTGGTGTCCTCTTTTAAAACACATGAAGTGTAACGGTTGCAACTTTTAGATTGTTGGCAATAATGATAGTTTATTTTTATTATAAATATCACAACCTTCTCCCTCGAACTTTATAATCTAATATAATAATAAAGCACTTTATTTGTTCGGTATATTTCCGACAATATAATAATAAAATTATAAATAACGTCAATCTATCATAATTTTAATAAATTAAAAACTAATCTGAAATATAAATAAGCAGAGGCGAGTATAACTCTTTTCGTAAGATAATTTTGTCCCGTATAAGAGCAGACGATTCAGGCAAGATCTCCTCAAGATACAACAGTTATGTTTCTGAGCACGAAAAACAAGAAGGGATATATGCTGCAATGTTGATATATGATCGTATTTCTGTATTCCGCTTGTATGAAAATGAAGTCCAGAAGCCCCCCTTTTATAGGGTCCAAAACCACTCTGTTGTATCGAGATTTATACATCTCAACATGGCGATCGACACAGAGACCGGGCGACCGAGCCAGAGCCTAACAGTCAAGGCAGATTGGCCGATCGAGGGTCCCAGGTCGAGTCCCGGTGCCGAGCGATCGACATCTAAGGCGATCGTCTCTTGGCACCTGGCGATCAACTCTGGCACCCGCCAAGGACGACCGCCTCATGCCACGCAAAGCCAGTGACCGTCTGGTCGGCGAAGGCCGAAGCTCGGGATAGAGACCCACGTGCAGATCTGGAAAAGGCGCCGCAGAACATGGATCGTTGACCACAGCCTGTCACCATCTGCCCACCTACCGACAGACCCGCCGAAAGGTGCACAGTGGGACCGCCCGGGACAGCGACTCAGGACGCGTGCAGGCTCCTCATTGGACCGCACAGCTGGCTGCCAGCAGCAGCCACAGACTTCAAGGCAGACAGCCCATGTGACATAAGACGATCGTCACTTATTATATTACAAGAAAGGCGATCGCCCGTCAGAAAAAGGCATCTAAGCTCCTATAAATAGAAGGCTTCCTACACATGGAAATAGCTCTGATTGTCTGGCTTTGGGTCTGGATTTTCTTACAGCTATCTCTCGGCTTTTCTTTCTTAGCACCTCTTAACCAAAAGACGGTCTGCAGAGACGAAAACAAGAACTCCCAGCAGTTCAAGAACTCAGGGCAACTCTAGTTCTTCCGGCAAGCACTCAACAGCTAGATACATAGAATCTTTTACACTCATTGTAATCGCTTTCTTACATTAATATTTGTACCCAAACGTATTCTTATTAATAACTTCTCGCGAGAGCATTCAAGCCCGGGCCTAACAAACCCGGCAAATCTTGTGTTATTTCCACTCCCTCGGACGTGCTCTCGCACTTTGTTTGTTGTCCATCCATTCCAACAATATCTATCTCCGGATAATATTTCGGGAAACAACACACTCCATCAGGTGGAGTTATTGCAGATTAAAGTATTGTTAATTCTTTATAATACTTGAGAATTCTGAATCAGAATTTTCGCCTATCTATAACCGATAGATCTAAAGTATAATTATGGTCTTGGACCATTTAATATACGAAAGGGTTACGATTAGAGTTAATAGAAATAAGATTAGACATTTTCTGAAAAGTATTATGCGCAATGTCGGTTTTGAAAAATTACCATGGATTTTTGAGAAGTTCAAATTTTTTTGAAACATAACAGTATTGTAGAGAATTGAGTTATCGTTCCAACAATTCAAACGACGAGTCAATCGAAATTCTGACAAAAAAGTTATGGTCAAGTTAGTAGAGACTGTCGGATGCCGAGCACCGATCGGAGACCGCGCGCGTGAATCGCGCGTCAATGCCGGGCAGGCCCAACAGCGTGCTGGGCCGGTCAACACGCGAGGACTTTTACTCCACGCAGTTTTTGATTGAGGACCCTACTTGAACCTATAAATAGCTGTCATATTGTCCATATTGTCTCATCCAATCTACCAATATCCGTAGACAATGTATCTCACTTTCACCACGTATTCCTATATCCTACTTTTGATATTACTAAGTCCTCCATATCGCTTAAAGCCCGAGTGAGTCTGAACAGCCTTTTCCAGGCGACAGACTGTAGGTGTCCGACGAAATTTCCCCAGCGAGTCCGTAGATTTCTTACTGAGTTGCCATATTTGAACTCGATTATCTCACGACCTCTAAGTTATCATAAAAATCCATGTCGAGCATTTTGTAAGCAAAATATATAAAAGTACGAACATAGTTTGTACTGTTGGTATTGAGTCAGCATACTTGGATAATACGGAGTTCTTTTTTAAAAAAAAAAAGGGTTGCAAAATATTTTATATCATTATTTTGCTTTGGAAATTATTAAATATTATTTTAAAGAATAATATTATGAAACCATATTTATTAACATATACTTCGCAGCGCTGGCCCGCTAGTGTATACTACTAACTTAGTGAACTACCCATACTAATAAGCTAGTCAAGAAAATTTTAATTTTTTAATATAGGATGAACTTTCATTTCCCACTTCAACTCTTCAACCATATATATTAAATGACCAACTTTAATTATTTATTTCTCACTCACCGAAAATCGATTTTGAAAAAAAAAATTCTATGTTTATCTCCTCGAAATGTAGATTCATAATTTAACAATTAATTTTCAAGAATTGAATATTTTATTATCATTAAATTAGTTCAAAATTGAGTCAAAATTTATTTTTTTAAACTTCTTTTCAACACCCTTAACCAATAGCCTTACCTCCAGTAGGCATGAGTCCTCCATTTCAAGTGGGAGACCCTATTCGAGTCCCTATATGGATAGGAATTTTTAAGGTTTATAATATTTATTCTATGGGAAAAGAAAAGACTTTAGCCCCTGGGGTATGTTGGTGGAATAATTAAATACTGAGTGCTTCAAACGACGGTGGGAGGATTCATCACAGTGGGATCCAGCAGTTGGATTTGAGGGAGTCCAACGTGAAGCAATCACTTGGGTAGTTGAGGATATTAAGAATCTGAAAGCTGGATACATATCTTGCAATTTAACAGGTAGCAGTTCTGATGGACGAGGCCTAGGCGGACCTATATAAGGGCATCACAAAAAAGTTGTAAAAAGACACTCTTTACCCATGCGAATGTCCACTTAATCCCCACTTTTAATACTTATGTATGACTCTGTTCGTGTGCGTTTAGTTATTGTATTTTTTATCTATGCCGTGTTTGAAGCGATTTAAGAGTTGTATTATTTATACTATTTCTTTTATCAAATTATATAGAATGTTTACATTATATTATGTTAGTGTTCAATACTTCCTCTCGTAATTCTTCGAGAATGCCAGCCACATACACAACTCGTAGTTTAATTGGTAGCAGTTCTAAAGAGTCGGGCCTTGGGCTGTTGTCCCGAGAATTAGTTAGGTGTAAGTCTGGAACCTCCGTATCAACAAAAAAATAATAAATGAGGAAAAGTATAGGAAAAAACACGGAATAAATCTCTATTTATTTCAAGTACGTATGTTCTCTTGCAACGTTGGCTTGATGAGGGACATCCTCATTCTTCAGAAACAGAATGAGATTTTAAAGTGTACTTATCAATGCATAGAATCCTAAGAAATAGGAGAATGAGCCAAATCATGATTGTATTTGTAGATCCACTTTGATATGATTTTGACTTCCCTTTTCCTCATATTCTGAAGCCAGCCCGGATCTTCGTTAGTCGAATACCTAAGATCCGCATGGTGCGCGCCTAGAGATTCAATATATATTTATTTTAGAAATAAAATAAAATCAAAAATGAAGGAACTCAAACCATATTCGCAATGGTACGGACACGTTCTGATCTGTTTCGAAATGGTGTTTTATAGCAATTGAGATATAAAACCGGACATCGCATGCTTGAGTGATTACCGTCCGAAACAAACGCGAGAAAACAAACACTACAAAGATGTGAAGCCCTCTTGTAAGCTTACCTTGTTTTGCAACAATAGCAACTATACTTTTAGATATACTTTTCAACACCCTGTCATTAAGAATGGTAAAATCAGGAAGATAATAATGACGATGATTTAAAAAAAAAAATATAAATAAAAAAAATTACAGGAACATATGTACGTGTATGATCCTCCTATATACGAGCAAAATAACGTACCCTCCGCCGCTCCATGGATCCCTTAGCCCATTAGAGAAGATGATATTGCTTCCGAAGCTCTTCAAAACTCTATAAATATGCTGCAAAACAAAGCAGATTTTTGATTAGCAATTTATTCCATTTCACAAGACATGCTATGCTACTAATATTGTTGTTTTTAGTTGGGCCAAGATGCACTCACATGGGCTCCAAACTCGGTGGAAATCCATCTGGGCCTGGGCTCAATATTGAAATAATATTTACAATATTCCAATCGATCATTGTAGCTATAGTTAGAGGCGGGGAATATGCTGTCCTCTGTGTTGCCATCAGTTAGTAAAATCATCTCGGTGCATGCCTGAAATCGTTGTGATTCTGAACAAAATTAATGTCCAGATTTTTTCAAAGAAAATACCACGATTCTCGTTTCAAGTGTCAAATAAATTAAATATTCATATTAAAAGGTACTATTATAAACACTTTCATGCTATTTACTATGTTCACACACATATATATAGATTGATTCAAATGCGAACCAGTTCTTAAAATGAAACATGAGTTCAGTGCATATTTGCTATGAATTTACTGTACATATAGTGTGTTGTAATGTATATTCCTTTTTCGGATTCGCTGCATATGTTTATTACAGATTCATTGTTCATTGGGAAAAAAATAAATACGCATTATAACATGCTATGTCCGCAGGGACTCTATAGCAAATATGCACGGACTCACGTTGCCATTTTAGGATTAGTTCTCATTTTTTCAATTTTCTATACTCAGATATTATTAGTTACACCCCTCTTATTTATTTATTTATTTATTTGTGTGTGTATATATATATATATATATTTATTCCTTAAAAAAAAAATTATATATATTTAATTTTGGTGAATGAATAATATCTCGTTTTTTTTTAATAACAGTTTTACCTGCCATGACCACCCGCCGAGGTCGTGTGGATCTGAATTGTCAATCAGGTTGAAACACTTGGCCTCACCAGTGTAGTTGTAATAGATGCTGGCCGCACCATATAATTTCCTCAACGTGTCGTTTCCGGTCCTTGGATCATCAATTGCTTTGCACATCTATATTTTTCACAATTTGTGAAATGACTAATTAAACTCGAAACAATTCTTCTTATTATTATCCTTCCTTTTTTCTTTTAAATTTCTATAATTTTTCCATAAATATAATATGTTACATTTGATCATTTTATTTGATAGAAACAAAATCTTTATATTAAATAGAAAAAAGAATATGTAATGATAATGGATTTTTTGATAGTGTGTACCAGCTTGACGGGATAAGCAGGCAAGGGATTGAGGAAATTAGTAGGAATTGGATAGTCTGTCATGGCTGTGTAAGTAAAAGCGCTAATAAGCCAATTTTCAAGAGATCCTGCACTGATATAATTCCTGCGGTAAAGTAGAAAAAGGGAATTTAATTATTAGACTCGGGCTTTTCTACCGCCTGGTTAAGAAAACTTGGTCTGACGTTAGGTCGGTACTAAAATTATATATTTTTTAATATTTACAGGTTCCAATCCGCATAGTTCGACCTTAAGAAGAAGCATACAAACTGGAATCGAAAAATATGAAAAAATATACAGTATAATTAAGATGTATTTTTTTTAATCATCGGATCAGGAAAACTTGATCTTATATTAATCTGATGCTAAAATGACATTTTTTTTCATATTTATTGATTGCAATTTGCACACTTCAACCCTAACAAGAAGAATATAAAAAATAAGTATGAAAAAATATGTATTTTAGTACCGAGCTAACGTCAGACCAATTTTTCTTGATCTGACGGTAGAAAAGCCCGACTTGGGCTTTGACAAAGAAAGGTAAAGCCAAGCAATAGAAATATCGCACGACCAAGTTCTAACTAATTTACCTGCATATTCTGAATGACTTTCTGAGAATCTCCAATCCGCCATGCTTTGCTGCTGTGTCTTCAATTTCTTGCCATGATTTTTTGATCACTTTGTAGCAATTCTCACTCTCACTCTATTTTCGGATAAGAGTTAGAGTTAAGAAATTGATTAAATTTATTAATCCATCGCTAGACGCAATAAAGATCAAGTATCTTTATTTATTTCATTAATTTAAATTATAAGATATTTATTTAATTTTCATCCTATCATATTTATAAATTTTAATTATTTTATTTTTGTACCCAATGTTTGGAAAAGCGACGCTCCGCACGCCTTGGAGCGCCCTACGTCGGAAACGCCTTAAGGCGTTTGGCGACCTGCGAAAAGCAGGAAAGGCATACGCCTTTCGTAAGGCTTAATGTTAATTAAAAGAAAAACTTTTCTTTAATAAATTGATTATTTGGGTAGATCGGACCAGAAGGAAAGAAGAACGATTTCTCCAAAACAAAGGAAACCCCCCCCCCCCCCCCCCCCTCGTTTTCTCTATTTTTTTTTCTCCGCTTCTCTCTCTCGCTCTCTCGTTCTTTTTTTCTTTCCCTCTGCTCTCAAATTGCACCTCATTTGATACACTTTCAACTATATACATGTTGTTTAAGTCGTATTATTACGTATTTGAAACTTATTTGATTAACGGATTATCATTTAGGTGTTATTCTATATTAAAAAAAATGCACACAATGCTTACGTCCCAACGCTCGAAGCTTACGCCTCGCTTTTGGCAAGCCAACGCCTAGACTTACGCCTTCGCCTTTCCAAACATTGTTTGTACCTATTTGATTATCTTGAATTATTAGGAAAACGTGGAATTTATGGTTGAATTTCCGATTTGGTATTAGGGTGGTGGCCCTAATAGTGTGAAGGTTTTGAACCACCGAACACCTCTAGTGTGAAGGTGTAACGGAGGTCACGCTAAGATAATCTCACTTAAATTACGGACTTAAGAACTTTTAGAGAGGTTCCGATTCCGATTTTTGACAAACCGGAACCGATGGTTTTGAACCGCCGAACACCTCTAGTATCAAGGTGTAACGAATATAGAAAAAGACAAATTAGTTCTCAAGTTTGAGCATTCTTCTCTCACCCCCACTAGGCTGAATTCGTCGCACTAAGGGGGGTGGCATTGACAAGGCAATCTTTGTCATGCCCCATTCCCTCCGACCAATCTCCACTTGCCAACTCATTTTCATACATTTTCATACCTCACTCCATTTTTTGGAGGCATCACCATACCTCACCGATACCACACCCATACCACACTTTTTTTTTTAAAAACTAAAAATACATTTAAACTAAAAATCCATTAAAACTAAAAATACATTTAAATTAAAAATACATTTAAACTAAAAGTGCATTACAAATAAAAAATACATTAAAATTAAAAGTGCATTAAAAATAAAAAATACATTAAAAACATAAACAACATATAAAAAATACTACTCGTCGTCCGGCTCGAGGTATGGTAGATCTTGAGCGTGAATATGCTCCGTAAGATCATATCGTAGGCGAAAATGTGTGTCCTGGTGTCGTATCTCTCCTAAGGCTTCCTCGTCAAACACCGCTGGGACCGGGGGATCTCGAATATGAACCGGCGAGATTGCCATACCGGCATCGTGTATGATCATGTTGTGTAATATCACACACGTATACACTAGGTTCCTAATTCTTTCCACTGACATTTGCCGTAAGGGCCGACTAAGGATCCCCCATTTACCCTTGAGAACACCAAATGCCCGTTCAACATCCTTTCGAGCCGACTCTTGTAGTTTCTTGAATTTTTTCTCTCTTGGATCGGTAGGATATTTGTACGCTTTAACAAAAGTAGACCATGAAGGATATATGCCATCGGTTAGATAGTAGCCACGCTTGTACGTACGTCCGTTAACAACAAATGAACACTTAGGTGCTGTACCATTACGCTCTGTGAGGAATAGCGCAGATTGCATCAAAACGTTAATATCATTATTTGAACCTGGCGGTCCAAAAAAAGCATGCCATATCCACAAATCATGAGACGCCACTGCCTCCATCATAATCGTAGGGTATTGATGATCACCCCTTTTATATTGACCCCTCAATTCGGTTGGACACTGCCTCCAAACGAAATGTGTACAGTCTAGACTACCGATCATACCCGGAATGTGATGTCTCTGTTCGTGTACTTCGTACAAACGTAAAATATCATGACTTGTTGGCCTACGTAGGAAATCTCGACCATATAACTCAACAATAGCGTCACAAAAAAATTGAAGGCATTCACGTGACGTCCTTTGTGCCATTTCTAAATACTCGTCGAACTCATCCGGTGGATTACGGTTGCGAGTTGTCTAATGGCGGACGTACACTTTTGTATGGTCATGAAATTTTTTTAACCTAGCATCATAACCCTCTTGAAAATACTCGAATCTAGACTCAATATCATTTGTAATTTTTAAAAAAAGATGTTTAGGCATACGATACCTATCTTCAAAAAATTGGTGGTCGTAAATCGGCGGGTCCGCAAAATAATCGAGATGCAATTTTTCCAGACTTCAAGCGGTCGCGACTAACCCATTTTCGTTTCGACCTTCCGTATCGCGTTGCTTCTTCTTGCTCAATCGCGTTCGCAAAAACTTCGAGACTTGAATCGTCCGACCACTCTATCGAATTCGTCAAAAAGGTCAGATCGACTTTTTTAGACATATATGATTTTTAGTTGTATGTATGGGTTGGGAATGGATAAAAATATATATGGTTTTTTAGTTTTTAGTTGTATTGGTTAAAAATGGGTTTGAAATGAGTTTAAATAGAAAAAAAAAATTAAAACGTTGGGAGTGGGCCCCCATACCAAACGGTTCACTTTTTGACCGTTGTCACCCCAAACCTCCATCTTGAGCCGCGTCGTATGATACCTCCAATCCAAGCCGCGCAGCGTCATCGGGGGGCCGGCGGCGGTGTTCCCCCGCAAGCTGCACCCAAGCCGCGGCCTACGCCGCCTCAATGCCACCCCCCTAAATAGGTATTATTTGGCTACATCAATAACTAGTTGAGATGGGTTCTAAGTAGTAGGGCTGGGGGCGGGGCGGTTTGGGGCGGGGCGAGAGTGTAACCGCACCCGCCCCGTATTTTTTGTGCGGTGCGGTTTTATGCGGGGCGGGGCATTTTTACAACTTAAAACCGCACCGCGCCACACTTTTCGCGGGGCAAGAAGGGAGCGGGGCGGGGCGGGGCGGAGTGAAATAGGATTTTGACTATTTTTTTTGTTTTTTATCTTGTTATATGCGGGGCGGGGCGGGACGAAGCGGGGCGGGGCGGGACGGATGAAATAATAATAAAACCGGACTCGTTTTATATTTTTTTTGGCGGTGCGGGTTTGATGCGGGGCGGGAAATTTTGATATATCAAACCGCACTCCCTCGCCATTTTTGCGGTGCGGGGCGGGACAGGACGTGCGGGGCGGTTTTTTTGCCCAGCCCTACTAAGTAGAGTGGCCATTTCACAGGTGGGGCCAGATGCGGGTCGGGTCTGAGCAGGTCGGGTCGGGCTGGGAATGGGTCGGAAGGCATCCACTGCCCACCCCCACCTGCCACGGGCTGTCTGTGGGCCGGGTCGGGCTATATTAAAAAAAATACTTCTTTGGATTTAAGAAAACAAAAAAACTATTTTGATTAAATTAAAAAATCAATTCAAAAAAATCTCTTTGAACTTTTAAAATAATATGTTAGTATTAGTTAAAAAATCAATATATAAATATCTTTTGAATTTTAAAAAAAAAATCTGTTACTATTAAATTAAAATTGTAATTCAAAAAAAAATATTTTGATAAAAGTGTGTTAACATTAAAGTAAAAGGGGATAAATTAAAAAAACTGAATTTGGACTTAATTTATAAAAATTAGATTATTTAATGAGATTGGGATACAAAATTTGAATGGGTGGGCTGGTCGATTGGGCCGAGCGGCTGGGGGTAGGGCTGAGCACAAAGAGTCCGGACCCGATTTTGTACTCGGATCTGGACCAGACCCGGACCGGACCTGTTAATCAGGTTCGGGTTCCAGGTCTGCATTTTATCTAAATCTGGGTTCCGGGCCGGACCGGGTCAAACCCTGGAAAATCCGGGTCCAACCCGGAACGAACCGGTAAAAATAAAAATACATAAAAAAAATATTTTTTATTGTAATTTATTTTTGGTGGTGATGAAATAATGATAATTAATGGCTCTATTATGATTGTACATTATTCTAATTAAGTTTAGTTATAACAAAATTTTGTTGAACTTGGGAGTTAACTAAATGAATATATTAAGATTGATAATTGTATTTTATCAGAGTATGTAAAGAAAAAAGTATATATATGTAATAAAAGGACACTTAATATGCAAAAAAAAAATACAAAATCGGGTTAGAACCGGGCCAGCCCGGACCGACCCGGTTTTACCGGGCCCGGATCGAATTGGCCCGGTTCCGAACAAGTCCGGGTTTCGGGTCAATAAAATCCGGCCATTTATAATCCGGTCTATTCCAGACCGGGTCGGTCCGAACCGCATCAGACCCGGTGCTCAACCCTAGTTGGGGGCATGGCTAGTCTGGTTGGGAGAGGACCCAGGACCGCCTACGGTCGCGGTGGGCTGGGCCACAGGCATGGGCAGGGCTAGCCCACTTGGCACATGAACCTGGAAATTTGGGCTGGGCCGGGCTGATTCTGAAAAATCTTCCTTGAATTCATCTATAAACTATCTCCTAAAATATTTCAAACCCTTACTTTATAAATATATACATCAGTTTTCCTATCTTATAATTATATCATTAAAATATACATAAAAATATATTTAATAGAAAAAATTAGTATAAAGAAGAGGAGAGAAAGTTACTACACTCCTACCATATATAATAAGTAAACAAATAGAAAGAAGAAATCATTACAAAAACTACCCCTCAAATTTTGAGTAATTATAAGAAAGTCCAGCTAACTTAAAAAATTACAAATTAGTGTTGGTCCGTATGTTACATTTTGCCTCGATGATAATTACTGTAAGAAGTCTTTTTTTTTTTTTAAGTTACTGTAAGAAGTTGAGGATGCCTTAATGATAATTATTGTAATTACAACCCCACCCCAAAAAAGAAAGAAAGAAAGAAAGAAAGAAAGAAAGAAAAAAAAGAAAGGATTGAGAAAAATACTGACCCTGAAATCTTGAGTGATGATATTATTGAAAGTAAATGGGGAAGTAATATTGTCAAAGTTGAGAATTGGTGCAGAGGATGCCAATGCACCTATTGCTATGTGCGGATACTTCAATCTGAACCATGCTGCCAGCACTGCAAAACAAAAACACGTAATTTCAACTAAATATATAAATTAATTAAAACGTCGCGACGATCCAATGAATATATAGAAATTAATTTTTGCCGTACTTCCACCGTAAGAACCTCCCAACACTACAACAGGAGAATCCATGGCCGTCAGATTCTTTTTCAGATCAAGAATCAGAGTCGCATAATCTGCCAGCGCCTGTGTTGAGCTCAAATAACCGAGTGTGGACGAGTTTGAATATGCTGTTGTCTTATTGCCCCCAAAAGGTATGGACTTTCCGTAAAACCTATGCTGCAAGTTTGTACATAAATACCGGGTACACGGGAGATAATTTTTAGACTAACGGATGATCTGTAAATTAATAATACTAATATAAAAAAAAATAAGAAATATCAAGTCAATGTGCGAATTCTTTTTAAGATTCTTGTTGTCCCATGACAACGAACCTCCCTAAATACAACCAAAACTGGACCAATCCCCATTGGGACGGCCCACGAGCCGCACTGAGTCCTATAAGGACAGGGCAAGGGTCATGGCCATGACTAGGTCCAAGACCGAGGGTGAGATCGAGCCGAGCCAGCTGTTGGGGATAAGGGTTTTTATGGAGATCCGGATTTTCCAATGGATCGTGTAAACACTTTCCGAACTGATATTTCTACCCTATGCCCGGGTTACAAGAAATTCAGCCTAGGATAATCCAATGGAACACTTACGAATTTAGGCACAAAAACGTAAGCCAAATTGCTAGAGAATTCTAAGTTTGATAGAAAACAGAGAGCTAAGAAAAAGGCGTATCTAAGACTCAATAGGAGAGTCTTATTTATACATGTCGATTAGGGTTTCATTGGGTCGATTTTTAGGTTTTACAAGAGCGGCGCCGTCATTAGTGATCCGAAATTAGGGTTGACGGATGGTTTACCAAAACTGACGAAATTAGTCAATTTTACCATAGTCTCCCTTTAAAATTCGTAAATATCACTAAGTCCCCAGTCTAAATTTCCGAAAACCTTTTGGGGCGCTGCCCCAAACCCCGCGGGGGCTCTGCCCCCGGACCCCCGACTTAATCGAACCGGCTTATAATTCGATCTTATATATGTGTGCACTCCGCACATACCCGAACATATATTAGAATACAAATTATAAAATCTCTTAACTCACATATTAATTTCAATTACACAAAATGAATGATGACACTAAAATCACCAACACCAACCGCCCAGACCAATAGGCGGCTAGCACCCTTGTCCCTCTCACTCCCAATAGCTCCACTTATTCTCCTTTATAAAGTTTTTGTCACTTAGAAAGGTTTCCAATGTAGCCCAAATGGTGTGGGCTTTCCACACTTCTCTTAACTCAAATACCAACTTCAAATGTTAATTTCTAACTTATTTGGAATTGAATTTGAGAAAATAAATACATCATTTATTCGGAACGTAGATTATACTTATACTTATTACCTGGCCTAATTTAGAAAATTTAGTCAAAGTTGTTAAATTAACCTTGTTTTCCTTTTATATTCTGATTCATTTAATTAAACTCCATTCACACGTTTTTCATATTTTTTAAAACAAAAAAAAAATGGCCGAAAAATGCCTAACAGAACGCACCCTTAAGTTGTGAGTGATGCGCAATTTGGAGATTTAAATTAAGAGAGAGAGAGAGAGAGAGAGAGAGAGAGAGAGAGAGAGAAACCTCAATGAAAACTAGTAAAGCTTTGAACTGGGGTGCAGTATCAAACATGAAGCCAGTATTCTGCGCAAACCATTCGATGTTGCCTTCGTTTCCGGTGTAGACGAAGATGGGAGAATTGTTCTGAGAGCCACCCCAATAGTTGTCATTGATCAAATACCGTTGCTGGAATTTCCAATAACTGGGAGGGTTATAGTTGAAGTGATCAAGTATTTGTGTGAAGAACTTTTCCCTGTAGAGTCGGCCGGCCACGGAGCCCTCCTGTTGGGGATTATAAATGAACGAAGATGGAAAACTAGGTGTGGTTATCTTTCTGACACTGCTAGCGCATGATGGAAACATGGGAGAAAGTGCATAACACAACATGAGGAATAGCCAAATCGCCATTGCCGGCCCCTCCTTGTTCTTGTATGTGTGGGTGGTGGTAGTGGTGGGGTTGGGTGGGGGCAAAGTTCAACAAAGTTGGATAAATTTGCTCATGCCTAATTGGAATACGGAAGTCTTTTTATAGGAGAGATTCAGGGGTCGATGGAAAATAAGGGCTATGTTTTAAAAAAAAATTTTAAATTTGAACATTAGACCAAGAGAGGAGGCAGACTTCTCGAGTCGTTATATCCCACAACATGATATACAGTGCAAGATACACACTAATTGTGGTTAGTATCATAATCACAACTGATGTATAACATAATCACAACTAGTGTATCAATTTTGAGTGAGTTAAATTTGATTTGATTGTTTATGAAGGAATATTTTTCAAAAAATTAGGGGGAAAAAATAAATGAAATTCAACAACATGGTATATAGTATTTTTACCTTTTGAACTATATTGAAAATAGGGGTTTATTTATTGGCCTACATGGTCAAGTAAAAAAATACCCACTTTATTTCTACTTTTTTACTTATAAAACAAGAGCAACTTTGAATTTTTGAATTTTTATTCTTTTATGTTATTCTATTTTTCAAGATGTTAATTTGAGTATAATCTTGCTATATAATTTTTTAATTCTAAAAAAAATTATTTTTAGTTAGAAATTATTTTTTTATTTATAAAAATAAAATATTTTTTATTTTAGGGGTGTCATTAATTAGGGGGTGTCATCAAGTAGATATTTGCTTTATAATAATACTATAAACAAGAGTTTCTAGAAGACTTTGTTGAATTTGCTCTTCTCCCCACCAACTAAATTAGTGCAACTTGCACTGGAAAGTTTGATGCCATTAGTTGTATCCCATATTGGACTGCAGTGGAACTGTCCAAATCCAAATTGATCTTATTTAATAATCCCAAAGTTTATTAAACAAGTCTTTGAGACATAATTACCAGAGTCGGAAAAAAAAAAAGAAAGACAAAGAAAAAGAGAGAAACCCGCCTTTGATCTTTGATTGCATTTGCGAATCATTTTGTGCATTACACGATTTGTGTTGAGAATTGGTCCGAATCGGGTGATGAATTATTATAATAATTATAACGAATATAACTATTACACAGATCTACTCGGGATAGTGATTAGGGATTACACAACTTTTAATTAAAATGAATAAGAAGCTGAAAATTAAGATGTGAGCAGAGAAAACGCAAACCAAACGAATCGAAACCGATTTGGAAGTGATGTCACTGTTGAAGAACAGCCCGGCTCAGTCCTCTGTCTCAAATGCCCACGTCCAGGACACACTTAGCCGCAGCCAGCACCAAAACGAGACCCAATTCCGACCGGAAGCTGCTCCTCTGGAAGAACCGAAGCACACAGCAAGGATTCAAACCGAAGACCCACCCAGAAAACACCAACCTCAGATCTAAGCCCCAAAAGACCGTCACAAAGATCTCCGATTTCAGTTCATAGGAAGAAGAAAAATCGAAGAGTAAACAGGATACTTTTTGTTGCTCGTTTTTGTTGTGTATTTTCAACTCTCCCAAAAATGGTATTTATAGATGTAGCGAAGTAGGGTTAGCCGAGGAAATACCGAAACTGAAACCAGAATAACCATGGCGGAGAAACAGGAAAAATAACAGACGGGAGAGATGATGGGGAGAGAGAGAGTCAACCACGGGCAGATGAAATGGGAAAAGGAGGCGGTGGAGTAGATAGGGTTTCTGGGGGGTATTTAAATAAAGGGTCAAACACATCCAAGGATCACGATTAATTGAGGCCAACAGATGGCTGAGATTAATCCAGCCTTAAAGATAGGTTGGGCTGCTTCCAGGGTCTGGACCGGGTCACTTGGTGGGCTGCAGGAGAAATAAATTTTGGGCCATCATAATAAATTAATCATTTTGGCCCACTTAACCCAATAATTTGTAATATCTGTATTGTTAGATTAATAATTACATTATATAATTATATGTTTATGCATTCTTATTTATTTTTTAGTTAAATTGTGAAATGTAGTTGGAGGCGGGAGAACTGCACTAACTTTTTGAATTAGTATTGTTAATTTATTTCTATGTATTAAGATTAATAGTGTTGGTATTTGCACAATTATATTTGAACATAAAAAAACAGGAATAATGTAACGAAAATACTAATATAAGAAATGCCTACAAAGTACGTAACTATAGATAAATCTATATATATATATATTCTAAAACAAACTTAAAAATATTATTTAATTTATTATAAATTTATAGATTCAAAGACTTCTTTATATGCAATTACTATAATATGCTTACTTAATCATTGTCGTAGACTAAAATTTTAATCACTGGATGATTTTAGGCGATTTCGAAACAACAATATTATAGAGTAAATTACTTAATTACGGAAATTTAGAATGATCGGGTAAAAAAGCTAGCAACCTATCAATCACAAGACAACACAAGTCAGAGCTTATCGAACGAACACCGATGGTGGTGTACATTTTTTGAACTGGCTTTTGAGGGAATACTACTACGAGGGCTGGTGTGCACGAGGGGTTGGGGCTATATTACAATGTAATATATAAGTACATCATTTAATTGATATAAATAGATTATTGTTGGATTAGGATTCACATTGCAAAATGGAACTTGTCCATAATAGTACAATTTACCATGACCAGTGGGGCGATCAGGAAAGAGGATAATTCGTATCAATTACAGTGTGGGGAAATGTTGCATGATTACAAGGCGAATGATGATTGATTATGCCGCAAGGCATACCATACATACCCCCTTTAATTATTTTCCTTAAAATACAATTCTTATATATGATGCCTTGTTGTATTCACCTCCTTTTCTTATTATACTAGGTGGGCACTATGTGGCTTGGAATTGGAATGAAATCAAAATAAAACTGAAAAATTTCTCAACTTGTTTAATGTGAGTCGGATGCAGGTTGAGCTCGAACCCAACCCGTTTAAACCCGACATCAACATGAATCATTTAAGTCTCACTGAACTTATTTTCTTTGATTTAAATTATGTGTAAGACTTAAGTCACTGTAGAAAATTGGCAATGTATGAACTTTTGAATTTAATTTTCTAGATGCTTAGTATTTGATTGTTGATATTTGAATCAGCAAATTTATAGGATATATTGAATTCCATCCCAACTCCGGATGGATTCAACCCACATGAAACTGTAATTCAAACTGTAAATGCGGTTTGAATCATAATTAAATTTATTTTAATGTTGAAAAATTTCAAACCACTTAATGTGATGCGAATATGGTTCCGATCTTAAACCGCATGGAACTGGCCTCCATCCACCTCTATATTATACTGTTCACATACTTCCTCTGTTCATATACTAGCGACGATCGAAATATCCATTGGTGCGCGTCTAACTTTGTTCGATTTTGCGTTTTTTCTAAAGAGATGGGTTGGAGATTTGAGCTTGGGACAGAAATCTTTGTTCATTACAATTTTTTTTTTTTTAGAATTTTGTTATGTATTAGTGTTATTATGAAAATTACTCTGTGGTGTTTATTGTTACAATGTGGTAATTTAGAATACCTATCGATAATCAAACATACCAATGGATTGGCTGGTGGTGAATGGCAGCGACTAGCGACGATCAAAATAATCATTAGGAATCTAAATTATCAAACAGTAGATTATCATCGGCCAACAACCGACAATAAAAAAAAATAGCTGTTGGTCGGACGGTCAGCAGAAGAAAGGCCGGTATGCGGCAATCGGTGATGGTGGCAGCCGGAGGCCGGAAAAGGTTGTGGTGGGGGCCCATTTCACCACATTGGTAAATATTGCTTATTGCCCCTTTACAATATCATCTCAACGTTCACTTCAATATCAAACAATGAGAAACGAGCAATGAGAAAATTAGGAACAAAATAAAGTTGTGAAGCTTCCTTCATGTTCGATATGGTAACATCACATGCTTTTGTACAACAAAACATTTCACTGTATTTACACAACTTTCCTCAAATAAACCGCTCGTCACCCAAAATTTCTCGGACAAAGCAACAGTATACTAATTAGCTCCCACGTCGAGTAGCACCAACGAGGAGAATAACAGTCAGATTTCTCCAAATTTCCATAGAATCATCACAAAATCAACAAGATGTTAGCTTATAATAAAATGGTTTCAATTCTGAACCACACTCACCCTTTCATTCTCCCCATACTCTGTCCTTCCCCTCTAACAACGCCTGTTCTCAACTTCGAACTGTGTGCCTGAATCACACTACTAGATCGATCCTGAACCGTACCAAGCGGATCTCTGGACGGACAAGATTTCTCCTTCCGCAAGGACAGACGACGACTACTATTTTCTCTAACCAACGACAACCTAGAAGTCGACAACATATGATCCTTGAGATCTTTAATGGCTTTCTGTCTCTGCATCTCGTCAAAATGACTACTACTTCTCGGGTTGTCCATTTCTGGATCACTAAACCGTTCCCTATCCAAAAATTCAACATCCGACAGACCCCTTTGCAGAGAAACACTTCTCCTTCCGGAGCTCGGGTCTCTTCCTTTAATTTTGTTAATAATTGGTAATTTCCATTTCCGCCCCTTATTATTATTATTATTATTATTATTATTACTACTTCTATCCGCATTCAGTTCGATTGAATGAAGATAGCTTTCCGCGGAGTTATCTTGGCAGTCGATATCTTCTTCATCGTCTTTATCTCTCTTCGTCCGGAGAAAAACTTCCAATTGTTTTCTCAATCTACTAACCGCGGAACTTTTTTCTTCGAAATGATGTTTAGCCTCGGAAAGCTTCATCTGAACTCTCTCCTCACGTAACTTATCGGCTAGCTCTAGCATTTCCCTTTCCTTCTCGGCCTCTTTGTGAACCTTAAAAGATTCCCTCTTTATCTTTTCGACTTCGGCCCGATCCTCATCGATGTTCCTCGCCAGCTCATTGCAGACCTCTTCGGTTATTTCTCTCGCCCTTTTTTCGCTCTCTAATTCTTTAACCGCCTCCGTGAACGACGATTTCACTCCGGCTAATTCTTTCCCGAGTTTTTTGTTTAGGCTTTCAAGCCGACACCTTAATTTTCGCTCGGCGTCGAGTTCGGTAATAACGGTCCCGATTGCAGCTTCGATGGCTTGTTCTTCTTTATGCTTCCACAATGCTTTTTCTTCGGCGAAACACTTGATGAGATGGTTTACATCGTGTTTGTCGGATCTTTGTTCGTGGATTAGGTGGTTGACGTGTAGGCGTGCTCTCTCAAGCTCGACATGAAGGGCGGAGATTAGAGGTGTGGTGGTCGAAGGGTGGTCCGCGCGGGCCCACATGCGATTGATGATTTTGAGGAGCTCTTTGGAAGTAATGAGAGCGTTGCTTATGTCATTGAGGCGGTTTTTGGAAGTGATAGCTGATCCGCTTGATGTCGGGGGGCGGGAACGAGTCTCGGTCTGCAGTTTGTATATATTTACACGGTGATTTGCAAAAGCAAAAAAAAATAGTTATGAATCAGAAGCTAGTGTATATGCAAAAACTAAACAAAAGTTTATTTTAGGTGGAAATTTTATTTTGTTTAGTGTTTGCAGGGCGGGAACGAGTCTCGGTCTGCAGTTTGTATATATCAAGTAATTTTTACATGGTGATTTGCAAAAGCAAAAAAAAAAAATAGTTAAGAATCAGAAGCTAGTGTATATGCAAAAACTAAACAAAAGTTTATTTTAGGTGGAAATTTTACTTTGTTTAGTGTTTGCAAACACCTCTCCAAGAGAGGGTTTGGAGATTAAGGGGTAGTATTGTCTTATTTGTGTGTGAAGTGTGTAATAGTCAAACCAACCCTAGTTTTCAATTCTTTCAAATTCTGATTAAATTACAAACACTCGGAATCAAATGTTGCCGGTTTGAAAACATTAATTTCGGCAAAAAAAAAGTAGAAAAACGAGCAAATTAGCAGTGAACGCTGCAATGTTGATCGACGGCCGTGTAGGAGACTGTCACTTGGCAGAGAGCTTTGGCTAAAATCAACGGACAGGATCCGGTCCGTGCCAACCGACACGTGCCATATCCGTCATATCCGTCACCGACCCATATTTTGTATTTTGCATTTTTTAACTACTTGGTTGATAAGAAATGCTATAAATACACCATCGAAGGCGAAAATCATTAACCGTCACCATATTAATCTAGAGTGAGAACAAGGAAGAGACCACGAAGTTCGAAAGGGCATGCGAGATCCAACACAAGGAGCCACGACGGTTCGAGAGATTCTTCCAACTCCAAGTTTTATCTTTGCTTTACCTTTATTCTTTATTTATTTTGACATGAATATAAATCTTATGTCTAAGTATTTTTTCTTAATAATGTCATGCTAAACTCTTTGCTTTCAAGATATAAGAGTAAATTGATTGTGATGGTTTTTATGAATTTTATTTAATTGAATACTTTGCTTGGATTCCTTATTCAAGTATCTTGTATTTATATGTTTATCATGTGGCCTATGATTTTCCATGTTAGACAATATAATTCATAATTCGAGAGATGAGTTCAATATTAGGTTTCTGATACATGACACAAATTGACTGTTGGACTGAGAAATCAATAGCTTTTTGTGAAGATACTTCATTTTTTTTATATTATGTAGTTGAGTTGCATAGGTTAGATAGAGACGTCAATTTATATAATTTAATCAGAATAAAAAAAATTTGTAATCAGCTTATACCGAAGACAAGTAAAATTTCAAATAAAATTTATCTAATTAAACCTAGCAATTAATTGAAGCCACGTTCTTAAAATCTCTTCATGAAACTTGGTTTATTCCCTTGCGATCTTTCTTGTTTATTTCATTTTTATTGTCAATTTTAGAATTACTTTAGTTTTATAATCCAAAACCAATTTCAGTTATCTAGATAAAGTCGAGATACTACGACTTAGTACTCATTCAATAACTAACTTAATCTGTGTGGATACAACCTTTCTCGCCCCCTACCTACCAACTACTAATTGCACTTTCGGTTAGTGAAATATTTAGCGAACATGTTGCCTTAATCGATCTGAATGACTTCTGTTGTTGAGGTGCTCGGAATATGCATCCAGATCGGATACTGATAGTATGTAGGTTGATTAATGCAGGACCTGGATATTATTTACGTCAACTTCTCCTAAATTCACTCATGTGTCAGTTTCGGGACGAAGACAACTAGATCGCGTGGCCACCAACAAATCTGTTTAGCATCATTTCTCAATTCATCACATAAGGTCCTTCGAAATTTCTCACACTCACTCAGATTCACTAGAAACAAAGATAATAGAGGGCAATTTTGTCCACTTTAAAGTTCTCTCGAATGTTGATGTCAAAAATTATTACTCAATGCATTTTCAATCCAGTACTTTATTTTTTATTCATAATTCCTTCTACTTTTCTCTTCAATGCATCGAAAAAACAAATACATTCTAGAAAGGCAAAGAGATAAAGGTACAACATATAGTAGCTAATTACACAGAATACAATATATGAAAACTAAAATAAATAATTTATTATACAAATCGGATGCTTTGATCACGATAAAATAGAATATGTGAAAGTAGGGTGTTGGCAAACTCAAAAACCGACTGATCGAACCGAATCGAACCAAAAAAAAAACCAAGAAATCCCAAAACCAAAAACGCACAAACTAAACAATAACCAAAGTGATTTGGAGTGGGTTCGGGTTTGGCGATTCGAAAACCAAAGCTGAACCGAGTCAAAACCGAATTAATTTATTAATTTTTGTGGTTTTAAAAATATACAAATTTAAAGATTAAACATGCTTGTTCTTATAAAATTAACGAAAAAGCACATGCAAAATCATATAAATTAATTCTCTATTGTTTAAATCTTACAAGTTTGAAGATCACAAATACACTATTACTTGAATCCTACAAAAGTTGTCATAATATTTTTTTTATTTCCACCCAATAAATGTAGCCTCCTTGTACATTATAATGAGATAACAGTAATAAGAGATTATTAAAGTTAAATTTCACCATAGGTGGTAGAGGACGACGAAGTAGGATATATCTATTTCAAATAGGATGAGGTAAACCGAAAAAGAAAAAAACAAACCAAAACCAAAATATGGCCCGGAGTTTGAATTTGGAGTTTACAAACCAAAACGATCGAATTAAAACCAAACTTTTATTTGGGCTGGGGTTGGGGCATCCCAGTCCTCACCCCGACTGACATTGAAAAACACCCCCTACATGAAATAGGTAGAAAAAGCTTTATGTGGCCTCAAGTGTGAGGATTTTGTTTGTGTCCACACAGGTCACGGACATCAGGTCTTGCGAAAATAAGGTAGAAGTTACTTTTTTTTCTGCCAAAAGCTAACAATCTCTTTTCATGTTAAGTGCTTGCAAACGCTCCCTAAGACATTTCAAGGTTTGCAAAGAGAATAGTTTAAGCTATCATGCTATGAAGCACCGACACTCCTAGGAAGTTAACGTACGAGTGTCCGACACTGCGGACACTTCAAATGGCATTTTTCTTTTTGTTTTTTTTGTTAAATATGGGGAGCCTTGACGCAGCGGTAAGAGCTGTTTTCGTGTGACCTATGGTCACGGGTTCGAGTCCTAGGGGCGGCTTCTTGCCAAAAAATTGGCAAGAGAATACTTGCCCCCTATACACCCTTGTGGTGGGACCCTTCCCCCCGAACTCTCGCCTTGTGGGGACGCGGGCTGCCCTTTATGGGGACACTTAGGCCACAAGACCTCTGAGTTTTTCCATTTTGAATTGAGATTGTTTTACTAATTTTACAAATAAGGGTTGATATACAAACAATAAAATAAATTCCTAACATAAATTTTTAATTAAATATCTTAGAATAGTTTTAGATTTGGTAGTTTAAATAGTTTGAAGTACTAATTGTTATTTTTTGATGAATTAATTACTTATTAATTATTATATACATAAATTTGGTGTGTCCCCGAAGTACCCCTGTCTCATGCTTTTCAAAAATTCGATTTGGTCGCACCGGTACCCATACCGTACGAGTACCCGTGTCCGTGCTTCCTACAAGCTATGATAACAGTAAGTGCGGGTGAAAAGAAGGACGATATTGGGACAGGATTACCTCCATCAGACTAACATTGCTAATAGAATCAATAGGCCGGACATCATTTTGATCAGCAGACATAAGCCTCTGAGAAATGGATGGTGTCCTCATCCTTCGACTACCTGTTCCCGACCGATCCATTTTCTACAGAAATCAAGAATAACAATAGTTGCAGTAATACGACAAGCGAATAAACAACAAGACGAAAGTAACCACACACACACACACACAGCCACACACACACACCTCTGATGCAGTCGGGCTGTGAGATGGATCCAATAAATGTGGGGGCAAATGACCCGAACCCGAGTGCAAGACCCAACCGGACGGCATCTTCTCCTTCTTGAAGACCATCTTACTTCCAACTCTCTTCATCGGCTCCAAATTAGGCTCGCTCATTTTTGGCGAAGGCAGCTCATTCATCTGCCACAGCGTGGCCGCGAGCCTACGGGCCGAAACGGGCCGGGTCGATTTCCCGCTTTGGGAACACCTGGGAGAGTCGATGGCGGTCCTCAAGGGTGTGGTTCTCCACGCCGGCACCGGGGTGCTGGATCTAGTCCTTCCCAGCCCGATCCCAATCCCGGCCCGATTCTTGCCGACCAATATAGCCCGCTTGTTCAGTCTGTAATTGTAAACTCTTGATGAAGAAGACGAAGAGGACGAGCATCCCCTTTTCCGGATCTTAGTGGGCAATATCATACCCTCCATCACCACTCCTCTGTGCCTCGACATTAATTAATAATCTAAACTTTAATTTTGTTTCCTACCAAATTAAATTTCACTTGATTCTGTCTTAAAAAAACACATTTAGTAGGTAATATATATATACTGATTTTTTTATTTGTGAGCCAAACGATGTGAAGAAGTGGGGTTTACAAAATCTTCTATTTTTCTATTTTAAATTCGACCCACAATAAATTTTCCATGTTTTCGCTATAGAAATATCGATTAAATAAACAAAAGGTTAATATCAACGTGGGTCCTGAATTATGTAGATTTTTTCCTATTAATTTTCTATAATAACAGTATGTATTCCACAATTTATCAATTTGCAGTCTCCGGCCAAAAATTTTGAAAATCATAAAATTTAAAACTCCGTAAAATGTTTTGAATTCTAAAATTCATTTGAAAATTACAAAAATAATTGAATATATTGAATTTTCAAAAGATTATTATTGAAATGTTGGGGTTACTTGTAACACCCCTAGAGCCATCCAGAAATATTACAGCGCCGTGGAACCCGAGATGGAACTCACAAGGTTGAAGGAAATTTTCGCAAACATTTACAATCGTCCAAGAGGGTAACGACGGTACTATCTTTTAAAAACATTTGAAGATTTAATAAAGTCCGTTTATCAAAACCGTCGTAAAATCTCATTTGAAACTACAAGGCCCGAAATGTCAAAACTCAATAGTTTAAAAATATACATTAAGCTATCGCTTACATGTTCCGACAAAATAGTTTAGAAAACGATTGCCAAAGTAACTTAAGTTACCAGATACCAAAAGGCCATTTTAAAAATACTCACGCAGCGGAAAAGACAAACGATTAAAAATACTCTAGCAGCGGAATACAACAACTGATCAGGAAATTCAAAATATAATTACATGTCATAGCCAGTATCCTCCGGGAAGCTCATCTGTCCACGACCGCTACAAGCTCGATATCCAATACCCTAAAAATAAAGCTCGACGGGGTCAGTCATAATACTCAACAATGATAATCGTCACATCACATCAATAATTACATACCAATGAGAATAGAAAATAAGAATACGACCAATGTAACCTTATTATCATAACCTTACCAAAATTCACCTCTCGCACAGTACCCAAGGTTCTCAAAACATCATCATAACTCATTGTTACAAAATTATACAAACTCTGACCAATTCGATCCATCGGAATAAACATCAACAAATCTCATCACGATGCTCGGTTGTCCATCAAAAGACAAATACTAAAGGAAATACGGAACATATCTCGAGATGCACAATGCCACGACGAATCCCATTAATCTAATCCGAGATCAAATCGACACGACATACGGACATGGTCCTAACACAAGACCTACAAATACATACTCATATAACAATGTCAATATGCTCACATCAATAACAACAATGTATACTTAGGGCAAACCCATAATATACATTACAACAACACATAGTAATCCAACGATTCAGCGCACACAGCTATAGATTCCCATCCTGATCCCATCGGATCAACGCATGGTGGAATTACCTGTCCAGTGATCCAGCGCACACAGCTATAGATTCCCATCTTGATCCTGTCGGACCAACGCATGGTGGACATATGACAATAATGCACAATTGCATAAAACAACAATACACAATGTACGACAACAACAATGCACAATGCATGACAACAATACACGAATGTATTACAACATGATCGACACCAAAAGACAAAAATAATTGAAGTACTTGCTCCGAGTCCTTGGAGAGTAATCTCGATATCTAAACTATCACCAACCATTATTCTGAATATTCGATGATCTAAAATGTCACGGACTATAGAGAACTCATATCCCCATATTTATCATGATGTATCCTCGATACCCAAGGATACCAACAACAAATGTAAATCATATACATTACGATTTAATTCCCAAAACTCGAATACAACTTAAAATCCCAAATCTCCTGTGATTACGAATCTACGATTATAACCATTACTATACGAATTATAAACGAATGAAACGGAAATCATTCATGAAATATTATAAACTGAGCAAATAATAACTTGCCTCGATATCGATGAAGCCGTTACCAATTCCTTGTCACCGTCTACAAGTTCCGATCAATGCAATCTACGAACATCCTCGAATACGACCGCAAACATGCTTCTAAACATCGATCAACAATCTCAACCTATTGCAATAATCGATAAACAACAAGTTCGATAACAATCAACAATCGATATAACCAATCCACAAACCCAACGATTCCAAAATATCTCGATTAAACACAAGTCCGAACAATCTAACTCAAACAATTACAAATTCATTCCCATGATTCCACAAAGTCCATATATCGATTCGATAAGGCAAGTATACAAACTTAACCAAAATATTCCAATCAATTTCTCTCTCAAAACTTCAATCAAACACCTTAAAGGCGGAATTCAAAGGTATATTCGAATCATCAATCAATAAACACCAACACATCAAGAACACGAAGAACACAATCACAAACATATATCCTTCAACATTATATGATTCTATCCATCGATACGAACTAAACAACCCAAATTTATCAAGAATCTCAAACATCCCAAAATATTAGAGTTTAAGTCAATTACCTTCAATCCGGCTAAAGAATCAAGAATGGTGTTATAATCCTGGTTCCAAGCTTTCCTAGATGTTATCACTTGATAAACTAACTCAAAATCTGAGGTTTTGGGGTTAAAAACCGAGTTTGGGTGATTTGGGATGAAGGGGATCATGTAGGAAGGGTTGGGAAATGAAATTCCCGACTGATTTACGTTTTTATATGTCCAGGAACGTTAGCGTACGCTAACTTCATCCATAGCGTGCGCTACCTGTTCCCAAAATACAGACAGTATAGTTTTTGCCATTTTGAGCATAACTCACTCATCCGGACTCCGATTAACTCATCGTTTGAACCATTAGAAAGATAACTCGATCCTCTATCATACTGTTATGATTCAAAATTTTTGGAGTTTTCAATAATTAGTGGTAATTTTCCAATGTCGAACCTTATACACATTAGTTTCCAAACAAGTGTCCAAATATTATTTCCACTAACATTTCAAAATATAGTCTTCTTAATCATATCATATACGCCAAGAATCATAATCACTTGCATGTTCATCATCATACGAATTAAACAATAACAACATCAAAAACCAGAAATGAAGGGAGATATTAACCAACATATCTCTTGAAGAAAAACAACACCATTCAAAACCGCACGAATCATATCAATATCCGTATATCAACAATATCATCAACATAACTCAGTAATCCATCTCATAATCATACTCATCAACTCATATACATGACGATCATCAACTCAAGAACATCATAATCAATCCAAAACGAAATCCCAAAGTGAAGAGTAATTACCTCTTTGAAGGAATGGATTGACTTCCAAGGTTGAATCCGTTCTCAATTACTTCCAAGCTCCAAATGTTGTTATGGATGACTAACTCCACCCTAATCCAGTGTTTGGAACTTCAAATATCTCTCTAAGAACTCTCTCTATCGGTTGCAAGGAAGAAATGGACGGAAATGACAAAAAATGGCCAACTGCACATATATATACTGTACATTACTAGCGCGCTACCTACACAAAATAGCGTGCGTTAACATGCTTAACGTGCGTTAACTGTCTTTGTTAGCATGCGCTATCATGATCCAGATGCTACTGTCTTACTTCGCACATCAGCTTACGTGCATAATATCCATGCAATAACGTACGTAAATTACACTGTCTAGCGCACGCAAATCTTCAACCATAGCGTGCGCTACTCATAGTTTGACTCGTTTGTCTGTATGCTCCAAAGACGGGTCCACACGCTGAAGCATCTGATAAGGATAAGATTCCCTGTTGGCCGATCTGATGTTACCGCACGCTAACCATATACATTAGCGTGCGCTGAAGAGATAAATTTACCACTAGAAGGGGGGTTGAATAGTGGTAAGGCGGAATAACGAAATTTCTTGCGAATAAATAGAAAATAGTGCGGAATTTAAAGACTCAAAGATTTATAGAGGTTCGGCAACTTGCCTACGTCCTCTCTCCGACTTTCTTTTTCTATTGGCTCAAGAACAACCACAATCTTGACTCGTCTTCTATCGGTTCGAGTTCACAACCGTTACAATCGCTTGTCTTCTATCGGTCCAAGCTCAACCTCTCTCTCAATATAAATGTTTGTTTATCTAGTGTTCTATAGGAACTAGATAATCCTCACTATACGAATATGGGAGTATAATCCTAACAATGCCGGATCAAAGATCCTAATAACACCGGATTAGTGACTCTTGATTCGTTTCTTTTACGCTCAAGTGTAAGTGATGCAACACTTACAATCAAATGAAAGAATACAAAGAATAATAGATATTACAATGCAAATCACTCTTGTATCTTTCTTTTCTCACAACTTGAAATGCAATAAACGATATAAAACTGAGCTTAAGTATGCTTTGATTGCTTGTATGCTTGTATGCTTGAATGCTTGAAGTTGTGTGTTTGATACCCAAGTCCTTTGGGTATTTATAGGTGAGAGCCATCCTTCAAATACTGAAAAACGTATTATTAGCGTGCGCTAATAATGTTATCTAGCGTGCGCTATCGATCTTTGACTTGGCTTCTCTGAACGGTCACAAAGACTGTTGCAATGGTAAAATAGTATGGCTAGCGTGCGCTAGTCATGTATCGGTAGCGTGCGTTAACGTCTGGTCAACAAGTCTTCAATATTGACTTTGAAGAGGTTGGTTTGTCTCCCCAACGACTCTTTATCCAACGGCTAGATTTGAGATTAGCGTGCGCTAGCAAGTATGCATAGCGTGCGCTAGCATTAATTAATTCCAACTTTTCCAGATTTTCCGGATCTTCATTGACTCTTGCTTTCCAACGGTAGAAAATCAAACAGTAATATGCTGACTCCTTTTAGCGTGCGCTAATGCCTATACCTTAGCGTGCGCTAATAATTTCTTTCAGTAACGTACGTTACCCTGTGTAGCGTACGTAAGGTCCTTGACATATTGAGTCCAGTAGCTACTGGACTACTGACCGTGATATCGGTAGCGTGCGCAAGAGCTGATCAATAACGTGCGCTACATCCTTGTTTTAGCGTACGTAAGTTGATGTATGTAGCGTGCGCAAAATCTATTTCCGATTTCCTTCCAAACCTCACTGTCTTCTGGAATGATGCGATAGCGTGCGTTAATATTGATTGTATAGCGTGCGCTAACTGTAGTTACTTAGCGTGCGCTAATATTGAATGACTTGCGTGCGCTATCCATCAGGTGACTTCACTTGGCTGCGGTGATCGTCTGGCCGTACATGTATTTCTCGATAGCGTGCGCTACTATTATATGGGTAGCGTGCGCTAACTGTATTTAGTTCCTTCAATATAATATTGATTTGAGATTGATCTAATTAAATGTTTTGAATGGAATAATCATCAAAATACATTTTGAGTCAACAATCTCCCCCTTTTTGATGATGTCAAAACATTTAATTTATACCTTCAAAAACATTTTAAATGATTCGAATCAAGGTAACTTGTTCGATATATTAGTATATTTCGGTTTTTAGAGTATTCTCCCCCTTTTTGACATAAACAAAAAGGAACTCCCCCTGAATTGTTGCATTCTAACAAATACCAACAAAAAATGCCATTAACCAAAGCGAAATTACGTAAATAACAATACACAACAAATACCAAATGAAGTGAAATGCGAATATCACTAAGATAGAGTTCAAGCAATACATAAAGTTTTCATGACATGAGACATAAAGATTATTCGAATAACAAGATTCTACAACCAAGCATCAAAATCCTCAAATCTAAAGTGCAGGGTCGGAAGAGGACGAGGGGAAAGGAAACGAAGGGTGTGTGAAACGGATGAAATCGGAGATCAACCCGCGCACTTCCCGGACTTCCGAACGTAGAGACCGAACATCCTCTCGAATTTCAGCCTGAGAGGTCTCGATGCTCCGCATCCGAGCACAAAGGTCGCTTTCCTCTTCCTCCGTGACAACATCTCTCATCGGGCGCTTCCCTTTCGTCTTCGGATGACGAACAAAATACTTGGATTGCAGCTCCCTAAGCGTATGGGGTCCTCGGTGTGTGACTCGCTCGACCGGTGTAGGCATTCGTGTCCCCTTCGGTACATGGTCATCATCTCGGAGATATGGAAACAATACCCAGCCTCGATTGAATGTCTCGACATAATGCATGGCCTTGAGGGTTATGTCACTTATTTCATGTCCCCGAGACACCGGAACGTGTGCCTCATTAGACAAGTCGACGCGGAAATGCCGAAAAATCACCGTAAGAATTGAACCAAAAGGAAGTCCAGATTTCCTAGTTCTCGACATGTAATTTTTCGACCGAAAAGACTCTCCTTTTGCTTTCATCCAGCTTATCACAATCCCAGTGAAATCCACTCTATCATCCTTCAGCACCCGATACACAACATTCTTGTCAACGCCGACTAACTTGTGTTGGGTGTTGACTTTTGGCATTAAACATTTTGTTAGAGCGGCAATGACAGCGAATGTGTATACCGAAATCGTTATTCTCGAAGACGTCATCCGTGACTTCGATGACCGTTTTCGAACATAAAAAATCACCAATATCTCTCTCGGACACCGTAGCTTCTTCGGCAATGGTTTTCCCACAACAATCATACCCGTCTTTCGATAAGCCAAACAACTCGTGAAGAATTTCCGAAGAAATCTTCACCACCGTTCCATTCACTAGGCTTTCGAGCACTAAACCTCCATTATCACCACTATCACCAAGGTGCAGATTCGCATAAAACGCACGTACACACTCAGGGTAAACAATCTCTTTGCACTCAACAAATCGAGCAATACCTAATGCCTCAAAGAAATCGCGAATGCTTACCTTAACCCTTTCAAGGCTGCTAAAATTGAAGTAGTAGCAATCGGTCAAACTCTCCTGTGGAAGGATATCGAAGAAAACCTTCGATGCAACGTAGGAGACGAAATGGGTCGCGTCATAATCATTATTGCGAGGGCGTTTGTAGTTCTTCTCCATGGCCTTTCGATTCTTGCTTGACATTATGAAGTTTTGAGGGAGAAAACGAATGATTGTAGGTTTGGATTAGCGGCTAGGGTTTTTCGCTGGAAGGGAATTTTTCTCATTTGATACCAAACGACACCATTTAGAGATTCGGAAAATGCATCATCCTTATGTGCTAAAAATCTAACCCAAATAAATCGAGAGAAATCATCAACAATAACCAAAGTGTAAAGTTTACCATTTAAACTAACATCTCTAGATGGTCCAATCAAATCCATATGCACAAGTTCAAGAACTCGACTAGTGGAAACCTCGAATTTTGGTTTAAAAGATTCTCGAGTGTGTTTCCCTTTTATGCATGATTCACACAAATGCTTTCTATCAAACTTGAGTTTGGGCAATCCACGAACAAGGTCGTGTCTAGATAAAATAGAAATGATAGGTAGAGAAGTGTGCCCCAATTTTCGATGCCATAAATATGCATTATCGTCCAAGGTAATAAGACATTTTTCATTTAATGAACTTTTATCGTTAAGATCAACAATATAGATGTTTCCACATCTCAAACCAATGAATGCAATTTTATTATTTCTAAATGCCGTGCAATGCGTTTGCTCAAATAGAATTTTAAAACCTTCATCACACAATATAAACGCTAAGAAGATTATGATGCAAACCTTCAACAAATAATACTTTGTTGATAGAAGGAGAAGGTTCCTTACCGACTTTGCCGATGCCTTTGATTTTTCCCTTTTGATTATCTCCAAAGGTCACATGTCCTTGATCTTGATATTCGAGGTCTTCAAATAAGTCCTCGGAGCCGCACATGTGCCTTGAGCATCCGCTATCAATGTACCACTTGTTTTTCCTTGGTGCCGGTACCTACAAAAATAGAGTTTCTCGGTTGTTTCGGTACCCAAGCCCGTTTGGGTCCTCCAAAGTTAACTATGCTTATAGCATTCGGAACAATTGTCCCTTTAGGAATCCATATTTGCTTAACTTTGATGGTTCTCAACTTTGAATGAACATTGACATTATGAACTCGTTTGGAAGAATCTTTTGAGTTCTCGGTTTCGGTTTTTCTTTATTTTGTCAAGGTTGATAAGGGATTGTTCCCGTTTAAAAGGATCGAAACCAAGACCGTGTTTGAGCAAGGGCGATTTTTGAATAGATAGGAGCCTTTCGAATTTCTCGTTTCCGAGAGTAAATTTGTTCAAAATATATTTTAGCTCCTTTTGAGTTTTTGTTAACTCGATTTTCAAAACATTTTCTTCAAAGGCATAATGTATGGTTGATCTCAATAGTTTTGCCCTTGTTTTGAAGAGAGGAATTTTCGAGTTCTAGAGATTTTATTTTTCTCTTTAAAGATATGTTTAATTTAACCATCTCATCATACTCCGTATTCAAGGATTCAAACGCACTCAATAACTCATCATCATGATGAACTTCTTGTGAATCACAAAAATCAAAAGAGTCATATTCGTCATCATTTAGTTTAGAGCTTACCTCGATATTACTTTCGGAGTCGAGGGCCATGAATGCAAGATTTGCGTCTAGAGATCTTTCAATCTCCTCCTCGTCATCACTCCAAGAAGCGATTAGGACCTCCTTCTTTTTGAATCTTTCCATTTGAGGTTTTGAAGAGGATCCTCGGCATTCTTTGGCATAGTGACCGGCTTGACCACATTTCCGACAATTATTGTCGAACTTCTTGATGGGAGTATAGCCACTCTTCTTTTGCTCCGGTTTGCCATCCCTACCAAGAAAACTTCGCCTCTTTTGAATTAGGTTTTTATACCTTCTAAAGTTTTTGGCATAGAGAGCAAGTTCCTCGTCGTCTTCATCTTCGGGAACATCTTCCTCAACGTCGCTATCAACATTGAATGCGACTACTCTTTCCCGAGGCTTTGGTTTGGTGCCTCTAAACTTGAGAATGATCTCATAATTGATGAGTGACCCGATGAGGGCACTAAATTCGAGCTTGTTGAGATCTTTGGACTCCATGATCGCGGTGACCGTGGCATCCCATTCTCATGGCAACGATCGAAGAATTTTCTTAGCTTTGTCGCTGCTCGATATAGGCTTTCCGAAAGATGCAAGACCATTTGTTATAGCCGAAAATCGATCCAACATATTTGTGATCGTTTCCTCGTCTTTCATGGAGAATAGTTCGTAGTCATGGAGTAGCATATTAATTTTGGTCTCCTTGACTTGGGTGGTTCCCTCATGAGTGACTTCGAGAATTTCCCAAATTTCTTTTGCGCTTTCATAGGACGATATCCGATTGAGTTCTTCGGGATTAAGAGCGCAATAGAGAAGTTGAGTAGCTCGTGAGTTGACGTGTGTATTTCTCCAATCCTCGTCGTTGAATTCTTCGATCTTTTTCAACGATCCATCCTCTTTCTTAGCAAGTTTAGGACCAAGAGCAATAACTTTCCAGATTTCAATATCGTAGGCTTGAACGAAGATCGCCATCTTCTTTTTCCACGTCATGAAATTGGAACCGTCGAAGAAAGGAGGACGGTTGAGAGCATTTCCTTCAATTTGGCCAAGAAGTGCCATTTTGCGGATCTTTTTCTCTTAGGTGGTTAAACCTTTAAAAAGAGACCCGCTCCGATACCAACTGAAGAGATAAATTTACCACTAGAAGGGGGGTTGAATAGTGGTAAGGCGGAATAATGAAATTTCTTGCGAATAAATAGAAAATAGTGCGGAATTTAAAGACTCAAAGATTTATAGAGGTTCGGCAACTTGCCTACGTCCTCTCTCCGACTTTCTTTTTCTATTGGCTCAAGAACAACCACAATCTTAACTCGTCTTCTATCGGTTCGAGTTCACAACCGTTACAATCACTTGTCTTCTATCGGTCCAAGCTCAACCTCTCTCTCAATATAAATGTTTGTTTATCTAGTGTTCTATAGGAACTAGATAATCCTCACTATACGAATATGGGAGTATAATCCTAACAATGCCGGATCAAAGATCCTAATAACACCGGATTAGTGACTCTTGATTCGTTTCTTTTACGCTCAAGTGTAAGTGATGCAACACTTACAATCAAATGAAAGAATACAAAGAATAATAGATATTACAATGCAAATCACTCTTGTATCTTTCTTTTCTCACAACTTGAAATGCAATAAACGATATAAAACTGAGCTTAAGTATGCTTTGATTGCTTGTATGCTTGTATGCTTGTATGCTTGAAGTTGTGTGTTTGATACCCAAGTCCTTTGGGTATTTATAGGTGAGAGCCATCCTTCAAATACTGAAAAACGTATTATTAGCATGCGCTAATAATGTTCTCTAGCGTGTGCTATCGATCTTTGACTTGGCTTCTCTGAACGGTCACAAAGACTGTTGCAACGGTAAAATAGTATGGCTAGCGTGCGCTAGTCATGTATCGGTAGCGTGCGTTAACGTCTAGTCAACAAGTCTTCAATCTTGACTTTGAAGAGGTTGGTTTGTCTCCCCAACGACTCTTTATCCAACGGCTAGATTTGAGATTAGCGTGCGCTAGCAAGTATGCATAGCGTGCGCTAGCATTAATTAATTCCAACTTTTCCAGATTTTCCGGATCTTCATTGACTCTTGCTTTCCAACGGTAGAAAATCAAACGGTAATATGCTGACTCCTTTTAGCGTGCGCTAATGCCTATACCTTAGCGTGCGCTAATAATTTCTTTCGATGCGACGTTACCCTGTGTAGCGTACGTAAGGTCCTTGACATATTGAGTCCAGTAGCTACTGGACTACTGACCGTGATATCGGTAGCGTGCCCAAGAGCTGATCAATAACGTGCGCTACATCCTTGTTTTAGCGTACGTAAGTTGATGTATGTAGCGTGCGCAAAATCTATTTCCGATTTCCTTCCAAACCTCACTGTCTTCTGGAATGATGCGATAGCGTGCGTTAATATTGATTGTATAGCGTGCGCTAACTGTAGTTACTTAGCGTGCGCTAATATTGAATGACTTGCGTGCGCTATCCATCAGGTGACTTCACTTGGCTGCAGCTGACTGTCTGGGCTGTACATGTATTTCTCGATAGCGTGCGCTACTATTATATGGGTAGCGTGCGCTAACTGTATTTAGTTCCTTCAATATAATATTGATTTGAGATTGATCTAATTAAATGTTTTGAATGGAATAATCATCAAAATACATTTTGAGTCAACATGCGCTAGTCCTTCATGACAAGCATCCGTTGACCCTGTCTGCACATGCGATGAAAGTGACCGGGTCCACACGTAGATTTCTTCTGATCTGTTCTGCACTAGCGTGCGCTACTCTTAGTCTTTAGCGTGTGCTACACCTGCACGATAGCGTGCGCTAAGATTGAGTATTAGCATGCGCTAATCAGGCTATACTTAGCCATTTTCAGCTATTCTTGTCCAATGTCTCGACATGCTAGATACATATACACGATATACTGAATATACATACTCCTTCCAATAATATTCCATATGTAATATCCGCATTTTTCCTTTCTCTTAACATTCTCATTTTGGTGTATTTTCATTTTTGGCAACTCGCTTGTAACCATATTGACATTTTGAGGATATTTAATATTGGACTTTTTGTCGTTCGAGCTTGTTTCGGACTCGTTTTACTCGATTTGGTGTTTCATATTGTTTTCGTCGCTATTTCGGGTATTCTCGTAAATCGTCGTTCGGAACCACCGTTTCGGGGCTGCCGAGGATCCATCTCATGTTATTATGCGTGTTGTGAACTTTTATTTGGTGTTTCGACCATGTATCGTACATTTGGGATGTTTTGGGCCCTTTTGTAAATTTCCCAAAGTTTTGGGAAAATTACGTTTGTTGTTGTTTTTCTTCAACACTTAAGTTCGTCGTTTCGAGTCATTTACGTTCGTTCCATCGTGAATTGTTCACCGTTATATTTCGATTCTTTTCGGTACCTTCCTTATCTATTTCTGGCATGTACTTCCCAGAAAAGAATGTTACGTACATAACACACCTTTTGGTTACGTACGTAACGTCGTAGTGTAAAAGGGTACAGGCATTTCTGCCTTTTTGGTTACATACGTAAGGCCCTTATGGCTACGTACGTAACACAGCCTACGTACGTTAGCAAGTGGTGGCTAACGTACGTAATGCGGCCTGGGTTTATAAACCCAGGAGTTGACCGATTTCGGTCATTTTTCATCCTTCTCCTCTCCTCCGACTCGTGGGCAATTTTACAGGTGTTTTTCGGTGATTTCAAGCTTAGCAACTCCGAGCCATCATCTTCTTCGAGTTTTTGGAGTATTTTATCAACATCTAATCGTGTTCTTCGTCTTTAATTCGAGGTAAACTCCTAAAACCTTCTTTTAGGTAAATTGGGGGTTTTCACATTTTCGTCCGATTCGTTCCGTATGATAGATTAATTCATGATGAATATGATTAATCTTGTTGGTATTGTTGGTTCTCCTACGGATTCATGGTATATTTCGTGGTATTTTTGTAATCGAGAGGGTTTGGTTGTGGTCCGCCCTCGTTGTTGTTTTTATACGAATATACATGAATCGTAGGCAGGTTTTTGGGTGTTTTCCAATTCCGTATTCGTTAGGATTGTCGGTGATTGTGTTCTTCGAATTGTTAGGTTCGTAATTGTCGGTCCCTAGCATTCGTCGGCGTCTTTCCTTCCATTCGTTGCGTCGTCTATTATTCAAGGCAAGTATTTTTAGAAACCTTTATGCTTAACATGAAATGGTAATGTATATTGTGTGTGCTTTACTCACCTCGGGAGGGTCCGACGGGGCCTCGGGGGAATCTATGACTTCACTCTGGATTCACGAGTTTGTTTCGCTAGCCAGCTCGGGAGGGTCCTTAGAGGCCTCGGGTGGGATTCATGGTGGCGTCCTGGTCCTAGGCGATGCCTGTGCGTGACTTGTTTTATAAAGTGTCCAGCTCGGGAGGGTCCTTAGAGGCCTCGGGTGGGATTCATGGTGGCGTCTTGGTCCTAGGCAAATTGATTATTTGACTGTTTGTTTCTGGAAAAGACATGTCTGGTTTTGATTTTTGAAATGATATTGGTGCATGTACAATGAAATGTGTAAGCGATTGGTTTGCCTTGATTACTTGTACTAGCGTAATTGCTAACCCCTCTGGGGACCCGTTGTGGGGAAATTCTTGTTATGGATTTCAGGTTATGATCATCCGGACGAGCGAGCGCTGGGACAGTACGAGGATGTTGGCCAGGGTCGTTGACATATGCGTTTGAGTCCTTTTATTTCCGTTATTCCATTCGATATGGTTGTTGTCCACTTTTGAAACTTATAGATTGTACTCGCGAGTACTTAGGCTTTTCTCTTCGGATTAAGATTTGTATTCGTCAAGTTATTTATGTTTGCCATTGTTGATTATTCCGCCGGTTGTACCGGGCGTGTGATTTGATTTTCAATTGGATGATGTGTATTTTTACTGTGGTAAATTGTGTCTATCCTGGTGGGTCCCATGTAGGGGTCCACGGCACTGTAATATATCCTGAATATCTCGGGGGTGTTACAGAAAATGGTATCAGAGCGCTAGGTTTATGGATTCCTAGACTTGTCGGTTATTTGGGTCTAGTTGTGTTTTGTTTTGCATATTGTCACACCGCTGCCAGCATCTCGGTACTTCTAGTGCTAGTAAGTTTTCTTATTCGGTCCTTTGTTTTCTTGCATTGTATTTCCGCTTCTTAAATCGTAGTTGCTTTTTCCTCCCTTACTCATCATCAATATACTTCTGTTATCTCTTAACACCAGTATGGATGCCGGAGGAAACCGTGGTCGTGGTCGTGGTCGTGGTCGTGGTCGTGGACGCGGCCGAGGACGTGGGGCAGCCGGTGGGACGGCCACGTCGCATTCTTCGGGAGCCGGCAGCACCGGCGACCGCCACAGTCATGCTTCTTCTCAGGAGCACGCCGACCTTGGTATTGCGGCCGTTATGCAGCAAATGGTAAACCAAATGGCGGCGATAGCTCAGGTGGTCCAGAACCCGGATCCGGCCCACGCTAACCGGGGCGGAACGGATCGTTGGCTTCAGGATGTCATCAAGATGCATCCTCCTCAGTTTTCGGGAGCTTCGGACCCGATCGGCTTGGAGGGGTGGATCAAGGAGATATCTAAAGTCTTCACTGCTACCAACTGTCCCGAGGACCGTAAGGTCCCTATTGCCCAGTACTTTCTCACTGGGGACGCTATGGATTGGTGGAAGGCCGTTGGGCCCAAAGACCATGTTGCTTCGTGGGTCGAATTTCAGGAATTGATAGAGACTGAATACTGGTCGTGGTCGGTTAGGCAGGCTCGAGTCCATGCCTTCTATGATGCTCAACCACGAGATATTCCCGTATCCCAAGCTATTGCCGATTTTAACAAGGAGTTGGGCTATGTGAAGACCCAAGTTGTCGAGGAGAGCGACAAAATTTTCCATTTTTCCAGGAGGATGAAACTGTCAATTCGGGACTACATGTCTGGGCTCGTCTGTACTACTTTGAAGGATTATCAGAGTCGAGCTCTTGCTTATGATATGTCGGTGACAGCCAGTGCGGCGGTTCGGGAGAATAAGAAACAGAAATCCACCAGAAATTTCTCGGGTCACAAGGGTGGAGGTCAGCAGAAGTCTCAGTCTGCGAATATTCATAGAGGTAATTCGGCTCGTTTCTCTCGGGGCTATCGAGGTACTGCCAGTGCCTCCGTTCGGGATGTCAAATGCTTTAACTGTGGCGAGCCGGGCCATCGAAACAGGGAGTGTCCTCGTCCGCCTATGACTTGTCATACTTGTGGTCAGTCGGGCCACAAGGCTTCCTTTTGTGAGCGGGCAAGACGACTTCTTGGTGCTCAGACTTCTTTTCCAGCACCTAGGGAGCCGAGTGTGAATCAGGGCTCGTTCGCTCCACAGTCTCCGCCAAGTGGTAGCCGAGGGAGAGGTCGGGGTCAGCCCGCTAGAGGGGGAGCTTCCAGTGTTGGCTCCGCCCCTCCACGTATCTATGAGATGAGAAGGGCCGATGATCCGGCCCGGCTGTGGCGGCAGTGCGTTCATATCTATTCCCATCCTGTCAGTGTGCTTTTTGATTCGGGTGCTATGCATTCATTCGTTTCTCTGGAGTGTGTGCGCCGTTTGAGTCTTGACTGCTTATCACCCTGCGAGCCTTTCATCGTTAAACTTCCTAGCGGTGATAGAATTGTCGGTGATCGAGAGGTCCGGGACTGTTCTGTGTTTATTTGTGAGAGGGCTTGGCTCTCTAATCTTATTGTTGTGGTATTGAGGGTGAGGATTTAATTCTCAAGGATGATTGGCTCGAGCGGCATGGTGCAATCATGAACTACCACACGAGGATCATCACCATGCTAGCCGAGGACGACACCGAACACTCTTTCGCGGGGCGAAAGAGAAACCAGAAGTTTGTTATTAACGTCTTGAAGGCGATGAGACTCCTGCGAAAGGGGTGTACTGGTTATTGGTGCTACGCCTTGAAGGCGGAGGATGGTGGAGTCGAGCTTTCGTCGATTCCAATCATTAGTGAGTTTCCTGATGTATTTCCTGACGAGTTACCGGGATTGCCACCGGATCGTGAGGTTGAGTTTGCTATAGAGTTAGAGCCGGGCGCGACTCCGATTTCGAAGGCGCCGTATCGCATGGCACCTTCAGAGATGGCCGAGCTAAAGAATCAGTTGAATGAGCTTCTTGAGTCGGGTTATATTCGACCGAGCGCTTCGCCTTGGGGCACACCAGTTTTGTTTGTTCGGAAGAAGGATGGTTCATTGCGTTTGTGTATCGACTACCGTGAGCTAAACAAGGTGACCATCAAGAACAAGTATCCTCTGCCGAGGATTGATGACTTGTTCGATCAGTTGCAGGGAGCTGCGGTATTCTCGAAGATCGAATTGAGATCGGGGTACTATCCGCTTCAGGTGAAGGAGTCAGACGTTCCGAGAACAGCTTTTTGGACGAGATACGGACACTATGAGTTTGTAGTTATGCCTTTCGGGTTAACTAATGCGCCGGAAGTGTTCATGCAGTTGATGAACAAGGTCTTTATCGAGCTTTTGGATAAGTGTGTCGTCGTCTTCATTGACGATATCCTTATCTATTCGAGGAACGAGGAAGAACACGCGTATCATTTACGAGTGGTGTTAGACATTTTGAGGACCGAGCAACTCTATGCAAAGTTCTCGAAATGTGAGTTCTGGCTGAAGGAAGTGATGTTTCTAGGTCACGTGATTTCAGCCTAGGGTGTTCGTGTGGACCCACAAAAGATTGAGGCAGTATTGTATTGGGCACCGCCTAAAAACGTGAAGGAGGTCCGTAGTTTCTTGGGTTTAGCTGGCTACTACCGTAGGTTCGTCGAGGGTTTCTCGAAACTAGATCGACCACTTACACAGTTGCTCCAGAAGTCCGAGAAGTTCGTCTAGAATGACGAGAGTCAGTCGAGTTTTGAGGAGCTGAAGAGGCGTTTGACTTCAGCCCCGATTTTGGCTGCCATGTGGCAACGAGGGTTTTGTCGTTTATAGCGATGCTTCGGGTCAGGGTCTTGGGTGCGTGTTGATGCAACACGGCAAGACTATTGCATTTGCATCGAGGCAGTTGAGGCCGTATGAGCTTAACTACCCTACTCACGATTTGGAGTTAGCGGCAGTTGTTTTTGCGCTCAAGATTTGGCGTCACTATCTTTTTGGCTCTGCATGTCAGATTTTTACCGACCATAAAAGTCTGAAGTACATATTTACTCAGCGGGAGTTGAATATGAGGCAGAGGAGGTGGTTGGAGTTGATTAAGGATTATGACCTCGAAATCCTTTATCATCCGGGCAAGGCGAACGTCATGGCCGACGCCTTGAGTCGGAAATAAGTCTCGTTGCGAACACTTGAGATCCTTACGTCTCAAGCCGAGCTTCAGCGGGATTTGATTGAGTGGAGTGTTGAGATTTCGTTGCCTGGAGTCGTAGGGCGACTTTGTGCTTTAGAGATTTGGTCGTCTCTGATCAGTGAAATTAAACTGAAACAGCTGGAGGATCCGATGATTGTGCAAATCCGAGAGAATGTTCTTAAGGGAAAGTCTCCTGGGTTTGTGATTCATGAAGATGGTCTGTTGAGATCCCAGAGTCGGCTTTGTGTACCGAACGACTTGAATTTGAGACAGAGTATTTTACGTGAGGCCCATGCTACGCCTTACTCCCTTCATCCTGGTTCGAGTAAGATGTACAAGGACCTGATGAGGAATTTCTGGTGGAATGATATGAAGGAGGAGGTCACACAGTTTGTAGCGAGATGTTTGACTTGCCAGCAGGTCAAAATCGAGCATCAGCGACCAGCCGGGTTATTGCAGTCACTTCCCGTTCCGGAGTGGAAATGGGAAGACATATCGATGGACTTCATTACGAGTTTGCCGAGATTGAGATCGGGCATGAATATGGTTTGGGTGATTGTTGATCGCCTGACCAAGTCGGCACATTTTCTGGGCATCAAGGATACTTGGGGCCCGGAGAAGTTGGCTCGTGTGTTTATTGCGCAGATTGTGAGGCTTCACGGTACTCCGAATTCTATTGTTTCGGATCGTGATGGCCGTTTTGTATCGCATTTCTGGCAGGCGGTGCATAAGGCATTGGGTACTCGTTTGAATTTGAGTACCTCTTTTCATCCTCAGTCAGATGGACAGTCGGAACGCACTATCCAGACATTTGAAGATATGTTGCGTGCTTGTGCTCTCGACTGGAGTAGCGACTGGGAGGAGCATTTGCCATTGATCGAATTTACGTACAAAAATAGTTAGCACGCGTCGATTCGGATGGCACCGTATGAGGCGCTTTATGGGCGGCGTTGTCGATCGCCGATTTGTTGGAACGAAGTGTCCGATTTGGTCGGGACCGAACCAGATATTGTCCTAGAGATGAGGCGGAAGGTGGATTTAATTCGAGAACGGATGTTGACCACTCAGAGTCGACAGAAGTCGTATTCCGACATCCGTCGTCGACCTTTGGAATTCGAGGTGGGGGACCACGTTTTTCTAAAGGTGTCGCCGACGAAGGGAGTTTTCTGCTTCGGAAAGAAGGGAAAGTTGAGTCCGAGATTTATTGGACCCTTTGAGATTCTCGAGCGAGTCGGTGAGTTGGCATATCGTTTGGCGCTACCTCCGGCCTTGAGTCACGTTCATAGCGTTTTCCATGTTTCGCAGCTGAAGAAATATGTTCCGGATCCTAGTCATATCATCGACTTTGGCGAGATCGATATTGCCGAGGACATTACCTTCGAGGAGCGTCCCTTGAAGATTTTGGAGCACTGTGAGAAGCGACTGAGGCATAAGACCATTCCTTTGGTCAAAGTGCAGTGGTAGAGGCATGGTGTCGAGGAGGCAACTTGGGAAACCGAGGATAGCATGCGTGCTAAGTACCCCGAGTTGTTTATTTCTTAAGTTTCGGGACGAAACTTGTTTTTAGAGGGGTAGAATGTAATATCCGCATTTTTCCTTTCTCTTAATATTCTCATTTTAGTGTATTTTCGTTTTTGGCAACTCGCTTGTAACCGTATTGACATTTTGAGGATATTTAATATTGGACTTTTTGTCGTTCGAGCTTGTTTCGGACTCGTTTTACTCGATTTGGTGTTTCATGTTATTTTCGTCGCTATTTCGGGTATTCTCGTAAATCGTCGTTCGGAACCGCCGTTTCGGGGTTGCCGAGGATCCATCTCATGTTATTATGCGTGTTGTGAACTTTTATTTGGTGTTTCGACCATGTATCGTACATTTGGGATGTTTTGGGCCATTTTGTAAATTTCCCAAAGTTTTGGGAAAATTACGTTTGTTGTTTTTCCGAACCTTTGGGTAGTCGGGAATATGTTTTCCTTCAACACTTAAGTTCGTCGTTTCGAGTCCTTTACGTTTGTACCATCGTGAATTGTTCACCTTTATATTTCGATTCTTTTCGGTACCTTCCTTATCTATATGTGGCCTGTACTTCCCAGAAAAGAATGTTACGTACGTAACACACCTTTTGGTTACGTACGTAACGTCCTAGTGTAAAAGGGTATAGGCATTTCTGCCTTTTTGGTTACGTACGTAAGGCCCTTATAGCTTACGTACGTAACACAGCCTACGTACGTTAGCAAGTGGTGGCTAACGTACGTAATGCGGTCTGGGTTTATAAACCCAGGAGTTGACCGATTTCGGTCATTTTTCATCCTTCTCCTCTCCTCCGACTCGTGGGCAATTTTCCTGGTGTTTTTCAGCGATTTGAAGCTTAGCAATTCCGAGCCATCATCTTCTTCGAGTTTTTGGAGTATTTTATCAACATCTGATCGTGTTCTTCGTCTTTAATTCGAGGTAACTCCTAAAACCTTCTTTTAGGTAAATTGGGGGTTTTCACGTTTTCGTCCGATTCGTTCCGTATGATAGATTAATTCATGTTGAATATTATTAATCTTGTTGGTATTGTTGGTGTTGGGATTCGGTGCCTAAAACGAAGGCCCAACGGAAGCAGTAAAACGAAAATTAATTTGATCTGAATCCCTACGAGGATCGATCGAGCTACGTATATACGAATATCAAAAAACGAATTCACAAGAGATATAGAAACTCACCCTTGTAGTCCGTTGATTAGATGGATAACCTTCTCTTGAGCTATTCCCCAAGCTTTGCTTGATCTCTACGAATCTATTCCGCTTCAAGCCCTTGAACGATCCAACGCCGAAAGCACCGCGTCTCTACTTGCCACGCACTGGAAAAACGAACGGAATGACAACACCTTGCTATCCTCCGAGGATACGGCTAGAGCTAGGTGATGAAGCTATATATGTAAAGATTACTACACTCTAAGTGTTTTAATCTTACTCTCTCAATATATTCTCTCAATTTTCTCCAAGAAAAATGAAAAATGAATGAAGAAGATGAAGATGAGTCTTAAACTCAAAGTCTATCTCTCTCTCTCCTTTTCTTATTCACGTTGGAAATGGAATGCTTATGAGAAGTGAGATGTCTTCTTCCCTTTATTCAACTCTCCACATGTACATCTCATTATTATGAGAATCAAAGCCCCACTTCCTTAATGATCAACCATTAAAGAATGGAACAAGAGTCCATATGAAAGTGGGTGGAAATGTGGGGGGCGACCCATGTAGAAATCGGACAAGTTCGGTTCGTTTCGGAATTCCGCGAGTCCAAACAGATAAACTCCGATACCGTTCCAATGTATTTATACCAATTAATTAATCCAATTAATTAATCATATCAAACACATAATAACATAATTAATTTCTCCAAGAAATAATTATATTCATGAATTAAATTAATCACCCAGTGAAATATTTAATTCATTAGGCCGTAAATCAATTTATCCAATAAATCGATTTAGACATCCAATGTCCCAAATTAGATATCCAATATCTAATATTCATAATGAGAGAATTAGCTTGATTCATTCCGTCGTCAATCCTATTGCGCGACTCGGTAGGTCCGTCTCAGTCAGCAATGGGAGGAACCAAAGAGTAGTAGCACCACCTAGCCAGCCTGGCGGCCTACACTGTACCCCAACTGAGAACGAATGATTGGGATCATTCAAGAACCATTCTGTCGTGAATACCAGTAAACGTATAAACCCTTCTTTCAAATGTCCCGATCAAGTTATGGGGTCGTGGTCAGTCAAACTCCATCTGTACTTGACGCTATGCATGCATTAATGCAAATCGAGATCATCGAGCTCTCGTGTATCTAATACAGCTAGCTCCAATGCTTTGGCCAAAGACTTATGATCTCATCTGCCAATAACCGCATAGGACATATAACCCGTTCACTAACAGGAGAAAGAATTCTATCTTGGTATTCAGTAGGACCTGCTACTTGCCCATCAAGATGCACGTTGAGGTTGACCCCCGCCTTCCGGTTTTTAGGGTCGAACTACTCTAATGAAAATATTGACGTCACAAGCACATCCCTACTAAATCCTCAAGTCGAAGGTTCACGAATACCTATCACAACCTTTTGATTCCATCATTGACTGTCCCAGAGTGAAATCCGTGTGACGAATCGAGGGTGAGTCGGTTCGAGTATACTAATCTAATTAGCATACCTATAACGTGTGCTCCCACTAACCATTAGTGTTCGACAGGCACTCTCCTTGTCAAAGAACACGTCATACAAGTCTTCATATAAACTTAACGCCCAGTCAAGTTTCATCGACTTGCGAACGATTAAGTATTTGAGCTATAAACCTTTCCAGTGCCGACCCCCTTATCCGATAAGGAGTGGAACGTTTTGCTCTCAAATACACGGACTAGTTTCTACATGTATATTTACGAGTTAGGAATGCCAGTAACTACCAGTAAATAAAGAAACATCCATTGCCTTATAGTGATGATTTACATAATAACAAGTACAATGCCCTCACTCAACATCCTCTGAGTGGCATTCGAGGGCATACTCCTAACAATCTCCCACTTGCACTCAATGCCACACACTGGTATCTAATACCCATGTTCTCCAGATGACGCTCCAAGCTAGTCTGAGAAAGTGGCTTGGTCAGTGGATCGGCGACGTTGTCGGCCGAGTCTACTGCGGCAAGACAATGTATCCCTTGCGAACAAATTCTCTAACGAGATGATACTTCCTCTCAATATATTTGGTCCGTTGTGAAACCTCGGCTCCTTGGCTGCGCTACACTCCGTCGTTGTCGCATGCAATGAACAGCACAAAGACATGGTATCACTTGAAGTTCTCCCGAAACTTCTTAATCTAGAACCCTTCCTTGAAGCCTCCGAGGCGCTTGATACTCGGCTGACAGTGGAATCGTGATCGCGCTTTGCTTGGCGCTACGCCAAGATACTGCTCCTCCATTAAGAGTAAATATGTAGCCAGAAGTAGACATCGAATCGTCCTTCAGTCCTTGGAAGTCCGAATCAGTGAATCCCACCACATCCAATTCTCCACCGCCATACATCAGAACCACATCTCTAGTCCTTCTCAAGTACTTGAGAACGTTCTTTACGGCAGTCCAATATTCCCTACCTGGGTTTGCCTGAAACCTACTCACCACGCTTACAGCATGCGCGATGTCAGGTCTTGTACACAACATAGCATAATCAAATGTTAGTCGTGCGCCTAGCCCGGCCCCACTATCGCACTCCTTTCTACCCACGGCCGAAGCATATGGTATATTACTTATTTCCTTTCGTTGTTCCTCACTTTGAGGACACATCTTCAAGGACAGTTTTATTCCATGTTGCATCGGTAGGAACCCTCTTTTAGAATCATCCATCTTAAATCGCTTTAAGATCTTATCTATATAGAGGGCTTGGGAAAGGCCTATTGTTCTCTTCGATCTATCTCGGTAGAGTCGAATTCCAAGAATATAGGTTGCTTCTCCCAAGTCTTTCATGGAGAAATTACTCGAAAGCCAAGCTTTTACAGAACTGAGCATTCCCACATCATTTCCTATTAGTAGAATATCATCCACATATAGTACTAAGAATGCGATCTTGCTCCCACTAACCCTCTTGTATACACAAGGTTCCTCTTCATTTTGCACAAAGTCAAACTCTTTGACCGCCTCATCAAAACGAAGGTTCCAACTACGCGACGCTTGCTTCAGTCCATAAATGGAACGCTGAAGCTTGCACACTTTCTGAATATCGACTTCGGACATAAAGCCTTTAGGCTGCTCCATATAGATTTCCTCCTCAAGGAATCCATTAAGGAAAGCCGTCTTTACGTCCATTTGCCATATCTCATAATCGTGGTAGGCAGCTATAGCAAGCATCATGCGACTAGATTTGATCATGGCTACGGGCGAGAAGGTATCGTGGTAATCGATCCCATCCTTCTGGGTATAACCCTTTGCAACAAGCCTGGCCTTATAGGCGTCAACCCTGCCATCACCATCAGTCTTTCTCTTGTAGATCCACTTGGTCCCAATAGGCACTATGCCCTTGGGACGGTCTACTAGAGTCCAGACCTGATTGACATGCATCGAGTCTATCTCAGCTTCCATAGCTTCACGCCATTTCGCGGAGTCTACATCCACCATCGCTTGGTCATAGGTCGTCGGGTCGGTCTCTTGGCTATCACTTGGAACCTCATGGAGACCCAGCTCCTCCAAGTGCAGAAGCCCATACCTAATAGGTAAATGAGACACCTTACTAGACCTACGAGGTGGTTGTACTTGTGTTTCAGAAATTTCGGTTCCAGTTTCTTGCACAGGTGTCTCCCGAGGAGTTTCATTGTATTCTTCTAAAGAAATACTTCTACCTGCTCCGCCTTCCTGAATGAACTCATCTTCCAGGAAGTGTGCTTGTAAAGCAACAACGATCTTTCGATCTTCGGGCATGTAGAATAGATATCCCATCGTCCCAGACGGGAATCCAATGAAACATCCCTTCGCAGACCTAGCTTCCAACTTTTCCACCTTAGTCTTCTTGACATAGGCGGGACATCCCCAAATCCTAATATGATTAAGACATGGTTTCCTTCCCTCCCACATCTCATGTGGAGTTTTAGGAACGGATTTGGAAGGACATCTGTTCAAGATATAAGCGGCAGTCAGGAGTGCATACCCCCACAGGTAAATTGGTAAGTCAGTATAACCCAGCATGGAACGGGCCATGTTTAACAAGGTCCGGTTCCTTCTTTATGACACACCATTTAACTGAGGAGTACATGGAGGTGTTAGTTGTGAAACTATTCCATGTTCCTTAAGGAACTCGTCAAACTCCGTACTCATATACTCGCCACCTCGGTCCGACCGAAGTGCTTTGATATGATTACCAGTTTGTTTCTCGACTAGGGCCTTGAATTCCTGGAATTTCTCAAAGGCCTCGGATTTATGTTTCATTAAGTATACATAACCATACCTAGTATGATCATCTGTAAACGTAATGAAATATTGATATCCATCACGTGCTGCTTCCAAAGCACCACATACGTCGGCATGGATTAATCCCAGTTTATCAGCGGCTCTTTCAAATGTCCCTGTGAAGGGGGACTTAGTCATTTTGCCTTTAAGGCAAGATTCACAAGTAGGAAAGGGATCTGATCCCAATGGACCGATAAGTCCATCTTTTTCCATCTTGTAAACCTTGGTCTGACCAACATGACCAAGTCTAAGATGCCATTTCAAAACTTTATTGGTTTCATCCCTACCACGTTTCCTAGTCATAGTATTCACAACTACTTTGTTGCTGAGATTTAGATGATACAATCCATTCAACAATGTAGCAGTACCCACGAGTTTATTTCTAAAATAAATTTTGCAGGAACCATCACCAATAAAAAATTAAAAGCCTTTTCGGTCCATGACCGGAATGGATACAATGTTTTTGTGCCCCTTGGGCATAACAAGTACATCTTCTAAAGTCAAAACAAAGCCGGATTCTAAACCCAAAAGAAGTGATCCTATGTCGGTCGCCTCGACACTATGCCCGCTTCCGACTGTGATCATAACTTCTCCAGCTCCAAGCTTTCTACTTTGTTCCAGGTCCTGATTCACGGTACAAATATGAGAACTAGCACGTAATCCAAAGATCAGAAGTAGAAAATACAAGAGCGTAACAATTTGTTTCCAAAACTAAAAGTTCAGACTGAAGTGCCATGAAGAATCGGACAGTCTCTAGCCCAGTGGCCCAGCTCACCGCACTTGAGACAAGCATCCTTCTTCTTCTTGTTCTTCGGAACCATCGGGGCCTTGCCCTTACCCTTAAGGTCCTTAACTTGTGGCCCAGTTTGCTTCTTGGTCTTTTTCTTCTTGTTCTTAGACCTCCGAGGTCCAGAAGAAATCACAAGAGCAGACTCCTTCATCCGCGGAGTCTTCATCTGATACTGAGCGGTCACAAGTTTGTTCATTAGACCAGCTAAATTACATGCAATCTCATTGCAGTTGAAGTTTATAACAAACTGTGAGAAGGAATCAGGGAGAGACTGTAGGATAAGGTCGGTTTGGAGATAAGTATCCATTTTAAAATCAAGAGCCTCCAATCTCTCGATCATGGATATCATTTTGAGGACGTGTTCCCCAACCTTCTCACCTTCCTTCATCCTTGCACCGAACAGTTGTTTGGATATCTCATATCTAGCAGTTCTGCTGTGCTCACCATAAAGTTCGGTTAAGTGAGATAGAATCCGCCTAGCAGAAGTCATTTTCTCATGAGCTCTCTGAAGCTCATTAGACATGGAAGCCATCATATAAGCATGGACTTTCACGTCATCCTTAACCCACTTTTCGTGGTTTTCAATCTCTTCCTGATTGGCTCGGGTCCGCACAGGAGGCGCCGGAATGTCCGTCTTCAAGACGTATCCCAGTGCCTCTATACTGAGGACAATCATCGATCATGGAGCCAATCCACAAAGTTAGGTCCCATTAAGGTGTTCTTTTTGTTGCAAGTGCGAGTGGATTCATTGTCATATTGATATTTGAGTCTGCATTAAGTACGATAGATTAATTAGTGACTCATTCAATTATGTTCTGAGTATAGAATTAAGGTCTTTTCTATTCTTGTTACCCAGCTCCCACTATTTTTATCGGAATAACACACTCCCATGTGAAATCCGGAAGTATCGTCGCTCTACTTCATAGTGGTGATCGAGTTCTTTATAAATCTTAATAGAGGGCAACCGAACAGGTTTCTAGTCTATTAATTTTCATAAAGTGGTGTCCAACACCAACCCATATAATGGATGATTCGATCTTCTTTTTCCCCTTGTTCACTCCCTTCAACCTATACGATTTCTATGGTTCGTGAACAAGTTAAGTTTATACCATCGACGCAAATCAGTTTCACAGTTGAATCTTATCCGGCAACCTATCAAGTTTCTAGAGATAAAATTTGCTCCAACCGAAGGCATCCAAATGTTCTCCCGGTAATTTATCCGTCCTCCCCGAACGACTACCCCGATAACTCGGAAGCATAGCACATCCGGTTTGGATTTCAATTTCCCGAAAACTCGATGGAGGGAAGGAAAACCTTGAAACCTTATAAACTTAATAATTTATCGTGGGAGAATTTTCGCGATTAGCGTTACACTTTGCACATTAATCGTTTAAGCGCGTTTGTGGCATTCATACAATATGAAACAACCATTCACAACCTAGTTGCTACCAACATGTGGTTCATGGACCGTTCCTAGAAAACAAAAACTCCGTAATCTAATTACAAGTCTTCGTCTTGAATCTTCGTCTTCTCGAAATGGATCTTCCTCCGGTCTTCGTCATTACATATAAATTTTACATTGAAAATTGCATCCTAGATACAAATTTTTTCTAGTAAAATAAATAGGCTCAAAACGGCATTTACAACCCAATCGAATAAAATGAACGATTCAAAAACCAAGTCCACGAACCACATCCCCATTCAAAAGCATTCATCCAATAAATACTAAATAAATGGAAAGCGTAGAGATACATTGATCCAATCAACAATACGAACCGATTAAATCGATTCACACAATCGGTAATATGAAAACGTTCAAAATAATTCGGTCGATCACAAGTATTCCAATAAATCAATTTTTCCATATAAAATGAAATACCATAAATCATTTTAATCATATTAAATCCAATTTAAAATGAGGGAAATTATTTTTTGGAATACACGAAGCAAACAAGCCCGAAATGGGTCCGAAATAGGCCGAATCATGCCGAAAACGCCACTCAGCAAAGACGCAGTGGTCGCCCGGCTGCCCCGGGCCGCGGCCCCCGAGCCTGGGCCGCGACCCCCAAGATCTGCTCGCCTGTGCCGGGCCGCACACTGGCCGCGGCCCCCTACTCCCGGACCCCTCCCGGACCGTCCAACGGCATTTCGGGGCTAGTTTTTCGACCGGATATCCAATATCTATATTCTCCAACATTCATATCTTCAATATAAATCATATTTCCAAGAAATTAAGATTTATATTTAGACATAAACTTACGAAAAATATAACTACAACGAACGTAAAAACATATACCACGATTATGACTAAAATGATTCCAAATCATTCATCATCTAATCAAGAATTCCAAATGCTAATATCGTATATACGATCGCAAGACCTACGCTCCGATACCACTGTTGGGATTCGGTGCCTAAAACGAAGGCCCAGCGGAAGCGGTAAAACGAAAATTAATTCGATCTGAATCCCTACGAGGATCGATCGAGCTACGTATATACGAATATCAAAAAACGAATTCACAAGAGATATAGAAACTCACCCTTGTAATCCATTGATTAGATGGATAACCTTCTCTTGAGCTATTCCCCAAGCTTTGCTTGATCTCTACGAATCTATTCCGCTTCAAGCCCTTGAACGATCCAACGCCGAAAGCACCACGTCTCTACTTGCCACGCACCGGAAAAACGAACAGAATGACAACACCTTGCTATCCTCCGAGGATACGGCTAGAGCTAGGTGATGAAGCTATATATGTAAAGATTACTACACTCTAAGTGTTTTAATCTTACTCTCTCAATATATTCTCTCAATTTTCTCCAAGAAAAATGAAAAATGAATGAAGAAGATGAAGATGAGTCTTAAACTCAAAGTCTATCTCTCTCTCCTTTTCTTATTCACGTTGGAAATGGAATGCTTATGAGAAGTGAGATGTCTTCTTCCCTTTATTCAACTCTCCACATGTACATCTCATTATTATGAGAATCAAAGCCCCACTTCCTCAATGATCAACCATTAAAGAACGGAACAAGAGTCCATATGAAAGTGGGTGGAAATGTGGGGGGCGACCCATGTAGAAATCGGACAAGTTCAGTTCGTTTCGGACTTCCGCGAGTCCAAACAAATAAACTCCGATACCGTTCCAATGTATTTATACCAATTAATTAATCCAATTAATTAATCATATCAAACACATAATAACATAATTAATTTCTCCAATAAATAATTATATTCATGAATTAAATTAATCACCCAGTGAAATATTTAATTCATTAGGCCGTAAATCAATTTATCCAATAAATTGATTTAGACATCCAATGTCCCAAATTAGATATCCAATATCTAATATTCATAATGAGAGAATTAGCTTGATTCATTCCGTCGTCAATCCTATTGCGCGACTCGGTAGGTCCGTCTCAGTCAGCAATGGGAGGAACCAAAGAGTAGTAGCACCACCTAGCCAGCCTGGCGGCCTACACACTGCACTTAACCGAGAACGAATGATTGGGATCATTCAAGAACCATTCTGTCGTGAATACCAATAAACGTATAAATCCTTCTTTCAAATGTCCCGATCAAGTTATGGGGTCACGGTCAGTCAAACCCCATCTGTACTTGACGCTATGCATGCGTTAATGAAAATCGAGATCATCGAGCTCTCGTGTATCTAATACAACTAGCTCCAATGCTTTGGCCAAAGACTTATGATCTCATCTGCCAATAACCGCATAGGACATATAACCCGTTCACTAACAGGAGAAAGAATTCTATCTTGGTATTCAGTAGGACCTGCTACTTGCCCATCAAGATGCACGTTGAGGTTGACCCCCGCCTTCCGTTTTTTAGGGTCGAACTATTCTAATGAAAATCTTGACGTCACAAGCACATCCCTACTAAATCCTCAAGTCGAAGGTTCACGAATACCTATCACAACCTTTCGATTCCATCATTGACTGTCCCGGAGTGAAATCCGTGTGACGAATCGAGGGTGAGTCGGTTCGAGTATACTAATCTAATTAGCATACCTATAACGTGTGCTCCCACTAACCATTAGTGTTCGACAGGCACTCTCCTTGTCAAAGAACACGTCATACAAGTCTTCACATAAACTTAACGCCCAGTCAAGTTTCATCGACTTGCGAACGATTAAGTATTTGAGCTATAAACTTTTCCAGTGCCGACCCCCTTATCCAATAAGGAGTGGAACGTTTTGCTCTCAAATACACGGACTAGTTTCTACATGTATATTTACGAGTTAGGAATGCCAGTAACTACCGGTAAATAAAGAAACATCCATTGCCTTATATTGATGATTTACATAATAACAAGTACAATGCCCTCACTCAACATCCTCTGAGTGGCATTCGAGGGCATATTCCTAACAGTTGGTTCTCCTACGTATTCATGGTATATTTCGTGGTATTTTTGTAATCGAGAGGGTTTGGTTATGGTCCGCCCTCATTGTTGTTTTTATACGAATATACATGAATCGTAGGCGGGTTTTCGGGTGTATTCCAATTCCGTATTCGTTAGGATTGGTGGTGATTGTGTTCTTCGAATTGTTAGGTTCGTAATTGTCGGTCCCTAGCATTCGTCGGCGTCTTTCCTTCCATTCGTTGCGTCGTCTATTATTCAAGGCAAGTATTTTTGGAAACCTTTATGCTTAACATGAAATGGTAATGTATATTGTGTGTGCTTTACTCACCTCGGGAGGGCCCGACGGGGCCTCGGAGGAATCTATGACTTCACTCTGGATTCACGAGTTTGTTTCGCTAGCCAGCTCGGGAGGGTCCTTAGAGGCCTCGGGTGGGATTCATGGTGGCATCCTGGTCCTAGGCGATGCCTGTGCGTGACTTGTTTTATAAAGTGGCCAGCTCGGGAGGGTCCTTAGTGGCCTCGGGTGGGATTCATGGTGGCGTCCTGGTCCTAGGCAAATTGATTATTTGACTGTTTGTTTCTGGAAAAGACATGTCTGGTTTTGGTTTTTGAAATGATATTGGTGCATGTACTATGAAATGTGTAAGCGATTGGTGACACGTTCTTAGTGTAGCTATCGCAAGTGCACGATATCGTATCAAGTAGTAAGTGGACTTTTTGAGTCCGGTTTATCGATCCCACGAGGAAGTTTGGTTATAATTTGAATTATACACTATTAGTCTATTTTTATAGATACTAAGATGAGTGAAACACACAATTAAAGAGTTTGGTTTAATAATTGCAAAGAAAATGCAATAATAGTTCTAATATTTTAAGGAAATAAAAAGATTGCAACAATAATATATTGATTAACGATAAAATGAAATAGTTGGGGTTACAAACTTAGTTCGTCATTAGTTATTGAAGATGTATAGGAGATCATAAGATGAATTTACTTATTATGTTGTGTAGATTCGATTTTCCTTAAAAAGACGGTTTCTCTTTCGAACTATAAAACACCCCTTACATATTGAATCAATCTACTATATTTCTATGTTGATTGGCTTCAATACATAGCATTAGGATTTATGAAAATAACTCAAAGAATCATCTAAGGTTTAGAGGTATATTTCTATCCCCTAGAACAACTTAGAGTGAAGATCATTTGATCTAATCAAACATATTTTCTTTCGAAACATATGAAGACCATAAATATCATCATTTATTGGCCAAATAAATAAAGATTGTTAAAACAATGAAAATCACACACAATAATAAGTAATTCACAATAGATCTTTATACAAACTTAAATAACATGACTAACCTTGTTTATAATCCCAACTAAAGGTAACTTAGCCCATGAAGGGTTTATTATACATAATACAAGCTTGAGTGGTCATTATTAGTTGAATCAAGAGAAAGAATTGATCATCACTCCCTTAGTATATAAAGGAGAAAGAAGCAATAAACTCTCTGAACAACATATGCTATACCACACTTACACAAATCACTCAAGAACACAAGTGTGTTCTTCACACAAAAAGAAAAGATTACAAAAAGTGAAAAATTATAAGATGAATGATGAATGATGAAGGATCTAAGGGGTCTATTTATACACCTAGAGTCATCTAATAGCTCCAAAACTCCAGCATTATTACAATAGATCGGAACAATGCCAGACATCCCCTCAATAATACACAAAAAGTATAAAAAAATTAGACAAATTATCACAATCTGTCAAGAGTTACGGCCGTAACATTAAGGAGTTACGGCCGTAACTTGGATGGCTTACGGTCGTAACATTCAGTAGTAACGGCCGTAACTTGGCTTCGTCAATTTGCTCACTGGTTGCTTTGAGAGTTACGTTTTCAGCCCAGAATTTCTCAGACTTTGCGTTTTTGCCCCAAATCTTCTTCGGATGATAACTTTTGATATATAACTCTGATTTTGAATCCGGAAAGACTGCCGAATTCATCTCGGAAAGCCCTACAACATGAATATATTAAAATTCAATAAAGAGAATATTTTATAAACATGTTATTTCTTGGGTAAATCAGTTATTCAATCCGATTAAGACTATATTTGCATCATCATCCGATAAAAATAAAATTATTAAAAACTAATTAATTAAAAGCAAAAAACGAGTAGACTTGCTTAATTATGGGTGATATTTATCGATACAAACCATGGATAAGTGTATAAAACTGACACTTATCACACCCCCAAACTTGAATTCTTGCTAGTCCCGAGCAAGACTCTTTATTATTCACGCTCCAAAAATAAAAATAAGAAAAATTAATACACACATAAATTAAAATATAAAAAGAGAAAAGGAGATCAAAATGCCATTAATACACAACAACCAGCTTTATACAGTAGATAGAAATGAATCAAGATTCAAAATAAATCTACTAATGATTTTGAAGTTAAAACACGGTTTTATTTTGTAATTCCAAAATGCAAGGTTTCCCCTCAAAAGGCTGATTATTTCTTTCCCACTCGTGATACACACGACTCCCTTTAATGGTTGCTCTCGATCACTCGTTTATTTTTCGACTTAATATGAAGAAGAATTTCATTGGCGTCATCAAATATTGTGATTTTTCACGAAATTGAGTGTATTGAAATTCAGCCGCTAATTAATTCAAATCTGCTCATAAACTACATCCCTTTTAGTGATAGCTTTCACACCGTTATTTGCTAGCGTGTAGCTCTTTTCACTAACACAATTTCTATCTCTCTTTTTTTTAAAAGGTGATAGCTTTCACACCGTTATTTGCTAACGTGTAGCTCTTTTCACCAATTTTTCTGTGAGACGGCAGCTACGCACCAACAATGGTTAGTCCTTTATTTTTCGCAAAATTTAAGACCCCCAAAATTAGGCAGTTGTTGCTGCTCAACACTTCTCCTTTTCGTCATTTTTTTTAAGTGATAGCTTTCACACCGTTATTTTGCTAACGTGTAGCTCTTTTCACCAATGACTCCTTTTTTTAGGGAATAGATTTTTTGCAGAAAATTATTTCTTAGTTTAAGCATGAAAAATCAAAAACTCCACAAATTAAGTAAATTTCAGTTCTATTTTTCATCAACCGACTGATTCTTCTTTTCTCAAGGTAACGAATGACTCGATTTTATATGATAACTACAAGGTTTGGAAAGAGAGATTAAGGCTCAAAAATTTTGGAATATACAATTTTTTTACCGGTTAAAACGATTTTAGAAGCTTGTATATAGCTAATTTATTGGTGTTATGGCCAGATCTAGAAATCTCATAAATCAAAATACTATATATATATATATATATATATTAAAAAAAATAAGGCAAATATAACACACCAAAATACCAACACACCAAATTAAAACATACCACCCCAAACTTGAAAATAAAACTATCTTCAGTTTAAAAAAAATAAAATAAAAAGCAATACAGAAAAGCAGAATACTCCCTGTTAAGAAAGTTGATGCATGAGCTAACGCCTTTTAGAATCTGCAAGAGAATAAATATACGAGGCAAACAACAAAATAAAATAAAATATACTCATAAGTATAACACAATTTTTAAGATGCGCATCAAGAAAGTCCGAAGAGTCGCCTTACGTTGCCATCAATGCTTTTATAAAAAATACACAATAAAAATTACAGCAATAAAATAACAATACATAAATCGCGAATAGATGCGCGTCAAGAGATCAAGAAGAAACTCCTTAAGTTTCCACCCTTTAGCACGATTATTACACACGACAGAAAGTAAAAATACAAGAGGTCCGACATGGTTATCAAAGGGAGGAGAATGAATCCACTTTTCATTTTCTCACGGTAAAATCTTCCATCCAGACAATTTTAGCTAGAGCTGGATCTGGTTGAGGAACAAATTCATTGAGTTTTTTGATTAGTTCATCTGGTGTTGTTGCAACGACTATGATTCGTTTAGCACGCTCGGAAATAAAACCCTTTTCAGCAGAGTAGTCGATGAAAGATAGTAAACCATCAAAGAAACCATTGACATTAAGCAGACCTATTGGTTTTTGATGAATATTTAGCTGGGCTCTGGTAACCACATGAAAAGTTTCTCAAGAGTGCCAAAACCACCGGGAAGAGTGATAAAGGCGCCAGAATTATTTATCATGTGAGTTATGCGATCTTGCATATTTACAGATCTAAACTCATCTCCAATAGTTGACCCGGTGATTTTACTTTCAGCCAGAGGTTTTGGAATTATTCCCAACACTCTTACTCCTTCCATATAGGCAGAAGCAGCAGCTCGTCCCATTAATCCAAGACTTCCTCCTCCGTAAACTACATGAATGCATTTTTCTCTTAAGGTACGACCCAAGTTGTGGGCTGCTTCGGTAAAGCATGCCTCTTTTCCATAACTAGCTCCACAAAAAATGCAGACTGTGCTAAATTGTTTTGTTGAAGATGATGACTCCATTTTTGAAAAGAAATTTTTAGAGAGAAAAAGAGAAAAGTGCAAGTTTGAGGGATGAATAAAAGAAACAATCACAAAGTTTATTTATAGAAGAAAAAGAAGGTAAAAATTGTTTAACAAGTTTGTGATTGCGTTGATTGCGCTTCAACTACTCAATAGAATAATGAATGCATTTATCGCGTATCAAATTTTTTTATTCAGAAAATCTCACCACACGACAAAAATAAAAGATACTTATGCGTATGTACAGTAGTTGTGATTGTGGCTCACATCTTCCTCTGATTTTACGTTCAGAAACGGCCTAAACGCCTTCTATGAGTCGGGGAGAAGCTTCCCATCCAATTTTCTTACAAATTGGCAAACAGAGTCTTTTAACGTCAGATTCCCAAGACGTTGTTCATATTCTGATTTGAATTTATTCCACAAACATCGAATTCCGTAATGTACGAGTCCACTAGGATGCGTGTCAAGAGAAATTTCGATATCATCTAAATTCTCTTTATTCAGACCATCTTTAATGAATTGAATTTTATCTTCTCTGTTTGTAGATGGAATTCCTAAAGATCGACATTTTAAATTACAGTTCCATCTAGCACATTTATAGCAAACGGCTATCATCTTTGCTCGTCGTTTCTTCGCATATGAACTTTTTCCTAGCCTTGGTAAAAATCTAGTCGGTGTTTCTGTGAATTCACCTGCTATTCTTACTTTGGCTTCAATTATGAATCTAATATCAAAAGGTATGATTTTATTCATAAGCAACCTCATCCTTTCAAGCCTTGTCTTGTAAATTTTTAAAATGACATTTTTGCTTAGAAAGGGAATTTTTTTTTTCAATTTTATTCAAAGCATCTTCCATGATAAAAAAAATGAAAATAATTGAAGAAAATATCTACAAATATCAGTTGTTGTGGGAAACTGAAAATCCGACTTTAATAGTCACGGAGTACTGTTATCCGCCACTTGACCGGACAAACACAATTGAGTACTAAGTTACAACGTCGAGAAATTGTATCTATAACAATAGTTTATAATGTAATATTTCAAAATAAAACTTATACTTCCCCGGCAACGGCGCCAAAAACTTGACACGTTCTTAGTGTAGCTATCGCAAGTGCACGATATCGTATCAAGTAGTAAGTGAACTTTTTGAGTCCGATTTATCGATCCCACGAGGAAGTTTGGTTATAATTTGAATTATACACTATTAGTCTATTTTTATAGATACTAAGATGAGTGAAACACACAATTAAAGAGTTTGGTTTAATAATTGCAAAGAAAATACAATAATAGTTCTAATATTTTAAGGAAATAAAAAGATTGCAACAATAATAGATTGATTAACGATAAAATGAAATAGTTGGGATTACAAACTTAGTTCGTCATTAGTTATTGAAGATGTATAGGAGATCATAAGATGAATTTACTTATTATGTTGTGTAGATTCGATTTTCCTTGAAAAGACGGTTTCTCTTTTGAACTATAAAACGCCCCTTACATATTGAATCAATCCACTATATTTCTATGTTGGTTGGCTTCAATACATAGCATTAGGATTTATGAAAATAACTCAAAGAATCATCTAAGGTCTAGAGGTATATTTCTATCCCCTAGAACAACTTAGAGTGAAGATCATTTGATCTAATCAAACATATTTTCTTTCGAAACATATGAAGACCATAAATATCATCATTTATTGGCCAAATAAATAAAGATTGTTAAAACAATGAAAATCACACACAATAATAAGTCATTCACAATAGATCTTTATACAAACTTAAATAACATGACTAACCTTGTTTATAATCCCAACTAAAGGTAACTTAGCCCACTAGTAGAAACTGCCCCTTCCTTGACCCTTTTTTTATGACCAACAGTCGAAGATGACTCGCAAATAGCTTAGTCACATAATCAGAGTCATAACGCGTAAAATTTCCATTAGCGATGACGCGAGTTTACATGTGTCAAAAAGTGGCAGTCATAATCTTTTAAAATTTATTGATATCGATGACCAGCATTTTTGTTCGTCGTAAAATGGAGTCATAAATGAAAAACACGGAGTACCCCTGTGTATGCGGGTCATCTCCAAAACGTCGCGTTATAATTTTTTTAATCAAAACGACGTCGTTTTGATTTGTCGTTTTCATTCCCCCTATATTCCCTCCTACTCCACTTATCAATTCATTCCCTCCTATTCCCGCTCAACACAAGAAACACACTCAAACACACACACTTAACCCAAATCTCACAAATCTCTCACAAACATCAGTCGATTCATCACTCAAATCACTCAAATCTCTCAAACACACACACTTAGTCGATTCACCCCCAAATCTCACACACATCAGTTGAACCGCCTCCTCTCTCTCTCTCTTAAACTCCTCCTCATAAACCCTAAACCCTAGCACAGCTGCTCTAGAATAAAGGAGAAAGCTACTTCGAAAGCAGCTAAACTTTCTCTATCTATTTTATCAATGACGACCACCGTTCTCCTCCGATCTCTCCGCCGCCGTGAATTTTCATCGGCTCCTATTTCTGCATTCAAAACCGTACGTCTCTTTATCATGAGTCTATTTTGTGACTGTTTGTACTTCTATCTTAGTTTCCATTTTGGTACTGGTTTTGGTGCCCATGTGTCGATCTGTTGTTTGTTATGTTTAATTGGATTTTATCTGGTTGTATGGATGATATTTTCCGTTAATCACATATAGTACTAAGAGATGTATTATTGGTATGAGGAATTCTCGATTTTCTGTCTGATGGTTTTGAAAGGGAGTGATTTATAAAAGTAGAAAAAAGTGGAGAACAAGTATGAGTTTGATTCATCTTTTGGTAATTTTAGATCGTAACTTATGTTTATTCCAGAGATGTATATGCGGCATATATAGGCCTCGATTGATTTGAGAGCTTGTCTTTTTTAATGGTTTAGTTGGTTGATTCATTGGATTGTATTATATTTTCGTATGTCGAAACCAGGATATCGATCTAGTTTCTAATTCGTTGAGCAAATTGTATAATATTTGATACCTTGCGGTAGCAATTCTCGTGTTGTCTACATCTCGAATCTAGATGCGAGTGTCGTTTGACAATTTAGTTCCATTTTTGCAATCTAATTATGACTTGTCCGGAGGTTTCTCGCTTCGCATGCTTGCTTGTCTTTGTTGTGTTGTATCTTAATGACATTAAGCACTTCGTTATACATTTTATTAACTTTGTAATATGATTTGCATCTCATATCGATTAACTGGAAACACCAAGCCGTCATGGTCATTGAGCAACAAGTGGGCGGGTCTTGCAAGGCCATTCAGGTGTATTTCCCGATCATACTTTCTTCAATTCAAGGTCTGGAACCCTACCTTAGATATTCGAACGTATTTTCTTCTTGATGCAAAGACAAAACCAAATTGGAAGTGATGTTATCGGTATTGACTTGGGTACTACAAACTCTTGTGTCTCTCACATGGAAGGGAAGGTGATACTTCATTTCATTTGAGAGTTTAACTTGTTAGGCTTGCCGGTAAATGTTTTTCTTACATATAGATGATTCTCTCTTCGTAACCCTAAAGTTATTGAGTACTGCGAGGGTGCTCGGACAACTCCATCCGTAGTTGCTTTCAACCAAAAAGGAGAGCTATTGGTGGGACACCGGCTAAACGGCAAGTCGTCACAAATCCAACCAACACAAGATTTGGAACCAAATGTCTTATTGGTAGACGCTTTGATGACCCTCAAACCCGTAAGGAAATGAAGATGGTTCCGTTCAAAATTGTCGTGGCCCCTAATGGGGATGCATGGGTCGAAGCCAATGGATGCAGATTCCCCAAGTCAAATTGGTGCTTTTGTTTTGACGAAGATGAAGGAAACTGCAGAGGCCTACCTTGGGAAGTCTGTAAACAAGGCTGTGATCACAGTTCCATCTTATTTTAATGATGCCCAGCGGCAAGCTACGAAAGACGCTGGCAGAATAGTAGACCTTGATGTTCAAAGAATTATCAATGAATCTACTGCAGCTGCACTTTCTTATGGTTTGAACAACAAAGAAGGTCTTGTTGCTGTTTTTGAATCTCAGTTTTGTGACTGGTCTTAGTTGTCTAGCTTAGTTAGTCCGCGGATCCTATTTAAACTGTTTTAACTTGTTGTTTTATTTGACTAGATTGGAGGTGAAAGCAACGACTACACTGATGCGGATTTCGACGACATTCGAGAAGAATGGTGTACTTATGTGTCGAATTTTATTTTTAGGGAGTAAAACTGTTTGTAGGAATAGGTACAGTTGGTAGAAATGGGTACAATTGGTAGTAATCGTAAACTAGATAATATTGATCCGATTTTGACATGATCGAGTTTAGTCGAGTCATGTAATGAATTGGTAACGCATGGTTTTGCGATATATATGAAATGCGTTAATTTTGTACAATCGATCAGGTTTTGTAATGAATTGGGTACAATTGGTATATAATTGCAGGTTTAGCAGGGGGGTCATAAAGGCCAGAAAAAAAATAAAAAATTTTGAAGTTATGACACGCAAAAACTGAAATCAGAAAAAGGGGTCATAACTTTTATGACACGCATATATAGTTGTCAGAAAAGGGCGTCATAAAGTGGGTGTCATAAGTGCGTGTCATTGTACAATGACGAACAAATGCGAGTCATAATGAGTTATGACTGGTCCTTCTATGACCAGCATTTGCGCGTCATAAAGGCCCTTTATGACGCCAAATGCGCGTCAAGAAAGACTCTTTTTCTACTAGTGGCCCATGAAGGGTTTATTATACATAATACAAGATTGAGTGGTCATTATTAGTTGAATCAAGAGAAAGAATTGATCCTCACTCTCTTAGTAGATAAAGGAGAAAGAAGCAATAAACTCTCTGAAGAACATATGGTATACCACACTTACACAAATCACTCAAGAACACAAGTGTGTTCTTCACACAAAAAGAAAAGATTACAAAAAGTGAAAAATTATAAGATGAATGATGAATGATGAAGGATCTAAGGGGTCTATTTATACACATAAAGTCATCTAATAGCTCCAAAACTCCAGCATTATTACAATAGATCGGAACAATGCCAGACATCCCCTCAATAATACACAAAAAATATAAAAAATTAGACAAATTATCACAATCTGTCAAGAGTTACGGCCGTAACATTAAGGAGTTACGACCGTAACTTGGATGGCTTACGGCCGTAACATTAAGTAGTTATGGCCATAACTTGGCTTCGTCAATTTGCTCACTGGTTGCTTTGAGAGTTACGTTTTCAGCCCAGAATTTCTCAGACTTTGCGTTTTTGTCCCAAATCTTCTTCGGATGATAACTTTTGATATATAACTCTGATTTTGAATCCGGAAAGACTGACGAATTCGTCTCGGAAAGCCCTACAACATGAATATATTAAAATTCAACAAAGAAAATATTTATAAACATGTTATTTCTTGAGTAAATCAGTTATTCAGTCCGATTAAGACTAGATTTACATCATCATCCGATAAAAATAAAATTATTAAAAACTAATTAATTAAAAGCAAAAAACGAGTAGAGTTGCTTAATTATGGGTGATATTTATCGATACAAACCATGGATAAGTGTGTAAAACTGACACTTATCAATTGGTTTGCCTTGATTACTTGTACTAGCGTAATTGCTAACCCCTCTGGAGACCCGTTGTGGGGAAATTCTTGTTATGGATTTCAGGTTATGATCATCCGGACGAGCGAACGCTGGGACAGTACGAGGATGTTGGACAGGGTCGTTGACATATGCGTTTGAGTCCTTTTATTGCCGTTATTCCATTCGATATGGTTGTTGTCCACTTTTGAAACTTATAGATTGTACTCGCGAGTACTTAGGCTTTTCTCTTCGGATTAAGATTTGTATTCGTCAAGTTATTTATGTTTTCCATTATTGATTATTCCGCCGGTTGTACCGGGCGTGTGATTTGATTTTCAATTGGATGATGTGTATTTTTACTGTGGTAAATTGTGTCTAGCCTGGTGGGTCCCATGTAGGGGTCCACGGCACTGTAATATACCCTGAATATCTCGGGGGTGTTACACCATATGATACACAATATCCTAAAATGCAATTGTCGACCAAGTACGACAATTATACTAATACAGATGTATCAGTCCTTCAATTATTTTATCCATACTGTACAGATTCCTCGCTGTACAACATAACTCGGATAAAATAACATTAAGCAATAGTAGTAGAAATTCTGGATATTACATACTACACCACTTAAAATAAGTTTCGTTCTCGAAACTTGCAATCCGTCATACAAAAACAAACAAACCGTTCAACTGAAATATTTCGAAACCATCACGACAACGATCAATACAGAACCCCAGAGACAGATATACGGACGAATAAAATTCTCAAAACGTTACACAAATAATGTACAATGGATCTCAAAGAAACACACCTGAATGTTGAACGTACTCTTCGGCATACGAACAACCAATCATAAACCGACGAACATACCCAATCATAACTGGAGTGTGAACGACCAATCAATATTCAAAACAACCATCATGGGGTCACCATCCCCAAATCTACACTTAAAATGAAATCATTCAAGAATCACTATGGTAAAATCGCACTACTATCACACCAATAGAGTCACATAGCACATATGGTCCAGTTTCACAAAACTCAAAATTTCAAAATCATATTCTGTACCGAACCTACATTACGTGGCATATTTCTCTTATCGGCTCAACCAACTGGTCATCTCTGGATAACCAAACTACCATACTGAAGTTCGAATATCTATTCATCGTACCATACTGATGTCTTATCCAGTTTGTGAGTGATACTCATAACTTCACCATGATATGCACTATGTACTAAATGTGTATGTATATCAATCACATTTTCAAAACCAGTTTGAAATCATATAGTTCCATCAAGAAGACAAATTTTCGAAAGTTCTTTCAAAAATTTCAAAACTCAAAACATAAATTTTCGCAAGACCCCAAAATCAATTTTCGAAAAATTAAACTGGCTCGCTGATGCCAAGTATTCGATAACAGTTTCCTTCGAATCCACATGATTTCGAAGTTTTAAAATGAAAACTATGCAAATGATTGACCACATACATACTCTTGTATACCAGTTCGGTTCGTCACCAATTCTACTGACATTCGGTCGGAAAACCACACGATAGAATCCAAAATCTCAATATATACAAACTCCGATAAGAACCCTTTTTCCACATGTGACTCGCAACGTCAACCATTAATCCATCCTGGATCACCTCTAATATGCTATGACAAAACATTGAAACAAATCAACACAGCGAAAGACTCCCCGAGAAGTTTCATTTGAACAAATAACCAAAACCTCGAAAGGCGAAAATAAAATAGATAAACGATTGGTAAAGTGTTTTACAAATCTCGGGAGTTTTAGAAAACAGAAAAGCCTTTTGGAACATTAGGGTCTCAGCCCATATCCCGTTTCACATTACAAAAAATTTAAAAGTAGAAAACCTTTTCGGGCCTTAAGTTATGAGTTATAAAACTATTTCAAAATCAATGGGTCTTGGCCCAAATCATTTTCCGTAAAACATCCGTAAAATATTTATTTTGAAAAATATCATTTTCAAATGCTCAAAAAACAGTTCATATATCTCAAAATGAATTAACATGACTACATGTTCTTTTCAACCATCCACAATATTTCTCCCAAATGCACAACTCCGTTCCAAAGTTTAACCGACATATGATTTCCAAATCATAACTTCTCAAGATCATCAATACTGTCCCAGCTCTGTCATTTTATACTGTAACGATTAGTATTTTGCTGAATCTAAAATCATATCAACTTAGAACGGCAATAAATCTCAATGCTATTCAAAAATCCAAATACTTACAGATCGTGAAGCCGACGATTCCCCGTGATACTGGCACATGTCTCAACAATAGAAAATACTCGACACCGATATTTTCAAAACACACATTTTGCAAACTCAGTTCAACTCGAGAACACAACACAACTCTATCCGAAGAAACACATTAATACCATCTGGAAAAGCTTACAACCACCCCAGTACTACACTGGTAAATCACATAACGCACAAACCCGAGTGAACAACAAAAACCCAAGGCCCTAGAATTAGTCAATCGACAACTCGACTGACGCGGCAAAACACGACCCAACTCGACCCGACTGCCTAGGTTTTCTCAATCTAAAGCTCTGATACCATATTTTGTAACACCCCCAGAGCCATCCAGGAATATTACAGCGTCGTGGGCCCCGAGAAAGAACCCACAAGGCTGAAGGAATTTTTCGCAAACATTTACAATCGTCCAAGAGGGTAACGACGGTACTATCTTATAAAAACATTTGAAGATTTAAAAAAGTCCGTTTATCAAAACCATCGTAAAATCTCATTTGAAACTACAAGGCCCGAAATGTCAAAACTCAATAGTTTAAAAATATACGTTAAGCTATCGCTTACACGTTCCGAAAAAATAGTTTAGAAAACGATTGCCAAAGTAACTTAAGTTACCAGATACCAAAATGCCATTTTAAAAATACTCACGCAGCGGAAAAGACAAACGATTAAAAATACTCTAGCAGCGGAATACAACAACTGATCAGGAAACTCAAAATATAATTACATGCCATAGCCAGTATCCTCCGGGAAGCTCATCTGTCCACGACCGCTACAAGCTCGATATCCAATACCCTAAAAATAAAGCTCGACGGGGTCAGTCATAATACTCAACAATGATAACCGTCACATCACATCAATAACTACATACCAATGAGAATAGAAAATAAGAATACGACTAATGTAATCTTATTATCATAACCTTACCAAAATTCACCTATCGCACAGTACCCAAGGTTCTCAAAACATCATCATAACTCATTGTTACAAAATTATACCAACTCTGACCAATTCGATTCATTGGAATAAACATCAACAAATCTCATCACGATGCTCGGTTGTCCATCAAAATATAAATACCAAAGAAAATACGGAACATACCTCGAGATGCACAATGCCACGACGAATCCCATTAATCTAATCCGAGATCAGATCGACACGACATACGGACATGGTCCTAACACAAGACCTACAAATGCATACTCATATGACAACGTCAATATGCTCACATCAATAACAACAATGTATACTTAGGGCAAACCCATAATATACATTACAACAACACATAGTAATCCAACGATCCAGCGCACACAACTATAGATTCCTATTCTGATCCCATCGGATCAACGCATGGTGGAATTACCTGTCCAGTGATCCAGCACACACAACTCACTACTACAAAAAAGACATTCAACATCGCTCGTTTAACATCGGTTTTGTAAAAACCGATGTTAAAAAAGACGCGGTGGCATAATTGAAAATTTTAAAACAAATTAACATCGGTTCTGCTAAAAACCGATGTTAAATTAACAATTAACATCGGTTTTTAAAAAAACCGATGTTAAATTAATCCATTTCACATCGGTTTAGAAAAACCAATGTTAATTTTTAATTTAACATCGGTTTTAGTATAACCGATGTTAAAATTTTTAAAAAATCTGGAATTTTTTTTAAAAAAATCGAAACTTTATTTTTTTAAAAAAAATCCAGAATATTAATATTAAAAATCGGATGTTTATATTTCTTGTACAAAAATAAAAGGTAAAAATTGGAAGTTTTTATTTAAAGTTCGAAAATAAAAAATAAACATTAGTTCGAAAATAAAAAATAAAAATCGGATGTTTTTATTTAAAGTTCGAAAATAGAAAATAAAAATCGGATATTTTTATTTAAAGTTTTAAAAAAAAGTGGAATATTAGTTTCCATAAATAAATAAAATCGAATTATTATATATATTTTTTAAATACCTGTTAGTTTTTGTTTTTGTAATTTTTTTAATTTTCATAAAAAACTATTTTATATTTTTACAAAATATCTAAAAATAAAAAAACAGATTAAATATTAATTATAAATCAGATTCGTATTTTTAAATTTATTATTTTTTATTTTCGAGCTTTAAATAAGAATATCTGATTTTTAATATTAATATTCTAGATTTTTTAAAAAAAATAAATTTTCGATTTGTTAATATATATATATATTAAATTATCTTATATTTATATAAATTTATAAATGTATATAGTATAATAATATAACACATAGCAAAAAATATACAAGAAGTTCATCTGGCGGAGTGGTAATATCACACTTCCACAAGCAAGAGGTGGTGAGTTCGAAACCCACCAACAACGAAATTTAATGGTATTTGTTGTAGGTTGGTGGGATTGGTGCGGGGGGCTAGTGCGGGTGGTTGGGCGAGTGTGTGGGTTGGGGTTGGGTTGGGCTAGCTGGGTTAGTCGCGGTCCGATAAAATTTTAAAATCGCGAAATTTAACATCGGTTGTCCCAGAACCGATGTTAATCGCGATATTAAAATTAACATCGGTTGTTATAACAACCGATGTTAATATCGAAGTTTAAATCGGTTATTAGAAACCGATGTTAATTTTAACATCGCGACATTTAACATCGGTTCCAAAACCGATGTTAAATGTCCAAAAAAACCGATGTTAAATGTCTCTTTTGTAGTAGTGGCTATAGATTCCCATCTTGATCCCGTCGGACCAACGCATGGTGGACATATGACAATAATGCACAACTGCATAAAACAACAATACACAATGTACGACAACAACAATGCACAATGCATGACAACAATACACGAATGTATTACAACATGATCGACACCAAAAGACAAAAATAATTGAAGTACTTGCTCCGAGTCCTTGGAGAGTAATCTCGATATCTAAACTATCACCAACCATTATTCTGAATATTCGACGATCCAAAATGTCACGGACTATAGAGAACTCATATCCCCATCTTTATCATGATGTATCCTCGATACCCAAGGATACCAACAACAAATGTAAATCATATGCATTACGATTTAATTCCCAAAACTCGAATACAACTTAAAATCCCAAATCTCATGTGATTACGAATCTACGATTATAACCATTACTATACAACTATAAACGAATGTAACGGAAATTATTCATTAAATATTATAAACTGAGCAAATAATAACTTGCCTTGATATCGATGAAGCCGTTACCAATTCCTTGTCTCCATCTACAAGTTTCTCGGCCCCGATCAATGCAATCTACGAACATCCTCGAATACGACCGCAAAGCATGGTTCTAAACATCGATCAATAATCTCAACCTATTGCAATAATCGATAAATAACAAGTTCGATAACAATCAACAATCGATATAACCAATCCACAAACCCAACGATTCCAAAATATCTCGATTAAACACAAGTCCGAACAATCTAACTCAAACAATTACAAATTCATTCCCCTGATTCCACAAAGTCCATATATCGATTCGATAAGGCAAGTATACAAACTTAACCAAAATATTCCAATCAATTTCTCTCTCAAAACTTCAATCACACACCTTAAAGGCGGAATTCAAATGTATATTCGAATCATCAATCAATAAACACCAACCACATCAAGAACACGAATAACACAATCACAAACATATATATCCTTCAACATTATATGATTCTAGCCATCGATACGAATTAAACAACCCAAATTTATCAAGAATCTCAAACATCCCAAAATATTAGAGTTCAAGTCAATTACCTTCAATCCGGCTAAAGAATCAAGAATGATGTTATAATCCTTGTTCCAAGCTTTCCTAGATGTTATCACTTGATAAACCAACTCAAAATCTGAGGTTTTGGGGTTAAAAACCGAGTTTAGGTGATTTGGGATGAAGGGAATCATGTAGGAAGGGTTGGGAAATGAAATTCCCGACTGCTTTACATTTTTATATGTCCAGGAATGTTAGCGTATGCTAACTTCATCCATAGCGTGCGCTACATGTTCCCAGAATACAGACAGTATAGTTTTTGCCATTTTGAGCATAACTCACTCATCCGGACTCCGATTAACTCATCGTTTGAACCATTAGAAAGATAACTCGATCCTCTATCATACTGTTATGTTTCAGAATTTTTGGAGTTTTCAATAATCGGTGGTAATTTTCCAAAATCGAACCTTATACACATTAGTTTCCAAACAAGTGTCCAAATATTATTTCCACTAACATTTCAACATATAGTCTTCTTAATCATATCATATACGCCAATAATCATAATCACTTGCATGTTCATCATCATACGAAGTAAACAATAACAACAACATCAAAAATCCGAAATGAAGGGAGATATTAACCAACATATCTCTTGAAGAAAAACAACACCATTCAAAACCACACGAATCATATCAATATCCGCATATCAACAATATCATCAACATAACTCAGTAATCCATCTCATAATCATACTCATCAACTCAAGAACATCATACTCAATCCAAAACGAAATCCCAAAGTGAAGAGTAATTACCTCTTTGAAGGAATGGATTGAATCCCAAGGTTGAATCCGTTCTCAATTACTTCCAAGCTCCAAATGTTGTTATGGATGACTAACTTCACTCTAATCCAGTGTTTGGAACTTCAAACATATCTCTAAGAACTCTCTCTATCGGTTGCAAGGAAGAAATGGACGGAAATGACGAAAAATGGCCAACTGCACATATATATACTGTACATTACTAGCGCGCACTACCTACACAAAATAGCGTGCGTTAACATGCTTAACGTGCGCTAACTGTCTTTGTTAGCGTGCGCTATCATGGTCCAGAGGCTACTGTCTTACTTCACACATCAGCTTACGTACGTAATGCCCATGCAATAACGTACGTAAATTACACTGTCTAGCGCACGCAAATCTTCAACCATAGCGTGCGCTACTCATAGTTTGACTCGTTTGTCTGTATGCTCCGAAGATGGGTCCACACACTGAAGCATCTGATAAGGATAAGATTCCCTGTTGGCCGATCTGATGTTAGCGCGCGCTAACCATATACATTAGCGTGCGCTAGTCCTTCATGACAAGCATCCGTTGACCCTGTCGGCACATGCGCCGAAAGTGACCGGGTCCATACGTAGATTCCTTCTGATCTGTTCTGCACTAGCGTGCGCTACTCTTAGCCTTTAGCGTGCGCTACACCTGCACGATAGCGTGCGCTAAGCTTGAGTATTAGCGTGCGCTAATCGGGCTATACTTAGCCATTTTCAGCTATTCTTGTCCAATGTCTCGACATGCTAGATACATATACACGACATACTGAATATACATACTCCTTCCAATAATATTTCATATGATACACAATATCCTCAAATGCAATTGTCGACCAAGTACGACAATTATACTAATACAGATGTCTCAATCCTTCAATTATTTTATCCATACTGTACAGATTCCTCGCTGTAGAACATAACTCGGATAAAATAACATTAAACAATAGTAGTAGAAATTCTGGATATTACATTACATATTGGAAAATTATCTTTCTTAAACGATTTTAAACTAATTCATAACAATATAAAAATTATTCAAATCCCGAAAATACTTTGTTTAAAGGAGATATAAAATTATGAAATATGTAGATTTTTTAATTGAGAAAAATAAAATTTTGAATCCCTTTAAAAATTGGAAATAATTTCAAAAACCGGAAAATCTCACTATTTGTAAAATTATTCCTTTAAAGAGTATGAGTTAATCTGACATTTTAAAGAGAGCAAGTATTTTTCCGATTTTTAAAATATTTTTTAAATAATTCTAATATCTTTTATTTTCTCCCCATAATTGTTTGGCCTAAGGCTGCAAATTGATAAATCCATAAAGTAAAACTTGTTACTATTTGATAAAAATAACAGTTTAGATACAGAAAGAAAAACATCTGCATAATTCAAGGTGTAAATTGATATTAACAAATTATTTTTCTTTATTTTCTTCCGAGGCCATTTTCAATAGTGTGTCTTATTTTTCCTTTCTATCTTATGTGTTAATATTATTTTATAATATTTCGATATCCAATTGGCAACATATACACATATTGAAAAAGATTGAAAAAGTAGTCTCCTAATTTCTATAATTGTATATTATCCAATTAGTATGTGCCATGTCATACAATTATATTTATAATCATTTTTATATGTGAAAATAATTATCGAGATTCCGACTATGCATATCATATACAAATTCTTATAAAAAGCCCAATAAAAATAGTTTATTATATAATTTATTTATATAACATAAATTTGATTGTATGAAAAATGTCATTAGAGATGGTCTAACTTTGTTTGCCTCCACTTTCTCTCCCATCAATAAGAAACCTAAATCAACCCGCAAGTGTAGTCAAGTTGGTGGAGTAGGTGAGCGCAGGACTGAAATGTCACGAATTCGATTCCTCCTACCAACACTTTATTGGTTGAGTCTGTCACACAGGGCTTGCCTAGTGTGGTTTACATGGTTGGCGTGTAGTTTGCAGGGTATTACGTCATGCCCGGGGGTTTATCCAGTGCGCACTCAAAGAGTAGCAGCTGCAGGTTCCCTCGTCACAAAAAAAAATAAGAAACTTAAATCAATCTTACATTTTGAAATAAACTAAATAATTAAATAACTAAATTTATGTGTCTAAAGTAAATTAGAAATTTATTTTTGAGATACAGAACGTGTGTGTGTATATATATATTATATTAAGATAAGAATAATGCTACACACATAATTTCACACACACCGCACACCGCTTCAGAGGCCAGACTGTGTAGTAGGGGCCAGACTGCTTATGCAGAGTAGGGGTTGTGTAGACAACCCTACTACGCAAAGCGATAATGAGTTGTACACAGATCATACTGCAATTATGTTTGCAACAGCCTTTGGATAAGAATAATGCTACACACACATAATTTCACACATAATTGCACACTCCTGCTTTGTAGATAAATCTGTTTAAGAAAATCGAAAATGGGGAAAGATACAAAAGGAGGGAGAGTGGAAGTGGGGGGCCGATTTATTTTAATTTGAAATGATTTAAAGACGGAAAAAAAAAAGCAGGAAGGAAGAATTGAAACTTTGAATAAGTTTGAACGGCGCATGTGAAGGAACAGCGTGCCGGTAATAAGTGGGGGGTTTTGTGTATCAGAATGTTTTTTTCGCATGACTTAGCATTTACTCCATCTGTAAATCATAATGATAAATGATGATAAATATATAAGGGCATTGCTAAATGAATAATGCTATATACACATAAATATACATTTCTGTTTTATAGGAGTCAGATCTCGTATAAGAAGCCAGACTTACTTTATAGGTAGTAGAGGAAATACAGAGTGCACAATCCTACAAAGCGGAGTCACAGATTGTACAGCAGAACTTTTTCTGCTAAATATACCAAAAAAATCTAGCCTTCAAAATGTCCAATCGCTAGCGGTAGGCTGCATAAGTCCCCACAACACTCAAACCTCAATTACTATAGCATATACTTGTGTTTGAGTTATTTATCAAAGGAGTGTAGTTTTAAAATATATTTACCATATATGTGTACTTTCAAATATATTTATCAAATAGGTGTAGTTTTCTATTTAAGTAGGTTTTTATTATTTTTTTTACTTTTTTTAAAATTATTATTTTTTCTGCTTTTTTTTAACTATTTTTTTACTGCTTTTTTTTTTAACTTTTTTTAAGAAAAAATATATATGTAATATTAATATTAAAAGCCGGAAGTTCTTATTTAAAATTCACAAATAAAGAAATTGAAAAAAAAAGAATTTTGGAATTTCTTTGTAAACTGTTTTAATAAAAAAAACTGGAATATTATTCTACATAAAGAAATAAAAAGTTGAATAATTTTTTTAAATATAGATTTTTTTAAAAAAACCTGCTAGTTGTATTTTTCATAAAAAAAACTGTTATGTTCTAAAAAAAATCTAAAAATCTAAAAAAAAGACAGATTAAAGTTTAACTAAAAATCTATTGTAGTAAAATAAAAAAATGTTATTTCTATTTTTGGATTTTGAATTTTTCTAGTAAATGGAAATCTATTTTTTATTTAAAATAAGATTGGAAATTTTTAATAAAAAGGTAATTTTAAATAAGAATTTCTGGATTTTAATATTAATATTAGAGATAGTTTTTTCTTAAAAAATAGTTTAAAAAAGTAGTAAAAAAATAGTTAAAAAAAGCAGAAAAATAATAATTTTAAAAACCGTAAAAAACAATAAAAACCCACTTAAAGAGAAAATTGCACCTATTTGATAAATATGTTTGAAAGTACAGATATATGGTAAATATGTTTTAAAATTACACCCCTTTGATAAATAACTCTACTTGTGTTGACAATATTTTTTTTGTAATACTATTTATATAAATTTAGTATATTTATAAGTAAGTAAATTAAATTAAAAATAAAAAAAAAAAAAAAAAACTAATAAAAAAGGCTGCCAGCCAAATGCTGGCAGGTGGCAGGGGTCGGGAGGGGGCAGCACGGGGGAGGGAGGGGTAAAAGCGCAAAAAAAAAAAGAAAGAAGGATCGAAAAGGACATAAAATTGGTATATTTAGTAATTGGAATTGGTATATTTAGCCAACCCCATATATAATAGAGATTAAAAAGTAAAAAATAATGATGATAAATGTGTGGTGGAGATTAAAAAAATAAAAAAAATGATGGTTTAATTTGATGGTACAAAATGACATATGTAAACTTATTAAATGAATTACTTTTTGATAGAAATCTTTAGACGGGACGGAGGGAGTATGCGGGAAGATTTCATAGAACGACGATTTTATTTTTTTACTAAAAAAATTCAAGTTTCTAAATTTATTGTATTTTTGTAATTATTTTATTTTTTTCTTAAGATTTGAGGTTTTTATTAGTTTTCAAAAATTTCCAATTTTTTAGCTTCTTTTTTACGTTTTTTTGTTATTTCAATTTTTTAGAATATTCTTTCCATTTAATTTCTAAAAAATATTATAAAATTTAATTTTTCTAGGGTATATCTGTTGAATAAGCACCCTTCTTAATTTTTATATCGGCTTCTAAAAACACAATTAAGAAATAATCCGAGAAGTGTATTTTTGTAATATCTGCTTGTGTCAATTTCAACAATCCTAGTCGATCAACTCATGATCTTATGTTGGACTTCATTCAAGATTTTCATGTTATTTTCAAGGGTCGAACTTGCACTTTTAGGTTAAGTAGAAATTCATACGATTCATGATATTATTCATATATAAATTTTGCTGATGGCGATTTCAGAAACTATATCAACTCATGTCTTACGACCGAATCTAATTCCAAGTTCTATATCTTACTCAAGATTTTAACTTGTATACGTAGGTTTAGTAGGATTCCAGCGATTCTTCAATGCCGGGAACCGCAGTCGATCGATCATCTAATGATAGCGTAAGATGAGCTAGATCAGTTAAAAGATTCAAGACCTAGCTCTGCTTTGCCTCTTCCTTCCAGCGCTCCAAAGTTTAAGATGTAAGATGCGACAATGGTTGACGTTGGTCAGAGATCACATCCCCCAGGGGATCTGCCGGATCCGGGGTCGGTGTGGGTGCAGAAGGTGACCGGGACAGGAGCTGGTGGGAGAGTAAGGTCGGAGGTTGCGATGGAGGACGCCTTTGTGGCATCGAGGATGCGATTGGAGTTCCCCGATGGGGCAGAGGGGGAGCCGGTCGTTACTATTGAGCAGGAGGTACTAGATGTGATGAATGGCTTATGGAAGAGTTGTATGATTGTGAAAGTTCTTGGTCGGAGTGTTTCTATTGCGGTACTATCTAAGAAGCTGAAAGAGATGTGGAAACCTAAAGGTGCGATGCACGTTATCGATCTACCACGACACCTTTTCATGGTGAGATTTGAAATTGAGGAAGAGTATATGGCGGCAGTAACAGGGGGACCATGGAGGGTGTTCGGAAGCTGTCTTCTGGTTCAAGCGTGGTCTCCGGATTTTGATCCTTTAACGGATGAGATTGTGACTACTCTGGTATGGGTGCGTTTGTCGAACATACCGGTGAACTTCTATCATAGGGCCATATTGATGGGGATCGCCGAAGGACTTGGAAACCCATTGAGAGTGGACATGACAACGTTAAACTTTGAAAGGGGTCGATTTGCTCGTGTTTGCGTGGCCGTAAATCTGAAGAATCCTTTAAAGGGGACGATTCAAGTGAATGGAGAAAGATACTTTGTGACGTATGAAGGTTTGACTAACATATGTCCAGTATGTGGAATATTTGGTCATACTGCAAGTACTTGTTCTCGCAAGAGGAAGGAGACAAGGTTCAGAGAAAGTATCAGAAATGGTGGTGGTAGAAGACGAGGGGCGACAAGGGAGGAAAGAGTCAGAATCGACAATAATGAATGCCAGTGTCAACCCTCAGCTGGAGCAGGGGTTCACGGTGGTCGGAAACCCTAATCGGAGATCGGTGCAATAGAAACAGCGAGTAGTTTTTGCGGCGGGGGTTTCGCAAGGCAGTTCGGGAAAGAATCATGGGAGAAGCTTGCAAAAGAAAGAGATGGGGAATATTACGCTATCTAACCAATTTGGTAGTTTGGAGGAAGATATTACCATCCCGGTTGTTAGTGAAGATTCGAGTTTGACCTTGGCAGATAAGGAAGATTTGAACATTGCGAAAGATAAGGAAAATTTGAACATTTCGAAAGATACTAAGATGGGAGAGACTGGAGGTCACGCAAGGCCTGGGGTGGGGAGTGGGCATCGAGTGGAGGAGAAGGGAGTGTTTGTAACAGGCCCAGATGGGAAGAAAATGGGCCTGTCAAGGAGAGCTGAATTTTCTGGACCAAAAAATAGAGCTAAAGGGAATAAGCCCATGAAAGGACTGATTTTCGGTCCAACGCGAGAAGAGACTCATCGATCGGAATCAGGGAAACGTCTGAGAGTTGAAAGCGGTGCCTCAGGTCGTGACGGTGGAGTTTTTCAAATCGCAAACGGCAGAGATATATTGGCTACCTCCGTGGCACAAGAAGGCGTGGGTGTAACGGAGAATAGTGGCATAGATATGAATGGCGACAAAGCTACGGATGAGGTGGCGATGTCTGAGGATCCACCAAAGGAAGTGGTGGATGTCAGGGGTGCATAATATTTCACCCCGATAGTTCGATTTTACTGTCATAGTGTCATAATGAATTGCATTCTATGGAATTGCCGGGGGCGAATAAACCTAATTTTCGGAGATCCATCCGTTATATCTTGAAGAAGTTTACTACGGATGTTCTTGCATATTTGAAACTCATGCTGGTGGTGACAGGGCAAGTCGAATCTGCCAAAGTTTGGGGTTTGACAAGTCATTTAGAGTCAATGTTGCAGGACACAGTGGAGGTCTATGGTTGTTGTGGCGTTCGGATGTTGGTGAAGTAGAAATTGTGAAATCCTCGGATCAGTTTATCTATGCAAGATTAGTAAAGGACCAGGAAGTTTTGAATCTAGTTGTGGTATATGCGGCTCCCTCTGTTCGCCGGAGAAGTGGATTGTGGGCTCAACTTAGTGAGGTGATGTATGGTGTGTCGGGGCCGTTAGTTATTGGCGGGGACTTCAATACCATCGTGAGATTAGATGAGAGGACAGGAGGTAATGGTAGTCTTTCTCCTGATTCTTTAGCTTTCGGCGATTGGATTAACAATCACTTGCTGATTGATATGGGATTTAGTGGAAACAAATACACCTGGAAGAGGGGAAGAGTGCAGACCTCTTTTGTGGCGAAACGATTGGACAGGGTGTTAAGTTGTGCTCAAGCCCGCTTGAAATGGCAGGAAGCTACGGTTCGACATCTTCCGTTTCTTTCTTCAGATCATGCACCGCTGTATATTCAACTATCGTCGGAAAGTAGAAGCAACCCGCAGCGCCGCCCATTCCGTTTTGAAGTGGCTTGGTTGAGTCACAATGGCTTTAAAGAGATGTTAAGATCGTCTTGGCAGAGAGATATAACAACTCCAGAGGCTTTGTTACGATTACAGAGAACATTGAAGAGATGGAATAAGCAGGTGTTTGGCGATGTGCAGATCCGGAAAGAGAAACTAATGAATGATATTAAAATCATACAAGATTTCCTTGAGCATGGCCAAACTGATGTTTTGTTACGAAAGGAGGAAGAGCTAATCAAAGAATTTGATGTGGTTTTGGAACAAGAGGAGATGTTGTGGTTCCAAAAGTCTAGAGAGAAATGGATAGCCTTGGTAGAAAGAAACACTTCCTTCTTTCACACATCTACTGTTATCCGAAGGAGAAGAAACATGATTGATATGCTAAAGAAGGATGATGGGAGCTGGGTGACCGAGAAAGAAGAGTTGGAAAAACTGGCGACAGATTACTATCAGAGACTTTACTCCTTGGAGGATGTTGAACCAGTCGTAGATAGCCTACCAAGAGAAGGTTTTATACGGCTGTAAGAGGAGGACACTCGTATGCTCAATAAGCCTTTTTTGAGATCAGAGATAGGTACGGCGGTAAGGCAAATGGGTAAGTATAAGGCTCCGGGACCCGATGGTTTTCAGCCTGTCTTCTACCAAGAATGCTGGGAGGTGGTTGGTGACTCGGTGATGAAATTTGCATTGGAGTTTTTTGAGTCAGGCACTCTCCCACCAACCACGAATGATGCTCTTATTGTTTTGATAGCGAAGGTGGCGAAACCAGAACGTATCACACAATTTCGACCAATTAGCTTGTGTAACGTTTTATTCAAGATTATTACCAAGACTTTGGTTGGGCGCCTAAAAGGAGTAATGACCAAGCTTGTGGGGCCAGCTCAGTCAAGTTTTATTCCGGGTCGATTAAGCATGGATAACATTGTGGTGGTGCAGGAAGCAGTGCATTCCATGCGGCGTAAGAAAGGGCGGAGAGGTTGGATGCTTCTAAAACTTGATCTCGAGAAATCATATGACAGGATTCGGTGGGACTTTCTAGAGGATACACTTCGAGAAGCTGGTTTGGGAGAGGCTTGGACGAGGTGGATAATGCAATGTGTGACAGGTCCTTCAATGAGCTTGTTGTGGAATGGGGAAAGAACAGAAGCATTTCAGCCAAAGAGGGAGCTGAGACAAGGAGACCCATTATCTCCATATCTCTTTGTCTTGTGCATGGAAAGGTTATGTCATATGATAGACAGGTCAATAATGGAGAAGCAGTGGAAACCGATTAGTCTTTCTCGGGGGGGACCTAAACTATCGCATATTTATTTTGCCGATGATCTCATACTCTTCGCGGAAGCATCTGTGTCGCAAATTGGAATTCTACGGAATATCTTGGAACGGTTTTGTAATGCCTCTGGTCAGAAGGTGAGTTTGGAGAAGTCGATAATCTTCTTCTCTGAAAATGTGTCACGTGAGGCTGCTAGAGTGATTAGTGATGCTAGTGGCATTAAAGCCACTCGGGAACTAGGCAAATACCTTGGGATGCCAGTTCTTCAAAAGAGAGTAAACAAAGATACATTTGGAGAGATTTTGGAAAGAATGTCATCAAGATTGGCGGGATGGAAAGGAAGGTTGTTGAGTCTTGCAGGTCGGGTGACTCTCACTAAGGCAGTTCTTACATCCACTCCGGTGCACACTATGAGCTCGATCTGTTTGCCTAAATCAACTCTATATAAAATGGATCAGATGGCGAGAACTTTCTTATGGGGAGATAAGATTCACACAGTGGCTTGGGATCGCATTACATTGCCAAAATCGGAAGGGGGCCTTGGAATTAGATGGGCACAGGAGATGAATCAAGCCCTAATAGCAAAGATGGGATGGAGATTACTTCATAATCAACACAGTTTATGGGCTCGCTTGCTAAGAATGAAGTACTGGGTCGGGGATTCTCATGATCAGGCATGGCTTATAGTAAAGAGTGGTTGTTCATCGACTTGGAGAAGTATTCTGACAGGATTTCGGGAAGTTATTTGTCGTGGTAGAAGTTGGGTGCTTAGAGATGGACGTCAGATCCGGTTTTGGTCGGACAAGTGGCTGTTTAATAATCGCATAGCTGATGAAGTGGTAGGCGAGTTACCAGTGGGATATGACACAATGTTAGCTCGTGATTTATGGAGAGAGGGCGTAGGATGGGACATGAGCCGGATTGAGCCATTTGTTTCTGAGAAAACGAGACTTGAACTCTTGTCCATGGTACTTGACAACGTCACGAGTGCTCGGGACCGACTTTCTTGGGCTGAGAGTGCAGATGGGGATTTTTCAGTCAAGACGGCATATGCGATGTTAACAAAGGTCAATTCGCCAAAACCGGATATGGCAAAGTTTTATGGTAGAGTTTGGAGAGTAGTGGTGCCCGAAAGAATCAGAATGTTCATTTGGATGGTTGGGAATCAAGTGCTTCTAACAAACGCAGAACGACACCGTCGACATCTCTGTTCCACGGACCTTTGCCAAGTCTGCAAACGTGGTGCTGAAACAACCCTGCATATACTTAGAGATTGCCAAGCAATGGCTGGTGTTTGGAATCGGATGGTTCCTCCCAGGAAGAGACACTTGTTCTTTACTCAATCTCTCCTTGAATGGCTTTATAGTAATTTATGTGACGAGACAGGGCTATTTGAGAGTTGCTGGTCAACGGTTTTTTCAGTGGCAATTTGGTGGGGTTGGAAATGGAGGTGTTATAATGTGTTTGGGAATAATCGGAAGTGCCGCGATCGAATACGCTTTATTAAGGAGTTGGCTAAAGAAGTCACGGTGGCACATGTGAAGTATGCCGCGAACCTGTCCAGTGGGCCGCGAATCGAGCGATTGATAGGTTGGAATAAACCAACAACCGGATGGTTTAAATTGAACACGGATGGAGCGTCTCATGGCAACCCGGGGTTGGAGACGGCGGGGTGTGTGTTAAGGGATGAACATGGTGATTGGTGTGGCGGGTTCTCTCTTAACATTGGCAGATGCACGGCTCCATTAGCGGAATTATTGGGGGTGTATTATGGTCTATATATCGCTTGGGAGAACCGAATTACTCGGTTGGAATTAGAGGTGGACTCGCAATTGGTTGTTGGTTTTCTTAAGACAGGGATCAGTGATACGCATCCGCTGTCCTTCCTGGTACTTTTGTGCCATGGCTTCATTTCGAGGGACTGGATAGTCCGGATATCTCACGTGTATAGGGAGGCTAACCGTCTGGCTGATGGGTTAGCGAACTATGCGTTTACCTTACCGCTTGGTTTTCATTCTTTTAATGTTGTTCCGCTTGTTGTTGATTCGCTTTTAAGCGATGATGTTATTGGGTCTGCGCGCCCAAGACTTATTCGTGTGTAAGTTTTATTTCATTTAATTAATGGGAGACTAGTCTCCCGTCTTCTACCAAAAAAAAAAAGATGAGCTAGATCAGTTAAGATTTCGGAAATCATATCAACAAAGTCTATATATAAATAAAAGATAAATTGTATTTATTTGGTAATGTTTCTCACTTTTATGTAATAAATTAAAAAAAAAACGAAGTATTGTTTTTATGCATAATAAATGAGGATCGTGATGCGTGATTTCGGGGATTTCATTGCCCTAAGAAAAACCCAATAACAACAAAAATATAATCCTAAATTGATTCTACTTCTTGCCACGATCGGTGGCTATAACATGTTACACTCAAGAGTTGTGATTTGAAAGGTTTGATTGTCGAAAAGAATATATTATAAAATAATGTATTTAGTACGGGTGGTGGTAATGGAGCGGTTTGAGGAAACGGTTTGCCCCAAACCGCAAGTGCACACCGCCGCCACTTATGCGGTTTGGCTTGGAGGTTTGCACTAGCGGGGAAAATCAAATTCAACGGTTTGGTGATTGTGTGTTTATTCTTGTGACCGTTGGGAGCGTTGGACCACAAAATGTTAACGTTGAGAGAAAAGAAAATATACCCGTTGGGGTTTTAATGTAGAACAAAAAAAAAAAATCTTTTATAAATACTACACTTTACCAATTCAAATAACCACTTGCAATTCAAATTACCACTTCATCCTATATTTCATATACTTGTGTAAAAAAAGTGTAGCATGGATCCAAGAAAATCAAGAGGTGTTTCAACCTCAACAAGAGGTCGTGGTTGGGGCTTTCGTCCGCAAGTTCCACCGATGAATCAACAATACCCTCAACACCAAATGAGTCCTCAATCGGCCTACTATCCCCAACCTCCACCACCGATGAATCAACAATACTTTCAACAACAATATTATACCCAACCTCCACCACCGATGAATCCAAGCCAATATAATATATCAATGACAAGTGAGTTCGACCCGTTTAATGACTACCGTGAAGGACCTTCGCGTCGTGAACCAAGTGTTGAACGCGAACTACCTCTATATGGTGACGACGATGATGATGATGTTGATTTTATTCCCGAAACGCAACCACAAACTCAAATCGATATTAATTTTTAATTTTATTCGTTATTATTTTTATTTGTTATAATTTTATACGTTATTATTTTATTGTTATTTTTATATGTTCTAATTTTATATGTTCTAATTTTATACGTTCTAATTTTATTTGATATCGGAGCCCTTCCAGTCCCAGCGTCTGGAAAAGCGGTATTATACCAGCACCTACGTGGCGCTGATATGGCACCTACATGGCGCTGATTTGGTATATTTTAATATAAAAAAATAGTAGGAGTGATATAAAAACACCCCTACTACCAAAACCTTACTACATATACAGCATCCGGTACAACCCCTACAAAGCATGGTGTAGATAGTAGGAGTGTTTTTGTATTACCCCTACTATTTTTTTATATTAAAATATACCACATCAGCGCCACGTAGGCGCCACGTAGGCGCTGGTATAATACCACCCTTCCAGACGCTGGGACTGGAAGGGTGCTGTATTTGATATACTATATGAAGATGTTCAAGTCGTTAAAGGGAAAACAAAAACTAAAGCGGATAAAAAGTCTTGGACGTTGGCCGAAGAGGTGGCTTTGGCAAAAGCGTGGGGTTTATGTCTCGACATGTCCAAAAGTCGGGAATGAACAAGGTAGAGATAGGTTTTGGGGTAGAATTGTTGAACATTTCAAGACAAAATGTGAAAGGTAGTACTCGAAGTCATCATAGCTTGAACACAAAGTGGGGAACTATGAATACCGCCATGGGTGTCTTTAACGGGTTATACATCCAACAAATAATTTTTTAACTATATACTTGTGTTAATTTATATGATTGTGTTAATTTATATGATTGTGTTACTTTATATACTTGTGTTACTTTATATACTTGTGTTAATTTATATACTCTTAATTGTATAATTGTAGAAGCGTATTCGGGAGAGTGGATGTGCCGATGTGGATGAATTGAAAAATGCCTTGGCCGATTATGATAAGAAAAATAATGGCAAGTCTTTTAATCATATTGATGCATGGGAGGTTGTTAAGGGAGAAGCGAAATGGTTGGAACAACCATATGTTCAAGCATCTTTGCCACAATTCCGACAAACGAAGAAAGTCGTCGGAATCTAGCTACTACGAGTCGGGAAGCAATGACAATGTCGAAACTATTATTCCCAATCTAAATGACGACACAATTCCTACACGGAAAAGAAAAGGGAAAAAGACCGATATTGAGGCGTCGACAAAGAATAGTGTTGTTGAGACCTTCGAGAGTTACACGTCAAAGAAAACACAAATGTTGGAGGAGGCGATGAAAAAAAAAGTGCAAAGGATGAATTGGCCAAACAGTTGATATCGGCACAACTCGCAAATGCTCATGAAAAGGCTATGCTTCGGGCCTTGAGGTTCTTTAACGAACCGCATGATCACGTAACGAATCCAGTTATGCGAGAGATCCATCTTGCCAAAAAACGTAAGTACGCGGCGAAATATGGATGGCCTATCGATTTTTAGATATAATTGTGTTTTTTTTCCAAGTATTATGTAATTTTCTTTTCAAGTATTATGTAATCTTCTTTTTATTATTAATGAAATATTATGTTTTTATTAAATTGTTTAATAAAATTATGAAAATAAAAAATAAAAAAATAAAATTAGTTAGAGGTTTGGGAGTGACCATTGCCACTAAAAAAGTATGTAGAGGTATGAAAAAAGTATGAGTGAGGTGGAATGATATTATTGGTGGGTTGAGAGGTATGGGGGAATTTGGGAGTGACCACTGCCACCACCCTAAATGACTGAATTTGTACTTATATATAGTTATATCTTCAAAATCAACAAACAATTTAATTAGTGTATATACTATTCTTTATTTTTTTTTCTAGTTCATGACACGTTATCAGCACGAGCAACTCTGCTCAAACGATAAGCGAATTCTATTCATAGATCTATTCTGTACTATGTATATGGCAAATATGGATTCCGAGATTTATGATTTTAATTTATATAACATCTAGACCCGAAGATCTACCCATTTCTTATAATAGCACTCTTAGTATATGATGCTAAGTTAATCTGGCCTACAAGATTCATGATTTTGAGTTTCCTAACTCGTCGATCTTATGATCAACGAAGAACTCGTTTAATTATGTTATTTAATTCAATTGAGTATTTCCGGTTTCATGAAAGATGTATATTTTTTTAACTCGATGATGATCAAACTGTTGGAAATTTTTGCTCCTCCTCCCGAGGCTCCCGCCCTTCGACGACAGGCTCCTGGAGAGGTCTCGCCTCCGGGGTCACTCAATAAGAAAGGGATATATATATATTAATAATGCAAAATCAAAAGTTAATTCGTCAAAACTTCGGTTTCATCACAATCCTAGAATAGGGTTCTAACCCGACATGTTAGAAAATAATACACAAAGAATTAACGAAAGCATAATAGAAATCAAACGCAGATTGAAGAACTTGAATTTCTCCGTTCTCTAGCTTCCGCTCTCTGCTCCTCGGTGTTTTCTCGTTCTCCTCGATGATCTTTTCTTCTGACCTTCAATGCCTATTTATAATTTTTCATCAGCCACAAAACCGTGTCTGGAAAATAGGTCAAAAACGGGATTCCAAATCGCCGAAATCGCGAGCTGCGAGTAGGGTACCAGCGCGCCGGGCCGCGGCCCGGCATTAGTGTGCCGCGGCCCCTGTCTTCAAGCGGGTAGACCTGGGCGCGGTTTATCCTTACGGGCCACGGCTCAGCTTCTTCGTGTCGCGGCCCCCCGGTATAGTGTGTACCGCTTCTTGCTGTGCCGTGCCTGTGCCGCGGCCTGCTATCATTGTGCCGTGGCCCTTCACCAAAAATTGTCATTTTGGTCCGTTTTTCGTCGTTCAAGCTTCCTGACTCCAATTTCCTTCAAAACATATAAAGATAGTGCATTAAAAGCTCATTTTCGCAGATTTAAACCTAAAATGGAGATAGAATAATAACAATAAAGTGGACAAAAATACATCTAACAAATACCCCCAAACTTAAGCCTTTGCTTGTCCTCAAGCAAAAAAATCAATTTCAAATGAGATGACAAGTGTCGTGGGTAAACGTGCAATATCCATAGTGTTCAACTAATTAATACTACCATGAAAATCTCAAAGAAAAATACACGTATCGTTTTAGTGATTCACATCACATATAAGGATTCCACAAAGCAATCATTTTTAGTGTTGATCTATCGGTCATGAAGAAAATCAAAGCTTAAAGATTAACAAGCGTGAATTTAGCCGACCGCCCATATGAAGGGTTAGATTAAACAAGCCAACTCGCCTAGTCCCACAGTCTCGTGGCAAAAAAGCAAGAGTTTCATCGTAAATAATAATCCTCGGACAGCATTCCCTTATGTAAAATCATTATAATGATTCGAGTTAACCACTAGGTTCCGACTCTCGGCATGTTTTATCGGAATAACCCTAGGGTGGATTTCCATTCTCATGTATTGGGGCACCGTTTGACGTAAAAGATACTCATGGGGTACATGGATACTTCTAGTTACTAAGTTTCCCTCTACAGCGGAGAAAAAACTGGAATAGCTATTCCCGCACGTCCGGTTCAAGGTTGCTGTTTTACGCGAGAGTAAACAACGGGTCACGTGAATACCCCCGGTTACTAGGCTTCCCATCATCAGCGATGCGATTTCTCTGAACCATTAGTCTATTCAGGGTTGTCGTTTTACGCGAGAGTAAACAACGGGTCGCGTGAATACCCCCGGTTACTAGACTTCCCATCATAGAACATGTATAATTTCTCGAATTTTTGGGAAAGACTGTCCGACTCTAAACTCAAACTAAATGCCAAGAAGATGCATGTTACTGGACGACTAGCTATGTGAAAAGTGTAACCAAACGTGTAGACGGCGGTTCGTAAACACGTATGTGTCATTTCTTATATGCTAAGATTTCTACAATAACGTAAAAAATTTCAGACCTAAATGAATACTCAAAGGAAACAAATATTGCAGATTGCAAACTCGACCAAAACTCAACCGTTTCTTAAAAAAGAAATCAGTATCATATCATCAGTTTTACACAAGGCTGCACGAAAAATCCACAAATGCAAATAAAGTCAAGACAAGCAAGGCTAGAGTCAATAACAACGAAAAATAACAACGAATAAGTAAATAACAACTGAAAGTAACCCCCCAAACTAAAGACGTACATTAACCTCAATGGACACAGATAGTAATATGCAATATGAGAAAAGGTCAAGTACTCCCCTAATATCAGCTTAGGAACTGGTGCCGGCCTCGTCCGGCGAGGAGGGTGGTGTAGATGGCCTGGCTGGTGGAATGAAGGGTCCGTCCGGATGGAGTATATGGCTCGTCCACGCAGTAAGATAGTCCTGATGATAAGCATCCCTCGCCGCTAAGTGCCTCTCCTCACGTCGATTGGCCCGGCGGGCCTGCTCTCTCATCTCCTCCCGAACAGCTGCGAGGAGGCTGTCTCTCTCAGCCCGCATCTCCTCTCGAACAGCAGCTAGATGGCTGTCCCTCTCTCTCTGCATCTCCTCCCTCAGGCTGTCAAACATCGCCTGAAGGTGCTCTCTCGCTGGCGGTGGAGTGGACTCAGTCCGATCATCAGCATCCGCCGTCGGCTCATGTGTCAGGAGTAGTGGCTCGAGAGAGTGCTCGTATGGCTCATCAATCAGAAATCCTCGCCCCCGCTCGTGTGCCCTCGCGCCACCCCACTGGTCAAAATGAGAGATAATACGGTGGTCGATCGGACCCTGGGGTGCAATAGATGGCTCGTCGTCGGACCACATCACGCCCGACTGGCGGCATAGAGCACAAATCAGTGAGGGATGTTTTAATACCGTCTTTGCCCCTCCCTGAATACACTGAAATATAGAACGAGACAAACGAGGGGCCATATCAAATCGGAGTCCCGTCGCGATAGCATACAGTAATCGGGCACGAGGAAGTACGACCGCGCAGATCTGTGATGTAGGATCGACTCGTGCACAGAGGAAGTAGAGCCAGGCTCGCTCGAGCCGACTGAGGCGAGAACTCTTAAAATAGAAAGCTGTAGAACCCGGGACGCGCGTCTCCCAGACGGAACCGGGCTAAGCGAGTGCCTCCAGCAGAGCCTCTCTCGTGAGGCTACTCATAATCCGTGTATACTCCGACTCGTCCACCTCCGGTAGCTCGTACAGCCTCCGAATCGCGGCCACTGAAAAGTCCACAGGTTGGCCTCGGACGACGACCTCAGTCCATGTATCTGGTCGCCCCATCATCTGCCCCGCCTGAATATGTCGCAATAGAGCACTGGCATAGAACTCCTGGACAATAGATATCACCGCCGGCTCGGGTGGCGCAGTGAAATGAGTCCATCCCATCTCGTTGATCATAGCCAAAAGCTCACCGTCCTGGGGGGCAGGAGTGAATCCCCGCTCCGAAATTATTGGACGAGTCCGGATTCTCTCGTTGAATATTTTATGAATGTCAGGATCGGAGAATTGGTGAGATTCCATATCGGATCGGTTTTGTGATGTCTCCCCTCTTGTGGGGGATGATCGCATCCCAGCCCTCATACTCAACTTCCTTTTCCTAGCAATGACGAGATTCCTGAAAAATAAATGCCGGAAATTACACAACTTTAAAGATAACTACACCACTCTCGATTTAAGACGCGCGGAAAATGAATATAGAGTCGAATGAGCTCGCACCATCGTAAGAGGGAAATAAGGCTGAAATTTTAAGTTTAAACATGATGTAAGGGTTGGGGGCACAATGTAATCCGATAATCGAATTCGTTGCATACAATTTGAAAATGTTCGGCTCAAAAAATTTCATTGGTGCATTTTATCAAACACCTTGCATACGTTGGTTTAAATGAAGAACAAAAAACAATAACATATTCAAATCAATCCTCAAAAACAAAATTTGAATCAAAATTCACAACAATTCATGACACGGAAACAAAAAACCATCAATCAATCACGCAATCTCAGCATAATCCGATATAAATTGTAATAGAAACTTAAGAACTAAACACAAGTTTATCTACGAATGAAGAAGATTACCCCATCATCAATCCATGTTGCAATGAAGTTTTAGGGATAAGAGTTACCTTGTGTTGGATTTGAGAAGGTAAGAAGAAGAAGAAGAAACTTGAATGAGGGTTATCCGAGCGCCGCACGAAGAAGAAGAATGAAACGTACCTTATGTCTCGGCCAACTGAGGTTATAAGGGAGCCCTGGGCGTTTGAAATTGGCAGCAGGGGCCGTAGCACGTATCAAGTGAGCCGCGGCCCGTAGTACAGTAGGTTTTGGGCGCTGGGTGTCTTCGGCGTGTGCCGCGGCTCATTAAACGGGTGCCGCGGCTCAGAGAGTTAGTGTGCCGCGGCTCAGAGAGTGCGTGCCGCAGCACAGAGTACAGTCTCATGGGCCGTTATTTTGGGTCTCGACGTGCCGCGGTTCAGCTTCAACGTGCCGCGGCACTTTAGCTTAGTGTGGCGCGGCTCATCCTCTTCGTGCCGCGGCACATAGTACAGTAGGTCCTCCTCTATTATGGACTTGTGCGTGCCACAGCCCGCCATGTCCGTGCCGCGGCCCCTTGCCTGGACTACTCCTGCACAACAAAATTTCTGACCGAAAACACATAGAACATGAGACAGAAACATATCAAAGCAAAAATGACGAAAAAATAGACTCTAAGAATGAATGAAAACAATGAAAATTAACATCTAGAACTAATACTCGGGTTGCCTCCCGAGAAGCGCTAAGTTTATAGTCCTCAGCCGGACCTCTTTAAGATCAATTTGCTTTTCGCAAACGCCATTGCTCCACCCCGTCCATCGAACCGTTTATATGTGTTTTAAAATTTTGACCATCAGTCTTTAACAGATCGATTTTTGGTTTGGACATCCAATGTCCTTTGCGAAAAGATTTGAATAATAATAATTTTCCGAAACACCCAAATTTTACATGACTTGGCAACCGTTTCAATTCCGGATTGATTTTCTTTTTCACGAACAAATTTATGACGGCCTGAGAATTTTTAGATGGTGAGTGAATGGATGATGAAGAAGACATGTCCAAATGCCTAAGATATGCGACTCCCTCTACATATTTCTTAGATGTCGGAACAACTACAACAGATTCTAAACATTTCGACTGACAGCGTTCCCGGTGTGTGTCTTTTGCCAAAATATCTAAGTTTTCGAATTGAGAACCCTTCTCGACACTGCTTGGACACGAGAGAGATCGAAACACTTGGAATGTAACTTGCTCATCTTTAACTCGTAGAGTAAGTTCCGCTTTCTCCACATCAATGAGAGTTCGGCCGGTAGCTAAGAATGGTCTTCCCAAAATAATTGGGATATCATGGTCCTCCTCCATATCGAGCACAATAAAATCGGCCGGAAAGATGAATTTATCGACCTTGACTAAAACATCTTCTATTACCCCCCTCGGATACTTGATAGATCTGTCAGCTAATTGCAAAGAGATTGTCGTCGGCCTGGATTCCCTAATACCTAGCTTCTTAAAAATGGAAAGGGGCATAAGATTAATACTGGCGTCGAGATCACATAACGCTCTATCAAAAGACAGGTTTCCTATAGTGCAAGGTATATTGAAGCTTCCTGGATCCTTCAATTTTGGCGGGAGCTTTTTCTGCAAGATGGCGCTGCACTCTTCCGTCAATGCCACTGTCTCATACTCATCGAGCTTTCTTTTGTTCGATAAGACTTCTTTCATAAACTTCACATAGCTCGGAATTTGTTCCAAGGCATCAGCAAATGGAATGTTGATATGTAGTTTCTTGAAGACGTCAAGAAACTTGGAGAATTGCTTGTCCAATTTTTGCTTTTGCAATCGCTGCGGAAACGGGACGGGTGGTATATAGGCCATCAGATTGTCAGGAAACAGTTTCGAACTTTTAGAAATTTGTGATTCTTCAGATGCCGAATTTTTCTTCTCCTCATGATCACCTCTCCTTTTGTTCTTCCCGGGTTGCTCACACACTTCTCAAACCAATGGCATTAATACTCTCTCTGGGGTTCGTCTCAGTTGTACTTGGCAAGGTACCCTCAGGTCGGGCTGTTAACACATTTGCTATTTGACCCAATTGGACTTCCAAGTTGCGAATAGAGGCGGAATGGTTTTGCAAGGTTGCTTCCGTACGGGTCATGAACTGACTCGTATTTGCTGCTAGTTTCGCTATTGCCTCCTCTAGAGAGATTTTCGGAGCGGGAGGAGGTTGCTATTTGTAACACCCCGAGATATTCATAGTATATTATAGCGCCGTGGACCCCCACATGGGACCCACCAGGCTACAAACAAGAAAACTCCACTCGACTAACCATCCCGGTTAGCGAGGACACACATTTAATTATAAGACATAAAAAGTTATGCCCGGAGCAACCGGCGAAATGATCATCAACCAACAATGTAACAATTTAAAAGTAGTACAACACGGAGTTTGAATTTGAAAAGCCTAAGTACTCGCGAGTACACTCTATAAGTTTATAATTATTAGAACAATCAATTCAAAATGGACAAGGAAATAGAAAGACCCAAATGCACATGTCAACGACTCGCCAACGTCCTCAGATCGTCTGTGTGCCCGCCGTCCGGATGATCATAACCAGAAATCCATAACAAGAATTTACCAAAAACGTGTCCCCAGAGGGTTTAGCAATTACGCTAGTACAAGTAATCAAGGCAAACCAATCGCTTACACATTTCATAGTACATGCACCAATATCATTTCGAAGACCAAAATAAGACATGTCTTTTCCGGAAACAAACAGTCACAATTAATTTGCCTAGGACCGGGACGAAGCCACGAATCCCACTCGAGGCCTCTAAGGACCCTTCCGAGCTGGACTCATTCATAAAACAAGTCAAGCACCACACGTCACCTAGGACCGGGACGAAGCCACGAATCCCACTCGAGGCCTCTAAGGACCCTCCCGAGTCAAGAAGGAATCAAACTCATGAATCCAGGATTTGCCATAGATTCCCTCGAGGCCCCGTCGGACGCTCCCGAGGTGAGTAAAGCACACACAATATACATTACCATTTCACATTAAGCATAAAGGTTTCCAAGAATTACTTGCCTTGAATATTTTGATGACGCAACGAACGGAAAGGATAATCACCGAAGAACACTAGGAATCAACGGAACCAAACCTAACGATTTGAATAACATAATTACAACCAAATCTAGTCGAATACGGAAATGGAATACACCCGAAAACCCGCCTACGATTCGTGTATATTCGCATAAAATAATAACGAGGGCGGACCACAACCAAACCCTCTCGATTCCGCAAAACTATGAAAATATACTCTGAATCCGTAGGAAAATTTATGATAGCAACAAGATTAATCATATTCATCAAGAATCTATCAACAAAACGGAAAGAATCGGACAAAAACTCCAAAATCCCCAATTATTCGAAAGTAGGGTTCTAGAGATGTTACCTTTGGAGATTCAAGTACTAAGATCCGTAGAACACGCGTTGGATTGATTGTCCGGGCTTCACGATCGAAAGGAGATGAAGAAAATCAAACACTCAAATGATTTGTGAAGGAAAAACCCTCCCTCAAGCTCTCTCTCTCGGTTGTAGGTGAAGAAAAGGGAAAGAAATGAGCTGAAATGCTCAAAAAATGAATTTATAGGGGTTGATCGCTCGCCGGACACGGCCCGTGCCGATCGGCACGGTCGTGTCGCATACCGGCCGACAGGACTCGACCGTGTCCCGCTGACACGGTCGCTGGCGCGAGGGCCTTCCGATAGTGACCCGTCCGGCTTCGGCATGACTCGACCGTGTCACCGAACACGGTCGGGCGTGTCAATGGCTCGCTTATCCGGAAGAGTTCGACTCGCCGTGCCAAACGACACGGTCGAGTCCTGTGGGCAGAGACTTCGGCATTTCCGCACGAGTACGGCACGGGCCGTGTCGACGACACGGCCGAGTTCGCCGGGCAGTGATCGCCAATAATCAAAAATGAGCGGTGAGCTAAAACGACCATAACTCTCTCGTCCGGACTCGATTGACTCACCGCTTGAACCATTGGAAAGCTAACTCGATGTTCTATAATATTGCAAAGATTTAGAATTTTTGAAGTCACCAAAAATTAATGGTGATCTAACAAAGTCGAACTCATATGAGGAAAGTTGAAACAATGAACAATAACGATACACAACTCAAGTTTTTCCGAACGGTGAACACGGTGAACGAACATGATTGATGAATGATTATAAATGAGTGAAAATCCACCGAGTGACAATCACCGAATGAAATTATGAATGATAATGATGAATTACAACCGGTATTACATACACCCCTTAAAAGAGTTTCGTCCCGAAACTAAGGGTCAAACAACTCGGGATAACTCTCCCGCATACTATCCTCGGTTTCCCAAGTAGCCTCTTCGACTCCGTGTCTTGACCACCGCACTTTGACCAAAGGGATGGTCTTATGCCTCGATCGCTTCTCACGATGCTCCAAAATCTTCAAAGGACGCTCCTCAAAAGTAATATCTTCACAATATCAATCTCGCCATAATCGATGACGTGACTAGATCCTAACATATTTCCTCAGCTGGGAAACATGAAAAACGCTATGAACATGACTCAAGGCCGGGGGTAACGCCAAACGGTATGCTAACCCACCGACTCGCTCGAGAATCTCGAAGGGTCCAATAAATCTCGGACTCAACTTCCCCTTCTTCCCGAAACGGAAAACTCCTCTCGTTGGCGACACCTTCAGCAAAACGTGGTCTCCCACATCGAATTCTAAAGGTCTACGACGGACATCGGCATATGACTTTTGTCGACTCTGGGCCGTCAACATCCGTTCTCGAATTAATTCTATCTTCCGCCTCGTCTCTAAAACGACATCCGGCTCGGTCCCGACTAAATCGGACGCCTCATTCCAACAAATCGGTGACCGACATCGCCGCCCATAAAGTGCCTCGTACGGTGCCATCCGAATCGACGTGTGCCAACTATTGTTGTACGTGAATTCGATCAACGGCAAATGCTCCTCCCAGTCGCTGCTCCAATCGAGAGCGCACGCACGCAACATATCCTCGAACGTCTGGATAGTGCGTTCCGACTGTCCATCTGACTGAGGATGGAAAGAGGTACTCAAATGCAAACGGGTACCCAACGCCTTATGCACCGCCTGCCAAAAGTGCGATACGAAACGGCCATCACGATCCGAAACGATAGACTTCGGAGTACCGTGAAGCCTCACAATCTGTGCGATAAATATACGGGCCAACTTCTCCGGGCCCCAAGTGTCCTTGATGCCCAAAAAATGTGCCGACTTGGTCAGACGATCAACAATCACCCAAACCATATTCATGCCCGATCTCGATCTCGGCAAACTCGTAATGAAATCCATCGATATATCTTCCCATTTCCATTCAGGAACGGAAGTGATCGCAATAACTCACGGTCGCCGATGCTCGATTTTGACTCACTGGCAAGTCAAACATCTCGCCACAAACCGTGCGACCTCCTCCTTCATATCATTCCACCGAAGTTCCTCCTCGTGTCCTTGTACATCTTACTCGAGCCAGATGAACGGAATAGGTGTGGAATGGGCCTCACGCAAAATACCTGTCGCAACCCTGGATCGTTCGGCACACAAAGCCGACTCTGGAATCTTAAAACACCATCCTCGTGAATCACAAACCCAGGAGACTTTCCTTTAAGAATGTTCTCTCGGATTTGAGTAATCATCGGATCCTCTAATTGCTTCAGTTTAATTTCATCGATCAAAGACGACGAAATTTCTAAGTCACAAAGTTGCCCGACAGATCCAGCAAAGAAACCTCAACATCTAACCCGATCAAAGCCCGCCGAAGCTCGGGATCGAGGCGTAAGGACCTCAAGCTGCCGCAACGCAATCGGTTTCCGACTCAAGGCGTCGGCCACGACATTCGCCTTACCGGATGATAAAGGATTTCGAGGTCATAATCCTTAATCAACTCTAACCACCTCCTCGCCTCATATTCAACTCTCATTGAGTAAATATGTATTTCGACTTTTATGATCGGTAAAAATGACATGCAGAGCCGAAAAGATAGTGACGCCAAATCTTGAGTGCAAAGACAACCGCCGCTAACTCCAAATCGTGAGTAGGTAGTTAAGCTCATACGGCCTCAATCGCCTCGACGCATAGGCAATGGTCTTGCCATGCCGCATCAATACGCACCCAAGACCACGACCCAAGCATCGCTAAAAACGGCGAAACCCTCGTTGCCACATGGCAATGCCAAAACCGGGTGAAGTCAAACGCTTCTTCAGTCCTCAAAACTCGATCGCCTCTCATCGGTCTGCATTTAACTTCTGATTGAGCAATCAGGTAAGTGGTCGAGCTAGTTTTGAGAAACCTCACGAACCTACGGTAGTAGCCAGCCAAACCCAAGAAACTACGGACCTCCTTCACATTTGTGGGCGATGCCCAATCCAACACTGCCTCAATTTTCTGCGGATCCACTCGAACTCCCTCGGCTGAAATCACGTGACCCAAAAACATCACTTCTTTCAGCCAGAACTCACATTTCGAGAACTTCGCATAGAATTGCTCGGTCCTCAAAATGTCTAACACTACCCGCAAATGATGGGCATGCTCTTCCTCGTTCCTCGAATAAATAAGAATATCGTCAATGAAGACGACGACACACTTATCCAAATACTCGATAAAGACTTTGTTCATCAACTGCATGAACACCGTCGGCGCGTTAGTTAACCCGAAAGGCATAACTACAAACTCATAATGTCCGTATCTCGTCCGAAAAGCCGTTTTCGGCACGTCGGACTCCCTCACCCGGAGTTGATAGTACCCCGATCTCAAATCAATCTTTGAGAATACCGCCGCCTCGCAAATCGATCGAACAAGTCGTCAATCCTCGGCAAAGGATACTTGTTCTTGATGGTCACCTTGTTCGATTCACGATAGTCGATACACAAACGTAGTGAACCATCCTTCTTACGCACAAACAATACCGTGCGCCTAAGGCGAGGCGCTCGGTCGAACATACCCGACTCAAGAAGTTCACTCAACTGCTTTCTTCAACTCGACATCTCTGAAGGTGCCATGCGATACGGCGCCAAATCGGAGCCGCACCCGGCTCTAACTCTATAGCAAACTCAACCTCACGATCCGGTGGCAATCCCGGCAACTCGTCAGGAAATACATCAGGAAACTCACTAACGACTGGAATCGATGAAAGCTCGACTCCACCATTATCCGCCTTCAAGGCGTAGCACCAATAACCAGTACACCCTTTTCGCAGGAGTTTCATCGCCTTCAAGGCGTTAATAACAAACTTCTGGTTTCTCTTTCGCCCTGCGAAAGAGTGTTCGGTGTCGTCCTCGGCTAACATAGTGATGATTCTCGTGCGGTAGTTCATGATCGCGCCATGCCGCTCGAGCCAATCATCCCCGAGAATCAAATCCTCACCCTCGATACCCACGACAATAAGATTAGAGAGCCAAGCCCTCTCACAAATAATCACAGAACAGTCCCGGACTTCTCGATCACCGACAATTCTATCACCGCTAGGAAGTTTAACGATGAAAGGCTCGCAAGGTGACAAGCAGTCGAGACTCAAACGGCGTACACACTCTAGAGAAATGAATGAATGCGTAGCACCCGAATCAAAAAGCACACCGACAGGATGAGAATGGATATGAACGGTACCTGTCGCCACAGTAGCTGCTGGGTCATCGGCCCTCCTCATCTCGTATATACGCGGCTGGGCGGAGCCGACACTGGAAGCTCCTCCTCTAGCGGGTTGACCCCGACCCCTACCTCGGCCGGCACTCGGTGGAGGCGGCGGAGCAAATGAGCCCTGGTTCACACTCGGCTCCATAAGTGCAGAACGGGCGCCGCGAAACTGTCTGAGCTTCTCGCAAAAAGAAGCTTTGTGGCCCGACTGACCACAAGTATGACAAGTCAAAGGTGGGCGAGGACAATCCCGGTTCACGTGGCCTGGCTTGCCACAGTTAAAGCATCTGGGGTCCCGGACGACGGTTCCGGAGGCACTCTGAAAGCTCCCAGAAAAACGAGCCGAACCGCCCGTAGAAATATTTGCAGCCTAAGATTTCTGCTGGCCTCCACTCTTGGGACCAGAAAAATTTCCGACCGACTTCTGCTTCTTGCTCTCGAGAGCCAAATCGCTAGCGGACACCGACATATCATAAGCAAGAGCTCGACTCTGATAATCCTTCAAGGTAGTACAGACGAGCCCAGACATATAGTCCCGAATGGACAGTTTCATTCTCCTGGAAAAATGGAAAATCTTGTCGCTCTCTTCGATAACTTGGGTCTTCACATAACCCAACTCCTTGTTAAAATCGGCAATAGCTTGGGATACGGGGATATCCCGTGGTTGAGCATCAAAGAAAGCATGCACTCGAGCCTGTCTAACCGGCCATGGACAATACTCGGTCTCCATCAACTCGAAACTCGCCCACGAAGCAACATGATCTTTGGGACCAACGGCCTCCCACCAATCTGTAGCATCTCCGTGAGAAAGTATTGAGCAATAGGGACCTTACGGTCCCTGGGCGCTTGGTAGCAGGGAATACTTTGATATCTCCTTGATCCACCCTTCCCACCGATCGGGTTCAAGCTCCCGAACCGGGAGGATGCATCTTGATGACATCCTGAAGCCAACGATCCGCTCCGCCCCGATTAGCATGGGCCTGATCGGGTTCGACCACTGAGCTATAGCCGCCATCTGGTTAACCATTTGCTGCATAATGGCCGCAATACCAAGATCGGCGCGCTCGAGAAGAAGCATGATCGTGACGGTCACCAGACGCTGCCTCGAAGAATGCGACGTGGCCGCCCCACCGGCTGCCCCACGCCCTCGGCCGCGTCCCACGACCACGACCACGACCACGGTTTCCTCCGCATCCATATCAAGTTGAGAGATAATGTATATATCGATGATGAGTAAGGGAGGAAAAGCAACTACGATTCAAAAGTGGAAATACAATGCAAGAAACAAAAGAGCCGAATAAGAAAACTTACGAGCACTGGAAGTACTGGGATGCTGGCAGCGGTGTGACAATGTGCAAAACAAATACGACTAGACCCAAATAACCAACAAGCCTAGGTATCCATAAACCTAGATCTCCGATACCATTTCTGTAACACCCCGAGATATTTAGAGTATATTACAGCGCCGTGGACCCCCACATGGGACCCACCAGGCTACAAACAAGAAAACTCCACTCGACTAACCATCCCGGTTAGCGAGGACACACATTTAATTATAAGACATAAAAGTTATGCCCGAGCAACCGCGAAATGATCATCAACCAACAATGTAACAATTTAAAAGTAGTACAACACGGAGTTTGAATTTGAAAAGCCTAAGTACTCGCGAGTACACTCTATAAGTTTATAATTATTAGAACAATCAATTCAAAATGGACAAGGAAATAGAAAGACCCAAATGCACATGTCAACGACTCGGCCAACGTCCTCGTATCTGTCCCAAAGGCCCGCCGTCCGGATGATCATAACTCAAATCCATAACAAGAATTTCCCCAAAACGGGTCCCCGGAGGGGTTAGCAATTACGCTAGTACAAGTAATCAAGGCAAACCAATTGCTTACACATTTCATAGTACATGCACCAATATCATTTCAAGACCAAAATAAGACATGTCTTTTCCTAAACAAACAGTCACAATTAATTTGCCTAGGACCGGGACGAAGCCACGAATCCCACTCGAGGCCTCTAAGGACCCTCCCGAGCTGGCCACATTCATAAAACAAGTCAATCACCACACGTCACCTAGGACCGGGACGAAGCCACGAATCCCACTTGAGGCCTCTAAGGACCCTCCCGAGCTGGCTAGCGAATCAAACTCATGAATCCAGGACGAAGCCATAGATTCCCTCGAGGCCCCGTCGGACCCTCCCGAGGTGAGTAAAGCACACACAATATACATTACCATTTCACATTAAGCATAAAGGTTTCCAAGAATTACTTGCCTTGAATATTTTGATGACGCAACGAACGGAAAGGATAATCACCGACGAACACTAGGAATCAACGGAACCAAACCTAACGATTCGAATAACATAATTACAACCAACTCTAGTCGAATACGGAAATGGAATACACCCGAAAACCCGCCTACGATTCGTGTATATTCGCATAAAATAATAACGAGGGCGGACCACAACCAAACCCTCTCGATTCCGCAAAACTATGAAAATATACTCTGAATCCGTAGGAAAATTTATGATAGCAACAAGATTAATCATATTCATCAAGAATCTATCAACAAAACGGAAAGAATCGGACAAAAACCCCAAAATCCCCAATTATTCGAAAGTAGGGTTCTAGAGATGTTACCTTCGGAGATTCAAGTACTAAGATCCGTAGAACACGCGTTGGATTGATTGTCCGGGCTTCACGATCGAAAGGAGATGAAGAAAATCAAACACTCAAATGATTTGTGAAGGAAAAACCCTCCCTCAAGCTCTCTCTCTCGGTTGTAGGTGAAGAAAAGGAAAAGAAATGAGCTGAAATGCTCAAAAATGAATTTATAGGGGTTGATCGCCTGCCGGACACGGCCCGCGGCCGATCGGCACGGCCGTGTCGCATACCGCCGACAGGACTCGACCGTGTCCTCGCTGACACGGTCGCGCGCGAGGGCCTTCCGATAGTGACCCGTCCGACAAATGACTGGCATGACTCGACCGTGTCCCGGAACACGGTCGCGTGTCGGCACGGCTCGCTTATCCGGAAGAGTTCGACTCGGCCGTGCCAAACGACACACGGCCGAGTCCTCGTGGCGAGACTTCGCATTTCCGACGAAAGACGCCACGGCCGTGTCTGACGACACGGCCGAGTTCGGTCTGCAGTGATCGGCCAATAACTGAAAAATGAGCGGGTGAGCTAAAACGACCATAACTCTCTCATCCGGACTCCGATTGACTCACCATTTAAACCATTGGAAAGCTAACTCGATGTTCTATAATATTGCAAAGATTTAGAATTTTTGAAGTCACCAAAAATTAATGGTGATCTAACAAAGTCGAACTCATATGAGGAAAGTTGAAACAATGAACAATAACGATACATAACTCGAAGTTTTTCCGAACGGTGAACACGGTGAACGAACATGATTGATGAATGATTATAAATGAGTGAAAATCCACTGAGTGACAATCACCGAATGAAATTACTGAATGATAATGACTGAATTACAACCGGGTATTACACTATTGGTGTTGAGCAAACTGAGGTTGGTTTAACTTTTGTCCGTTTTTCCACGAAAAGTTAGGGTGATTTCTCCACCCTGAATTATATGTGTTGGAATACGGATTGTTCTGTCGATTTCCGTTCCCCACAAACTGAGCTTGTTCCATCGGAGGTTGCTCGAAAGGATTTTCAACTTGGCACTCCGCGCTAGGATGAGACCCGTTACACCAATTACATGATTCTGTGGTAACGGTAGAAGGAGCATGTGAAAAAGCTTGCAATTGTTGAGTCAGTGATTAGTGCATAATTGATCTAAAATTCATATACAAAATATTCCTTTTTCCGGACATAATCGTACTGATTTGTGATTAAAAATACATATTTTACAGATATGTCCAAACATGAGCTAAAAATGGTTATTTCTGACATCGACATGAAGCATCAAAAAGGACGGAAAGCAAGATCAAATCCAACGACGGGAATTTTTCAAGGCAAAACGACCATACAACACGGCGCAAAAAGGACCGTGTTATGTAGGCCGTTTCACATACGGCGCAACAAGGGCCGTGTCTTGGGCCGTTTCACACACGACCGGCATTTAGCGCCGTGTCCTCGCGCGTATTCCGGAAGAGACCGAGTCACCACAAAACGGCGCACAACACGGGGCAAACTGGGCCGTTTTTCATCGCCGTTTCTCAGCAGATGCCATGCAAAATTAGTCCACTTTTGACCAACTTGTGAACTCAACCACAACATATTTTTTTGGTCAAAAATCTGAAAATTCAAAGACATGGGTGAAGTGTGAACAAAGAATTAAAAAACTGATATTACAATAGATATTTTGAATTAAATAATCAATTGTATTCTTGAAAATCACCTATAAAAGGACATCTTCATCCATTGCAAAATCACCAATTATTACCAATTCTCAAACCCATCTTCTTGCTAAGAAATACTCCTTTCTTTTAGCAATATATTTTTCTTAGAACTTTCAATTTTAGTTTGTATTTTATTTTTGGTTTGAAGTTTTTCTTTCATTTAGTTTGTAATTGAAAAGTGCTTGATCAATAAGCACTTAGTATTTTACTTTCAATTTTTGTAAGCTTTAAACAAGTTTGAAGTTATATTTTGAAGTTTGTTTCTTGCACTTTGATTCATCATATTCAAGTAAGTTTTATCTATTGTCATTAAGTTCTAGTAATTAAAAGTTTCTATATATATATATATATATATTATATATCAATTATTTCTATTATAATTTTAGTATGTATAAACCAATGAGTAGCTAATCTTTCTTCCTAGGGGAAGGGGGATTTCTATTAGGTTATATATTGAGTATTTGATTGATTTAAACTATTTTTAGGACTAATTGGTTTAAATAGAGATTGATCATATCCTATTTTTACTAATGAAACCTTCTTGATTGATTGTTGAGTGAATTGGAAACATATCTTTTCAATCTATCAAATGTTAATCTTGTTATCAACATCTTAAGATTGCGAAAGTGGTTAAGACATCTTTGATTACGAAAGTACGGAGGTGAAAAGTTGATTACTCGATGAACGATCGTTTATCCTAAAAATAGTCAAGTTAGAGAAATGAAAGGACTAATTGGTTTAAATAGAGATTGATCATATCCTATTTCTACTAGTGCAACCTCCTTGATTGATTGTTAAGTGTATTGGAAACATATATTTTCAATCTATCAAGTGCTAATCTTGTTATCAACATCTTAAAAAAGTGACAGTGATTAAGACATCTTTGATTACGAAAGTACGGAGGTGAAAAGTTGATTACTCGATAAACATTCGTTTTTTCTTTTATATCCGTATAAATCAATTCCGATACTTAATTAAAAACCTAATTTAATGAACCCGTAATCCCCTAGATTTTATAAATTCCCAACTCATTTTAATTCTATTCATTTTCACTAGTTAAAAATAGTCTAATATAAATAGTCTAGTATAAATAGTCTTAATATAAATAGTCTAGTATAAATAGTCTTAATATAAATAGTCTAGTATAAAAATAGTCTTATTAAAAATAGTTTGGTTTAAAATATAGTGCATTTTAATTTAGTTAATTTAAAAACCAAAAAAATATATTTTAGTATATTTTAGTATTTACTTCTTGCAATCTATACAAAATATTATACGAAGCCCTGTTGAACAATCCTCGAGAGAAACGACCTTGGTAGAACTTACCACAAACTACTTCTACCTCGTATATATTTGCGAGCGACTCAAGAACTCCTATTTTTAGGATAAGTTTTTGACCGATCAAATTTTGGCGCCGTTGCCGGGGATTGTTTTAGGCCAAATATAATTTTTTGTATACTTTTGTTTATATCTTGTTATTTTATCTTTCTTTATTTCTGCATCTTTTATTCTTCTGTCCGGTCAAGTGGCGGATAACGGTACTCGTGACTATCAAAGTCGGATTTTTCGCTTTCCCACAAACAATCGATATTTGGAGATATTTTATCGTTTTTCATTTTAATTTTTTTTGTCATGGAAGAAACATTGTATAAAATTGAAAAAAGATTTCCCTTTCTAAGCAAAAATGCAATTTTAAAGATTTACAAGACAAGGCTTGAAAGGATGAGGTTGCTTATGAATAAAAGCATACCTTTTGACATAAGATTCATTATCGAAGCCAAAGTAAGAATAGAAGGTGAATTCACAGAAACACCGACTAGATTTTTACCAGGGCTTGGAAAAAGTTCATATGCAAAGAAACGACGAGCAAAGATGCTATCCGTTTGCTATAAATGTGCTAGATGGAACTGTAATTTAAAATGTCGATCTTTAGGAATTCCATCTACAAACAGAGAAGATAAAATTCAGTTCATTAATGATGGTCTGAATAAAGAGAATTTAGATAATATCGAAATTTCTCTTGACACGCATCCTAGTGGACTTGTATATTACTAATTCAATGTTTGTGGAATAAATTTAAACCAGAATATGAACAACGCCTTGGGAATCGACGTTAAAAGACCTGTTGCCAATTTGTAAGAAAATTGGATGGGAAGCTTCTCCCGACTCATAGAAGGCGTTTAAGTCATTTCGAACGTAAAATCAGAGGAAGATGTGAGCCACAATCACAACTACTGTACATACACGTGAGTATCTTTTATTTTTGTCGTATGGTGAGATTTTCTGAATAAAAAATGTGATACGCGATAAATGCATTCATTATTCTATTGAGTAGTTGAAGCGCAATCAATGCAATCACAAACTTGTTAAGCAATTTTTCCTCATTTTTTCTTCTATAAATAACCTTTGTGCTTGTTTCTTTTATTCACCCCTCAAACTTGTACTTTTCTCTTTTTCTCTCTAAAAAAATTCTTTTCAAAAATGGAGTCATCATCTTCCACAAAAAAATTTAGCACAGTCTGCATTTTTGGTGGAGCTAGTTATGGAAAAGATGCATGCTTTATTGAAGCAGCACACAACTTGGGTCGTACTTTAGGAGAAAAATGCATTCATGTAGTTTACGGAGGAGGAAGTCTAGGATTAATGGGACGAGTCATTGTCGCCTATATGGAAGGAGTAAGAGTGTTGGGAGTAATTCCAAAGCCTCTGGCTGAAAGTAAAATCACCGGGGCAACTATTGGAGATGAGTTTAGATCTGTAAATATGCAAGATCGCATAACTCACATGATAAATAATTCTGGCGCCTTTATCACCCTTCCCGGTGGTTTTGGCACCCTTGAGGAACTTTTTCATGTGGTTACCAGAGCCCAGCTAAATGTTCATAAAAAACCAATAGGTCTGCTTAATGTCAATAGTTTCTTTGATGGTTTACTATCTTTCATCGACAACTCTGCTGAAAAAGGTTTTATTTCCGAGCGGGCTAAACGAATCATAGTCGTTGCAACCACACCAGAAGAACTAATCAAAAAACTCAATGAATTTGTTCCTCAACCAGATCCAGCTCTAGCTAAAATTGTCTGGATGGAACATTTTACCGTGAGAAAACGAAAAGTGGATTCATTCCTCTCCCTTTGATAACCCATATCGGACCTCTTGTATTTTTACTTTCCGTCGTGTGTAATAATCGTGCTAAATAGTGGCAGCTTAAGGAGTTTCTTCTTGATCTCTTGACGCGCATCTATTCGCGATTTATGTATTGTTATTTTATTGCTGTAATTTTTATTGTGTGTTTTTTATAAAAGCATTGATGGCAGCGTAAGGCGACTCTTCGGACTTTCTTGATGCGCATCTTAAAAATTGTGTTATACTTCCGGGTATACTTTTGTTGTTGTTGTTGTTGTTGTTTGCCTTGTATATTTTTTTCATGCAGATCCAAAAAGGCATAGCTCAAGCATCAATTTTCATAACAGGGAGTATTTTTTTTTTCTCTTACTTTTTATTATTATTTTTTTTTTAAAAAACTGAGGACAGTTTCTTTTTCAATTTTGGGGGCCGTATGTGTTAGTATTTTGGTGTGTTTTTATTTTCCTTAATTTTTTTTAGTATATATATATATATATATATTATTTTGATTTGTGAGATTTTTAGATCTGGCCATAAACACCAATAAATTAGCTATATACAAGCTTCTAAAATTGTTTTAACCGGTAAAAAAAATTGTATATTCCAAAATTTTTGAGCCTTAATCTCTCTTTCCAAACCTTGTAGTTATCATATAAAATCGAGTCATTCGTTACCTTGAGAAAAGAAGAATCAGTCGGTTGATGAAAAATAGAACTGAAATTTACTTAATTTGTGGAGTTTTTGATTTTTCATGCTTAACTAATAAATGATTTTCTGCAAAAATTCTATTTCCTAAAAAAAAGGAGTCATTGGTGAAAAGAGCTACACGTTAGCAAATAACGGTGTGAAAGCTATCATCTAAAAAAAATGACAAAAAGGAGAAGTGTTGAGCAGCAACAGCTGCCTAATTTTGGGGGTCTTAAAATTTTGCGAAAAATAAAGGACTAACCATTGTTTGTGCGTAGCTGCCGTCTCACAGAAAAATTGGCGAAAAGAGCTACACGTTAACAAATAACGGTGTGAAAGCTATCACCTTTTAAAAAAAAAAAAGATAGAAATTGTGTTGGTGAAAAGAGCTACACGTTAGCAAATAACGGTGTGAAAGCTATCACCTATTAAAAAAAGAGATAAAAATTGTGTTGGTGAAAAGAGTTACACGTTAGCAAATAACAGTGTGAAAGCTATCACTAAGGGATGTAGTTTATGAACAGACTTGAATTAATTAGCGGCTGAATTTCAATACACTCAATTTCGTGAAAAATCACAATATTTGATGACGCCAATAAAATTCTTCTTCATATTGAGTCGAAAAATAAACGAGTGATCGAGAGCAACCATTAAAGGGAGTCGTGTGAAGTCACGAGTGGGAAAGAAATAATCAACCTTTTGGGGGAAAACCTTGCATTTTGGAATTACAAAAATAAAAACCGTGTTTTAACTTCAAAATCGTTGGTAGATTTATTTTGAATCTTGATTCATTTTTATCTACTGTATAAAGTTGGTTATTGTGTATTAATGGCATTTTGATCTCTTTTTATCTTTATATATAATTATTTTTCTTAAATTTGTGTGTATTATTTTTTTATTTTTTATTTTATGTCTTATTTTAATTTATATTTTGTGTGTGATTAATAAAGAGTCTTGCTCGGGACTAGCAAGAATTTAAGTGTGGGGTATTTGATTAGTGCGTAATTGATCTAAAATTCATATACAAAATATTCCTTTTTCCGGACATAATCGTACTGATTTGTGATTAAAAATACATATTTTACAGATATGTCCAAACATGAGCTAAAAATGGTTATTTTACAGATTACTGACATGAAGCATCAAAAAGGACGGAAAGCAAGATCAAATCCAACGACGGGAATTTTTCAAGGCAAAACGACCATACAACACGGCGCAAAAAAGACCGTGTTATGTAGGCCGTTTCACATACGGCGCAACAAGGGCCGTGTCTTGGGCCGTTTCACACACGACCGGCATTTAGCGCCGTGTCCTCGCGCGTATTCCGGAAGAGACCGAGTCACCACAAAACGGCGCACAACACGGGGCAAACTGGGCCGTTTTTCATCGCCGTTTTTCAGCAGATGCCATGCAAAATTAGTCCACTTTTGACCAACTTGTGAACTCAACCACAAGATATTTTTTTTGGTCAAAAATCTGAAAATTCAAAGACATGAGTGAAGTGTGAACAAAGAATTAAGAAACTGATATTACAATAGATATTTTGAATTAAATAATCAATTGTATTCTTGAAAATCACCTATAAAAGGACATCTTCATCCATTGCAAAATCACCAATTATTACCAATTCTCAAACCCATCTTCTTGCTAAGAAATACTCCTTTCTTTTAGCAATATATTTTCCTTAGAACTTTCAATTTTAGTTTGTATTTTATTTTTGGTTTGAAGTTTTTCTTTCATTTAGTTTGTAATTGAAAAGTGCTTGATCAATAAGCACTTAGTATTTTACTTTCAATTTTTGTAAGCTTTAACAAGTTTGAAGTTATATTTTGAAGTTTGTTTCTTGCACTTTGATTCATCATATTCAAGTAAGTTTTATCTATTGTCATTAAGTTCTAGTAATTAAAAGTTTCTATATATATATATATATATTATATATCAATTATTTCTATTATAATTTTAGTATGTATAAACCAATGAGTAGCTAATCTTTCTTCCTAGGGGAAGGGGGATTTCTATTAGGTTATATATTGAGTATTTGATTGATTTAAACTATTTTTAGGACTAATTGGTTTAAATAGAGATTGATCATATCCTATTTTTACTAATGAAACCTTCTTGATTGATTGTTGAGTGAATTGGAAACATATCTTTTCAATCTATCAAATGTTAATCTTGTTATCAACATCTTAAGATTGCGAAAGTGGTTAAGACATCTTTGATTACGAAAGTACGGAGGTGAAAAGTTGATTACTCGATGAACGATCGTTTATCCTAAAAATAGTCAAGTTAGAGAAATGAAAGGACTAATTGGTTTAAATAGAGATTGATCATATCCTATTTCTACTAGTGAAACCTCCTTGATTGATTGTTAAGTGTACTGGAAACATATATTTTCAATCTATCAAGTGTTAATCTTGTTATCATCATCTTAAAAAAGTGACAGTGATTAAGACATCTTTGATTACGAAAGTACGGAGGTGAAAAGTTGATTACTCGATAAACATTCGTTTTTCCTTTTATATCCATATAAATCAATTCCGATACTTAATTAAAAACCTAATTTAATGAACCCGTAATCCCCTAGATTTTATAAATTCCCAACTCATTTTAATTCTATTCATTTTCACTAGTTAAAAATAGTCTAATATAAATAGTCTAGTATAAATAGTCTTAATATAAATAGTCTAGTATAAATAGTCTTAATATAAATAGTCTAGTATAAAAATAGTCTTATTAAAAATAGTTTGGTTTAAAATATAGTGCATTTTAATTTAGTTAATTTAAAAACCAAAAAAATATATTTTAGTATATTTTAGTATTTACTTCTTGCAATCTATACAAAATATTATACGAAGCCCTGTTGAACAATCCTCGAGAGAAACAACCTTGGTAGAACTTACCACAAACTACTTCTACCTCGTATATATTTGCGAGCGACTCAAGAACTCCTATTTTTAGGATAAGTTTTTGACCGATCAGTCAGCGCTGTAACTTGGGCTGATAGTGTAGAGATCGGATCGTTGTCGGAAACTCCCATAACTCGCTTTGGGTTCACACGTTCGGAAGGCCACTGATAAGCATTTGCAGCCATTGCTTCCAATAAATAATGAGCATCCGCCATCGTTTTGCCCATTAAAGCTCCTCCAGCGGCTACATCAACAAGAGTGCGTGTAGACACACTTAGTCCATTATAGAAGGTCTGAATTTGTAGCCAATTCGGTAGGCCATGGTGTGGGCATCTCCTTAGTAAATCCTTGTATCGCTCCCAAGTTTCATGAAGCGATTCCATCTCAAATTGCCCGAACATCGTTATTTCGTTCCGAAGTCTCGCTGTCTTTGCCGGCGGAAAGAACTTAGCCAAAAAGGCTTGTGCTAACTCCGCCCAAGTCGTGATAGAGCCCGGTGGAAGTGAATTCAACCAAAACTTGGCTTTATCCCTCAAAGAAAATGGAAAAAGCCGCAGACGAATGGCGTCATCAGAAACTCCATTGTTCTTGAACGTATCACATATCTCGAGAAAGGACGCAATATGAGCATTGGGATCGTCATTCGCTAATCCATAGAATTGGCTTGCTTGTGCCATCTGGATTATGGCCGGCTTTATCTCGAAATTGTTTGCTTGGACAGTTGGGCGCCGAATCCCCGAAAAATTTGCGTTGATTTGAGGCAATGCATAATCTCGGAGTGCCAATGCCGGTTGAGCTTGCTGCATAGGATTGTCTACTCCATGATTTTCTGTGTTATCGGCCATGGTATCTTTTGTTGATAGCTCACGCTTTTCCTTCTTGTTTTTCCGCAGAGTGCGCTCGAGTTCAGTATCCAAAGGTAATAGGCCTTCGTTACCGAATTTTCTCATGCACTAAACGAAACTCCTGCAAGGAAAACAAATAATAAAAAAATTACACAAAAATAAAATAGTGTTCAAATTAAGACTAGAAATACTGAAATCGATATTAGTAAAACAATCAGTCCCCAACAACGGCGCCAAAAACTTGTTACGAAATTTGGTGAACGCAAGTGCACGTTGTCGTAAGCAAGTAATAAAGTGATAAGTAAGATATCGTTCCCTCGAGGACTGACTTACTAATTACCAATTTATGTGTATTCTAATTTTATTTGAATGATCGAAATTGGTGGTGCAAGTAATATTAAAGAAAACTAATAAAGAAGTGAACTAAGAACAAATAATAAAATCGAGTATTCGAAGAAAGAAAATCAAATAGGAAAATAATCTAGGATTGAGAATTCACCTCGATTTATCCGAATTACTCTTGATTTATATGAATTAAGTGATTTCCGAATTTATTGAAGGCGAATATTTGCTAACAAAACCGCATCCGGAAAATAGGTCAGAAACGGGCTTCCAAATCGCCGAAATCGCGAGCTGCGAGTAGGGCACCAGCGCGGCGGGCCACGGCCCGACATTGGTCGCGGCCCCTGTCTTCAAGCGGGTAGACCTGGGCGCGATTTGTCCTTACGGGTCGTGTCTCAGCTTCTTCATGCCGCGTCCCCCTATACAGTGTGTACCGCTTCTTGTTGTGCCGTGCGTATGCCGCGGCCTGCTATCATTGTGCCGCGGCCCTTCACCAAAAATTGTCATTTTGGTCCGTTTTTCGTCGTTCAAGCTTCCGGACTCCAATTTCTTTCAAAACATATAAAGATAGTGCATTAAAAGCTCATTTTCGCAGATTTAAACCCAAAATGGAGATAGAATAATAATAGTAAAGTGCACAAAAATACATCTAACACCGCGTCAGCCTCATTAAAAAGTTCTTCGATCTCTGCGGGCTCAATCCCGGTACAGATGGGCTCGACGGCGGTGTCCACATGAAATTCCGCAGAAGGTTCATCCCGAGCAGTCAAAGCCCCAGCGGCGGAAGTGCTACCCGACTCATACACATCTGGTCTTCCTCCGGACATATTCAAAGAGAAAGGAGGGAGAAGGAGTTTTTTGTTCTTGCCTAAGGTCTGAGTCGAACAACGATCGTCACACAGAGCTTCAAGAGAAGTCGGCTATGTCTTCTCCTCAGGCAGAAATGCATAAGGTTTTTAACCTTGTAACCCCAGTCCTTTTTATAAGCAGGAGCGGGGTTTCTGAGCAATAAGCAGAGTCCCGAGGATTGAAATGCAACCGTCAGAGAGGCAACGTTTAATGCTGTCCTCGAATCCCGCGTGCGCGTCGTTTCGAGGACACGCCAAAAGACAGCCTGACAAAACCATCGGACTCCCCCAACAGGAGCCCGACACATGCCCCGGTGACGTTTCCACAACCGCTGTCATTTACCGCTCACTTCAGCGATCGACCAGGTCGTCCAAATTCAAAGTCAGTCCATTCCAGAGACGATCGTCTGTTCCGTAAAATGCTGAGTCGCTCATCTAAGTTAAGCGATCGCTAGTAGAACCACCTCACCCCACGTCTACAACATCGGAGCGAGCTGGGGGACAATTGTTGTGCGGCGTTTTATACGCCTCAACGGCGATCGGCATAGGGCCGAGCGACCAAAGATAGCATCAAATAATCCAAGGCAGACTTGCCAAGCGAATAGTCCAGACCGAGATTAGGTACCGAGCGATCGACGTCCGGGGCGATCGCCTCTTGACACCTAGCGATCGACTCTGGTGCCCGACCAAGGACAACCGTCCTATACCATGTGTAAAGGCACAATCCGTCATATCTACGAGGACCGGATCTCGGAGCGAGGACCCACGTGTAGATCCGCGAATGGCGCCGCAGAATAAGGATCTTTGACTCCAGTCCATCAACAGCTGTCCTACTGACAGACTCGCCGAAAGGTCTTAGGTGGGACCTCAAGGCGCCGCAAGAACAGGCTTTACTCCAGCCCATCAGTAGCTTTCAGTGACAAGGACGGCCTCACCTACCGACAGACCCACCGAAAGGCCCTAGGTGGGCCCCCCCAAGACAGCAACTCCGGATGCGTGTGGTCTTCTCATTGGTTCGTGCATCCGGATACCAGCAGCTTCTGCGGACTCTAAGGAGACCAACCCATGTGCTAAAGACGACCGCCCGCTTATTATAATACAGCAGAGGCGATCACCCAGCTACCTGCGCTCCTATAAATAGGAAACCTTCAGCAACTGGTTCAGGGTTCAGAAGTTCAGAAGTTGAGAGGTTCACAAGTTCAGAAATTATTTCCATACGAGAGTTCAGCTAATTCACACAGTGAGAGACTGTCAATTTCTCACAGTCAACACAACACTCCATCGTTGTTACAAGAACTCACAGAGCATCAACTCTGGTTCTTCCGGCAATCTTCAGCACTCAAGAGCGAAGATAACTAGGGTCTTTACACTCATTGTAATAGTACTATAATATTAATCTTTTTACTCCCAAGTATTCGTATTAATAATATCTCGCGAGAGCATTCAAGCCTGGGACTAACAACCCCGGCAAATCTTGTGTTATTTACTTCCCCACGGACGTGCTCTCTCATTTTGTTTGTTACTCGTCCATTCCAGCACATCATCTCCGGATAATATTTTGGGTAACAACAATTGGCGCTAGAAGAAGGGGCCTGAACCTTCATTTTCATTCCGACCGTTTCGAAGAACACTCACTGTTCTCTGGGGCATATACTTGAAGAAAGACTCACTATTCTTCAAAGAAAAACCTTCAGAATAATGACGTCTGCCACCACAGCAAAAAGAGCCACTCTACGATCCGTCGGACGTCATATTTCGGCTCAATCCGAGCCCCAACCTACTGCAAAGGGTAGCCGGGGCGACGCGAGACTCTCGATCTCGCCCCCGAGGGACGGCCCCAGCCTCTCACTCAATCAGTTCCAAACCGCGGAACAGATCGAGGAGGCTATGGCCATCCTAAGGGAGCGACGGAGAGCATGCACAGGGGTTACTGGTCGAGCGATCGTCAGAAAGCCCCGATTCACGAGAAAAAGCTCTCGCTAGGCGGGACGGTTCCATCTTCAGCTGCCTAGGAAGCGATCCATCGTGGCGATCGGGGCATTCTGGCCCCAACCACGAGACAACGGAATCCGAATCCGTCACCAGGAGTTCGGCATACCCAACTCCCAACCAAAAACAGGTTAGCCGTTTGGCCCCCATCCGCCGAAGAGTCGAGCCACGCGGCAAGGACATCATCGACAGCGGAGCCAGGGGATCAGTACTTGATCGCCTCGGCTCCCGCTCCTGTTGGAATATTTATTCCACACATTATTTAATTTGTGTTTTGATATTTAAAGTTGCTAAACTACAAAACAACATCGAGGCGAAGCAAAACGACGAAGCAGACGAAGACGCAAAAAGCTGAGTAAAATGCATGTTTAGCGCACGCTAAGACATATATGTTAGCGCACGCTAACGGGAAGTTCTCTGCATATCAGCTAAGTTCGAAGTTACCTGAAGGGAAGTCATCTGACAAGATAGCGCACGCTACACCTTGTACCTAACGCACGCTATCGAGCCTTGTTACCGTTGTGAAGATATTCAAACTCAGAATGACGCATGCAATGAAGTCAGTACTGGCGCACGCAAGGAATGATATTTAGCGCACGCTAAATATCAGTTTGAATTCTAGTCAATCAGAACGTTGGGAAAAGCAGGTCAAAGTCATCATATCAAACGGATACTTTGACGAGTCATGCAACAGATATATTGGATTAGCGCACGCTACAAAGGAAGTGGTAGCGCACGCTAACTGTCAAGGACAGTAGCCACTGGACTGAAACATAAAATGATTAACGTACGCTACATGAAAGACATTACTCACGCTAAAGCAAAAATGTGTGATAGCGCACGCTAAGAAGGAAGAGCTAGCGCACGCTAGATAGTCAACTGGCAGCAACGGCTAATTTGTGGGAAATGCCTATAAATACCATTCCTATGGTATTGTTTGAGAACAACAACTTCAAGCAAACAAGACATACATCTGAGAATCATATACTTACATTGTTGTTGTAATATTGAGCTTATATTGTTAGTTTGAGTATTTATACATTCAACATTATACACGATAGGTAAAAGAAAAGATACGATTGGATTCGGTGTTATTAGGATCAAGGATTCGGTTTTATTAGAATCACAATCGATATCTAAGTGAGGTTTATCTAGTACCCATAGAAAGCTAGAGTGGTTGATTCCTTATCCAATAGAAAAGGAAAACGGTTTTACTCGGACCGATAGAAGACGAGCTTGTAACGGTAATCCCTCGACCGATAGAAGAGAGGCGTAGAGGTTTTGATCTTAATCCTAAAGAAAAATATACATCGAGAGAGGACGTAGACTTCGTTAATAGCCGAACCTCTATAAATCCTTGTGTGATTTTTTTTCCGCAATTCATTTACGCTTCCGCACAAAACGACGCAAATATCCGATTTCATACCAACAATTGGTATCAGAGCTATACTCCAATACGCGGCTTAACATCCGAGGAGAAGATCCAAAAATGGCGTTTCAAATGGCTCCCGTCGAAGGCCTTGCTCTCAACCGACCACCATTTTTTGATGGATCGAATTTCATGACTTGGAAGAAGAAAATGTCTATTTTCATCCGAGCTTACGATATCGAATTATGGAAGGTGATATGTCTTGGTCCCAAAATTCCGACGAACTCAAACGGAACTCTCAAAACCTTTGAAGAGTATGATGATGTGGATTGGAAAAACGACCATTATAATTGCAAAGCCACGCAATTATTATACTGTGCTTTAAATCCGGAAGAACACAACCGGATATCATCGTGTGATAATGCCAAAGAAATCTGGAAAATGCTTGAGGTAACACACGAAGGTACGTCTCAAGTCAAAGAGATGAAGATAAACATGCTCCTTCACGATTATGAATTATTCCAAATGAAGGACGACGAATCCATCTCGATCATGCTCGACCGATTTTCGGTCATCACTAATGGATTAGCATGTCTTGGAAAACCACTTTCGAGTAGTGAGAAAGTAAAGAAAATTCTCCGATCACTACCTCGAGAATGGGACGGTACGGTTACGGCAATAATGGAATCCAAAGATTTAAATACTCTCGATTTTAGTGCTCTCGTTGGTTCTCTTATCAACTACGAGATCGTTCTAAAATCTCAGAATGCCAAACCGAAACCGAAGGAAAGATCGTTAGCCATGAAGGCTAAAATGTCGAAAAAGAAAGAAGAAACCCCGGTGGACGAAAGCGACGAAGAATCGGCATATTATGCCAAGAATATTAATAAGTTCCAATACTTATTAAACCGGAGGAAGAAGGACATTCAAGCGGGCGAACCTAAGAAATTCGACAATACTTGTCGATTATGTGGTAAACCAGGCCACTTTGCTAAGAAGTGTCGAGTAAAGCCCAAGGAGGTTTTAATCACAACATGGAGCGACGAAGATCCCGATGAAGATTTTCTTGACCAAAATAATCTCGCGCTCATGGCCCGGATTTCATTCGACGATAGCGACGGCGAAAGCCAAGTAAGTAACCCCTACAACGAACTCTTTGAAGCATTCGAGTTATTACATACGGACTATCAAAATGCATTAAATGAAATTAAATCCCTCAAGTCTAAATATAAAACTTTGGAAATTGAAAATTCCAAAATACTTGAAAAAGGGAAATTTGTTGAAATCGATCATTCGAAATGCATTGAAAATGAGAATATTTTAAAAAATGATCTTTTAATAGTTCAAGATGAACTAAAAACTTTGACAAAGAAATTCTCGTGCGGCAACGATAAATTTGAACAAATGTTATGTGTTCAAAAATATACTCTAAATAAAGAGGGGTTAGGAATCAAACCACGTTCGAAAAATGAATTCGTCAATTTCAAATACCCCGATGTGAAAAATGTTTGAAAATCGGGCATCACATTTCAAATTGTAAAAGCCCAAGACGGACAATAAAAATAAAAAAGATTTGGATTCCAAAAGGAACCGTTATTCCTAACATTGTCCATATTTCAAAATAAAAACCAACTATCGGTTGGATCCCCAAAAATTAATTTTTAACAATTGATATTTTAAAAAGGGGGAGATAATACTTTCAGGGGGAGTTTATACCCTTATTAATGCATAAATTGGTATCATGCATATTTATATTTCATTTAGTATCCTCTATTTTTTATATACTTTTTGATGAAGACAAAAAAGGGGAGAAGGAGATGAATTGATAAAAATGAGAAAAATCGAAGAAGTCGAAAAAGAAGAAAAAGAAAATAATTGGAGAAAAAAAACTGAAAATTGAAAAATGAAGAAGTCGAAAAAGAAGAAAAAGAAAATAATTGGAGAAACTAACGAAACGATCAAAGCCGAAAACTTTGATTCGTATATATAGATATATTTTATTTTTACAGGTTTTATCCAATTCAAGAGTTGTTTTGTAATCATCAAAAAGTGGGAGATTGTTGGAATATTTATTCCACACATTATAATTTGTGTTTTGATGATTAAAGTTGCTAAACTACAAAACAACATCGAGGCGAAGCAAAACGACGAAGCAGACGAAGACGCAAAAAGCTGAGTAAAATGCATGTCTAGCGCACGCTAACGGGAAGTTCTCTGCATATCAGCCAACTTCGAAGTTACCTGAAGGGAAGTCATCTGACAAGATAGCGCACGCTACACCTTGTACCTAACGCACGCTATCGAGCCTTGTTACCATTGTGAAGATATTCAAACTCAGAATGACGCATGCAATGAAGTCAGTACTAGCGCACGCAGGGAATGATATTTAGCGCATGCTAAATATCAGTTTGAATTCTAGTCAATCAGAACGTTGGGAAAAGCAGGTCAAAGTCAGCATATCAAACGGATACTTTGACAAGTCATGCAACAGATATATTGAATTAACGCACGCTACAAAGGAAGTGGTAGCGCACGCTAACTGTCAAGGACAGTAGCCACTGGACTGAAACATAAAATGATTAACGTACGCTACATGAAAGACATTACGCACGCTAAAGTAAAAATGTGCGATACCGCACGCTAAGAAGGAAGAGCTAGCGCACGCTAGATAGTCAACTGGCAGCAACAGCTAGTTTGTGGGAAATGCCTATAAATACCATTCCTATGGTATTGTTTGAGAACAACAACTTCAAGCAAACAAGACATACATCTGAGAATCATATACTTACATTGTTGTTGTAATATTGAGCTTATATTGTTAGTTTGAGTGTTTATACATTCAACATTATACACGAGAGGTAAAAGAAAAGATACGATTGGATTCGGTGTTATTAGGATCAAGGATCCGGCATTATTAGAATCACAATCGATATCTAAGTGAGGTTTATCCCATAGAAAGCTAGAGTGGTTGATTCCTTATCCAATAGAAAAGAAAAACGGTTTTACTCGGACCGATAGAAGACGAGCTTGTAACGGTAATCCCTCGACCGATAGAAGAGAGGCGTAGAGGTTTTGATCTTAAGCCTAAAGAAAAAGATACATCGAGAGAGGACGTAGGCTCCGTTAATAGCCTAACCTCTATAAATCCTTGTGTGACTAATTTTCCGCAATTTATTTTCGCTTCCGCACAAACAGCGCAAATATCCAATTTCATACCAACAGCTCCGAGCGCCTAGCCGCGATCAGCCAGGCCACGGCGATGGCCGCTATGCAACGCCAGCTCGACGATATGAAAGCGCTCATGGAAACTGGGGCAAGAGCCAGTAGAAAGATCATCGGACCGAGTGAGCCACTCGCGGTCCACATCGAGTTTGTCCCCGTGCAACCAAGGATGGCTCCTACCCAAACACCTTTCTATGAAGGGAGATCGGACCCCGAGACCCACCTGAGCAAGTTCCGGATCTACATGACCGGGTGTGGGGCATCAGATGCGACCAGGTGCCGAATATTCCCGTTAACGTTGGGCGAACTGGCCCATAGGTGGTACGTCTCACTGCCACCACGATCAATCAATTCCTTTGAGAAACCGGCGAGTGACTTCACGTCATACTTTGCCGCCAAGGTCGCCAGACCAGAAAGCCCCCACCGCATGATGAAAATGAGGCAGGGGGAAGACGAGTCCGACGCAGATTACATCGACCGGGTGGATGAAATGGTCCTCACCGGCGAGCCCATAAGCGACGAGCTCGCCCTCTACTCGGTCCTGGGGGGATTCTATGGTCATTCACCCATGTTTAGTCACCTCACGAAGAACATCCCTCCGACCTACGCGATCTTCCGCGCCAAAGCTGCCAATTTTCTGGCCAGGCAAAGGCTCCTCACCCTTCGCCTAGGTGAGGAAACACCGCCTCCGGTCCAAAAGACAGCGATCGCCAAATCTAACAAGGCGGTCACCAAGCCACCCGGTAATTTCAAGGCCTTCGAGGAGGTGGAAGCCTATTTTCTCCACAAGTTCAACCGAACTCCGGCTCATATTTTTTACGCCATCAAGGGGCGCGAACTGCTAAGCAAGCCAAAGGCGATAAGGGACAACGGTCATCTGGACCACAATAAATATTGTGCCTACCACAAGAGTCCCGGTCACAGCACCAACCAATGTCGCAACCTCCTCAGACAACTCTGGAGATTGTTCGAGGAGGGCAAGCTGGACAGTTTATTGGCTTAGTCGGAGCCCTGTCAATCTCCCAAACCGTTCGCCAGAGTCGAATGCGATAGGCCGAAAGACTCATACGAGTCGACCCACCGATCAACCTCGACGGCCGGATCTATATGCTTCAATCAAGAGGTGGGAACTTCGGAAGTCTTTCCCCGATTCCCACCACGTCAAACCAAAGGCTACTGCTTGAGCAACGCCTCGAAAAAGAGGATGACTCGCTTGCCCTCTAAAGTTCGTCATCAACATGAAGGACCTAGGCAAGCGATCGCCTCCCCTTACACAACGTATACCGTCGAGGATCGCCATCTAACATGACGGTCCGAGGTAGAAGAGTGCCGACGTAGTTGTGGAGGACGATGGAACCGTTCCTTATGACTATGCAAGGTTCCTTTGGGCAGTGATCACTCGCCCTTCATTTAAATACGAGGCGGGCATAGCCAAAGGGCCCTCCAAAATGGATCTGTGGACACGTTCGCCCGCCCTCAAAGGTCCATCACCTAACGTGGTGGATCCGGACAATGCGACGCGTCCCTTCTGTTAGGATTGTATACTGCAAAGCATACTTTATGTTTGTATTACCTAATTTCCCTGTTACTACCTATGAGAATATTAATTACATTTAATCACATATTTTGCATATTTATTCACGTTATGGTTATGCAAATGAAATGTCTAATTATTTTATATTGTAGATAATGTGGTGTGTTGGTGTCACACAGAAGATCACATTATCGGTGCCTTATAAAATAATATAATAGTTCACAACCTATATAATTATTAGACAAATTATATAAAGGGTTGTAGTGTATGCTTGAGAATAGTTGGTCTTGACTATTAGCATACATTAGTCTATTTGCATACGTTGAACTGGATCGAGGTGAGATAGTGTCTTCTGTACTGACTGTAAGAAGAACGTAAATCTCGGATAATTATTATTTCTTAATTCTAAATATATAATATTTAATTGTGTATTTATAATAATTATTGCTTTGATTTACCATAGGTGAGAGTCAAAATGATCGACTCAATAAGCCTCGTATCTTGGGCAATAATATGGTTTATACGACAGTTATTATTATTAATAGAAATCGTGTCCCGACTCGTGCGGGTTGATGATGTCCCCTTGAGGAGCTCGATAATGATTATTATATTAAACCCTGCAGGTGGATTTAATTCCGATATGATAATAAGGTTCGAGTGGTACTACTCTTGGATAAGATATTAATTAATTAAAGCTGTCAGTAGCTTATAATTAATTAATGGACATTCGATATCTTAAACACGAGAAATAATATATTTAATGAGGAGCCCAATTTCGTAATTTGGGATTTTGGTAGGAAGTGCAATATCAAATTTTTAGTGGACTAAGTTGATATTAATAGATTCATTATATATTAGGAAGAGTCCTAATAAAGTAAGATGAATTTATTGGGAGTCCTTCCATAATCCTCCTTAAGATCACTAGTAGTAGTCCAAGAGCCTATAAATAGGACTTATGGGTGTTGGCCAATTTTATCATTATTCATACACAAGGAATTTCGATTTTTTCTTCTAAGTGTTTAATTGTGGATCTTGACTTGTGTCTTTGATTCCACAATTGAGAGAACACTTTAATTCTTGCTACATATCGGAATTACTTGAAGAAAAGAAAATCGAGAATTGTGAGGGATATTATTTCGGCCGATCCATAGAAGTCCAAACAAGATCCGGTAGCTCGTTGCCCACACAACGTCCGGTTCAAGGCGGATCATACTCTAGAAGATCTAAAGGTAGAAATACAAGGTGATCAAGACGGAAGTAACCAATATTCTTCAAAAGGTAATATCCTATGATCTTGTATCTAGATTAGGATATTTAAATAATCAACATATTTAATTAATAAATAATAAATAATATTTAAATTGCTTATTAGTCTTAGTAATTAATTAATTAGCACGCCTAAATAGATCTTATGCTCGTAGATGCGTAAAACGCGATTATCATCTTTCCCAAACTTCGCTTCCGCTGCGTTTTAGTTTCCAACAATTGGTATCGGAGCCGGATTTTTAGGCTTTTTCTATTTTAATTAATTTTGGTGATTAATTGATAGCAATTTAAATATTCATATATTTTGATGTTAGAATATTTTGCTAGATGTGTTCTTGCAGGTAATATGATCCAATTATCATGGTTTATATGAATGGTGTATTTATTTATTTATTTTTATTAATTATGCAATTGTTGGTTTGGCCCGTTTTTTGAGGCATGTAATGGTTTTTCCCGTGAGAAAATCCGCAGGTAGTTCTAGGTGGTTTTATTTTTCGTGTAATCTTGATGTAATTTCGATGTATTTTAATTCGTATAAAATTGTAATCGAATTCGGAAAAGACGGGATCACGAAGAAATAGAGCAGAACCGGATCGCCGGGATCTGGCCATGGCCATAAGCAAAGAAGCGGGCCGCTGAGCAAGACACGGCCGCCGCTGAAAGGCCGGGCCGAGCAATGCTGGCCGGGCACTGTCCGAGCTGGGCCGCTAGTTCGGGCCGAGTCGTCCGCTTTTGGTCCGGTCTATTTCGCCATTGCTCCCGTCATTGAGAGTCGGGATTTAAAATTAAATTTTTTTATGTAATTAATTTTGCATAAAAGTGAAATTTTAATTTTGGAAATCCACGGTCCGGCCGGGGAGGAGCAACGAAATGCTTGATTCAGTGGGAGAGATCGAGTCGAAGATTTTCTCGGATTCAACTCAAGAAAGAAGACCATGATAATTGGATAATTTAATTATCCATGCTTTATTTTGGGTTTTATTGTTTTGATGTATGACATGTATGGATGTATGGGTGATATGTTTCCTTGCATGTTAGGACGAGAAAATTAAAAACCTCAAGGATAAAATAACTAAGTGATTAAATTGATTTATTTATTTTTTAAAATAAAATCAACTTGGCCTCCATAATTAATTTAAATTGTGAAGTAATTACCATGCACGTTGACATTAGAGTCTTCCTCCATATCGGATGTGCTAATTATAGGTTCACTAGTTTTAAATTTCAAAATGATAACATAAGGTAAATGTTACTTTTTATGATAGGACCTCTCCATCTGTAGGATTATTATTTAAAAGATAATATTTTAAGGATGTTAAATTATGGTGTTCACTTAGGTGTATTAATTAATAAGCTCCCCATCGGAGTCTACGTTAATTAATACATGGCCAAGAGGAACCAACTATTAATTTTACTTGTCATAATGTAATTTGACTAGATAGTAAAATTAAAGACGTAAAACTCAACTTGGAAAATATGTGTGTAAACGTCCACACGATCGTGGCTTGCATGTGCGGATTTTTTGAGGTGTTGGTTGCTAGCATATATATTGTGTTTTGAGGTTTTTCGAAATATTTTGCTATGCATTCAGTAATGGATGTTTTTAATTTTTATCTCAGATGTCTTTCAATCCACTAGCTGTTATTCTCAAAGAAAATAAACTTGATGGCACTAACTTTGCCGATTGGAAAAGAAATCTTGACATTGTCCTGACTGCTGAGGGGCATAAATTTGTCTTAATCGAAGAGAGCCCTCTAGAACCAGAACCGGTTGCCACTCCCGAAGAGTTGGCTGAATTCCGAAAATAGAAAAAGTCTGATGAGATGGCTCGCTGTTACATTTTGGCTTCACTGACAAATGTATTGCAAAGACGCATCGACGATGGGCTCGGCCGCGGAAATGATGAAAAGTCTCACCGAGATGTTTGGTCATCGAACCGGGCGGCTAGACAAAATGCAATGAGGGTATTGATGACAACCCAAATGTCTGAAGGGACCCCAGTAAGGGATCATGTTCTGAAAATGATGTCTCATTTGAACGAACTGAGCATACTGGGGGCTACTATCGATGCAGAAACGCAGGTCGATATTATCTTAGGCAGCTTACCTAGAAGCTTTGAGCAGTTCCGCCTTAACTACAATATGAACCGTAGGACATATAGTTTGGCGGAACTTCTGACAGAGCTTCAGTCTGCTGAAGGTCTCTTCAAACAAGGTTATCATCATATTCTTGCGGCAACCGGTGCTGTAATATCCAGACTTATTATTGTGTATTTCATCTGTATTTGAACCCTGTATTATTCGGAATTGTGATTTCGATAATTGGAGTATGTTATTTCTCACATTTGTACCCTTGTACATAAGCATAACAACATGCAAATTACTCACGCAAACTCGTGATAGCGCACGCTAAGAAAACAATCGACAAAGTTAGTAATCCTCCTCGGTCAAGGCGATCGACATGTCAAAGAAGATCGCAAAAGTTCGTACCTGGAACCTTTAGATGGCGAGGGTAGCGGAATAGCCGAGCAGCCAACTAGCAGGCTTCGTTGTTAATTTGGCGTGCATCTATACGGTCGTCAGGGAGACTCCGTATCTTCTCTCAGACAATCCCAAAATCAAAAGCGAGGTCGCCCGCCGCTGGGACAATGACACCTACAAAAAGAAGGCCAAAATCAGATCAGCTCAGAATGTATCCGAACAAAGGGAGAGTCTAAAATCCTTACTCGGACTCCTCTCCCGAAAGCCGGTGGGAATATCCAACTCGTCGATCGGGTTGTCGCTCGCTGCCGACTTCCAAGCGCCGCTGACCCAGAACCACTTTGACGGATCACCCCTCACTTTATTCGGGAATCCAAGAACCACCCGACTTGAGCGACCTTGGATATGGTAGCCATCGACAGAACCTTTTGAACCGTCAGTTTGAAAAGATGGTTCATCTCCAACGGCGAAGGAAGACGATACAACCGATGGCAACCAAACAGAGTGAGGGTGCAGATGATCTGCAGCCAGGCGTTCGGCGTCAATTGAAGCGGCGCCACATTCCAGGCAGTCAGCAAATAGGAGACAGCGAACGACAGCGGGAATCGCAGTCCAGCCTCCATTATCGCCTTATTGACGGTGACCATGCCCTCGGGAGGTTGATCGGCTCGCTCGTTCTCGGCAGGCACGTGGAGGCTGACATCAGAAGGAACATGGAACCTCGCCCTCCAACGGTCCAGATCCTTCCTGGTCGCCGAGCTCACGATCTGGCCAAGGGTCCACGGAGAGCGGCGAGCAGCCCGGAACAACGTCCTCCTTACAGGTTCATAAGGATGGGCGATCGAATATTCGTTAAAGTTAAATTTGGGGAGTGGGCCGGCCAATCTCTCCATTAGTTCGGCAAAATCTGTGAAGGCTTTGCCAAACGCGCTGTCCCGCTCCCTATGCGCCGTCGCATCCACCTCCTCCCGTTTCAGTGAACGGATCCGATCGACCTCCACCGTCTTGGCCACATGTTACGAAATTTGGTGAACGCAAGTGCACGTTGTCGTAAGCAAGTAATAAAGTGATAAGTAAGATATCGTTCCCTCGAGGACTGACTTACTAATTACCAATTTATGTGTATTCTAATTTTATTTGAACGATCGAAATTGGTGGTGCAAGTAATATTAAAGAAAACTAATAAAGAAGTGAACTAAGAACAAATAATAAAATCGAGTATTGGAAGAAAGAAAATCAAATAGGAAAATAATCTAGGATTGAGAATCCACCTCGATTTATCCGAATTACTCTTGATTTATATGAATTAAGTGATTTCCCAATTTATTGAAGGCGAAGATTTGCTAGGGTACTCTAATGCCTCTCCCGAGGTCAGTAGACTTTTCTAAGGCGAATAAAACACTATATTCCTAGGTGAATTAATTCGACAATAGGCAAAAAGTACAAAATCTTCAAACAGGCCACATAATTCCTATGAGTATATTCATATCTCACAAGATAAAACGTTTCTCACCAATTTCCTACTCCTCTCCTGATTCGAGTTGCGTAATCAAAACAATTCAATCATAGGCCACATAATTGAATGCGTTAAAAACAATTGGGGAAAACTCAATAAGAAAGGGATATATATATATTAATAATGCAAAATCAAAAGTTAATTCGTCAAAACTTCGGTTTCATCACAATCCTAGAATAGGGTTCTAACCCGACATGCTAGAAAAAAATACACAAAGAATTAACGAAAGCATAATAGAAATCAAACGCAGATTGAAGAACTTGAATTTCTCCGTTCTCTAGCTTCCGCTCTCTGCTCCTCGGTGTTTTCTCCTTCTCCTCGATGATCTTTTCTTCTGACCTTCAATGCCTATTTATAATTTTTCATCAGCCACAAAACCGCGTCTGGAAAATAGGTCAAAAACAGGCTTCCAAATCGCCGAAATCGTGAGCTGCGAGTAGGGTACCAGCGCGCCGGGCTGCGGCCCGGCATTAGTGTGCCGCGGCCCCTGTCTTCAAGCGGGTAGACCTGGGCGCGATTTGTCCTTACGGGCCACGGCTCAGCTTCTTCGTGTCGCGGCCCCCCGATACAGTGTGTACCGCTTTTTGCTGTGCCGTGCCTGTGCCGCAGCCTGCTATCATTGTGCCGTGGCCCTTCACCAAAAATTGTCATTTTGGTCCCTTTTTCATCGTTCAAGCTTCCTGACTCCAATTTCCTTCAAAACATATAAAGATAGTGCATTAAAAGCTCATTTTCGCAGATTTAAACCTAAAATGGAGATAGAATAATAACAATAAAGTGCACAAAAATAATCTAACAAATACCCCCAAACTTAAGCCTTTGCTTGTCCTCAAGCAAAAATTCAATTTCAAATGAGATGACAAGTGTCGTGGGTAAACGTGCAATATCCATAGTGTTCAACTGATTAATACTACCCTGAAAATCTCAAAGAAAAATACACGTATCGTTTTAGTGATTCACATCACAGATAAGGATTCCACAAAGCAATCATTTTTAGTGTTGATCTATCGGTCATGAAGAAAATCAAAGCTCAAAGATTAACAAGCGTGAATTTAGCCGACCGCCCATATGAAGGGTTAGATTAAACAAGCCAACTCGCCTAGTCCCATAGTCTCGTGGCAAAAATGCAAGAGTTTCATCGTAAATAATAATCCTCGGACAGCATTCCCTTATGTAAAATCATTATAATGATTCGAGTTAACCACTAGGTTCCGACTCTCGGGATGTTTTATCGGAATAACCTTAGGGTGGATTTCCATTCTCATGTATTGGGGCACCGTTTGAAGTAAAAGACACTCATGGGGCACATGGATGCTTCTAGTTACTAAGTTTCCCTCTACAGCGGAGAAAAAACTCGAATAGCTATTCCCGCACGTCCGATTCAAGGTTGTTGTTTTACGCGAGAGTAAACAACGGGTCACGTGAATACCCCCGGTTACTAGGCTTCCCATCATCGGCGATGCGATTTCTCTGAACCATTAGTCTATTCAGGGTTGTCTTTTTACGCGAGAGTAAACAACGGGTCGCGTGAATACCCCCGGTTACTAGACTTCCCATCATAGAACATGTATAATTTCTCAAATTTTTGGGAAAGACTGTCCGACTCTAAACTCAAATTAAATGCCAAGAAGACGCATGTTATTGGACGAATAGCTATGTGAAAAGTGTAACCAAATGTGTAGACGGCGGTTCGTAAACACGTATGTCTCATTTCTTATATGCTAAGATTTCTACAATAACGCAAAAAATTTCAGACCTAAATGAATACTCAAAGGAAACAAATATCGCAGACTGCAAACTCGACCAAACCTCAACCGTTTCTTCAAAAAGAAATCAGTATCATATCATCAGTTTTACACAAGGCTGCACGAAAAATCTACAAATGCAAATAAAGTCAAGACAAGCAAGGCTAGAGTCAATAACAACAACAAAAAATAACAACTAATAAGTAAATAACAACTGAAAGTAACCCCCCCAAACTAAAGACGTACAATGACCTCAATGGACACAGATAGTAATATGCAATATGATAAAAGGTCAAGTACTCCCCTAATATCAGCTCAGGAACTGGTGCCGGCCTCGTCCGGCGAGGAAGGTGGTGTAGATGGCCTGGCTGGTGGAATGAAGGGTCCATCCGGATGGAGTATATGGCTCATCCACGCAGCAAGATAGTCCTGATGATAAGCATCCCTCGCCGCCAAGCGCCTCTCCTCACGTAGATTGGCCCGGCGGGCCTGCTCTCTCATCTCCTCCCGAACAGCTGCGAGGAGGCTGTCTCTCTCAGCCCGCGTCTCCTCTCGAACAGCAGCTAGATGGCTGTCTCTCTCTATCCGCATCTCCTCCCTCAGGCTGTCAAACATCGCCTGAAGGTGCTCTCTCATTGGCGGTGGAGTGGACTCAGTCCGATTATCAGCATCCGCCGTCGGCTCATGTATCAGGAGTAGTGGCTCGAGAGAGTGCTCGTGTGGCTCATCAATCAGAAATCCTCGCCCCCGCTCGTGTGCCCTCGCATCACCCCACTGGTCAAAATGAGAGATAATATGGTGGTCGATCGGACCCTGGGGTGCAATAGATGGCTCGTCGTCGGACCACGTCACTCCCGACTGGCGGCATAGAGCACAAATCAGCGAGGGATGTTTTAATCCCGTCTTTGCCCCTCCCTGAATACACTGAAATATAGAACGGGACAAACGAGGGGCCACATCAAATCGGAGTCCCGTCACGATAGCATACAGTAATCGGGCACGAGGAAGTAAGACCGAGCGGATCTGTGATGTAGGATCGACTCGTGCACAGAGGAAGTAGAGCCAGGCTCGCCCGAGCCGACTGAGGCGAGAACTCTTAAAATAGAAAGCTGTAGAACCCGGGACGCGCGTCTCCCAGACGGAACCGGGCTAAGCGAGTGCCTCCAGCAGAGCCTCTCTCGTGAGGCTACTCATAATCCGTGTATACTCCGACTCGTCCACCTCTGGTAGCTCGTACACCCTCCGAATCGCGGCCACTGAAAAGTCCACAGTTGGCCTCGTACGACGACCTCAGTCCGTGTATCTGGTCGCCCCATCATCTGCCCCGCCTGAATATGTCGCAATAGAGCACTGGCGTAGAACTCCTGGACAATAGAGATCACCGCCGGCTCGGGTGGCGCAGTGAAACGAGTCCATCCCATATCATTGATCATAGCAAAAAGCTCACCATCCTGGGGGTCGGGAGTGAATCTCCGCTCTGGAATTATTGGACGAGGCCGGATTCTCTCGTTGAATATTCTATGAATGTCAGGATTGGAGAATTGGTGAGATTCCATATCGGATCGGTTTTGTGATGTCTCCCCTCTTGTGGGGGATGATCGCATCCTAGCCCTCGTACTCAACTTCCTTTTCCTAGCCATGATGAGATTCCTGAAAAATAAACGCCGGAAATTACACAACTTTAAAGATAACTACACCACTCTCGACTTAAGATGCGCGGAAAATGAATATAGAGTCGAATGAGCTCGCACCATCGTAAGAGAGAAATAAGGCTGAGATTTTAAGTTTAAACATGATGTAAGGGTTGGGGGCACAATGTAATCGGATAATCGAATTCGTTGCATACAATTTGAAAATGTTCGGCTCAAAAAATTTCATTGGTGCATTTTATCAAACACCTTGCATACGTTGGTTTAAATGAAGAACAAAAAACAATAACATATTCAAATCAATCCTCAAAAACAAAATTTGAATCAAAATTCACAACAATTCATGACACAAAAACAAAACACCATCAATCAATCACGCAATCTCAGCATAATCCGATATAAATTGTAATAGAAACTTAAGAACTAAACATAAGTTTATCTACGAATGAAGAAGATTACCCCATCATCAATCCATGTTGCAATGAAGTTTTAGGGATAAGAGTTGCCTTGTGTTGGATTTGAGAAGGTAAGAAGAAGAAGAAGAAGAAACTTGAATGGGGGTTATCCGAGCGCCGCGCGAAGAAGAAGAATGAAACGTACCTTATGTCTCGGCCGACTGAGGTTATAAGGGAGCCCTGGGTGTTTGAAATTCGCAGCAGGGGCCGCAACACGTATCAAGTGAGCCGCGGCCCGTAGTACAGTAGGTTCTGGGCGCTGGGTGTCTTCGGCGTGTGCCGCGGCTCATTAAACGGGTGTCGCGGCTCAGAGAGTTAGTGTGCCGCGGCTCAGAGAGTGCGTGCCACGGCACAGAGTACAGTCTCATGGGCTATTATTTTGGGTCTCGGCGTGCCGCGGTTCAGCTTCAACGTGCCGCGGCACTTTAGCTTAGTGTGCCGCGGCTCATCCTCTTCGTGCCGCGGCACATAGTACAGTAGGTCCTCCTATATTATGGACTTGTGCGTGCCACGGCCCGCCATGTCCGTGCCGCGGCCCCTTGCCTGGACTGCTCCTGCACAACAAAATTTCTGACCGAAAACACATAGAACGTGAGAGAGAAACATATCAAAGCAAAAATGACGAAAAAATAGACTCTAAGAATGAATGAAAACAATGAAAATTAACATCTACAACTAGTACTTGGGTTGCCTCCCGAGAAGCGCTAAGTTTATAGTCCTTAGCCGGACCTCTTTAAGATCAATTTGCTTTTCGCAAACGCCATTGCTCCACCCCGTCCATCGAACTGTTTATATGTCTTTTAAAATTTTGACCATCAGTCTTTAACAGTTCGATTTTTGGTTTGGACATCCAGTGTCCTTTGCGAAAAGATTTGAATAATAATAATTTTCCGAAACACCCAAATTTCACATGACTTGGCAACCGTTTCAATTCCGGCTTGATTTTCTTTTTCGCGAACAAATTTATGACGGCCTGAGAATTTTTAGATGGTGAGTGAACGGATGATGAAGAAGACATGTCCAAATGCCTAAGATATGCAACTCCCTCTACATTTTTCTTAGATGTCGGAACAACTACAACAGATTCTAAACATTTCGACTGACAGCGTTCCCGGTGTGTGTCTTTTGCCAAAATATCTAAGCTTTCAAATTGAGAACCCTTCTCGACACTGCTTGGACACAGGAGAGATCGAAACACTTGGAATGTAACTTGCTCATCTTGAACCCGTAGAGTAAGTTCCGCTTTCTCCACATCAATGAGAGTTCGGCCGGTAGCTAAGAATGGTCTTCCAAAATAATTGGGATATCATGGTCCTCCTCCATATCGAGCACCATAAAATCGGCCAGAAAGATGAATTTATCGACCTTGACTAAAACATCTTCTATTACCCCCCTCGGATACTTGATAGATCTGTCAGCTAATTTCAAAGAGATTGTCGTCGGCTTGGCTTCCCCAATATCTAGCTTCTTAAAAATGGAAAGGGGCATAAGATTAATACTGGCGTCGAGATCACATAACGCTCTATCAAAAGACAGGTTTCCTATAGTGCAAGGTATATTGAAGCTTCCTGAATCCTTCAATTTTGGCGGGAGCTTTTTCTGCAAGATGGCGCTGCACTCTTCCGTCAATGCCACTGTCTCATACTCATCGAGCTTTCTTTTGTTCGATAAGACTTCTTTCATAAACTTCACATAGCTCGGCATTTGTTCCAAGGCATCAGCAAATGGAATGTTGATATGTAGTTTCTTGAAGACGTCAAGAAACTTGGAGAATTGCTTGTCCAATTTTTGCTTTTCCAATCACTGCGGAAACGGTACGGGTGGTATATAGGCCATCGTATTGTCAGGAAACAGTTTCGAACTTTTAGAAATTTGTGATTCTTCAGATGCTGAATTTTTCTTCTCCTCATGATCATCTCTCTTTTTGTTCTTCCCGGGTTGCTCACACACTTCTCAAACCAATGGCATTAATACTCTCTCTGGGGTTCGTCTCAGTTGTACTTGGCAAGGTACCCTCAGCTCGGTCTGTTAACACATTTGCTATTTGACCCAATTGGACTTCCAAGTTGCGAATAGAGGCGGAATGGTTTTGCAAGGTTGCTTCCGTACGGGTCATGAACTGACTCGTATTTGCTGCTAGTTTCGCCATTGCCTCCTCTAGAGAGATTTTCGGAGCGGGAGGTGGTTGCTATTGGTGTTGAGCAAACTGAGGTTGGTTTAAATTTTGTCCATTTTTTCCACGAAAAGTTAGGGTGATTTCTCCACCCCGGATTATATGTGTTGGAATACGGATTGTTCTGCCGATTTCCGTTCCCCACAAACTGAGCTTGTTCCATCGAAAGTTGCTCGAAAGGATTTCCAACTTGGCACTCCGCGCTAGGATGAGACCCGTTACACCAATTACATGATTATGTGGTAACGGTAGAAGGAGCATGTGAAAAAGCTTGCAATTGTTGAGTCAGCGCTGTAACTTGGGCTGATAGTGTAGAGATCGGATCGTTGTCGGAAACTCCCATAACTCGCTTTGGGTTCACACGTTCGAAAGGCCACTGATAAGCATTTGCAGCCATTGCTTCCAATAAAGAATGAGCTTCCGCCATCGTTTTGCCCATTAAAGCTTCTCTAGCGGCTACATCAACAAGAGTGCGTGTAGACGCACTTAGTCCGTTATAGAAGGTCTGAATTTGTAGCCAATCCGGTAGGCCATGGTGTGGGCATCTCTTTAGTAAATCCTTGTATCGCTCCCAAGTTTCATGAAGCGATTCCATCTCAAATTGCCCGAACATCGTTATTTCGTTCCGAAGTCTCGCTGTCTTTGCCGGCGGAAAGAACTTAGCCAAAAAGGCTTGTGCTAACTCCGCCCAAGTCGTGATAGAGCCCGGCGGAAGTGAATTCAACCAAAACTTGGCTTTATCCCTCAAAGAAAATGGGAAAATCCGTAGACGAATGGCGTCATCAGAAACTTCATTGTTCTTGAACGTATCTCATATCTCGAGAAAGGACGCAATATGATCATTGGGATTGTCATTCGCTAATCCACAGAATTGGCTTGCTTGTACCATCTGGATTATGGCCGGCTTTATCTCGAAATTTTTTGCTTGGACAGTTGGGTGCCGAATCCCCGAAAAATTTGTATTGATTTGAGGTAATGCATAATCTCGGAGTGCCAATGCCGGTTGAGCTTGCTGCATAGGATTGTCTACTCCATGATTTTCTGTGTTATCGGCCATGGTATCTTTTGTTGATAGCTCACGCTTTTCCTTGTTTTTTTTCTGCAGAGTGCGCTCAAGTTCAGTATCCAAAGGTAATAGGCCTTCGTTACCGAATTTTCTCATGCACTAAACGAAACTCCTGCAAGGAAAACAAATAATAAAAAATTACACAAAAATAAAATAGTGTTCAAATTAAGACTAGAAATACTGAAATCGATATTAGTAATACAATCAGTCCCCGACAACGGCGCTAAAAACTTGTTATGAAATTTGGTGAACGCAAGTGCACGTTGTCGTAAGCAAGTAATAAAGTGATAAGTAAGATATCGTTCCCTCGAGGACTGACTTACTAATTACCAATTTATGTGTATTCTAATTTTATTTGAATGATCGAAATTGGTGGTGCAAGTAATATTAAAGAAAACTAATAAAGAAGTGAACTAAGAACAAATAATAAAATCGAGTATTCGAAGAAAGAAAATCAAATAGGAAAATAATCTAGGATTGAGAATCCACCTCGATTTATCCGAATTACTCTTGATTTATATGAATTAAGTGATTTCCCAATTTATTGAAGGCGAATATTTGCTAGGATACTCTAATGCCTCTCCCGAGGTCAGTAGAATTTTCTAAGGCGAATAAAACACTCTATTCCTAGGTGAATTAATTCGAAAATAGGCAAAAAGTACAAAATCTTCAAACAGGCCACGTAATTCCTATGAGTATATTCCTATCTCACAAGATAAAACGTTTCTCACCAATTTCCTACTAACTCTCCTCTCCCGATTCGAGTTGCGTAATCAAAACAATTCAATCATAGGCCACATAATTGAATGCGTTAAAAACAATTGGGGAAAACTCAATAAGAAAGGGATATATATATATATTAATAATGCAAAATCAAAAGTTAATTCGTCAAAACTTCGGTTTCATTACAATCCTAGAATAGGGTTCTAGCCTGACATGCTAGAAAATAATACACAAAGAATTAACGAAAGCATAATAGAAATCAAACACACATTGAAGAAGTTGAATTTCTCCGTTCTCTAGCTTCCGCCCTCTGCTCCTCGGTGTTTTCTCCTTCTCCTCGATGATCTTTTCTTCTGACCTTCAATGCCTATTTATAATTTTTCATCATCCACAAAACCGCGTCCGGAAAATAGGTCAGAAACGGGCTTCCAAATCGCCGAAATCGCGAGCTGCGAGTAGGGCACCAGCGCGGCGGGCCGCGGCCCGGCATTGGTGTGCCACGGCCCCTGTCTTCAAGCGGGTAGACCTGGGCGCGATTTGTCCTTAAGGACCGCGGCTCAGCTTCTTCGTGCCGCGTCCCCCGGTACAGTGTGTACCGCTTCTTGCTGTGCCGTGCGTGTGCTGCGGCCTGCAATCATTGTGCCGCGGCTCTTCACCAAAAATTGTCATTTTGGTCCGTTTTTCGTCGTTCAAGCTTCCGGACTCCAATTTCTTTCAACACATATAAAGATAGTGCATTAAAAGCTCATTTTCGCAGATTTAAACCCAAAATGGAGATATAATAATAACAGTAAAGTGCACAAAAATACATCTAACACCGCGTCAGCCTCATTAAAAAGTTCTTCCATATCCGCGGGCTCAATCCCGGCACGGATAGGCTTGACGGCGGTGTCCACATGAAATTCCACAGAAGGTTCATCTCGGGCGGTCAAAGCCCCGACGGCGGAAGTGCTACCCGACTCATACACATCTGGTCTTCCTCCGGACATATTCAAAGAGAAAGGAGGGAGAAGGAGTTTTTTGTTCTTGCCTAAGGTCTGAGTCGAACAACGATCGTCACATAGAGCTTCAAGAGAAGTCGGCTATGTCTTCTCCTCAGGCAGAAATGCATAAGGTTTTTAACCTTGTAACCCCAATCCTTTTTATAAGCAGGAGCGGGGTTTCTGAGCAATAAGTGGAGTCCCGAGGATCGAAATGCAACCGTCAGATAGGCCGCGTTTAATGCTGTCCTCGAATCCCGCGTGCACGTCGTTTCTAGGACACGCCAAAAGACAGCCTGACAAAACCGTCGGACTCCCCCAACAGGATCCCGACACATGCCCCGGTGACGTTTCCACAACCGCTGTCATTTCCCGCTCACTTCAGCGATCGACCAGGTCGTCCAAATTCAAAGTTAGTCCATTCCAGAGACGATCGTCTGTTCCGTAAAATGCTGAGTCGCTCATATAAGTTAAGCGATCGCCAGTAGAACCACCTCACCCCACGTCTCCAACATCGGAGCGAGCTGGGGGGCAATTGTTGTGCGGCGTTTGATATGCCTCAACGGCGGCATAGGGCCGAGCGACCAAAGACAGCATCAAATAATACAAAGCAGACTTGCCAAGCGAAGGGTCCATACCGAGATCAGGTACCGAGCGATCGACGTCCGGGGCGATCGCCTCTTGACACCTTGCGATCGACTCTGGTGCCCGACCAAGGACAACCGTCCTAAACCACGTGTAAAGTCACAATCCATCATATCTACGAGGACCGGATCTCAGAGCGAGGACCCACGTGCAGATCCGCGAATGGCGCCGCAGAATAAGGATCTTTGACTCCAGCCCATCAACAGCTGTCCTACCGACAGACCCGCCGAAAGGTCTTAGGTGGGACCTCAAGGCGCCGCAAGAACAGGCTTTACTCCAGCCCATCAGTAGCTGTCAGTGACAAGGACGGCCTCACCTACCGACAGACCCGCCGAAAGGCCCTAGGTGGGGCCCCCCAAGATAGCAACTCCGGACGCATGTGGTCTTCTCATTGGTTCGTGCATCCGGATACCAACAGCTTCTGCGGACTCTAAGGAGACCAACCCATGTGCTAAAGACGACCGCCCGCTTATTATAATACAGCAGAGGCGATCACCCAGCTACCTGCGCTCCTATAAATAGGAAACCTTCAGCAACTGGTTCAGGGTTCAGAAGTTCAGAAGTTCAGAAGTTCAGAAGTTGAGAGGTTCACAAGTTCAGAAATTATTTCCATACGAGAGTTCAGCTAATTCACACAGTGAGAGACCGTCGATTTCTCACAGTCAACACAGCACTCCATCGTTGTTACAAGAACTCATAGAGCATCAACTCTGGTTCTTCCGGCAATCTTCAGCACTCAAGAGCTAAGATAAATAGGGTCTTTACACTCATTGTAATTGTACTCTAATATTAATATTTGTACTCCCAAATATTCGTATTAATAATATCTCGCGAGAGCATTCAAGCCCAGGACTAACAACCCCGGCAAATCTTGTCTTATTTACTTCCCCACGGACGTGCTCTCGCATTTTGTTTGTTACTCGTCCATTCCAGCATATCATCTCCAGATAATATTTTGGGTAACAACAATTGGCGCTAGAAGAAGGGGCCTGAACCTTCATTTTCATTCCGACCATTTCGAAGAACACTCACTGTTCTCCGGGGCATATACTTGAAGAAACACTCACTATTCTTCAAAGAAAAACCTTCAGAATAATGATGTCTGCCACCACAGCAAAAAGAACCACTCTCCGATCCGCCGGACGTCATATTCCGGCTCAATTCGAGCCCCAACCTACTGCAGAGGGTAGCCGGGGCGACGCGAGACTCTCGATCCCGCCCCCGAGGGACGGCCCCAGCCTCTCGCTCAATCTGTTCCAAACTGTGGAACAGATCGAGGAGGCTATGGCCATCCTAAGGGAGCGACGGAGAGCATGCGCAGCACCCGCTATAACCCCCTCGGCCATCCGCCGCGAGGGCAAGCGGAAGCTCAAGGGGTTACTGGTCGAGCGATCGTCAGAAAGCCCCGATTAACGAGAAAAAGCTCTCGCTAGGCGGGACGGTTCCGTCTGCAGCCGCCTAGGAAGCGATCCATCATGGCGATCGGGGCATTCTGGCCCCAACCACGAGACGACGGAATCCGAATCCGTCACTAGGAGTTCGGCATACCCAACTCCCAACCAAAAACAGGTCAGCCGTTTGGCCCCCATCCGCCGAAGAGTCGAGCCACGCGGCAAGGACATCATCGACAGCGGAGCCAGGGGATCAGTACTTGATCGCCTCGGCTCCCGCTCCTGTTGGAATATTTATTCCACACATTATTTAATTTGTGTTTTGATGATTAAAGTTGCTAAACTACAAAACAACATCGAGTCGAAGCAAAACGACGAAGCAGACGAAGACGCAAAAATCTGAGTAAAATGCATGTCTAGCGCACGCTAAGACATATATGTTAGCGCACGCTAACGGAAAGTTCTCTGCATATCAGCTAAGTTCGAAGTTACCTGAAGGGAAGTCATATGACAAGATAGCGCACGCTACACCTTGTACCTAACGCACGCTATCGAGCCTTGTTACCGTTGTGAAGATATTCAAACTCGGAATGACGCATGCAATGAAGTCAGTACTAGCGCACGCAAGGAATGATATTTAGCGCACGCTAAATATCAGTTTGAATTCTAGTCAATCAAAACGTTGGGAAAAGCAGACCAAAGTCAGCATGTCAAACAGATACTTTGACGAGTCATGCAACGGATATATTGGATTAGCGCACGCTACAAAGGAAATGGTAGCGCAAGCTAACTGTCAAGGACAGTAGCCACTGGACAGAAACATAAAATGATTAACGTACGCTACATGAAATACATTACACACTCTAAAGCAAAAATGTGCGATAGCGCACGCTAAGAAGGAAGAGCTAGCGCACGCTAGATAGTCAACTGGCAGCAACGGCTAATTTGTGGGAAATGCCTATAAATACCATTCCTATAGTATTGTTTGAGAACAACAACTTCAAGCAAACAAGACATACATCTGAGAATCATATACTTACATTGTTGTTGTAATATTGAGCTTATATTGTTAGTTTGAGTGTTTATACATTCAACATTATACACGAGAGGTAAAAGAAAAGATACGATTGGATTCGGTGTTATTAGGATCAAGGATCCGACTTTATTAGAATCATAATTGATATCTAAGTGAGGTTTATCTAGTACCCATAGAAAGTTAGAGTGGTTGATTCCTTATCCAATAGAAAAGGAAAAACGGTTTTACTCGGACCGATAGAAGACGAGCTTGTAACGGTAATCCCTCGACCGATAGAAGAGAGGCGTAGAGGTTTTGATCTTAATCCTAAAGAAAAATATACATCGAGAGAGGACGTAGGCTTCGTTAATAGCCGAACCTCTATAAATCCTTGTGTGATTTATTTTCCGCAATTCATTTACGCTTCCGCACAAAACGGTGTAAATATCCGATTTCATACCAACAATTGGTATCAGAGCGGTACTCCAATACGCGGCTTAACATCCGAAGAGAAGATCCAAAAATGGCGTTTCAAATGGCTCCCGTCGAAGGCCTTGCTCTCAACCGACCACCATTTTTTGATGGATCGAATTTCATGACTTGGAAGAAGAAAATGTCTATTTTTATCCGAGCTTACGATATCGAATTATGGAAGGTGATATGTCTTGGTCCCAAAATTCCGACGAACTCAAACGGAACTCTCAAAACCTTTGAAGAGTATGATGATGCGGATTGGAAAAACGACCATTATAATTGCAAAGCCACGCAATTATTATACTGTACTTTAAATCCGGAAGAACACAACCGGATATCATCGTGTGATACTGCCAAAGAAATCTGGAAAATGCTTGAGGTAACACACGAAGGTACGTCTCAAGTCAAAGAGATGAAGATAAACATGCTCCTTCACGATTATGAATTATTCCAAATGAAGGACGACGAATCCATCTCGATCATGCTCGACCGATTTTCGGTCATCACTAATGGATTAGCATATCTTGGAAAACCACTTTCGAGTAGTGAGAAAGTAAAGAAAATTCTCCGATCACTACCTCGAGAATGGGACGGTACGGTTACGGCAATAATGGAATCCAAAGATTTAAATACTCTCGATTTTAGTGCTCTCGTTGGTTCTCTTATCAACTACGAGATCGTTCTAAAATCTCGGAATGCCAAACCGAAACCGAAGGAAAGATCGTTAGCCATGAAGGCTAAAATGTCGAAAAAGAAAGAAGAAACCCCGGTGGACGAAAGCGACGAAGAATCGGCATATTATGCCAAGAATATTAATAAGTTCCAATACTTATTAAACCGGAGGAAGAAGGACATTCAAGCGGGCGAACCTAAGAAATTCGACAATACTTATCGATTATGTGGTAAACCAGGCCACTTTGCTAAGAAATGTCGAGTAAAGCCCAAGGAGGTTTTAATCGCAACATGGAGCGACGAAGATCCCGATGAAGATTTTCTTGACCAAAATAATCTCGCGCTCATGGCCCGGAGTTCATTCGACGATAGCGACGTCGAAAGCCAAGTAAGTAACCCCTACGACGAACTCTTTGAAGCATTCAAGTTATTACATATGGACTATCAAAATGCTTTAAATGAAATTAAATCCCTCAAGTCTAAATATAAAACTTCGGAAATTGAAAATTCCAAAATACTTGAAAAAGGGAAATTTGTTGAAATCGATCATTCGAAATGCATTGAAAATGAGAATATTTTAAAAAATGATCTTTTAATAGTTCAAGATGAACTAAAAACTTTGACAAAGAAATTCTCGTGCGGCAACGATAAATTTGAACAAATGTTATGTGTTCAAAAATATACTCTAAATAAAGAGGGGTTAGGATTCAAACCACGTTCGAAAAATGAATCCGTCAATTTCAGAATACCCCGATGTGAAAAATATTTGAAAATCGGGCATCACATTTCAAATTGTAAAAGCCCAAGACGGACAATAAAAATCAACAAGATTTGGATTCCAAAAGGAACCGTTATTCCTAACATTGTCCATATTTCGAAACAAAAACCAACTATCGGTTGGATCCCCAAAAATTAATTTTTAACAATTGATATTTTAAAAAGGGGGAGATAATACTTTCAGGGAGAGTTTATACCCTTATTAATGCATAAATTGGTATCATGCATATTTATATTTCATTTAGTATCCTCTATTTTTATATACTTTTTGATGAAGACAAAAAGGGGGAGAAGGAGATGAATTGATAAAAATGAGAAAAATCGAAGAAGTCGAAAAAGAAGAAAAAGAAAATAATTGGAGAAAAAAACTGAAAATTGAAAAACGAAGAAGTCGAAAAAGAAGAAAAAGAAAATAATTGGAGAAACTAACGAAACGATCAAAGTCGAAAACTTTGATTCGTATATATATACATATATTTTATTTTTACAGGTTTTATCCAATTCAAGAGTTGTTTTGTAATCATCAAAAAGGGGGAGATTGTTGGAATATTTATTCCACACATTATTTAATTTGTGTTTTGATGATTAAAGTTGCTAAACTACAAAACAACATTGAGGCGAAGCAAAACGACGAAGCAGACGAAGACGCAAAAAGCTAAGTAAAATGCATGTCTAGCGCACGCTAAGAGATATATGTTAGCGCACGCTAACGGGAAGTTCTCTGCATATCAGCCAACTTCGAAGTTACCTAAAGGGTAATCATCTGACAAGATAGAGCACGCTACACCTTGTACCTAACGCACGCTATCGAGCCTTGTTACCGTTGTGAAGATATTCAAACTCAGAATGACGCATGCAATGAAGTCAGTACTAGCGCACGCAGGGAATGATATTTAGCGCATGCTAAATATCAGTTTGAATTCTAGTCAATCAGAACGTTGGGAAAAGCAGGTCAAAGTCAGCATATCAAACGGATACTTTGACAAGTCATGCAACGGATATATTGAATTAGCGCACGCTACAAAGGAAGTGGTAGCGCACGCTAACTGTCAAGGACAGTAGCCACTGGACTGAAACATAAAATGATTAACGTACGCTACATGAAAGACATTATGCACACTAAAGTAAAAATGTGCGATACCGCACGCTAAGAAGGAAGAGCTAGCGCACGCTAGATAGTCAACTGGCAGCAACACCTAGTTTGTGGGAAATGCCTATAAATACCATTCCTAAGGTATTGTTTGAGAACAACAACTTCAAGCAAACAAGACATACATCTGAGAATCATATACTTACATTGTTGTTGTAATATTGAGCTTATATTGTTAGTTTGAGTGTTTATACATTCAACATTATACACGAGAGGTAAAAGAAAAGATATGATTGAATTCGGTGTTATTAGGATCAAGGATCCGGAATTATTAGAATCACAATCGATAAGTGAGGTTTATCTAGTACCCATAGAAAGCTAGAGTGGTTGATTCCTTATCCAATAGAAAAGGAAAAATGGTTTTACTCGGACCGATAGAAGACGAGCTTGTAACGGTAATCGCTCGACCGATAGAATAGAGGCGTAGAGGTTTTGATCTTAAGCCTAAAGAAAAAGATACATCGAGAGAGGACGTAGGCTTCGTTAATAGCCGAACCTCTCTAAATCCTTGTGTGACTAATTTTCCGCAATTTATTTTCGCTTCCGCACAAACGGCGCAATTATCCAATTTCATACCAACAGCTCCGAGCGCCTAGCTGCGATCAGCCAGGCCACGGCGATGGCCGCTATGCAATGCCAGCTCGACGAGATGAAAGCGCTCATGAAAACTGGGGCAAGAGCCAGTAGAAATATCATCGGACCGAGTGAGCCACTCGCGGTCCACATCGAGCTTGCCCCCGTGCAACCAAGGATCGCTCCTCCCCAAACACCTTTCTATGAAGGGAGATCGGATCTACATGACCGGGTGTGGGGCATCAGATGCGACCAGGTGCCGAATATTCCTGTTAACGTTGGACGAACTGGCCCATAGGTGGTACGTCTCACTGCCACCACGATCAATCAATTCCTTTGAGAAACCGGCGAGTGACTTCACGTCACACTTCACCGCCAAGGTCGCCAGACCAGAAAGCCCCCTCCGCATGATGAAAATCAGGCAGGGGGAAGACGAGTCCGACGCAGATTACATCAACCGGGTGGATGAAATGGTCCTCACCGGCGAGCTCATAAGCGACGAGCTCGCCCTCTACTCGGTCCTGGGGGGATTCTATGGTCATTCAGCCATGTTTAGGCACCTCACGAAGAACATCCCTCCGACCTACGCGATCTTCCGCGCCAAAGCTGCCAATTTTCTGGCCAGGCAAAGGCTCCTCACCCTTCGCCTAAGTGAGGAAACGCCGCCTCCGGTCCAAAAGACGACGATCGCCAAATCTAACAAGGCGGTCACCAAGCCACCCGGTAATTTCAAGGCCTTCGAGGAGGTGGAAGCGCATCTTCTCCACAAGTTCAACCGAACTCCGGCTCATATTTTTTACGCCATCAAGGGGCGCGAACCGCTAAGAAAGCCAAAGGCGATAAGGGACAACGGTCATCTGGACCACAATAAATACTATGCTTACCACAAGAGTCCCGGTCACAGCACCAACCAATGCCGCGACCTCCTCAGACAACTCTGGAGATTGTTCGAGGAGGGCAAACTGGACAGTTTATTGGCTTAGTCGGAGCCCTGTCAATCTCTCAAACCGGTCGCCAGATTCGAACGCGATAAGCCGAAAGACTCATACGAGTCGGCCCACCGATCAACCTCGATGGCCGGATCTATATGCTTCAATCAAGAGGTGGGAACTTCGGAAGTCTTTCCCCGATTCGCACCACGTCAAACCAAAGGCTACTGCCTGAGCAACGCCTCGAAAAAGAGGATGACTCGCTCGCCCTCTAAAGTTCGTCATCAACATGAAGGACCTAGGCAAGCGATCGCCTCCCCTTACACAACGTATACCGTCGAGGATCGCCATCTAACATGACGGTCCGAGGTAGAAGAGTGCCGACATAGTTGTGGAGGACGATGGGACTGTTCCTTATGATTATGCAAGGTTTCTTTGGGCAGCGATCGCTCGCCCTTCGTTTAAACACGAGGCGGGCGTAGCCAAAGGGCCCTCCAAAATGGATCTGTGGACACGTTCGCCCGCCCTCAAAGGTCCATCACCTAACGTGGTGGATCCGGACAATGCGACGCGTCCCTTCTGTTAGGATTGTATACTGCAAAGCATACTTTATGCTTGTATTACCTAATTTCCCTGTTACTACCTATGAGAATATTAATTACATTTAATCACATGTTTTACATATTTATTCACGTTATGGTTATGCAAATGAAATGTCTAATTATTTTATATTGTAGATAATGTGGTGTGTTGGTGTCACACGGAAGATCACATTATCGGTGCCTTATAAAATAATATAATAGTTCACAACCTATATAATTATTAGACAAATTATATAAAGGGTTGTAGTGTATGCTTGAGAATAGTTGGTCTTGACTATTAGCATACATTAGTCTATTTGCATACGTTGAACTGGATCGAGGTGAGATAATGTCTTCTGTACTGACTGTAAGAAGAACGTAAATCTCAGATAATTATTATTTCTTAATTCTAAGTATATAATATTTAATTGTGTATTTATAATAATTATTGCTTTGATTTACGATAGGTGAGAGTCAAAATGATCGACTTAATAAGCCTCGTATCTTGGGCAATAATATTATTTATACGACAGTTATTATTATTACTAGAAATCGTGTCCCGACTCGTGCGGGTTGATGATGTCTTCTTGAGGAGCTCGATAATGATTATTATATTAAACCCTGCAGGTGGATTTAATTCCGATATAATAATAAGGTTCGAGTGGTACTACTCTTGGATAAGATATTAATTAGTTAAAGCTGTCAGTAGCTTATAATTAATTAATGGACATTCGATATCTTAAACACGGGAAATAATATATTTAATTAGGAGCCCAATTTCGTAATTTGGGATTTTGGTAGGAAGTGCAATATCAAATTTTTAGTGGACTAAGTTGATATTAATAGATTCATTATATATTAGGAAGAGTCCTAATAAGGTAAGATGAATTTATTGGGAGTCCTTCCATAATCCTCCTTAAGATCCCTAGTAGTAGTCCAAGAGCCTATAAATAGGACTTATGGGTGTTGGCCGATTTTATCATTATTCATACACAAGGAATTTTGATTTTTTCTTCTAAGTGTTTAATTGTGGATCTTGACTTGTGTCTTTGATTCCACAATTGAGAGAACACTTTAATTCTTGCTACATATCGGAATTACTTGAAGAAAAGAAAATCGAGAATTGTGAGGGATATTATTTCGGCCGATCCATAAAAGTCCAAACAAGACCCGTTAGCTCGTTGCCCACACAACGTCTGGTTCAAGGCGGATCATACTCTAGAAGATCTAAAGGTATAAATACAAGGTGATCAAGACGGAAGTAACCAATATTCTTCAAAAGGTAATATCGTATGATCTTGTATCTAGATTAGGATATTTTAATAATCAACATATTTAATTCATAATTAATAAATAATATTTAAATTGCTTATTAGTCTTAGTAATTAATTAATTAGCATGACTAAATAGATCTTATGCTCGTAGATGCGTAAAACGCGATTATCATCTTTCCAAAACTTCGCTTCCGCTGCGTTTTACTTTCCAACACCTCCCCCCCATCACAACATATACCGTCGAGGATCGCCATCTAATATGACGGTCCAAGGTATAAAAGTGCTAACAAGCCGCGGTCGTGGAGTCGATTAATCCGACGATGCCCCGTGCAAGGACTCCTCCAGACCGAGACCGCCCGCTCTTCGTTTAAATACGAGACGGACGCAGCCTACGGAGGACCCTCACAATTAAGTGAGTCGCGAGAAGTTGGCTATCAGACAGAATGTCGCTCGCGCACAAGACATGGTCGCGGAGGTCGGTTCCATCAAACTCTACGATTGTGCTCGGTTCCTCTAGGTCGGGATGGTCGGCCTTCCTCGAGGAATCTGCAAAATTGAAGACCGCTCACTAAACGATTTATTTTCGTCCCCTTACTTTCACTAAGTAAACAAAAACAAGGGGGAAGGGTGGAGCTATGTATATCACGATCGTCTCTACTCAAATACACGTACGACGATCGGCATTGTTCAGATGTATATGCAGCGATCGACTTTGTTCTATAGTTATCAATATGTGTTTATCAATTCACTTGGAGCTATACACAAAACGATCGTTCCTTAAACACTAGTATAAAATCATGCAAGCAAGAAATCAGAGAAGCGGACATTTATTTCATCACTCGGAATAAAAATACAAACACGGTCGACCGAAGGCAAAAGTACAATGAAAGCTACAAAAAGTTACAAGTAAAAAGCAGAAAAGTTCAAGGATCGGCGCCCGTTCCATCACCAGCAGCAGGCTCTGAACCCCCATCCTCCGAGGCACCCAGATGGACAAGGTTGTCCGGCAACGGGTACCAGCTCAAGTCGATCCCAAGATCCGCGGAAAGGTCGAGGATCGGCACGGTGAAGTCAGGCTGCAGAGGATGCTCCAGCGCATATGCTTTGGAATTTTCAGCCAAAAGGGCCGACCTCGAGCCCTCCACGTCAGCATAAGCCATATAGTAAGCGAATTCGCTGACGTACTCCACGTTAACAAAGGGATCGGCCTCAGTCGCCTTCAGCTTTTCCTTCAACTCCACAACCGTTTGGCTCACGCCCTCGAGCTCGGTAGTTTTGGGGGCCACCTCTTCCTTCGAGGATGCCAGCTCGCTAGTCAATCGGGCGACGGTCACCGTCAGCTGGTCAGCCTCCTTCTACGCGGCCGCGTGCGACCTGCAGGCTTCCGTCATCTGGTCCCGCATCCGGTCAGTCGCCGCCCGCGCCGGTCAACATCCTGCTTCGCCTGCTTAGCCGCCTCCGCGGAGCTCTTCTCCATGGCCGCGAGCCGGTCGGCAAACTCAATGTTTTGTCTCCGTGCGGTTTCGAGGTCCGCATGGAGACAGGCAGTGGACGACCGCCCCTCGTAGTCCCTCACGGCCTGAGCTGCCATCGTCGCCGTCTGAAGGGCCAACGCGAAAGTAGCCTGCATCGCGTCAGCAGATCGCCGGTGTGCGATCACATCCAGATCGGTCGTCCAGGCCTTCGGGAAGGAAGCGGTAGCCCGAGCAACGTAGGAAGGAATATCGCTGACCTTGCGAGGAGCTTTGCTCGACAAGAAGTCCAACACCATCGGCGAGCAATTCGGGTCGGAATGGCGGACCCTGCACAAATGACAAAAGAGTTGAGTGTTTTTCCTACACAAGTTTCATAACTTGGAAAAACGACCAGGCTTACCTCTCGACCTTCTTTGGGTCATAGACGAAGAACGGCCTGCCACGCGAAGTCTCAACCTCAGCAGTCGCCATTGACTGAAGAAACGCCGAAGATGGCGTGGACCCCTCCACTGGAGGAATCGCGGAAATCGGAGGCATAGAGATCGGCGGCTCGTCTTCAGTAACAGGGGCCGAGGGCTCCACAGTCCTCCGTTTCTTACAGATAAGCCGAAGTTGCTCCTCCTCCCGAGGCTCCCGCCCTTCGACGACAGGCTCCTGGAGAGGTCTCGCCTCCAGGGTCGGTCGCGGCGGAGTAGAAGGAGCTCGGCTCACCTTTTTCCCTTGGCGAAGACGGTTCATGACCCCCGGATTAGACATGGCAATCGCAGCAGGAGGCTCTGGGAAACAAGGGAAACGGATTTCTACAATAGAAAACAATCGACAAAGTTAGTAATCCTCCTCGATCAAGGCGATCGACATGTCAAAGAAGATTGCAAAAGTTCGTACCTGGAACCTTTAGATGGCGAGGGTAGCGGAATAGCCGAGCAGCCAACTAGCAGGCTTCGTTGTTAATTTGGCGTGCGTCTATACGGTCGTCTGGGAGACTCCATATCTTCTCCCAGACAATCGCGAAATCAAAAGCGAGGTCGCCCGCCGCCGGAACAATGACACCTGCAAAAAGAAGGCCAAAATCATATCAGTTCAGAATGTATCCGAACAAAGGGAGAGTCTCAAATCCTTACTCAGACTCCTCTCCCGAAAGCCGGTGGGAATATCCAACTCGTCGGTCGGGTTGTCGCTCGCTGCCGACTTCCAAGCGCCGCTGACCCAGAACCACTTTGACGGATCACCCCTCACTTTATTCAGGACTCCAAGAACCACCCGACCTGAGCGACCTTGGATATGGTAGCCACCGACAGAACCTTTTTGAACCGTCAGTTTGAAAAGATGGTTCATCTCCAACAACGAAGGAAGACGATACAACCGATGGCCACCAAACAGAGTGAGGGTGCAGATGATCTACAGCCAGGCGTTCGGCGTCAATTGAAGCGGCGCCACATTCCAGACTGTCAGCAAATAGGAGACAGCGAACGGCAGCGGGAATCGCAGTCCACCCTCCATTATCGCCTCATTGATGGCGACCATACCCTCGGGAGGTTGATCGGCTCGCTCGTTCTCGGCAGGTACGCGGAGACTGACATCAGAAGGAACATGGAACCTCGCCCTCCAACGGTCCAGATCCTTCCTGGTCGCCGAGTTCACGATTTGGCCAAGGGTCCACGGAGAGCGGCGAGCAGCCCGGAACAACGTCCTCCTTACAGGTTCATAAGGATGGGCGATCTAATATTCTTTAAAGTTAAATTTTGGGAGTGGGCCGGCCAATCTCTCCATGAGTTCGGCAAAATCTATGAAGGCTTTGCCAAACGCGCTGTCCCACTCACTGTGCGCCGTCGCATCTGCCTCCTCCCGTTTTAGTGAACGGATCCGATCGGCCTCCACCGTATTGTCCGCGTCAGCCTCATTAAAAAGTTCGTCGATCCCCGCGGGCTCAATCCCGGCACGGATGGGATCGACGGCGGTGTCCACATGAAATTCCGCAGAAGGTTCATCCCGGGCGGTCAAAGCCCCGGCGGCGGAAGTGCTATCCGACTCATACACATCTGGTCTTCCTCCGGACATATTCAAAGAGAAAGGAGGGAGAAGGAGTTTTTTGTTCTTACCTAAGGTCTGAGTCGAATGACTATCGTCACACAGAGCTTCAAGAGAAGTCGGCTATGTCATCTCCTCAGGCAGAAATGCATAAGGTTTTAAACCTTGTAACCCCAGTCCTTTTTATAAGCAGGAGCGGGGTTTCTGAGCAATAAGCGGAGTCCCGAGGATCGAAGTGCAACCGTCAGATAGGCCGCATTTAATGCTGTCCTCGAATCCCGCATGCGCGTCGTTTCGAGGACACGCCAAAGGACATCCTGAAAAAACCGTCGGACTCCCCCAACAGGAGCCCGAGACGTGCCCCGGTGACGTTTCCACAACCGCTGTCATTTCCTGCTCACTTCAGTGATCGACCAGGTCGTCCAAATTCAAAGTCAGTCCGTTCGAGAGACGATCTTCTGTTCCATAAAATGTTGAGTCACTCATCTAAGTTAAGCGATCGCTAGTAGAACCACCTCACCCCACGTCTCCAACATCGGAGCGAGCTGGGGGGCAATTGTTGTGCGGCGTTTTATACGCCTCGACGGCGATCGGCATAGGGCCGAGCGACCAAAGACAGCATCAAATAATCCAAGGCAGACTTGCCAAGCGAAGAGTCCAGACCGAGATCAGGTACCGAGCGATCGACGTCCGGGGCGATCGCCTCTTGACACCTAGCGATCGACTCTCGTGCCCGACCAAGGCAACCATCCTATGCCACATGTAAAGGTATCATCCGTCATATATACGAGGACCGGATCTCGGAGCGAGGACCCACGTACATATCCGCGAATGGCGCCGCAGAATAAGAATCTTTGACTCCAGCCCATCAACAGTTGTCCTACCGACAGACCCGCCGAAAGGTCCTAGGTGGGACCTCAAGGCGCCGCAAGAACAGGCTTTACTCCAGCCCTTCAGCAGCTTTCAGTGACAAGGACGGCCTCACCTACCGACAGATCCGCCGAAAGGTCCTAGGTGAGGCCCCCCAAAACATCGACTCCGGACGCGTGTGGTCTTCTCATTGGTTCGTGCATCCGGCTACCAGCAGCTGCTGCGGACTCTAAGAAGACCAACCCATGTGCTAAAGACGACCGCCCGCTTATTATAATACAGCAGAGGCGATCGCCTAGCTACCTGCACTCCTATAAATAGGAAACCTTCAGCAACTGGTTCAGGGTTCAGAAGTTCAGAAGTTCAGAAGTTGAGAGGTTCACAAGTTCAGAAATTATTTCCATACGAGAGTTCAGCTAATTCACACAGTGAGAGACCGTCGATTTCTCACAGTCAACACAGCACTCCATCGTTGTTACAAGAACTCACAGAGCATCAACTCTGGTTCTACCGGAAATCTTCAGCACTCAAGAGCTAAGATAACTAATGTCTTTACACTCATTATAATTGTACTCTAACATTAATATTTGTACTCCCAAGTATTCGTATTAATAATATCTCGCGAGAGCATTCAAGCCCGGGACTAATAACCCCGACAAATCTTGTGTTATTTACTTCCCCACAGACGTACTCTCGCATTTTGTTTGTTACTCGTCCATTCCAGCATATCATCTCCAGATAATATTTTGGGTAACAACAATGATATAAGCATAACCGTGTCATTAGACATTAGACTGCATGTATGTTGGATGAGATTTTCGCTTGCTTGCTTGTTTTTGTATGATTTAGAGGTGTATAGCATTTTGGGAACTTAAATAAGTAAGACGGAGCCCACATCTCCAAAACAGTTCGAGAAATGCACAAGAATTGATTTAGGCGCGAAAAAGTATAAAAACGAGCAAAGTAGCAGTGAACTGCGGTATTGATCGTCGGTCATGTAGGAGACTGTCACTAGGCACAGAGCTTTGGCTAAAATCAAGCTGTCACCCCATACGTACCATATCCGCCATATCCATCACAGACCCAAATTATGTATTTTGCATTATTAAGCTACTTGGTGGGTAAGAAACACTATAAATACACCATCGAGGTGCGAAAACCATTAACCGTCACCATATTAATCTAGAGGGAGAGCAAGGAAGAGACCAAGAAGTTCGAAAGGGCATGCTAGATCCAAAACAAGGAGCCACGACGGATCAAGAGATTCTTCCAACTCCAAGTTTTATCTTTGCTTTACCTTTTTTCTTTATTTGTTTGGACATGAATATTTTACCTTAATCATGTCAGGCTATACTATTTGATTCCAAAATATGAGAGTAGATTGATTGTGATGGTTATTATGAATTCTATTTAATTGAATACTTTTGCTTCGAGTCCTCATTCAAGTATCTTGTATTTAATATGTTTATCATGTGGCCTATAATTTTACATGTTACACAATATTGTTCATAATTTGAGAGATGGGCTCAATATTAGGTCTTGGTACTTGACACAAATCGACTGTTAGATTGAGAAGTAAATAGCTTTTTGTGAAGATATTTTATTTATTTATTTTAGGTAGTTGAGTTGCATAGATTAGATGGAGATATAGACAAATAAAATTTCAAATAAATTTTACCTAATTAAACCTAGCAATTAATTGAAGCCACTTCTTAAAATCTCTTCATAAAACTTGTCTATTCCCTTATGATCTATCATGGTTATTTCATTTTTATCGTCAATTATAGAATTACTTTAGTTTTATAATCCAGCCCAATTTTAATTATCTAGATAAAGTGAAGATACTACTTTTTACTACTTATTCAATAATTAACCTAATCTCGGTGATAAAATCTTTCGCGCCCTACCTACATCTTTCGCGCCCCTATCTTCAACTACTACTTGCACTTTTGGTTAGTAAAATATTTAGCGAACAAGTCGCTTTAATCGATCTGAATGACTTATGTTGTTGAGGTGCTCGGAATATGCATCCAGATCGGATAGTATGTAGGTTGATTAATGCGGGACCTGGATATTATTTACGTTAGCTTCTCCTAAATTTACTCATATCAATTTTGGGACGAAGACAACTAGATCACACCACATCAAATCGACTACGACAAATCTGTTTAGCATCATTTCTCAATTCATCACACAAATCCTTCGGAATTTCTCACTTACTCTGATTCACTAGACAAACATAGATAATAGAGGGCAACTTTGTCCACTTCAATGTTCATGTTGATGTCAAAAATTATTATTCTCACGCAATTTCAATCCAGTACTTTATTTTTTATTCAATAATTCTTTTTACTTTCTCTTAAATACATCCAAAGAAAATACATTATAGAAAGGCAAAGGGATAAAAGGTACAACATATATGGTAGCTAATTACACATAGAATACAAAATATCATAACTAAGATAGATAATTTATTATACTATCGGGTGCTTTAATCACGATAAAATCGCAACACAATCCTAGAAAAAAAACTAAAGGTCAATACAGTGAAACTATACAAGTTGTAATATTATATTATATGTCATCAAATGCAAGAACAATTACCTTAAAAAAAAGGCCAGTATTTGATGTTGTTTTGAATTTCGGGAGGTGTTTCATGAAAACTTTGATAAGGTTTAATTATTTCCGTTGACAAAGAAACCAATGCTTGCAATACCTCTCCAAAATACTTCGAAATTGTTGATATTGAGTGTTGAAATCTTTCTGCATTATCACGAACAGAAGCAGGTTTGGCCATCATGAACAAACTTAACCCAAGTTGCTCTTCAATTTGTATATATCTACCATCTACTAGCAATTTTTTTGCTCTAAGGGTATTAGCAAGATTTATAAAAACATCTCTATCTAACCGCAATTACAACAACAATAGAAAGTATATTAATATCTGATGAATGTATCGTTTGCTTGAAGTTGTTGTGGGATCAATACCCTTAGAAGTGGTATTTATAGGTATTGGAGCCTCAACTAGTCGTTGGCCTCTTTAGCCTCCTTTACGTATGTTATAGCTTCTTCTTTACGTACGTTAGTTCTGTTACGTACGTTAACATCAATATGTTACGTACATTATGCTTCATACAAAACAGTCCAGTAGCTCTGAGGTCTTCGTTAGGTATGTTATCAAATTGCCAATTACGTACGTTAATATTGGTCAAATTGTCTGTTGCATGCTGACATGTGCCATGTCGTCATCTTCAACGTTCATCTTATTTGAATTCACAAACACATCATTACGTACGTTATCTTTCATGTGTTACGTACGTTACCTTAGTAACATTACATACATTATGCTGTCAATATAGCGTACCTTTTCTTCGTTACTTTGTTTCGCTTCTTTGTTGTTTTACTTTGTTTAACAACTTAAAGCTGTCACCCCATACGTACCATATCCGCCATATCCATCACCGACCCAAATTATATATTTTGCATTATTAAGCTACTTGGTGGGTAAGAAACACTATAAATACACCATCGAGGTGCGAAAACCATTAACCGTCACCATATTAATCTAGAGGGAGAGCAAGGAAGAGACCAAGAAGTTCGAAAGGGCATGCTAGATCCAAAACAAGGAGCTACGACGGATCAAGAGATTCTTCCAACTCCAAGTTTTATCTTTGCTTTACTTTTTTTCTTTATTTGTTTGGACATGAATATAAATTATATGTCCAAGTATTTTACCTTAATCATGTCAGGCTATACTATTTGATTCCAAGATATGAGAGTAGATTGATTGTGATGGTTATTATGAATTTTATTTAATTGAATACTTTTGCTTCGAGTCCTCATTCAAGTATCTTGTATTTAATATGTTTATCATATGGCCTATGATTTTACATGTTACACAATATTGTTCATAATTTGAGAGATGAGCTCAATATTAGGTCTTGATACTTGACACAAATCGACTGTTAGATTGAGAAGTAAATAGCTTTTTGTGAAGATATTTCATTTATTTATTTTAGGTAGTTGAGTTGCATAGATTAGATGGAGAGATAGACAAATAAAATTTCAAATAAAACCTAATTAAACCTAGCAATTAATTAAAGCCACTTCTTAAAATCTCTTCATAAAACTTGGTCTATTCCCTTATGATCTATCTTTGGTTATTTCATTTTTATCGTCACTTATAGAATTACTTTAGTTTTATAATCCAGCCCAATTTCAATTATCTAGATAAAGTTGAGATACTACTTTTTAGTACTCATTCAATAATTAACTTTCTCTACATGCATCCAGATCGGATAGTATATAGGTTGATTAATGCGGGACCTGGATATTATGTACGTCAGCTTCTCCTAAATTTACTCATATCAGTTTTGGGACGAAGACAACTAGATCACACCACATCAAATCGACTGCGACAAATCTGTTTAGCATCATTTCTCAATTCATCACACAAAGTCCTTTGGAATTTCTCACTTACTCTGATTCACTAGACAAACATAGATAATAGAGGGCAACTTTGTGCACTTCAATGTTCATGTTGATTTCAAAAATTATTATTCTCATGCAATTTCAATCCAGTACTTTATTTTTTATTCAATATTTCCTTTTACTTTCTCTTAAATGCATCCAAAGAAAATACATTATAGAAAGGCAAAGGGATAAAAGGTACAACATATATGGTAGCTAATTACACATAGAATACAAAATATCAAAACTAAGATAGATAATTTATTTTACTATTGGGTGCTTTAATCACGATAAAATCGCACGTGTGAAATTAGGGATGTTGGCAAACTCAAAAACCGACTGATCAAACCGAATTGAACCAATATGAACAAAAAAAAAAACAACCCAAGATATCCCAAAACCAAAAACACAAACTAAACAAGAATCAAAGTGATTTAGACTGGGTTCGGGTTTGGCGATTCGAAAACCAAAGCCCAACTGAGTCAAAACCGAATTATTTATTAATTTTTGTGGTTACAAAGATATACATATTTTAAGATTACACATGCCCGTTTTTATAAAATTGACGAAAAAGCACATGCAAGATTTTATAAATTAATTCTCGATTGTTTGAATCTTACAAATTTTAAGATCACAAATACGCTATTAGTTGAATCCTATAAAAGTTACTTTCTCCGTCCATGATCGGTTAACACTATTACCTTATTCGGACGTTCACGATCTGTTGAACCTTTATATTTTAAGACGTAGACCCCGCTATGAAATTTATATTTATTATACCCTTCAATTACATAAATTATTACTAAAATACATGATAGCCCCATAAATGGGACCCAAAAGAATCACTTTAATACATCACCCAACAATTAAATAGCTAATCTCCTCTAACAAATGGGACAACAAAGAATAACTTAAACACATCATCACAATACATTAAATACCGTATCCAATATTTTGGTCAAGAGATCATGGACAGAGGGAGTATAATAGTATTTCTTTATTTCCCCCTAATAAATATAGCCTTGTATATTATAATGAGATAACAGTAGTTATAAGAGATTGTTAAAGTTATTATTGCCGTTGGTGGTAGAGGGCGAAGTAGGATATATTTGATTTCAATTAGAATGCGGTAAACTGGACTGAAAAAAAGGAATCAAAACCAAAATGAAAAAATATGGTCCGGAGTTTGAATTTGGAGTTTCATAACCAAAACTGAACCGAACTAAAACCAAACTTTTGTATTTGGGTTAGGGTCGGGGAATTCTAGTCCTCACCCCGACTAACACCGAAAACACCCCCTATATGAAATAGGTAGAAAAGGCTTTATGCACACGTCACAGACATCAGCTCTTGCGAAAGCAAAGAAGAAATGATTTTCATCCAGCATCGATGCATTTCATGTCACACGACAAGTGCAAGAGGATGATGATCATCGTTCGTCCGAGAGAGTAGGGCTCTGTAGAATGATGATATGATAAAGTCACCGACGCATCATAATACATTGTTCAATCACTGAGCTAAACTCAGAGCAAGATTTATAAATTGTTAATTACTATGACTTAAACCAGACAGGTTATCTGCGTATAATAGGTATGCCTGGAGCAGGTTCTTGACTGCCAACTCGAAGGGTTCTGCGGTCTTTATCGTAGATGAGTACCAACCTGCGCCAAGCAACACACACCATTACAGAGTAAACTTGGTTTAATCTCGGAGTTGTTTTTGTCTCATTAGGATGTTTGTTACAAACAGTAACGTCAAATGTAGTATTTTTATGCACGCACATGCTGTTTCTAGTTAACTGCTCATTTAAACATATTTATTCCATAACGAGTAACCAAAGTAGAAGAGTGGAACAAACAATACGGAGTCATCATTTCATTTCCATCCTCCCATCGAACCTGATGAGAGATAATTATGTCAACTTACACATGGACACATGGCACCATAAAATCACAACACGATGCCACGATGAGTCCGAGTCCGTTGCATCCTAATCAACTTAGGAGTCTAATCCGAGGATCAGTCCTTTGTGACGTAGGTTACCAAGGTCCAAATCCACCTATAAAAGGAAGACCTAGGTCCTCTCTATCTCCCACAATTAATATAATCTCAAATATAGGATCGACTAACTTAGCGTCGGAGTATCTAACCCTGAACGACCCTGGGGCTCATTCTTCCAGGCATTGCAACATCAGGGGCGATGGTCGTTCGCGCATTGATCCAATGGTGACATCAGGCACCACCTCGGCATTATGTTGCCTCGGAGAGGTCCTTCGCCATGCATTGTATCATGAGAACCTAATACACATGAGAAATCTCATCTATGCTCCATACAATTCCTATTTCCCAATACCGTTTCCATGTATGAAAAGTGAAAAGACGCGCCTATAAATTGCTTCAGACTTAATAGATAGAAACGAGATCTCAACTGATCTTTGAGGACCAAGTGAGCATGAGATGAAGCAACTCAACAATTGAATCCTGTCCTCGGTTCTATAATTCAAAAATACGAAATCTTTTTCTAGAAAAGGGAAGCCTTTAAATTATTAGCCAGCATGCGTTCATAAATTCCGACAATCTTTTTGCTCCCTAGTATTCCACATGCTCTTTTATTAATGATTTTGCTTTCTGCACTATAAAAAAAGGGTAAAATAAGTAAACTACCAGAGTATGTAGTCCATTTACAAAACAACACACTTATCTTTTAAACATACAGATAACCCCTTGATAATTATACTTACCTTACAAGTAGCTACCTTTTGACTTTTCACGAGGGTGCACTTTTTGCAATATAAGTACAATCAATCATCAAGGGGTTATTAGTAATTTTAAAAGTAGGTATTCTCGTAGTTAAGCTAAACCTCAGGGGTAGTTTTGTAATTATTCCTTATCAAAAAAATGGTATAGATTTTATATATTCAAAACCACTTAGTTGCATCAACTGATCAACACAGGATAGTGCTAATACTCCACTTATACCATGATGGGCAGTAATACAAGCAAAGGAACATAAGCAAGTTCAAAATAAAAAGAAAAAAAAAAATCACAAAAGAAGTGCACCTTACTTAGCATGGTGGATGTCAGACTGGATTCGCATGCATATGAATCTCTTGTAAAAGAATTGATCGTGCCCGATTAATTGCTGCAAAACACAAGAAAATATGCTCCTCGAGATCCTCCAACTGTTGCACCAAACCAGAACGGTTCCTCCGAATCTGCTTCAACACCTCCATAACCGAATGCCCGTCCACCACACCCCTCTCTAACCCCAGCCTAACAAGAAGCCTATCATTCTCAACCGCACCATGCAGACGTGCCACCAGCCGATCGATCGTATCCAAGTCATTATAAAGTACATATGCCCCCTTTGCTGCCGCCTCCAGCTGCGCCACACGGACCACCTCGTTCTTAGTCAAACTCGAAGGAAGAACGGCACCGCACAAGGAGCCTGCTACAAGGGCAACCAGAGCATGACCAGCTATAACAACAGCCGACACAGCCATCCCGACAGTAGCCGCGATCAGACACAACGCGGACCCTGACGAGCAGTTGCGCATTTGGCCGGCCCTCGACTTCGACTTTCTGAGATGACGGTCGAGCTGTTGTCTGAGCTGAGAGAAGGATCGACGGATGTCGTCGAAGTCGGGGGAGTCAGGGGGGAGGAAGGGGTTTGGAAGGCGGTCGAATTGGATAAAGATGTTGAATGCCGAGTTGCATTGGGAAAGGGAAGCAGAGTGGGAATCCAAGGGAAGGTCATCGAGGAGATTGTGTATCGGAGTATAAAGGAGGCGGGTGTGGTAAACGCTTTGGTAAAGACGGAGGCAGAGACGGGAGGTGTGTTCGCTGTGTTCGAAGTAGGTAGCGACGAGGTGTGTGAGGGAGCTCGGTGTAATTTGGGAAAGTGCGTCTCGGACGGACTCACGACCGGGTCGGAGGACTTGTTCCAAGAGATGAGGTTCCTTGGACACGGCGTCTGTGTGCCTGATTTCTATGTTTTGGTCAAAGGAAGTGTCTTGTTGAAACGTTCTGCGGATCTCACTGTAAGAGTTTGTTTGGAGTGCGAGGGTGTATTCTAGCGTGAGGTTGATGGTGGGAGAGAGTTGGACGCTTGATGCGGGTGTGTTGTCTCCGGAATAACCTGAAATGTGGTTGAAATGCCAATATATCTTCGAATAATGGAGTACCAACTTATGAGAAAGCATACCACGTGAAAAGACACAAAGGTTGTAAAGGGTCCCGAGATGAGGACCTTTATATTCTTTTTAAGAGATATTTATTTACAAAAACAACCCGAGGTATAGTCTAATTACAGGGGGAAAAGAACATCTTTCAAATTACAAAGATCCCCTTGAGGTTTGTAATTACCTTATAAGTTACAAGTACCCGCCTTGTAAGATAGAAACAAACGTCAGAGGGTATTTTTAACTTCAAAAGATAACTGGGCATTTTTGTAATTAGACTAAACCTCAAGGGGGTGGTTAATTTCTTTCTTAATTATTTTCATGACAGATCCTACTTCTTCTGTACAGGTTATCTTCCGGTACTACCATATGTCTTGGTCTCATAAATGAAATGAATTTAGAAGTTTACCTTGTGAAGCAGGGGATGAAAAATAATTGTTTGTTGGAGGCGAGACTGGGGGCGGCTTCAAACATGGCAGCATTGGTCCTTGTCCTTTGATGAAGCGTCAACAAATATCATAATTAAAAAACTCTAGTACTCAAATAGTCCATCACGAAGCATATGATCCTGACAATCCGAAAACAAGTGAATTGAAAAACATTCTTCAACAAAAACATTGTTCTAAACGAAGAGGAAAATTGGCGAAGCAATACAGACAATGAAGAAAAACAAATGAATCGGGCACGTGAGGCATTTTTCTTCCACTCAAAAATAGATTATATGCTTCTCAAACAATTCAATCATTAAAATCAAACACCTTACTACTGCCAGTATTTCAAGTAAGGCGATTATCCTCGCATTTTCTTAAAGAGCACGTAGAATGCATAACTAGCAACGGGTAGGAGCAACAACGAATTGGCTAGCTTTCTTATATGGTAAATCAAAAGATATAAAGAACCATCACCCCGTACTCAGAATATATTAGTTGGCTTTTATATGTAAATAAGCAATACTAATTGCGTTCCCCAAGGAATATGAAATCTTGAATCAGTGACCCGAAATGTATAAAGGAACTAAAGGAAGGCCACAGAATTTCACTATACTGAGACGTGGCGCACGTTTAATGAAAATGCAATCTCCCTCCCTCCCTCCCTCCCTCCTCAAAATAGTGTTAACAAGATATTATCAAAATCATGGAATTCAACAACATTAGAATTTTTCACCAATATACTCAGCAACAACGGCAACTGAATTTGCACACTAAACCAACTTACCCATAGTGTAGGAAGCACGGGCACGGGAGTGGATGTGAAGCACGACACGGAGACACGACATGAATGCGCTTATTTACCACGTAAAATAGGACACTTACACAGCTAAAGTTCCTAATTTGAAGCATTAGTAGGAAGCACGAGCACGGGAGTGGATGTGAATCACGACACGGAGACACGACATCAATGCGCTTATTTACCACGTAAAATAGGACACTTAGACAGCTAAAGTTCCTAATTTGAAGCATTAGCGGCCATAATTTTATCGCCAGTCTTTGAAATCCCCTCAATTGCTTACGGAGTATGATCAATTTTCTAAGTTGCCACCACATACATGATTTATCTTAAGAACTATGAAAACGCAACACTTTCAACAACGTTGACAAATACCCTAATTTCCATAAACATAATGAAGAATAGCTAAAATCTATGATAAAATGGATCAACAGCAATCTCGCGAATAAGAAAAAACAACTAAAAAACTTACAAAATACAGAAAGGTTAATGCGGAACCCCAGTGTTACATAAAGCAACACCTTCTACTTTAATTTTCAGTTTTATGATTAATAACTGAACATAATGTACCTGTATAGAAATAGAAGCATAGAAGATTCTGCAGCCAGTAAATTGTTTGCCAAATCGAGATGTTCCTCAAGCTTTCTAGTCAGTACTGTTATATGTATGGATATCCCTGTGTAAAATTCAATAAATCAAGAACAGTCAGTCGGGAATAGATGCAAAGAATTAATTAATCTTTGCGTTGCGGAGCTTTCCTGAGGTGGTGTGGGGGGGGGGGGGGGGGGGGGATACAGACTTAGCGGGCCCGAAAGCGGGTACGCTGAGGCTCGATGTTGGCGCAGGAGAGATGGGCCCGACGACGGGAAAACGGTAGTCTGTGATAGCTTAGCTGCTTTATACTCCACAGTTTAGAAGGGAATTTATGCCAAACACCACTGACTACATCAGATTCTTGGACCGGAAGGAAATGGAGAATTTGGGATGTTTATTTGTGTGGTGTTTATTTATTTGTGATTTTTTTTTCTCTTATTACCTTCACGTTTTTGAATAAACTTTCTGTGTCTATCAAAATTTGTTCTTTTTTAACATCAAAATTTATAAATTTTAACCATTAATTGCTATCGATATATACAAAAAACTATAGTTATGTAAATTATGATTTGAAAATACATATTAAATAAATCTATCAAAAATTTACATGATTGTAACTTTTCTCTAATATTGATTGTAACTTATAATCAAAATTTATATTTTTTTATGAAAGGAGAGCGTATATATTTACATGTACTACTAACGTATGCATGCTTCTTAGATATGTATGCTATATGCACATATATATATATACATACATCTCATTCATTAGTTTATTATGGGATCATAGTAAATAAATAAATCCCGCATTAAATAAATAAATAAGATGTATGTGTGTACAATTTTACGTACACAACTTGACTAAATGTATATTAATTTTCAGATTTCTGGTCGCTAAAAATTTACTAATCAGTTTTTACTTGCATTGACCCCTTTATTTTCGTTTTTCGCTTTTTTTAGAGAACCAAATTCATCTCAACAGTTGTAATTTACGTCAGAATATTTGGAATTTAGTAACCACCATTTTTTAAGAAAATCATCTGCATATATTTATTGAAAAATATATAAATGCATACTCTATTAAATTTATTTAGATTTTCGTTAAAGAAACATCCTTGATATATCTATTAAATTTATTTATATATATATATATATATGAGCTTTATTTTAAGAACTCTCTAAGTCAGGTAATCATGGTAACTCCTCTAAACCAATGAGATTTTTTTAAATATTAAAAATATTACTAATTCAAAAGGGTATTATAGTAAAATATAATTTTTATTACGAGATAACCTCATCACGATAAATTCCTACTATAATAAATTTCCTATCGATGATAACCCCTACTATATATATAACCCCTACTATATAGTAGGGTTATGATCAAGAGGCCAGATGATCGATACGATGTACATTATGCATTATTAGGAGTACAAAAGGTGGTTCTCGCAGTTCTCGCACTTAACGGGGTTCTGAAAACAAAGTTACACTATATATATATAAATAATGCTCTCTTTCGTTTCAAAAAGACTGTCCATTTTGATTATTTTCTACTTTCTCAAAACTATCCACGTTTGATCATTTTTACATGGAATAATAAGGTAAAATTAAACTATAACACTAACTCTTTAAATATTTAAAAAAATCAAAATTAAAATGGATAAAGTCTATCTATTAATTATTAGTCTTTGTAATGTGACCAATAAGATTATCTCGAAAATCCTTAACGCTCGGCTTGCTCCTCTCCTCCCTCTTATTATCTCTCCGAACCAGAGTGGATTTATTCACGGGCGGGTTATTACTGATAATATCCTTCTGGCCCAAGAACTTATTCATGACCTCCACGTCGCGGACATTCATGGTGTCCCGAACCTTGCGCTGAAGCTTGATATGGCTAAGGCGTATGATAGGGTTCACTGGCAGTTTTTACGTGAGGTCCTGGTGAGGATGGGATTCCCGTCTAGATGGATTATCTTCACCCGTCATTGCGTCGAGAGTTGCACGTTCTCCATCTTGGTGAACGGCAGTCCGGCCGGCTATTTTGCCTCTAGCCGGGGTTTGCGTCAGGGCGACCCTATTTCTCCGTCGCTCTGCGTGCTTGCCGCTGATTATCTATCGCGCTGCTTGGATCGATTCATTCGGGACCATCCTTTGATGAGGTATAGGACGTCCAGACGACCTCTCCCCGTCTCGCATTTATCCTATGCCGATGACATCATTATATTCACACGGGCTGTGGATGATGGTCTTGTTGTCCGTATGCGTCTCCTGGATCACTACTCTACGGCTTCTGGCCAGATGGTTAGTATCCAGAAGAGCACTTTCACTCTCGCTCCCAAGCATGCGCCTCGTTGGCATCAGAGAGTTCATGATCTTACTGGTTTTCGCCAGGGCGATCTCCCCATCACCTATCTAGGTGTGCCCCTTTACAAAGGCTTTATGAGACGAGAGCTCTTTGTTGGGGTGAAGCAACGGATGTTAAATAGGATCTCTAGTTGGTCCCATCGCCACCTTGCTTTTGGGGGTCGCTTGGCTCTTATTAAGAGCACTCTCTGCATGATTCCTCTTCACCTGCTTCAGGTTTTGGACCCTCCACAGTACATCATCCAGGAGCTCCAGCAGATCATTGCGAGATACTTCTGGGGTGCTGTTGGTCCGAAGAGGAAGACGCACTGGGTCCGTTGGCGGCAGATTTGTCGTCCGGTCTTTGAGGGAGGCCTCGGGATTCGGAACCTTTCGGGGGCTTTTAGTTATAAGCTCTGATGGCGCCTTCGCGCGGGCACGTCTCTGTGGGCGAAGTTTATGCTCCGCAGAAACTGCTTTGGAGGCCTTTATACGCCTATGCGTACTGCTCTAAAAGCTCATGCCAGCCACCCTTGGCGCCGTCTACTCCGCATGGGTATTGAGGCTCATGAGTTCATATGTTGGACTCTTGGTCGTGGCTGCGTGGAGGTCAGCTTTTGGGATGATACTTGGATTGGGGATAGGCCGATCTCTTCTTACTGTCAGATTACTCGTAGACTCCATCTTAGGATTAATGAGTTATCGGTTGATGGGACGTGGGATATGGGTAGGTTGGAGTCTATTGTTGGAGAGGAGCTAGGATTTACCCCTCAGTTCATCCAGGAGATCTCCGCGACTCTCATCGCCGAGGAGGATTCGGATAGTATGTGCTGGACTCTTACCTCTTCGGGTGCGTTCTCATTGTCGTCGGCTTGGTCTCACATCATGGTGAGGGGTCAGGCTAATCTTATTTACGGTGCCATCTGGACAACCTTACTCACACCCACCATTTCGGTGTTTATTTGGCGACTTCTCATGCGACGGATCCCGACTGGTGACATTCTACAGAGGAGGGGCGTTTCATTGGCTTCTAGATGTTTGTGCTGCTCGTATTCCCTTACCCAGACCTACCATACGGAGACCATTGCCCATCTTTTCTTGGAGAGTGATGTGACTCGTGACGTGTGGGAGTATTTGTAACACCCCAAAAAGCGGCTATTACAGTGCCGTGAATCCCACACTGGGACTCACCAGGCGATATCTAAAACAGATTAAATAAATATTATTTGTGATACCGAATCACAACGAATAGTCATTTCTCCGATTAGGAGTTTATTAAAATATGGCCAACGGCCTAACAACACACATGATCCGAAAAACAAGTATAGACCATATGGGGATGGAAAATACTTCAAATGTCAAATACAACCCAATAACAATTTAAATGAAACGGGAAATAACATAACACGGTTTAACATAACCGGACAACAAAGATGAGGGGCCCCCCGAACTAGTATCCTCCGAACCCTTCGCCGTCGACATGCTCTTCCCGTGCCTTGCCTTTGCCTCGACCTAAAATACAATACAAGTATTTCGCCCAACACAGGGTCAGATATACATGATAATCAATTCTTCTGACATATATAATTCACATATATAGATTTCAAAGAAATCATTCCGACTATCAATCATACCCCTCGGGCGTATGAAACGAACAGTCACAAGCATCCAATACTATGGACGATTTACGGTATGGCTCAAAGATGGACATCACAGTACGCCCGATCCGGAAATGTGTCCGTGCACATGTCCGCCCCGTATATGGAATCCAGAATATACGTAGGACAATGTACCTAATTAGCCTCACGAAACTACGTCCCGTGTGCACAGTCCAATGCGGAATAATATCCGCCAATGACTATATGTGCCTGGCTAAAAATCCTACACAATAACCAATCGGAACGCAGATATGATTCCGGATATGTCACGATACAACATGAAAACGAATTCAACAAATCACATATCCGATTAAGGATCAAGAAAAACTCACCGAAGTGAAAATAAGGCCAACGAGATCAATGATTCAAAACGATGTACTTGGGAATGCAACCCATGAAGAAAACGGAATAACGTCAAGGACAATGTCAAATCACGACAAACATTTCATGAACAATTCATACATATGAAAGATATAACCATCAGAAGAATATAATCATCATTATAACCAAGCAAGATAACTTGCCTTAATATGGAGACGAGAATAGTCCTCTTCTTATCGGAACGAACGAACGGTCCTCGACAAGTTTTGCTCGAACAAACAACCTTAAACGAAATACATTTTACTCAAAACATATTCGTATAATTATCAATATAGGATTAGTAAGTCGTCAACCTACAATCCTTTAGAATAGTTTGTTACTACCAATTATTGAAGCCTTATGCCAGGAGTCCTTCTAACATCATTACAACCATAAGAATCGGTTTACAATATTTACCGAATGTTCGCATGGTTCATCATAAGCAAGAGTTCTATCAAGGGTATGTTGAATAACCAATTATGATGTTAAGATCATCTTATGATGATTAAACTTTCCAAAACATTAAAAGGTTGAAAGGTAAAATCTGCACATTATGATTATTCTCCTCTCATCTAAATTGACTTTAAGCTAACAACAAGTTCATAAGTTATGAGATTACACCATACCCATGAGGGTTATCAAAGTCTTTGTTTACAAGGCTGGAGGATTCATTAACATGATGGTGAATTCACCATTTATCTAGTATGATGATCAAACATTCTAAGTTCTCAACACATTAGATTCATGAAAAGTTATTGTTGTAATTATCAAGACCCTTATCAATCTTCAAAGACTTGTGCAACTGAACAGATATGATTTGTTAAAGCTTCTAAGATTCCTGAACTAGATCATCTAATCTTATCTTTAACATTATCAAGTTCTTCTCAAGGCAAATAAATACCTAAAATGGTGTTTAAACACTTTATGATATCAAGTTCTTGATTAAACCAGTTATGAAGAAGCTAACCGATCCAACAATGTCCTACTGAGCTAAATTCGTCCAGAAGGTGAGTAACGACAATTACAAACATGATTAAAATCACTATATCATCAAGAACACCTCCATCTCAAACCCTTATTTAACATATTCATCAAAAGTGCTTAAAGAGTTTAATTATAACCATGTTTTACTTGCTTAATCTAACTCTAGGTGAAGTATAATTCGTCATTAATAATCAACATAAGAAAATAATGCTGAGAAGAAAACACACCAACCTCCAGAAATGAAGAACAACTTCAATGCTATGAGAGAATATATTCCAAGCTTAAAAACAACTCCAAATCTCCAAGAAAATGAGCTCCACTCCGAGATTCAAGGCTTAGAAACAAGTTGGTGAAGGTTTATATCGTTTTGGTAGTGCAGAGGTATGATATGTGAAGAGAGAAATTCGGTTTGGGTTGTGAAGAAATGAAAACAGTGGGTCCTATAAATAGATCAGGCACTTAGCGCACGCTATCGGATGATTAACGACGCTAATGAACTTACGACGCTATCCGGTCGATATTACGACGTAAACGGCTTACATGGCTAATGTCTTTAATTATCGCAGCCGTTAGCGCACGCTAATGATAAATGGGTTACGACGCTAATAAAAGTAGATTCTCACCGACACGACACTCGACTTAGATCTCATGCATGCTAACGGTTAAAAGGGTTCACGTGCTGAAGTCAACTATCGCGATTCCCTCTTAGCGTACGCAATGTAGGAAACCTTACGCACGCTAATGCACAGGATTAGCGCACGTTAATCTTACCGTGTAGCGTACGCTACATTAATGAAAAATTCGAAAATGCAACTCTCTAATTAACATCGAATCATCACATATGAAATGAAATAACAACGATATGAAATTCAAATCTATGATACCTCAATATAATATCAATGCAACGATTCATGATAATCGATTATCCGAATAATACAATGACAGTAAAAATGAAAAGTTACAATGGATATTACATACTCCCCTTAAAAAGAGTTTCGTCCTCGAAACTAAGGGGTAAATAACTCGGGGTATCTCGCCGCATACTATCCTCGGTCCCACGTAGCCTCCTCGACTCCGTGTCGTGACCACCGAACTTTCAGGGGAATCGCCTTGTTCCGCAACCGCTTGATCCTCCTCTCGAGTATCCGTACAGACGCTCCTCGCATTTAATGATCCTCTGCTAATTCAATATCTTCGAATTGAAGTACATGACTCGGATCAGCAACATATTTCCTCAACTGGGAGACATGGAACACATTGTGAATCTTACTCAAGGTCGGTGGCAAGGCTAATCGATAGGCCAGATCACCTACACGCTCCAGAACCTCAAACGGCCCGATGTACCTTGGGCTCAGCTTGCCCCTCTTCCCGAAACGAAAAACACCTCGAGTAGGAGACACCTTCATTAACACATGGTCACCAACCTCGAACTCAAGCGGTCGTCGACGGTGGTCAGCATAAGACTTCTGTCGACTTTGAGCCGTTAACAACCGACTCCTAATCAAAGTGATCTTCTCACGGGCGGCTAACAACATATCGGGTTCCGTACCCAGAGATTCTGACAGTTCGTCCCAACACAAAGGGGACCTACAGCGACGGCCATATAATGCCTCATACGGTGCCATCTGAATCGAAGCGTGCCAACTATTATTATAAGTGAATTCCACCAAAGGCAGCTGGGCTTCCCAATCGTTCTTCCAATCAAGAGCACATGCTCTCAACATATCTTCTAGAGTCTGGATGGTTCTTTCCGATCGACCTGGTGGATGAAAAGCCGATCAAATTCAACTGTGCCCATCGCACGATGAACCGCTCCGTAAGTGTGACACAAATCGCCTGTCACGGTCGATACAATGCTCTGGGGTACCGTGTAGTCTCACAATTTCCTTAATAAACAGCTGGGCCAATCTCTCGGGGCCCCACGTGTCCTTAATCTCCAAGAAGTGGGCTGATTTGGTCAGACGGTCCACAATCACCCAAATCATATTCATTCCTCGACGACTCGTCGGCAAGCTAGTGATAAAATCCATAGATATGTCTTCCCATTTCCACTGTGAATCGGGAGCGGTTTCAAAGATTCTGCGGGTCGCTGGTGCTCAATCTTAACCTGCTGACAGGTCAAACACCTCGAAACGAATTCGGCAACCTCACGCTTCATATTCCCCCACCAATAATTCTGTTTCAAATCCTTATACATCTTGCTAGAGCACGGGTGAATAGAGTACGTGGTAGCATGGGCTTCTCTCATGATAGAGTTCCTCAACTCTTCGTCAGCGGGTACACAAACTCGATTTCTAAAATGTATCAATCCATCCTCGTGGATCACGAATCCAGGGGCTTTCCCCTGAGTTACTTCATCCCGAACTCGAGATAAGAATGGGTCCGTAATTTGTTTCGACTTGATCATATCATCAAGAGACCAAGAAATCTCAAGGGTGCAAAGTTGTCCCTGGACAAGCTGTAACCAAACTTCAATTTCTGACCTCATAAGGTCCAACTGCAACTCTCTCTGTGCTGTTAAACGGCTCAGCATCTGCTCCTGTACGGTTTTACGGCTCAATGCGTCGGCAACCACATTTGCTTTACCCGGATGATAAAGGATCTCGATATCATAGTCCTTGATTAATTCTAGCCACCTTCTCTGCCTCATGTTTAACTCTTTCTGAGTAAAAATGTACTTTAGGCTCTTGTGGTCTGTAAAGATCTGGCAGGTAACTCCATAAAGATAGTGACGCCAGATTTTCAAAGCAAACACCACAACTGCTAACTCCAAGTCATGGGTCGGATAGTTAACTTCATAGGGTCGCAATTGTCTCGATGCATAGGCGATTACTTTCCCTTCCTGCATTAGTACACATCCCAGACCCTGTCTCGACGCGTCACTATACACCACAAATCCTTCCGTTCCTTTTGGTAAGACCAAAACAGGGGCCGAAATCAATCGACTCTTGAGCTCATCAAAACTCTTCTGACATGTTTCTGACCACAAATACTTCTTGTCCTTTCGCAGTAAGTTAGTCATTGGTTGCGCAATTTTATAAAATCCTTCTACGAACCGTCGGTAGTAACCTGCTAGGCCGAAGAAACTACGAACTTCCTTCACGTTCTTCGGTGGTAGCCAATCTCGAATGGCTTCCGTCTTTTGTGGGTCCACTCTCACCCCTTCGGCTGATATCACATGCCCGAGAAAGACAACCTCAGGCATCCAGAATTCACACTTAGAAAATTTCCCATAAAGTTGTTCCCGTCTCAAAGTATCGAGAACTTGGTGGAGGTGACGCTCGTGCTCTTCGTGGTCGCGAGAGTAAATCAGAATGTCGTCTATGAAAACGACTACAAAGCGATCCAGGTAGTTAATAAAAACTCGATTCATCAACTCCATGAACACTGCCGGTGCATTAGTCAGTCCAAATGGCATCACCACGAACTCATAATGCCCATAGCGAGTACGGAATGCTGTCTTCGAAATGTCAAACTCTCGAATCCTCAACTGATGATAACCAGATCTCAAGTCGATCTTAGAAAACACGGCAGCTCCCTGAAGTTGGTCCAATAAATCATCAATACAAGGCAAGGGATACTTGTTCTTGATGGTTACCCTGTTCAGCTCACGGTAATCAATACACAATCATAGAGATCCATCTTTCTTCCGCACAAATAACACTGGTGCTCCCCAAGGGGACGCACTAGGTCGAATATAGCCTTTGTCAGTCAACTCCTCAAGCTGGTTCTTCAATTCTTGCATCTCAGTTGGAGCCATACGGTACGGTGCTTTTGAGAGCGGGGACGTACCTGGTTCTAACTCAATAATAAACTCCACGTCACGATGAGGAGTTAAGCCTGGCAACTCGTCTGGAAATACATCGGGGTAATCTCGACTACGGAATGTCGGCCAATTCAATCGGGTCGATCTGCTTTGGTCATGTAGCACCAATAACCAATCCACCTTGATTAAGCGCCACCGCTTTCATAACACCGATGACTCTCCTAACGATCGGGATTATCACCTCGAAAAATACACTCGAATCCATCATCGAAGTGACGGTAACCATCCGCTTGACACCGAGTATTGCATCGTGACGATCCATCCAATCGATACCCAAGATTATATCATCCTTAGGTAGATCGACTACAATCGATTTGACAACCACTCACGGTCGCTCAAACGAATCTGACAATCTGGACTTCACAATTTCCAATAATTCTTCTACCATCGTAGACCAATCACGTAGGGCTCACAATTGATAACATGGTCTAGAGGCAACCGACTTAAACAAGAAGAAGATATAAAGGAGTGTGAAGCACCGGTATCAAAAAGAACACATACAGCCGGGAGTGGATCTCGAGTATACCTGAAATCATGCTGGCCTCGGGATCATCAGCTTTCTTCATCTCGTAAATCCTGGGTTTCACAGTTCCGGCACCAGGTGTACCACCTTGATTCCCACGGCCCATTCCCCTATTTGCCCCGGTGGTCTGATAGGAAGTGGACGGAGGCGTCCGGTTCTGGACAGAAGATTGAACTGGAGCATGAGACGCCACTGGATCATGTCCGGGCCCACTCCTGCAAAAACGAGCACGGTGACCATTCTTCCCACAAGTATGGCATGTGATGGCAGGCTTTGGGCAATTGAAGTTGATATGCCCCTGGCCCCCACATTTGTGGCACACCGCGGAAGAGGGAACCGCTCGAGAGTGCGATCCGGTGGGCTTTGATGCCATGGGTGGTCGATCAGAAGGGTTTGGCAATGACTGGGGCTTCCTGAATGTCCCCCGATTACTCTCAGTCTAGTTCTGGTTCTTGGACCTTTAGTTGTTGGACTAGGGTTGTTTCTTGGAAATCTCCTTCGCGGTGAGTTCGTACTCTAGAGCCTTCTCGATGAACTCTGGTAAGGTAGTACAGTGGTGATTCAACAGCTGCATTCTCATTCGGGGTTTAAGCCTCTTGAGAAAGTATTTGATCTTATCGGCCTCTGTTCGGATAATTGTCGTGGCAAAAGGAAGGAGTGCTTGGAATTTCTCAGCAACAGATAATACATCATCGTCTTCAGACGGGTCGGGGTTCAATAGTTCCGACAGTTTAGCCTCGCGGAGTGGCCCTGGGTAGTAACGGTCTAGCATGAGGTTTTTAAATTCCTCCCAAGTGTAAACACCATCACCGGCCCATCAAAGCCACCAGTGTGAGCGCTTTGCCAAGGTAATACGCGGCTGCCATCAAACGCGATTCTCTTCCGGGCGGTCCACCATCCGGAAAAGTTTCTCAAAATGCTCGATCCAATGCACAATGTCGCAGGCTCAGAGGAGCCTTCAAAAGTCGGTGGTCGCCGGCGAGAGATGTCGCCGATAATCCGACTCACGGGTCCGCCAATCACAGGAGGAGGATGATCCCCGCCGCCGCCGAGAGGCCTCTCGCATAGCTTCCATTAGTTGACCCATCCGGGTCATCTGTGTAATCATGCCTCGCATTACGTAAGGATCGACACGCGCATCCCCGCGCCCACCGTGGTGCGATTGTTCCCTAGAAGGCGAACCACTGCTCGGAACTCGATCCGCATTTGCGCGTCTGTTGGCTCGAGGTATCGGATTCGGCCCCTTCTCGCGCCTCGTCCCTCTGCCACGACCCCTCAGATTTCTTTCCATACTGAAAGAATCAATCATAATGATAACCATAAGTACAGTTCAAGATACTAAAATTCATGCTAAGTTAATAGCAACAAGGAATCACATATTCAAGGAAACGGTTATCGATACCACAAATGTCGCACCGAATATCATATCGGTGTCAAGTCGAACAATTTCAATTGTATAATAAATTCAGCATTTACCTCGGATTATCAATCAGATAAATCCTGTCACAATTCCTCGAAATAACATGATCAACAAAGAGACCCATACTGATATCAATATCATGCCAGTAATTAAACCATGGCTCATAAAGTACATACCGTATTTGGCTCGTATGGTCAGGCGCACAGACAGTCACACGTGACACGAAGGTCTCTTGATACTAGTTCATTTCTCAATGACTCATAAAAACGACTGATACCATCTTCTGTAACACCCCAAAAAGCGGCTATTACAGTGCCGTGAATCCCACACTGGGACTCACCAGGCGATATCCAAAACATATTAAATAAATATTATTTGTGATACCGAATCACAACGAATAGTCATTTATCCGATTAGGAGTTTATTAAAATATGGCCAACGGCCTAACAACACACAGGATCCGAAAAACAAGTATAGACCATATGGGGATGGAAAATACTTCAAATGTCAAATACAACCCAATAACAATTTAAATGAAACGGGAAATAACATAACACGGTTTAACATAACCGGACAACAAAGATGAGGGGCCCCCCGAACTAGTATCCTCCGAACCATTCGCCGTCGACATGCTCTTCCCGTGCCTTGCCTTTGCCTCGACCTAAAATACAATACAAGTATTTCGCCCAACACAGAGTCAGATATACATGATAATCAATTCTTCTGACATATATAATTCACATATATAGATTTCAAAGAAATCATTCTGACTATCAATCATACCCCTCGGGCGTATGAAACGAACAGTCACAAGCATCCAATACTATGGACGATTTACGGTATGGCTCAAAGATGGACATCACAGTACGCCCGATCCGGAAATGTGTCCGTGCACATGTCCGCCCCGTATATGGAATCCAGAATATACGTAGGACAATGTACCTAATTAGCCTCACGAAACTACGTCCCGTGTGCACAGTCCAATGCGGAATAATATCCGCCAATGACTATATGTGCGTGGCTAAAAATCCTACACAATAACCAATCGGAACGCAGATATGATTCCGGATATGTCACGATACAACATGACAACGAATTCAACAAATCACATATCCGATTAAGGATCAAGAAAAACTCACCGAAGTGAAAATAAGGCCAACGAGATCAATGATTCAAAACGATGTACTTGGGAATGCAACCCATGAAGAAAACGGAATAACGTCAAGGACAATGTCAAATCACGACAAACATTTCATGAACAATTCATACATATGAAAGATATAACCATCAGAAGAATCTAATCATCATTATAACCAAGCAAGATAACTTGCCTTAATACGGAGACGAGAATAGTCCTCTTCTTATCGGAACGAACGAACGGTCCTCGACAAGTTTTACTCGAACAAACAACCTTAAACGAAATACATTTTACTCAAAACATATTCGTATAATTATCAATATAGGATTAGTAAGTCGTCAACCTACAATCCTTTAGAATAGTTTGTTACTACCAATTATTGAAGCCTTATGCCAGGAGTCCTTCTAACATCATTACAACCATAAGAATCGGTTTACAATATTTACCGAATGTTCGCATGGTTCATCATAAGCAAGAGTTCTATCAAGGGTATGTTGAATAACCAATTATGATGTTAAGATCATCTTATGATGATTAAATTTTCCAAAACATTAAAAGATTGAAAGGTAAAATCTGCACATTATGATTATTCTCCGATCATCTAAATTGACTTTAAGATAACAACAAGTTCATAAGTTCTGAGATTACACCATACCCATGAGGGTTATCAAAGTCTTTGTTTACAAGGCTGGAGGATTCATTAACATGATGGTGAATTCACCATTTATCTAGTATGATGATCAAACATTCTAAGTTCTCAACACATTAGATTCATGAAAAGTTATTGTTGTAATTATCAAGACCCTTATCAATCTTCAAAGACTTGTGCAACTGAACAGATATGATTTGTTAAAGCTTCTAAGATTCCTGAACTAGATCATCTAATCTTATCTTTAACATTATCAAGTTCATCTCAAGGCAAATAAATACCTAAAATGGTGTTTAAACACTTTATGATATCAAGTTCTTGATTAAATCCAGTTATGAAGAAGCTAACCGATCCAACAATGTCCTACTGAGCTAAATTCGTCCAGAAGGTGAGTAATGACAATTACAAACATGATTAAAATCACTATATCATCAAGAACACCTCCATCTCAAACCCTTATTTAACATATTCATCAAAAGTGCTTAAAGAGTTTAATTATAACCATGTTTTACTTGCTTAATCTAACTCTAGGTGAAGTATAATTCGTCATTAATAATCAACATAAGAAAATAATGCAGAGAAGAAAACACACCAACCTCCGAAATGAAGAACAACTTCAATGCTATGAGAGAATATATTCCAAGCTTAAAAACAACTCCAAATCTCCAAGAAAATGAGCTCCACTCCGAGATTCAAGGCTTAGAAACAAGTTGGTGAAGGTTTATATCGTTTTGGTAGTGCAGAGGTATGATGTGTGAAGAGAGAAATTCGGTTTGGGTTGTGAAGAAATGAAAAACAGTGGGTCCTATAAATAGACTGCGAGACTTAGCGCACGCTATCGGGATGACATTAGCGACGCTAATGAACTTACGACGCTTATCCTGGTCGATATTACGACGTAAACGGCTTACAGCTACCGCTGTCTTGAATTATCGCAGCCGTTAGCGCACGCTAATGATAAATGGGTTACGACGCTAATAAAAGTAGATTCTCACCGACACGGCACTCGACTTAGATCTCATGCATGCTAACGGTTAAAAGGGTTCACGTCTTTGAAGTCAATCACGCGATTCCCTCTTAGCGTACGCAATGTAGGAAACCTTACGCACGCTAATGCACAGGATTAGCGACGTTAATCTTCATCGTAGCGACGCTACATTAACAGAAAAATTCGAAAATGCAACTCTCTAATTAACATCGAATCATCACATATGAAATGAAATAACAACGATATGAAATTCAAATCTATGATACCTCAATATAATACTGAATGCAACGATTCATGATAATCAGATTATCCGAATAATACAATGACAGGTAAAAATGAAAAGTTACAGTCGGATATTACAGTATTTTGGCGCATGGACACATTTACCCCTACCCCATACTCAGAATATTTTTGAGCTCCTGAGTTTTTTCGCACACAACACACACTTTAGGCACGCGACTTTCATTATTCCTTGTTTGATCCTTTAGTTCATCTGGACAGAAAGGAATAGTGCAAAGCATAGGGCGGTTACTTTTCTTTCCTCTCATGTTATTGTGCAGGTGGATCACCATGTTGCTTTATTGGCTGCTGCGGGGCTGATTTCCTCTGAGTGTTGGGCGGGATGCTCGCCACCTGATCGTTTTCAGCGAGCCTCATCTTCACCCGCTCAGACTCGTCACCCCGTTCCAGTGGTTTGGCTTCGACCCGAGACCCCTTGGATCAAGCTGAATACGGATGGTTCGTTCGACAGAGATACTCAGATTGCGGGTGGGGGATGCCTACTTAGAGACCATCACGGAGAGCTCCTTCTTGCTTTCCACTCCTCATTTCAGGCCTCTTCGAGTTTTGATGCAGAGATCCAGGCGTTGGCGATTGGTTTGAATTTAGCTTCCTAGAGATCGGGACATGTTTGGATTGAGCTTGATGCTGCTGCTGTGGTGACCCTGCTATCATCTGGCCATCGGGGCTCTTGGCAGGTTCGTCACACTCTTATGCGTATCCAACACATTCTCCAAGATATTCAGTTCAGATTCACTCATATTTTCTGGGAGGGCAACATGCCGGCCGACTACCTCTCTGAGCTCGGCATGTCGTCCCTCGGTATTCAGAATTATACTTACGATATTGCTCCTACGTTTCTTCTCTCCCTTATACGGATGGATCAGCTTGGTTATCCTTCATTTAGATTTAGGTAGGTTTTATTTTTGATTGATTGATTGATTGCCTATTGGTCCGCATATTAGCCCACGGTATCTGTGGTGCACCTTGTATTGATCTAGCGGGCCGTAGGCACTTTAGATTTTAGGCTCCGGATTATGGCCCATTTTTGGTCATATTTCGAAATTGAGTTATTTTGGTCTACGGGTCTGCACATTAGCCCACGATTTTTGTGGTGCACTTTATATTCTTTAGCGGGTCGTAGACTTCTTTGGTGTTTGGCCCCGAATTATGGCCCAGTTTGGGTCATAATTCGGGACTGACACTTTGTATTTCTTGATTTCTTCTTATCTACAGGTTTGTGGGTCCCGTCTCAACCCCCCGTCCACACCGGATGTTTTTTTTTAAAAAAAAACTTAGGGTGGGGGAATGCAGGATTAGAAGAGAAGTTGAGATCTCAGAGAACCAATTTGGCTTCATGTCGGAGAGGTCCTCGACGGAGGCCATTCATCTCGTCAGACGCCTTATGGAGAAGTTTAGAGAGCGGCGTAAGGACCTCCATATGGTGTTCATTGATCTAGAGAAGACTTATGATAGCATACCGCGTAATGTTATTTGGAGGAGCCTAGAAGAGAGAAGGGTGTCGTTGCCGTTTGTTAGGGCGATCCAAGACATGTACTCCCAAACTAGGACTTGCGTTAGGACCCTAGTTGGTGACACCTAGTATTTTTCGGTTGAGATAGGGCTACACCAGTGGTCGGCGCTAAACCCTATTCTCTTCACTCTAATCCTTGACATCATTTCGTGGGGGATTCAGGATGGCGTCCCGTGGTGCATGCTTTTTGCAGAAGATATTGTGTTAGTGGCGGAGTCAGGAAGGGAGGTGAACTCGAAGTTGGAGCTATGGAGGTCTAAGTTAGAATCTCAGGACTTGCGTGTGATCCGGTTTAAGAGCGAGTATCTCTGGTGTAACTTTAGTGGTGAGGCCAGCGAGGAAGAAGTAGAGATAATGATTGCGGATCAGATGGTACCCCGTACGGATAAGTTCAAGTATTTGGGTTCGATCATTCAGAAGGAAGGTGAGTGTGAAGATAATGTCACTCATTGTATCAAGGCGGGTGGCTAAGGTGGAGAGCAGCGACTGGGGTCCCGTGCGATAAGAAAGTCCCTCTAAAGCTGAAGGGTAAATTCTATAGAGCGGCAATCAGACCTGCTATGTTGTATGGCTCCGAATGTTGGGCGATGAAGAAGTTGCTTGAGAGCAAGTTGGAAGTGGCTGAAATGAGAATGTTATGTTGGTCGTGTGGTCCCACAATGTTGGATAGAATCTCGAATGTGGTTTTAAGGAATGCGCTAGAAGTGACGCCCATTTCAGCGAAAGTTAGGGAAGGGAGATTGATATGGTTTGGCCACGTCCGCAGGAGGCAGGCTTCTGCTCCGGTGAGGAGGGTTGAGAGTTTATTGGTTGTCGGGGAGATAAGGAGAGGCAGACCGAGGAGGACGTGGGAGGAGCAACTGAGATTAGATTTGAAGGCCTTAAACCTTTCCGAGACCATGACTGTTGATAGGTGCTCTTGGAGGCGCCAGATCAGAGTTGTGGATACCTTTGTAGGGAGCGGTGCTGTAGTTGAGAGCCCAGGGTTGGGTTTCCGCGGTTAGCTTTGACCTAGAGCATTGCATTTTTTACTTTTATTGTATATCTTATCCTATTGCCTTTTGCGTGTGGTATATTTTTGACAGGGAGCTGTGCAGAGTCAACCTCTCTTCTATTAGAACAACGTTCATCGAGAGTGCAGTTGCCAAAGTCCCATTAGGTAAGGCTCATGTGAATTAAGCCATGGCTCAGGTATGGTTTGGAGCTTTTTCGTATCATATGCTTCTTTGTATATATCACTCTTTACTTTGCTGTGCACTAAGCTGGGGGTCTTCACGGAAACCGCCTCTCTACCGTAAAAAGTAAGGGCATGGTCTGCGTACATCTTACCCTCCCCAGACCCTGTTCTGAGCGGGATATACTGAGTATGTTTGGTTTGGTTTGGCTTTTAAGGCTGATTACTTGCGGGCATGCGGATGAATGAGTTTAATGGTTTAATTAATTTATTCGCACAACCATTTTAAGTTGTTTACTTGTGACTTGTCACCTTGAGGAGTTCGATAATGATTATTATATTAAATCCTGCAGGTGGATTTAATTTCGATATAATAATAAGGTTCGAGTGGTAGTAATATTGGATAAAATATTAATTAATTAAAGCTGTCAGTAACTTATAATTAATTAATGGACATTTGATATCTTAAACACGGGAAATAATATATTTAATAAGGAGCCCAATTTCGTAATTTGAGATTTTCGTAGGAAGTGCAATATCAACTTTTTAGTGGACTAAGTTGATATTAATAGATTCATTATATTAGGAAGAGTCCTAATATGGTAAGATTTTGGGAGTCCTTCCATAATCATCCTTAAGACCCCTAGTAGTAGTCCAAGAGCCTATATATAGGACATCTAAGGGGGCCGATTTTTGTACACTTTGTAAGGTTGTGTCATGTGTGATCAAATTTTTCCTCTTGTGTTTAATTGTAGATCTAGACTTGTGTCTTTGATTCGACAATTAAGATAACACATCAATTTGCTAAGAGTGTTCATAAAATACTAGAAAGCAAAGAAAAATTGAGTGACCACATACAAAAGGAGGTTCGGCCGATCCCATAGTAAGTCCAAGCAATATTCGGTAGCTCGTTTCCCACACAACGTCCAGGTTAAGACGAATCATACTCTAGAAGGTCTAAAGGAAGAAATACAAGGTGATCAATACGAAAGCAACCACTTCGCTTCAAAGGTAATATCCTATGATCTTTTAGATCTAGATTAGGATATTTCAATTACCAACATATTTATTTAATAAATAATAAATAGTATTTAAATTACTTATTAGTCTTAGTAATTAATTAATTAGCATGCCTAAATAGATCTTATGCTCGTGGATGCATAAAATGCAATTAGCATACTTTCCCAAACTTCGCCTCTGCTGCGTTTATTTCCAACAATTGGTATCAGAGACAGGTTTTTAGGCTTTTTGCTATTTTAATTAATTTTGGTGATTAATTGATAGCAATTTAAATATACATGTAATTTGATGTTGGAATATTTTGCTAGATATGTTCTTGCAGGTGATATGATCCAATTATCATGGTTATGTGAATGGTTTATTTATTTAATTTTATTATTGATGCAATTGTTGGTTTTGGCCCGGTTTTGAGGCATGTAACGGTTTTTTCCGTGAGAAAATCCGCGGGTAGTTCTAGGTGTTTTATTTTTCGTGTAATCTTGCTGTAATTTCGATATATTTTATTTTGTGTAAAATTGTAATCGAATTCGGAAAAGACGGGATCACGAAGAAATAGAGCAGAACCGGATCAAAGGACTATCTGGCGGCGGCCACCGACAAAGTAGCAAAGACACGACGGCCGCTGAAAGCGGCCGAGCATGCCGCCAGAGCCACGGCGAACTAGTCCGGCCGTTATTCGGTTCGGAGTCGCCCAGCTTTTGGTCCGTCCGCTTTCGCCATTGCGTGCGTCTACTGGAGAGTCGGGATTTTTTTTTTATGTAATTAATTTTGCATAAAAGTGAAATTTTAATTTTGGGAATCCATGGCCCGACTGGGGAGGAGCGACGAGATGCTTGATTCAGTGGGAGAGATCGAGTCGAATATTTTCTCGGATTCAACTCAAGGAAGAAGACCATGATAATTGGATAATTTAATTATCCATGATTTACTTTTGGTTTTTATTGTTTTGGTGTATGACTTGTATGAATGTATGCGTGATATGTTTTCTGCATGTTAGGACGAGAAAATTAAAAACCTTAAGGCTAAAATAACTAAGTGATTAAATTGATTTATTTTAAAATAAAAACAAATTGGCCTCCATAATTAATTTAAATTGTGAAGTAATTAGCATGCGCGTTGATATTAGGGTCTTCCTCCATATCGGATGTGCTAATTATAGGTTCACTAGTTTTAAATTTCAAAATGATAACATAAGGTAATATTATTTTTTATGATAGAACCTCTCCATCTGTAGGACTATTATTTAAAAGATAATATTTTAAGGATGTTAAATTATGGTATTCACTTAGGTGTATTAATTAATAAGCTCCCATCAGAATCTATGTTAATTAATACATGGCCAAGAGGAACCAACTATTAATTTTACTTGTCATAACGTAAGTTGACTAGATAGTAAAATTAAAGACGTAAACCTCTGCTTGAAAAATGTGTGTGTAAACATCCACACGATCGTGGCTTGCATATGCGTATTTTTCGAGGTGTTGGTTGCTAGTATATATATATATTATGTTTTGAGGTTTTTCGATATATTTTGCTATGCATTATATGATGGATGTTTTTAATTTTTATCTCAGATGTCTTTCAAGCCACTAGCTGTTATTCTCAAAGAAAATAAACTTGATGGCACTAACTTTGCCGATTAGAAAAGAAATCTTGACATTGTCTTGACTGCTGAGGGGCATAAATTTGTCTTAACTGAGGAGAGCCCTCTGGATCCAGAACCAGATGCCACTCCTGGAGAGTTGTATGAATTCCGAAAATGGAAGAAGTCTGATGAGATGGCTCGCTGTTACATTTTGGCTTCACTGACAAATGTATTGCAGCATCAGCATCAGACGATGGGCTCAGCCGTGGAAATGATGAAAAATCTCACCGAGATGTTTGGTCATCAGAACCGGGCGGCTAGACAAAATGCAATGAGGGTGTTGATGACAACCCAAATGTCTGAAGGACCCCAGTAAGGGATCATGTTCTGAAAATGATGTCTCATTTGAAGGAATTGAGCATACTGGGGGCTACTATCGATGCGGAATCGCAGGTCGATATTATCTTAGGCAGCTTACCAAGAAGCTTTTAGCAGTTCCGCCTTAACTACAATATGAACCGTAGGACATATACTTTGGCGGAACTTCTGACAGAGCTTCAATCTGCTGAAGGTCTCTTAAAACAAGGTTATCATCAGATTCTTGCGGCAACCGGTGCTACTTATTTCAAACCCAAATGGGGAAATAAGAAAAAGCAGGTTGGCCAAAAGCAAGTGGCAACTCTTAAGGTGAAAAGCAAGGCTCCTCACCCCGAGGCGAACAAAAAGCCAAATGGAAAGTGCTACAAGTGCCGTCAGAAAGGACATTTTAAAGCGGACTGCCCTGCTCTTAAGAAAGGTTCGTCTCGTGCACTAGTAGTCAAAACATGTTTGGCAGCTTGTTCTTCCACTTCGTGGATAGTTGATTCAGGCTCTACTGATCATGTTTGCATTGACTCGCATGGTTTTCAGGTAACCAAGCAACTTAGTGCCGGCGAGATTACCATCAACTGGGGCGATTATTCCAGGCTTAAGACTGTTTAAGTGGGAGTCGTGCAGAAGATTAATGATAAATTATTAGTTCTCAATAATGTATTATTAGTGCCGGATTTTAGAATGAATTTAATTTTGGTTTCTAAATTAAAATGCGATGGTTATTCAATTTCTTTTGATGATGATGCTATTATTAGGAAAAGAAACAGTGAATATATTTGCAAAGGTATTTTTAATGATGGATTGTATATCATTAATACTGCACAAACTCCTATGCACAAATCACTTAACTCTTTGTCTAAACCTAAAAAGAGAAAAGAACCTTCAAGCATAAACCAAACATATCTATGGCATTTACGGTTAGGGCATGTGAACCTTGGGAGAATTCAAAGATTGGTAGATGATGGCCCATTGGATGATCTCCAAGTTGAGTTATTTCCAATTTGTGAATCCTGTCTGGAAGGTAAGATGACCAAAAGGGTTTTTAAAACCAACAGAAACCGTGCTCAGAATGTGTTAGAATTGGTTCATACGGATGTATGTGGTCCAATGAATATCCAGGCTAGGGGTGGTTTCGAATACTTCATCACGTTTATAGATGATTATTCGAGATATGGATACATCTATTTGATGCGACGTAAGTCTGAAGCCTTTGACAAGTTCAGAGACTTCAAGGTTGAAATGGAGAAGCGTCATGGGAAGAGTATCAAGTCACTACGATCTGATCATGGTGGCGAATACCTTAGTGGAGAGTTTTTAGATTTCTTGGCGAATGAGGGGATTTCGTCCCATCTCACCGTGCTGGGAACTCCACAACAAAATGGTGTGGCTGAAAGAAGGAATAGAACTCTTTTTGAAATGGTTAGGTCAATGATGAGTTATTCAGATTTACCTATTTCGTTTTGGGGATACGCCTTAGAAACAGCGGCGTACATTCTAAACCTGGTGCCTTCGAAATTAGTTCCAAAAACACCCACAGAACTGTGGAGTGGGCGAAAGCCCAGTCTAGGACATGTTCGGATTTTGGGTACTCCAGCACATGTGCTGAATAAGAAAGCTGATAAGTTGGCATCTCGTACAGAAGTGCGAGTGTTTGTAGGATATCCTAAGGGAACGAAGGGTGGCTTGTTCTATAGTCCCCAGGATCATAAGGTCATTGTTAGCACCAATGCCCGATTCCTGAAAGAGGATTATATGATTAGTCACAATCCCATGAGCGAGATAATTCTAGAAGAGATGAGAGGCGAGACTCCGTCTATACCAATCGTACAAGCGCCAACTAACACTGCACCACGTATCGATTCTGAAACTTTACACCAACTCAGGATTTGCCTCGTCCTAGTGGGAGCGTTGTTCGTCAACCGGAACAATTCATAGGCGTGGGAAAGTCTCCGGACTCAATTACAGGCGAAGATGAATCAGATCTCTGGACCTACAAGGAGGCAATCCAAGATAAAGATGCTGACTCCTGGCAAGTAGCAATGGAATCAGAAATGGGATCTATGGATTCCAATCAAGTGTGGGAGCTAGTAGAGCTACCTGATGGTGTACAATCCATTGGGAGTAAATGGGTCTACAAGCGAAAGAAAAGAGGTTACGGGAAGATGGAAACCTTCAAGGCGAGGCTTGTTGCAAAAGGTTACACTCAGAAAGCGGGTATCGATTATGATGAAACCTTTTCGCTGGTAGCCATGCTTAAGTCAATCCGGATTCTTTTAGCTATAGCTGCGCATTTGGATCTGGAGATTTGGCAAATGGATGTCAAGACTGCATTCTTGATTGGGAGTCTAGACAAGGAAATCTATATGCGCCAACTAGAGGGATTCATTGCTGAAGGAGAAGAGCACTTGGTGTGCAAGCTTAAGAGTTCTATTTATGGACTTAAGCAAGCATCTAGATCTTGGAACACTCATTTTGACGAGGTTGTCCAGTCATATGAATTCGTCCAATGTCCGAGTGAGAGTTGTATGTATAGGAAATGCGATGGAAATATGTTGGTGTTTCTTGTACTGTATGTAGACGATATCCTTCTGATTGGAAACAACGTGAAGGAATTGTCGGACGTACGGTTATGGCTATCTGAGCAGTTCGATATGAAGGATCTGGGAGAAGCAGGACACATCCTTGGAATCAGGATCTTTCGTGATCGGAAGAAAAGGATGTTGTGCTTATCCTAGGCATCCTATATCGATACAGTGCTAAAGCGGTTTAGCATGGAGAATTTCAAGAAAGGTTTTCTACCTTAGAGACATGGAATTCAACTATCTAAGGATATGTATCCCAAGACACAGAAGGAGATATATGACATAAAGATGGTCCCTTATGCGTCAGCTGTGGGAAGCCTCATGTATGCTATGCTTTGCACGAGACCAGATATCTGTCATGCCGTAGGCATGGCTGCTAGATATCACCAAACCTGTGACTGTGACACCGGATTCTCGCCAAGAACATACTCAAGTACCTGAGAAGGACTAAGGAGTACATGCTTGTATATCAATCAGACGACCTGTGTCCGGTGGGTTACACTAACTCAGGTTTTTCATCGGACAAAAAAAAGTCCAAGTCTACTTCGGGTTATGTGTTTAGCCTGGGAGGTGGAGCCATTAGTTGGAGGAGTGTGAAGCAGAAATGCATCTCGGACTCTACCATGGAAGCCGAGTACGTGGCAGCCTCTGAGCCAGCCAAGGAGGCAGTGTGGCTCAAGTACTTCTTGCAGGACTTGGATGTGATTCCCGATTTGCCAAGGGGTATTACACTTTATTGTGATAATACTGGTGCAGTCGCAAATTCGAGGGAACCACGAGCCCACAAGGCAAGTAAACATATCAACCGTAAGTACCACATCATACGACACTTCGTAAAGGAAGAAGACGTAGTTGTAGCCAGGGTTGCATCGGAAGATAATCTTGCTGACCCTTTCACGAAAGGCCTACCCTCAAAAGTTTTTGAAAGGCATGTGGAAGGAATGGGATTACGGTGTATAGCAGCATTGCTTTGAGTAAAGTGGGAGAAATGAGAGACTATGTAATAGAATAGTATACTTAAAAGCATGTTTTGAGTATAAGTGGGAGATTGTTAGGGTTGTATACTGCAAAGCATACTTTATGCTTGTATACCTTATTTCCCTGTAACTACCTATGAGAATATTAATTACATTTAATCACATGTTTTGCATATTTATTCACGTTATGGTTATGCAAATGAAATGTCTAATTATTTTATATTGTAGATAATATGGTGTGTTGGTGTCACACGGAAGATCATATTATCGGTATCTTATAAAATAATATAATAGTTCACAACCTATATAATTATTAGACAAATTATATAAAAAGGTTGTAGTGTATACTTGAGATTAGTTGGTCTTGACTATTAGCATACATTAGCGTATTTGCATATGTTGAACTGGATCGAGGTGAGATAGTGTCTTCTGTACTGACTGTAAGAAGAGCGTAAATCTCGGATAATTATTATTTCTTAATTCTTAGTATATAATATTTAATTATGTATTTATAATACTTATTGCTTTGATTTATCATGGGTGAGAGTCAAAATGATCGACTCAATAAGCCTCGTATCTTGGACAATAATATTATTTATATGACAGATATTATTATTACTAGAAATTGTGTCCCGACTCGTGCGGGTTGATGATGTCCTCTTGAGGAGCTCGATAATGATTATTATATTAAACCCTGCAGGTGGATTTAATTCCGATATAATAATAAGGTTCGAGTAATACTACTCTTGGATAAGATATTAATTAATTAAAGCTGTCAGTAGCTTATAATTAATTAAAGGACATTCAATATCTTGAACACAGGAAATAATATATTTAAATAAGAAGCCCGATTTTGTAAATTGGGATTTGGGTTGGAACTGCAATATTGATTCTTTAGTGGATTGAATTGATAACAATAGACTCAATATATTAGGAAAGGTTCTAATAAGGAAAGTTGAGGTCTATTAGGAGTTCTTCTCTAATCCTTCTTAAGATCCCTAGTAGTCGTCCAAGATAGTGTTGCCATCGGACCGTGAACCGCCGCTTCCGGGCCCGAACCGGCGGTTCCGGTTCACTAGAAGAGGTGAACCGGAACCGGCCCGAGTATTATGTAGAAGGGCCGGTTCCCGGGCCTGGAACCGACGGTTCCGGTCCGGGTCGAAAACCGGCGGTTCTGTTAATTTTTTTTTATATTTTTTATGTAATTTATAATAATTGTAATATTGTTTATATCTTCTTTTTTTCTAAATTAAATGATTTGTGTTGAAATTTCTAAATTTTGTAATTTACAAGTGTTGAAATTTTAAAATTACTTAAGTTAATTTAATAAAAATATAATAAGTTATTAAATAATTTAGAAATTTAGAAATTCTTTATGCTGTGTATTTTTTATGTAATTTATAGTAACTTGTAATATTTTTCTGACTTCTTTTTTTGAAATTAAATTACTTGTGTTGAAAATTTGAAATATTGAAAACTTGAAATGCAATAAAGTAAAAATAGTTCTAAAACATTTACAATCAAAATAATGAATAAAAATTGATATCTTCATTGATTTCTATGATTCTATCTATGTATAAAAGAAATGTTACAATGATACAATCTTTAAAATTGAATAACTAAACTAACTAATACTAAATTCACTATATAAAAGAAATGTTACAATTATGATACAATCTTTAAAATTGATTAAGTTAATATTTAATCCGTCTCAACTAACTTGAAATGTTTTTTTTTTGAAATAAAAATTTGAAATGTTTTTTAAATAAAACTTTCAAAATTTGAATTTTGAATTTGGGCGGAAAACCGCCGGTTCGGGCGAAAACCGCCGGTTAACCGAAATCGTCGGTTCGTCCCGCCGGTTCACGGGTCCAGAAACCTTCGACCAGAATCGCCCGGCAAAGATAGCACGGTTCGCTCCGACCGGACCGTTGAATCCGGCCGTCCGGCCGGAACCAGCTTGCCCAATTAAAATGTGGCAACACTAGTCCAAGAGCCTATATATAGGACAATAAGGCCCCCCGATTTTTTCCACTCTTTTGCAAGGTTGTGAGATCAAAATTTTCTTCTTGTGTTTAATTGTAGATCTAGACTTGTGTCTCTGATTCTACAATTTAGATAATACATCAAATTTTCTAAGAGTGTTCATGCAATAGTAGAAAATAAAGAAAAATCGAGTGACCACATACAAAAAGGGTTCGACCGATCCATAGAAGTCCAAGCAAGGTCTGGTAGTTCGTTGCCCACACAACGTCCGGGTTAAGGCAGACCATACTCTAGAAGGTCTAAATGTAGAAATACAAGGTGATCAAGACGAAAGCAACCACTTCACTTCAAAGGTAATATTCTATGATCTTTTAGATCTAAATTAGGATATCTCAATTCCAACCTATTTATTTAATAAATTTAAATTGCTTATTAATCTTAGTAATTAATTAATTAACATGCCTAAATAGATATTATGCTCGTGAATGAGTAAAACGCGTTTTTCAAATTTTTCCAAACTTTGCTTCCGCTGTGTTTTATTTCCAACAATTATTTCCAAATGAAAAATTGAAATTTAAAAAATCTTTTATCGTTTATACTTTTTATTCTTAATATTTATATTTTAATGTTCGAATTTTTATCGAGATGGATAACCAATTATTGTAACGACTTATATTTGATTGTTTCGATATTTTATAAATTTAAATGAGTTTGCGTAATTAGTGGGTTCTACCGTGTGGGTTTGAGATGAGAACATGTAAAATAATATTTCAATCTGATTTGGTATGATATGGGTATATAAATCTTAAAGCGGTCTAGGCAAGTGAACCTTATACTCATTGTTCTTAATATACGGGTTTAGAAACCGGGCAATAAAATGACACTTTAATTACGTCTGGGAACAGTTATATATATTCTGAACGGGTTCTCATTGTTGAGCTTTAACCTCATTATTTCAATTCATCATTGTTCGCCGCGATTAACAACTCTGAATGATTGAACCCTAACTAAATATTAATTTATTTGTTATATTTATGCTTATAAATTACACCATAATTTGGTTTTCCGTCCATTAATGATAATTACGAAAACTTCTTGAGATTTGCTTTATTTATAAAAAATAGAGATTTTAATATTGTAAAAGAATCTTGAGGTTTGATTAAAGTCTTTACATCAGAAGGTTAAAATTGTAGTATATTTTTATGAATGCAAATGAAGATCTCTCAAACTTCTTTTCTTATGGATGGGAAAAGTATAGGACCGAATGAAAACTCAAGCTTTTATATATATATATATATATATATAAATATAATTTTGAAAAAAATTATGTTCTTTTCTTTTGAAGATCTTATGTAATTGTTCTAAAAACTTCTGGAAAAGAAAAAAAGATTATATATAATAATATAGTCATACACACCTTTGATCCCCATAATCTCCGTACCTAATTATTTTAACCGAAAAACATACACGCTCGCCAGTGATTAAATCACAGCATGATCATCCAAGTACGAAACCGCAACCGCAGCATGCAGAGAAGCTCCTATCGGAAGAACATCCTCGTCGATGACAAAATGGGGCGAGTGCCAGCCTTTGACGGTCCCCATTGTCTCGTTTCTCGTCCCAATCATGAAGAACGCTGATGGGATTTTCTCGGCGTAGAAGCTGAAATCTTCCGCTCCCATAGTCATGGGGTGGAGCTTCACGCTGTCCTCCCCGAGCAAGTTTTGTCCGATCCTTTTAGCGTGTTCGTAGATCGACGGATGGTTGATGGTTGGCGGATATGGTATCAGTTTATCCTCCATAAAGTCAACCACAGCAGAACATTGGTGCACTGCTGCTTGAGTTTCTATCACCTGTAAAAAAAATTGAAAAAAAAAAAAAACAAATTTGATTCCATTTTGCAGTTCACCATTTATAAGCAAAAAACATTTCAAAAACTCCATGTACATTTATAGAAAAATTGCAGTTATCCCCCATAAATATAAAATATAAAATCAAACCTGAAACAGGTAGAGTGCTTGTAAATTTCAAAAACCTATGATTTTCTCGTTATTAGCACAAACCTCGGGGTTTTTTTACAAAATAATTCCTAACTATTAGTATTAAACATTTAAATAGAGCCTTGGCACAGCGGTAAGAGCTGTTGCCGTGTGACCTGTGGTCACGGGTTCGAGTCTTAGGAGCGGTCTCTTGCCAATTTAATTGGCAAGGGAAGGTTTGCCCCCTATCCACCCTTGTGGTGGGACCCTTCTCCGGACCCTCGCCTTGCGGGGAAGCTTCGTGCACCGGGCTGCCCTTTATAGCATTAGCATGTGTGACTCCATAAAAGACTTATCAGTGCACAGATGACTCAGAGAATGTCGAAAAATGACAACTTAGAGAAGGTTCAATAAGTTGAAGTTTTGATGTAACATAGCATTTGTTCAATCAACTTTTATTTCTTCTATATATTTACTGCCCGTATGCTTATTCAATGAACGGCACATGTGTACAATTATGACATCATCTTCTATGCATAATGCCATTCTTCTAGTGAACCGGACAGATAAATGAAAAAAAACATGGTAATGGGATAGAAGATCCCACGTGTCTCGGGACCATTGGAAAATTGCTACGTACCTCTTTAATCCTTTGCTTAACGTAGGAATAACTTTCCGAGCTCATGAACCGGAAAGTCCCACCAAATTCGACGGTCTCGGGGATTACATTTAATGCTTCACCGCCTTGTACATATCCAACTGATACTACCTAACCATCATGACATTAAATATAAAATTGTTTTAAAAAAAATGTTAATGATTTCTTTACCCACATAACAACAGTACACTTCAAAAACCGCTCAAGAGTCAAGACGAGAAACAACAAAAAATAAGAGAACAAACCAAAAACATAAATAAAAAAATTACCCTTGGCTCAAGGGGATCGGTTTCTCGTGAAACAATATGTTGGAGCGTGATAATCGCCATCGAGAGAGCGAGAATAGGATCTCTAGTTTTATGTGGGCTCGCAGCATGTCCCCCTTTGCCTTGAATTGTAACATGAAACCTGGCCGACCCAGCCATCAATGGGCCCGGTTTAGAAATGAGAGTACCCGTGGGCATCTTTGGGTCAACATGTAAGCCAAACATAGCCTTAACTCCATTTAGAGCTCCATCTTTTATCATATAATAGGCACCGGCATAACCTTCTTCCGCAGGTTGGAAAACAAGTTTAACAGTACCCTTAAAAAGCACGAACAAATATATTAGTAAGTACAAAATTTTCCGGGACACACGCTATAAAAGACTCTGCCCTGCTTTTTTTTTATTGTTTACCTTTAACTTATCACGTTTTTTTTGTAATAATTTGGCTGCCCCAAGCAACATTGTGATATGAGCATCATGACCGCAAGCATGCATTTTGCCGTCAAATTTGCTCTTATGCTCCCACTCGACTAATTCCTAAAATTGAATTATAGTTGAAAAAACAGAAGAAATGAGATACATATACCTACACAAATAAACGTGAATATCACGCAGATTCTCTTATCAAGCATGGTTCATATCCGTGACAACAAATGATGTACAATCCTACTACCAAAAATGACAACACCGAAACCAAAACAACATAGAAAGTACTAACAACGGTGTTGACGGGTCTTCGCGCTTAGACCAGTTATAATTTTACGTTGGGGCATTATGTCTCTCCCAAGAGTCGAACCAAGTAACTCTAAGTTAAGTAGTGATTCATGACAACCAGGGCCGTCCATGGGCCTGTGCAAGCTGTGCTAGGTCCTCGGCCCAATATTAAGTTTTTAGAGCCCAAAAAATATATAAACCCTTATATAAATGTTTTTGCCATTTATGCATCAAAGATTTGTTGCGGCCCAATGGCAATAGGGAAGTGATCTCTAGAGGGGAGACCTAAAGTTCAATTCCCAGCACCTTCTTTTTTTGAACTTGTTGCTTCTTTTTTTGTTAGCTTTATGTTTTTATCTATTTATGAAAATATGTTGTATTATATTGCTTTTGGAATATATTTAACCAAAAATATAGTATTTTTAGCAAATATCTTTTTGAATAGATATTTAAAAATTTCCAAAAAATAAGTCCAAAATTAATTAAATTTACATTTGTTTTTAAAGAATATTGTGATTTTGAGTTCTTAACCGAATTTCTATTGACGAACTAAAATAGTTTTTTAGAAATTTAATTTTGTTTGTAGCTATAACATTTTTTAATGTATATTTACTTCTTTTTATAATTAATTATTGAGTATATTGATTTTGGCCCCGACAGTAAATTATGTAAAACTCCGTCACTGAGGGGCCGTTTTTTATATTTGAACATGGCCATATAATTGTTTGAGACGGCCCTGATGACAACTATGCCTGTGTTCTCCATGTCTAATTAAAATTATCGTGATTCATCGGCTAAACTTAAAAACAATTGTAATGACCACTGACTCAAAATGAATCAATTAAGAGAAAAACAAACATGGAACAATTTCACTCTTTCTTGAAAAGAAAACGATGTTTGTACCTGAATAGGTAGGGCATCCATGTCTGCTCTAAGAGCGAACCAGGGCTGAGCGCCGGAACCAATAGTGGCCACCAGCCCTGTCTTAGCCAGAGGCCACTCGTACTCGATCCCCAGCGAGTCAAGTTCGGCTCTAATGAGTTGACTCGTTAGATCCTCTTCGAATGCTAATTCCGGGTACTCGTGGATTTTCCTTCGAACCCTTTTCAACCAGCCAAAGAGCTCGGCATCCCGAGCCGATTCCAAGAGCTCCCGAGTCAGTGACTCGGTTTTTAGGGCCCATGCGCCAAGGTGCTGCTGGTGCGTCGATGAGAAGGTCGAAAGAATGGTCAATAGAGAGAAGAAGCAAAACAATGGGAAAACCAGCTGCTCCATTTTGAAGGTAGAAATGTGAGATTCTTTAGTACAAATGTCCTCAAACCGAGGACCGCTGTATAACGAAAAAATACACCAATCCTTTCCTCTAATGTGTTTAAACTTCGACCTATATTTAACCCATAAAAATGTCAAAGATTTAACACACCCAACTACATCCATAACTTTAGGAGACTTCCCTCTAAAAATCTTATTGTTGCGCTCTTTCCACAAAACCCAACACGTAACCAAAACAATGCCGTGAGCAATCTTCCGACCATCTTTCCCGGACCGAACTGTTTTGTAAAGCTCCAAAATATCTCGCAAGTCAAAAGCAAAAAATGGATCTATCTTGAGTCAATGACTAATCTGACTCCATACGCCAAACGAAAAACCGCAACCCGTAAAAAGATGCATCGTGGTCTCCACATCCGAGTCGCATAAGCTGCACAAATCATTATTTACCCGAATGTTCCTTCTAGCTAACGCAACGACCGTGGGAATTCCGTCCATCTCTCCTCGCCATGCTAAAATATTACACTTGAGGGGAACCCATGAAACCCATTTAAATTTAAAAAAGTACCAAAGTCTCTAGCTTCCCGAATTAAAAACTTCACATTAGACACAGTGAAGTGCCCATCGCAGCTACCAGACCAAGAGCAAGAGTCTTGGCCAAGCCCAATAACTGATTGCACCAGACCAGCTTTTGACAGGCTCTTCTTGGTCTTGGATTATTCTATGGATCGGTTGCATGAAGTTGTTTTGTTAATTATGCAACGCTCGATTAATTTAATATACTAGATGTCCTCCCGTGCGATGCACGGCTTAAAATATTAAATATTTTATTATATTAGTAATATGTGATTGAATTTAAATAATATTATAAATTTATTAGAAAATATAATGAGCTAATATACACACATACACATAAATTATTATTTGATTTGTCTTAATTTATAAATATAAGGGCACGGAAAATCATAATTTAATTAAGCATATGCATTTATTTTTCATATAGGACAATATGAGTCTTATATCTAATTTTATAAATAATAAATTAAATTATATTTATTATTATCAACTTTTATTAAAAGTATCCAACCCATATTCTTACTAATATAAATTTCTTTTATATGATTTGGCATTATTATAATTATTTTATTATTTTACAATCAAAAAAATAATTCTGAAAAATCAAATAACTTTTGAAGTACAAAAGTATGAAAATAAACTAAAAATATTTTTTTTTTAATATTCTTATATTTTTATGTGGTAATATTTAAAATATCATTATTATATTTAAATTACTTTATATGTATACTATATGGATGTCAAATTAAAGAGTACGAAGTAAGAATTAATTTGATATATTTTTTTTATCAAAAATAAAATTGATACGAAAAAGTTATAATTGTTTAAAGTATTAAGTTAAAAATAAAAGGAATGAAATAAGAGAAAATTTTCAATTGGTAGATATTATATATGGAATAACCCTCTAACTTCCCCCAAATTAAATATTCATTTTTTTTAATATTTTTAAAGGAAGAAATAATGTGGTGATGATACATGTCTTTTAAATTTTCTTGTGACTCTTTTTAATATTAAGTATGGAGGTTGATAGTATAATTTGATATATGCACAAATTAATTTAATCTTAATGTATTTATTTCTGTTCCATCAATCCTAGGACGAACACACTTTCATTAATAAAGTTGCTTATTCTAGTGGACCGTTCAACCGTATGATAAATTTAGATAGCCATTATCACCATCGTTGGTTGTCGCATACCATTGTCGGTCGATCAATAGAAAACTTTTCTGGTTGTCATGGATTATCGGCATGCGATTGGCGGATTACATCTATGATACCCTTCTCCTTATGCATTTTAAATGCACTTGCAATTATCTTTGCGCATGTCTCCTTCATCATGGTGGGTGTTAGCCCCTTAGACGATGGCTCGGCCCCGGGCGCGCCAGGACGAGGGGAAGGCTGCGCGCCCAGGGGCGATGCGTGCCGAGATGGTGCGGCACCTGATCCATGCAAGGAGGAGATTCGTGAAATGAGGTTCCGTGGCAAGATGTTGGGGACTTTGCTCGGAAGAAGTCATGAAGGACTTGCATTGGGAGTGAAAATTGGGCAAACACTTAGTTGAGGTTATTAGTGGACTCATCAGCTTTTCAGTATCCAGTGCTATCACAAGGGAATATCTTTCTAAGCCTATTATAGGGGGAGGTGCTCCAGTGAGCTATCTAGGAGCTGGCCGAGTGACGGTTATCGGTCGCGGCCTTGTGGGAAGTTTCGGACTTGATGTGACTCGGGCCATAAACGGGTCACGAGTCGGTACGGTGATCCAAACCCATACCTCGGGTTGGGTCGATCCATGCGGGTATTTGAGGGGAATGTACGAGTTACGTGGACTCGGACTACTTGTGGGCGACAAGGATCGGAAATGTAAGCTGGTTCGACACTTAGCGGGCTTGATGCCCCGTGCGCAAGGGAACACAAGATATTGGCGCGCGCGGGACATAGACAGGTGTTGGGCACACGGGTGCACCCTTTCCAGCGTGGCATTGACGGTTATTCCTCGAACGGTTATCCGAAGGAACTTCCAGGAGCGTGCATGGTGCATGCGGGTACAGGTGTTCGATAACTAAGCAATCGGTTGGCGACGGTTACTCAATAGATGCGGTTAACTACGGTTAATCGATACGTAGCAGGAAGAGACATAACTATGCGGGCGGTTATGTGGGATGCTTGACACGCAGCATGACCTTGCGGGACGGTTATGCCACGTGTTTGTTTTACGTTTGTCCATTTGTCCCAGCAGTTGGGAGATTGTGTAACACCCCCAATCCGCTCAGGGATATTACACGCCGTAGAACCTTTCCTCAAGGATCTACGAGGCTGGTAACAACATATAACAACTCAACCATGCCTTTAAAGCTAAAATGACTCAGTAGACCGATTTGGTCTTTCAATAAATACATACAACTCAAATACAACTCATGCCCACGCAGGGGTTAAAACACAACCACACCCGTGCAACGGGAAAAATATAGCAGCGGAAAATAAAGTACAACTGAACCAATAACAATGTACGGTTCCTCATGTGATTAGTATCGATCATCTTTCATCATTCTTCGTGCCGACCCTGTGTTATGCTCCAAAACCTGAATGCAAAAATAGACATCCACCCCCTGAATACTCGGGGGTTAGCAAAACTCCACTGTTTTGCTAGTGCAAGTACAAAGTGCAAATACGAGCCATACAATTCACATTCCACGAATAACAATAACCAGGAATCCTCAAAGATCCAAACGAAACGAAAAGTACTTCCCGAGGCAAGCGTTTGAGAAAACATTTCAAAATCGAAAGATCATAAATCAATGGAAATAATTTATAAAACGGTTTAGAATGCCATCGAGAGTCTTAATAGAAAACAATTTAGGATTACCGAATCCTTCGCTTTCCAAAAATCAACAGGGTCACAGCCCAAAGGTTTTGTTTTCGCAAATAAAACCAACCATAATACACAAGGTTAAAAACCCACGTCATGCGTCCTCGACGGACATAAAATACACACGCACCCGTGAAGTTTCACTCGTGAATCCAGGTCGAAGCCAATGGAATTCCCTCCGTGGCCCCGTCGAACCCTCCCGAGGTGAGCAAACACATTCACAAAACATAAGCAACCGCACTCGTGAATCCAGGTCGAAGCCAATGGAATTCCCTCCGTGATCCCATCGGACCCTCCCGAGGTGAGCGAAAAACAATCACAAAATATACACACGTAGCGGTGAAGTTTCACTCGTGAACCCAGGTCGAAGCCATTGGAATTCCCTCCGTGGTCCCGTCGAACCCTCCCGAGGTGAGCAAACACATTCACAAAACACAGTACTCACATCGCCTAGGACCGGGTCGAAGCCACAAATCCCACTCCGTGATCCCGTCGGACCCACCCGAGCTGGCTAGCGAAATACTCAAGCACCACACGTCGCCTAGGACCGGGACGAAGCCACGAATCCCACTCCGTGATCCCGTCGGACCCACCCGAGCTGGCTAGCGAATCAATCATGCACAAATAACATATCACACCAAGGATATCCAAACAATTCACCTAGAGGCATCAAACACTTAGCAAAACACCACGTCAAACCACAATGCACCGAAATGAAACAATATACATTCACACGCAACACCAAGTGCATCATAAACACCAAACATATCCACAGGAGTCACATACTCGTTCATGAAACACACCAATCACCAAAACACACGCGGTTTTGAAAGAGGGCCTTTAACAAGGCTAACCAAATCTTTTGAAAACTCCATTCAAACAAACAAACAAACACTCCAAGACGATCACCAATCATCATATCCACAAAACAAGAATAGTATGGACAAGGTACTTGCCTCGAATAAGAACAACGCGGAGAATCGACCGAAGTAGGTTGGCCCGAACCGACTACGAACCCGCCGACTCCACCGAATGCCAACTCACGTTCATAAACTACGAAGGACAATAACAACGATGAAATGAATTCCATAACACGACTTAAATCTGTTGAATTCAAAGAACGAATGACGAAAGTTCAAGTGTTTCCCCCAAAACGGCCAAGAACACGATTCGTCCCGACAAAACACGAAAACAGAATTCCAAGTTGAAATATGGATATACAATCCATAGAATATGTTTAACAACATCATTTAACCATAATCGATCCATCAAAAATGGATGAAAAACGAGATCGAGAACAAATCCCCCAAAAAGTCGATTCGAAGGAAATCAAGAAATATACTTCGATTCGACGAAGAACAATGGATTAAATGATGTTAAACACAAGAATACTACCAAGATTAATCATACCCATCATGAATTAATCAACAACACGGAACGAATCGGAAAAAAATACAAAACCCCCCAAATTCACGAAATTAGGGTTCTAAGAAAGATTACCTTGATTCGCTGGATCAAAGGATGATAACGGATGATTGATTGATGTTATGAACTCAAGAACTTCATGGATTTATTGTCAAACAACATGGCTTCTCCACCCTCGAATCGCCAGCTGCGGATAGAAGAGGAAGGAAGTGAAAAATGAATGAAAATGTGACTGCTCTGTCACATTTATACTGGGCCGGACTAGCGCGCGCTAGGCTGTCGAGCTAGCGTGCGCTTCTCGGCCTGTGCGCGATCCGGTGCCCACCGCCCTACCGACTTCGGCCAGTAGCGTCGCGGCTTTCCGGCCGTAGCGCGCTACCTGCCGGTCGAAGCGTCGCAATGCCCGGCGATAGCGTGCGCTACTGCCGAGCCTAACCGATTCGAGAACCCACGACTCCACTGTCCGGACGATAAGCGTCGTTAGGCGGCCGGTGGCGTGCGCTACACACTGCCGGTTAGCGCGCAGCCTTCCGGCCGTGGCGTATGCTACGCCGGTTCTGCCCGCACCGTCCGGCGGTGCCCGCAATCGTCCGGCCAGTCCCGCAACCGTCCGGCCAGTGCTCGAACACCAGGGCTCGACGACTCGATTTCCGAAAACGCACGGAACGAACACGACGAAAAGTTCGCGGACAACATCAACGACCCGAAATGAAAACATAAAGCAATAATTAATCATACGCGACCAAGAAATGGGTCAAGACAACAATTACAGATACGGATACCCATAACTTTGGGTAAATTACAAAATGGCCCAAAACGCCCGAAAATCACGATACGTGATCGAATAACCAAACCGAAGTTCACAACACGTCTAACAAAGTTAAACAGACTTACGGGAAACTCGAAGCAATGATTTGAGCGAGATTCGCAAGAATCGAACTCAAGTGCGGAAAAGTCGCTAAAAAGCACGGAACTCAACAAAACGACACCGAAACGAACTCGGATGTCAAAAAGTGTAGAATTAATCATTCCCAGAATGACGAAACGGTCATGAGCGAGTCGTCAAAACGGACTTCCGCCGAAAAAAAGAAATTACCGGAAATCGAAATTACGGGTATTACATTGTACCCTCCTTAAAAGAAGTTTCGTCCCGAAACTTAAAGCAAGTAGGGAGGAGGAATATCCCCTACCAGGAAAACTCGACGAGATACGCAAAAACCAAAAACTCGTGCCCGACGGCGAAATGCTGCAAGAAACGCAAAGAGACATACGGCATGAAAATACGCTCCACGACGACCAACACAACGCCACCGGTAGAAACATAATAAAACCAACAAGTGATAAGCGTCATCAAACAGATAGTACAATCAAGTCGATTATCCGAACAGTCACAAAACACACGAACGAAAATCAATACGATTGACCAACCCAACGGTTCATCAATCACGAAACGAGATCAACAAAAACCGAACAATCAAACGATCGAACCACAACGATCGAGACAACAAAAATCGAACAATCATGTTCGAATCACGAAGAACAATAAAGTTCAAACAACAATTCCAAAGTTCGCATCTCGACTCGAGACAATATATGATCCGGTGAAACAACAACATGTGCATTCACATGAGATCCACAGGAAAGTGAATAGAAATTGAAAAGTCACAACGACAAACGAGTTATTCCGAAACAATACCATACTCGTTCGATCAACAAAAGCAAGGGATGGGGAAAGTTCAGAAAATGTTAACGAGCATAAACGATTCGACAGAGTCGAAAACACAGGAGTTCCAAATTCGATCCACTTCGAATAAAAGAACTAATAGAACCAAATGATGTCACTTCCGAACAAGGTTCACAAGAATCGAACCGAACTCGAAAAAGTCACAGCGATAACCAGATCGACCCACAACAAGATCACAGCTCGTTCGGATGATGAAACCAAAATACAGAACAAGTTCAAAAAGTTTCAACGAACATGAGCGAATCGATAGACTGGAGAAAGAGAAAATACAGATGTCAAAATAGTACGGGTATTATATTCGACCTCTTCTAAAAGAAGTGTCGTCCCCGAAACTGACAACAACGAAATCAAGGTGACGACACAACAAGAAACCGACAGAAACATCCTTTGAAGGCCTCTCAAAGACGATTCTGATAACTGTGCTGAAGCGTGAACTCCGAAAGTCTCGGTAGCAAATTCGCAAAACTGAATTCGGTGTCCCTCAAGTACACACTCGAAATGTGTTACCGACGAGAAGGACAATTTACACGTGCATGCCCCAGCACATCACGGTTGAAACGTCTCATCTCGGCATACCGAAAATACAAAATGCTAGATATAATGGGGCATAACGTCGCAAAACAACATAGAAGAGATGCCAACTCAGCACAACAAAGAATCATAACACATATCATATTCAACGATTACCATTTTAAAGTAATACACACACAAACACTACAGCAACGACGGTATCGTTCGGCGACCTCAACGGCCCGAACAATAACCACCACATAATTACAAACATCATGAAACAACCACACATGTACACAAACGTACAAGCCCGAGCTTTAACAGCTCACACAGGTGCGATAACACGCAAGCCACCACGAAATGACAACATTAAAGATCGTCATCACACCTCCCACAAAGGGCTAACAAAATATACGCGTGACGAACGACTCAACGTTCACACCACCAATTCAATCACAATTCGGAGGCTAACACCCTAACAACAATACAAACATCATACACACTTTCTCCGACCAAAAGCAGGAAATGATGGGTTTTAAAACGAAAACCACCTTTTGAAGACAGTTTGGAAACACAGTTGATCTTGAGTATCATTTTACAAAAAGTTGAACAAACATCATTTTCGAGACTTCGAAAATCATCTTGCGTTTGAACAAAAATGAGGACACCTTTCTTTTAATGAAAACTTTCAGAATATCCGACCCTCAGGTCTAAGTATAAGTGTTTCTAAACACCAAAAATATCTCAAAACATTTTGGTCCTCGAGGTAGAAGAATTTTGAAACATGTTGTGGCACCTTGGATGTACCACGAGAACATAATTCATTTTAAAAGTACGTCTCGAAATTTATTTTCTAAGATACTCAAGGTTTTCAAAAATAATTCAATGGGCTAGAATGCCCAAAAACTTCAGGTAATTACACAAGACTTTATAGCGCCATGGGTCCCGCACCGGAACCCCCCAGGCTAAAAACCAATTACAAAAACGCCCAAAAAGGCCGATGACGGTAGTACTTATCAAAACTCACTCGCCGTCAAAACGGTCAAGGCCAAAAACTCGGTTAAAGGAATCGGTTTTCAAAATAAAACTTAGTCGGTAAAATACCGAAAGCCATTACAAAAGAACTTGATCGTGCTGTCGTGACGCGTCAAAATTAGTTATTTATATTTTTCCTTGGCTTACTTCTACTAACTAGTAGTATCGGCAAGTAAGGGTCGATCCCACGGAGAACGGTAAATCAATTAGACTAATTAAGGATTAAATACTTTTAGTAATTAAAATAAAATAAAAACGAGAGGGGGGATTTCAGTTTCTAATCTTAGCTAAAATAATTTGCGTAAAATAAATTAAAATAAACAAAGGAAATAAAAATCGAAAATATCAATTAAAGGAATAATCTAGTCCTTAGCTCCGTTATCCACCGTTTCGAATTAATTCAAGTTTCAATGCAGCGCTTATCTCTTCTCTAATCTCATGAACTCCTATTCCGAAGCCAACAATAAGCTCTGTTGACCTCAATTATTTCTTAAGTTTATTCAATTAAAACAAGCTCTTTAATCGAACCTATCTATATGGTGGATTCAAAATAAGCTCTTCAAATCTCGCTCGCTAGATGCATTAAAAACCAAAATAATGGAATAGGCAAGATATTAAGTTCATAAGCTCGACTTAAGGGATCTCGATTTTGTGTTACCCAATTGGGAAAAATCAATTGTTTGCTACTTGTGAAATTAAAATTGCAACAATTACGGATTACAACTTAATTTCTAGCATAAGACATAAAAACTCCTAATCTAGTTGGCCAAACCAAATCAAGAAATTAAATGGCATAATCGTAAATTCAATAACACAAAAATAATTCAAGAGAATTCGAGTTGAGAATACGCTGCGGGATTAAAACATGAATAATTCAAATACGGTTTCAAACTTCACTAAGAACTAGAATAGAAAATTAGCCGGACATGTTGGCTTTAGAAAATAGCAATTCAAAGATAAACATGAGAAGAAAGAAATTCAAACGGTATAATCTTCTTCTTCGCACGTCGGAATTTCCTCGGTTGCTCCGGCGGAAATCGGTTCGATCGTCCTTATGAATTTTTCGTGTCCAGCCGTGAAAATTGCTCCTTCGTGAGAAGTTCTGCTCCTGCCGTGAGTTTTCTGTTTCAGAAGTTAATTTTTATTCGAGCCCTCCTCCCTTTTATAATTATTCCTCATCTCATAGTTTCCTTCTTTAATTAGGACTCTTTCCTTCTTGAGTTTTAATTTCCTTGGAGTCTTTCTTCCCAAATCTATTCCAATTCCTTTTCCCAGCATATGGACCTATTTATTGCCCTGTGGAACTGATTGGGCGATTTTTGAGTCGTTTCTTGGGCCCCAAATAAGGTTATTTTCGTAACAAGACTGGCACTGGGCCAGCGAACTGACACTGGGCCACCCAGTGCTGCGCGGGATTTTCTTCATTTAAGCCCAAATCACCTTGGCTTGATCCGTTTGATGATCCAATTTATTCCTTAAGCTTAAAAACTCCATGAAACACCTAAATTAAACAACAAATTGCCAAGTGAAGTAAATTGCATCCAAAATATAAATATATGGAAAATAATCAAGTGTGCCAACATAAAATCCATTAAAACCTTATAATTAACAATGATTTTGGCACACTATTTTTGTCCTATCAAATCTCCCCAAACTTAAACCAATGCTTGTCCTCAAGCATAGATCGAGTGAAAGAATTTCAAGAAGAATGTATTGAAGAATCCAAGATGATAGCTATATTCAAGGGAGAATAAATAATCATGAACAAGTAAGAAGAAAATTAAAGTACCTCAACAATCTCAACATCTTCATTGGCATCAAGTGAGAGAAATTTCAATGGCCTCACAAGGGTCACTCTCGCTCAAGTAGATATAGGGATTATTAAGCAATCACTCACGTCAAAACATGGTGTGTCCTTGCCATATACTCGCACAAAAATCAAATCTCCACTACTTAGATGAACTCATGCATATAATCAAAAGGACTTTTATGGTTGTAACGGGGCTTTAGGTATGGGTAGGATAAAAAGGATAAATAAAGGATTCGTTGGTCAAGACTAATCATGAAGTTAAGTGCATAACAAATCCTACAAACAATGAATCACCGTCCTTCCTTTCGCACCCTTTTGGGTACATGTAATCGCATAGCCACGAGAGATTAGTTGAGGTCAGTGGCTTAACAACATTCGAGGGGGGTATTTTTACGGCCGCCCCCCTGCATTTTTTTTTTCGGCCTTATAATTTCTCTTAATTTCAGCACCTTATTTTCTTTCACTTCTCCACCCACTTTTTAATAATTCCTCGCCTTCCCTCGACTGGTTATACACCTAATTCACAACCAAATCTTGACCAAAGGTTCAAACGGATGAATTTTCACCAAAAATTAGATAATGGCTAATAAAATGTGCTGGATCAAAGAATAAAGCTTAGGCTCAAATGGGATTCTAATGGCGATTATGACGAGGTGGGAAAATATAAGCCAAAGGGGTTTATTCCTAATTGCCTTTATCACTTTACTGCATGAGAACACTTATCATAGTCTTGACATGAATATTTGATTAAGTTGTAACATGAACACAACACGTTCGACCCCACAAGAAGAAATAGTGAGCATATGTATGTATAATTATTTATATATGTGTATATATTTATATTGCTCTACGGCTCAAAACTCACGGAAAAAAAAGCTTGTGCCATGAATCCCTCACACTTGTATCCAAATCCAAAATCAAGACTAGTGAACTACCCTAATTAAAATCAAACTAGCCAATCATATTCAATTCCTATGTCAAGCCACACTCAAATCCCTTATACACGCACTTGAATCAATCACACGAATTTAGCTAAGGACGTAAAATTAAATTCATCACAATTTTCATTTTCAACCAAACGTTCCAAGTCCAACTTCCCCAAACTTAAAATTAAGTACATATTCCAAATAGACGAAGGAAAAGAAAAAAGAAATAAAGCATAGTAAAAGAAAGAGCTGAATAGGAATCACCGGGCTAATGAGGACGACGGGCCTCCAACTGCTCAGTCAAACGATCCACCTTGGCTTGAAGTGCGCGATGTCCCTCCTCAAGCTGCTCGATCCGACGCCTCAGCTCGGCCTCTGTAGCCGACTCTCCTGCTCGGCTGGTGCTCGCTCCGGCTGTCTGAGCCCTTGCCGCCGGGCTGTCTGAAGGAATGGAAGGAAGGATCTTGTGCAACATTTTTAAATTTTTCTCCTCCCATGGCGAAGTGTATGCGGTGTTTGGTAAAGCTATCATCTCACTCGCCGATATCCGCCACTTAAAAGTTCTATCATTTTTTTCCAAAATGCCCATTTTTGTAAGAAGATTTCTGTCCAGTTTTTCCGCTACCCCGATCGGAAAACGCCCGCTGAAATCAGCCCCGGCGTGTCGAGCTACAGCCGTGACCCAGCCCCCAATTACAATTGGATTTTTCGAAACATCCTCCCCAATAAGCATCATCAGTAAATCTTTAACATGTTTCACCCTTTTTTTAAAAACCATCGCATAAATCATCTTCAGCTCAAAAATCTGCACCACATTCCGATTTGAGTATCTCCCGGTAACCGTGTATGCCATAAGTCGTTGAACGTAACGGATCACCGGGTTTCGAATGGCGGTGGCCTTAGTTTTTCCCGCAGCAAATGGACCGGCATCATTTGTAATCATTTGCCAAATCTCATTTTCGGGTGGTATGTCATCTTCCTCCTCGGGTTCGGCAGTCAGCCCAAGTGCTTGGCCAAACTGCTCGACCCCCCATGTATACCCCCTTCCGTTCAAACAAAAATAAAATGTTCCTTTCTTTTCAAAATCTCTTTTTTGAATTGAGCTAAAAAACTCATAAGTGAGATTCTCATAAACCTCCCAGTTCCCAGTTGCCAATCTCTCCCACCCCAGCACACTCAACAATGCCATAACATCATTATACAATACCAATTGTCTCAAAATAATTTCATCAAGATAGACTGAGGGAATTACCTTCCGTTCCGTGAGTATGCGGTAGCGTGTAATCTGTCCGGGGGAGCCGAAGGCGACATTGTAACGGTTCGGTAGGCCGAGGAGACTCTTGCGCCTTTCTCTTACTGGAGGCGGGACTGGGTTCCCGGTTTGCTTAGAGTCGTGCTGCTGGTCGGTCTCTTTTTCATTTCCTCTTTCGTTTGTCGGTCGCGGTTCGTTTCCAGAATTCCGTTCGGGTTGGGATGGATGTTCCGCACCATTCCCCTCAACTGTTGTGGAGCTCGATGTCTCGGCGCCATACCATGTAAGTAGCAACGGAGGCGGTGGTAGTAATTGATGGATTACATCAGGGGCCGTATCGTCCTCGGTGACTGGTGGTGCGACCGAAGAGGGCAGAGAGGATGTCGGTGTGGGCTCGTCTCTCAAACCACAGCTCGGCGATGTCTGGATTTGTTTCCCCCTTTTCGAAGTTTGACCCGGCGCCCGCCGCTTGGATTTTTTTGTGAGTGGTTCGTCGGTCGCTGGTCGGCCTACCCTTCGTTTTCCGGTGGAGGGTTTTGTCGCGGGTGCTTCGGGCTCGGTGAGGTCGTAGAAGATCGGTGCCCTAGGGTTGTTCCTCTAGCCGCCGATCCGAGTGATTCGATTCAGCGGCCGATTGACGTTTCTTGTCCCTTTTCCGGTCATGTTGGTCGCGACGGGGTTTGCTGTAGAAAAGGGGAGAGAGGAGGTTAGTCAGGTGGGGAGACCGAGCGGGGAAATCGACTACCGGGTCACTCTATGAGGGAGAAGGGTTGTTTTTTAGGAAAAAGGAGTTACCAAATAATAAGGAGTAAAAAAAAAAGAAACTTTTAAAAGGAAAATAAGTAGAAAAGGAAATAAGCAGGGACAAGATTTTCTAAAAAGAAAAACTGATGACTGAAAAAAATTGCGAAGAAAAATTTAAAAAAATAAATTGGGTTGCCTCCCAATAAGCGCCCTTTTTTTACGTCGTTGGCTCGACGAACTCCCTGTTTTATATTTCGGATGGGTCCTCGAGTTTGAATTCTTCCATATTAGCCGTCGTAAATCCTTCGCGATAGGGTTTTAGGAGATGACCGTTGACTTTGAAAATTTTTCGTGTCTTTAGACTTTGAACTTCAATCGCTCCATGAGGAAAAATATTGATAATTATAAATGGACCAATCCAGCGGGATCGCAACTTGCCCGGAAATAATTTGAGTCGAGAGTGGTAAAGTAACACTTTTTCACCTAGGACGAAGTCTTTCCTTATTATTTTTGAATCGTGGAACGCCCTTGTCTTTTCTTTGTAAATTGCTGCATTTTCGAACGCGTCGTTTCGTATCTCTTCCAATTCTTGCAATTGCAACTTCTGGTGGGTGCCTGATTCGTCAAAATTCATATTGCACTTCTTGATTGCCCAAAAGGCACGATGCTCGAGCTCGACAGGAAGGTGGCACGGTTTGCCATAGACCAAGCGATACGGTGACATGCCAATTGGTGTTTTATATGCCGTCCTATAGGCCCAAAGCGCGTCGTCGAGTCGTAAGCTCCAATCCTTCCGATTTGGTTGAACTGTTTTCTCCAAGATTGCTTTTATCTTCTTATTAGATGTTTCGGCTTGCCCATTTGATTGCGGGTGATAGGAAGTGGATACCTTGTGCAAGACTCGATATTTCCTTAGGAGTGCCTCAATCATCCGATTTTTGAAATGCTTCCCCCGATTGCTTATTATAGCCCGTGGAATTCCAAATCTAGCGAACATATTAGTTTTGATAAATTGGGCCACTACTTTAGAATCATTGGTCCGTGAGGCGGTCGCCTCCACCCATTTGGATACGTAATCCACGAAGAGTAAAATATAGAGATTCTCATATGAGGAGGGAAAAGGTCCCATGAAGTCCATGCCCCAGACGTCGAAGATTTCACAAACCAAGATAGGATTTTGGGGCAATTGATTGCGTCGAGAAATATTACCCGTTCTTTGACAATTATCACACGTCTTGCAAAAATCATAAGCATCTCTAAATAGCGAAGGCCAATAAAAACCACTCTCCAAAACCTTATGTGCTGTCCTTCTTGAACCGAAGTGTCCTCCGCATGCATACGAGTGACAAAAAGCGAGAATTGAATGAAATTCAGCCTCTGGTACACATCTTCGAATCATTTGATCTGAACAATGCTTCCATAGATAAGGATCATCCCACACCTAGTATTTGGCATCACTTCTGAGTTTATCCCTCCTGGCCCGTGTCATTCCAGCAGGAAAAATATTGGCTACGAGAAAATTCACTAAATCGGCATACCATGGTGCTGCAGAGTCTGACACTGGGTCACCCAGTGTTGAACAGTTCTCCCAGTGTTGAGCGGCTGAATATAATTGTTCGTCGGGGAAACTGTCACACATAGGTTTCCCATCATTTTCTAAGACTAACCGGCTCAGGTGATCGGCCACAGAATTTTCGGACCCCTTCTTGTCCTTGATCTCCACGTTGAATTCTTGAAGAAGTAGGATCCATCGAATAAGTCTCGGCTTCGCCTCCTTTTTGGCTAACAAATATCGTAGGGCAGCGTGATCTGAAAAAATAATGACCTTGGTCCCGAGTAGGTAGGAACGAAATTTTTCTAGTGCAAAGACCATGGCCAGAAAATCCTTCTCGGTTGTGGAATAATTCGCTTGGGTCGGGTCCAGTGTTTTTGAGGCGTAATAAATTACATGGGGCGCTCTCCCCACTCTTTGGCCCAAGACAGCCCCTATCGCGTAGTCGCTTGCATCGCACATCAATTCGAATGGCAAATCCCAATTTAGCGGTTGAATTATGGGTGCTGTTGTCAGTAATTGATTCAACTTGTCAAAGGCGGCCTTGCGTTCGTCATTCATGTTAAACTCCACTTCCTTCTGGAGAAGCTTGCATAAGGGTGCCGCTATTCTTGAAAAATCCTTGATGAATCTCCTATAAAAACCTGCATGGCCACGAAAAGAACGTACTTCCCGCACCGTGGCGGGGTAAGGCAAAGTGTCAATAATATCAATTTTGGCTTTATCAACTTCAATTCCTTTTTCCGAGACTACCTGCCCTAAAACTATTCCTTGTTTTACCATAAAATGGCATTTTTCCCAATTAAGTACGAGATTAGTTTCTACACAACGTTTTAAAATAAGGGTGAGATTTTCTAGGCATGTATCGAATGAATCCCCATACACACTAAAATCATCCATGAATATTTCAATGATATTACCTACGTACTCAGTAAAAATGCTTACCATACACCTTTGGAAAGTGGCGGGTGCGTTGCATAGTCCGAAGGGCATCCATCGATAGGCGAATGTGCCGAAGGGGCAAGTGAATGTCGTCTTTTCCTGGTCTTCGGGTGCGATTTCAATTTGAAAGTATCCCGAAAACCCATCCAAGAAATAATAGTACGCATGTCCGGCAAGCCTTTCAATAATTTGATCTATAAATGGCAAGGGAAAATGATCTTTTCGGGTCATTGAATTCATCTTGCGTAAATCGATGCAAACCCTCCATCCAGTTTGTACACGACTAGGAACAAGTTCTCCTTCTTGATTTTCGACCACAGTAATTCCGGATTTCTTTTGGACGACTTGCGTTGGGCTTACCCATTTGCTATCGGATATTGGAAAGATCATCCCTACGTCGAGGAGCTTAAGAATTTCCTTTTTTACGACCTCCATCATTGGTGGATTCAACCTTCGTTGTGCTTCTCGTGTGGGCTTGGCGTCCTCCGTTAATAGAATTCGATGCATGCATAGGGCTGGACTAATTCCCTTAATGTCGGCTATAGTCCACCCAATGGCTTCCTTGTATTCCTTGAGAACTTTTAGCAATGCCTTCTCTCGAATAGGATTCAGCTCGGCCGAGAGGATGACGGGTAAGGTTTCGTCGGCTCCTAGATGTGCATATTTTAAGTGTTGTGGCAAAGGTTTTAGCTCCAGCTCGGGTGCATGCGCAATCGAAGGCTCGATCTTCCGGCGTTCCTCATTAAGTCGAATGAAGTTTGCTTCCCTTTTTGTTCTGATCGGTCCCGCCCCCTTCAAGGCACCTACGACTTCGAGCAACTCTCTTGAAATTTCAAATGCTTCCTCGCCGTTGGTTCCTACGTCCCTTGTTAGTGCTACTTTGAGTGCATCCCTGAAATTCAAATCAAACACTTCCTCGACAAGAGGGTCAATCACGCTTAATGCAAAAAGAGAGCAATCTTCCTCAGGAAATTTCATAGCATCATAAATATTAAACCGTACGATTTGGTCATCAAATTCCATCGTGAGGGATCCCTCACGAACATCTATTTTGGTATTGGCCGTATTTAAGAATGGCCTTCCTAGCAAAATAGGTGTGGAATTTGATGACTCATGTTGCATGTCGAGAACATAGAAGTCGGCTGGAAATACGAGCTTGTTGACTTGGACAAGAACGTCCTCAATCACCCCTTCGGGATATACAAGGCTACGATCCGCCAATTGTATAATTATTCTTGTTTCCCGAAGAGGTCCTAGATTTAAGGAGGTGTATATAGAGCGTGGCATAACATTTATTGATGCTCCTAAATCTAGCATAGCTCGTTCAAAACCCGTATTTCCAATTCGACAAGGAATAGCGAACATACCAGGATCTTCCCGTTTTGGTGGCAATTTCTTTTGGAATACAGCGGACACATTTTCTCCCATCATCACATTTTCGTTCCCTTTTAACCTCCGTTTGCTGGTGCATAAGTCTTTTAGGAACTTTGCGTATTTTGGGATTTGTTGAACTGCGTCGAGTAAGGGAATATTGATCTCAACCTTTCGGAATACGTCGAGGATTTGCTTCTCTTTATTCACGATCGCTGCCTTTTTGACCCTGGATGGAAAAGGTAACTCGTTAGTCTCAAAAGGAGCAATTTTGAATGCTTTAACCTTGCTGTCCGGCAGTTCTGTACTGGGTGCCGGTTCTGCACTGGGTGTTCCAGTGTTGATCTGTTCAGTGGATTTTTGCTCCTCGTTTTCAGCTTCCTTCACGTTTTCAGGCTCCTTAAGCTGCTTCCCACTCCTTAGAGTTACAGCACTCACGTTTCTTGGGCTCGGTTCAGGCTGGGATGGCAATTTCCCACTATTTTGGTTCTCAAGACGGCTCACAGTGGTGGCTAGTTGACTCATTTGATTTTCGAGAATTTTGATACTCGATTTAGTGTCATGCTGGAATTGCATAGTATTTGCCACAAGGGTCTTCATCATCTCCTCCAAATATGGTGTCGAATTTTCAGTGGGTTGTTTGTAGAATTGTCCCCTATTTTGTGGAGGTGCCTCTTGTTGGTTTTTCCATCGAAAGTTAGGGTGATCCCTCCATCCTGGGTTGTATGTGTTTGAGAACGGATCGTTTTTCCTCCCATAAGAATTTTCGGTCCCAATTGCATTGGCGGGCGCCTCAATTTCATCAAGCAAAATCCGACAATTCTCCGTTGTATGCTCCGTGGTCTTGCAGAGACGACATGGTACGACTGGTGTGCTGTTTCCTACAGCAAGTTTTCTAACAAAAGTGGTTAGCTCATTCAGTTTTTCCTCAAGGGACGAGTCATGGATCTCCTTCACCATCCTTATCGGTGCATCGCGACATCCAAATTGTTGTGAATTAGCCGCCATGTTGGATATGAGAGCCCTTGCGGCCGAAGGGGTTTTGTCCACTAGAGCTCCTCCGCTTGCTGCATCTATCGTGTTCCGCTCCATCGGATTAAGCCCTTCATAAAAATATTGAATCAGGAGTTGCTCGCTAATTTGATGTTGCGGGCATCGAGATACCAACTGTTTAAACCGTTCCCAATATTCATGCAACGTTTCTCCAGTCATTTGCCTTGCACCACATATTTCTTTCCTTAGATTGGCCGCTCGAGAGGCTGGAAAATATTTTTGTAGAAATAAGATCTCCATCTCGTTCCACGTTGTGATGGTGGCCGATGGTAAATAAAATAGCCAATCCTTAGCCGAATCTTTCAATGAGAACGAAAAGGCCCTAAGCTTGATTTGTTCTTCGGTGACACCGTTTGGCTTCATGCTTGAACATACGACATGGAATTCCTTGAGATGTTTGTGCGGGTCCTCTCCTGATAGGCCATGAAATGCAGGTAGCAAGTGAATCAATCCCGATTTCAGTTCAAAGGTGTTGTTATTGTCAATAGCCGGGATCGTGATGCACAGTGGTTGTTGCGGTAGTTCTGGGTTGGCTAATTGTTTCAGCGTCTTTTCAGCGTTATTTGCCATGACTCCAATTTCGTCCTCCGATTCACTAGGTGATGTTTCGAGGGAAAATGGTAAAATCCTAAGTGCTTCTTTGACTTCTTTTGCTTTCTGCCGGAAAACACGATCTCACTTGGTGATTTCTGGAAAATATTATAAATTCTTATCTCCACGCGACCTCGTGTTCATGCAAAACTAAAACAAAACGGATTAGTGCACAACTGACAATTAAAATAAAATTTTTCAGAACTGCCACTGGGTGACCTAGTGTCGAAATTGCAGAAAGTTTTTAACCCAAATTAAGTAAAATTAATTTAACACCGTTCCCCGGCAACGGCGCCAAAATTTTGACCGCGCTGTCGTGATGCGTCAAAATTAGTTATTTATATTTTTCCTTGGCTTACTTCTACTAACTAGTAGTATCGGCAAGTAAGGGTCGATCCCACGGAGAATGGTAAATCAATTAGACTAATTAAGGATTAAATACTTTTAGCAATTAAAATGAAATAAAAACGAGAGGGGGGATTTTAGTTTCTAATCTTAGCTAAAATAATTTGCGTAAAATAAATTAAAATAAACAAAGGAAATAAAAATCGAAAATATCAATTAAAGGAATAATCTAGTCCTTAGCTCCGTTATCCACCGTTTCGAATTAATTCAAGTTTCAATGCAGCGCTTATCTCTTCTCTAATCTCATGAACTCCTATTCCGAAGCCAACAACAAGCTCTGTTGACCTCAATTATTTATTATGTTTATTCAATTAAAACAAGCTCTTTAATCGAACCTATCTATACGGTGGATTCAAAATAAGCTCTTCAAATCTCGCTCGCTAGATGCATTAAAAACCAAAATAATGGAATAGGCAAGATATTAAGTTCATAAGCTCGACTTAAGGGATCTCGATTTTGTGTTACCCAATTGGGAAAAATCAATTGTTTGCTACTTGTGAAATTAAAATTGCAACAATTACGGATTACAACTTAATTTCTAGCATAAGACATAAAAACTCCTAATCTAGTTGGCCAAACCAAATCAAGAAATTAAATAGCATAATCGTGAATTCAACAACACAAAAATAATTCAAGAGAATTCGAGTTGAGAATACGTTGCGGGATTAAAACATGAATAATTCAAATACGGTTTCAAACTTCACTAAGAACTAGAATAAAAAATTAGCCGGACATGTTGGCTTTAGAAAATAGCAATTCAAAGATAAACATGAGAAGAAAGAAATTCAAACGGTATAATCTTCTTCTTCGCACGTCGGAATTTCCTCGGTTGCTTCGGCGGAAATCGGTTAGATCGTCCTTATGAATTTTTCGTGTCCAGCCGTGAAAATTGCTCCTTCGTGAGAAGTTATGCTCCTGCCGTGAGTTTTCTGTTTCAGAAGTTAATTTTTATTCGAGCCCTCCTCCCTTTTATAATTATTCCTCATCTCATAGTTTCCTTCTTTAATTAGGACTCTTTCCTTCTTGAGTTTTAATTTCCTTGGAGTCTTTCTTCCCAAATCTATTCCAATTCCTTTTCCCAGCATATGGACCGATTTATTGCCCTGTGGAACTGATTGGGCGATTTTTGAGTCGTTTCTTGGGCCCCAAGTAAGGTTATTTTCGTAACAAGACTGGCACTGGGCCAGCGAACTGACACTGGGCCACCCAGTGCTGCGCGGGATTTTCTTTATTTAAGTCCAAATCACCTTGGCTTGCTCCGTTTGATGATCCAATTTATTCCTTAAGCTTAAAAACTCCATCAAACACCTAAATTAAACAACAAATTGCCAAGTGAAGTAAATTGCATCCAAAATATAAATATATGGAAAATAATCAAGTGTGCCAACATAAAATCCATTAAAACCTTATAATTAACAATGATTTTGGCACACTATTTTTGTCCTATCAGAACTCACGCAGCGGATAAAAGAAATAAAGTCAAACATGCACAATCCAGCAACGCTACTCCTCATATGAACGAAATATGAGGGTCAAATAACCACATATCAAGAAATAAAAATCCATAAGAGGATCCCATCAATTAACAAATAATCATAAAAATAGCTCGTGTCACACGAGGCACAACACAAAGAAGGGAGACTTACAGTCACAGGTCGCACGAAGATGATGATCGCCCCACGATACTAATCACGACCAACAAACTCAGACGACGCGTCGCGACACGACTCAGTCAGATAAAATCCGATGAAACAAGACTCAAACAACACGACTTGACCCGACAGCCTAGGGTTCCTCAACCTAAGCTCCGATACCATTTCTGTAACACTCCCAATCCGCTCAGGGATATTACACGCTGTAGAACCTTTCCTCAAGGATATACCAGGCTGGTAACAACATATAACAACTCAACCATGCCTTTAAGGCTAAAATGACTCAGTAGACCGATTTGGTCTTTCAATAAATACATACAACTCAAATACAACTCATGCCCACGCAGGGGTCAAAACACAACCACACCCGTGCAACAGGAAAAATATAGCAGCGGAAAATAAAGTACAACTGAACCAATAACAATGTACGATTCCTCATGTGATTAGTATCGATCATCTTTCATCATTCTTCGTGCCGACCCTGTGTTATGCTCCAAAACCTGAATGCAAAAATAGACATCAACCCCCCGAATACTCGGGGGTTAGCAAAACTCCACTGTTTTGCTAGTACAAGTACAAAGTGCAAATACGAGCCATACAATTCACATTCCACGAATAACAATAACCAGGAATCCTCAAAGATCCAAACGAAACGAAAAGTACTTCCCGAGGCAAGCGTTTGAGAAAACATTTCAAAATCGAAAGATCATAAATCAATGGAAATAATTTATAAAACGGTTTAGAATGCCATCGAGAGTCTTAATAGAAAACAATTTAGGATTACCGAATCCTTCGCTTTCCAAAAATCAATAGGGTCACAGCCCAAAGGTTTTGTTTTCGCAAATAAAACCAACCATAATACACAAGGTTAAAAACCCACGTCATGCATCCTCGACGGACATAAAATACACACGCACCCGTGAAGTTTCACTCGTGAATCCAGGTCGAAGCCAATGGAATTCCCTCCGTGGCCCCGTCAAACCCTCCCGAGGTGAGCAAACACATTCACAAAACATAAGCAACCGCACTCGTGAATCCAGGTCGAAGCCAATGGAATTGCCTCCGTGATCCCATCGGACCCTCCCGAGGTGAGCGAAAAACAATCATAAAATATACACACGTAGCGGTGAAGTTTCACTCGTGAACCCAGGTAGAAGCCATTGGAATTCCCTCTGTGGTCCCGTCGAACCCTCCGGAGGTGAGCAAACACATTCACAAAACACAGTACTCACATAGCCTAGGACCGGGTCGAAGCCACAAATCCCACTCCGTGATCCCGTCGGACCCACCCGAGCTGGCTAGCGAAATACTCAAGCACCACACGTCGCCTAGGACCGGGACGAAGCCACAAATCCCACTCCGTAATCCCGTCGGACCCACCCGAGCTGGCTAGCGAATCAATCATGCACAAATAACATATCACACCAAGGATATCCAAACAATTCACCCAGAGGCATCAAACACTTAGCAAAATACCACGTCAAACCACAATGCACCGAAATGAAACAATATACATCCACACGCAACACCAAGTGCATCATCAACACCAAATATATCCACAGGAGTCACATACTCGTTCATGAAACACACCAATCACCAAAACACACGCGGTTTTGAAAGAGGGCCTTTAACAAGGCTAACCAAATCTTTTGAAAATTCCATTCAAACAAACAAACAAACACTCCAAGACGATCACCAATCATCATATCCACAAAACAAGAATAGTATGGACAAGGTACTTGCCTCGAATAAGAACAACGCGGAGAATCGACCGAAGTAGGTTGGCCCGAACCGACTACGAACCTGCCGACTCCACCGAACGCCAACTCACGTTCATAAACTACGAAGGACAATAACAACGATGAAATGAATTCCATAACACGACTCAAAGCCGTTGAATTCAAAGAACGAATGACGAAAGTTCAAGTGTTTTCCCCAAAACGGCCAAGAACACGATTCGTCCCGACAAAACACGAAAACGGAATTCCAAGTTGAAATATGGATATACAATCCATAGAATATGTTTAACAACATCATTTAACCATAATAGATCCATCAAAAACGGATGAAAAACGAGATCGAGAACAAATCCCCCAAAAAGTCGATTCGAAGGAAATCAAGAAATATACTTCGATTCGACGAAGAACAATGGATTAAATGATGTTAAACACAAGAATACTACCAAGATTAATCATAACCATCATGAATTAATCAACAACACGGAACGAATCGGAAAAAAATACAAAAAACCCCTAATTCACGAAATTAGGGTTCTAAGGAAGATTACCTTGATTCGCTGGATCAAAGGATGATAACGGATGATTGATTGATGTTATGAACTCAAGAACTTCATGGATTTGTTGTCAAACAACATGGCTTCTCCACCCTCGAATCGCCAGCCGCGGATAGAAGAGGAAGGAAGTGAAAAATGAATGAAAATGTGACTGCTCTGTCACATTTATACTGGGCCGGACTAGCGCGCCAGTCGCCGAACTAGCGGCGCTTATCGCCTGTGCCGCGATCCAGTGCCCACACCGCCCTACCGACTCGGCCAGAAGCGGCGCAGCCTTTCCGCCGTAGCGCGCTACTCACGGCCGAAGGCGCGCAATGCCCGGCGATGGCGGCGCTACCCGCCGAGCCTAACCGATTCTGCAACCCCCGACTCCACCGTCTGCACTGGAGCAAGCGTCGTTAGGCCTGCAGAGCGTGCGCTACACTGCCGATTAGCGCGCGCAGCCTTTCGGCCGTAGCGTATGCTACGCCGGTTCTGCCGCACCGGCCCGGTAGTGCCCGCAATCGTCCGGCCAGTCCCGCAACCGTCCGGCCAGTGCTCGAACACCAGGGCTCGACGACTCGATTTCCGAAAACGCACGGAACGAACACGACAAAAAGTTCGCGGACAACATCAACGACCCGAAATGAAAACATAAAGCAATAATTAATCATACGCGACCAAGAAACGGGTCGAGACAACAATTACAGATACGGATACCCATAACTTTGGGTAAATTACAAAATGGCCCAAAACGCCCGAAAATCACGATACGTGATCGAATAACCAAACCGAAGTTCACAGCACGTCTAACAAAGTTAAACGGACTTATGGGAAACTCGAAACAGCAGTTTCGAACGAGATTCGCAAGAATCGAACTCAAGTGCGGAAAAGTCGCTAAAAAGCACGGAACTAAACAAAACGACACCGAAACGAACTCGGATGTCAAAAAGTGTAGAATTAATCATTCCCAGAATGACGAAACGGTCATGAGCGAGTCGTCAAAACGGACTTTCGCCAAAAAAAGAAATTACCAAAAATCGAAATTACGGGTATTACAGATTGTCCTCTACATACCTTAGGCCTATAAATACTCTAAGGGCAATCGGTTTTGGGACAGAGAGAGTGCAGGAAAAGCAAAGTGCATTTTGTAAGGACTAAGTTGTGAGAGAGCCATTATGTGTGTAAGCTTTGGCCGATTTGGTCTTTGTACGAATTGTTGGAAGTAGTGCAAAGTTGGGAGGAATTCTCCTGTAAACTTGTGCATGCTTATGCTGTTTTTCATTGTTCTTGTGGCGAGCTTTACTTTTCATATTTTCCAGTTTCATATAAACATGAGGGTTTGAAAGGATAAAAAAGTTGATTGATTGGTGCACAATCAGGCCGCACAGGCGTGTAAATTTGCGAAAAATTTAACCTCGAAATTTAACCCTGTGACAAGTGGTATCGGAGCCCGATTTGGGTTCTGATGAGATTTCTTTGAGAAGAAATGGCTGATCCAAAAACGCGAGAGGAACGTTTGGCGTCCTTGGAAGCAAGGGTTCTCAGACTGGAAAACTTGGTCGGACCACCTCCACAGACTTCTGTCGTTACAGGGGTGTTTCAACGATTTCAAACGATCAATGAGTCCGTTGAAGAGATTCAAAAGTTGGCGGAGAGTAACCAAAAATCATTGGATGGGTTACCCGAGTTTGTTGAAGGAAAAATTGTTGGGTGTCAATAGGATATCAGTATTCTCTGTGACACGCTCGATACCAAGTTGATGGGAATCAAAGATGATGTGAAAGTCTTGATGAAGGCCGTTGGATCAGGTTCCAACGAAAATCGTCCTTCTTCATACAAGGTGAAAGTTCCTGAACCCAAGCAATTCGGCGGTGTACGGAACGCCAAAGAGTTGGAAAACTTCTTGTGGGATATGGAGGCGTACTCTAACACGTCTCATGTTCCCGATAAGGAAAAGGTGCATATTACTAGCATGTATCTCACTGGAGATTCAAAGTTGTGGTGGCGCGCATGTCTATCAGACGATGCTAGTGCGAATCGTGAACCTATCGAGACTTGGGAGACTCTGAAGAAAGAGTTGAAGGATCAGTTTCTTCCTTGCAACACAGAGTGGTTGGCAAGGAGTGCGCTGTGTAATTTGAGACAGACGGGGGCTGTACGTGAATATGTTAAGGAATTTCGTTCCTTAATGCTGGATATTCATGATATGTTTGAGGGAGCCAAGTTGTTCAACTTCTTGGCGGGATTGCAGTCTTGGGCCCAAACTGAATTGCGTAGGCAAGGGGTCAAGGACTTGCCAACTGCCATTGCTGCTGTAGACGGCCTTGTAGATTATAAGGTCATTGGTGCTCCAGAACCGAATCGGAAGAAACAGGATTTCGGAAAGGAGAAAATTGTTAAGAGCAAGAAGGATAAAGATGGGAAGTATAAGAAGAAGAAAGGCTATGAAGGAAATGCCAGAAAGCCGAAGGAAGTGTCCAAACAACAAACTACTTTGGACAAAACAAAGTGCGGTTGCTTCTTATGCGGTGGAGACCATCGAATGCGAGATTGCTCAAAACATGGGAAGTTGAATGCAATTGTAGCCGAAGACGATACGAAAAGTGAGGATGAGGGCCCGTGCAGGGTAAATCCTATGCAGTTGCTTTGTGCGATTCAAAGCAAGCCCCAGAAGTCGAGTCTGATATATATGAAGACTCTCGTGAATGAAAAAGAGGTAATGGCACTCGTAGATTCAGGTGCTACTCATAATTTTTGTGGCCGATCATCAAATTCATAGGCTGCGATTGAATTTGATGAATAAGAGTAGTATCCAGATGAAGACCGTGAATGCACCGGCTCAAATCATCAAGGGCGTCGCCAAAGTGGATCTTGCGATTGGACCGTGGAAAGGATGGTGTCCTTTGAGAGCCACTCACCTTGACGATTTTGATCTCATCCTAGGAATGGAATTCCTATTGTCGATGAAAGTCGCGGTGATTCCGCATTTGGGAGGTATACTCATCTCGGATGAATGTTGTCCTTGCTTTGTTAAGGGTTCATTTATGTCGTTGGACAAAGCGGATGGAAAGAAGACTAGTTTGCTTTCAACCATACAGGTCAAGGATGGGATAAGACATGGCGAACCCACCTACCTTGCTGTATTGGTTGAGATCAAACAGGATGTATACCAGGATGTGCCCGATGTTGTTGCGGATTTGCTTGAGGAATTTGGGGATATCATGCCACCCGAATTGCCGAAGGTATTACCACCAAGACGTGCTTGTGACCATAAGATCGAGTTGGAACCTGGTGCGCGACCTCCTGCGCAAGCACCTTACAGGATGCCACCAGTGGAGTTGGCCGAGTTAAGGAGGCAGTTGGATGAATTATTGGAGGCAGGATTGATCCAGCCTTCCAAAGCTCCATATGGGTCGCCGGTTCTATTCCAGAAAAAGCAAGATGGTACGCTGAGGATGTGTGTGGATTATAGGGCTTTGAATAAGGTTACTATAAAAAATAAGGACCCTATTCCAAACGCTCTCGATCTGTTTGACAAGTTGGCACGAGCAAGATGGTACACGAAGATTGATCTAAGGTCGGGATATTGGCAGGTGCGGGTTGCCCCAGGAGATGAGGCAAAGACTACCTTTGTGACAAGATATGGGTCGTTCGAATCATTAGTGATGCCTTTCGGCTTAACTAATGCCCCTGCTACATTCTGTAATCTCATGAATGATGTGTTGTATGAGTTCCTTGATCGTTTTGTGGTTGTGTACTTAGATGATATTGTTGTTTATTCGGAGTCTCTAGAGGACCACTTGGTGCACCTACGGTTGGTTTTCATAAAGCTGCGGGAAAGTAAGCTTTATGCTAAAAAGGAGATGTGTGAATTCTGTCGGGACAAAATTACTTTTCTTGATCACATTATTAGCCAAGGAAAAATCTGCGTGGACCCTAAGAAAATAAAGGCTGTTGTGGATTGGCCGGTTCCATCAAAGGTTGCGGAGTTACGATCGTTCTTAGGATTAGCGAACTATTACCATCGGTTCGTGAAGGGGTATTCCAAGATCGCCAACCCTTTGACGGATTTACTAAAGAAGGACAAGCAGTGGGAATGGACATTGGAATGTCAGGAAGCCTTGGAGAAGTTGAAACAGGCCATTACATCTGAACCTATTCTCAAACTCCCAGACTTCGATAAACCGTTTGAAGTACAAGTGGACGCATCGGACCATGCTCTTGGTGGTGTCTTAGTGCAAGACAAGCACCCGATAGCATTCTAAAGTCGGAAGCTGAAGGATGCCGAGCAACGGTACAGTACCCATGAGAAGGAAATGTCAGCAGTGATCCATTGTTTGGAAGTGTGGCGCCACTACCTACTCGGTACGAAATTCACTGTGGTGACGGATAATGTTGCTAATACATATTTCAGGACACAAAATAAGTTGTCCTCGAAATAGGCTCGTTGGCAAGAACTCTTGGTCGAGTTCGATTTTAGTTGGGTACATAGACCTGGCAAGCATAATGAGGTTGCTGATGCGCTTAGTCGAAAAATGGTGGAAGACTATGTTGCTGCCATTACTTTGGTTGAGACGGATTTCTTGAAAAGAATCCGAGAGGTGTCCCAGAATGACTCAGTGTATCTGAAACTTCTTGAACAAGTAAACGAGGGCCAGTTGCAGAAATATTGGCATGAGGACGGTATACTCTATGCCAAGGGTGGACGTGCATATGTGCCAGCAGGTTCGTTGCGACGGGAACTGCTGAGGGAAACACATGACCCTTAGTGGGCTGGACATCCGGGTGTGGAACGAATGTATGCATTGTTGTCTCGAAAGTATTATTGGCCAAATATGACAGAAGATGTTGAATCTTATGTCCGAATGTGTCTTGTATGTCAGCAAGATAAGCTGGAGAGAAAGAAGGAAGGTGGCTTGCTGCAGCCACTACCCATTCCGGACAAACCTTTTCAATCACTATCGATGGATTTTATCTCAGGCTTTCCAAAGGTGAATGGTATGGCTTCGATTTTTGTAGTGGTTGATCGGTTCTCTAAATATGGCATATTTGTTGCTGCCCCTAAGGCATGTCCTGCGGATGTTGCTGCCGCATTGTTCTTCAAAAACGTGGTGAAGTACTTTGGTGTCCCAGAAGATATCGTGAGTGATCGGGATACTCATTTTACGAGAAGGTTTTGGACGTCGTTGTTCAAAATGATGGGAACACAACTAAAATTCTCAACGGCAAACCATCCCCAAACTGATGGTCAGACAGAACGGATGAATCAGTTGTTGGAAGAGTACTTGAGACACTATGTTACGGCGAGTCAACGAAATTGGGTTGAGCTGCTGGACACGGCACAATTTTTTTACAATTTGCACAAGTCATCAGCTACCAATATGAGCCCGTTTGAGTTGGTTTATGGTCAACAACCTCAAACGCCGTATGAGATTGCCATTCAGAGGACAGGGGGAAGTTGTCCGGCCACTTATCCGTATGCCCGGACGCAACAAGAATTATTGGATGATGCCAAAGAGAGTTTGTAGAAAGCTCAACGTCGCATGAAAAAGTACGCCGATGTGGGAAGGCGGTGTTGTGCGGCGATTAATACGCCTCGATAGGAGATCAGCATCACAATCAGAGAAGCCAACCATGGAAGACATACTCTGGAAAAACGCCTGGAGTTCGGCACCATACGACGACCGTCTTTTGGTACCCAGCGATCGTCTTTTGATGTCTGACGATCGTCTTTAATGAGCAAACCGGAGGCGATCATCTCGTACCGACGGATCCAAAGATCCGTCAAAGTCGCCAAGACCGAATCTTGGGACGATGGCCCTGGCGGATCTTCAAAGGATACCGACAGATAGGACCATTGACCCCACTGTCACCTACCACACCTACCGACAAGGCCGCCGAAAGGTACAAAATGGGTCCTCCTGACAAATGACTTGCAGCAACGTCTTTGGCTTCCCATTGGTTCGCCACCGCCTCCACCGCAACCTCGGACCTCAAGGGAACAGGCCCACGTGACGGGACGATCGGCCATCTTATTTTAATATAGAAAACGGCGATCGCCCGCGATCGCCTGAAGGATCCCAACTACCTTGTCCCCTATAAATAGAGGACTCACTACTGTGGCCAAAAAAACGGGAATTTCACTACGAATTAAGTGCAAAATACACACCAAAGAGAGAATCAAAGGCTCTTTTGGCAACCACTAATACATTCATAGTGATATTCATACACATTCATCATATATCCCAAGCAAGAACTCACAGATTTATCTATCTGGTTCTTCCGGCAATCTACGCGCTCTAAAGCCGAGATAACTAGAAGTCTTTACACTCATTGTAATAGATTCTAACATTAATATTTGTACTCGACATTATATTTATTAATAACATCTCGCGAGAGCATTCAAGCCCGGGATTAACAACCCCGGCAAATCTTGTGTTATCTATTTTCTCATGGAAGTGTTCTCGCATTTGTTTGTTACTCGATCATTCCAGCAATACTATCTCCGGATAATATTTTGGGTAACAACAATTGGCGCTAGAGGAAGGGCCAATCTAAACCTTCATTTTTATTCCTACCGTCTCGAAGAACACTCACTGTTCTCCGGACATATACTTGAAGAAACACTCACTGTTCTTCAATAGAAAAACCTTCAGAAAATGACATCAGCAACAACCTCCAAGAGGGCCACCCTGAGATCTGCCGGAAATCTTATTCCGGCGAGGACCGAATCCCAGCCCACGGCGGAAGGCGACCGTGACGACGCTAGGCTCTCACTCCCGCCCCCGAGGGACGGTTCTAGCCTCTCACTCGATCAGTTCCAGACCGCGGAACAGATTGAGGAGGCTATAGCCATCCTCAGGGAGCGACGGAAGGCCTACGACTCGCCCACCATCACTCCGTCAACCATCCGCCGGGCAAGCAAACGAAAGCTCAAGGGGATCTATGTCGAGAAATCGACAGAAAGCCCCGAGCCGCAGAAGAAGGCTCTCGTGAGGCGGGATGATTCCGTCTTCAGCCGCCTGGGGAGCGATCCCTCATGGAGACCCGGGCACTCAGGCCCCAGCCGGGAGACATCGGTATCCGAATCCTTTACCAGGAGTTCGGCATATCCGACTCCCAGGAGATAGGCTGGTCAAAGAGCCCCTGCTCGCCCAAGAAAGGAACCCACTGGCAGGGAGCTCGTCATTCACCACGGAGCTAGGGGATCAGTACACAATCGCCTTGGTTCGCGTTCTGAGAGCCAATCGGCGAGCAGTCAGGCAATGGCGATGGCCGCCATGCAACGCCAGCTCGACGAGATGAAGACGCTCCTAGAAATTGGGGCAGGTGCCAGGAGACCGATCGCTGGGCTAAATGAACCACTCGCGGTCCAGATCGAGATCGCCCCAGTCCAACCAACGATCAATACCCCACAAACACCTCTATATGAGGGGATATCGGATCCGGAAACCCACTTAAGCAAATTCCGGATCTACATGACCGGATGCGGAGCTTCAGATGCGACAAAATGTCGTATGTTCCCTTTAACTCTGGGCGATCTCGCCCACCGGTGGTACATCTCACTACCATCTCGCTCAATCAATTGCTTTGAGAAGCTGGCAAACGACTTCACGTCGTACTTCGCCGCCAAAGTCGCTCGCCCGGAAGGTCCCCACCGCATGATGAAAATCGGGCAGGGGAAGGACGAATCGGATGAGGATTACATCGACCGGGTAGACGAGATAGTCCTCACCGGTGAGCCCGTCAGCGACGAGATCGCTCACCACGCAGTCCTGAACGGATTCCACGGACGCTCGCCCATGTTCAGGCACCTCACAAAAGATTTTCCCCCGACCTATACGGCCTTCCGCGTCAGAGCCGCCGATTTTCTGGCCAGGCAAAGGATGCTCTCACTCCGCTTGGACGAGGAACCGTCCGAAGAAGGAAAAGCACCTTCCCGTGTCCAGAAGAAGGCGGTCGCCAAGCCCATAAAGGCGGTCGCCAAGCCGCCTGGCGAGTTCAAAGCCTTCGAGGATGTAGAGGTCCACCTTCTTCACAACCTCAACTTATCCCCGGCCCACATCTTCAACGCGATCAAGGGTCGCGAATGGCTTTCCAAACCAAAGCCGATAAGGGACCACGGTCACCTAGACCGTAGCAAATTCTGTGCCTATCATAAGAGTCCCGGCCACAACACTAGCCAATGCCGCGACCTCCTCAGACAGCTCTGGCGACTGTTTGAGGAAGGCAAACTGGACAATTTGATCACCAAGCCAGAACCCAGGACGGAAAGAGCCGGAGGGCGCGAGCGCCGACCAAGTGAAAGGATTCCTCCCAATCCGATCGCCAGAATCGAGCATGAGCCGGAGTACTCTGATGAGTCGATCCTTCCGATCAACCCTGGTGGTTGGATCAACATGCTTCAAGCAGGAGGTGGGAGCCTCGGGGGCCTTTCCCCGGTTTCCACCCTGTCAAACAGAAAGCGAAAAGCCGAGCTGAGGGCTTTCGCCGAAGTCCATGTTGTAGTACCTCCGGAGCCGACCATCTCTAGAGACGCGCTCATCACCTTTTCCAACAAGGACAGGGAGGTAGTGCAATGTCCCAAAGAGGATGCATTAGTGATCTCCGCTTGTATCCTTGGAAAGACGGTCGATCGCATGCTGGTCGACAATGGGAGTTTCTGCAAAATCATATTCAAATCCGCCCTAGACCAAATCGGCAACTTGATCAAATTCATCAAGCCTTTCGACACCGTGCTCCAAGGGTTCGGCGACAGCACAGTCCAAGCCTACGGGAGGATCAAGCTCTCCGTTGAGCTAGTATGCTTTTATGATCCCAAGGTTAGGATTACTAGGAACCTAAGCTTTGTAATCATAGATAGGCCCAGCATCTATAATGGGTTCCTAGGTCGCCCATTTTTGGAAACCTTTGAGGCGGTCGCCTCATCTTTCTTTTACTGTATCAAATTCCCCACTGCCGATGGGACGGTCGGTACTGTAAAAGGAGATCAGCTAATGGCAAAGAGATGTTTGAATTACTCCTATGTTGTTACTTCTTTCAATACTTCCCATACTATATGTAACGTTGAAGCAATCGACGATCAACCCATGGAGATCGACGAGCCAAACAGATCCTACCAACCCGACTCAGGGGACGCCATCTCTCATCAATTGACGGACGACATCGAGCCAAGGATCAGTTTCGAGCCAAGTCTCGACATCGATCCAAGGACCGAGTCCGGAGATCGCACCAAACGAGAGGCGACCGTCCCTGTCGAAGAGTTAGAAAGTATTACGATGGATCCGGATCATCCAGAACGGGAAGTACAGATCGGCGCAAGCATCGACCACGAATTAAAGGGGGATCTGATCAACTTACTACGTAGGAACATCGGAGTCTTTGCCTGGTCGCATCAAGATATGGTTGGCATAAGTCCCGAACACGCTTGCCATTATCTAAAGATCGACCGAGCTATAAAGCCTGTTCACCAAAAGCGTAGGAAGTTCGGTCCCGAGAAATACGTGGCGCTCGACATAGAAGTCCAGAAGTTACTGAACAACAAATTGATCGGAGTAGCCACAGACGAACCACAGTGGGTCGCCAACGCGGTGCTCGTCAAAAAGCCAACTGGCTCCTGGAGATTATGCGTTGACTTCACCGACCTCAACGCGGCATGTCCAAAAGATCACTTCCCGATGCCTCATATTGATCACTTGGTCGATAGTACGGCAGGTTGTGAAATGATGTCATTTATGGATGCCTTCGCCGGGTATCACCAAATCCCAATGGTGGAGGAAGACATAAAACACACATCTTTCCACACAGAAAAAGACATATACTTTTGGGTCAGAATGCCATTCGGCTTGAAAAACGCAGGGGCGACCTACCAGCGACTAGTCAACAGAATGTTCGCCGATCAGATCGGCAAGACCATGGATGTCTACATTGACGATATCGTAGTCAAAAGCCTCAAGAAGGAAGATCACCTCAACGATCTCGCCGAGACGTTCGCCATCCTTGAGAAGTTTAACATGAAGCTGAACCCCAAGAAATGCAACTTCGGGGTGGGCTCCGGGAAGTTCCTGGGGCACATAGTGAGCCAAAGGGGGATCGAGGCGAACCCCACCAATATACAGGCGATCCTTGACATGCAGGAACCGCGAAACATCAAGCAGGTGCAACGCCTCACAAGTTGTCTAGCCGCCCTCAACCGTTTCATATCACGGCTCGGCGATAAAAGCAAGCCTTTCTTCGCAACCATCAAGAACAAGAAGTTCGCATGGACGAAGGAAAGCCAGATAGCGTTCGCCAAGATAAAGGAATATCTATCTAACCCCCGGATCCTGGCAAAGCCGATCCCCGGTGAAAAATTATTCCTTTACTTAGCGGCCTCGGAGGTCGCGCTGAGTGCCTTTCTGGTGCGAGCAGAGGGGCAAGCCCACTTGCCGATCTACTATGTTAGCCAGGCGCTCCACGACGCTGAGACACGCTATACACCATTGGAGAAGATCGCCTACGCCCTTGTCATGAGTGTTCGTAAGCTGAGGGCTTATTTCTTCGATCACCAAGTGGAAGTCCTAACAACTCTACCTCTAAGACAAGTCCTACACCGACCGGATACCAACGAGCGACTCCTCAAGTGGTCGCTGGAGATCGCCCAATATGGTATCACTTACGCTCCTCGCACGGCGATCAAGGGCCAAGCTCTGGCGGACTTCGTGGTGGAATTAACGTTCCCTCACAGTCCAACCCAGGTCGGCCGACCTGCCTGGAAGTTATACGTGGATGGCTCAGCGACCAATTCGAGAGCAGGGGCAGGGATTGTCCTCATCAGCCCCGACGGTCAGAGTTTCACAAATGCTGTGCGTATCGGTTTTCGTGCGACCAACAATGAAGCCGAATACGAAGCTTTGGTTGGCGGGCTCGATCTAGCCCTCGCCCTAGATGTTCGTCGCCTTCATATCTTCATGGACTCCCTTTTGGTCGTAAACCAAGTCAAGGGAGAATATGAGGCGCGCGGCGAACAGATGGTCAAATACCAAGAGCTGGTCGCCAAAATGTGCACAAAATTTGAAGAAGTGCTAATCGAACAAGTCCCGAGAGAGCACAACTCCCAGGCCGATGCTCTTTCCAAGCTAGCATCATCGGATGGGGCAGTCGACTTCTCCAATATCCAAATCACAAAGTCAGCTAGGCCGGCGGTCGACAGAGGCCTGGTTACCTCGGTTGCCATCGCCGAGGAGAACTGGATGACTCCGTTCATCAAATACTTAAAGGACGGAACGGTCCCTGACGACCGTGTTAAAGCTCGCCAACTCCAGCTCCGTGCGACCAGATATACCCTATTGGACGACCGGCTTTACAAGCGAGCCTTCAGCCTTCCCCTCCTCAAGTGTATTACACCGGAGGAAGGTCGGCTCGTTTTAGCTGAGATCCATGACGGAATTTGTGGAAACCATGCGGGGGGCGAGCCCTCATCCATAAGACAACCAGACAAGGGTTTTTCTGGCCATCACTTCGGAAAGATGTGATCGCCTATGCCAGATCGTGTCATAGGTGTCAAATAATGGGCCCCAACATTAAACTATCCCCCGAACAGCTCACCTCCATGTATAGCCCTTGGCCATTTGCGCAATGGGGCATCGACCTTATAGGTCCCTTACCGACGGCTCCGGGGGGCTGTAAGTTCGCCATCGTAGGGGTCGATTATTTCACCAAATGGGCTGAGGCCGAACCGCTCAACAAGATTGGCCAAGAGCAAGTGATCAAGTTTATATGGAAAAACGTCGTATGCCGATTCGGTCTGCCCCAGGCCATCATCTCCGACAACGGAAAACAGTTCGACGGTTTAGAAGTCATGCAATTCTGTAAAAAGTGGGGAATCAAAAGGTTATTCTCGCGCCCTATCACCCTCGACGAACAGGCGTAGAGGCGGTGAATAAGATCCTCAAACACACGATCAAAGCACGACTCGAATCCGAGCAAGGGCGATAGGCGGCGAGCTCCCAGACGTTTTGTGGTCCTACCGACGACGACCCGCAATTGGCCGTGAAACCCGTTCGCCCTTGCCTTCGGAACAGAAGCGGTGATTCCTTCAGAGATCGCCGTCCTCAGCCATCAAACCGAACAGGAGATGACGACCGACAACGATATGGCCCGACGAATCGACCTAGACATGCTCGAAGAACGACGGCTGACCTCAGAAATGAAGAACACGATCCACAAAAGGAGAGCCGAGAAGTTCTTCAATTCAAAGGTCAAAGAAAGAAGGTTTCAAGTGGGCGATCTCGTCCTCAAGAAGATCCAAACCCACACAAGCGTTTTCGGTCCGAACTGGGAGGGACCTTTCAGAGTATCCAGATGGCTAACTAAAGGAGCCTACGAACTGGAACATCCTGACGGTACTCCGGATCAATACCCCTGGAACGCCGTGCATCTGAAAAAATACTACCAATGATAATTTTATATTCAATTTCAATGATGTACAAGGAATATAATGAGATTTTTTCCCTATCCCATCTATTCTGGCGATCGCCCCATCAGGCATATTGCATACCGCCGACGATCGCTGATCATGACGATCCTAGGTAAAATCAATACAGCCATGGTCCTGGATGTCGATGGAACCGACAGATTCGCCCATGCAAGGTTCCTTTGGGCTGAGATCGCCCGCCCTTCATTTAAATACGAGGCCGGCGTAGCCGAAGGACCCTCCAAAATAATCAGTAGACACGATCGCACGTCCTCAAGGTATATCATCTAACATGGTGAACCCGGACAATGCGACGTGCCACTACCCCCGTCTCAACGTACACCGTCGAGGGTCGCCATCTTCATGGCGGGCCGAGGTGGAAGCAGAGCTGACAAGCCGCGGACGTGGTGTCGAATAAGCCGACAACACTCCGCGCAAGGACTCCTCCAGACCGAGATCGCCCGCCTTTCGTTTTAACACAAGGCAGGCGTAGCCTAACAGAGGACCCTCACAAAAAGTGAGTCGCGGGATACACAATATCCCTCGCACACAAAGACACGATTGGGGAGGTCGGTCCATCGAACACCCCAGCCGTACTTGATTCTCCAGAATCGGCAAAAGGAAGATAGCTCGCCTGACATACTAGTTTTTGTTTCCTTACTTACAATAAGCGAACAAAAACAAGGGGGCAGAGATGGGTCGAGCTTATCCCAAATACGATCAAACAAAGAGGAACCACACATGATCGGCTTCGCTCAAAAATACGCAGGAGGCGATCGGAGTCATTCGACAGAAATTACAAGTAAGAATTCCAATTCAAAACATATCAATGCCTTCAACACTCAGACAATCGGTCGGATGAACAAAACGTCGAAAGCAATCATACACGTACTTGTAAAAATTGCATGCAAACATTCAAAGGCGATCGCGTGTAGAGACACAGTATGAAAAGAAGAGCATTTTATTCATAACACAAGTTTCATACATTACGAGGCCCGAAGGCATTACAGAAAGTACAAGTTACAGAGGAAAACAAAAATGCCTCTCAAGGCCCCGCCGGCTGGCCATCGCCCTCGGGTTGCGGATCGGCTTGAGCTCCCCCATCGGCCTCGGGATGAATGAGTTTACCGGTATACCAACTCAAGTCAATCCCGAAGTCGACAAAGTCAAGGATCGGCAAGGAGAATTCTGGATGCAGAGGATGCTCGAGGACATAGGATTTGAAGCTCTCCATCAGGGGACCGATCTCGACCCCTGCCTTCTTAGCGGCTCGAACAGCGTCAGCATAGGCCAAGTAATAAGCGAACTCGCCGACGTGCTCGACGTTAAGGTAGGGATCGACCTCGATCGCCTTCAGCTGCCCCTTCAAATCCGCGGCCATTTTCTCGACCTCCGCCAGCTCGACCGCCTTGGCAGCATTCTCGCCCCTGGCCTTCTCCAGCTCCTTCTTCGCCGCCTCCAGCTCACCGCTGAGCCGATCCACCATCACCTTCAGCCCGACCACCTCCTCCTGCGAAGCCAGGAGCTTCTGGCGGGTCTCCTTCTCCTTATCACGGGACCGATCGGCAGCCTTCTTAGATCGGCTCAGCTCCTGCTTCAATCGGTCCACGTCCTGCTTAGCCCTTTTGGCCGTCTCCTCATACTCCTTCTCCATAGACCGGATCCGGTTGGCATCCTCGATATTTTTGTTCCGGGCGGCCTCGAGGTCGCTATGGAGACGAGCAGTGGAGGGTCGCCCCTCAAAATCCCTAGCGGATTGGACGGCCATCGTCGCCGTCTGGAGAGCCAGGGCAACGGTCGCCTGCATGGCATCTACAGATCGCCGACGAGCGATCGCATCAAGATCGGTCGTCCAAGCCTTGGGCAGAGAGGTGATAGCCTGGCGAACGTAAGCAGGGACTTCGAGGGACTGTTGCGGAGCCTTGCTCGACAGAAAGTCCAGCACCATGGGAGCAACGTCCGGATCGGCGAGACGAACCCTGCAGCGCAAACCAAGGAAACCAAGGAGTTAGCCCATACCATGCTCAGAATGCCTAACTCAGAAAATTTTGACCCTTCCTTACCTATTGACCAGCTCGGGATCACGTCCGAAATAAGGCTTGCCCCAGGAGGTTTCCGCCTCGGCGATCGCCACCTTCTTCGCCGAGCTGCCAGATGACCGGGGGCCGGAGACCGTGGGCTTGGGGACTGATCGCTCCATCATCGGGATGGCAGAGATAGGAGACGCAGCGACCGGAGGCTCAAGAATTGATACATCCGCCTCAGAAATCGACGGGGACTCCTCCGACCTTCGCCTCTTGCGGCGCTGAAGCTGTTCCTCACCCTGAACCACCGGCTCGGCGACTGGCACCTCGGAAGGCCTCGTCACCGGAGCAGGGCGACACGTCGTCGCAGGAACGCGACCGGTCTACTTGCCTAAGTGAAGGCGACCAAGAACTCCCGGGTTCGACATGGCTATCTCTGGCGGTGGTTCGGCAATTCGGGGAAAATAAACCTCTGTCAAAAGAGAGATACAAACAAGTTAGACAAAACAAAACGACCTCCTGGAGACGATCGTCAAGCAAGGAAGCACCACTTAGACTCATACCGGGAACTTTCAAGTGACGGGGGTAGCAGAACAATCGAGCCCCCAACCGATGAGCTTCGGTACCAAGCGATCGAACGTCAATAAAGGAGTTCGGCAAGGCACGGATCCGCTCCCAAACGATCAAGAAATCGAATGGAAGGTCGCCGATCGCTGGAACGAGAGGTCCTGCAAAAAGAAAACAAAATTAGATCAGTCCAAGACAGGCTCAATCAAGGGGAGAGTTAAAATCCTTACTCGGATTCCTCTCCCGGAAAATGGTGGAGATCTCCAACTCCTCATTTGGACTGTCACTCGACGCCGATCGCCATGCCCCGCCGACCCAGCACCATTTAGCCAGGTCACCCCTGGTCTTATTCGGCACGCCAAGGACCACTCTCCCGATTCGGCCTTGGATATGATAGCCGTCGATCGACCCTTTCTGCACGGCCAGTTTAAACAAGTAATTCATCTCCAGCGCAGTAAGGAGGCGGAACAACCGGTGACCGCCAAACAGGGTCAACGTGCAGATGATCTGTAGCCAAGCATTCGGCGTCAGTTGAAGAGGCGCCAAATTCCAGGCGATCAGCAAGTAGGAGACGGCGAATGGCAGCGGGAATCGCAGACCCGCCTCCATAATCATCTCGCTGACGGCGACCATATCCTTGGGTGGTTGGTCGGCACGCTCATTCTCCGAAGGCACGTGCAAGGAAACGTCAGAAGGGATGTGGTATTTAGCCCTCCAACAGCTCAGGTCTTTCTTAGTCGCCGTACTCTGGATCTTTCCAAGAGTCCACGGAGACGGGACGGCGGCCTGAAAGACTGTCCGATTCACATGTTCGTAAGGGTGAGCAGCGGAGTAGGCTTCGAAATCGAATTCCGAACAGGGTCCGGCGATCGCTTCCATCATCCGACTAAAAGCCACGTAGGCGGGGCCGAATCTACTCTCTCGTTCCCAGGCCTCCCGCACCAAATCATCCTCATCCACCGGCGAGCCCCCCTGCTCCGCCGTCGCCGCCGTCCTCGCCACCTTGGCCTCGTTGAAAAGTTCTTCGAGTTCTGCGGGTGCAATCCCCGCTCGAATATCTTCAACGGCCGTCTCCTTATCCACTCCAACGGGAATCTCCTCCCGTTCAGGCGACGCTGCGGCAGCGGAAGAACTTCCGGTCTCGAAGGCTTTTGATCCTCCCGGCATATTAGAAAGTAAAGAGAGGGAGAAGGTTAATTTTTCTTACCTAGATAAAAGAGGGAGATCGGCACAAGTAGCTCCGGAAATTTTTGCAGAAATTCGGCTAGGGAAGCAAGGATGCGTAAAAAGTGAAGGAGAAGAAGCCCTGCCCTTTTTATAGATGGAGACGAGGGCCTAAATGCAAATAGGAGAAACCTCGGGGGCTGGATCGCAACCGTCACGTGGGGACGCATTAAATGCGGCCCTCGAATCCCGCATACGCGTCTTTTCGAGGGCATGCCAGCCGACAGGTCTGACAAACCGTCGGATTCCCCCAACAGCGGCGCGACGCGTGTCCCTGCCACTTTTGGAAAGCCCGCCTTCTTTTCCCGCTGCTCCCGACGCGAAAGAAGGTCGTCCATATTTGAATTCAGATCGGCTGATCATTTAAACATTGGCGATCGCCAACAGTGCCACCTCACCCCGTGTTTTCAACATCGAGGCGAGCTGGGGGGCAATTGTTGTGCGGCGATTAATACGCCTCGATAGGAGATCGGTATCACAATCAGAGAAGCCAACCATGGAAGACATACTCTGGACAAACGCCTGGAGTTCGGCACCATACGGCGACCGTCTTTTGGTACCCAGCGATCGTCTTTTGATGTCTGACGATCGTCTTTAATGAGTAAACCGGAGGCGATCATCTCATGCCACGTACGGATCCAGCATCCGTCAAAGTCGTCGAAGACCGAATCTTGGACGATGGCCCACGGGCGGATCTTCAAAGGATACCGACAGATAGGACCATTGACCCCAGCCTGTCACCTACCACACCTACCGACAAGGCCGCCTAAAGGTACAAAGTGGGTCCTCCCCGGACAGCGACTTGCAACGCGTGCTGGCTTCCCATTGGTTCGCCCAGCTGGCCTCCAGCTGCAACCTCGGACCTCAAGGGAATAGGCCCACGTGATGGGACGATCGGCCGTCTTATTTTAATATAGAAAACTGCGATCGCCCGCGATCGCCTGAGGGATCCCAACTACCTTGTCCCCTATAAATAGAGGACTCACTGTTGTGGCCAAAAAAACGGGAATTTCACTACGAATTAAGTGCAAAATATACACCAAAGAGAGAATCAAAGGCTCTTTTGGCAACCACTAATACATTCATAGTGATATTCATACATATTCATCATATATCCCAAGCAAGAACTCACAGATTTATCTATCTGGTTCTTCCGGCAATCTACGCGCTCTAAAGCCGAGATAACTAGAAGTCTTTACACTCCTTGTAATAGATTCTAACATTAATATTTGTACTCGACAGTATATTTATTAATAACATCTCGCGAGAGCATTCAAGCCCGGGATTAACAACCCCGACAAATCTTATGTTATCTATTTTCTCACGGAAGTGTTCTCGCATTTGTTTGTTACTCGATCATTCCAGCAATACTATCTCCGGATAATATTTTGGGTAACAACAGGCGGCATGTGGAGTTCAGCGTGGGTGATCGAGTTTTGCTGAAACTAACTCCACAAATCTGGAAGAAGATTTCTTCTAAGACGGTACATCGTGGCTTAATCCCTAAGTACGATGGCCCATTTGAAATTATTAGTAAAGTGGGAAATGTAGCTAATCGTTTAAGATTGCCGGATAGGTTGAAGATACATCCGACATTTCATGTCTCCTTTCTGAAAAAGTATAGTGAGGATATACTTGATGCTTCTCGAAACGAATCGAGAAGGGCTCCACCTGTTGTACGTCTACAGTTCACAAAAGAGGTTCACAAGATTTTGGACGAACGAACCCGAGGACAGAGTGTGAAAAACCGGAGGACGGATTACTTAGTCCATTGGAAGGGCGAGTCCGAGGCAGATGCTACTTGATAACGGAATGTGAATTTGTGGCAGTTTGAAAAGGAGATCGAGGAATTTATACGAACGAAGGAAGCTACGACGAGGACGTCATCAGGTTTAAGTGGGGGAGGTTTGTTAGCCCCTTAGACGATGGCTCGACCCCGGGCGCGCCAGGACGCGGGGAAGGCTGCGCGCCCAGGGGCGATGCGTGCCGAGATGGTGCGGCACCTGATCCATGCAAGGAGGAGATTCGTGAAATGAGGTTCCGTAGCAAGATGTTGGGGACTTTGCTCGGAAGAAGTCATGAAGGACTTGCATTGGGAGTGAAAATTGGGCAAACACTTAGTTGAGGTTATTAGTGGACTCCTAAGCTTTTCAGTATCTAGTGCTATCACAAGGGAATATCTTTCTAAGCCTATTATAGGGGGGAGGTGCTCCAGTGAGCTATCTGGGAGCTGGCCGAGTGACGGTTATCGGCCGCAGCCTTGTGGGAAGTTTCGGACTTGATGTGACTCGGGTCATAAATGGGTCACGGGTCGGTATGGTAATCCAAACCCATACCTCAGGTTGGGCCGATCCATGCGGGTATTCGAGGGCAATGTACGATTTATGCGGACTCGGACTACTTGTGGGCGACAAGGATCGGAAATGTAAGCTGGTTCGACACTTAGCGGGCTTGATGCCCCGTGCGCAAGGGAACGCCAGATATTGGCGCGCGCGGGACATAGACAGGTGTTGGGCGCACGGGTGCACCCTTTCCAGCGTGGCATTGATGGTTATTCCTCGAACGGTTATCCGAAGGAACTTCTAGGAGCGTGCATGGTGCATGCGGGTACATGTGTTCGATAACTAGGCAAGCGGTTGGCGACGGTTACTCAATAGATGCGGTTAACTACGGTTAATCGATACATAGCAAGAAGAGACATAACCATGCGGGCGGTTATGTGGGATTCTTGACACGCAGCATGACCTTGCTGGACGGTTATGCCACATGTTTGTTTTATGTTTGTCCATTTGTCCCAGCAGTTGGGGGATTGTCCTCTACATACCTTAGGCCTATAAATAGTCTAAGGGCACTCGAATTTGGGACAGAGAGAGTGCAGGAAAAACAAAGTGCATTTGTTAAGCACTAAGTTGTGAGAGAGCCATTGTGTGTGTAAGCTTTGGCCGATTTGGTCTTTGTACGAATTGTTGGAAGTAGTGCAAAGTTGGGAGGAATTCTCTTGTAAATTTGTGTGTGCTTATGCTGTTTTTCCATTGTTCTTGTGGCGAGCTTTACTTTTCATATTTTCCAGTTTCATATAAACACGAGGGTTTGAAAGGATAAAAATGCTGATTGATTGGTGCACAATCAGTCCGTACAGGCGTGTAAATTTGTGAAAAATTTAACTTCGAAATTTAACCATGTGATAGTGGGCGAAGTCTCTTTCATCATCGTGATGGTAGGAGCAATCGCTGCTTCTCTAATGAGTGTGGTGGGAGTTTTTTCTAGGTTTACTACCCTTCTGCCCATAGATGTCAATTCATTCTATATGTTTAGGGTATCATATATTCAGTCACCTTACGAGTTGCGTGTAGTTCTGCCATGATTCATCTCACGTCCCAACTCAAATAGTGGCCCGATGTCGCAAGTTCTGTAGACAGCGCCACTTGATGTGCACGAATCGAAAAAATGATATGAATATAACGGAAAACTCATTACGTGGCTAACAAGAATATAGACTTTAGGCTCAACGGGGCTAGCTATGGAATTATATACTTTTAAATAAGCAAAAAGGACTTGAAGGCTAAACAAAACTGCCATAGGTTATTTTCATAAATTGTATACACTTGTGATTTCGACTAAGATAACAAGGTCAGTTCTCGAGTCTTACAACACAAATGATACACTCGACAACAATATGCACAAAGTCTTAAAAGTTCACAAGTTGAATTTTGTTCACATTCCCAATATATCAAATTATTTATTCAACTCCACATCTTATCAATCATCTAAAATGATTCCTTCGGCAAATCTGCCCTCAAGTTGTTCACCAAAATAACACAATAATTCCAAGGCATATACAACAAGAGTTCATTATCCAAGTCTATCCAAAAATCTAAATACAACTAAAAACAATAAATACGCTAAAACAAATAAACCTATCATGCAACTATATGAGTGCAATATAAAATTGGTAAAACAATAAACTATCAAAAAATTATATCTCTCCCCTCATCAATTTAAATGAAATAATATGATTCATGAAGGGAAAAATAGAATTTCAATAAAAAAGAGCAAGAAATAATCACAAGACATTTGTCGTAGAGAAAACCAACGCGAATGAAGTTAATATTGATCATAATTATCAAGATTCCCTCGAACATATGTCCTTGCAGGGATAAAAAATAAAGAAACAAACATAACCAGACTAATAAACAAACCTATCTAAGAACGCCTTCAGCTAGATGCATGTTTTATTTATCCCGGGTGGGACCTCCCAAGAGAGCGACGTGAGGCACATGTCGCCTCCTCATTGGTTCGCGCATCCGGCTGCCAGCTGCAGCTGCGGACTTTAGGGAATCAGTCCCACGTGCTGGGACGATCGCTCGCCTTATTTTATGTAGGAACGGCGATCGCCCGTGTGGGACAGGGACATCCCAGCAGCCTCTTATCCTATAAATAGGAGGCCTCCAGCATTGGAAAAAATGACGTGACAACGTAAACACGATTACACAAAGCAAACAATATAGAGAACACTTGATCTTTGTAACAAGAACTCACAGAGCTTTAACTCTGGTTCTTCCGGCAAACAACAACACTCAAGAGCTAGATAACTAGGGTCTTTACACTCATTGTAATTATACTCTAACATTAATATTTGTACTCACAAGTATTCATATTAATAATACCTCGCGAGAGCATTCAAGCCCGGGACTAACAACCCCAACAAATCTTGTGTTATTTACTTCCCCACGGACGTGCTCTCGCATTTTGTTTGTTACTCGTCCATTCCAGCATATCATCTCTGGATAATATTTTGGGTAACTACAATTGGCGCTAGAAGAAGGGCCCTGAACCTCCGTTTTCATTCCGACCATTTTGAAGAACACTCACTGTTCTCCGGGGCATATACTTGAAGAAACACTCACTGTTCTTCAAAGAAAAACCTTCAGAATAATGACGTATGCCACGACCTCGAAAAGAGCCACCCTATGATCCGCCGGACGCCTTATTCCGGCCCAGGCCGAGTCCCAACCTGCGGCGGAAGGCGACCGAGACGATGCTAAACTCTCACTCCCGCCCCCGAGGGATGGCCCCAGCCTCTCACTCGGTCAATTCCAAACCGCGGAACAGATCGAGGAGGCCATGGCCATCCTAATGGAGCGACGGAGAGCATGCAACACGCCCACCATTACTCCATCAGCCATCTGCCGTGCAGGCAAGTGAAAGCTCAAGGGGTTATATGTCGAGAAATCATCAGAAAGCCCCGAGCCACAGGAAAAGGCACTCGTAAGGCGGGACGATTCCATCTTCAGCTGCCTAGGGAGTGATCCCTCATGGCGACCTGGCATTCAGGCCCCATTTGTGAGACGTCGGAGTCCGAATCCATCACCAAGAATTCGGCGTACCCAACTCCCAGAAGACAGGCCGGCTATCTGGCTCCCATTCGCCCAAGAATTAAGCTTGGTAGCAGAGAACTCATCGCCTACCATGGGGCCAGGAGATCAGTACATGATCGCCTCGGCTCCCGCTCTGAGAGACAGACCGCGAGCAGTTAGGCTACGGCGATGGCCGCAATGCAGCGCCATCTTGACGAAATCAAGGCGCTCATAGAAACTGGGGCAGGCGCCAAGAGATCGATCATCGGACCAAGTGAGCCGCTCGCGGTCCAGATCGAGCTTGCCCTCGTGCAACCGAAGATCGCTCCTCCTTAAACACCTCTATATGAGGGGAGATCAGACCCTGAGACCCACTTGAGCAAGTTCCAGATCGACATGACCGGATGCAGGGCATCGGACACGACGAAGTGCCTAATGTTCCCATTAACATTGGGCGATCTTGCCCATAGGTGGTACATCTCATTGCCACCGCGCTCAATCAACTGTTCTGAGAAGCTGGCGAACGACTTCACGTCGTATTTCACCGCCAAGGTCACTCGGCCAAAAGGTCCCCACCGCATGATGAAGATCAGGCAGGGGAAGGACGAGCCCGACGAAGACTACATTGACTAGGGGTGAGCTCGGTTCGGTTTGGTACGGTTTCTAGCTAAAACCGATATCGAACCGTATCTTATCGGTATCTAGCATTTGAGTACCGAAATGATTCGGTTTTAAATCGGCTCGGTGTGATCGGTTTCGGTGTCGGTTCGGTAGCGGTTCGGTGTCAATGGGCTGATTAAATGGGCCACTTAAGTTGGGCTTGCACCAGGCCCAAATTGAACTACTTGGGCTAAATCAGACAATTGTAAGTTTAAATAGAAGGATTTATACATAATTAATCCACTTCAAAGCTTGAATAAAAATAAAATCTACTTCAATAACATGATAATAACTAAGAATTCAAAAAGTCCAATATCAGATTAAACAAAAGTCTTGAATTTCCTCCTCAGCACAGGTCCATCAATTAATAACAACCTGCACAAAGAAAAAACAAAGTCTGCAGAATAGTCATCTGTTTTATCGGTTCGGTTCGGTTTTTAAAGTCGGGATCCATATCTAAAATCGAAACCGAACCGCATAATTCGGTTTTCAAAATTTTAAGAACCGTACCATACCAATATCTTATTGGTTCGGTTTTTCGGTTTCGGTTTTTTCGGTATTTTCGGTATTATCGGTTTTTGTCGGTTTTTCTGCTCACCCCTAACATTGACCGGGTGGATGAAATAGTCCTCACCGGCGAGCCCATTAGCGATGAGCTCGCCCTCTACTCGGTCCTGGGGGGATTCTATGGCCATTCACACATGTTTAGGCGCCTCACAAAGGACATCCCCCCGACCTACGCGATCTTCCGCGTCAAGGCCGCCGAATTTCTGGCCAGGCAGAGGATGTTCACCCTTTGCTTAGGCGATGGATTCACCGGAGAAGGGAAGGCGCCATCTCCCATCCCAAAGAGGGTGGTCGCCAATCCCAGAAAGGCGGTCGCAAAGTCTCCCGGTGAGTTCAAGGCCTTTGAGGATGTGGAAGTTCACCTCCTCCGCAACCTCAATCTGTCTCCGGCCCATATCTTCAATGCCATCAAGGGGCGCGAATGGCTTATCAAGCCGAAGCCGATGAGGGACAAAGTTCATCTGGACCGCAGTAAATTTTGTGCCTACCACAAAAGTCCCAGCCACAACACCATCCAATGCCGCGACCTCCTCCGACAACTCTGGAGGTTGTTCGAGGAAGGCAAGTTGGATAATTTGGTGACCAAGCCAGAACCCCGGGCAAAAAGGACCGGGGGGCACAATCGTCGACAGAACGATGACCGTCTCCCTCCCAATCCGGTCGCCAGGATCGAGCAAAACGAGCCGGAGTACTCAGACGAGTCGATCCCTACGATCAACCCCGGCGGCCGGATCAATATGCTTCAGTCGGGAGGTGGAAACCTCGTAGGTCTTTCCCCGGTTTCCACCGTATCAAATAGAAAGCGGAAGGCCGAGCTGAGGGCATTCACCGGAGTCCATGTCGTGGTGCCCCCAGAGCCAACCATCTCCAGATACGCGCTCATCTCCTTCTCCAACAAGGATAGGGAGGGAGTGCAGTGCCCCAAAGAGGATGCATTGGTGATCTCTGCATGTATCCTTGGGAAAATGGTCGACCACGTGCTGGTTGACAATGGGAGCTTTTGCAACATCATATTCAAATCTGCTGTGGACCAGCTCGGCAACCTGACCAAGTTCATCGAGCCATTCGATACCGTGCTTCAAGGGTTCGGCGACAACACGGTCTAAGCCTATGGAAGGATCAAGCTCTCTGTCGAGATAATATGTTGTTACGATCCCAAGGTTAAGATCACTAGGAACCTCAATTTTGTAATCATAGATAGGCCCAGCATCTATAATGGGTTCCTAGGTCGCCCCTTTCTAGAAACCTTTGATGCGGTCGCCTCTTCTTTCTTTTACTGTATCAAGTTCCCCACTAACGATGGGACAATCGGTACAGTAAAAGGAGGCTAGCTAATGACAAAGAAATGTTTGAATTACTCCTGTGTCGTAACTTCCCCTTTAAACGTTTCCCGTACTATTTAAAACATTGAGGCGATCAACATTCAACCAATGGAGATCGACAAGCCAAGCACCTCATACCAGTCCGACTCAGAGGACGACATCTTGCATCAATTGTCGGATGACATCGAGCCAAGGATCGGTTTCGAGCCAAGCCTCGACATTAATCCAAGGATCGAGTTCGGCGATCATTCCAAACGAGAAGCGACCGTCCCCATTGAAGAGTTGGAAAGTATAACAATCGATCCGGCTCGCCCGGAGCAAGAAGTGCAGATCGGCTTAAGCATCGGTCCTGGGTTAAAAGACGATCTGATCAGTTTACTACGTAAGAACATCGGAATCTTTACCTGGTCGCATCAAGATATGGTCGGCATTAGTCCTGAACACGCTTGCCACTATCTAAAGATCGACCCGGAAAGGAAGACTGTTCACCAGAAACGTAGGAAATTCGGTCCTGAGAAGTATGCTGCGCTCGACGCAGAATTCAAAAAGCTACTCGATAACAAACTGATCGGAGTATCCACCTACGAGCCACAGTGGGTAGCCAACGCGGTGCTTGTCAAAAAGGCGAGCAACTCCTGGAGGTTATGCATCGATTTCACCGACCTCAACGCGACATGTCCGAAAGACCACTTTCCAAGGCCTCATATTGACCACTTGGTCGATAGCACGGCAGGTTGCGAAATGATGTCGTTTATGGACGCCTTCGCCGGGTACCATCAGATCCCAATGGCGGAGAAAGACGTAAAACACATGTCATTCCACATGGAAAAAGACGTGTACTTTTGGGTCCGAATGCCGTTCGGTATGAAAAATGCTGGGGCGACCTACCGACGACTAGTCAACGGGATGTTCGCCGATCAGATCGTCAAGACCATGGAGGTTTACATTGACGACATCGTGGTCAAGAGCCTCAAAAAGGAAGATCACCTCAAAGACCTTGCCGAGACGTTCGCCATCCTTGAGAAATTCAACATGAAACTGAACCCCAAGAAATGCAACTTCGGGGTAATCTCCGGAAAGTTCCTGGGGCACATCGTGAACCAAAGGGGGATCGAAGCGAACCCCACCAAGATCAAGGCGATCCTCGACATGCAGGATCCACGAAATGTCAAGCAGGTGCAACGCCTCACGGGTTGTCTAGCAGCCCTTAACCGTTTCATTTCTCGGCTCGGAGACAAAAGCAAGCCATTCTTCGCCACCATAAAGAATAAGAAATTTGCATGGACAAAGGAAAGTCAAATGGCGTTCACCAAAATCAAGGAGTATCTGTCTAATCCCCAAATTTTGGCGAAACCAATCCTCGGCAAAAAGTTAATCCTCTACCTGGCAGCCTCGGAGGTCGCGCTGAGTGCTGTATTAGTGCGAGCAGAGGGGCAAGCCCACTTGCCGATATACTTCGTCAGTCAAGTGCTTCATGACGCGGAAACGCGTTACACACCTCTGGAGAAGCTCGCCTATGCACAAGTCATGAGTGTTCGCAAGCTGAGGGCCTACTTCTTCGAACACCAAGTGGAGGTTCTGACAACTCTCCCTCTGAGGCAAGTTTTGCACCGGCCAGACACCAACGGGGGACTCCTCAAGTGGTCACTGGAGATCGCCCAATACGGTGTCACATACGCTACTCGCACGGCGATCAAAGGCCAAACTCTGGCGGATTTCTTGGTGGAATTAACGTTCCCGCCCAGTCCAACCCAGGTTGGCCGTCCTTCCTGGAAATTATACGTATATGGCTCGGCGACCAGCTCGCGAGCAGGGGCAAGGATTGTCCTCATCAGCCCCAACGTCCAAAGTTTTACAAATGCTGTGCGTTTCGGGTTCCGTGCGACCAACAATGAAGCCGAGTACGAAGCCTTGGTAGGCGGGCTCGATCTAGCACTCGCCATAGACGTTCGCTGCCTCCACATCTTCATGGACTCCCTCTTGGTCGTGAACCAAGTCAAGGGGGAATATGAGGCGCGCGATGAACAGATGATCAAATATCAAGAATTGGTCGCCGAAATGTGCACAAAGTTTGAAGAGGTGCTGATCGAACAAGTCCCGAGAGAGCACAACTCCCAGGCCGATGACCTATCTAAACTCGCATTGTCAGATGGGGCGACAGACTTCTCTAACATACAAATCACGAAGTCAGCAAAATCGGCGATCGACAGAAGCCTGGTCACCACAGTTGCCATCGCCGAAGAGAGCTGGATGACTTCGTTCGTTAAGTACTTGAAGGACGGAACGGTCCCCACAGATCGGATCTAAGCACGCCAGCTTCAGCTCCGAGCAACCAGATACACCCTATTGGACGACCGGCTTTACAAGCGAGCTTTCAGCCTTTCTCTCCTAAAATGCATTACGTCGGAGGAAGGCCGACTTGTTTTAGCCGAAATCCATGACGGGATCTATGGAAATCACGCTGGAGGGCGAGCTATCATCCACAAGATGACCAGGCAAGGAGTTTTCTGGCCTACCCTACAAAAAGACGCGATTGCCTACGCCCGATCTTGTCACAGGTGTCAAGTAATGGGCCCAAACATCAAGCTCTCCCCCGAGCAGCTCACTTCTATGTACAGTCCGTGGCCGTTCGCCCAATGGGGCATCGACCTCATTGGTCCTTTGCCGACGGTGCCAGGGGGATGTAAATTCGCCATCGTGGGGGTCGATTATTTCACGAAATGGGCAGAGCCCGAGCCACTCAACAAGATCGGCCAAGAACAAGTGATCAAGTTCATTTGGAAGAACATCATATGCCGATTTGGTCTACCTCAGGCTATCATCTCCGACAATGGAAAGCAGTTCGACGGTTTGGAAGTTATGTAATTCTGCAAGAAATGGGGAATTAAAAAGCTGTTCTCGGCCCCTTACCACCCTCGAACAAACGGGCAGGTAGAGACTGTAAACAAGATTCTCAAACACATGATCAAAGCAAGACTTGAATCCAAACAAGAACGATGGGAGAGCGAGCACCCGGATGTTTTGTGGTCCTACCGAACGACGACCCAAAATTCAACCGGTGAAACCCCATTTGCCTTCGCCTTCGGAACAGAAGCAGTGATCCCTTCGAAGATCGCCGTTCTCAGCCATCGAACTGCACAACAAATGACGACGGACAATGATGTAGCTCGGCGGATCAACTTGGATATGCTCGAGGAACGACGACTGGCCTCGGAAATGAAGAACATAATCCACAAAAGGAAATCCGAGAAATTCTTCAATTCGAAGGTCAAGGAAAGGCGATTCCAAGTGGGCGACCTAGTCCTCAAAAAGGTCCAGGCTCACACGGGAGTATTTGGCCCGAATTGGGAGGGGCCCTTCAGGATATCCAAATGGCTGACCAAAGGAGCCTACGAGCTCGAACACCGAGATGGCACTCCGGACCAATATCCCTGGAATGCCGTTCATTTGAAGAAATACTATCAATAAAAACTCTGTATTCAGTTATCCAATGTACAAAGAGATTAATGAGATTTTCCGATCCCCTCTAAATGATTCGCTTCGGCAAAACAAACAAACAAAAAAGAGGACGACTCGCTCATCCTCCAAGAGTTCATCATCTAACATGATGGACCTAGGAAAGCGATCGCCCCCCTAGCACAACGTATACCGTCGAGGATCGTCATCTAATATGGCGATCCGAGGTAGAAAAGTGCAGCCATGGTTCTGGAGGTCGATGGAACCGATAGCCCGTCCATGCAAGGTTCCTTTGGGCAGAGATCGCCCGTCCTTTCGTTTAAATACGAGGCAGACGTAGCAGAAGGACCCTCCAAAACAGATCAGTGGACACGCTTGCCCGCCCTCGGATCCATCATCTAACATGGTGGACCTGGATAATGCGACGCGTCCCTCCCCTCATCACAACGTATGCCCTCTTAGGCAGAAAAGTGCTAATAAGCCACGGTAGCGAAGTCGATTTATCCGACGGTGCCCCATGCAAGGACTCCTCCAGGCAGAGACCGTCCGCCCCCTCGCTACATTGCGAGGCAAAACGTAGCCTACGGAGGACCCTGACAATTAAGTGAGTCGCGAGAAGTTAACCATCAGACGGAATGTCGCTCACGCACAAGACATAGTCGTGGAGGTCGGTTCCATCGAACTCCACGACTGTGCGAAGTCTTTCCAGGCCGGGACGTTCGGCCTCCCTCGAGGAATCAACAAAATCGAAGATCGCAAGAACCAAACTAAAGATCGCTCCCTAAACGAATTATTTTCCGTTCCCTTACTTTCACCAAGTAAACAAAAACAAGGGGCAGAGCTAGGGATGGCAATGGAGCGGGTCGGGGCCGGGTATTGCCTACCCAGACCCGGACCCGCGGTTAAAAATTAGCTCTAGACCCGCCCTGCACTCCGCCAAATTTTTTTGGTCGCCCCTGCACTCCGCCCGCTCGGTTACGGATACCCAGTAGTACCGCGGATTATTTTTTTCTCGGATTAATATTATATATATATATAAGATACTACTAATTTAATTACTAATATATATTAAATTTATTAAGTATTACTATATATAATATTACTAATTTAAATTTATTACTAATTTAATATATATATATATATATATATATATATATATATCGGGGCGGGTTCGGGGTGGGTACCCCATACCCCGGAACCGAACCGGACCCGAACTTATTTTTTTCTACATGCCCCAGACCCGGATCCGGACCCGAATTTTGTTACCCGAATTGGACCCATTCGGGTAAAAACCTGCGGGTACCCGAACGCGTGGTTTTTTTTGCCATCCCTAGGCAGAGCAGAGCCATACATACGATCAGGAGGATGGAACCACATACGATAGGCTTTGTTCAAATACACATATGACGATCGGTTTTGTTCAGAAATTTACAAGTAAGAATTTAAGTATACCAATACATTCGGAGCTATACATACAACGACCGCTCCTCAAACACTTGTGTGAAGTCAAATGCGAAAGATTCAGACAGACGATCGTACAAGCAAGGAATCAGATGCAATTATTTACTTCATTTCATTCGGAATACTTGTACAAGCGCCCGAAGGCGAAAGTGCCCGAAGGCAAAACACAACGAAACTGAAAAATTACAAGTGAAAACAAAATGAAAGCGGACTATCTCAGGCTGCCCCCGCCTGGCCTTCGCCACCGGCCGCTGGATCGGTCCGGCCTTCGCCACCGGCTGCTGGATCGATGTGCGCTTTCTCGCCGGCATCCGGGTGAACGAGGTTGCCCGGCGACGGATACCAGCTCAGGTCGATTCCAGGGTTGGAGAGGTCAATGATCGACACAAAGAAGGCCGACTGCAGAGGATGCTCAAGCACATAGGCTTTGAAGTTATCAATCAGAGGGCCGACCTCGAGCCCTCCCTTCTTAGCAGCGCGGATGGCGTCAGGGTAAGCCATGTAATAGGCAAATTCGTTGACATACTCCACGTTGAGGAAGGGATGGGCCTCGGTCGCCTCCAACTTCTCCTTCAGTCCCGCGATTGTTTGATCCGCACCCTGGAGCTCGGCAACCTTAGCGGCCAGCTCTCCCTTCGACGACTCCAGCTCGCCATTTAACCAGTCTACCACCGCCTTCAGCTCAGTCACCTCCTCCTGCGAGGCCGCATGCAACCGACGGGCTTCCGTCATTTGATCACGCATCCGGTCGGTCGCCGCCCGGGCCCGATCGAGATCCTGCTTCACCCGGTCGAGATCCTGCTTCGCCCGCTTGGCCGTCTCCACGTACTCCTTCTCCATTGCCGCGATTCTGTCGGCAAACTCGGCGTTCCGTACCGGGTTCCAACTCAATCGTGAATTCCACATCTCTCTGCGGAGGCAAATTAGGTAGCTCATCTAGAAATACATCGGCATATTCCCTCACTACTGGAATGTCCGCCAATGACACTGATGATTTATCGGTTTTGGTCATATAGCACCAATAACCAACACACCCCTGATTGAGTAATTTTACTGCTTTCATTACATTGATAACCTTTCCGGAACAGCTGGGGTTACTCCCCTGAAATACATATTCAATTCCACCGTCTGAAACAATAGTGACCATACGCTTACGTACACTAAGGATGGCATCATGGCGATCCATCTAATCAATACCCAAAATGACGTCGTCTATAGTTAAATCCACCACGATCAGGTCTGCCAACAAATCACGGCCATGCAACTGAATCGGACAATTCCTAATCTCACGATCTCCGATAATTCTCCTACCTTCGGGTAGTCCAATGATATAAGGCTCACAATTAGTAGCACTATCCAGATGAAGTATACTCAAGCTTAACTCGGAAATGAATGAATGCGATGCACCAGTATCAAAAATGGTATACACAGGTTGGTATAGAATTTCGAGTGTACTTGAGATCATTCGGGCCTCTGGATCGTCAACTCTCTTCATCTCATAAATTCGGGGCTTGCCAGCTCCGGACTCGAATGCTCCTGTCTGATAGCTGTGGGCTCCGCCTTTGTTAGCTCCCGTCGTCTTAAACGACACTGACTGAGTGGCCTATTTCTGAATCGTTGACTGCTTTGGGGCCTGAGATGTCGCCGGAGTGGGTTTGGAGTCTCTTCGGCAGAAACGGGCTTTATGCCCCGCAATCCCACAGTTATTACATGTGAGGGTCGACTTCGGACACTTAGTACTGAAATGACCCAATTCTCCATAGTTGTAGCAGTTGATGGCCGAACTGGCCGCTCGGGACTGAGATTCGGCGGGTTTAGGCTCCGTAAGGGGTCGATCAGAAAAAGTAAAGCCCGCACGAGGCTTCTTGAAGGTTGTCTGGCCGCATTCAGACTGATTACGCTTCTTCGATTTCTTGCCGGATGATGAAGTCTGATTCTTAGAAATTTCCTTAGCAGTAAGATCATAAGCAAGAGCTTTCTCGATGAATTCGGCCAAAGTAGTGCAATGATGATTAAGCAGTTGAAGTCTCATATGAGGTTTCAACCTCTTACTGAAATACTTGATTTTATCCGCCTCGCCATCGTCGCCGCTTGGAGGGTCAGAGCAAGAGTCGCCTGCATTGCGTCTCCGGACCGCCGGCGCGCGATCGCATCTAGATCAGTCGTCCAAGCCTTCAGCAGGGCGGCGATAGCCCGAGAGACGTAGTGAGGGACGTCGTTAGGCTCGCGGGGAGATCTGCTCGCGAGGAAGTCCAACACCATCGGAGAGCAGTTCGGGTCGGCAAGACGGACCCTACACCAAGAACAAAGGAGTTAGTATGTCCCCTACACAAGTGATGTAACTCAGCAGATCAACCAAACTTACCTTTCGACCTTCTCGGGGTCGCGGCCGAAGAAAGGCTTGCCCCGCGGGGTCTGGGCATCAGCGGTCTCCATGGCCTGTAGGAAGGCCGATGAGGTGTAGGCCCCTCTGCCATTGGAACTGCGGAAATTGGAGGCGCGGCGACCGGCGGCACGACTGCGGGCGCCTCAGCAGCAACAGATGGCAAGGGCTCCTCTGGCCTCCGCCTCTTGCGGTTGCGCTAGAGCTGCTCCTCCTCCCGAGTCTCCAGCTCGATGACGATCGGCCCCATGAGAGGTCTCGCCTATGGTATAGGACGGGTCGTCGCCGCAGGGGCACGACTCGCCTTCTTCCCTTGGCGGAGACGATTCATGATACCAGGGTTCGACATGGCAATTTCTCTCGGCGTCTCGGAGTAGCGGGGGAAGTAGATCTCTGTCAAAGAAGACAATCAACCAGGTTAGACGTCTTCTTCAACCAAAGGCGATCGTCAAGCAAAAAGGAGATCGTAAACATTTGTACCTGGGACCCTTAAGTGGCGGGGAAAGCGAAACAACCGAGCGCCCAACCAATGAGCTTCGTTGTTGATCACGCGAGCATCGATATAACTGTCCGGAAGACTACAGATTCGCTCCCAAATGATCGAAAAATCAATTGGTAGGTCGCCGGCTGCTGGAACAGGGGAGCCTGCAGAAAGAAAACCAAATTAGATCAGTTCAAGGTGTATCCGAACGAAGGGAGAGTTAAAACCCTTACTCGGATTCCTCTCCTGGAAGCCGGTGGGGATATCCAACTCATCCTCGGGTTTGTCGCTCGAGGACGATTTCCACGCTCCGCCGACCCAGCACCACTTTGTCAGGTCGCCCCGGACCTTGTTCGGTACCCCAAGGACCACCCGGCCCAAGCGACCCTGGATGTGGTAGCCGCCAATAGAACCCTTCTGCGCCGTCAGCTTAAAGAGATAGTTCATCTCCAGCACAGAAGGAAGACAGAACAGCGGGTGACCGCCAAATAGAGTCAAAGTGCTGATGATCTGCAACCAGGCATTCGGCGTCAGTTGGAGCGGCGCCACATTTCAAGTGGTCAACAGATACGACACGACGAACGGCAATAGGAACCGCAATCCGACCCCCATGATCAACTCGTTAACGGCGACCATACCCTCAGGAGGTTGGTCGGCGCGCTCATTCTCGTCAGGCACATACAGTGAAACATCGGAGGGGACATGGAACTCCGCCCTTCAACGACTCAAATCCTTCTTAGTCGCCGAACTCTTAATCTGGCCAAGGGTCCACGGGGAGCGGTCCGCGGCCCGAAACGACGTCCGCTTTACGGGTTCATGGGGGTGGGCGTCCGAATATGCGCGAAAATCGAACTTAGGGCGTGGTCCGGCAAGTCTCTCCATAAGCTCGGCAAATTCCAGAAAGGCTTGGCCGAACACACTGTTCTGCTCCCAGTACAGTCTTATTGCCTCCTCCTCGTCGGCCAGCGAGTGATTCTGCTCCGCCACCGCTGACTACACCGCGTCAGCCTCGTTGAAGAGTTCTTCAACCTCCGCGGGTCCAATCCGAGCACGAATGGCCTCGACGGCCGTCTCCACGTGAAAATCTACAGAGGTTTCATCCCGGACAGTCGAAGTCGCGGCGGCGAAAGTGCTACCCGCCTCATACACGGTAGATCCTCCTCCAGACATATTCAAAGAGAAAGGGGGGAGAAAAGTTTTTGTTCTTACCTAGAGACTGAGTCGAACGTCGATCGGCACACAAAGCTTCAGGAAAATTCATCTATGTCTTCTTCTCAGGCAAAAACGCATAAAGATATAACCCCATAAGCCCTAGCCCCTTTTATAGGCGAAAGCAGGGACTTCTGAGCAAATAAGCAGAATCTCGAGGGCTGAAGTGCAACCGTCGGATAAGTCACATTTAATGCCGCCCTCGAAATCCGCGTGTGCGTCATTTCGAGGGCACGCCAAACGACAAGTTTGACAAAACCGTCGTACTCCCCCAACGGGAGCGCGACACGTGCCCCAGTGATGTTTCAAAGCCCGCTTCCACTTCCCGCTCTTTTCAGCGTCCGAGGAGGTCGTCCAAATTCGAAATCAGTTCATTCAGGAGACGATCAGCTGCTTCATAAGTAGATGAGTCGCTCGTCTAAAACAAGCGATCGCCAGCAAAGCCACCTCACCCCACATCTTAAACATCGGAGCGAGCTGGGGGGCAATTGTTTTGCGGCGATTTATACGCCTCGAAGGCGATCGGCATAATGGACGGATGCCAACCGAAGAAGACAGATGCTGGTCAAAGTGCCTAGCGGTCGACGTCCAAGGCGATCGTCTATTGGCACCTGGCGATCACCTCTAGTATCCGACCGGGGACGACCGTCCCATGCCACGTGTGAGTCCAACATCCGTCAAAATCTGCAAAGACCGAATCTCGGGATGAATAGCCACGTGCAGATCCGCAAAAGGCGCTGCAAGAACAGGCTTTACTCCAGCCCATCAGCAGCTGTCAGTGACAAGGATGACCTCACCTACCGACAGACCCGCCGAAAGGTCCTAGGTGGGACCTCCAGGCGCCGCAAGAACAGGCTGTACTCCAGCCCATCAACAGCTGTCAGTGACAAGGACGGCCTCACCTACCGACAGACCCATCGAAAGGTCCTAGGTGGGACCTCCCAAGACAGCAATGTGAGGCACATGTCGCCTCCTCATTGGTTCGCGCATTCGGATGCCAGCTGCAGCTGCGGACTTTAGGGAAATAGTCCCACATGCTGGGACGATCGCCCGCCTTATTTAATGCAAAAACGGCGATCGCCCGTGTGGGACAGGGATATCCCAGCAGCTTCTTCTCCTATAAATAGGAGGCCTCCAGCATTGGCAAAAACGACGTGACAACGTAATCACGATTACACACAGCAAACAATACAGAGAACACTTGATCTTTGTAACAAGAACTCACAGAGCTTTAACTCTGGTTCTTCCGGCAAACAACAGCACTCAAGAGCTAGATAACTAGGGTCTTTACACTCATTGTAATTGTACTTTAACATTAATATTTGTACTCACAAGTATTCATATTAATAATACCTCACGAGAGCACTCAAGCCCGGGACTAACAACCCCAACAAATCTTGTGTTATTTACTTCCCCACGGACGTGCTCTCGCATTTTATTTGTTACTCGTCCATTCCAGCATATCATCTCCGGATAATATTTTGGGTAACAACACAACGCACTCGCCGTCGCCAAGAATGGACATCCAAGTATTGCTTGACCATCTGGCCCCCAATTATCCTCAAGAACTATGAAGTGAGTCAGGAATATGAATTTATCAATCTCCAAGAGTACTTCATCCACAATTCCCCACGGGTAAGCAAACGATTTATCTACAAATTGTAACTTTGGAGTTGACTTCAACTCTCCCATTCCAAGCGTCCTAAGAATAAAAAGAGGTAAAACATTAACACTTGAATCAAGATCACACAGAGTAGCAAAATTAGTATTATGAATATGACAAGAAATAATAAAACTCCCTTGATCCGGAAGCTTTTTAGGTTGGTGCTTCATCTCTTTCTTCTTAGGCATCATTGCTTCAAAAAATCAACAAATACCACTTTCTATTTACAATTCTCAACCACTGTTTGACAAGTCACGAATTGCACAACATAAACAAAAAACCTCCACTTCAGCATATTTACGACAATTGTCAACAACCAATACGACCGACAGACATGGTCCATGCTCAGGGACACTGACTGCGTTTGGTGACACGGTCACTGATGTTGATAGTCCATCCGTCTTGGCATCCACATAAGCACTCCAGTCAGCTGAACCGGCTGATCAGAGCAACAAGCCGAACCGAGTACGAAATAAATTCTCCCACGGGCTCGTTAAAGACCAGACCGACCAGATACGTCAGGGCCGACCCGACATCCAGGCCGAAAAGGCCGACCAGAATCGGGATAAATATGCTCCAACTCAAAATTAGGACAAAGCCGAGAACGGCGGGAGACCTGAGGACCGACCCCAGCTGATAAGCATCTCCAGAAGCATGCGGAACAGGCACAGAGGACAATTAATGCATGCTGTCATATCCCTTCCCGAAGCAATCCTTAGAGGCCGCCACATGTATAAGGTATGCTTTCACTCTGACAAGTGTTTTGAGCATATTCCCCAACATTCTCCAGCTGTCATCTCCTGATTGGCCGAGATTGTATATATATAGAGAAAGTGTATAGAAAAAAAAGACTTTTGGAATGGATGATGTTGTGTCGAGATTTATACACCTCAACAGGCGATCGACACAAAGACCGGGCGACCGAACCAGAGTCAACTAGACCAAGGCAGACTTGCCGATCGGAGGACCTAGAGCAGGACCCAATGCCGAGCGATCAACTGCCAAGGCGATCGTCTCCCGGCTACCAGCGATCGTCCCAAATCCCCGATCATGGACGACCACCTCATGCTACGCAAAGCCAACATCCGTCTAGTCAGCGAAGGCCGAAGCTCAGAATAGAGACCCATGTGCAGATCCGTGAAAGGCGCCACAGAATATGGATCTTTGACTCCAGCCCATCAACATCTGTCAAACGGTAAGGACAAACCTCACCTACCAACACACCCGCCGAAAGGTCCAAAGTGGGACCTCTCGGGACAGCGACAAGAGACGCGTGTGGTCCTCTCATTGGTCCGCATAGCTGGCTGCCTGTTCGCTATATTTTTAAACAATCCGCAAGTGTACGGAGTAAATGTAGAAAGCGGCGAGCAAGGTCGTATTCCACAGAGACTAAATATTCCTATTGCGTTGAGTACTAGATTATAATGATTCCGGTTTTATCTAGACGATCGAAAGTTGAATGGATGGTTAACGAAATAAAATAAAATGATGACAATAAAAGAAAATATCCGAATTAAGGAGAATTGCAAGAGTTTAGAAAGAAAGATTCCAAGGCTCGGTTTCCGTTGATCACTAAGTTTAGTCGGGATTGGTTCCAAAAGTTCTAAGTGTGTTTCCAAAATGATAATCACAATAATATTCTAAAGTCCCTCTCAAGATGCATTAAAACGTAGATTAAACAACATATAACAACGTCTCCGTTTACTATAAATTATCTAACTCCAAAATGTTCATAAGATTTAAACATCATCATTGCTTATCACCGATTTCTCAATCTCGTAATTTACTACGTCAAATACTCGAAACCTATTAATGCCCTCTTCTCTCGAATTATGAGCAATTAAGTTAAACATATAAAAACATTGATCAAGTGTCTAAACATGAATCCAAACCAAGTATTTGATAAAGAAATCACACTAGATATATATAATCATCAATCCCTCAAAACCATAGTAAATCAACGTACTCCCATGCCCGGAATCTAACGAGTTTAGCCGGACATGGTAATGAAAGAAAGATTAATAATCATCATGTTCATCATGTTCATGCTAAATAAAACAACAAAATGAATAAAAGATAGGAAGAAGATAAAACTCGGATAGTTTCTTGATTTATCCCGGTTGAAGCCTTCAAATGTTCTTGAAGTGTTCTTCAAGAATTTCCTTCAAATCTCCTTCTTTTTGGATGAAAAACTCTCAAATCTTGTGTTTCTCTCTCTCCAATCTCTCCAATCTTCAGCATCTCCCAAGTCTTGCCCCATATCCTCTTTTTATAAAGCTTAAAAACCACTTTTTCATGTTCAAATCTTCAAAAATATCAAAAGTGATTTTTCCACCGAAAAGTGACACGGCCGTGTCAAATGACACACCCGTGTCATCATTTGTCCCCGAAAAATGCAAAAACTTTACGATGAGACCAGTCGTGTCATTTGACACGGCCGTCATCATCTTGTCCCAGAAAATGCAAAATCTTTTTGAACTGTGAAGTCGTGGTCTAGAAGCCATATCTCCCTCAATACACCTCGGAATTTAGCGTATGATATACCGTTGCGAAGCTTATTTCATGAGGAATCCATATATATATAGAACACATACTGATTCGAAGTAATGAATCTGGAAATTAGAAAATAGGACAGGTAGTGCTTCAATCTTCATCGTTTTAGGCCTCGTACTCTCGTTTCTACATTGCTTGATATGTATTTGGGGATTGAGACTTCGATATTGCTTGATAATGTCCTTAAAACACCTATAAAATCAAATAAAATATACTCAAGCATGATCGAGTCCAACAAACATAATATGAGTATAAACGACACAATTCTACACATTTTAGGATCTTAAAATCCGGAAAAACCTTATAAAAATATGTGTAAAAATGAGTGTTATCAAAATCCCCCAAACTTGAACGTTGATCGTCCCGAGCAATGCACTTCAAAATAACCACTCTTAAGGGAACTAATCCCTCAACACACCTCAAAGGATCATTATGAAAATTCATCAATACGCCTCAAGTAATAAATAAGTCGAGTTCTATAAAGTATTCAAATCTCTGGGGTGCTTCCTTAACATCATAATCAATACTTGGAAGATATAAACCTCACCGGTCAAGTGTATTCTCTCACTCTCGAAGTGTATAATGGGATAATTGACGCTCAAAACTCATTCAATGAAATAAGAATCCCCATAGGCTTGCCAATCGTCTACATCTCTACCACTTGTTGTGCATGTAAATTTGGTGAATCAAAAAGGACTTTATCGGTTGTAATGTAGGCTTTTTGGTCGGGGTAGGATAAGTATGGCTTAAAGTGACTTGACTTGAGCAAATTAGAACATCATCTTAATAATCACTTCGCTCAATTAGAAGCTCAATAATCCCTTGGAATTTGCTTCCTTCAACCTCTTGATTTCAATATAATCGCACTAAGCGCTTTTGAAAGTGAGAATCACAATTTTATTCCCCCTTATCGCTCCAATACATCTCATTTCTTTTGTGTCCACAATTTTTTTTCTTTTTATGTTTCATGTGGTGGACAACATCATCATTAAATCACATCATTCTTCCTTCAAATTTATTTTGATAAATCATTGCATTTTAACCAACAATCTTCCCAATCGCTTCCACACATCTTTTCATTCTTTTGCCAATTTGTTCTAAATAGCTCAAGTATAGGGACAAAAGTTTATAATGGAACGGGAAGCTCATAATGTGGCTAACAAAAAATAGGCTTTAAGCTCAATCGGGCTAACTAGGGAAATAAATTTTCGGGTTGGCCAAAAGGTTTGAAAGGTTACCAATAAAAATCGCCTAAAATCATTTTCACTAATTTGCACACACGTTTGTAGTTTTGAATAAGATACCAAGGCAAGTTCTAGAGTCTTAAAATATGAATGATACACTCGACAATGAAACTTGCATATTTAATAATGCACGAAGGCTCAAAAGCTCACAAGTTAGATTTGTTCATATTTCCAAGATATTAAACTATTCATTCAATTCCACACCCTTTTTATTATTCTACAATTTTTCCTCTTCAAATTATCCTCGATTTGTATATCAAAATAACAAAATAAATCCCGAGGTATCCAAGACAAGAGTTCATTCTTTCGAGTTTCATCCAAGTACATGATACTCAAAACACACCAAGTTCAAAAACAACAATCCACACCAAAATCCAAGCAAATCTTCACACCAAAATTCGAAAAAATAGAAACAAACAAATAATAAAATAAACAAACAAAACAAGGTGTTAAAAAAAATAAACGAACAATATAAGTATATCTTGACCCAATATCTCCCCCCAAACTTGAATTAAAGAATATACACACGAAGGGGGTATAGTATTTAAGCAATAAAAACTTTGGGCCAAGAAATACTTACAACCGGTCATATTGATTGGGCGGAGGGAAGTGGCCTTGTTGGACATGCTACGTGTCACACCTGCTCAGATTTGCCAAAAATCGTCTGCCCACCTGACCCGACCGTGTCAAATGACACGGCCCGTGTCATACTTGCCCAGAAACTCAAAAAACGTCTGGATGGCCAACCCGACCGTGTCAAATGACACGGCCCGTGTCGTACTAGCCTGGATAGTGCGCTTCTGGTCTCCGGATCTTTTTCCTGCGAATTGGACATCTACAGTTGAACCGGTCAGTTCCTCATCAAGTAAAAATAGAAATAAAATGCGAATAAGAACAAAATAAACTAACAAGAACCATTGGGTTGCCTCCCAATTAGCGCTAAGTTTAACGTCTTCAGCCGGACGCAAGTGTTGGGTTGCCTCCCAACCAGCGCTAAATTTAACGTCTTCAGCCAGACGCATGTTTCCTTCATCCCGGATCATTCAACGAGCTCTTATAATCCGGTTTACGTGCAATTTTATCGGGAGGAGTCATCAAAAATACAACATTTTGACTATGCGTCCTGATCGTTAATTCTCCTCGATCCACATCAATTAATGCTCGTGCAGTGGCTAAGAACGGACATCCGAGTATTACTAGACCATTTTGCTTCTCATCATCATCAAGCACTATAAAATCAACGGGGAAGGCGAACTTATCAATTTTTAAAATTACATCCTCTACAATTCCCTTTGGGTAAGCTAAAGATCGATCTATGAATTGTAAGCTCACTGGAGATGGTCTCAACTCTCCTAATCCAAGTGTCTTGAAAATAGACAAAGGCAATATATTGACACTTGAACCATGATCAACAAATACATTATTTAATGAACAACCCAAAATAGAGCAAGGAATTGAAAAACTCCCTGGATCCTTAAGCTTAGTCGGTAGGCGCTCCAATTCTTTTTTCTTTGACGCCATGTCTTGCACGAAAACCTCAAAATTTTTCTTCTCCTCGATATGTTCAATTTCGGATCGATCTTTCTCCTCATCATCATTATTAGACAACACGATTGCATCTTCATCTTCATTCTCCGATTCCGATATCACTTCATTCATGGTGCACGAAAAAATGGCATTGCATTGTGCTTTTGGATTTTCTTCGGTGTTGCTTGGAAATTGGCCCTTTTGATGTTGGCTCCCCACAATCTTAGCCAATTGACCGATTTGCGTTTCTAAGTTTCTCATTTGAGCTCCAACGGTGGTTGCTAATTGAGTGACATGATTTTCAATCCGATCAAGCTTTTCTTCATCTCGGGTAAACCGACTTTTTGTTTCCATCATAAAAGTAGCCAAAATATTCTCTAGATTAGAATTTGGCTTGGACTCTTCTATCACCTCACCATTCGACACTTTAAATCCCGTCGGTGGTTGCAACACATTTCTCGAATTCCCATAGCTAAGATTCTCGTGATTCTTATTTGAAGGATGATAAAACCCCGGATGAGGATTATTTCGATAGTTATTGAAATTATGGTTATTGATATAATGAGCTTCATCCAACGGGTCCGGTGGTGGTGCACTTCCTTTTGGATTTATTTTTTCATTTGCACTCTTCGTCAGAATTCCCAAATGGTTGGTCAAAATCGACATTTGTGCAGTTAAAGCCTTTATAGGATCCGAGTGTGAAATTTCAGCCACTCTACGAATATTACTCCTCTCGGTAGGCCATTGATAGCTATTCATGGCCATCTCCTCGATCAATTCATATGCTTCCTCTGCACTTTTAGCTAGCAAAGCTCCTCCGGCCAAAGCGTCAACAAGATTTCTCGTCTCTTCGGCCAACCCATTATAAAAGAAACACATTTGTTGGTCTTCCGGAAACCCATGAAGAGGACATCGTCTTAACAAATCCTTGAAGCGCTCCCACGCCTCATATAACACCTCTGAATCCATTTGTCGGAATTGCATTATTTCGCTCTTCAATCTCATAGTCTTGTTGGGCGGGAAGAATTTGAAAAGAAACTTTTCGCCCAACTCGTTCCATGTACTTATGCTCCCCGAAGCAAGAGTTCCAAGCCAACTACGAGCCTTTTCTCTCAAGGAGAACGGAAATAGCTTCAATCTTATTGCATCGTTTGGCACCCCATTCATTTTAATGGTATCACAAATTTGAATAAAGTGGAATAAATGGGCGTGCGGATCTTCTGTGGCAAATCCCCCAAACTGATTTTGTTGAACCATCGATATTAATGAAGGTTTCAACTCAAAATTGAGGGCGTTGATAGGAATATGAGAAATTTCCCCATAATTTTGGTCAAGCCTCGGCCGAAATCCGTCCCGAATCGATTGAATTCGGATTGTGGGCTGCTCAGCCCGTATGCCTTCATTGTTTGGATTGTGGGCTATTGCATTATTATTGCCCATGTCGGCAATTACGTCTCCCGCTCTTTCCATTTCGTCAGATAGATCCCTTCATAATTTCCGTGTAGCAACACTTGTTCTTCGAGCAAATGCCTCTACTTCGGGAATAAAGTTTTCCAAAGGTTCTCGAGAGGAGCGGGTGTTCATGTACGTCCTGTAACACGGCCAAAAACAATACGGAAGTAACAAAATAAAATAAAACAGAAAAATATGTCTAAAGTAAGACCGGAAACACTTATCATAATATCAATACAAACAAAAATAAATTAGTCCCCGGCAACGGCGCCAAAAACTTGTTCGCTATATTTTAAACAATCCGCAAGTGTACGGAGTAAATGTAGAAAGCGGCGAGCAAGGTCGTATTCCACAGAGACTAAATATTCCTATTGCGTTGAGTACTAGATTATAATGATTCCGGTTTTATCTAGACGATCGAAAGTTGAATGGATGGTTAACGAAATAAAATAAAATGATGACAATAAAAGAAAATATCCGAATTAAGGAGAATTGCAAGAGTTTAGAAAGAAAGATTCCAAGGCTCGGTTTCCGTTGATCACTAAGTTTAGTCGGGATTGGTTCCAAAAGTTCTAAGTGTGTTTCCAAAATGATAATCACAATAATATTCTAAAGTCCCTCTCAAGATGCATTAAAACGTAGATTAAACAACATATAACAACGTCTCCGTTTACTATAAATTATCTAACTCCAAAATGTTCATAAGATTTAAACATCATCATTGCTTATCACCGATTTCTCAATCTCGTAATTTACTACGTCAAATACTCGAAACCTATTAATGCCCTCTTCTCTCGAATTATGAGCAATTAAGTTAAACATATAAAAACATTGATCAAGTGTCTAAACATGAATCCAAACCAAGTATTTGATAAAGAAATCACACTAGACATATATAATCATCAATCCCTCAAAACCATAGTAAATCAACGTACTCCCATGCCCGGAATCTAACGAGTTTAGCCGGACATGGTAATGAAAGAAAGATTAATAATCATCATGTTCATCATGTTCATGCTAAATAAAACAACAAAATGAATAAAAGATAGGAAGAAGATAAAACTCGGATAGTTTCTTGATTTATCCCGGTTGAAGCCTTCAAATGTTCTTGAAGTGTTCTTCAAGAATTTCCTTCAAATCTCCTTCTTTTTGGATGAAAAACTCTCAAATCTTGTGTTTCTCTCTCTCCAATCTCTCCAATCTTCAGCATCTCCCAAGTCTTGCCCCATATCCTCTTTTTATAAAGCTTAAAAAACCACTTTTTCATGTTCAAATCTTCAAAAATATCAAAAAGTGATTTTTCCACCGAAAAGTGACACGGCCCGTGTCAAATGACACGGCCCGTGTCATACTGTCCCAGAAAATGCAAAAACTTTCTGGACAGCAGACCCGGTCGTGTCATTTGACACGGCCCGTGTCATACTGTCCCAGAAAATGCAAAAACTTTTTGAACTGTGAAGTCGTGGTCTAGAAGCCATATCTCCCTCAATACACCTCGGAATTTAGCGTATGATATACCGTTGCGAAGCTTATTTCATGAGGAATCCATATATATATAGAACACATCCTGATTCGAAGTAATGAATCTGGAAATTAGAAAATAGGACAGGTAGTGCTTCAATCTTCATCGTTTTAGGCCTCGTACTCTCGTTTCTACATTGCTTGATATGTATTTGGGGATTGAGACTTCGATATTGCTTGATAATGTCCTTAAAACACCTATAAAATCAAATAAAATATACCCAAGCGTGATCGAGTCCAACAAACATAATATGAGTATAAACGACACAATTCTACACATTTTAGGATCTTAAAATCCGGAAAAACCTTATAAAAATATGTGTAAAAATGAGTGTTATCACTGCCAGCAGCAGCCGCGGACTTTAAGGCAATCCGCCCATATGCTAAAGACGATCGCCCCCTTATTATAATACTGGAAAGGCGATCGCCCATCAGAAGGAAAAACATCCCAGCTCCTATAAATAGAAGGCTTCCAGCACTTGGAAAGGGGCTTGATCAGTCTGCTTTCTCGCTACTTCACAGTCTGCTTATCTCTCTTGGCTACACTATACACTTCGGACATCTTTCTATCTCCCTCTCTCGAAACCTCTTAACTCATAAGACGGTCGACAAAAACGAGAACAAGAACTCCCTGCAGTTCAAGAACTCACAGAGCAGCACTCAAGAGCTAGATAATTAGGGTCTTTTACACTCATTGTAATCGTACTCTTATATTAATATTTGTACTCCAACGTATTCGTATTAATAACATCTCGCGAGAGCATTCAAGCCCGGGCCTAACAAACCCGGCAAATCTTGTGTTATTTCCATTCCCACAGATGTGCTCTCGCACTTTGTTTGTTACTAATCCATTCCAGCAATATCATCTCCGTATAATATTTTGGGTAACAACAATTGGCGCTAGAAGGAGGGCATCTTAATCTTCATTTTCATTCCTACCGTCTCGAAAAACACTCACTGTTCTCCGGGGCACATACTTGAAGAAACACTCACTGTTCTTCAAAAGAAAAGCCTTCAGAATCATGTCATCTGCCACCACATTGAAGAGAGCCACTCTCCGATCCGCCGGACGCCTTATTCCGGCTCAGTCCGAGCCCCAACCTACGACGGAGGGTAGCCGCGGCGGTGTAAGACTCTCGATCCTGCCCCCGAGGGACGGCCCTAGCCGCTCGCTCGATCAGTTCCAAACTGCGGAACTGATCGAGGAGGCCATGGCCATCCTGCGGGAGCGACGGAGAGCATGCGGTACGCCCGTAATTACCCCATCAGCCATCCGTCGCGCGGGAAAACGGAAGCTCAAGGGGTTACTTGTCGAGCGATCATTAGGAAGCCCCAATTCACGAGCAGAAGTACTCGCGAGGCGGGATGGTTCCGTATTCAGCCGCCTAGGCAGCGACCCATTATGGCGACCGGGGCATTCTGGCCCCAGCCATGAGACGACGGAGCCCGAATCCGTCACCAGGAGTTCAGCTTACCCAACTTCCAGAAGGCAGACCAGCCATCTGGATCCTCCTCGCCGAAGAACCGAGATCGGCGGCGAAGACCTCATCGCCTACCGCGGAGTCAGGAGATCGGTACACGATTGCCTCGGATCCCGCTCCAAGAGCCAAACCACGAGCAACCAAGCTACAGCGATGGCCGCAATGCAACGCCAGCTCGATGGCATGAAGGCGCTCTTAGAAACTGGGGCAGGCGCCAAGAGAAAGATCGTTGGGCCGAGTGAGCCGCTCGCAGTCCAGATCGAACTCGCCCCCGTGCAGCCAAGGATCACTCCTCCTCAAACACCTTTGTACGAGGGGAGATCGGACCCCGAGACTCACCTGAGCAAGTTCCGGATATACATGACCGGATGTGGGGCATCAGACGCGACCAGGTGCCGAATGTTCCCATTAACACTAGGTGACCTGGCCCATAGGTGGTACATCTCATTGCCACCGCGATCAATCAGTTCATTTGAACAACTGGCGAGTGACTTTACAACGTACTTTGCCGCCAAGGTCACTCGACCAGAAGGTCCCCACCACATGATGAAATCAGGCAGGGGGAAGACGAATCCGATGGAGACTACATCAACTGGGTGGATGAGACAATCCTCAACGACGAGCCCGTAAGCGACGAGATCGCACTCTACTCAGTCCTAGGGGGGTTCAATGGTCTTTTGCCCATGTTCAGGCACCTTACAAAGGACATCTCCCCGACCTACGCAATCTTCCGCGCCAAGGCCGCAGACTTTTTGGCCAGGCGGAGGATGCTCGCCCTTCGCCAAGTCCAACAAGGCGTCCGCCAAACCGCCCAGTGATTTCAGGACCTTCGAGGACGTAGAAACCCATCTCTACCACAACCTCAGTCTATCTCCAGCTCAAATTTTCTACGCCATCCAGGGGCGTGAGCGGCTAAGCAAGCCGAAGGTGGTAAGGGACCACGGTCATCTTGACCGCAACAAATTTTATGCTTACCACAAGAGTCCCGGCCACAACACCGATCAATGCCGCGACCTCCTCAGACAACTCTAGAGATTGTTCGAGGAGGGCAAGCTGGACAGTCTAATAACTTAGCCGGAGCCCCGGGCCGAAAGAATTAAATGCCGCTATCGGCGTCAGAACAACGATCACGAGTCTTCCAACCCGATCGCCAAACTCAAGCAACATCTCCAAGGATGGAGGACTCGCTCGCCATCTACAGTTCATCATCAAACATGATGGACCAAAGCACGAGATCGCCTCCCTCAGCACAACATATACCGTCGAGGATCGCCATCCTACATGACGATCTGAGGTAGAAGAGTGCATCCATGGTCCTGGAAGTCGATGGAACCGACAGCTTCGTCCATGCAAGGTCCCTTTGGGCTGCGATCGCTCGCCTTTCGTTTAAATAAGAGGTGGGCGTAGTCGAAAGGCCCTCCAAACAAATCTGTGGACATGCTCGCCAGCCCTCAAAGGTTCATCATCTAACTTGATGGACCCGGACAATGCGACACGTCCCTACCCCCGTCACAATGTATACCGTCGAGGATTGTCATCTAAACATGACGATCCGAGGTAGAAAAGTGCTATCAAGTCGCGGACGTGGAGTCGATTAATCCGAAGACGCCCCATGCAAGGACTCCTCTAGACCAAGACCGCACGCCCTTCGTTTAAATACGAGGCGGGCGCAGCCTAACGGAGGACCCTCACAATAAAGTGAGTCGCGAGACAAACCTACAGGAGGAATGTCCCTCGCGCACAAGACACGGTCATGGAGGTCGGTCCATCGAACTCCGCGACCGTGCACGGTTCCTCAAGGTCGAAACAATCGGCTTTCCACGAGGGATCTGGAAAATCGAAAATCACAGGAACAAGACCGAAGATAGCTCGCCAAACGATTGGGTCGCCCGTCATTATCCTAAACGATCGCCAGTGGAACCACCTCACCTCATGTCTTCAACATCGGAGCAAGCTGGGGGGCAATTGTTGTGTCGAGATTTATACACCTCAACAGGCGATCGACACAGAGACCGGGCGACCGAACCAGAGTCAACTAGACCAAGGCAGACTTGCCGATCGGAGGACCCAGAGCAGGACTCAGCGCCACGGTCGTCTCCCGGCTACCAGCGATCGTCCCAAATGCCCGATCATGGACGACTGCCTCATGCTACTCAAAGCCAACATCCGTCTAGTCGGCGAAGGCCGAAGCTCGGAATAGAGACCCATGTACAGATCCGTGAAAGGCGCCGCAGAACATGGATCTTTGACTCCAGCCCATCAACAGCTGTCAAACGGCAAGGACAAACCTCACCTACCAACAGACCCGCCGAAAGGTCCAAAGTGGGACCTCTCGGGACATCGATAAGAGATGCGTGTGGTCCTCTCATTGGTCCGCACAGCTGTCTACCAGCAGCAGCCGCGGACTTTAAGGCAATCCGCCCATGTGCTAAAGACGATCGCCCCATTATTATAATACTGGAAAGGCGATCGCCCGTCAGAAGGAAAAACATCCCAGCTCCTATAAATAGAAGGCTTCCAGCACTTGGAAAGGGGCTTGATCAGTCTGTTTTCTCGCTACTTCACAGTCTGCTTCTCTCTCTTGGCTACGCTATACACTTCGGACATCTTTCTATATCCCTCTCTCGAAACCTCTTAACTCATAAGACGGTCGGTAGAAACGAGAACAAGAACTCCCTGCAGTTCAAGAACTCACAGAGCAGCACTCAAGAGCTAGATAATTAGGGTCTTTTACACTCATTGTAATCGTACTCTTACATTAATATTTGTACTCCAACATATTTGTATTAATAACATCTCGCGAGAGCATTCAAGCCCGGGCCTAACAAACCCGGCAAATCTTGTGTTATTTCCATTCCCATGGACGTGCTCTCGCACTTTGTTTGTTACTCGTCCATTCCAGTAATATCATCTCTGGATAATATTTCGGGTAACAACAGATGAGAAAAGAGAGAGAAAACTTGTAATAAGCAAGCAAAAAAAGATAGACCAATTTAAATAATCCAGCTCGGCCCTATCCAAAATTACGGTCATTAATAAAATTTAGCGACCCAATTTATTTCATCTTTTTGTTATTTTCTACGTGGCTTCGATCCATTCGTCCAGATCAGCACACGTGACGTTGACCAAATCAAACGTCAATAGATTGGCGCTAGAAGGAGGGCTACCGGAATTTCGATAAAAAAAAACCATTTCCCGGAGATGTCTCACGAAAGCTCAAAAAACCCTCAGCCCACCACGGAGGAAAAAAACCTCCGCAAGGTGGTGGAATGCTTTAAACATCCGGCTTTCATCCAGGGCATGGCCGCCTTTATGACATGGGTCACTGGAGGCGGAACCCTTCAGAAACCCGAAGACCAAGCGGAGGCAGAGTCTCAGATGACTCGTCCAACTGCCTCAAGACGGGATAAAAAGAAGACCGTCTCTCATCCCTCTCGAAAAAGTCAGCTTTCTCGCCCCATATCCGTTTTCGATCGACTCGGGGCAGGGAAGAGAGTTGAAAAAGTGGTGCCAGCTCCCACTATCCAAATCCAGAGCCGTAAAGAAGAAAAGGCTCCCTGTCAGTCCCTAATCCCGACGCAAGCACTACCTCAAACTCCAGGCGATAACTCGGTGAAATCGAGTTTCTGAAAAAATGCCTTACGGAGCTTGAAAACAAACAACTCCAGCCATCCCAAATTTCGGAATGGCTCAACATCCAGGAGAGCCCCCTGGCCCCCAGCGTTTTGGCGGAACCCCTCCCGGAGAAGTTTAAGATCCCTCAGATTCCGCCATACAATGGGGAGACCGACCCAACGCTCATCTCAGACATTATAACTCCTGGATGGACCTGCACGAGTCTCAGGACGCGTTTCGATGCCGAATGTTCTCCTTGACTTTGGGGGAGAGGGCCCAGAGATGGTATCGGACGCTGCCCCACCATTCCATTCAGACATGGGCTCAGCTCACGGCGACGTTCCGATCCCATTTCATGGGGTCCCTAGTGCGAGTCGCCCCGAGATCATCCATCGCTTCCGTCGTATAGGGTCCAAATGAGTCCCTTAAAGATTATATATCTCGTTTTAAAAAACGGATATTGGAGACGGAACCCATGTCGGACGACGCGCTGGCCATTATTGCTCAGGCCGACCTCCTTAAAAATTCTTTTTTCCACTGGACGGTGTGCCAGAATGTCCCACACACCTATCAAGAATTCTTGGAGCGCGCCAGCTCCCATATTGCTGCCGAGGAAGCTATGTCGGCACCGGTTCTAGTCATGCCCTCCTACCAGAAAGGGTCCTACAAAAAGAAAGAAGACATGCATGACTATAGAGAAGCCCGTCAAGAACCCCACCGGGAGAATAAGGCCCATGCCTCCTCCCAGACAGCCCCATCAACCCAGAGCTATCAGGAGCGTAGGCCCGAGCTCATGGGCAGCTTTGCTGAAATATATTCTGTCGGGGCCGCGACCATATTTGATCAAATAAAAGACAAGAATTTACTCCCAATTCCTCGGCCGATCTATAAAGATCAAAAGGATATGGACCAGACCTACTTTTGTAAATACCACGAATCGGTGGGCCATAACACCGAATAGTGTCGGGACCTCGTCGCCTCCCTGATCGCGGTATGCGACGATACCAGCTTGAGGCGATTTACCCAGAACCCACCCTAGGATCGCCAGGATCGGGCTGGCCCGGCAAGAGCCAAGAACGATCGGGTGCCTCCAGCCCCTAAGTCCCCCCGGGAAATTCTCACCATCATGGGAACGGCCGAGGTCGATGATCATCGATCAAAGCGGCAGAAGAAGGCCTCCATTCGAGAGGCCACCACCTCTTATCAACGGACAAAATGCAGACCCGATGGATTTCTATCAGTGGCCGAAGAAGCCCCCCAAAACCCCCAGCTGGCAGTCACTTTCGAAGAGTCAGATGCAGATGGTTTAGATCATCCCCATTCCGATGCCCTTGTCATCACTCTGCCCATAATGGGGATCCCGGTACACAGAGTGTTGGTAGACTCTGGGGCCTATGCCAACATCATCTACCTTCATACCCTTCGTAGGATGAAGGTAGACCAATCCTATGTCAGACCCTGCAACGAGGACATCATGGGGTTTGCCAACTGCCGCACTTTACCATTGGGGGAAATCGAACTTGCCCTGGAGTTTGGTCCGGGGTCGATCAAGAGAACGATGATCACTACGTTTAAGATCATCGACGTGCACAACGACTATAATGCCATCATATGCCGACCTATGATGTCAAGGCTGAGGGCCACTCAGTATACATATCACCTGTGCATGAAGTTCCCCACACCGGACAGTGTCGGGGTACATAGGGGAGATCAACGGGCCGCCCGGGAATGCAATCTCAGCATCCGAGCTCGCGAAATAAACACCGCTGAGGGCACCCCGGGAAGTACACCGGAAGAAATGGGAACCACCAGCTCCGATCAGCTGGCAGAAGACGCCCTGCTCGAACAGGAGGCCGAAGGTCCCGGGGCCGCTCAAGCCCTCGAAATGGAAATTGACCAGGACGCGGACCGAGGCCGCAGGCCAGGGAAAGAGCCGATCCTGAAGAGGATCCTATCGACCAGCGATACTAGAATCCGAAAGGGAAAATTCTCCACGCTGAGCCAACAGAAGAGCTGGACCAGGTCGACATGGACACATCTGACCCCGTCCGACAGCTAAAGATCGTCCACAACCTCCAAGAGCCGATCCGCTCCGAGCTAATATTCTACCTAAGACAGAATTTGGACGTCTTTGCGTGGACCCATTCGGACATGCCAGGGATTGACCCGGAATTCGCGTGCCACCAGCTGAATATCGACCCCAGTTCAAAGCCGGTTATTCATAAGAGGAGGAAAATGGGACCGGAACGGCAGAAGGGTCTAGAAGAGGAAGTGGAAAAGCTGATCGACAACGGGTTCATCCGGGAAACTAGATACCCAACTTGGGTGGCCAACCCGGTCCTGGTGAAAAAGCCGACCGGGCTGTAGAGGCTCTGCATTGACTTCTCTGATCTAATTAGAGCCTGCCCAAAAGATAGTTATCCCCTACCCCATATCGACTATATGGTGGACGCAACGGCCGGGCATGAGCTGATGAGTTTTATGGATGCATAGTCTGGATATAATCAGATCCCGGTGCATCCCACTGATGAAGAAAACACCTCCTTCTACTCGGCTCGCGGCCTATATTACTACCGAATGATGCCTTTCGGGCTCAAGAATGCCGGCGCAACCTACCAACGCCTAGTAAATAAAATGTTCAGTAGCTTGATAGGTCATACGATGGAGATGTATGTAGATGATATGCTAGTAAAATATTTGCGCTCGGCCGACCATGTAAATGACCTCAATAAAATGTTTGCTATTTTGCGAGAGTACAAGATGAAGTTAAATCCGAAGAAATGTTCATTTGGGTTAAGCTCCGGAAAATTCCCTGGCTACATGGTAAGCCAAAGAGGTATTGAAGCCAACCCCAATAAAATCAGGGCAGTGACCGAACTTGTTCCACCAAATTCGGTCAAAAAAGTGCAGAGCCTAACTGGCCGACTAGCCGCGCTGAGTCGCTTTATCTCTCGCTCAACCGATAAATGCAAACCTTTCTTTGAGGCAATAAAAAAGAACAAAGATTTTCAGTGGACCGACCCTTGCCAAAGAGCCTTTGAAGCCATCAAGGATGTCCTGGCAGAAGCACCAATTCTACAACGACCGGCCCGAGGAGAACCTCTCAATTTATACCTCGTGGTGTCAGACTCCGCGATTAGCACCGCTCTGATCTGAACGGAGAATACGGTTCAACATCCGGTCTACTATGTTAGTCAGGCCCTTCATGATGCCGAGCTCAGATATGCCCCGATGGAAAAACTGGCCTATGCACTCTTAATGGCGTCCCGAGAGTTAAGACCCTACTTTTTGGAACATCCGGTAGTTTTCTTAACAAACTACCCCTTGAAACAAGTCATTCACCGACCCGACGTATCCGGCCGGATGATCAAATGGGCCGTCGAACTCGGACAGTTTGACTTAACTTTTGAATCACGCACTGCCATAAAAGGCCAGGCCCTGGCAGACTTCATCGCGGAGTTCACACCAGCAATCACACAAGAGAATGACCGATCAGAGGAGTGGTCACTCTACGTAGACAGGTCGTCAACTGCCGACCGGGCAGGCGCAGGAATAGTCCTCGTCAGTCCTGATCAATGTTTGTTCTGCTCGGCCATTCGTCTAGATTTTTTGGCCACCAATAATGAAGCAGAATACGAAGCCCTCCTGGCCGGTCTGGAAATGGCGACCTCCCTCGGTCTCGCTCGCCTCACTGTCTTTAGTGATTCTCAGTTGGTAATAAACCAAATTAGGGGCGAATACGATGCCAAGGAGCCCAAACTGATCAAATACCTCCGCCTGGCGCGGACCCGGCTGCAAGATTTTCGGGGGAATATACAACACATTCCCCAAACCGAGAACATCCAAGCCGACTCCCTGGACAAACTCGCGTCCAGTTCTGGAGCCGAACATATGGACGAGGTCAGCATAGGATACCATGCTTCATCAGCCCTAGAAATGGCTGAAGTCCAGGCTACCGAACAATCGGAACCGCATGGATGGATGCAGCCTATAATCCGATATCTTCAAAGCGGCATTTTACCCGAGGACCGATCCCAGGCACGATCGCTACGAACTCAATCCGATCGGTTCACCATCGTGGATGGAACTTTATACAAGAGAGGATATTCGGTTCCATTACTGAAATGCCTGTCCGAGTCGGAAACCGAGTACGCCCTCAGAGAGGTGCACAAGGGTATATGTGGTAACCATTCCGGCGGCCAGGCACTGGCCTATAAATTGATCCGGCAAGGATATTACTGGCCGAATCTTAAAAAAGACGCCATCGTTCTCGTGCGGAAGTGCGCCCGGTGCCAAATCTTCGCTCCTCAGATCCGATCCCTGCCAGAAACCCTCACCTCCGTTTATTCCCCATGGCCATTTGCCAAGTGGGGGATTGATCTGATCGGGACCTTACCTAAAGAACGGGGAGGAGTACAATACGCCATCGTCGCAGTTGATTATTTCACAAAAATGGCCGAGGCCGAGCCTTTGGCACAAACAACCGAGCAAAAGATAATCGATTTTATTTGGAAATCACTCATCTGCCGGTTTGGGATCCCTCAGTCTATTGTCTACGATAATGCTAAACAATTTGACAATAAGAAATTTCGGGCCTTCTGCGACGGTCTCCACATACAAAACAACTTTTCCACACCGTACTATCCGCAATCCAACGGACAGGTCGAGGTGGTCAACGAAATTATAAAGCAGCACCTCAAGACCCGCCTTGAAGAACTCAAAGGTTCCTGGCCCGAAGAACTCCCTGGAGCCTTATGGGCATATAGAACAACGCATCAGTCCGCTACTTGAGAAACACCCTTCTCCTTAGCCTTCGGTACTGAGGCAGTCATCCCGGTCGAAATTGGGGCACCTACCTATCGGGTAACCCATTTCGAAGAACAAGATAACGACTTGGCCCTCCAAGTGAGCCTGGACCTCATCGCCGAAAAACGGACCCAAGCAGAAATGCGGAACGCCATCTATAAAAGAAGATGCCAAAAATATTACAACTCCAAGGTTCACCATAGAAGTTTCCAGGTCGGAGACCTCGTTCTTAAACGGGTATTGGGACCGGATCCGGGACCCCTTAAGCCCAAGTGGGAAGGACCGTACAAGATTAGTGAAGTCCTTCAGAACGGAGCCTACCGGTTAGAATATCTGAACGGCCAGGGGTTAACTTATCCGTGGAATGCTATGTATTTAAAAAGGTATTATCAATAAAATTTGACTTTATTTCATTTTTAGCTTTGGTACACTATAAGACCGAGCTCGCCTCGGTGCCTCATAAGACCGGCTCATCCGGCACTATAAGATCGAGCTCGTCTCGGCACCTCATAAGACCGGCTCATCCGGCACTATAAGACCGAGCTCGCCTCGGCACCTCATAAGACCGACTCATCCGGCACTATAAGACCGAGCTCACCTCGGCACCTCATAAGACCGGCTCATCCGGCACTATGAGACCAAGCTCGCCTCGGCACCTCATAAGACCGGCTCATCCGGCACTATAAGACCGAGCTCGCCTCAACGACTCATAAGACCGGCTCATCCGTCACTATAAGACCGAGCTCGTCTCGGCACCTCATAAGACCGGCTCATCCGGCACTATTAGACCGAGCTCTCCTCGGCACCTCATAAGACCGGCTCATCCGGCACTATAAGACCGAGCTCACCTCGGCACCTCATAAGACCGGCTCATCCGGCACTATAAGATCGAGCTCGCCTCGGCACCTCATAAGACCGGCTCATCCGACACTATAAGACCGAGCTCGCCTCGGCACCTCATAAGACCGGCTCATCCGGCACTATAAGACCGAGCTCGCCTCGGCACCTCATAATACCGGCTCATCCGGCACAATAAGACCGAGCTCGCCTCGGCACCTCATAAGACCGGCTCATCCGGAACTATAAGACCAAGCTCGCCTCGGCACCTCATAAAACCGGCTCATCCGGCACTATAAGATCGAGCTCGCCTCGGCACCTCATAAGACCGGCTCATCCGGCACTATAAGACCGAGCTCGCCTCGGCACCTCACAAGACCGGCTCATCTGGCACTATAAGACCGAGATCGCTTCGGCACCTCATAATACCGGCTCATCCGGCACTATAAGACCGAGCTCGCCTCGACACCTCATAAGACCGGCTCATCCGGCACTATAAGACCGAGCCCGACTCGGCACAACCAACAGAAGATGAACAAGAAAGAAAGACAATGGCCGAACCAAATGGGCCCAAACATCCAGAAAAAAGCAACTAAACATGTGCTATAAAGAAGATTTTATTCATTCAAAGAGGCATTTCGACAAAGTACATATGATAAAAACAAAGGAAAGGGAAACTGACACGCATGCCATACATGAAACAAAATCAAAAAACTACTCGGCCCCACCATCCTGGCCAGCCGCCTGGAACGACTGTCCTTCACCTTCACCAGGCGGAACCAATCATGGATCTTCAACGACCTCGTCGGCCTTCGGCTCATCAACTCCAAGAGACTCAACCTGCAGGCCGGCCGCCTGAGACACAATATATGCCTGGACCTCCTCAACTGTCTTCCCTTCCTTCATGAGATCTAATATCTCATAGCAGGTGGAGACATAGTTCAGGTTGATCAGCTCATCGAACTCAGACGTCTTCTTAAAGGCAGCTGCCCCCTCAGCCAAACCCCTTGCATAGCCCTCGGCTTCACAGGCACCTACTCGCTCGGTCATTCGTTCAATTTGAGCAGTGGTATCTTTCATATAAGCCTCGTGTTCTGCCCGGGTCTCCAAGCACCGCTTATGCGCCAGCTCGGCCTCCTCGGTCATCTCTCTGGCTCGCACTTTCCACATATCGGCCTCGAGGGCCCGGCTCTCCAAGATCTCCATATCACCCTTCATGGAGGTTATTTCCTCCTCCAAGGACTTAATCAGCGAAGGACAGAGATGGTGCTCCTCCCGGAGGGTCTGAAGCTCGGCCGCCACCTTCTTGTGCTTCTCGATCAAGGCCATTAACTCCTCGGTGGCCTTCACATAAGTGCACATGGCATGGCCGATCAGAGCATTTCCAAATTGGATCTGCTCAGCCGGATCCATGTCATTAGTCACCATCTCCAGCTTGGGCATCCAGCCCCTAATAGGGATGTGACTGGACGCAGCCACCGCCGGGGGAACCCGATCGAGCATCTCGGCGGTTGGGGTAGCCACCCAGACGTAATCAAGGAACCAACGCGACCTCCGCCCCTTCATATGGGCACAAGGTTCCTCTCGGTCCTTATTAACTGGAAGATAATGACTTTCCAAGTCGATTAAAGGCTCTTTGCCAGTCGCACGATCCGTCCGGACAGGGCTCGGTGCGGATACAGGAACTTCAGGAGCGGGCCGAGCCTCCGCTTTAGTTACGCTGCCCTCAAGCTCGGTCTCCCCCCTTTTATATTTGCCAGAATGCTCCCTCCGCTCGGCGGCCTCGGCAGCTAATCTCGCCCCACGCTGCGCAGGCCTTTCCTTCCTCCTGGACAAAACCTTGGCCATAGGGACTAGAGAAGGAAGAAATATTAAAAAATAATACCTGAGGAAGACATGATACTCGGATCGGTGGATCGGAGGCCGGCTGCCCAAAGGTTTTCTTCAGTGACTAGAAGGTGCGACTTCCTCTGCTCGGCAGGGAGATCTAGAAGCTTCTCAATCCGATCGTCAAATTCAGAAGATGTCTTTTGCGCCGGGATATGCTCTACACATGAAATAAATGATGAACGTTAGACAAGAAGGGAACATAACTGAAAATACAACACTTACTCATTTTGGCAATAAAGTGCTCTGGGATCCGAAGGTCCGCGTCTATGACGCCGGGTTCGAACTCATCCACCGAGCTCCTCCAAGGTCCCCCGACATAAAACCACTGCTCCTTCCAACTATGTATAGCCTCTGGCACATTCACCACCTCTTTGTGCATAGCATGCCGAGCTGTTAAATAAAACCAGCCCGAGCCGGATCTTCCGATCGATCTCCACAGAAAGAGACTGTTGAACTCCTCAAAGCTGGGCTCGGGTCAACCATGCTGGTTGAAGAGGATGAAATGACCCACCACCCGAGCCCAGGAGTTCGGGTGAATTTGGGCAATAGGGAGGCCCCACTGCCTCAGCCACCGGGAGAAAGCTAAGGGGAGCGGGAACCTCAGCCCCGCCAGCAAAGAGCGATAGTATACCGCCGAACAACCGACCGGCGGGATGTGAGGTCTTTCCTCGGGATATGGAGCGAACATCCGCACCGCCGCCGGGATCTTGAACCGCAGCCGCCAGTCCACCAACTGCTCCTCCGTGACCGTGCTGCGGATTAAGGCCGAGTCCCACTCCGCCTCCACATGAAGTGCCGGCCGGGGCCATATCGAGACCACCTGAGGCTCAACTTCCCCTTCATCTGACCGTCGTCAACGGCGCCACCACCTCAACGTTTCTAGATCCCGGCGACCTCGCGACCTTGCCGTCTTCCTCCTCGTCACTCCAGTCGACGAGAACCCCGCCTATAGACAGATCCGCCACCCCCGTGCGGTCCGGCGACACAGTCAACTCCTCCGCCGTCTCATCCCTCAGCTTCGACATCTTAACTAGGAAAGGAAAAAAGAGGCTTACCGAGAATTTCTCTCTGAAATCACAAAAGAATACCGCAACTTTTTTTTTCTTTTCTCTCTCTTATCTGCAAGAAAAAACGAAAATGGCGGAAGGAGGAATGAGGAAGGAGAAACCCTATATTTATAAGGGAAAGAAGACATTAAATGCCCAGCGCGTGGCACAACGATTCACACTGAACCGTCGCAAAGACCAAAGGTGTGTGAACGCGTTATCAAATTAGATCCGGCCACGTGTCTCCCTCATCATGACATCTAGAACCCTGAAATCGAATCGACGCGTCTCCCGAAGAGACGTCCCTTCGAGAGATCTTATCCTCCTACAAGCCGGATCGGCCTTACTGATTGGTGCATAATTGATCTAAAATTCATATACAAAATATTCATTTTTCCGGGTATAATTGTACTGATTTGTGATTAAAAATATATATTTTACAGGTATGTCCAAACATGAGCTAAAAATGGTTATTTTACAGATTGCTGACATGAAGCATCAAAAAGGACGGAAAACAAGATCAAATCCAACGACGGTAATTTTCGGGACAAGCGACCATACAAAGCGGCGCAAAATGGACCGTGTTACGCCGGCCGTTTCACATACGGCGCAAAAGAGGCCGTGTCTTGGGCCGTTTCACACACGGCCGGCATTTAGCGCCGTGTCCTCACGCGTATTCCGGAAGAAGACCGAGTCACCACAAAACGGCGCACAACACGGGGCAAACTGGGCCGTTTTACATCGCCGTTTTTCAGCAGATGCCATGCAAAATTAGTCCATTTTTGACCAACTTGTGAACTCAACCACAAGATATTTTTATGGTCAAAAATCTGAAAAATCAAAGTCATGGGTGAAGTGTGAACAAAGAATTAAAAAAATGATATTACAATAGATATTTTGAATTAAATAATCAATTGTATTCTTGAAAATCACCTATAAAAGGGCATCTTCACCCATTGCAAAAACAACTCCACATTCTTACCAAGAAATCCTCAACTTCTTGCTAAGAAATACTCCTTTCCTTTAGCAATATATTTTCCTTAGAACTTTCAATTTTAGTTTGTATTTTATTTTTGGTTTGAAGTTTTTCTTTCATTTAGTTTGTAATTGAAAAGTGCTTGATCAATAAGCACTTAGTATTTTACTTAGTGTTTTACTTTCAAATTTTGTAAGCTTGTAACCTTTAAACAAGTTTGAAGTTATATTTTGAAGTTTGTTTCTTGCACTTTGATTCATCATATTCAAATAAGTTTTATCTATTGTCATTAAGTTCTAGTAATTAAAAGTTTATATATATATATATATATATATTATGTATATCAATTATTTCTATTATAATTTTAGTTTGTATAAACCAATGAGTAGCTAATCTTTCTTCCTAGAGGAAGGGGGATTTCTATTAGGTTATATATTGAGTATTTGATTGATTTACACTATTTTGATTAAAAAGGACTAATTGGTTTAAATAGAGATTGATCATATCCTATTTCTACTAATGAAATCTCCTTGATTGATTGTTGAGTGAATTGGAAACATATCTCTTCAATCTATCAAGTGTTAATCTTGTTATCAACATCTTAAGATTGCGAAAGTGGTTAAGACATCTTTGATTACGAAAGTACAGAGGTGAAAAGTTGATTACTCGATAAACATTCGTTTTTCTTTTATATCCGTGTAAATCAATTCCTATACTTAATTAAAAACCTAATTTAATGAACCCGTAATCCCCTAGATTTTATAAATTCCAACTCATTTCAATTCTATTCATTTCCACTAGTTAAAAAAATAGTCTTCTTAAAAATAGTAGTATTAAAAATAGTCTTATTAAAAAGTCTTATTAAAAATAGTTTAAATTAAACATAGTGCATTTTAATTAAGTTAATATTTAAAAACCCAATAATCTATTTTAGTATTTATTTCTCATAATTTGTAACAAAATATTATACGAAGCCCTGTTGGACAATCCTCGAGAGAAAAGACCTTGGTAGAACTTACCACAAACTACTTCTACCTCGTATATATTTGCGAGCGACTCAAGAACTCCTATTTTTAGGATAAGTTTTTGGCCGATCAAATTTTGGCGCCGTTGCCGGGGATTGTTTTAGGCCAAATATAATTTTTGTATACTTTTATTTATATCTTGTGATTTAATCTTTTTTTTATTTCTTGCATCTTTTATTCATCTTGTTCTTAATTTTTTTTTTTAAGGTGCGCTGAACTGTTTTCTAGTCTATGCAGGGCCGTAGGTCTCTTGCAAGAACCTTGGTACCATACAACGAAAACGTTCATCCCGATTATCGAGTTGGAGATAACCTGGAAGATATTAGCAGTGAAGGAGAATTTTTGACAGAAGAAAACACTGAATCTTCCTATCAAGAAGAAAAGTTAAACGAAGAACATATGGCAGACCAACAAACTTTGAAAGATTTTGCTAGACCGGTGATCGGTACAACAACGTCATGCATACAACTTGGCCAGACAGCACGAAATTATGAATTGAAATCCATTCATTTCAACCAACTCCCATCTTTTTATGGGATGCCAAACGAGGATCCTTTAAGTTTTATTCGTGATTTTTACTCGGTTGTCAATACCTTTCCATTACAACAATTGACCGAGGATCAATTAAAAATGAGGTGTTTTCCTTACACTTTAAAAGATCGAGCAAAAACATGGATTATGACGTTGCCACCAAATTCATTGGCTACTTGGGATGATGTGTGCAACAAATTCATGTCTAAATTTTATCCACATCATAAAGCGGCGGATCTAAGGACCAAAATTGCGGCTTTACGCAATCGGAGGGTGAACAATTTTTGAAGCATGGGATCGGTTCAAAACTCTTTTACTAGCATGCCCCCATCATCATTATCCTTTACCTTTGTTTGAGTCAAACTTTTTATGATGGGCTAACTCATAATTGCCAATTTCTGTTGACAATGCGGTGGGGAGATATAGGAACACTAACGGCGCAAGCCGCTTTTGATTTGTTTGAAAAACTTGCTATATCCTCCCGCAAAAGAGTGCACGAGGCGGGAGAGTCGGAGCTAATGAAGTAAATTCCACCTGATCTCACTGCGCAAATTGCCGAGCTAACCAAACAAGTCCAACGACTTACAACTCAAGGAATTTCTCAACCACCCACAGTCATGCCATCTCAAGAAGTATTTTTCACGGTGGTGAATATAGTCATGCACCCAACATCAATCCCCGACGAACCCTGAAGAGGTAAATGCTTTAAATAATTTTTACCAACGCCCGAAATGACCCTTTTCTGAAACCTATAATCCGGTTGGCGAAATCACCCTAATTTCTCTTGGGGTGGGAATCATCACCAACAACCACCACCTCCTCAACATCAAAATTTGCAACAACCATATCAAAGACCGAACCAATTCCAAGGGTCGCCCTCAAACCAACCAGAAAACCCTCATTAGAAGAAACACTTCAATCATTCATCCAAAACTCGGATCGAAGATTTGAAGCAATGGAAGCATCGATAAAATGAGTCGAAACTCAAGTCGGGCAACTAGCAAATCAACCGCAAAATAACCAGAAAGGAGGTTACCAAGTCAACCCGAACAAGCTAAAGCTATCACCACGCCGAGAAGCGGTAAGATTTATAACAATCAAGTTGATTCCCCTTCTAATGATGATATTTCAATTATTAGAAACAAGGACGAATATAAGGAGTCAAATGAAAATTCTAAAGAAGAAGTCCCCATCCCAACACTCCACAAATCTACAAATCCATACAAACCCCCAATACCTTTTCCAAGTCGACAAAAAAATGAAAAACTTGAGAAGCAATTTCTAAATTTTTTTGATATGCTGTCCAAAGTAAATGTAAACCTTCCTTTATTGGAAGTAATAAAAAGTGTCCCAGCATACGGAAAATTTTTCAAAGAATTACTCACGGATAAAAAGAAGTTTGGATATAGAGAAAAAATCATTGTCTCAGAGGTTATGTCTGCATTGCTCCAACAACGATTACCTCCCAAGCAAAGTGATCCAGGTAGCTTCATCATAAATATCGCTATGGGAAACGGTAAGAAGACCACTGGTATGCTTGATCTTGGAGCAGGTATAAATTTGATGCCATTATATATTTTTGAGCAACTTGATCTTGGTGAACTTAGCCCAACTAAAATATGTTTACAATTGGCGATAGATCGCTTCGTTATCTGTTGGAATTATCGAAGATATTTTGGTTGACATAGAGGGGCTTATTATTCCAGTGATTTTGTTGTCTTAGAAATGGGACAATGTCTAGAAAATGGAAAAGATCATTCTATTTTATTGGGAAGACCTTTCATGGCTACCATGAAACAATAATTGATGTTAAAAGAGGAAAATTAACCATGAGTGTGTTAAATGAAACCGTGACATTTTACGTGTTTAATTCGCCCCCTGTTCCTAATTACGATTTATACGAGTGTGCTTTTGTTGATATTATTGACAATTTAGAAACTCTCATTATACAGAACAAGTAATGGAATGTTGAGCTTAACCCGAAAGTTGAAGGAGAAGTGTGCGAAAATCTCTTACAGGGATTAAGATAGATAGTCTGGAGTCGTTAATGGATAGCAAAGAAAAGAAATACCGGAGCTTAAAGAATTGCCTAAGCATTTAAAATATGTTTTTCTTGAAGAGGGAAATAAAAACCCGTAATTATTAATGCGAAATTGAACAAAGATGAAGAATTTCTTTTAATAGAAGTTTTAAAAAAATGCAAAGAGGCAATAGGATGGGGTTTGAGTGATATTAAGGGAATTAGCCCTTCAACATGTATGCACAAAATAATCCTAGAAGAGGGGGAAAAACCAAGAAGAGAAGCACAACGAAGATTAAATCCCAATATGCTAGAGGTAGTAAAAAGGAAATTTTAAAATTACTAGTCGAGGGAATTATTTATCCGATTGCGGATAGTGAATGGGTAAGCCCGATACATGTGGTGCCAAAGAAAAGTGGCATAACGGTGATTGAAAATGATAAGGAGAGCTAGTACCAACGAGGGTAACAACGGGTGGCGGATGTGCATTGATTATCGAAAATTAAATGCCGCCACCAAAAGGATTATTTTCCTCTACCTTTTATTGACCAAATGCTTGATAAACTTGCGGGACACAAATTCTCTGTTTTCTTGATGGCCTTTGGGTATTATCAAGTGGCGATTGCACCCGAGGACCAATCGAAGACCACATTCACATGCCCTTTTGGAACTTTTGCTTGTCGAAGAATGCCCTTTGGATTATGCAATGCACGGGAACTTTTCAAAGGTGCATGTTGTCAATTTTCTCGAGATATGATCGGCGATTCTATTGAGGTATTTATGGATGACTTTTCGATATTTGGATCATCTTTTGATGATTGCTTAAATAAATTGACCAAAGTACTTGAGCGTTGTATTGAAAGCCATTTAACTCTCGGTTGGGAAAAAGTCATTTTATGACAGAAAGTGGAATTGTGCTAGGCCATGTGGTGTCAAATCATGGAATTGAAGTCGACAAAGCAAAAATTGATGTCATTCAAAAATTACCGCCACCAAACAATGTAAAGGCAATCGGGAGTTTTAGGACATGCCGGTTTTTATAGAAGGTTTATCAAAGATTTTTCAAAAATAAGTAAACCTCTCGCACTTTGCTTACCAAAGATGTTTCCTTCATTTTCGATGACGCTTGTCTCGACGCTTTTAAAACCTTGAAAGAGAAACTAACCACGGCACCAATCGTAATTGCCCCGATTGGTCTTTACCTTTTGAAATTATGTGTGATGCATCGGCCAGAAATTTGTTGGTGCGGTTTTGGGCCAAAGAATTGATAAAATGCTCCGTGTGGTTTATTACGCTAGTCTAACATTAAATGATGCGCGAGTTAATTATACGACAACAGAAAGAATTATTAGTTGTGGTTTTCTCCTTTGGATAAATTTAGATCTTATATTGTAGGATCTAAAGTGATTGTACATTCGAGACCATGCGGCTTTACGACATCCGTTGAAAAAGCAACAAGCAAAACCTCGGTTGATTCGGTGGATTTTAATGCTTCAAGAATTTAATGTGGAAATAAAGGATCGGAAAGGAAGTGAAAATGTGGTGAGACCATTTGTCTCGTTTAAAAATAACGAAGAAATAGATAACAAACATGAAGAAATTGTGGACTCTTTTCCACATGAAAATCTATTTAAAATTTCTTGGTACCTTGGTTTGCGAGATATTGTGAATTATTTGGTTTGTGAAATGCTCCCACCTAACATTTCTTACCAAGAAAAGAAAAGGTTTCTATCATCATGCAAAAACTACTTGGACGAACCATGCCTTTTCGATTATGCAAAGATGAAATCATGAGGCGATGTGTCCCGGAAGATGAGCAACAAAGTGTACTAACCTTTTGCCACGAACTTCATTGCGGAGGACATTTTGGCGGACAAAAGACCGCACAAAAAATTCTCCAATCTGGTTTGTATTGGCCATCCTTATTTAAAGACGCATATCATTTTTGTGTTCAGTGCGATAGGTGTCAACGAACTGGTAATATCGGAAAAAGAAATGAGATGCCCCTCACGATCAATTTGGTCGTAGAAATTTTTGATGTATGGGAATTGATTTTATGGGACCATTCACTAAATCGGAAATTTTGAGTACATTCTTTTAGCGATCGATTATGTATCCAGTGGGTTGAGGCAATCCCCACAAGGACTAATGATGCTAATATTGTTGTTAAGTTTGTACGGGAATACATAATCACCGTTTGGATTTCCCAAGGCAATAATCGGTGATGGGGATCCTACTGCAACAAGTTATTTGACAAGCTTATGGCCAAAAATGGCATAAATCACAAAATTGCAACTCCCTACCATCCACAAACGTCGGGTCGGTGAAACAAACAAGCAACCGACAAATAAAAGGGATCTGGAAAAAGCGTAAGCCCAACTCGAAAAGATTGGGCTGAAAAATTAGTCGATGCACTTTGGGCATACCGAACGACATCTGAGAGTCCATTGGGAATGAGCCCTTACCGTCTAGTCTATGGAAAAAATTGTCACCTTCCGGTTGAAATCGAACATAAAGCTTATTGGGCAATTAAGGCCGTTTCAATGGAATTGAAAAAAGTCGACGGAAAAGGCGCTACAAATATCTGAACTAGACGAGTTAAGAAACGAAGCATACGAGAACTCTCGATTTACAAAGACAAAGTCAAGAGACTTCATGACCGGAAACTTACCCTCAAACACCTTGAACCAGGCACGAAAGTACTTTTATTTAATTCTCGTTTGCGATTATTTCCGAGTAAGCTAAAATCACTGGGCCAGGACCCTTCGAGATTGAGGAAGTATTTCCATACGGAGTAATCAGTGATAAATCCTCAAACCAAAGAGTCATTTCAGGTGAACGGACACAGGGTAAAGCCTTATTTTGAAAATCAGAAAATTCCTCACGGAGAGAGCATAACCCTTGAAGATCCGTCGCATACGACTAAAGCAGGAAGTTGTCAAGCTAATGACATTAAACAAGCCCTTATTGGGAGAGGGAACCCAATTTATTTATTGTTTTTCTTATTATTTCTAAAAATCAAAAATCTAAAAAATCTAAAAAAAAAAAAAAATTAAATGATGGCAGCTTAAGGAGTTTCTTCTTGATCTCTTGACGCGCATCTATTCGCGATTTATGTATTGCTGTAATTTTTATTTCGTGTTTTGCTTTTTTTTTTAAAAAAAATTTGATGGCAGCGTAAGGCGACTCTTCGGACTTTCTTGATGCGCATCTAAAAAAATTATGTTATACTTACGAGTATATTTTATTTTCTTTTGTGTGTGCCTCGTATATTTATTCTCTTGCAGATTCTAAAAGGCGTTAGGCTCAGACATCAACTTTCTTAACAGGGAGTATTCTGCTTTTCTGCATTGATTTTTATTTTTATTTTATAAGCGAGACAGTTTTATTTTCTAGTTTGGGGGTGGTTTGTTGTAGTATGTTTTAGTGTGTTAGTATTTTGGTGTGTTTTTATTTGCCTTAAATTTTTTTTTTTTTAGTATATATATATATATATATATATATATATAGTATTTTGATTTGTGAGATTTCTAGATCTGGCCATAAACACCAATAAATTAACTATATACAAGCTTCTAAAATCGTTTTAACCGGTAAAAAATTGTATATTCCAAAAAATTTTGTGCCTTAATCTCTCTTTCCAAACCTTGTAGTTATCATATAAAATCGAGTCATTCGTTACCTTGAGAAAAGAAGAATCGGTCGGTTGATGAAAAATAGAGCGAAATTTACTTAATTTGTGGAGTTTTGATTTTTCATGCTTAACTAAAAAATGATTTTACGCAAAAATTCTATTCCCTAAAAAAAAATAGGAGTCATTGGTGAAAAGAGCTACACGTTAGCAAATAACGGTGTAAGCTATCACCTAAAAAAATAAATGACGAAAAGGAGAAGTGTTGAGCGAACAATTTGCCTAATTTTGGAAGTCTTAAATTTTGCGAAAAATAAAGGACTAACCATTGTTGGTGCGTAGGCTTAGTCTCGAGAAAAATTGGTGAAAAGAGCTACACGTTAGCAAATAACGGTGTGAAAGCTATCACCTTTTACGAAAGAAAATAATGAGATAGAAATTGTGTTAGTGAAAAGAGCTACACGTTAGCAAATAACGGTGAAAGCTATCACTAAAAGGGATGTAGTTTATGAGCAGATTTGAATTAATTAGCGGTGAATTTCAATACACTCAATTTTGTGAAAATCACAATATTTGATGACGCCGATGAAATTCTTCTTCATATTGAGTCGAAAAATAAACGAGTGATCGAGAGCAACCATTAAAGGGAGTCGTGTGAAGTCACGAGTGGGAAAGAAATAATCAACCTTTAGGGGAAACCTTGCATTTTGGAATTACAAAAATAAAAACCGTGTTTTAACTTCAAAATCGTTAGTAGATTTATTTTGAATCTTGATTCATTTTCTATCTCTTGTATAAAGTTGGTTATTGTGTATTAATGGCATTTTGATCTCTTTTTATCTTTATATATAATTATTTTTCTTAAATTTGTGTGTATTATTTTTTATTTTTATTTTGTGTCTTATTTTGATTTTTATTTTGTGTGTGATTAATAATGAGTCTTGCTCGGGACTAGCAAGAATTTAAGTGTGGGGTATTTGATTGGTGCATAATTGATCTAAAATTCATATACAAAATATTCATTTTTCCGGGTATAATTGTCTTGATTTGTGATTAAAAATATATATTTTACGGTATGTCCAAACATGAGCTAAAAATGGTTATTTCTGATTCGACATGAAGCATCAAAAGGACGGAAAACAAGATCAAATCCAACGACGGTAATTTTTCCAGGACAAACGACCATACAAAGCGGCGCAAAATGGACCGTGTTACGTCGGCCGTTTCACATACGGCGCAAAAGAGGCCGTGTCTTGGGCCGTTTCACACACGGCCGGCATTTAGCGCCGTGTCCTCACGCGTATTCGGAAGAAGACCGAGTCACCACAAAACGGCGCACAACACGGGGCAACCTGGGCCGTTTTACATCGCCGTTTTCGAGATGCCATGCAAAATTAGTCCATTTTGACCAACTTGTGAACTCAACCACAAGATATTTTTATGGTCAAAAATCTGAAAAATCAAAGTCATGGGTGAAGTGTGAACAAAGAATTAAAATGATATTACAATAGATATTTTGAATTAAATAATCAATTGTATTCTTGAAAATCACCTATAAAAGGGCATCTTCACCCATTGCAAAAACAACTCCACATTCTTACCAAGAAATCCTCAACTTCTTGCTAAGAAATACTCCTTTCCTTTAGCAATATATTTTCCTTAGAACTTTCAATTTTAGTTTGTATTTTATTTTTGGTTTGAAGTTTTTCTTTCATTTAGTTTGTAATTGAAAAGTGCTTGATCAATAAGCACTTAGTATTTTACTTAGTGTTTTACTTTCAAATTTTGTAAGCTTGTAACCTTTAAACAAGTTTGAAGTTATATTTTGAAGTTTGTTTCTTGCACTTTGATTCATCATATTCAAATAAGTTTTATCTATTGTCATTAAGTTCTAGTAATTAAAAGTTTATATATATATATATTATGTATATCAATTATTTCTATTATAATTTTAGTTTGTATAAACCAATGAGTAGCTAATCTTTCTTCCTAGGGGAATGGGGATTTCTATTAGGTTATATATTGAGTATTTGATTGATTTACACTATTTTGATTAAAAAGGACTAATTGGTTTAAATAGAGATTGATTATATCCTATTTCTACTAATGAAATCTCCTTGATTGATTGTTGAGTGAATTGGAAACATATCTCTTCAATCTATCAAGTGTTAATCTTGTTATCAACATCTTAAGATTGCGAAAGTGGTTAAGACATCTTTGATTACGAAAGTACAGAGGTGAAAAGTTGATTACTCGATAAACATTCGTTTTTCTTTTATATCCGTGTAAATCAATTCCTATACTTAATTAAAAACCTAATTTAATGAACCCGTAATCTCCTAGATTTTATAAATTCCAACTCATTTCAATTCTATTCATTTCCACTAGTTAAAAAAATAGTCTTCTTAAAAATAGTAGTATTAAAAATAGTCTTATTAAAAAGTCTTATTAAAAATAGTTTAAATTAAACATAGTGCATTTTAATTAAGTTAATATTTAAAAACCCAATAATCTATTTTAGTATTTATTTCTCATAATTTGTAACAAAATATTATACGAAGCCCTGTTGGACAATCCTCGAGAGAAAAGACCTTGGTAGAACTTACCACAAACTACTTCTACCTCGTATATATTTGCGAGCGACTCAAGAACTCCTATTTTTAGGATAAGTTTTCGAGCGATCACTTACTACGAAACGACTCCAGCCCCGGCCAACCCGGCACGGCCCTGGACTCGGGGGCCCTTGTTGATAGTCCATCCGTCTTGGCATCCACGTAAGCACTCCCGGCCGATCAGATTAACAAGCCGAACCAAGTACAAATTAAAGACCAGACCGACCAGAGACGTCAGGGCCGACCCGACATCCAGGCCGGAAAGACCGACCAGAACCGGGATAAATATGCTCCAACTCAAAATTAGGACAAAGCCGACCAGAACGGCGGGAGACCCGAGGACCGACCCCAGCGGATAAGCATCGCCAGAAGCATGCAGAACAGGCACAGAGGACAATTAATGCATGCTGTCATGTCCCTTCCCGAAGCAATCCTTATAGGCCGCCACGTGTCTAAGGCATGCTTTCACTCTGACAAGTGTTTTGGTCATATTCCCCAACATTCTCCAGTTGTCATCTCCTGATTGGCCGAGATTGTCTATTTATAGAGAAAGTGTACAGAAAAAAGGGACCTTTGGAATGGATGAGAAAAGGGATAAGAGAGAGAAAACTTGTAACAAGCAAAAAAAGATAGACCAATTTAAATAATCCAGCTCGGCCCTATCCAAAATTACGGTCATTAATAAAATTTAGCAACCCAATTTATTTCATCTTTTTGTTATTTTCTACGTGTCTTCGATCCATTCGTCCAGATCAACACACATGACGCTGACCAAATCAGACGTCAACAACTGACATGGCCGTGTGTCTTCCCATGTCACCTGGAAAACTTCGTGTTTGTTTCAGTTTTTCAATTCTTTCTCCTGCTTGCTCGTCTGTTTCCCTGCTCGCACATCTCAAAAATATCTGATTACACTGTTCCTTTGGATTAGATTGATTTATGCTCGGAAATTATCCCTTTGTATGCTGACTCCCCAGAAAACTGGCCAACTAACCAATTTGAAATTCTAAGTTTTTTATTTATGCTCCAATGGTAGTTGACCCTCAATTATATCCAGCTTCTCACCTCCGCTAAATCGATTTCTTATCTCGCTCATAAAGGTATTACTTTGGCGCATGAATGATGCAAGAATATTCTTGAGGTTTGCACTCGATTTTAGCTCTTCCACAACTTTCACCATTCGATACCTTGAATCCCGACAATGAATGCAACACACTATTTTATTCCCATTTGAGAGATTTTCATGTACCCGATTATTTGGATAATAAAAGCTTGGAGGCGGATTATTAGTAGAACTACTGGTACGTAACACCCTAGAACTATAAGGGAATGTCACATGTCTTTAGACTTGGCAATTCGTTCGTGTCGTGTACTTTCGTGTTTCGTGTACCAAAAGTCCAAACCATACATTACACGAAATGAAATTCGTGTTATGTCGTGTCGTGTACCGCATAAATTCGTGTCGTTTCGTATCGTGTTTTCGTGTCAGGCACCTAATATAAAGTAAATATTAAAATATTATGAAAAATAATAATTTCAATATTTTAATATTATTTTTATAGGTTTTAGTAGACGAAATGAAAAGAATGGCAACGAAAACACGAATGTTTACACGAAATTTATGAAAGTTTACATTATATTTTTAAATTTTAAAGTTTAGTACAAACAGAATTCATAAAATATATATTTTTGTAAAATTAAATATGAAATTTTGTATATATTTATTTATTTCGTGTATCTCGTGTCGTGTTGTGTACCCAAAGGTAAACACAAAACCGACACTAAATCTCGGTCGTGTACTTTTGTGTTCGTGTATTTTCGTGTCGTGTACTCAAAATGCAAACCCAAACACTAAATTTTCGTGTCGTTTTCGTGTCGTGTTTTCGTGTCGTGTGTGGTAAATTGCCGGGTCTATACGCCTTAGACCCTTTTCACAAGGATCTACTAGGCTAGACTCTAAAAAAGACATCACAAGGTTCGACCGGTCAGGGTCAAACTACATAACAATACATACCAATAAGGTCGAAAATTCAAAATACCCGGACCGATGAGGTCACATCGAGGACATGAATAACACAATCGAATCATTTACATCACATACCCACACAAGGATCAATATGATAATTTTGTCCTAGAATAACCAAAAATTATACCCTTATCATCAGAGTTTCAAAGATATTTATCATCTTACGTATGAAAATTATTCACATCTAATTTAATATTTAACTAATATTAGTATTTATCTGTTTAATTTGAATTATGATACTTTTAAAATAATTAAATATAACACCCCCGAATTAGTCAGAAATGCCATGGCATCGTAGATCCTTCTTATAAGGATATTGTTCGCTATATTTTTAAACAATCCGCAAGTGTACGGAGTAAATGTAGAAAGCGGCGAGCAAGGTTGTATTCCACAGAGACTAAATATTCGTATTGTATTTACTAGACTACAATGTTCCCAGTTTTATCTAAACGATCGAAAGGTGAATCGATGGTTAATGAAATAAAATAAAATGATGACAATAAAAGAAAATATCCAAATTAAAGAGAATTGCAAGAGTTTAGAAAGGTAGATTTCAAGGCTAGGTTTCCATTGATTACTAAGTTTAGTCGATTGGTTCCAAAAAGTTCTAAGTGTGTTTCCAAAATAATAATCATAATAATATTCTAAAGTCTCTCTCGAGATGCATTAAAACGTAGATTAAACAACCTATAACAACGTCTCCGCCTATTATAAATGATCTAACTACAAAATGTTCATAAGATTAAACATCATCATAGCTTATCACCGATTTCTCAATCTCGTAATTTACTACGTCAAATACTCGAAACCTATTAATGCCCCCTTCTCTCGAATTATGAGCAATTAAGTTAAACATGTAAAAACATGATCAAGTGTTCTAACATTAAATAAAACCAAATATTTGATAAAGAAATCACAGTAGATATATATAATCATCAATCCCTCAAAACCATATCAAATCAACGTACTCCCATGCCCAAAATCTAACAAATTTAGTCGGATATGGTAATGAAAGAAAGATTAATAATCATCATGTTCATGCTAAATAAAACAACAAAATGAATAAAAGATAGGAAGAAGACAAAACTCGGATGGTGTCTTGATTAAGCCCGATTGAAGCCTTCAAATGTTCTTAAAGTGTTCTTCAAGATCTCCCTTCAAATCTTCTTCTTTTGATAAGTTTTCTCTCAAATCTCTTGTTTTTCTTCCCTTACCAACTCTCTAAATCTCTCCAAATCAAGATATCTCCATAAGTCCAGTCAATGATCTTTTTTATAAAGCCACAATACCATTTTTCTTGTTCAAATCATGCAAAAATGTCAAAAAAGTGATTTTGCACCGAAAAGTGACACGACCCGTGTCATAGTGCTCTAGAAACAGCAAAAGTCACTGGACAAGGAACTCGACTGTGTCAGTTGACACGACCGAGCAAGTGACACGGCCAGTGTCAAATGACATGGCCGAGCCCGTGCTGGTCTGTTTTGACTTCGTTTTGACTCCGTTTTCGGCTCGATCTTTCGTTTCCATATTGCTTGATATGTATTGGGAGTTGAGACTTCGTTCTTGCTTGATTAATATCCATAAAATACCTATAAAATCAATAAAATGTACGCAAGCGTGATCGAGTCCAATAAACACAATATGAGCACAAATGACACAATTCTACACATTTTAGGATCTTAAAATCTGGAAAAGCTTTGCAAAAATATGTGTAAGAATGAGTGTTATCAAAATCCTCCAAACTTGAACGTTGATCGTCCCGAGCAATGCACTTCAAAATAGCCACCCTTAAGGGAACTCGTCCCTCAACACACCTCAATTGATCATTTTGAAAATTCATCAATACGCCTCAAGAAATAAATAAGTCGAGTTCTATAAAGTATTCAAATCTCTGTGGTGCTTCCTTAACATCATAGCTAATACTTGAATAATACGAACCTCACGGGTCAAGTGTATTCCCTCACTCTCAAAGTGTATAATGGGATAAATGACGCTCAAAACTCATTCAATGAAATAAGAATCCCCATAGGCTTGCCAATCATCTATATCTCTACCACTAATTGTGCATGCAAATTTGGTGAATCAAAAAGGACTTTATTGGTTGTAATGTACGCTTTTTAGTCGGGGTAGGATAAGTATGGCTAAAGTGACTTGATTTGAGCAAATTAGAACTACATCCGATAATCACTTCGCTCAATTAGAAGTTCAAGAATTTTTTCTGGAATTTGCTTCCTTCAACCCCTTGATTTTAATATAATCGCACTAAGTGCTTTTGAAAGTGAAAATAACAATCTTATTCCTCCTTATTGCTCCATTTATTTTATTTCCTCCTTATCGCTCCAATAAATCTCATTTTTTTTTTCTGTCCACTCTTTGTTTTTGTCTTTTCATGTGGTGGACAACATCATCATTATAATCACATCATTCTTCCTTCAAATTTATTTTGATAAATCATTGCAATTGAACCAACAATCTTCCCGATCGCCTCCACACACCTTTTTATTCTTTTGCTAATTTGTTCTAATAAGCTCAAGTATAGGGACAAAAGTTTATAATGAAACAGAAAGCTCATAATATGGCTAACAAGAAATGGGCTTTAAGCCAAAAGGTTTGAAGGGTTGCCAAAAAACCCCGCCTAAAACCACTTTCACTAATTTGCACACACGCTTGTAATTTTGAATAAGATACCAAGGCAAGTTCTAGAGTCTTAAAACATGAATGATACACTCGACAATGAAACTTGCATATTTAATGATGCACGAAGGCTCAAAAGCTCACAAGTTAGATTTGTTCATATTTCCAAGATATTAAACTATTTATTCAATTTTACACCCTTTCGATTATTCTACAATTTTTCCTCTTCAAATTATCCTCGATTTGCATATCAAAATAACAAAATAAATCCCGAGGTATCCAAGACAAGAATTCATTCTTTCGAGTTTTCATCCAAGTACATGATACTCAAAACACACCAAGTTCAAAAACAATAAATTCACACCAAAATCCAAGCAAATCTTCACACCAAAATTCGGAAAAAAACAAATAAATAATAAAACAAACAAACAAAACAAGGTGTTCAAGAAAAAAGCAAAAAAACGAACAATATAAGTATATCTTGACCCAATATCTCCCCCACAAACTTGAATTAAATAATATACACACAAAGGGGTATAGTATTTAAATAATAAAAAATTTGGGTAAAGAAATACTTACAACCGGTCATATTGATTGGGCGGAGGGAAGTGGCCTTGTTGGACATGCCTTGTGTCATACCTGCTCAGATTTGTCAAAAATCGTCTGCCCACCTGACCCGACCGTGTCAAAAGACACGGCCCGTGTGCACCTGCGCGGAAAGTGAAAATCAACTGTCAGCCTGACCCGACCGTGTCAAACGACACGGCCCGTGTTGTACTAGCCTGGAAAGTGCGCTTCTGGTCTCCGGATCTTTTTTCTGCGAATAGGACACCTACAGTGAACCGGTAAGTTCCTCATCAAGTAAAAATAAAAATAAAATGCGAATAAGAACAAAATAAACTAACAAGAACCATTGGGTTGCCTCCTAATTAGCGCTAAGTTTAACGTCTTCAGCCGGACGTAAGTGTTGGGTTGCCTCCCAACTAGCGCTTAATTTAACATCTTCAGCCAGACGCATGTTTCCTTCATCCCGGATCATTCGACGAGCTCTTACAATCCGGTTTACGTGTAATTTTATCAGGAGGTTCTCCATTTGTCCATCCATCAAATCGAGGGGTTATCAAAACTACAACATTTTGACTATGCGTCCTAATCGTTTATTCTCCTCGATCCATATCAATTAATGCTCGTACAGTGGCTAAGAACGGACGTCCAAGTATTACTAGACCATTTTACTTCCCATCATCATCAAGCACTATAAAATCAATGGGGAAGGCGAACTTATCAATATTTAAAATTACATCCTCCACAATTCCCTTTGGGTAAGCTAAAGATCGATCTATGAATTGTAAGCTCACTGGAAATGGTCTCAACTCTACTAATCCAAGTGTCCTGAAAATAGACAAAGGCAATATATTGACACTTGAACCATGATCAACAAATACATTATTTAGTGAACAACCCAAAATGGAGCAAGGAATTGAAAAACTCCCTCGATCCTTAAGCTTTTTCGGTAGGTGCTCCAATTCTTTTTTCTTTGAAGCCATGGCTTGCATGAAAACCTCAAAATTTTTCTTCTCCTCGATATGCTCAATACCAGACCGATCTTTCACCTCATTAATGGAAATTATCAAATCAGATTTATTAGACAACACGGTTGCATCTTCATCTTCATTCTCCGATTCCGGTAGCTCTTCATTCATGGTGCACGCAAAAATAGCATTGCATTGTGCTTTTGGATTTTTCTCGGTATTGCTTGGAAATTGGCCCTTTTGATGTTGACTTCCTACAATCTTATCAATTGACCGATTTGCATTTCTAGGTTTCTTATTTGAGTTCCAACGGTGGTTGCTAATTGAGTCACATGATTTTCAATCCGATCAAGCTTTTCTTCATCTCGGGTAAACCGACTTTTTGTTTCCATCATAAAAGTAACTAAAATATTCTATAGATTAGAATTTGGCTTGGTCTCTTCTATCACCTCACCATTCGACACTTTAAATTCCGTCGGTGGTTGCAACACATTTCCTGAATTCCCGTAGCTAAGATTCTCGTGATTCCTATTTGAAGGATGATAAAACCCCGGATGAGGATTATTTCGATAGTTATTGGAATTATGGTTATTGATGTAATGAGCCTCCTCCAAAGGGTCGGGTGGTGGTGCACTTCCTTTTTGAGTTATTTTTTTCATTTGCACTCTTCGTCAGAACTCCAAATGGTTGGTCAAAATCGACATTTGTGCAGTTAAAGCCTTTATGGGATCCGAATCTGAAACTTCAGCCACTCTACGCACAGTAGTTCTCTCAGTAGGCCACTGATAGCTATTCATGGTCATCTCCTTGATCAATTCATATGCTTCTTCAGCACTTTTAGCTACAAAGCTCCTCCGGCCGAAGCGTCAACAAGATTTCTCGTCTCTCTGGCCAACTGATTATAAAAGAAACACATTTGTTGGTCTTCCGGAAATCCATGACGAGGACATCGTCTTAACAAATCCTTGAAGCGTTCCCACGCCTCATATAATATCTCTGAATCCATTTGTCGGAATTGCATTATTTTGCTCTTCAATCTCATAGTCTTGTTGGGCGGGAAGAATTTGAAACGAAACTTTTCGCCCAACTCATCCCATGTACTTATGCTCCACGAAGCAAGAGTTCCAAGCCAACTACGAGCCTTCTCTCTCAAGGAGAACGGAAATAGCTTCAATCTTATTGCATCGTTTGGCACCCCATTTATTTTTATGGTGTCATAAATTTGAATAAAGTGGAATAAATGGGCGTGCGGATCTTCTGTGGCAAATCCCCCAAACTGATTTTGTTGAACCATCGATATTAATGAAGGTTTCAACTCAAAATTGAGGGCGTTGATAGAAATATGAGAAATTCCCCCATAATTTTGGTCAAGCCTCGGCCGAAATCCGTCCCGAATCGATTGAATTCGAACTGCGGGCTGCTCAGCCCGTATGCCTCCATTGTTTGGATTGTGGGCTATTGTATTATCATTGCCCATGTTGGCAATCATGTCTCCCGCTCTTTCCATTTCGTCAGATAGATCCCTTCGTAATTTCCGTCCAACAACACTTGTTCTTCGAGCAAATGCCTCCACTTCGGGAATAAAGTTTTCCAAAGGTTCTCGAGAGGAGCGGGTGATCATGTACGTCCTGCAACACAATCAAAAACAATACGGAAGTAACACAATAAAACAAAACAAAAAAATTGTCTAAAGTAAGACCGGAAACACTTATCGTAATATCAACACTAATAAAAATAAATTAGTCCCCGGCAACGGCGCTAGAAACTTGTTCGCTATATTTTTAAACAATCCGCAAGTGTACGGAGTAAATTTAGAAAGCGGCGAGCAAGGTCGTATTCCACAGAGACTAAATATTCGTATTGTATTAAGTACTAGATTATAATGTTCCCAGTTTTATCTAGACGATCGAAATGTGAATGGATGGTTAATGAAATAAAATAAAATGATGACGATAAAAGAAAATATCCGAATTAAAGAGAATTGCAAGAGTTTAGAAAGGTAGATTCCAAGGCTGGGTTTCCGTTGATTACTAAGTTTAGTCGAGATTGGTTCTAAAAAGTTCTAAGTGTGTTTTCAAAATAATAATCACAATAATATTCTAAAGTCTCTCTCGAGAAGCATTAAAACGTAGATTAAACAACCTATAACAACGTCTCCGTCTATTATAAATAATCTAACTCCAAAATGTTCATAAGATTAAACATCACCATAGCTCATCACCGATTTCTCAATCTCGTAATTTACTACGTCAAATACTCGAAACCTATTAGTGCCCTCTTCTCTCGAATTATGAGCAATTAAGTTAAACATGTAAAAATATTGATCAAGTGTTCTAACATGAATTAAAACCAAACATTTGATAAAAAAATCACACTAGATATATATAATTATCAATCCCTCAAAACCATACCAAATTAACGTACTCTCATGCCCGGAATCTAACAAAATTAGCCGAACATGGTAATGAAAGAAAGATTAATAATCATCATGTTCATGCTAAATAAAACAACAAAATTAATAAAAGATAGGAAGAAGATAAAACTCGGATGGTGTCTTGATTAAGCCCGGTTGAAGCCTTCAAATGTTCTTGAAGTGTTCTTCAAGATCTCCCTTCAAATCTCCTTCTTTTGGTAAGTTTTCTCTCAAATCTCTTGTTTTTCTTCCCTTACCAACTCTCTAAATCTCTCCAAATCAAGATATATCCATAGGTACAGCCAAAGATCTTTTTTATAAAGCCACAATACCAATTTTCTTATTCAAATCATGCAAAAATGTCAAAAAAGTGATTTTGCACCGAAAAGTGACACGGCCCGTGTCATAGTGCTCTAGAAACAGCAAAAGTCACTGGACAAGGAACTCGACCGTGTCAGTTGACACGACCGAGCAAGTGACACGGCCGGGCCCGTGTTGGTCCATTTTGACTCCATTTTGACTCTGTTTTCGGCTCGATCTTTCGTTTCCGCATTGCTTGATATGTATTGGGAGTTGAGACTTCGTTCTTGCTTGATTAATATCCATAAAATACCTATAAAATGTACCCAAGCGTGATCGAGTCCAATAAACACAATATGAGTACAAACGACACAATTCTACACATTTTAGGATCTTAAAATCCAGAAAAACTTTGCAAAAATATGTGTAAAAATGAGTGTTATCAGATATAGAGGCTAGACACCTACATATCAATGACACAATTGAGCGCCGGGGTCAAAAGACACAATAATAGACTAATAAGTTCACTCGATATAACAAGAGACTTTTATGATCATACAGCTTCATATCAAGACTAAAAATTCCAAAGCGGAAGAAAAACAATAACACAATTCAAGGGTATAACTCACAGCCATGAGAAGGTGATATATCAACAAAAAAGATATCTACCTACTATAAAGACGAAAGAAAAGTCTCTGACTCATGTGTGATTAGCATCGTCGTCCTCCATCCTCTGTCAAGTCGATCTAGTGACTGCTTCCGAGCTGCAATTACCTGAATGCATAAAAGGCACCCACCCCCAAAATTCGGGGGTAGCAAACTGGAATTTGCTAGTGGAAGTATGAAATATACAAATTATACGAAAAATTTCCACACAAAAATCAAGTCAGTCATGAAGTCGACAGAAGGCACACAATCGCACAATCATCACTAAAGAGCATACGCAGGGATACACATCGTTCATAAAGTCACTCCTTCCCCAAAGAGAAGTAAAAATGTAAAATCTCTAGGTACGCCCCATTAAATCGAAAGAATTAGTTCAGAACCTTTGGAAATGCTTTGATAAAATAGTCTGAAAGTGTCATTTATTGACTCGAGATAATTTAACGGTTTTAAAAAATTTGAGGATCACACAAAAGCACTTGAAAAGCAGTTTCAAAAATATCCCGGGATCTTTAACCCAAAATGCATTTTCTCAACTAATTTCATCGGGGATCTCGATCGAAGATGTAATTTATTCTCAAACACCCAGGATACTTGATCCTGGTAAACCGCCCTGAGGTACTTCACCTTGGGAAAGACATTTTGGAAGAAACCCTTCGGAATCAATAAATTCTTGCTTAAGACATCAACGACTAACTAACCCTCGTAGATCTCATCAAAAATCCTTGGTCGTTTAATCCTTGATTTTCTTACTGATACCAATATTTTTAAAAGGGTTTTAAATAGGTTCACAAGACAGGAATTATTCAATATCAGGGTCTTAGCTATCACACAAGTATCCTTCACTCTGAAGTCTTTCAGGAGCCGCACTAATTGAACATCTGGTGCGCACCGGCGTTCACTACAATGTGACGTAAATTCAAGCCAACGCACATGCTCCACAATTCAAGACAAATATTCGCAGCTACATAACAAATTACACACGCAATACTCAACAAATAAGGTAAATTCGCAATCATCATAGCCTACTATTACATTCCCTATGCATCGACATTAATAACAACACAAGGTCCCACGACCTTCACATTCATACAACTGACATACACCACATAACTGATACAATAGTATATCGTTTGAAACACGAAGGCAACAATAATTATATGTACGTATATAAGTATATATAACATACATATATTAATATAAAACAATATATAAACTTCGGGTAATTATAAAATTGCATAGATATAATTTGTACAGCAAGGTACTTGCCTCAAATAATTGTTGGGAATAGTGCCCTACGACATTCGATGTGCCTATATTTGTAATTGTCAAATTTAAATAAAGTTATTTGATATCATTTATTTATCGTTGATTATTATAATGTGTATGTTTTAATATTATAATAATTGAATAATAGTTATTCACGAATAAAAGATTATTCAAATGTCCCTGGTACAATCGCGTTGAGTAGAGACTCAAGTGATTAATATACTAGTATAAGTTTGATTGATAATCATCGGATGATTATGCGTATGGTACGGATCAATCTTATGGATATTGGTTGGAAAACTAATACTGGACAGAGCCGCATTGAGATCACTACATGGAAATGTCATAAGTGAATCTCAATATAACAGTATGTCAATAAATCCTTGAACCTGAGATTATCATAGAGTCCAACATGATAACTGCTATGCCTTGACGTAATCCAATGTCATCTAAAACATGGTGATCATAAAGGTTAGCGATCGGTATTAGTGGAAGTCATGTAGAGGGCAATGAATAATCAAGATGGGGATTTGTCCCTCTCTTTAGTGAGAGAGATATCTGTTGGGCCCCTCGATAAGTAGGACTGGAGGAAATGCATGGCCATGCTCAAATGAAGAGTCATTTGATTCAATCATTCTACTTATGATCGAGAAAGTATTTGAACATAATAAGTATGGCAATCTCCATGGCTTAGTTCAAATATGATATCGCGTGACAAAGAGATTTGACACATTAAAAGATTTAATGGACTATTAACTTATATTATTTGGGTAATCATAATGTCTTGCTAGAGGCCGCTTATGATTTATTATTTAATAAGCTATTAAATAATTGCCAATATAATATAAGCCTTTGGGTCGCACGTACGACAATTATAGACAAGCAGGAATAATATCAACTGGGAATAATAAATATAATATTGGATATTACATTTATAAGGAGATTAAATAATAAGTAATATATAATATTAGATATTATATATATTGTATTATTTAATAAGATGAGGGTAACTAAGCAAATACTAGATTCTTGAATCTAGGGATTACTTAGTATAAATAAGAGATCCATGACAAGGAGTTGTCATAAGAAGAAAATTACACAACCCTAGCCAAAACCTATGATGCACGGATTCTTCAAAATTCAACAGTATGCAGTATCGGATACTGCATGGGTGCGGGTGCGATTCGTGTGGGATTCGCCACATGGCGAATTCGTGCAAAAAAAATCGGACTCGCGTATCCTTGCACAAGATATGCGTATCCAGTGCGTGGGGAGGAGGCGTGGGTGATTTTTTTTAGTTTATTTTTTTGTAATTTTTAAAAAGTAAATCAAATAAACTAAAATACAAAAAGTAAATTATTTTGATAAGTAATTACTTTTACCTTTAGCAGCATTCACGAACAACATCAGAAAGCTCTGCTGCTCAAAGCCATTTTGAATTGTTTTTTGTATGACTTGTTTTATGTATTTGAATTGGTTTTATGGTGATATTTGAATTGTTGTTTTTTATATTTAACAAGTGTTATATATAATAAAATATAAAATAAATAGATGTATCCTTTCCGTATCGCACCCTAACATTTTCAAAAAACCGTATTCCCGCACCCGTATCCGCCCGCACCCACACCTGCCCCACGCACCTATGCAACATAGGCCAAAACAAATAAAAATTGCCCCCCCCTCAGTTCTCACTAGACTGGCCGAAATTCTTCTACTGTAGAAGATTAATATTGGTCATCTTGTCTTCCCTTAGTTGATCTTGATCAATAGTACAATCCTTCTAGTAAGGAATTTGTGTTGTGCTATTTATCAATATTATTCGTAAGGATCTAGCAATCCGGCTTCCGGCTTGTGGAATTGTTCGTGTGTGGATCACCCAAAGAGGAAGGAGATATTCATCTGCTTCTAGTCCGGATCTAGATCTGTTCGTCGGATTAAGGTAATTTGATTAACCCTTTAATCAAATAATTAAATTACTGCATGAGATCCTAAATTGGGTTTTCATATTTATTCTTCCGCTGCGTTTTTACTACTGATTTATGTATTCGATGCATGTAAAACCCAACAATAATCGCAAGGACGGAAGACCGATTAAATAAGGTTGGCACGGACCGACCACGAACCTTCCGACTCCGCTGTACACCACCACGCAGTAGATACTACGAAATGATAGTAAGAACAATGAGGATAAACCCAATAAATGTGAATTTGGCCCCGCGACCCAATAGACAAACAACTAGGATCCTAGGGTTTTCTCAAGATTATCATCAGTCAATAACCGAATCGAATAAAGGCATGGAACAAATTTCTAATCCATGGATATAGAATAACAGGGCCAATAATCATGAATTAATGCATCAATTTCGAACCAAGAGTACGAATCTAAAAAAATTCCCTAAATCATAAAAGCTAGGGTTTTATGGAGGATTACCTTGATTCCGGATGGAAGGAAAGATTCAGAGATGTTTAATCTTCACAACGATCTCAATGATGGTGATGGATATTGTTGAGTCGCCCAGAATCGCTCCTCAATTCGCCTCCAAGTTATCCCATCGCGAGAAGGAAGAAAAATGGGTATTCTGCCCTCAAAACTCGTCGCCAGCTATATACGCAGTCCGGTGTTACGACTGTAATAGGTAAGATTTACGGCCGTAAGGTCCCCTCTGTTACGATCGTAACTCTATGCACATTATGGCCGTAACAAGCCTACTGGCAGCGGCATAGCCACTCGGCTCTGCGCTTACGAGGGATTCTCAACAATGAACTTGAGCACTAAACGAACACGTCATTCAAACCATCCGAAAGTACGAAAAAAATGAATACAAAATCAGATGCCCAACACTTTAGGAAATTAGAAAATGGCCCAAACGTTCGAAAATTATGATTCGAGCTCGAGCAACAACATCCAAGCTCACAACATGTCTAAGTATGTTAAATAAACTTGTAGAAACAACAAAACGATAGTTTTGAACAAGATTTGCAAGAATCAAACTCAAATGCGGAAAAGTCGCAACAATTCATGGATCTTAATAAAACATCATTGATACTCATCCTAATATCAAAATTTACAGAACGAAATAGTTTCAAAATGTCGAAACGGTTACAAGTGAGTCTCTAAAAATGGAAAAACACCAAAAAATAAAAATTACTAAAAACAGAAGATATGGATATTAAATTAAGGTTCTTGTAATATTATTTTATTATTCAATAAATTCACTATATTGCTCAAATTTATGAACCAAACAAATATTTTAATTTTTTTATTATTCATCTACCCAATCAAGCAGCTACCAACAATCACCTGTTTACCAAACACTTATACACAAACAACTAATACAATCAGCTAGTTAAACCATATATCACGTATCAGCTAATGCAATCAGCTACGTTAATCACTAAACATGGTCTATAATCTTATTTTGTATACACCAAAGAACGACTAATATTACATAAGAACAATAAAATAAAATATAATATACTTGGCATATGAGATATATATATAAGGATGACATTGTGTAGGCAGTCATTCATTTACAGGTATACATACTCTCCATTTATGGTACTCAAACTTGGTTAAAAATACTAAATATTTTTATTTATATCTATTGTTAAAATTAATAAAATATCACCGCCAAATACTACCATTGATGCCTCAAAGCTATAATGGATGGCCAGAAAAACTTTGGACAACTTTTGATATTAGCATGTAGACAATGCTCATTCCAATTTTAATATTTTATTATATTATTATCTCTTCCATTAACATAGGCTTTTCGGAGATTTATATTTTACTCAATTTCATAGATTTTGCATACTTAATAAATATATAATGGAGTCGAATGATTTGAAATAATTCCCTATTTCTAGTTGAAAGTATGTATAATCTGAGGATATTACTGTATATTTTTATATATATTTTATGTTTAGTTGACTGTTGCATATTTATTACTATTGTTATTATATTTAAAAGGCGAAATAGCTTTACTAGGGATTGGAGTATGACTTTTTTATCAGTTAAGGGACTAAATCTAAAGTGTATCAAAGTAAGGACTCAAGTTTATACCGTTATACACGTTAGGGACTCCGTTATTTTTAATCCGTTAAGTTTTAACGGATTGTTGACATGGTCGTTAATTGCCACGTGTCAGCATTTTATTGGTCGGTAATAATAATAATAAAAAAATAATAATAAAAATTTCCAGATATTTATATTAATAATAAAATAATAATAAAAAATATACAAATTTAAAAAATATAAAAGATAACTTTTTTAAAAAATTGAAACTTTATTTTTTTTAAGAAAATCTGGAATATTAATATTAAAAACCGGATATTTTTGTTTAAAGTTCAAAAATAAAAATTAAAAATTAAAATATTTGGATCTGATTTATAATTAATCTTTAATTTGTTTTTTTAGATTTAGATTTTTTTCAAATAATATTTATTTATTAATATTATGAAAAATTAGATCCAGTTTTTTATTTATGAAAATTAATATCCCATTTTAAAAAAAAAGGTTTATAAATTAGATCCAAATTTTTTATTTTTTATTTTCAAACTTTAAATACAAACATCCGATTTTAAATACTAATATTCCAGATTTTATTTTAAAAAATAAGTTTCAATTTTTTTAAAAAAAATCCAGATTCTTATTTTCTTTTATACTTTTATATTTTTATTATTATTTTATTATTTTTACAAAAATCTAAAAAAGTTTTATTATTATTTTATTATTATTACCGACCAATAAAATGCTAACATGTGGCACTTAACGGCCATGTCAGCAATCCGTTAAAACTTAACGGATTAATAATAACGGAGTCCCTAACGTGTATAACGGAATAAACTTGATGTAACACCCCAATTCTCTTACGGGTAATTGCACGCCGTAGGACCCACCAGGGCTTACCAAGCTAACATCACAAACACACACAATAACTCAATAATACGAAAACGTAGACAAAAATAAAGTGGGGCCGTGGCCTCGGCGAAAATGTGCAAGTTCAGTACAATTTAAAATATAATCCAAGGACATCACTCGACCAGCAACATCATATTCCAGTACATTATTAAAAGTGAAACGAAAACAGACACATTCCAAAACACTGACTCGAGCTCTTTAACATCTCGGCTGCCCGTCAACTCCGTGTGGACCACATGTAGGCTCCTGATTATCGATACCACCTGAAATGCATAAACATTCCACCCCAACGAGGGGTTAGCAACAACAACCAGTGCAAGTACAATATTACAGTATTTTAATACACATGCATTTCCAAAAATCATTTATATAACATTTCATAGTCATGATATTCCGGAATATCCATCATCATTCATCAATCAAAAACATCACTCAAGGTAATTCTCGCACAAGACCACTCGACCAAGTACCTGTGGGCCTCCTCGAGCAAATCTCCTGGTGAGAATACCTCCCCTCGAAAGTAACCCTCGCGCAAGCCCACACGGCCAAGTCCCTGTGCGCCCCGTCGAGCAACCCCAGGTGAGAGTACCCCGAGAACATCCTTACAATACTCCAACATCACAATTTCATTACCGAAATGCATGCCATAATATAAAGCAATAAAGTACTTGCCTTGGTTCCTAAAATACGAAGTGGACGACGAACGAAAAAGGCTTCGGTCCGAATTATCTCCAATTTCCGATCCTAACAACAATAGAGACTCAATCAACTACAATCCCACTGAAAAACCACGAATCATACGACGTTCTACCCTTATGGACAATACACCGAACACTATGAAGGCATAAGGATTAAACTTGATTAACGAAGGGAAAAACTCGGAATTAATCCACAAAACTTCTAGGAAAAACTAAAACCATGACTACATAACTATAATCCACCATCAATCGAAGCAAAAACGTAAAAGAAAATGAATTATAGCCAAGAACCCTAACATTAGGTATAATGCCAAAATACCTCAATTCAATGATGAAATGGTGGAAGGAAGATGGTTGATTCGTGCTAGAATATCCAATTCCGAGTTATAAGATGATGGATTGTAATATCTGAGTGATATCGCTCGAAATCGCCATGGAGGAGTGAAAGGCCGAGAGGAAAAGTGAGAAAATGGGGTCAAAACACCCGTCTGTCCTATAAATAATGGATAGAACACGGCGCAACAAACGGTCCAAACATCGCCGTATTGCGGGACAGTGAGCACGCTTGGATGACACGGCCCACCGACACGGCGGAAAGTGTCGCGGGTCTAGCGCCGTGTTGCGACAAACGGCGCATCACCCACGGCAGGCACTCACGCGGGTGTCTCGGCCGTTCGCTAAACGCGCGAACACCCGACGCAGGACTCGGCAGCGCCGTGTCACAAACGGCGCAGAACACGGCACAAATCCTTGGCCTTTTTCATCGCCGTTTTGCACAGGTATGGCCAGAAAGCTCCTGGCCACTCAACGACACAATCACAACTGAGTAAAAATGATAAAACCATAACATGACATGCCGACCCAACGGTCCGAGAAATCGTCAATGCAACGAAAAATAATATCCAATAAACCGGAATGGTCCGAGGTAAACAACCACAATCGAACACTAACAAATAAACCGGGAAAAAAGGTACGAATATTACATTCCTCCACTCTAACAAAAAGTTTCATCCCGAAACTTAAAATATGAACAACTCCGGATACTTCGACTTCATACTGTCCTCGGTTTTCCATGTAGCTTCCTCCGTCCCATGTCTTGACCATTGCACCTTTACCAACGGAATAACTTTACGTCTAAGTTGTTTCACCCGACGTTCCAAGATCCGAATCGATTTCTCTTCAAAGGTGACGTCGGATCCCAATGCAATCTCCCCGAAATCAATAATATGGCTAGGATCCGACACGTATTTCCTCAACTGTGAGATATGAAACACATTATGCACGTGACTTAACGACGGCGGAAGACCTAAACGATAGGCGAGATCCCCAACCCGGTCCAAACTCTCAAAGGGTCCAACATACCTCGGACTTAGTTTACCTTTCCGACCGAAGCGGTAAACTCCTCAAGTTGGCGACACCTTCAGTAAAACGTGATTTCCAATCTCAAACTCCAACGGCCGGCGATGCATGTCGGCATAGGACTTCTGTCGACTCTGAGCCGTCAATAGCCTATAACGGATCAGAGCAATTTTTTCTCTCATCTCAACTACCAAATCCGGTTCAGTACCTATCATATCAGACGCATCATCGAAACATAAAGGTGATCTACACCTTCTTCCGTACAAGGCCTCAAATGGTGCCATCTTAATCGAGGCATGCCAACTGTTATTGTACGTGAATTAGACTAATGGCAAATATGACTCCCAATCATCTTTCCGGTCTAAAGCACAGGCTATCAACATGTCCTCCAGTGTTTGTATAGTCCGCTCTGACTGTCTGTCTGTCTGAGGGTGATATGATTAACTGAGTCTCAACTCAGTTCCCAAGGCTCGATGAACAGTCTGCCAGAATTGTGATACGAACTGGCCATATCGATCTGAAACAATACTCTTAGGAGTCCCCTACAATCTCACGATCTCCGCAATAAATACCCATGCCAATCTCTTCGGTCCCCAAGTATCCTTAATACCCAGAAAATGAGCAGATTTGGTTAGTCGGTCGACAATGACCCAAATCATGTTCATTCCGGTCCTAGTCTTAGGCATACTGGTAATGAAATCCATAGAAATATCCTCCTATTTCCACTCCGGGATAGAAAGTGGTCGTAATAGCCCCGCGGGTCGCTGATGCTCGATCTTAACCTGCTGACAGGTCAAACACCTCGACACAAACTCGCTAACGTCTGTCTTCAAATTACTCCACCAGTAGTTACTCCTTACATCCTTGTACATTTTGCTTGTACCCAGGTGTATGGAATAAGGCGTACTGTGAGCTTCTCTAAAAATCTTCTGTCTCAACTCAATATCGCACGGGACACACAACCTGTCGCGAAATCTTAAAGTTTCGTCATCATGAACTACAAATCCCGGAGCTTTTCCTTTCTCTACTTCCTCCCTCAACTGGACTAGGAACGGGTCATCATACTGTTTCGCCTTGATATCATCAATCAAAGACGAAGTGATCTTTAATGCACACAGCTGACCCTGAACTCTCTGAACCCAAACTTCGATATTCTGACGAATCAAATCCTGCTGGATCCCGTTCTGAGGCCTAAGTACCTCCAACATCTGCAAAGCCATCGGCCTACGACTCAAGGCATCAGCCACAAGATTCGCCTTGCCTGGATGATAAAGAATCTCAAGGTCGTAATCTTTAATTAATTCTAGACACCTACGCCGCCTCATGTTCAATTCATTTTGACTGAAGATGTACTTCAGACTCTTGTGATCCGTATAAATCTTACACGATGTCCCATAGAGATAATGCCTCCAAATTTTTAAAGCGAAAACAACTGCAGCTAGCTCCAAATCATGTGTAGGGTAATTTGCTTCATATGGTTTCAACTGTCGAGACGCATAAGCAATCACCCTATATCTCTGCATTAGAACACATCCCAGTCCGAGACCTGAAGCATCACTATAGACAACAAAATCTTCAGTACCCTGAGGTAATGACAATACTGGCGCCAAAGTTAACTGCCTCTTTAACTCATCAAAACTGTTGTCTCTCCACACTCTATTCGAACTTCTGGGATTTCTGGAGCAACTGAGTAAGTGGTCAAGCGATTTTCGAAAATCCCTCGACAAACCTACGATAATACCCGACAAGTCCCAAGAAACTCCGTGTCTCCTTCACATTCCTAGGTGGTTTCCATTCAATAATTGCTGCTATTTTCTGAGGATCCACCTGAACTCCTTCAGCTGAAATTATGTGCCCAAGAAAGGTTACTCTCTTAAGCCAAAACTCACACTTAGAAAACTTTGCGTAAAGTTTCTCTATCCTCAAGGTCTTCAACACTATATGGAGGTGTTCAGCGTGATCTACCTCGTTCTGTGAGTAGATAAGAATGTCGTCAATGAAAACGACCACAAATTTATCGAGATAATCAATGAAGACTTTATTCATCAACTGCATAAACACGGCGGGAGCATTAGTTAACCCAAACGGCATAACCACGACCTCATAGTGACCATAATGGGTACGAAAAACAGTCTTCGGAATGTCTGAAACTTGAATCCTAAGTTGATAATATCCCGAACGCAAGTCGATCTTAGAGAAAATAGTAGCTCCCTAAAGCTAGTCGAACAAGTCATCTATACAGGGCAACGGATACTTGTTCTTGATGGTCAGCTTGTTCAACTCTCGATAATCAATGCACAGATGGAACGAGCCATCTTTCTTCTTAACGAAGAGGACTGGTGCACCCCAAGGTGAAGCACTCGGTCGAATATACCCTTTGTCAAGAAGCTCACCCAGCTACTTTTCAGTTCTAACATCTCAGTAGGCGCCATACGATACGGTGCATGAGAAACAGGTGCTGCACTCGACTCGAGATCGATGGAAAACTCTGCCTCTCTAGATGGGGGTAAACCCGGGAGATCATCCAGAAATACATTAGGATACTCACTCACAACTAGAATCGATGATAGATCAACTCCACCATCATCGGTACTCAGGGCATAACACCAATAACCGATACAGTCTTGATTCAGCAATTTCATCGCCTTGACGGCTGAAATCATTTTGCCCGAACTACCCGGCTTACGACCCACGGAAGTATGCTCGACACCATCCTCAGATAATATAGAAATGGTTCGAGTCTGATAGTTCATAATAGCGCCATGCCGAACCAACCAATCATCTCCGAGAATCACATCCTCACCCTTCAGATCTACAACAATGAGGTCCAAAGGCCAATCCCGACTCCCAATGTACACAGGGCAATCCCTAACCTCTCGATTACCAACCAAATGCTCTCCTCTCGGAGTACCCACCACAAACGGTTCACACTCAATAAAACAATCAAGACCCAAACGATACACACAGTCAAGTGCAATAAAAGAATGCGTAGCTCCCGAATCAAATAATGTAGAAATAGGCTGAGAAAGTATATGTGAGGTACCTGCAGCTACCGGAATCTCTGCATCGTCCGCGCACCTCATCTGATACACCCTCGGCTGAACCGAACCCACACTCAATGCAGTCTGACGATCTGACCGACCTCGTCCTCTGCCTCGTTCAAAAGTCTGCTGCGGTTGACCAGATGTAGCCCCCGGATTCACACTAGGAGTTGGCACCGAATTCTGTTGCTTGTTGAGCCTCGTGGAAACCTCACAATAGGCAGCTCTGTGACCGGTTTGTCCGAACGAATAGCAAGTCGTAGGAGGTAAGGCGCAATATCTGAATTGGTGACCCACTTGATTACAATTAAAACATAGCCCTCTGCCAGATGAAAAAAGATGGTCCGGTCGTGTACTTGTAGTATTATAAGCTTGATGAACTAGTTTCCCGATAGCAGAGTGAGAAGCCTGAGGTTTACGAAATCCACTGCCCTTGTTTCCTGAAAAACCACCAGTCGTCTTCGGCTTCTTGTTCTCGGTGCCCGATCCTGACGCAAAAATAACCATCTCAATGGCCAAAGCACGGTCCTAGTATTCTTTCAAAGTAGCACATCGAAAGCCTGCCATACCCTCTCGAATCCTGGGTTTCATCCGCAAATCAAAATAACGGATCTTATCCGCCTCAGTCCTCACTTGCTCACGAACGTAGCCCAGCTGCTGATTATATGAAATGATAGCTTCAGTGATAGATACATCATGTGGAGTTTCTGTAAAGAAATCTGCAATGCATTTCTCTTTAACTGGCCAAGGACAATACTCTTCTTCCACGACAGCTTTAAACTCGGCCCAGGTGGCCACACGTTCCGTATGTTGGGTACGGGGTCGGATATTGCGCCGTGTTGTGGAAGCGTAAATTAAAAAGCAGAAATTAAATGACGCACGGATTTATAGAGGTTCGGATATAAACGAGCCTACGTCCTCTCTTTATCTTTTTCAATAGGATAAAGATAGCAACCTCTACGCCTCTCTTCTATCGGTCGAGGTAAAACCGTTACAATCACGTCTTCTATTGGTCCGTGATAAACCACCCGTACTTGTCTTTGCGTCGGTCCAAGTTAAACCGTTTTCCTTTTATATCGGACAAGGAATCAACCGCTCTAGCTTTCTATGGGTACTAGATAAACCTCACGAAGATAGCGATTGCGATTCTAACAATGCCGGATCCTTGATCCTAATAACACCGAATCGAATCGTATCTTTTCTTTTACCACTCGTGTATGATTTTGTGTATAACACTCAATCACTCAATGTAAGCTCAATATTACAACAATAATACAATGAATATCAATCTGAGATGAATGTGTAGTATGCTTGAAGTTGTTGTACTCAATCAATACCATAGACATGGTATTTATAGGCTTCTTGATCAAACTAGCCGTTAGCTGTCAGGACCTTCATTACGTACGCTATATACTTCCCATTACGTACGTAAGCTTGTTTACGTACGTTAACCAGACACTGTTACGTACGTTAGCTTCTCCCAGATTCAGTCCAGTAACATTTGTTTCTTTCTTTACGTACGTTATCATACTTTTCATTACGTACGTTAATAGTACGTCACTGCTGACGTCATATGTCCCGTTGCCACCTTTTTGACTTAGACTCGTCCAACGTTCATCTGGTTTGAACTGTGTTACGTACGTTATCTCTCATCCATTATGTACGTTAGCTTCATCATATTACGTACGTTAACAATGTCTTGTTACGTACGTTAGCTTTGTTTTTCTCCAGCATTATGCACTTCGTTTTCCTTCGATGCTTGCTTCGTCTCTTCGTTGTTTTGTTTTGCTTATTAACATTAATCATCAAAACACTTTTAATTTATGCATGGAATAAAATATTCCAACAATCTCCCCCTTTTTGATGATTACAAAACAACACTTCGTCAATGGGATTTACCTGCAAAAATACAAATATATGTATATGTGTACAGACCAAAGTTTTCGACTTTGTCCGTTTCGTTAGTTTCTTCTCCCATTTATTTTTCGACTCTTTTTTTTTCTTTTCTCCTTTTCTTTTCTCATTTTCAAATTTTCATCGTCTTTTCGACGTCTTCGCATTTTTCTTTTTCTGTCATTTTCGACTTCTCCTTTTCATTTTTCGATTTTCTCCCCCTTTTAGGGTTAATCTCATTTTCGACTTCTTTTTCTCCTTCTCCATTCTCTCCCCCTTTTTGTTTTCATCAAAAAGTGGATAAAATATCAATTGAAATAAATAATACCAAAATATAAAATATGCATGATACAATTTATGAATAATTGCATAAAGGGTAAAAACTCCTCCTGAGAATAATATCTCCCCTTAAAAAAATACTCCCCCTGAGTAAAATACAAAAATTAATTTTTGGGGATCCAACCTATAGTTGGTTTTTGTTTCGAGACATAAACAATATTTGAAATATTTGTTCCTTTAGGAACCCAAATTTTCTTAATTTTTATCGTCCGGCGAGGGCTTTTGCAATTTGAAATGTGATGCCCGATTTTCAAACACTTTTCGCAATGGGGTGTTTTAAAATTAACGGATTCATTTTTCGAACGTGGTTTGAATCCTAATCCCTCTTTATTTAAAGTATATTTTTGAACATATAACATTTGTTCAAATTTATCGTTGCCGCACGAGAATTTTCTTGTCAAAGATTTTAGTTCATCTTGAACTTTTAAAAGATCATTCTTCAAAATATTCTCATTTTCAATGCATTTCGAATGATCGATTTCGACAAATTTTCCCTTCTCGATAATTTTGGAATTTTCAATTTCCAAAGATTTAATTTTAGACTTAAGGGATTTAATTTTCAATAAAGCATTTTGGAAATCCGTATGTAATAACTCAAATGCATCAAAAATTTCGTCACGGGAGGATGTACTTACTTGGCTTTCGACGTCGTTGTCGTCGAACGAACTCCGGGCCATGAGAGCGAGATTATTTTGATTGATGAAATCATCGTCTTCATCTTCATCGCTCCAAGTAGCCACTAGAACCTCCTTCTTGGGTTTGGCACGGCAATGCTTAGCGAAGTGGCCTGGTTTTCCACATTGTCGACAAGAGTTGTCGAACTTCTTCGTTTCGCTCGAGATATCCTTCTTCCTCCGGTTTAATAAGGTTTGGAATTTATTAATATTCTTGGCATAATATGCCGTTTCTTCGTCGCTTTCTTCCACCGGGATTTCTTCTTTCTTTTTTGACATCTTAGCCTTCATGGCTAACAATTTTTCTTTCGGTTTCGGCTTGACACTTCGTGATTTTAACACGATCTCATAATTAATTAGCGAACCAACGAGGGCGCTAAAATCGAGCGTGTTGAGATCTTTGGATTCCATAATCGCGGTCACGGTGCCGTCCCATTCGTTAGGTAGTGATCGTAAAATTTTCTTAACTTTTCCAAATGACGCAAGACCATTTGTGATGACTGACAATCGGTCGACCATATTGGTGATGGATTCGTCACCTTTCATCATGAATAACTCGTAGTCATGGAGAAGCATATTGATTTTCGTCTCCTTGACTTGAGTCGTCCCTTCGGGTTTGATTTCTAGAATTTTCCATATTTCTTTCGCACTCTCACACAATGAGATTCGATTGACCTCTTCCGGATTTAAGGCACAAAATAAGAGTTGAGTAGCCTTACAATTTAGATGGTCATTTTTCCAATCGGCATCGTCGTATTCTTCGAAAGATTTGAGCGTACCGTTGGATTTGATTGGAACTTTCGGGCCAAGGCAAATAATCTTCCAAATCTCGATGTCGTATGCTCGGATGAATATCGACATCTTCTTCTCACACGTCAAATAATTTGAGCCATCAAAGAATGGTGGTCGGTTGAGAGCAAGGCCTTCGACTGGAGAGAATTGAAACGCCATTTTTGGATCTTTTCTCCTCGGATGTTAAGCCGCGTATTGGAGTACCGCTCCGATACCAATTGTTGGGTACGGGGTCGGATATTGTGCCGTGTTGCGGAAGCATAAATTAAAAAGCAGAAATTAAATGACACACGGATTTATAGAGGTTCGGCTATAAACGAGCCTACGTCCTCTCTTTATCTTTTTCAATAGGATAAAGATAGCAACCTCTACGCCTCTCTTCTATCGGTCGAGGTAAAACCGTTACAATCACGTCTTCTATTGGTCCGTGATAAACCACTCGTACTTGTCTTTGCGTCGGTCCAAGTTAAACCATTTTCCTTTTATATCAGACAAGGAATCAACCACTCTAGCTTTCTATGGGTACTAGATAAACCTCACGAAGATAGCGATTGCGATTCTAACAATGCCGGATCCTTGATCCTAATATCACCGAATCCAATCGTATCTTTTCTTTTACCACTCGTGTATGATTTTGTGTATAACACTCAATCACTCAATGTAAGCTCAATATTACAACAACAATACAATGAATATCAATCTCAGATGAATGTGTAGTATGCTTGAAGTTGTTGTACTCAATCAATACCATAGACATGGTATTTATAGGCTTCTTGATCAAATTAGCCGTTAGCTGCCAGGACCTTCATTACGTACGCTATATAATTCCCATTACGTACGTAAGCTTGTTTACGTACATTAACCAGACACTGTTACGTACGTTTGCTTCTCCCAGATTCAGTCCAGTAACATTCGTTTCTTTCTTTACGTACGTTATCATACTTTTCATTACGTACGTTAATAGTACGTCACTGCTGACGTCATATGTCCGTTGCCACCTTTTTGACTTCGACTCGTCCAACATTCATCTGGTTTGAACTGTGTTACGTACGTTATCTCTCATCCATTACGTACGTTAGCTTCATCATATTACGTACGTTAACAATGTCTTGTTACGTACGTTAGCTTTGTTTTTCTCCAGCATTATGCACTTCGTTTTCCTTCGATGCTTGCTTCGTCTCTTTGTTGTTTTGTTTTGCTTATCAACATTAATCATCAAAACACTTTTAATTTATGCATGGAACAAAATGTTCCAACACCGTAGGCCCAACAGCTTCCCACCAGTCCGTGGCTTCCTTGTTAAGAAAGTACTGAGCAATAGGAACCCGTCTCTCCTCTTGGAAAGCAATAGCATCGAAGATTTTGCCAAACTGGAGCAACCAACCCTCCCAGCCCAACGTATCAGACGCCCCAGCAAAACGGGGAGGCTGCATCTTCATCACTCCCTGAAGCCACTTAGTAGCCCCAGCAATCTCATCTGTCGGCTGGTCACGGTGCCCAGCCTCATTCAACTGAACTAATTGTGCTGCTACCTATTACAGTATAGCAGCTATGCCGGCATTCATATTAGGTGCACCCGACGGTTCTTGATTGACAGAAGGATCTGGCTGACCGCCAGGATTCAAAGAGTCGGTGTTTGGCACCATATGGGACACCGAGCCAGATGCGACACTAGAAGGTGTATCAGACTCAAGAACAATGCCACATCCACGGCCTCTGCCGCAACCACGTCTGCCACGCCCTCTCATCATGCTAAAAGATAAAAGAGTTGAAATTATCAGCACAGTTCACAGTTCTAGGAATTCGGGTTTATGCTACTATGAAAGCAATAAAACATACGAAGAGTTTCAAGAAGTCTTACTACCACGGGTCACACAGTTCGACAGCAACACCAGATGTTAAGCTCGGTCAGTTTACATGACTCTAAGGACTTGACAGACCCAATAACCAAAGGCCTAGGTATTTCCGAACCTAGGCTCCGATACCATAAATGTAACACCCCAATTCTCTTACGGGTAATTACACGCCGTGGGACCCACCAGGGCCTACCAAGCTGACATCACAAACACACAAAATAACTCAATAATACGAAAACGTAGACAAAAATAAAGTGGGGTCGTGGCCTCGGCCAAAATGTGCAAGTTCAGTACAATTTAAAATATAATCCAAGGACATCACTCGACCAGCAACATCGTATTCCAGTACATTATTAAAAGTGAAACGAAAACAGACACATTCTAAAACACTGACTCGAGCTCTTTAACATCTCGGCTGCCCGTCAACTCCGTGTGGACCACGTGTAGGCTCCTGATTCTCGATACCACCTGAAATGCATAAACATTCCACCCCAACGAGGGGTTAGCAAGAACAACCAGTGCAAGTACAATATTACAGTATTTTAATACACAGGCATTTCCAAAAATCATTTATAAAATATTTCATAGTCATGATATTCCGGAATATCCATCATCATTCATCAATCAAAAACATCACTCAAGGTAATTCTCCCGCAAGACCACTCGGCCAAGTCCATGTGGGCCCCGTCGAGCCAATCCCAGGTGAGAATACCTCTCCTCGAAGGTAACCCTCGGCAAGACCACACGACCAAGTCCCTGTGTGCCCCGTCGAGCAACCCCAGATGAGAGTACCCCGAGAACATCCTTACAACACTCCAACATCACAATTTCATTACCGAAATGCATGCCATAATATAAAGCAATAAAGTACTTGCCTTGGTTCCTAAAATACGAAGTCGACGACGAACGAAAAAGGCTTTGGTCCGAATTATCTCCAATTCCCGATCCTAACAACAATAGAGACTCAATCAACTACAATCCCACTGAAAAACCACGAATCATACGACGTTCTACCCTTAGGGACAATACACCGAACACTATGAAGGCATAAGGGTTAAACTTGATTAACGAAGGGAAAAACTCGGAATTAATCCACAAAACTTCTAGAAAAAACTAAAACCATGACTGCATAACTATAATCCACCATCAATCGAAGCAAAAACGGAAAGGAAAATGAATTATAGCCAAGAACCTTAATATTAGGTATAATGCCAAAATAGCTCAATTCAACGATGAAATGGTGGAAGGAAGATGGTTGATTCATGCTAGAATATCCAATTCCGAGTTATAAGATGATGGACTGTAATATCTGAGTGAGATCGCTTGAAATCGCCAAGGAGGAGTGAAAGGCCGAGAGGAAAAGTGAGAAAATGGGGTCAAAACACCCGTTTGTCCTATATATACTGGACAGAACACGGCGCAACAAACGGTCCAAACATCATCGTGTTGCGGGACAGTGAGCACGTCTGGACGACACGGCGCACGGACACGGCGCAAAGTGTCGCGGGTCTAGCGCCGTGTTGCGACAAATGGCGCATCGCCCGCGGCAGGCACTCGCGCGGGTGTCTCGGCCGTTCGCTAAACGCGCGAACACCCGACGCAGGACTCGGCAGCGTCGTTTCACAAACGGCGTAGAACACGACACAAATCCTTGGTCGTTTTCATCGCCGTTTTGCACAGGTATGGCCAGAAAGCTCCTGGCCACTCAATGACACAATCACAACTGAGTAAAAATGATAAAACCGTAACATGACATGCCGACCCAACGGTCCGAGAAATCGTCAATGCAACGAAAAATAATATCCAATAAACCGGAATGGTCCGAGGTAAACAACCATAATCAAACAATAACAAATAAACCGGGAAATAAAAGGTACGAATATTACACTCGAGTCCCTACTTTGATACACTTTAAAGTTTATTCCCTTAAGTGATAAGAATGGCAAACTTCAGTCCCTAATAGAGCTATTTTGCCTATTTAAAACTCCTTAATTATGAATATATGATTTTTATTAATCATTAATTAATTAATTAATCATATCAAAAGAACTAAAAACTAGAAATTTAGAAAATATATTTTGTATTTGATAAGTTACTAATTAATTAGAGCTAAATTAAAAATTAAAAATCATTCTTACTACAAATATTAAAATAGCCTTCAATTTTAATTGCTATTTTACTAAAAATATATTTGATCCTTAATTACCAAGAGTAGAGTTATATTAAATACCAAACTTTTATTACATACCAAGGGACTCATCCCCACCATCCATCCAAAAAAAAATTAATGGTTGAGATTAAAAGCATTTAATATTTCACATATTTGTTATAATTTAAATATCTCTTAAACCGTTAATCGTTAAGCGAGAATAATTACACCATCGCGACGAGCATTTAATTATCTTTCTATAGACGGGCACTTTGATATAGTTTCGACAAATTTTTTTTTTTTCCGTTTTTCACATTTTTTTCGTGGCCGAAAAAATCATATGTGATATATCATATATGATATTACAAATCACATATGATATATCATATATGATATTACATATCATATATGATATGTAATATCATATATGATATATCATATGTGATTTTTTCGGCCACGAAAAAAATGTGAAAAAAGCGAAAAAAATTGTCGAAAATATATCAAAGTGTCTATCTATAGAAAGATAATTAAATGCTCGTCGTAATGGTATATTTTTTTTGACTTAACGATTAACAGTTTGAAAGATATTGATATTTGAAAAAAAATGATGAAAGTGGATTTTTAAATTGTTGGGATTAATCTCATCCATTAGATCAAATAAAAATGGAGGGAAGATGAAGGGTGGAGATTAATCCCTTGGTATGTAAAAAAGTTTGGTCCTCAAATGATCTTAAATCTAATTACCAAACAATGAGTATTCCAACATGTGTATAATATATTAATTGTTAGTTTTTAAATTTGGTAACTATAATAAACTTTCCATCGATTGATTATGGTCCATTTCAATTTAAATTATAAATGTATTACAAAATACTGAGATTTAATTGGACAATAAATTATGATAACTTGATTATTATATGGCAAAACAGGAATGATATCTTTTTTTTTTTTTGAACGGTATAAATATATTAGAAAAGCTTCTAGCAAGGCGCTAGAGCGAGAGAGTACAGGAATGATGTCTAATTTTTTTTTTTTTTTTTAGTATTTATCAATTTGATTACAAAATTAGTAGATAGGGGACGTGTATTTTCTGGAATGCAAAATGAATTTCCTAATCTCATGTGATTTTCCGAATTAATATGCATCTCTTTTTTTAGCAATCATATCTCATCTATATTAGTGATTTAATTTGGTGTATGCTCTCTCTCTCTCTTTATATATACAGAGAGATTTAGGATCAAATGGGAATGATTCTTATTTTGCAAATTGTGAATATGCATGAGTTTTGTATTAATTGTGCATGAGATATATGCATTTCGTGCATCAAAATTGCAATGCATTAAAATATACATTATATGCATCAAAATATCGATACATTAAAATATTGCATTATATGCATCAAACTTTCCTGAGAATAAATCTCGGCCATCAATTTATTAAGATCTATGAATGAAATTCATTCTTATTTCTTAACTTAAATTACATTCTCACATGAATCCACCCATATATATATATATATATATATATATATATATATATATATATATATATAGAGAGAGAGAGAGAGAAATTGATTCAAAAGAAACCGTCTTTAAAATAGGAATGTGAGTACGTGCAGATTCAATACGAATTAACTGCATACACAGTGTAATGTATATTCATTTTTTCTCCCAATGCACAGTAAATACATATTAAATATATGCGGTGAATCCCAAAAAATGAGTATACATTAAAACATACTATGTATGCAGTGAATCCGTACTAAATATGCATCAGACTCATGTTGAATATATATATATATATATGTGTGTGTGTCTGTGTACTTTGTTCTAGATGAAGATATTCCAAAATCATGGAACTTTTATGGAATGCAATCGTTCGGTTCTCTAATTGTGATTTTGTTGAAACCGAAGGCTTTAGTGGAGGAATATGGTTATTTTAGCATGATGATAGGGCGAATATCTCTGCCAAAATTCGGAATAAGCAGTTTATTCATGCTAATATTTGTTTGCAGGGGGTTTCTTCCATGGGTACTCGTTTGTGTCGGAATAATTCGGTACTTGCACGTGTATTACAAATAAAATTCTGAACTTAACTACAATAAAGAACAGAAAGAAAATATTACACTCGATACTAACGAACAATTTGTAATAAAAGGACTAAAGATCGTCCGAAGCTAGAGCTTCTGCCCGCAAGATGAGAATACGCGCCCAAAGGGCTGGTCGGATGAAGAGTCAAGGCAACTCAAGAGTCAAGCCAACTCAAGAGTCTTGTCCATAAGATCCAAGATCCAAGTCCTGGGCCTGGACTAAGCCCGAGCCCGAGCCCGAGCCCGAGCCCGTGCCCGTGCTCGAGCCCGACCCGGACGGACGGACGGACGGTCGGTCGGTCGGTCAGCGGCGGCGCGCGCGTGTGTATGTGTGTGTGCGCGAGGACACCCATACACACCAACCCACTTGTTATCAAGCCCATAAAGGCAAAGACTTTAAATACAAGCCAAAACATCCATCCACAATCAATGTGGGATAACTAACATCATATACCTCATGTTAGTTCCTACTCCAACATCCAACTTTAACATATAATATCTCACTCACCGGAAATCGGTTTAGAAATATTAAATATACCACGTTCATCTACTCACGACGTATATTAACATTCAATAAATATTTTAATTAAATAATAATTATTTAATTAACAATATTTATTCTTAATAAATGGTTAATTACTAAACCATTTCCAACAATTCCCCGCATGAGTGAGAATGCCAATGCAAAATTAATGCAAATGCATAGTTCAGTCCTCAAGAGACAATATTGCATTTGGCTAGGTGGCTTGTGACCTTGAACCTATCCATTGTCAACATCATCGAGTAAACTGACGGCATAGTAGTCATGAAAACCTTGAACTAGTCCTACATGGTGTATATTGAGACAATAATATAGACACAATATCATCTCAATTCCATCCGTTCTAACGTTTTGTGTCCTTTTCGGCCTTGGACACCCATTTGGATTCATAAGTGTATCAACTGAAGCGGCCCTCACTTCACACTTATATAGGTGATTCTTATTCCCAAGTATCCTACTATACTTGACCTCTCCGAGGTAATCAAGAATCATTAAAAATCATAAGACTTAACCTCACCACATGTAGGTAAACAATCACTCACTGTTCTCGGAGAATAGGTATGTTTGAGTGTTTTAACACACGGATTATTATAACTTCGTTATCCCATTGAACCAAGCTCTTGGGATCCTCCAATCTACAAGGTTGGGTTTCCGCTACAATCATCCTTAAGATGTGGATTTAACACCCATTCCCTCTAACAATTTATACATTTGATCTCGATTAATACTTTTCGTCAACGGATCCGCCAGATTATCTATTGACCTTACATAGTCAATTAAGATAATCTCATTCAAGATCAAATGCCTCACGGCATTATGTCGTCGTCGAATATATCGAGACTTACCATTATAAAACATATTTTGTGCCCGTCCAATAGCAGCTTGACTATCACAGTGTATCAACACAGACGGCACATGTCTCGTCCAACATGGAATATCCTCGAGGAAATTTTTAAGCCATTCAGCTTCTTCACCAGCTTTATCCAAAGCTATGAATTCAGATTCCATGGTAGACCTAGCAATACAAGTTTGTTTCTTGGACTTCCAAGATACAGCACCACCTCCAATAGTAAACACATATCCACTCATAGAAAATGAGTCTTTCGATTCGGATATCCAATTAGCATCACAATACCCTTCAAGTACAACAGGCTCTCTTGAATAATGAATTGCAAAGTTCTGAGTATATTTTAAATAACTCAGTACTCGTTCTAGAGCCCTCCAATGTTCTTTACTTGGATTAGCTGTGTAGCTACTCAACTTGTGAACCGAGCATACTATATCAGGACGGGTACAATTTGACAGATACATCAAACTCCCAATGATCTTAGCATATTCATCTTGACCCACAGGTTCACCCTTATGATTATTCAGATGAACATTTGGTTCCCAAGGAGTCTTAGCAATGGGTTTATCAAAAGCGTTGAATTTCCTTAACACTTTCTCAACATAATGAGATTGCGTCAAAATAATTCCGTTAGGCGTTTTCAGAATCTTAATTCCAAGAATAGTATCATCCAAACCCATATCTTTCATGCTAAAATTCTTACTTAGCATTCGTTTCATTTCACCAATCACACGAGAGTTGTTACCCATTATCAAAATGTCATCTACATATAGACAAACAATGACGTAATAGTCACCCGTTTTCTTAACATAGACACATTTGTCACTCTCATTGATATTGAAACCATTTGACAACATCACTTCGTCAAATTTCAAATGCCACTGCAGAAGTGCTTGTTTCAAACCATATAAAGACCGTTGTAGTTTGCATACCATGTGCTCTTTCCCAGGTACTACAAACCCTTCCAGTTGTTTCATATAGATTTCATCTTCTAGCTCCCCATACAAGAATGCAGTCTTAACATCCATTTGATGAATCTCGAGATTGCGCAAAGCAGCAATAGCGAGTAGCACCCTAATAGAAGCAAATATTATCACGAGCGAGTAGGTATCAAAGAAATCATAACCAGCTTTTTGCCTAAAGCCTTGAACTACAAGTCGGGCCTTATATTTGTCAATAGTACCGTCAGACTTGTACTTCTTCTTTAGTATCCATTTGCATCCTAAAGCCTTACAACCCTGTGGTAGTTCAACTAACACCCAAGTATGATTCAGCATAATAGACTCAATCTCAATGTCTATTGCCTCTTTCCAGAAAGCCGCATCTGAACCGGATAAAGCTTCTTTTACAGATACCGGTTCACCGTCTAACATCAAAACGACGTAGTCGGGTCCGTATATCTTTACTTTCCGTATTCTAGTACCTCGTCTAGGTTCTATATTGACTGGCGTAGACCTAGGTCGCTTTCTGTTCCGTCGTTCAGATAACACCAGATTCAAACTAGAGGCTTCATTTTCATCTATGGTTTCATAACACATAGGCTCGTCTACAAGTTTAGAACTTGTAGCTTCATCATCAACTCTTTTGTTAGAGTTGGGATCAACCTTATTCTAATAAGGATAGATATTTTCAAAGAATACAGCATTCCTTGATTCAATCGTTGTATTTACATGAATGTCGGGTATCTCGGATTTGTGTACAAGAAACCTGTAAGCGCTGATGTTAAGTGCATAACCAATAAAGATACAATCAATCGTCTTAGGACCAATTTTAACTTGTTTAGGTAGAGGCACCTCAACTTTCGGCAAACACCCCCACACTTTGAGATATTTGTATGATGGTTTTCTTCCTTTCCACAATTCATAAGGAGTAACATCCTTACCTTTGCGTGGAATTTTGTTCAATATGTAGTTGGTTGTCAAGACAGCTTCCCCCACATGTTCTGGGGCAACCCTGAACTAATTAATAAGGCATTCATCATATCTTTAAGTGTTCGATTCTTACGTTCGGCAACGCCATTAGGTTGTGGAGCATATGGAGTTGTGGTTTGATGAATTATACCACTTTCGCTGCATAATTCCTCAAATGGAGCTACATATTCACCTCCTATATCACTTCGAACCATCTTAATACGACAACCTAATTAATTCTCAACTTCATTCTTGAAGTTCTTAAAGGCTTCAATAGCCTCATCTTTACTTCTCAAAAGATAAAGATAACAATATCTTGTGCAATCATCGATGAAAGTGATAAAGTACTTCTTACCACCTCTAGTTTGCACAAATTTTAAATCACACACGTCTGTGTGAATTAATTCAAGTGGTTTTGTGTCCCGTTTTACCGAATGAAACGATAGTTTCATCATTTTTGCCTCAACACAAATCTCACATTTGTTTTGATTTTTGATTTCATTTAATTTTAGTAAATCTAAGTTTACTAATCTTTTTATAGCATTTAGATTCACATGACCTAATCTACAATGCCATAAATTTGAGCACTCAAGCAAATAAGCAGAAGTAGTAGCATTATTATTAGCAACTGCCTTTGGAGGCTTACAAGTACGAACGCTAAATTTGAACATGTCCTCGACAATATGACCTTTCCCGAGAGTCTTGCCAAACTTGCGTATTATCATAAAATCGCTACGAAGGTCTACATCAAATTTAGCTCTAACTAATTTGACACCAGACACCAAATTCTTGCGGATTGCCGGAGCATGCAGCACATCCTTCAGAGTTATCTCCACACCGGAGGTGAATTGAAGCACAACAGTTCCAATTCCAAGAACTGGATAGGTACGATCACTTGCCTCTGTGATGAAGCGGTCTTGAATCTCCTTGTAAGTGAAAAACAAGTCTCGGTTCATACAGATGTGAACAGTCGCACCTGTATCAAGAAACCAAGTAACAGGGTTAGGTTCCGAGACATGATTTACCTCGGTGATCATGGCAGCAAGATCATCTTTGTCCCAAGAGTCAAAGTCCTTCTCGACATGGTTGACTTTGCCTTTTCCCTTGTTCTTCTTGGCTTTGGCAGTTTTCGCCATATGGCGGGCTTGTCATGATTGTAGCACGTTAGGTAAACTTCGTCGGAGGTGCCATATCATTTTCCTTGCCTTTGGTAGGAAGTGGACGCTTTTTGGAAGGTCCGCCCCTACCTTCAGTCAGATTAGCCTTGGCATCCATAGGAGCTTTGGTTTTCAAGTCTTGATCACGGACTTGAGCTTCAGTTTGGATCTTAGCAACCAAAATTTCAAGAGTCATTTCCTTTCGCTTATGCTTAAGGTATCCCTTGAACTCCTTCCAACTAGGCGACAACTTGTCGACCAAGAGCGCCACAGTGTACGCCTCGGGTAGAGGCATCCCCTCAGAATGAACATCATGTATAAGAGTTTGGAACTCTTGAAAAAATGGATTTTATACTTTGATTTAATCCAATCAATCAAACTAATCTCGAATTTCACCAATATAGAAACATAAAATTCCTCACTCTAAAACACATGAATCCATAACTCAGAAGACAAACAGACTACAAATACAAATACAAATAACAAATTAAGATATAGAGCCTTACAATGTAAAGATAAGGAGGATGTGTTATGAAGCAAACTGGAGAGGCGATTGCTTATGTGATACATGTCATAAGCCAGCTTTTATAGACTTCATTTTGTTTGGCTCGCCTAATTTTTTCCAAAATCCCGCTCAATTTTGTTTCCATTGCGCGCCAGAGAAGAAGAAGAAGAAGAAGAAGAAGTAGGGTAAATTTTTGGCGCCTCTTGGAGGAAGAACGAGATGGTTTGGGCTCGTCAAAATTACATTATTTTGACGCGTGAGTTTTTTGCACCCCTACATGTGAGTTTTTTTTACAGAAAGTAAAAGATACTCTCCCCACGCAATTGCCGACACTTTCATCTCAATACATTCATTAAATTGCGTGCCAACTACAGTAAAATAATTAAATAAGTAATTGAGTATTTTTTGCACATGCAGCTTGAAATTGGGTATTTTCCTTGTACCCACTTCTAAAGTGGATACAAAGACATATTTCCAGTAATATTTATCTATTTAAATAATACATTTTTACACAATTTGTTTGGTATCATCATAATTGTATTTATGTATTTTTAATATAATATATATTTATATTATTTTACATAAATTTATTAAATTTTTCTTGAATTGAATCATCATATATAATATGTCTATTTAAATATTGTATTTCTTTATTATATATAAATGTAGTATATTTATAAGTAAATAGATTAAATTAAAAACAAAAAAAATAAAAAAACTTAAAAAAAAGGTCTGGCAGCGAAATGCCGGCAGTATGGGAGGGAGGAGGGGAGGGGGGTAGCAAGGGGAGGGAAATAAAAAGGAGGTGGAGGCCGGTAGATGCAAATCACCCATTTTTTGGGTGATGACTGATGAGTATCATTATCCATCTATATATAGGCTTATTGCCTTTGTTTGTGGAGCAGATGCGAATAAAGAAATAAAAAGCAAAAATTATTTAATTACTCTCCCAACTCTCTTTCCAAATACACACACGTCGACCACATTTTCAAAGATACACTCTCACATTGTGCACTCACTAAAAATCCTCCAAAATTAATTAATCATACCACCATCACCACACTGTTTATTTTCCAACAAATAATAAGTATAGAAGAGAATCGTATTATTCACTTAATCGTATTATTCACTTAACTTTCGAAAGTTTTCCGCCCATTGAGTTTTTCTAGAAACTAGTTCATTAGACATCTATGTAAATAATCATTCAGGAAGAGTGTTGCAAGTCACACGAAAAATGGTGAAGTACTGTTCTTATGATCATAGCATCTAAAATTTACTTACAAACAAAGCTTCAGTCAAAACAGATAATGAAAAAGATTGTATAAGTTGAACTGGAAACCCACATTAATGATCAAGAAGACTCGGGGTACTTGAACAATTCAATTGCAGAATTGACAATACCAAACCCTCCATCTACGAACAAATTCTGTCCACTCACATATTTTGCCTCATCACTCGCCAGAAAAAGTACCGCATTAGCCACGTCGTCAGCCTTGAGAGATGTCCCTTTCAAATTCGCCGCAGAATTCATGACTTGCTCGAGGCCTTCATCATCAAGGCCCACAAACTTGGTCGCCAAAGGCGTCGCCAGCACGTAGGGCGACACGCAGTTAACCCTAATACCAAACTGCCCGAGCTCGACCGCCAGGTTCCTGGTGAGGCCCACCACGGCGTGCTTCGAGGCCGTGTACGCATGCGAGGCGGCCCCACCGATCGCCGAGGCCAGACTTGCGGACGAGATGATGGACCCACTGCGGGCCGCGACCATCGCCCGAGCCGCATGTTTTGTTCCTAGGAAAACGCCGGTGACGTTGACGTTCAGCACACGTTCGAAGTCGGTTTTCCGGTTGTCGACTATTCGGGGCCGGTGGGGATCGATCACGCCGGCGTTGTTGAACATGATGTCTAGTTTACCGTAGGTGGTAACGGCCATGTCCACTGCGTTCCGGACATGGTCTTCGTTTGTGACGTCACAGTGGATGAAGGTTGAAGTGTTGGGCCCAATGGAGTTCACGACGGAATGGCCCAGTTCGTCCTGGATGTCTGCAATGGCAACTTTGGCTCCATGTTTGGAGAAGAGTCTGGCTGTGCATTCGCCGATTCCACTGGCTCCACCAGTTATTAGGGCTACTTTGCCTTCTAGTCTATGTATTTCGAAGCACAAACAAATTCGGATTAGACTATACCCTTTATCGATGTGATAAAAGTTTGTTTGATAAATTATTTTATGGCTAGTTTAGTATTGTCGTGGTTTAAAAAAACTAGTGCGAAATTCGTGAATAAATTCACGGCATAGAGTATAATTTTTTATATTAATATTTATTTTTATATATTAAAATCTTATATCATTTTTACTAATTTTTTATTGAAATGTTATGTTAAATAGTTGGTGTGATCAGAAGCTAATTATGTAAAGTATGGTGTTTTAAGAAATATTTTCATAATGTGATGTTTATATGTGTTGTCATTTTTTTGCACAAACTAAATCCAATGCATTTTTACCGGGATATTAAAGTGATCGATAAATAAGAAAATGAGATCTAATTGTATCATTTCAAACACTACATGAAATTAACTATAATATAGAGAAGTTAGGAAAAATGTAAAGAAGATGTTCAATAATTGTATGCGAGTATAAATCTCATTCAATTTACTAATTTTCTTTATTTAAATTTATTTAATATAACTGTATTTTTAAACAATAACTTGTTTTATAAAAAATTAGATAAATTATGAACATACCATGTAGACCAAATACTCTCTTTTAATATATAGTAAATTATTGTAATTGTGATGTAAAAATAATCAGCTGTTAATTTAAACAAATTTATGTCTGGTAAATATAATTTCTTAAAGTTCTTTTAAGATGTAAATTATTTTATGTCCTATTCTAGTATTGTTGTGGTTAAAAGAAAATTGTTGCAAATATGATGTGAAATTAATCAGCTGTTAATTTAAACAGATTCGCGTCTGGCAAATATTATTTTTTAAAATTCTTTTAAGATGTAAACTATTATTAATTTTCGGTGTCCTTATAGCAATCCTAATACTACTTCCAAAAATCTGTTGTATGTGCCTCATAAATTAAAAAAAAAAAAGCTATATTTTCATCAAGCAAATACTATTAAATTTAAAAGTTACGTAGTTACGTACTTAGAAAGAATTTGAGACTAGTTTGGTAATTAGGTACTTTTAAACTACTGTAAAATAATAAAATGACAACAAACAACACTTATTTATTATATAACTTATAAATTAAAAAAACCTTTTTTTTCACCAAAACAATTTTGTGTTCCAAATAAGTATTCGATGATCAATTGGATCCTCTGTAATCGCTTTGGACAGGGAATTCTTCATCATGGAGTAAAAATAAGGAGGGAGAGAGACCATTGATATATGGTATTAACGATTAAGGGAAAAAAAAAAAAAAGAACTGAATAAAACAAATTGAATTGCAATATATACTTGCCTTCTACAGAGTGCAGAGACAATTGAAGTGCTTATTGCCATGGCGCGGTGAGATGTGAAGAAATAATGTGAAGGCTATGTGATTAAATAAAGCTGAGCCAAGGATAAAGCACTCGTAGCATCCAAATATTGGCCTAACTTTCCAATTTATTTTTTATACCTATGTCTCAAATTCACTCTTGACTAGTTCTCGAAACAAGAGTTTAGTCGTTAGTGACTGCTCCTAGTCCGTGGCCACTCGATTTATAGCCACAAGATTTATAGTCAAATTAGTTATGCTTATTCGACTCTCAAATTTTTTAATATCCTCAAGAATTGCACAAAAGAAATTGTATATTACCATTTGAAATTCTTAATATTTAATTATTCCACTCTCGTACTAAAAAGATATTTTTCTGTCTCTTGTCATATCTAAATCTTGACGTTTCATTTGAAGTGGAAGCCCGTCCCATTATTTTATTTTCAAAAAATTGAAAATGGTTAGTGCATTCAAACACGAAATATTGAAGTTCCACATTGGCGGCTGGGATATAGGATGAGTAAATGACTCTCATTGAAATTAGTATAGCGTTTTTCAAGTTTTGTTTGCTGACTTGGAAATTAAGGCTCTTTTTTTTTTTACTAAATGAATCAAGGCCGAATTAGGCCGAATCGGATCAATTGAATTGAATGGAATCGAATCAATTGAATCAAATATATATTAAGGGTAAATAATAATAATAATAATAATAATAATAATAATAAATAATAATAATAATACTAATTAACAACAACAACATAATAGTAATATTATCTTTATATATATGAAGAGAATATAGTGATTTCTTAGGGAGAATTCCCGCCTAAATGTAGTTGGAATCTTTAAGTGGTTTTAATTGGTGCAAACAATATGGTAATTTCTCAAAAATCCCTGCATTACATGTAAATGCGAGTGGTATTACAAATAACTGCCAGAAGCAAACTGCCGTCCAAATTACACAGCCTCTTAACTGCTTTATAGATAAAACTGTCGTCCAAATTAAAGAGTAAACTGCCGCTTAGATAAAACTGTAGGGGATATTGGCAGTTTACTGTAAAACTGGCTCTTTTTGCGGTTTAGTGGGTGCACATTCTCCACTACTCCAGTCTTTCAATACAAATAACCGATATACTACTGGGAAACAATATAAAAGGAGGCTCCTGGAAAGGATTATACACCTCATTCCACTTTTTCTATAGTATCAGAAGATACGTCTTCCCTTAAAATATTAACAAAACACAGACAAAATGCCGATGTGGAGCAACATCAGAGATCTGAAACCAAGAAATTTTGGTTGGAACATGAGATTACGGCTGGTCAGATCATACGATGTACTTGATTTTGCTGGAAAAGACATAAAAACAGTCGAATGTGTATTCCACGATGAAACAGTAAGATTATTCTATTATTGTAATTATATTTACTTATTATTCATGTCTTAATTTTACTTGTTGCAACACGATTTAAATTCTATCTATTTACAGGGAGACAGAATCCATGCTCAAATAAAAAAACCATGGGTTTCGAAGCATAAGCCCATGCTGCAGGAAGGAAAATTATACAGAATGTCAAAATTTTTGGTTGCCTTAAATGACATGGCATATCCAACAACCGATGCACCATTCATGATCAACATTTGCGGATCAACTCTAATATATGAAGATCCGAAAGAAGATTTCCCAAATTTAAGATTTGTGCTTAAAAGCTTTGCAGATTTCGAGACAAACACAAACATCGTCACAGGAAAACTTTACGGTACTACCCAAGTTAGAAATTTCGGTCTCTAAAAATATTTTTCTATATTCCATCATTGATTATTTTCAAAACAATGTCGATATCATGGGACTGGTCGTTAACTTTTCCGAACCGAAGGAGTTTACTAATAAGAATGGTCGTCGATCTAAGTTTTCTGACATAATTCTGGAGGACACCGAGTATGAATTAATTTTAGTGTTAAACTATAATTTGCAACCTTATAATTCATTTTACTAATCCTCTACTTATCCAATGTAGGTCACGCAGACTTTGCCATACCCTATGGGGGACTCAAGTGGATCAAATGCAGTCATATATAAAACAAAATGGAAGGGAGATGGTCATTTGCCTGATACAATTATGCAAAACTAAGATGTTCAATGAAAAGTACACTACTTCAGATCAATGGCGTGTAACACAAATGTTCATCAACGAAGACTGGGAGATTTTCTCGAGTTTCAAAACAAGGTATTGATATTTCTACAACATATAAACTTTGTATTGTCTTTTAATTATGATTGAAATTAACAGGCTGGCTGAGGTTAACAAAACCAATATCGAATGCACTGTTTCTGCATCCACCGGTGGTCCAATGGATATTGCCGAGGAATGTCATCTTTTCAGAACTATTGAAGAGATTTTTGAAGATAAAGGGGTAAAAAAGTTAATTTTTCGAGGATAAATGGGTAAAAACGTTGAGGATTTTCAACTGTGAAAGACGACATTTTTCACAATTACTTTATAAATTTTGTAGAATAAAAGGTGGGGTTCTTACTGGATATGTGCTACCATCAAATCCATTGGCAAGTACGGGAGGAAAAACAAATGGTATTTCACAGAATGCAACACATGCAAAAAGGGGGTGCATGATCTAGATCCTGGGTACTACTGTCTTGAGTGCGACAAAGAAGTTTGTGCGAGATCAAAAAGGTCAACTATTTACATACTACAACATCAAACAGTAACTCTATCCTGAACTATTTTTTTATTTCAGATATAGACTATTTATGAAAGTGTCAGATTCCACTGCAAGTGCAGAGGTCATAGTGTGGGACAAACATTGTGCTGAAGTGATTGGTAGAACAATTTCTGAGTTAATGGAAGATCTGATTAAAAAGGTAAACAATGATATTCACCAATTCATTTAACCAAATCTCTATATATACTTAAAGTTGTTTGTTTATTGTTACACAGGACGACAATCTAGACGATATTCCCGAGCAGATCAAATATTTGCTTCTCAACAGAAAAATGCTATTCAAAATTCAGATAAAGCCAGACGAGAACTATAATTATACAGAATCGTTTGGAGTAAAGAACCTCATCACCGATAGAGCCAAAGTATCAGAATACGATGGTTTTTTCAGTAGAAACAAACAAGAATCGGATGTTTACACTATCGGTGAAAGTGAAGTCAGAAGCAATTCACATAAGAGTGTAAGAACTTAAACTAGAAAATAAAGATATCATACTGATTATCTAATGTTGCTAAAATTTTTAAATTAATCGATCCAGGAAATTGTTTCGGACGAGGAAGTCAGCCCTCCTAAGAAGGCCAAAGGCAAAGAGAAAGCTGATGAAGGCATGGATTGTAAGACCATAAAGCGTAAACTTTATGATGAAATGTCTGCCACGCGGCCGAGGAGAAAAACAAAGGGCATTGCAATCAAGGAAGAGAAGACGGACAGTCCTTGATCGAGTTTTCGGATTTTTTTATGTTGCTTATATTTATTTTTTTAAACGATGTTTTCATGCATTTTATTCCCAGACTGTCACTTCGTTCAGTTGAATTTTTTTAAACGATGTTTCATGCATTTTATTCTAAGGCTTTCACTTCGTTTATTTTATTTCAATTAAATTACTTTATAATACGTTGAGCAGGCTATGTAAGATCTATAGCTTTTTCTTATGTATTCCTAAAACACTACTATATCAATTAGAAACATCTCAATATCCTAACTATCAATTGATACTAACCAACTCATAACATTAGGAAAATGTCATTTCAACCAATTTAAAATGGACCTTTTAAGTTATGATTAGTTTGGGCCAAAAAAATTATCCTTTTTTTGATTTTCGTTTATATTACAGAAAAATCTAAGAAAATTACTTACATAATTAATTACAACCATATCGAACTAAATAACAATATTACTTGCATTTCACACAACCAAAGGTTACATATAAATAAAAATCTAATTACAACAAATTACATTCATGAATGGTACGAAAATCATTTGAAGGATAATCTTATATTTTGGGCCCAAACTATCATGATCTAATTTAGTCAACTCATACATTCCATTAATCAAGCAACTCATAAATCAAATAGAAGTAATGTATTATAGTTATAAATCGTAAGTACATAGTTGTTAAAAATATCATCTAATCTGAACTATGTTGATTAAAAAATGTTTTAATTACTATGATAGTTGGATAATTAATATTTTTAAAAAAAATAATACCCATTATTATACTCGGCAGTTTTATAAAACTATTTAATTACAATAATATATTCAAATAGAAATATGTTCATATAAAGATATAGATAATAAAGGGCAGTTAATTTAAAGAAAGTGCTGTCAAGTAAATGGGCAGTTAATAAAGATAATGGGCAGTTGCAATAACTACCGATTTTCAACTATAAAGCAGACCATATGTTGAATAGATCAGGGTATCCTCTCTGAAATACGATTTATAGTAAGATAAAGTTGTGCAGGGTATCCTCTCAGATACGATTTATAGTAAGTATTTTCAAATTAAATTTAAAACTTTTCCTATTATTCAAACTATTTCTATTCTTTTTTGTTAGAAAATTTGTGTTTTTATGAAGAGATCAGGGTTCAACAGAAAACCCCGACGCATTCAGAAGCATGAAAAAGATAACTAAATCCACAACCATCAACGGCAAACGACAGAAGCAGGCTGAAAATTTTTTCAGGTACAATATGGAGATATACTTAATTATACCCAATAAATTAAATGTCGATTATAATATAGATAATATAGATAATATTAATATAGATATAGATATAGATAATCAAGGGCAGTTAATTTAAAGAAAGTGCTGTCAAGTTAATGGCAGTTAATAAAGATAATGGGCAGTTGCAATAACTACCGATTTTCAACTATAAAGCAGACCATATGTTGAATAGATCAGGGTATCCTCTCTGAAATACGATTTATAGTAAGATAAAGTTGTGCAGGGTATCCTCTCTCAAATACGATTTATAGTAAGTATTTTAAAATTAAATTAAAAACTTTTACTATTATTCAAACTATTTCTGTTCTTTTTTGCTAGAAAATTTGTGTTTTTATGAAGAGATCAGGGTTCAACAGATAACTCCGACGCATTCAGAAGCATGAAAAAGATAACTAAATCCACAACCATCAACGGCAAACGATGAAGCGGTGAAAATTTTTCAGGTACGATATGGAGATATACTTAATCATACCTTGAGATCTATTTTTTTCTGCTGATATTTCATTATAATTTTGTCATGAAACTCTTCTGAGGTGATTATCTACAAGAAAAAATTAGAACATAAGTTAATGAATAATTAACACATATTAATATATAAATTTGCAAAATTCATTTTACAATGATAAGTAAACTTACCTTTATCTTCAGATTTTTAATACTTCAATTTTAACGCTGCTCAGTGTATTACCCCCAAAACTTTAACTGCAGACAATAATTGTAATATATGAAGTTATCAGATCACTAATAGCAGACATTAAACATATGATGAACATAGTTGTTCAGGAACTAACCAATTTTATAAGTGTTAAGATTAGAGCCCTTCACTTTAACACTATACTTCCACTTCTTCGCTCTACATCCTGTATGCCGTTCCCACTGATTGAGCCCAAACTTTGTCTCGCCGACTCGATTTGATTTTTGAGATTAAAACCCGTTTAAATTAAAACCGGGATCCTCAAGCTCCTGACAAAGATCCGAGGGACACTTTCGGTCCTGGCAGCGCAGGATTAGTGCTGTTTTGGATTTTAAGGTTTTAATTTGTTTGGGTTTTAATTAATAAGGAAACAAGAGTCTTGCCCGAAAACTGAATCCAACCAGATAACACAGAAATAGGCTGTGGCAAGCAAACCGATAACAAACAGTTTAAGGATAGCAAATGACAATAACCGAAGCTAGCAGCAATAGTAATAGATGAGGTTCAAGCGATTGAGGCCGTTCCCACTGATTGAGCCCAAACTTTGTGACATATTCATGAGGCTGTTCCCACCGATTGAGCAGAAAAAACATATAAAATTCATATATATAAAAAAGTGTCGATATATATAACTGTTGATATGTTTTAATTAATATGAATTTTAATACATGAATTTTTTTCCTGTATGCCGTTCCCACTGATTGAGCCCATACTTTGTTCCGCCAACTCGATTTGATTTTTGAGATTAAAACCCGTTTAAATTAAAATCGGGATCCTCAAGCTCCTGACAAAGATCCGAGGGACACTTTCGGTCCTGGCAGCGCAGGATTAGTGCTGTTTTGGATTTTAAGGTTTTAATTTGTTTGGGTTTTAATTAATAAGGAAACAAGAGTCTTGCCCGAAAACTGAATCCAACCAGATAACACAGAAATAGGTTGTGGCAAGCAAACCGATAACAAACAGTTTAAGGATAGCAAATGACAATAACCGAAGCTAGCAGCAATAGTAATAGATGAGGTTCAAGCGATTGAGGCCGTTCCCACTGATTGAGCCCAAACTTTGTGACATATTCATGAGGCTGTTCCCACTGATTGAGCAGAAAAAACATATAAAATTCATATATATAAAAAAGTGTCGATATATATAACTGTTGATATGTTTTAATTAATATGAATTTTAATACATGATTTTTTTCCTGTATGCCGTTCCCACTGATTGAGCCCATACTTTGTTCCGCCGACTCGATTTGATTTTTGAGATTAAAACCCGTTTAAATTAAAACCGGGATCCTCAAGCTCCTGACAAAGATCCGAGGGACACTTTCGGTCCTGGCAGCGCAGGATTAGTGCTGTTTTGGATTTTGGATTTTAAGGTTTTAATTTGTTTGGGTTTTAATTAATAAGGAAACACGAGTCGCCCGAAAACTGAATCCAACCAGATAACACAGAAATAGGCCGCGGAAAGCAAACCGATAACAAACAGTTTAAGGATAGCAAATGACAATAGAACCGAATCTAGCAGCAATAGTAAAAGATGAGGTTCAACCGATGCCGTTCATAAGGCCGTTTCCACTGATTAAGCCCAAAATTTTTGGTACCGTATGAACCAGACATACATTAAATAAAATTTTTACATCAGAATAAAAAAAATCAAATAAATAAAAAAAATATGTCATGCGGCATATCGAGCTCGATTTTGGAAAAAATATTAAGGGGGGAGCTAAAATTAAATCTGTAATGAAGATGTATTAGAGTAGTAAAAATACAAATTATCATATATGAAACAATTATTTTCAAAAAATAATAAAATGCTTCAGATCCAAAAATGATATTTCTTAAGATTCCAAAAAAATCGGGAGAAAAAAAATATTGGCAACTGGGTTAAATGAAAAATATAATAGAAAGCCTTAATGAACCTTTCAAAGTGAAACCTTTCTATTCAAATCTGCCAATAATCTCTCCAACCTGAAATAGAAATCAAATGGTATCAGGAAATTGAAAATCAGGAAAAAAAAAGTCAAAGCGAATCTATGCCTAAAATTTTTTCCAGTACCATCCCAATTTAAATCAACTATAAAAAAATATTATCTTCATCTTCTTCACAATTATTCGATTTCTAAAAGATTAAAAACAAAAACAATAGGCCTGATGAAATAAAATTATTCCTTCGATGAAGGATTAGACGTCTGTTGAAAACAAACAGTTATTGAATGAAAAATAAATGAGTTCACAACCGGGTATTACATACTCTCCCCTTAAAAAGAGTTCCGTCCTCGAAACTAAGGGTCAAACAAATCGAGATAACACTCCCACATACTATCCTCGGTTTCCCAAGTAGCCTCTTCGACTCCGTGTCTTGACCACTGAATCTTAACCAAAGGAATCGCCTTGTTCCTCAATTGTTTGATTCATCGTTCTAAGACTCGTACAGGACACTCCTCATATGTATGATCATCCGCTATCTCGATTTCATCAAACTGAAGTATGTGACTAGGGTCGGCAACATACTTCCGCAACTGAGAGATATGAATCACGTTATGAATTCGGCTCAAGGCTGGAGGTAAAGCCAATCGATAAGCCAGATCGCCTACTCGATCCAAAATCTCAAATGGTCCAATGAATCTTGGACTCAACTTTCTCCGCTTCCCGAAATATAAGATACCTCGACTCGGGGATACCTTGACCAAAACGTGGTCACCTGCATCGAACTATAATGGTCGACGACAATTATTTGCATATGATTTTTGTCGACTCTGAGCGGTCAACAAACGACTCCGGATCAACACTACCTTCTCGTGGGCGGCTATAAGCATATCGGGCTCAGTGCCGATTGATTCTGATAAGTCATCCCAGCATAAGGGAGATCGACAACAACGACCGTATAAGGCCTCGTAAGGTGCCATCTTAATCGAAGCATGCCAACTGTTGTTATACGTGAACTCGATCAACGGTAGTTGGTCTTCCCGATCATCTTTCTAATCGAGAACACGTGCTCTCAACATGTCTTCCAACGTTTGAATAGTTCTCTCTGATTGTCCGTCGGACTGAGGGTGAAAAGCTGTGCTGAAATTGAGTTGAGTTCCCATAGCACGATGAACGGATTTCCAAAAATGCGACACGAATCCTTAATCTCAAGAAAAAGAGCTCACTTAGTTAAACGGTCCACAATAACCCAAATTGTATTCATGCCACGACGACTCGCCGGCAAACTCGTGATGAAGTCCATTGAAATATCTCCTACTTCCATTCTGGGATAGGAAGCGGTTTCAGCATACCCGCCGGTCGCTGATGTTCTATCTTGACTTGCTGACAGGTTAAACATCTCGAAACAAATTCTGCAACTTCTCGCTTCATATTACTCCACCAGTAATTTTGTTTCAAGTCTTTATACATCTTGCTAGACCCCGGATGAATAGAATAAGGGGTAGCATGGGCCTCTCTCAAAATCGAGTTTTTTAACTCGTCATCCGGCGGAACGCATAACCGGTTCTTAAATCGCAAAAGTCCATCCTCGTGGACCAAAAATCCAGGGGCGTTCCCCTGAGCCACATCATCTCGAATGCGCAACAAAAATGGGTCCAAACCCTGTTTCAGTCTGATCGCCTCCTCAAGTGGCAATGAAATCTCCATCATACTATAATATCCGGATTAATTATTGAGTATTTCATCTGTATTTGAATCCTGTATTATTCAGAATTGTGATATCAATAATTGAAGTATGATAATTCTCGTATTTGTATCCTTGTACATGAGTATGGCGACATGTAAATTTTGTCATGCAAATACGTGATAACGTACGCTAAGAATGTAGCTTAACATATGTTATCGGCTAGAGTTAGCATACGCTACGAATGAAGCGTAGCGTACGTTAGGCAGTCAATAATTGAGCTGGGTGGCTAGCACATGCGCCCGTCGGACATGGGTCCAGATAAGATTCCCGCAGATGAACCTGGACACTTTTGAAGTCAACCATTGTTAACGTACGCCAAGGAATGTGTCTAGCGTACGCTAATATGTGTCACTTACGTACGCAATATGATAGTGTAACGTACATAATCGAAGTCAGAATGAGGACAGCTAACTATCATTGACGATAGCGTACGCTAAGGACATCTGGGTAGCATACGCTAAGAGACTTACATACGTTATGGATGAAGGCTAACGTACGTTAAGGTCAGAAAATTATAAATAAGACATCACCCCATTTCATTTCAGCTCGTTTGTTTCACTTAGCCTTTATTATACTTCATGCCCAGATAGATTCCAGCCTCCTTAAATACATATAAACCATCTCTACTTGATCATTGAAGATTGGAGATTTCTTATACTTGATCATTGAAGTGGAGAATCATTTTTGGATTGGCACACAAGCAACTGGAGTTGGATTCTACCTATTGTCTTGGTGTTCTCTTCATCTTAAGGTATGTTAATACTATCTCCAACCTTGGATTCATGTTCTTAAGGATATGATGATCATGCTATCAAGATATTAAGTTCCATTGATGAATTATTCAAACAAACATCATAGTTGGAATCCTATTACGTCAAATGATGAGAGTAATTTTGAGATTGATTATCCGTATTAAATAGCGTTGCCATATTGATCATAGACTTGGAGTTGATATCAGTTTTGTTTAACGGACTTAAGAAAGAATCATCGAAGGTTGTACCCTTTCTTATAAGTTGGATTTGTTAGTTCATCTTTAAGATAAAGTCTGAATGTAATGATGATATTGGAATCTAGTGCATCAACCTTAGATCACCGAGCTTCACATGAGAATTGTAATCGAGATTGAATATGGTGTTGTGACGATATACGTATCCTTGAATTTCGAAGATGTTTTAATCCATTAGATCATTCATAATTGTATGAGCACGATATGTAGAAGGGTAACGTACGTTAATCACTAAGGATTTCGTACGCTTTTTCATCAGTCAGAACAGTCGACTGCTCAGTGACAGACTTTCGGATGCTTGTTTAGCGTACGCTAGGCTCTCCAGCTTACGTATGCTAACGGGCAAGGTTAACGTACGTTACGTTTGTACGTAACGTACGTTATATCATCAGACGAGTCAAGTCGACTGATCAGATAGGAACTGTCAATAAATGGTTAGTGTACGCTAGACCTTGTAGCTTACGTACGCTAACGTGTAAGCTTGACGTACGCTACCAAGGGTACATAACGTACGTTAAGCAGGTCAGAGAGGTTACGTTTTATGAACTTTCGACCGTAATTTGGATTATTAGATGTTCGTTCGACATGAGATGAATTCTATATTATTTCTGTTGTTAAGGTTCGAGCTTACCAACGTGATTGATCGAAGGGGGCAACCTTCGAGCATTTTGATATTCGTAGGAGTATTATTCTTGTAATCGAATCGAGGAAAGTACTTTAATTAGAATATGGTATCAGAGCTAAGATTATGGATATCTTGGCCATTAGGTTAAAATAGGGGTCATGTATGTCTTTTGAGGTAACCGGCCGTGAATAACATCACTGTACTACCTACGTCTTCGTGCGAGATGTAACACCCCAAACTAGGCGGATATTACAGTGCCGTGGACCCCCGACTGGGACCCACCAGGCGAATGAAAATGAATGAATTACACAGGTAAATGTAGTACCGAACCACATTACAACATCAATTACTCCGATGAGGAGTTTTATACAACACACCCAGGATAAAATAGAATACATGTGTATTTTATGTGACGATAAAATACACAACACTGAATGAAATGAGCATTCAAACGGAATGTCTGCAGCGGAATAAATAAAGGAAACACAAATGACTGAATAAATGATCGAATGCATCGGGCCCCTACTAGTGTCATCGGGACTCGTCGCCGTCAACATGCTCTTCCCGTGCCTTTGCCTTGCCGTGACTGAAAACAAAATCCCCAACGGGCCGGGCCATACGTAACAACGATCCTCAAGAGTTGAAATTACACAATCATGAATTAATCAAGTGATGAAATATTCTTAATTATGAATTACGTCAAGAGGAGCATCATAGTACGCCCGTAATGTCCTGTGCAAGTGTACAAGACGAATGACCGGACACACCCGTCCTTGTACCTAATTAGTCTCACGGAGGTAAGCGTTACCGTGTGCACGGTCCGATGTATCGGTGAACCCAATACATGCCCATCATGTGCCCGACTAAAAATTCCACACAGCCACACCCGGCCACGCAATATGAACCCGTAAGGTCACATGAACGAGAATGACCATGATGAAAACCAATGAATAATAATTAGACAAGGCCAAGATGACTCACCGATATGAAAGTAATAGTGACGTGATTGACAAACCAATGAAAGGATTTGGAACCGTCGTTCCTCGTGAATGAAATGATTATTCGACACTTACAAGTCTCAAAATGATTAATATTATGATGAATGAATTATGATTATGAGCAATCAACAACAAAAGGAATGAGTATCCTTTTAACCGAGTAAGATTTAAATTACACAATACCGATGAAGAATGTCCGTCCACGAACAACGTCCTAACCAAGATACCGATCGCTCGAACAACCTTGAATAACAATAATTACCAACAATCGTTCAATACACGTATCCAACCATAAAACACGACTAACCCAAAGGTCGAAACAACGATAATCAAACTCATAGGCATTCCAACGAATACATAACTGACCGCACAACTTCGGAAATATCCAATCCCGAATATGTCGAAACCCACACCAAAATGAGTATTTCGAACTAACAAAACACTTCAATGATATCAATAATCCATTAGGAATCCATAATTCATGATTATAACGACATCAATCGGAAAATCCCCAATTAACCGAAGTCAACCCCAAGGGTTCTTGAAAACAATTCCGAAAATAACCATTAAATCCGTAGGAATATATTTATCCAAGTAGATAATCCATAACTAACATATTCCAAGGATAATCCGAGCTTACATGAAGAAATCGGAAGGAAAAACCCAAAAATCCAAAATTCTAGATCCAAGAAATTAATACCTTTGATTCGATGTGATGAAGATGGTGAAATGATGATCAATCCGAAAGATGAGCTTGAAGATGATGATTGATGATTACACCTCGAAGAATCCTCTCCGAATCGCTCGAAATCGCCCAAAAATACCGAAGGAGTGAAATGAGATGAAAAATGACGAACTCTGACTAAACTGTCCAATTTATACTCGGTCCGAGTTAGCGTGCGCTAGCCCTTGTGCATAGCGTGCGCTAACGAGTAATTTGGGTAGTCCAAGACCCACTGTCCGAACACGGTAGCGCGCCACGTACCTCTTTGTAGCGTGCGCTACGGCCATACTACTAGCGTGCGCTAATATCCATTGTTAGCGTGCGCTAGCGAAATATTTGACGCCTTGATCGGGAGTCCAAAACCATCTCGCTCCGATCTAACTCGATAGCGCGCTACAACCATTATTTAGCGTGCGCTAATATATCGGTTGCGACGCTAACAACAATGCATAGCGTGCGCTATGAATAAACCGGCGATCCAAGAGCCACCGGACTCAACCCGATCCGCCTAGCGCGCTTACTCCACATATATAGCGTGCGCTACTACGACCTGTTAGCGCGCGCTACTTACCACTCGTAGCGTGCGCTACAAATATTCTCACCGCACCCAAGACTTCCGGATCGCAGCCAAGGTAGCCTTAGCGTGCGCTAAAGCCGAGCGGTAGCGTGCGCTACCTATACCCAATTAGCGTACGCTAAAAGGAGTATGTAGCGTGCGCTACTCCTCAAGCACAACTTGCAACGAAAATGACAATGATGATAAACACGGCACGAAACTCCAATCAGATTAGTGATGAATGACGATTGATACACGATACAATTACTCTGAATGATGAATACCATGACTGAATATGAGTGACAAATGATCAATGATGAATGAAATTACTGAGTATCAATTACTGAATGATAAATACTGAATGATAATTACTGAGTGATAATTACTGAATTACAACTGGGTATTACATACACCCCCCCTTAAAAGAGTTTCGTCCTCGAAACTAAGGGTCAAACAACTCGGGATAACTCTCCCGCATACTATCCTCGGTTTCCCAAGTAGCCTCTTCGACTCCGTGTCTAGACCACTGAATTTTAATCAAAGGAATCGTCTTATTCCTCAACTGTTTGATTCGCCGCTCTAAAACTCGTATAGGACGTTCCTCATATGAATGATCGTCGGCAATCTCGATTTCATCGAACTGAAGTATGTGACTCGGGTCGGCAACATATTTCCGCAACTGAGAGACATGAAACACATTATGAATTCGGCTCAACGCCGGAGGTAAAGCCAATCGATAAGCTAACTCGCCCACTCGATCCAAAATCTCAAACGGTCCAATGAATCTCGGACTCAACTTTCCCCTCTTCCCAAAATGGAAGATACCACGACTCGGGGATACCTTGACCAACACGTGGTCACCAGCCTCGAACTCTAATGGTCGCATTTACGGTTATCTCGCATATGATTGGCCGACTCGAGCGTCAACAAACGACTCGATCAAAGCTACCTTCTCACGCGGCTATAAGCATATCGGGCTCGGTGCCGATTGATTCTCGATAAGTCGTCCCAACACAATGGAGATCGACAACGCACGACCATACAAGGCCTCGTAAGGTGCCATCTTGATCGAAGCATGCCAACTATTATTATACGTGAACTCGATCAATGGTAGTTGGGCTTCCCAATCGTCTTTCCAATCGAGGACGCATGCCCTCAACATGTCCTCTAATGTCCGAATGGTCCTCTCGATTGTCCGTCTGACCGAGGATGAAAAGCTGCATCGAGATTAAGCCGAGTTCCCATAGACGATGAATCGATTTCCAAAAATGCGACACAAACCGTCCGTCACGATCGGAAACGATACTTTTAGGAGTACCGTGCATCGACTATCTCTTTGATGAACAGATTGAGCAAGTCTCTAGACCCCACGTTTCCTTGATTTCAAGGAAATGAGCTGATTTGGTTAAGCGGTCCACGATCACCCGATCGTGTTCATGCCACGACGACTGTCCGGCAAACTCGTGATGAAATCCATAGAAATGTCTTCCCACTTCCATTCGGGAATAGGAAGAGGTTTCAAGATACCCACGGCCGCCGATGTTCAATCTTAACTTGTTGACAGTTAAGCATCTCGAAACAAATTCTCGCGACTTCTCGCTTCATATTACTCCACCGGTAATTTTGTTTGAGTCCTTGTACATCTTGCTAGACCGGATGAACAGAATAAGGGGTAGCATGAGCTTCATCAAAATCGAGTTTTTCAACTCGTCATTCGCGATACGCACAACCGATTCTTAAACCTCAAAAGTCCATCCTCGTGGACCACAAATCCAGTGGGCTTTCCCTGAGCCACATCCTCTCGGATGCGCAACAATGATGGGTCCGAACCACGATTCTCTCGGATTTCCTCCTCGAGTGATGATGAAATCTCTAACATACAAAGCCGCCCGAACTCGCTGAAGCCGACCTCGATCTCGGGTCTAAGGAATTCCCGCCAAGCTCCTTCGAATCGTTAAACGGGCAAGCATCCGTTCTCGAACGGACTTACGACTCAAGGCGTCGCCGACAACGTTCGCCTTGCCCGGTGGTAGAGGATCTCAATATCATAATCTTTGATTAATTCCAACCACCGTCTCGACGCATATTTAACTCCTTCGAGTAAATATATACTTTAAACTCTTATGATCGGTGAATATCGGCGGTGACGCCATAAAGGTAATGACGCCAAATCTTCAAAGCGAACACCACTACTGCTAGCTCCGTGTCGTGGGTCGGATAATTAACCTCGTAAGGTCTCAATTGCCGTGAAGCATAGGCAATAACCTTCCCGTTCGCATGAGCACACATCCGAGACCCCGTCCGACGCATCACTATAGACCACAAATCCTTCCGTCCCTGCGGCAAGGAAAGTACAGTCTTGACATTAACCGACTCTTGAGTTCCTCAAAACTCCGTTGACACGCGTCGGACCACGTGTATTTCTTATCCTTCCGCAAAGGTTCGTTAAGGGTTGAGCGATTCGAGAAAATCCTCTACAAATCGCCGATAATAACCGCTAATCCGAGGAAACTTGGATTTCCTTAACATTCTTCTGAGGTAGCCAATCTCGAATAGCCTCCGTCTTCGAGGATCGACACGAACTCCGTCTCGATGAAATTACATGTCCGAGAAAGGTCACCGGACATCCGTAACTCACATTTAGAAAACTTCCCATAAAGTTGTTCTCGTCTCAACACGTCTAGCACTTGATGAAGGTGGGACTCGTGTTCCTCCGGTCACGAGAATAAATCAAAATGTTCGATGAAGACAACAACAAACCGATCCAAAAAGTCGATGAAAACCCGATTCATTAATTCCATGAATACCGCAGTGCATTAGTCAATCCGAACGGCATAACCACAAACTCATAATGACCATAGCGTGTTGAAACGCCGTCCTCGCGATATCCGACTCTCGAATCCATGGCAGATGATACCCCGGATCTTAAGTCGATCTTGGAAAATACCGAAGCTCCTGAAGTTGATCTAAGAGATCGTCAATACGGGGTAAGGGATACTTATTCTTGATCGTCACCTGTTCAACTCCCGATAATCAATACATAAGCGGAATGAACCATCCTTCTTCTTGACAAATAACACCGGTGCTCCCACGGGGGCACTCGGTCGAATATAACCCTTCTCGAGCAACTCTTCAAGTTGGTTCTTTAATTCCTGCATTTCGGTCGGGGCCATCCGGACGGCGCCTTCGATATCGGGGACGTGCCAGTTCCAACTCAATCGTGAATTCCACATCCCTCTGTGGAGGCAAACCGTAGCTCGTCTGGAAAAACATCGGCATATTCCCTCACCACCGGAATATCCGTTAACATTATCGATGACTTCTCGGTTTTGGCCATATAACACCAATAACCGACACATCCCCGATTGAGTAACCTTACTGCTTTCATTGAATTAATGACCTTACGAGCAGTAGGGATTACCTCCACGAAACACATTCAACTCCATCGTGCGAAATGATAGTGACCATACGCTTACGGACATTAATGATGGCATCATGACGATCCATCCAATCAATACCCAAGATGACTTCGTCCCTCGGCAAATCTACCACGATTAGGTCCACGCCATACACGACCATGGCCCGAATCGGACAATTACGAATCTCACGATTACGATAATTCGTCTACCATCGGGTAGTCCATGACATAAGGCTCACAACTAGTAGCACTACCTGCACGTAGTCTACTCAAACATGACTCGGAAATGAATGAATGCGATGCCCCAAGATCGAAAAGAGTACACACAGGTTGAGATAGAATATCGAGTGTACCCGAGATCATTCGGGCCTCGGGATCATCGGTCTTCTTCATCTCATAAATCCGGGCTTGCTAGTCCCAGACCGGACGCTCCCGTCTGGCGGCTAAAAGCTCCACCTTTAGTCGCTCCTGTCGTTTTAAGCAGCCGATTGAGTGGCTTTGATTACGAGCAGGCATTGCTTAGGGGCCCGAGATGACGTCTGAGTAGGTTTGGAGTCCCTACGGCAAAAACGGGCCTTATGCCCGGCAATTCCACAATTATGACATGTGATAGTACGCCGGACACTTGGTACCGAGGTGACCAAGTTCCCCGATTATAACAGTGATGGCCGCGGCGCTCGAGATTGAGATTCGCGGGTTTAGACGACAGAAGGTCGCGCGAAGCGAGAGCCCGCGGGGTTTCTTGAAGGTTGTCGACCGCCTTGATCGATTTCGATTCTTCGATTTCTTGCTAGCGAGACGAAGGTTCTTTGCTTAGCAATCTCTTTAGCGAAGCTCGTAGGTGAGAGCTTTCTCAATGAATTCGGCCAACGTGGTGGAATTATGATTAAGTAATCAAGTCTCATGCGGGGTTTCACCTCTTGTGAAATACTTGATCTTATCCGCCTCTGAATGAATGATGGATGAGGCGAAAGGAGAAGTTCTGAAATTTCTCGGCAATGGCGAGAACATCCTCGTCTGTTGAGGGTCGGGGTGAGCAATTCTGACAGCTTGGCCTCTCTGAGTGGAGCCGGATAATACCTCTCCATCATGAGAGTCTTGAACTGATCCCAAGTACAAGATCCTTCGGTGGGCTTCAACGACAACCACCAAGAATGTGCGCTCTTACCAAGGTAGTAAGCCGCAACAGAAACTTTGTGTCCCTCGGGACACTCTACCATAGCAAACAGCTTCTCGAAATGCTCGAGCCAATGAATGATATCTGCCGGCTCAGGGCAGGCCCTCAAAAGTAGGTGGCCTCGGCGAGAGATATCGCCGATGATGTTACTCACATTCCTCTCTTGCCTCGAGGTGGCGGCGGAGGAGCTGCGGTCCCGATTGACGGAGTTATGCATCGTCTCCATCAACGGAGCCATCCGAGTCATTTGGGCCATCATGCCTGCATAAATGCGAGTGGATCAACCGGACACCCTCGGCGAGCCGTGTCCCGGGTACGACTCCCCGATAATGAATGATCGCGTCCAGGTGAATGAGTGGCAGCGTCGCTGCTTGCTGAATTAGCATTATTCCTGGCATTTGCACGTGTATTCGCACGAGTTCTCGGGATTCGGCCCGCTCCACGGCCTCGTCCTCCACGTCCTCTGCCAGCCCTTTCCATACTGAAGTGGAAAGTCATATGATGATTATACATCTCGCATGAGTATCACATTATGATTATATTATGAAATGATGAAAATGAGCATACGCGCTCAAAGACAGCAATTACATGAATGATTGATTGACGTGACATGATTATCTGATGAAGTTACTGAAATGATTATCTTGGATGAGTTAACAAGATTAATGATCCGATCTTCCTGATCAACAACTGAACAATGAAATGAATTGACTGATTAATGAGTTAACCTGACCGTCCTGGTCAAAGTGACAATGATGATTGAGGATTGTTAACTGATGAATTATGAATGAATGATTAATGCCAGAAATTATACCATGGCATTAGAAATCTTACAGTTCTTGGTCTGATTGGCTCGGCATTTGCACAGGTCACACGTGACGCGAAAGTCCAATGATACTAGTCCGATGACGATGATTTCAAATGAGACATGACTTGGAGGGTAGTATTCAAACCTGGCTCTGATACCAACTCTGTAACACCCCAAACTAGGCGGATATTACGGTCTGTGGACCCCATCGGGACCCACCAGCGAATGAAAATGAATGAATTACAGGTAAATGTAGTACCGAACCACATTACAACATCAATTACTCCGATGAGGAGTTTTATACAACACACCTGTGATAAAATAGAATACATGTGTATTTTATGTGACGATAAAATACACAACCGAATGAAATGAGCATTCAAACGGAATGTCTGCGTGGAATAAATAAAGGAAACACAAATGATTGAATAAATGATGAATGCATCGGGGCCCCCTACTAGTATCACTGACTCGTCGCCGTCAACATGCTCTTCCGTGCCTTTGCCTTGCCGTGACACGAAAACAAAATCCCCAAGGTCGATTCTACGAACAACGTCCTCAAGAGTTGAAATTACACAATCATGAATTAATCAAGTGATGAAATATTCTTAATTATGAATTACGCTGAAGAGGAGCATCATAGTACGCCCGTAATGTCTGTGCAAGTGTACAAGACGAATGACCGGACACACCCGTCCTTGTACCTAATTAGTCTCACGGAGGTAAGCGTTACCAGTGTGCGGTCCGATGTATCGGTGAACCCAATACATGACCATCATGTGCCCGACTAAAAATTCCACACAGCCACACCCGGCCACGCAATATGAACCCGGAAGGTCACATGAACGAGAATGACCATGATGAAAACCAATGAATAATAATTAGACAAGGCCAAGATGACTCACCGATATGAAAGCAATAGTGACGTGATTGACAAACCAATGAAAAGATTTGGAACCGTCGTTCCTCGTGAATGAAATGATTATTCGACACTTACAAGTCTCAAAATGATTAATATTATGATGAATGAATTATGATTATGAGCAATCAACAACAAAAGGAATGAGTATCCTTTTAACCGAGTAAGATTTAACTTACACAATACCGATGAAGAATGTCCGCCCACGATCAACGTCCTAACCAAGATACCGATCGCTCGAACAACCTTGAATAACAATAATTACCAACAATCGTTCAATACACGTATCCAACCACAAAACACGACTAACCCAAAGGTCGAAACAACGATAATCAAACTCATAGGCATTCCAACGAATACATAACCGACCACACAACTTCGGAAATATCCAATCCCGAATATGTCGAAACCCACACCAAAATGAGTATTTCGAACTAACAAAACACTTCAATGATATCAATAATCCATTAGGAATCCATAATTCATGATTATAACGACATCAATCGGAAAATCCCCAATTAACCGAAGTCAACCCCAAGGGTTCTTGAAAACAATTCCGAAAATAACCATTAAATCCGTAGGAATATATTTATCCAAGTAGATAATCCATAACTAACATATTCCAAGGATAATCCGAGCTTACACGAAGAAATCGGAAGGAAAAACCCAAAAATCCAAAATTCTAGATCCAAGAAATTAATACCTTTGATTCGATGTGATGAAGATGGTGAAATGATGATCAATCCGAAAGATGAGCTTGAAGATGATGATTGATGATTACACCTCGAAGAATCCTCTCCGAATCGCTCGAAATCGCCCAAAAATACCGAAGGAGTGAAATGAGATGAAAAATGACGAACTCTGACTAAACTGTCCAATTTATACTCAGTCCAGGTTAGCGTGCGCTAGCCCTTGTGCATAGCGTGCGCTAACGAGTAATTTGGGTAGTCCAGTACCTTTATGCGAACACGGTAGCGCGCGCTACGTACCTCTTTGTAGCGTGCGCTACGGCCATACTACTAGCGTGCGCTAATATCCATTGTTAGCGTGCGCTAGCGAAATATTTGACGCCCGATCGGGAGTCGAGAAAACCATCGCCCTCGATCTAACCTCGATAGCGTGCCATACTACCATTATTTAGCGTGCGCTAATTTATCGGTTGCGTACGCTTACAACAATGCTTAGCGTGCGCTATGAATAATCCCGGTGCGATCCGGTAGCCACCGGACTCAACCCGATCCGCCCCTAGCGCGCTACTCCACACATATAGCGTGCGCTACTACGACCCGTTAGCGCGCGCTACTTACCACTCGTAGCGTGCGCTACAAATATTCTCACTGCAGTCCGGTACCTTCTGGATCGCAGCCAAGGTAGCCTTAGCGTGCGCTAAAGCTGAGCGGTAGCGTGCGCTACCTATACCCAATTAGCGTACGCTAAAAGGAGTATGTAGCGTGCGCTACTCCTCAAGCACAGCTTGCAACGAAAATGACAATGATGATAAACACGGCACGAAACTCCAATCAGATTAGTGATGAATGGCGATTGATACACGATACAATTACTCTGAATGATGAATACCATGACTGAATATGAGTGACAAATGATCAATGATGAATGAAATTACTGAGTATCAATTACTGAATGATAAATACTGAATGATAATTACTGAGTGATAATTACTGAATTACAATTGGGTATTACACGAGCGGTGGTTGTAAGTTCCTAAACTCTATCTTGTCCTTTACATGTAATACTTATTTATACTTGAACATTAGAACAATATTGTTTCCTGTATATTGAGTATTTATGCTTACAGTATGTTGAGAGGTGGACGTGGACGTGATCGCGGTCGCGGACGCGGACGAATGAATGCTGAAAGAGAAGCTTCGCCTTCTAATCAGGCCAGCCACAGTTCAGGTGAGCCACAAAGATCTATTAACAATGAACCAGAACCTGTTGTGCCCGAAATCTTTCGTCAGGTGGTGAACCAGATGACTCAGTTTGCCCAGGTCGTGGATCGTGTTAGGAATATGCCCTCGAATGCCACTCAGGGGATGAGAGAGTAGGGGCATTGTACTTGTAATTATGGAATAAATAATAAAAAGGCAATTCGATTCATTCATTGTTTATTGTGTTTCAATTACATTCTTGACTTGGTAAACATTGAAATAAAGTCCATGAATAAATTGAACATTCCATTCTCGTTATGGGATAAGAGAAAATGCACTAGAAGTGTTTAAAGTTTATTTACGTAAATCGTTCGCAAGTCAATAAACTTAAATGTGCATAAAGTTTTAATAAGACTTGTATAACTGATGCTAGGACGTGTGCACGTCTTGATAGCATAATTATAAGTATATTGGTGGGACCAGTATACTCAAACACGACTCATACTCATTTCAGTTACACGGTATTCACTCTCGGAGAGTCGATGACGAATCAAAAGATTGTGATAGTATACCTGGACCTTTGACTTGAGGGTTCAGTAGAAGATGTGCCTGTGACGTTTAGTTTGTCATTAGAGTAGTTAGACTCAATTGCTTAATTGCTGAGTCGACCTCGAAGTGCGGACTATACGGGCAGGTAGCGGTCTTTACTGTATGCCAAGAAAGAATTTTATCTCCTGTTAGTGAGCAGGCGTATGTCCTATACGGTTAATGGCAAATAAGATCATGAGTCTTTGGCCAAAGCATTATGATATAGTCGTATTAGATACACTATTAATCAGTCGGTCTTGATTTGCATTAACACATGTATAGAGTCTAGTCAACAGTAGGGTTTGACTTTACCATGACCCGAAGACTTGACCGGGACATCTGATGAAGGGTCTATACGTATATGGTATTCACGACATAATGGTTCTGGATTGATCCCTTCATTCGTTCTCAGTCGGGGTTTACAGTGCGGCCCGCTAGGCTGGCTAAGTGCTCCCCGCACTCATTGGTTCCTCCCAATGCCGGCTGAGACGGACCTATGGAGTTGCGCATCAGGAGCGTTGACGGATAAATGTGAATTTATTATCTCTCTATTAATATTATATATTGGATATCTAATTATGATTTATTGGATAAATCAAAATAGCGGTCTTATGAATTAAAATTAACTTACCGGGTAATTAATTTAATTCATAAATTATATTTCTTAGAGAAATATATTTGTATTTGATATAATTAATTAATTAGATTAATTAATTAATATAAATACATTGGTGATTAAACGGAATGTATTTAACGGAGTCGTTTGACGAACGTCCGGTACACGAGCCGAGTGGCTCGGCTCATTTCTAGGAAATTTCCTTGGGCCGCTCCACCCTCTCCCCACCTCACATGAAATTTTCCATGCATGTGTATGTGATGGTTGTGTTTTTTTTTATTTTGTGTTGACATTTTATCTCATTATTTACATATTAATTATATGTTTTGAGATATATATAATACACACATTATAACAACCAAAAACACAGACACACACACATTTTCTTGCTGGTCTTCGGCAGAGAGCAGAGTTGAGTGTGGGAGGAATTTTTTTTTCTTCAATTTATCAGCTTTGAGGTGATACAAAATCAAGAAAAAAAAGAGATATAAATTCCTATAGTAATTTCTAGCCGTGTTCTTAGAGAACGGATTGCTATCGAATTTTTCCGGGCAACTTCCGATGCGTGTGAAGAGGCTTCGAACTTTCGGTGCTTGGAACGAAGGGATTTCGTGTTCGGGACGGGGTTTGTGATCATCATCATTTTTATGAAGATTTCTTTCAAAGGCTTCAAGGGTATGATCTTTATCTTCGTATTTATTTTCGTATATACGTTACTTGATCGATCCTGTTTGGGATTCATTTTTTTTTGCTGCGTATTTTGTTTTATTTTCGAAATCCCAACAGTGGTATCGGAACGAGGTCAATGATACCGTATATATGATTATTTGTGCATTTTGAATGCTTATGGATGATGTTTATGATTTCGGATCATGTTTGGTATAATCGTAGATTTTAAATTGTTCGTTGTAGCATCACGTTTTTGGAAACGAGCCGAAAAATGAAGAAACGGGGTTGCAGTGGTCTTTGGCGAAGCTGCTGCCCGCCGAGCATGCTCGGCCATGCTCGGCCAGACTCGCCATGGCCCAGCGATGGCTCGGCCAGCGGCCCTCAAGTTTTGGCCCGATTTTGAATCGGAGCCGGGCCTAAACCGGATTGTCTGGGACTCCGTTTTAAGTTTATATTTCTTTGTAATTATTTCCCGAAATTTAAATTGGATTTTAATTTGACTAAATTAATATTTGAAATATTTTTGAGTTAAGAGAAATAAATTAAACGAAAATATTATTTTTGGCCGGATTACTTCGAACGAATTAAAATGACGATTATTAGTATTAATTGGATTAATACCATTAAAATTGAATAGATTAATTTTATATTGATTGGATTAATATATTAATTGATTATTTAATTTAATGCCACTTTATATTAATTGGATTAATATAGTAGAAATTGAATAGATTAATTTTATAAATTAATTGGATTAATTTATATTAAAATTAATTGTTTAATTTCGTTGCCATTACATGTTGTATGGAATCCTTATGTGATGGTGATATAGCTCGTGGACTTAGTTTTTGATTTATTCGATTCGATTGGGTTGTAAAAGCCGTTTTGAGCCTATTTATATTTACTAGAAAAATCTGTATAAGATGCAATTTTACAATGATGTAATTATTATTTTGGGTATGACGAAGACCGAAGACAACCGACCGAGAAGACGAAGAATCGAAGACTATATTTTTTTATTTATTGGGTCATTCCCTTGGCCCAGTACTTAGGAATTAGGTCCATGAGCTATATGTTGGTAGTAACTAGGTTATTATTTTCTGTTTTTCATTTTGAATGATTGACTAACAAACGCGCGTATAAATGAATTAATGTGCAAAGTGTAACATTAATCGCGAAATTCTCCCGACTACAAACAGACTAAGTTTGAAAAAGGTTACGAGGTTTCCTACCCTCCATCAAACTCGTAGAAAATTGATACCCGACCTGGTGTGCTATGCTTCCGAGTTATCGGGGTAGTACATTTGGTAGAGGTTGAAAAATTCTTGAGTGCATTAGATGCCTTCGGTTGGTGATAAATTTCGCCCCTAGAGCACGATAGGTTGCCGGGTGAGATTCAATAGTCAAACTGATAGACGTTGATGGTCAACAACTTAGATAGTCTGGATTGCCAAGAAACCTGATAGGTTGAGGGCATGAAGACTAGGGGTAAAAGAAGATCAAATCATCCGTTAGACAGGTTGGTGTTAGACACCACTTTACAAAAATTAATTGGCAAGAAACCTGATAGGTTGCGTCTGTTAAAATTTGTGAAGAACTTGATCACCACTAAGAAGTCGATCTAACCATGATTTCCGGATTATAACATGGAAGTGTATAATTCTGATAAAATTAGTGGGAGCCGAGACAAGAATTATACAAGCTCTTAAATTCTATACTCGGTCATAATTAAACAAGTCACTAATTGAATCTTGTCTAAATCTTTGCAGAAAATGAAACTGAATCTCTCTAAAATGGCTAAAAACCCACTTGCAATACTACTTGAAAAGAATCTCCTAACTGGCCTCAATTTTGTTGACTGGTTGCGGAATCTAATGATTGTACTCAGTATGGAGTCTCTGGGATACGTCTTGGAAGCGGACATTCCACCGACTCCAATCCGGACCAGGGGTAATCAGGAAGATATTGATGTCCATGAAAAATGGGTCAAGGATGACGTGCTAGTCCGTGGCTTTATGATGGGCTCAATGACTAATGAGCTGCAGAGAGCGCACGAGAAAATGACTTCTGCTAGGAAGATTCTGGCACACTTGACCGAACTTTATGGAGAACACAGTAGGACTGCTAGATATGAGATATCGAAGCAGTTGTTCAGTGCTAGGATGAAAGAAGGGGAGAAAGTGGGAGACCACGTCCTCAAGATGATCTCTATGATTGAGAGGCTCGAGGTGCTCAACTTTAATATGGATTTATCCCTTCAAATTGATCTCATCCTTCAATCTCTTTTTGACTCTTTCATGCAGTTTGTAATGAATTTCAACTGTAATGAAATTTCATGCACATTAGCTGGGCTAATGAATAAATTGGTGACGGCGCAGTCTAACATGAAGACTAAATCGAGAGAGGCTGCTCTTGTGATTTCTTCTGGGCCTCGGAGGTCCAAGAACAAGAAGAAAAAGACCTACGAGCAGTACAAACCCAAGAAAGGGGTACAGAAAGGAAAGGGCAAGGCCCGAAAGGTTCAAAAGGTAGGCGGTCCAAAACCTACGGACAAATGCCTTGAATACGGTGAGCTAGGCCACTGGCGAAGGACTTGTCCCAAGTGTTGTGCGGCGATTAATACGCCTCGATAAGCGATCGGCATCACGATCAGAGAAGCCAACCATGGAAGACATACTCTGGACAAACGCCCAGAGTTCGGCACAACACGGCGACCGTCTTTTGGTACCCAGCGATCGTCTTTTGATATCTGATGATCGTCTTTAATGAGCGAACCAGAGGCGATCGTCTCGTGCCACGTATGGATCCAGCATCCGTCAAAGTTGTCGAAGACCGAATCTTGGACGGTGGCCCACGTGCGGATCTTCAAAGGGCGCCGACAGATAGGACCTTTGACCCCAGCCTATCACCTACCACACCTACCGACAAGGCCGCCGAAAGGTACAAAGTGGGTCCTCCTGGACGGCTACCGGGACGCGTCTTGGCCTCCCATTAGCTCGCCACGGTAGCCACAGCCAGCGGCCCCAGACTTTAAGGGAACAGCCCCACGTGACGGGACGATCGGCCACCTTATTATAATATAGAAAACGGCAGTCGCCCGCGATCGCCTGAGGGGTCCCAACTACCTTGTCCCCTATAAATAGAGAACTCACTGCAGTGGCCAAAGGGGACGCGATTTTAATGTGAATTCAGTGCAAAATACACACAAAAAGAGAATCAAAGACTCTTCTGGCAACCACTTATACATTCATAGTGATATTCATACACATTCATCATATATCCCAAGCAAGAACTCACAGATTTACCTATCTGGTTCTTCCGGCAATCTACGCGCTCTAAAGCCTAGATAACTAGAAGTCTTTACACTCCTTGTAATAGATTCTAACATTAATATTTATACTCGACAGTATATTTATTAATAACATCTCGCGAGAGCATTCAAGCCCGGGATTAACAACCCCGACAAATCTTGTGTCATCTATTTTCTCACGGAAGTGTTCTCGCATTTGTTTGTTACTCGATCATTCCAGCAATACTATCTCCGGATAATATTTTGGGTAACAAAAATTAGCGCTAGAGGAAGGGGGTATCTAAACCTTCATTTTTGTTCCTACCGTCTCGAAGAACACTCACTGTTCTCCGGACATACACTTGAAGAAACACTCACTGTTCTTCAATAGAAAAGCCTTCAGAAAAATGACATCTGCAACGACCTCCAAGAGAGCCACCCTAAGATCTGCCGGAAATCTCATTCTGGCGGATCAATCCCAGCCCACGGCGGAAGGCGACCGTGGCGACGCTAGGCTCTCACTCCCGCCCCCGAGGGACGGTTCTAGCCTCTCACTCGATCAGTTCCAGACCACGGAACAGATTGAGGAGGCTATAGCCATCCTCAGGGAGCGACAGAAGGCCAATGGCTCGCCCACCATCACTCCGTCAACCATCCGCCGGGCAAGCAAACGGAAGCTCAAGGGGATCTATGTTGAGAAATCGATAGAAATCCCTGAGCCACAGGAGAAGGCTCTCGTAAGGCGGGACGATTCCGTCTTCAGCCGCCTGGGGAGCGATCCCTCATGGCGACCCGGGCACTCAGGCCCCAGCTGGGAGACATCGGAATCCGAATCCTTTACCAGGAGTTCGGCGTATCCGACTCCCAGGAGACAGGTCGGTCAGCGAGCCCCTGCTCGCCCAAGGAAGGAACCCACTGGCAGGGAGCTCGTCATTCACCACGGGTCTAGGGGATCAGTACACTGTAACACCCCAAACTAGGCGGATATTACAATGCCGTGAATCCTCGACTGGGACCCACCAGGCAAATGAAAATGATGTATTAAATAATATAATTGTAGTACCGAACCATATTATATTACCAAGTACTCCGATGAGGAGTTTAAGTACAACACACCAGGACAAAACCGAATACTAGTATATTTTATATGGAGATAAAATACACCACCCTGAACAATTAAACATCTCAAACGGAATTTGCAGCGGAAAATACAAATGACGGAAATGACTGAAACAAACGGAATGACTGGGGCCCCCTACTAGTATCACTGGGATTCCTCGCCGTCAACATGCTCTTCCCGTGCCTTTGCCTTGCCGTGACCTGAAAACAAAAATCCCCCAAATCGATTCATGAACAACAATCCTCAAGAGTTGAAATTACACAATCATGAATTAATCGAAGTTATGAAATATCCTTAGTTATGAATTACGGCGAAGAGGAGTATCATAGTATGCGCCGTAATGTTACGTGCAAGTGTACAAGACGAATGACCGGACACACCCGTCCTTGTACCTAATTAGTCTCACGGAGGTAAGCGTTACCGTGTGCACGGTCCAATGTATCGGTGAACCCAAAACATGACCATCGTGTGCCCGACTAAAAATTCCACACAGCCACACCCGGCCATGCAATATGAACCCAGAAGGTCATATGAACGAGAATGACCACAATGAATACCAATGAATAATAATTCGACAAGGCCAAGATGACTCACCGAGATGAAAATAATAGTGACTTGATTGATAACCCAATGAACTGATTTGGAACCGTCGTTCCTCGTGAATGAAATGATTATTCGATAATTACAAGTCTCAATATGATTAATACCATGATGAATGAGTTATGATTATGAGCAATCAACAACAAAAGGAATGAGTATCCTTTTAACCGAGTAAGAGTTAACTTACACAATACCGATGACAATGTCCTTCCACGAACAACGTCCTAATCGAGATGCCGGTCGCTCGAACAACCTTGAATAACAATAATTACCAACAACCGTTCAATACATGTGTCAAGCAACAAAACACGACCAACCTAAAAGTCGATACAACGATAATCAAACTCATAGGGGCATTCTAACGAATACGTAACCAACCACACAACTTCGGAAATATCCAATCCCGAATTAATCGAAACCAACACCAAAATGAGTATTCGAACTAACAAAACACTTCAATAATATCAATAATCCAATAGGAATCCACAATTCAAGATTACAACCACATCAATCGGAAAATCCCCAATTAACCGAAGTCAACCCCAAGGGTTCTTGAAATAATTCGGAAAATAGCCATTAAATCCATAGGAATATATTTATCCAAGGTAGATAATCCATATCTAACATATTCCAATGATAATCCAAGCTTACACGAAGAAATCGGAAGGAAAAACCCAAAAATCCGAAATTCTAGATCCAAGAGATTAATACCTTAGATTCGATGTGATGAGGATGTTGAAATGATGATTGATCCAAAAGATAGGCTTGAAGATGATGTTTGATGATTACTCCCCGAAGAACACTCTCCAAATCGCCCGGAATCGCCCGAAACCGCCGAAGAAACGAAGAGAAATGATAAATGACGGATTAAGGGCTGAACTGTCCTATTTATAGCAATCCCAGTTTAGCGCGCGCGAGCCCCAGCTCTTAGCGTGCGCTAACGGGTGTTTTGGGTAGTCCAAGACCTTTGTCCGAACACGGTAGCTGCGCTACGTACCTTTGTAGCGTGCGCTACAACCATACCATTAGCGTGCGTTAATACCCATGGTTAGCGTGCGCTAACGAATTATTATATGCCCGATCGGAATCCGTAAACCGTCTGCCCTCCGATTCGACTCGGTAGCGTGCGCTACAACCAATATTTAGCGTGCGCTACTACACCATTTGCGTACGCTAAATATCACTCATAGCTTGCGCTATGAATTAATCCAGTGCAGTCCAGTAGCCACTAGACTCAACCTGATCCGTCCTTAGCGCGCGCTACAGCAATTATTAGCGTGCGCTACTACAACCTACTAGCGCGCGCTACTTACCACTCGTAGCGTGCGCTACTAATAACTCACCTGCAGTCCAGTACCTTCTGGACTGCAACCAGGGTAACATTAGCGTGCGCTAATGCTGAGTGGTAGCGTGCGATACCTGTACTCAATTAGCGTGCGCTAGAAAGAGTACGTAGCGTGCGCTACTCCTCACGCACAGCCCACAATGAAAAATGACGAAGATGATAAACACAGCACGGAACTCCAATTATATTAGTGATGAACGACGATTGATACACGATACAATTACTCTGAACGATGAATACCATGATTGAATATGAGTGACAAATGATCATTAATGAGTGAAATTACTGAATGATACATACTGAATGATAATTACTGAATTACAACCGGGTATTACATACACCCCCCCTTGAAAGAGTTTCGTCCCCGAAACAAAGGGTCAAACAACTCGGGATAACTCTCCCGCATACTATCCTCGGTTTCCCAAGTAGCCTCTTCGATTCCGTGCCTAGACCACTGAATCTTAACCAAAGGAATCGTCTTATTCCTCAACTGTTTGATTCGCCGCTCTAAAACTCGTATAGGACGCTCCTCATATGAATGGTCGTCGGCGATCTCGATTTCGTCGAACTGAAGTATGTGACTCGGGTCAGCAACATACTTCCGCAACTGAAAGACGTGAAACACATTATGAATTCGGCTCAACGTCGTAGGTAAAGCCAATCGATAAGCTAACTCGCCTACTCGATCCAGAATCTCAAACGGTCCAATGAATCTCGGACTCAACTTACCCCTTTTCCCAAAACGGAAGATCCCACGACTCGGGGATACCCTGACCAACACGTGGTCACCTGCCTCGAACTCTAATGGTCGACGACGGTTATCTGCATATGATTTCTGTCGACTCTGAGCGGTCAACAAACGACTCCTGATCAAAGCTACCTTCTCACGGGCGGCTATAAGCATATCGGGCTCGGTGCCGATTGATTCTGATAGGTCGTCCCAACACAACGGAGATCGACAACGACGACCATACAAGGCCTCGTAAGGTGCCATCTTAATCGAACAATGCCAACTATTATTATACGTGAACTCGATCAATGGAAGTTGGGCTTCCTAATCGTCTTTCCAATCGAGGACGCATGCCCTCAACATGTCCTCTAATGTCTGAATAGTCCTCTCTGATTGCCCGTCGGACTGAGGATGAAAAGCGGTACTGAGATTAAGCTGAGTGCCCATAGCGCGATGAACTGATTTCCAAAAATGCGACACAAACCGTCCGTCACGATCGGAAACGATACTTTTAGGAGTACCGTGCAGTCTCACTATCTCTTTGATAAACAGTTGAGCAAGCCTATCGGGACCCCACGTCTCCTTGATCTCAAGGAAATGAGCTGATTTAGTTAGGCGGTCCACAATTACCCAGATCGTATTCATGCCACGATGACTCGTCGGCAAACTCGTGATGAAATCCATAGAAATGTCTTCCCAATTCCATTCTGGAATAGGGAGAGGTTTCAGCATACCCGCCGGTCGCTGATGTTCGATCTTGACTTGTTGACAGGTTAAGCATCTCGAAACAAATTCCGCGACTTCTCATTTCATATTACTCCACCAGTAATTTTGTTTCAAGTCCTTGTACATCTTGCTAGACCCCGGATGAACAAAATAAGGGGTAGCATGAGCTTCTTTCAAAATCGAGTTTTTCAACTCGTCATTCGCCGGTACGCACAACCGATTCTTAAACCTCAAAAGTCCATCCTCGTGGACCACAAATCCAGGGCTTTCCTGAGTCACATCCTCACGGATGCGCAACAATGAAGGGTCGAACTCGATTCTCTCGGATTGCCTCCTCGAGTGACGATGAAATCTCTAACATACAAAGTTGTCCCCGAACTCACGGCCGGACCTCGATCTCGGGTCTAAGGAATTCCTGCTGAAGCTCCTTCTGGACTGTGAAACGAGCAAGCATCTGCTCCTGAACGGACTTACGACTCAAGGCGTCGGCAACAACGTTCGCCTTGCCCGGGTGGTAAAGGATCTCAATATCATAATCTTTGATTAATTCCAACCACCGTCTCTGTCGCATATTTAACTCCTTCTGAGTAAATATATACTTTAAACTCTTATGATCGGTGAATATCTGACAGGTAACGCCATAAAGATAATGACGCCAAATCTTCAAAGCGAACACCACGGCTGCTAGCTCCAGGTCGTGTGTCGGATAATTAACCTCGTAAGGTCTCAATTGCCGTGAAGCATAGGCAATAACCTTTCCATTCTGCATGAGCACACATCCGAGACCCTGTCCGGACGCATCACTATAAACCACAAATCCTTCCGTCCCCTGCGACAAGGAAAGTACAGGTGCTGACATTAACCGGCTCTTGAGTTCTTCAAAACTCCGTTGACACGCGTCGGACCACGTGTATTTCTTATCCTTCCGTAAAAGGCTCATCAAGGGTTGAGCGATTTTAGAAAATCCCTCCACAAATCGCCGATAATAACCCGCTAATCCGAGGAAACTTCGGATTTCCTTAACATTCTTCGGAGGTAGCCAATCTCGTATAGCCTCCATCTTCTGAGGATCGACACGAACTCCGTCGGATGAAATCACGTGTCCGAGAAACGTCACTTCGGACATCCAGAACTCACATTTGGAAAACTTCCCATAAAGTTGTTCTCGTCTCAACACGTCGAGCACTTGATGAAGGTGAACCTCGTGTTCCTCCCGATCACGAGAATAAATCAAAATGTCATCGATGAAGACAACAACAAACTGATCCAAAAGGTCGATGAAAACCCGATTCATTAACTCCATGAATATCGCAGGTGCATTAGTCAATCCAAACGGCATAACTACAAACTCATAATGACCATAGCGTGTTCGAAACGCCGTCCTCGCGATATCCGACTCTCGAATCCGCAACTGATGATATCCAGATCTTAAGTCGATCTTGGAAAATACTGAAGCTCCCTGAAGTTGATCTAAGAGATCATCAATACGGGGTAAGGGATACTTATTCTTGATTGTCAACCTGTTCAACTCCCGATAATCGATACACAAGCGAAAAGAACCATCCTTCTTCTTGACAAATAACACTGGTGCTCCCCACGGGGACGCACTCGGTCGAATATAACCCTTCTCGAACAACTCCTCAAGTTGGTTCTTTAATTCCTGCATTTCGATCGGGGCCATCCGGTACGGTGCCTTCGATATCGGGACGTACTGTGCTCCAACTCAATCGTGAATTCCACATCCCTCCGTGGAGGCAAACCAGTAACTCGTCGGAAAAACATCGGCATATTCCTCACTATCGGAATGTCCGTCAACATTATCGATGATTTCTCGGTTTTGGTCATATAGCACCAATAACCAACACACCCCTGATTGAGTAATCTCACCGCTTTCATCAAATTAATGACCTTACGAGCAGTGGGATTACCTCCACGAAACACACATTCAACCCCATCGTTCAAATGATAGTGATCATACGCTACGGACACTAATGATGGCATCATGACGATCCATCCAATCAATACCCAAGATGACGCCGTCCCTCGGCAAATCTACTACGATTAGTCCGCTGGACATACACGACCATGAAACCAATCGACAATTCGAATCTCACGATTACCGATAATTCGTCTACCATCAGGTAGGCCAATGACATAAGGCTCACAACTAGTAGCACTACCCAGACGTAGTCTACTCAAACATGACTCGGAAATGAATGAATGCGATGCACCAGTATCAAAAAGGGTACACACAGGTTGAGATAGAATATCGAGTGTACCTGAAATCATTCGGGCCTCTGGATCATCGGTCTTCTTCATCTCATAAATCCGGGGCTTCCTAGTCCCGGCACCGGACGCTCCCGTCTGCTGGCTATAGGCTCCACCTTTAGTCGCTCCTGTCGTTTTAAACGACGCTGATTGAGTGGCCTGATTCTGAACGGCTTGACTGCTTAGGGGCCTGAGATGACGTCTGAGTAGGTTTGGAGTCCCTACGGCAAAAACGGGCCTTATGCCCAGCAATCCCACAATTATGACACGTGATAGTCTGTCTCGGACACTTGGTACTGAGATGACCAAGATCCCCGATTAAAGCAGTGATGGCCGAACCGCGCTCGAGACCGAGATTCCGCGGGTTTAGACGACACGGAGGTCGATCGTAAAAGCGAGAGCCCGCACGGGTTTCTTGAAGGTTGTCCACCGCCTTCGATCGATTACGATTCTTCGATTTCTTGCTAGCAGACGAAGGTTGCCGCTTAGCAATCTCTTTAGCGATAAGCTCATAGGTAAGAGCTTTCTCAATGAATTCACCAACGTGGTGCAATTATGATTAAGCAACTGTAGTCTCATACGGGGTTTCACCTCTTGTGAAATACTTAATCTTATCTGCCTCGGAATGAATGATAGATGAGGCGAACGGAAGAAGTTCTGAAATTTCTCGGCAATGGCGAGAACATCCTCGTCTGCCGAGGGTCGGGGTGAGTAATTCGACAGTTTGGCCTCTCGAGCGGGCGGATAATACCTCTCCATCATGAGAGTTTTGAACTGATCCCAAGTACATGATCCTTCGGTGGGCTTCAACGACAACCACCAAGAATGTGCGCTCTTACCCGGTAGTAAGCCGCAACGAAACTTTGTGTCCTTCGGGACACTCTACCATAGCAAACAACTTCTCGAAATGCTCGAGCCAATGAATAATATCCGCTGCACGAGCCCTCAAAAGTAGGTGGCCTCTGGCGAGAGATGTTGCCGATGATATTGCTCACATTCCTCTCTTGCCTCTGAGGTGGCGGCGGAGGAGCCTGCTGATTTTGATTGACGGAGTTATGCATCGTCTCCATCAGCTGTGCCATCTGGGTCATTTGGGCCATCGTGCCCTGCATAAAAGCGAGTGGGTCAACCCGGACACCTTCTGACTGAGCCGTGTCCCGGTTACGACTCCCCAATAGTGAATGATCGCGTCCAGGTGAATGAGTGGCAGCGTCGCTGCTCGATGAATTAGCATTATTTCTCGCGTTTGCACGTGTATTCACACGAGCTCTCGGGATTCGGCCCACTCCACGACCTCGTCCTCCACGTCCTCTTCTTGCTCTCTCCATACTGAAGTAGGAAAGTCACATGATGATTATATTTCCCGCATGAATATCACGTTATGATTATGACATGAGATGATGAAAATGAGCATACGCGCTCTAACACAGTGATTACATGAATGATTAACTGACGTGACATGATTATCTGATGAAATTACTGAAATGATTATCTTGAACAAGTTAACATGATTAATGATTCGATCTTCCTGATCAACAACTGAACAATGAAATGAATTGAGTTATTAACGAGTTAACATGACCGTCCTGGTCAAATGAAAATGATGGTTGAGGATTGTTAACTGATGAATTATGAATGAATGATTCTTGCCAGAAATTATACCATGGCGTTAGAAATCTTACAGTTCTTGGTCTGATTGGCTCGGCATTTGCACAGGTCACACGTGACTCGCAAGTCCAATGATACTAGTCCGATGACAATGATTTCAAATGAGACATGACTTGGAGGGTAGTATTCAAAACCACGCTCCGATACCAACTCTGTAACACCCCAAACTAGGCGGATATTACAGTGCCGTGAATCCCCGACTGGGACCCACCAGGCAAATGAAAATGATGAATTAAATAATATAATTGTAGTACCGAACCACATTATATTACCAAGTACTCTGATGAGGAGTTTAAGTACAACACACCAGGACAAAACTGAATACTAGTATATTTTATATGGAGATAAAATACACCACCCTGAACAATTAAACATCTCAAACGGAATTTGCAGCGGAAAATACAAATGACGGAAATGACTGAAATGACTGAAACAAACGGAATGACTGGGGCCCCCTACTAGTATCACTGGGACTCCTCGCCGTCAACATGCTATTTCCGTGCCTTTGCCTTGCCGTGACCTGAAAACAAAAATCCCCCAACCGGGTCAGTTACACAGAACAACAATCCTCAAGGGTTGAAATTACACAATCATGAATTAACTGAAGTTATGAAATATCCTTAGTTATGAATTACGCTGAAGAGGAGTATCATAGTACGCTTGTAATGTTCTGTGCAAGTGTACAAGACGAATGACCGGACACACCCGTCCTTGTACCTAATTAGTCTCACGGAGGTAAGCGTTACCGTGTGCACGGTCCAATGTATCGGTGAACCCAAAACATGACCATCGTGTGCCCGACTAAAAATTCCACACAGCCACACCCGACCACGCAATATGAACCCAGAAGGTCATATGAACGAGAATGACCACAATGAATACCAATGAATAATAATTCGAAAAGGCCAAGATGACTCACCGAGATGAAAATAATAGTGACTTGATTGATAACCCAATGAACTGATTTGGAACCGTCGTTCCTCGTGAATGAAATGATTATTCGATAATTACAAGTCTCAATATGATTAATACCATGATGAATGAGTTATGATTATGAGCAATCAACAACAAAATGAATGAGTATCCTTTTAACCGAGTAAGAGTTAACTTACACAATACCGATGACAATGTCCTTCCACGAACAACGTCCTAATCGAGATGCCGGTCGCTCGAACAACCTTGAAAAACAATAATTACCAACAACCGTTCAATACATGTGTCAAGCAACAAAACACGACCAACCTAAAAGTCGATACAACGATAATCAAACTCATAGGGGCATTCTAACGAATACGTAACCAACCACACAACTTCGGAAATATCCAATCCCGAATTAATCGAAACCAACACCAAAATGAGTATTCGAACTAACAAAACACTTCAATAATATCAATAATCCAATAGGAATCCACAATTCAAGATTACAACCACATCAATCGGAAAATCCCCAATTAACCGAAGTCAACCCAAAGGGTTCTTGAAATAATTCCGAAAATAGCCATTAAATCCGTAGGAATATATTTATCCAAGGTAGATAATCCATATCTAACATATTCCAATGATAATCCAAGCTTACACGAAGAAATCGGAAGGAAAAACCCAAAAATCCGAAATTCTAGATCCAAGAGATTAATACCTTAGATTCGATGTGATGAGGATGTTGAAATGATGATTGATCCAAAAGATAGGCTTGAAGATGATGTTTGATGATTACTCCCCGAAGAACACTCTCCAAATCGCCCGGAATCGCCCGAAACCGCCGAAGAAACGAAGAGAAATGATAAATGACGGATTAAGGGCTGAACTGTCCTATTTATAGCAATCTCAGTTTAGCGCGCGCTAGCCCCAGCTCTTAGCGTGCGCTAACGGGTGTTTTGGGTAGTCCAGTACCCACTGTCCGAACACGGTAGCCTGCGCTACGTACCTTTTGTAACGTGCGCTACAACCATACCATTAGCGTGCGTTAATACCCATGGTTAGCGTGCGCTAACGAATTATTATATACCCAGTACTGGAATCCAGAAACCGTCTTTCCTCTGATCTGACCTCGGTAGCGTGCGCTACAACCAATATTTAGCATGCGCTACTACACCGTTTGCGTACGCTAAATATCACTCATAGCTTGCGCTATGAATTAATCCAGTGCAGTCCAGTAGCCACTAGACTCAACCTGATCCGTCCTTAGCGCGCGCTACAGCAATTATTAGCGTGCGCTACTACAACCTACTAGCGCGCGCTACTTACCACTCGTAGCGTGCGCTACTAATAACTCACCTGCGGTCGGTACCTTACGGATGCGGCCAGTAACATTAGCGTGCGCTAATGCCGAGTAGTGGTAGCGTGCGCTACTCAATTAGCGTGCGCTAGAAAGAGTACGTAGCGTGCGCTACTCCTCACGCACAGCCCACAATGAAAAATGACGAAGATGATAAACACAGCACGGAACTCCAATTATATTAGTGATGAACGACGATTGATACACGATACAATTACTCTGAACGATGAATACCATGATTGAATATGAGTGACAAATGATCATTAATGAGTGAAATTACTGAATGATACATACTGAATGATAATTACTGAATTACAACCGGGTATTACATACACAATCGCCTTGGTTCGCGCTCTGAGAGCCAATCGGTGAGCAGTCAGGCGACGGCGATGGCCGCCATGCAAAGCCAGCTCGACGAGATGAAGGCGCTCCTGGAAAATGGGGCAGGCGCCAGGAGATCGATCATTGGACCAAGCGAACCACTCACGACTCAGATTGAGCTCGCCCCAGTCCAACTAACGATCAATCCCCCACAAACACCTCTATATGAGGGGAGATCGGATCCGGAAACCCACTTGAGCAAATTCCGGATCTACATGACCGAATGTAGAGCATCAGATGCGACCAAGTGTCGAATGTTCCCATTAACACTGGGCGACCTCGCCCACAGATGGTACGTCTCACTACCACCTCGCTCAATCAACTGCTTTGAGAAGCTGGCGAAAGACTTCACGTCGTACTTCGCCGCCAAAGTCGCTCTCCCTGAAGGCCCCCACCGCATGATGAAAATTAAGCAGGGGAAGGACGAGTCAGACGAAGATTACATCGATCGGGTAGACGAGATAGTACTCACCGGCGAGCCTATCAGCGACGAGCTCGCTCTCCACTCAGTCATGAGCGGATTCCACGGACGCTCGCCCATGTTCAGGCACATCACAAAGGATATCCCCCCGACCTATTCGGTCTTCCGCGTCAGAGTCGCCGACTTCTTGGCCAGGCAGAGGATGCTCTCCCTCCGCTTAGACGAGGGACCGTCCGAAGAAGGAAAGGCGCCATCCCATGTCCAGAAGAAGGCGGTCACCAAGCCCAGAAAGGCGGTCGCCAAGCCGCCTGGCGAGTTCAAAGCCTTCGAGGATGTAGAGGTCCACCTTCTCCACAACCTCAACTTATCTCCGGCCCACATCTTCAACGCAATAAAGGTTCGCGAGTGGCTCTCCAAACCAAAGCCGATAAGGGACCACAGACATCTAGACCGTAGCAAATTATGTGCCTACCACAAGAGTCCTGGCCACAACACCAGTCAATGCCGCGACCTCCTCAGACAACTCTGGCGACTGTTTGAGGAAGGCAAACTGGACAACTTGGTCACCAAGCCAGAGCCTAGGACGGAAAGGACCGGAGGGCGCGAGCGCCGACAACACGAGAGAACTCCTCCCAATCCGGTCGCCAGAATCGAGCATGAGCCGGAGTACTCTGATGAGTCGGTCCCTACGATCAACTACGGTGGTCGGATCAACATGCTTCAAGCAGGAGGTGGAAACCTCGGGGGCCTTTCCCTAGTTTCCACCATGTCAAACAGGAAGCGAAAGGCCGAGCTGAGGGCGTTCGCCGGGGTCCATGTCGTGGTACCTCCGAAGCCGACCATCTCTAAAGACGCACTCATCACCTTCTCCAACAAAGACAGAGAGGGAGTGCAATGCCCCAAAGAGGATGCACTGGTGATCTCCGCCTGTATCCTTGGGAAGACGGTCGATCGCGTGCTGGTCGACAATGGGAGTTTCTGCAACATCATATTCAAATCCGCCCTAGACCTACTCGGCAACTTAATCAAATTCATCAAGCCCAAGCCTACGGGAGGATCAAGCTCTCCGTCGAGCTAATATGCGTTTATGATCCCAAGGTTAGGATTACTAGGAACCTAAGTTTTGTAATCATAGATAGGCCCAGCATCTATAATGGGTTCCTAGGTCGCCCCTTTTTAGAAACCTTTGAGGCGGTCGCCTCGTCTTTCTTTTACTGTATCAAATTCCCCACTGCCGATGGGACGGTCGGTACTATAAAAGGAGATCAGCTAATGGCAAAAAGATGTTTGAGTTACTCCTATGTCGTTACTGCTTTCAATACTTCCCATAATATGTGTAACATTGAAGCGATCGATGATCAACCCATGGAGATCGACGAGCCGAGCACATCATACCAACCCGACTCAGGGGACGCCATCTCGATTCGGTTAACGGACGACATCGAGCCAAGGATCGGTTTCGAGCCAAGTCTCGACATCGATCTAAGAATCGAGTCCGGAAATCGTTCCAAACGAGAGGCAACCGTCCCCATCGAAGAGTTGGAGAGTATAACGATAGATCCGGATCATCCAGAACGGGAAGTACAGATCGGCGCGAGCATCGACCGCGAACTAAAAGGGGATCTGATCAATTTGCTACGTAAGAACATCGGAGTCTTTGCCTGTTCGCATCAAGATATGGTCGGCATAAGTCCTGAGCACGCTTGCCACTATCTAAAGATCGACCCGGCAATGAAGCCTGTTCACCAAAAACGTAGGAAATTCGATCCCGAAAAATACGTGGCGCTCGACGTAGAAGTCCAAAAATTACTCAACAACAAATTAATCGGGGTAGCTACAGACGAACCACAATGGGTCGCCAATGCGGTACTCGTCAAGAAGCCAACCGGTTCCTGGAGGTTATGCATCGACTTCACCGACATCAACGCGGCATGTCCAAAAGATCACTTTCCGATGCCTCATATTGATCACTTGGTCGATAGCACAGCAGGTTGCGAAATGATGTCGTTTATGGATGCCTTCGCCGGATATCATCAAATCCCAATGGCGGAGAAAGACATAAAACACACATCTTTCCACACGGAAAAAGACATATACTTTTGGGTCCGAATGCCGTTCGGCTTGAAAAATGCAGGGGCAACCTACCAGCGACTAGTCAACAGAATGTTCGCCAATCAGATCGGCAAGACCATGGAGGTCTACATTGACGACATCATGGTCAAAAGCCTCAAGAAGGAAGATCACCTCAATGATCTCGCCGAGACGTTCACCATCCTCGAAAGATTCAACATGAAGCTAAACCCCAAGAAATGCAACTTCGGGGTGGGCTCCGGGAAATTCCTGGGGCACATTGTGAGCCAAAGGGGGATCGAGGCGAACCCCACCAAGATATAGGCAATCCTTGACATGCAGGAGCCGCGAAACATCAAGCAGGTACAACGCATTATAGGTTGTCTAGCCGCCCTCAACCGTTTCATATCTCGACTTGGCGATAAAAGCAAGCCTTTCTTTGCGACCATCAAGAACAAGAAGTTCGCATGGACGAAGGAAAGTCAGATAGCGTTCGCCAAAATAAAGGAATATCTATCTAACTCCAAGATCCTGGCAAAGCCGATCCCCGGTGAGAAACTATTCCTTTACCTGGAAGCCTCGGAGGTCGCACTAAGTGCCGTTCTGGTGCGAGTGGAGGGACAAGCCCACTTGCCGATCTACTATGTTAGTCAAGCGCTCCACGACGCTGAAACGCGTTATACACCATTGGAGAAGATCGCCTACGCCCTTTTCATGAGTGTTCGTAAGCTAAGGGATTATTTCTTCGAACATCAAGTGTAAGTCCTGACAACTCTACCTCTAAGGCAAGTTCTACATCGACCGGAAACCAACGGACGACTCCTCAAGTGGTTGCTGGAGATCGCCCAATACGGTATCACATACGCCCCTTGCACGGCGATCAAAGGCCAAGCTCTGGCTGACTTCGTGGTGGAACTAACGTTCCTTCACAGTCCAATCCAGGTCGGCCGACCTGCCTGGAAGTTATATGTGGATGGCTCGGCGACCAATTCGAGAGCAGGGGCAGGGATTGTCCTCATCAGTCCCGACGGACAAAGTTTCACTAATGTTGTGCGTTTCAGCTTTCGTGCGACCAACAATGAAGCCGAATACGAAGCCTTGGTAGGCGGGCTCGATCTAGCCCTCGCCCTAGACGTTCGTCGCCTCCATATCTTCATGGACTCCCTTTTGGTCGTGAACCAAGTCAAGGGAGAATATGAGGCGCGCGGCGAACAGATGGTCAAATACCAAGAGCTGGTCGCTGAAATGTGCACAAAATTTGAAGAAGTACTAATCGAACAAATCCCGAGAGAGCACAACTCCCAGGCCGATGCCCTTTCCAAACTAGCGTCATCGGATGGGGCAGCCGACTTCTCCAATATCCAAATCACAAAGTCAGCAAGGCCGGAGATCGACAGAAGCCTGGTTACCACTGTTTTCGTCGCCAAGGAGAACTGGATGACTCTGTTCATCAAATACTTAAAGGATGGAACGGTCCCTGACGACCGTGTTAAAGCTTGCCAACTCCAACTCCATGCGACCAGATATACCCTATTGGACGACCGGCTTTACAAGCAAGCCTTCAGCCTTCCCCTCCTCAGGTGTATTACACCGAAGGAAGGTTGGCTCGTTTTAGCCGAGATCCATGATGGGATTTGCGGAAACCATGCGGGCGGGCGAGCTCTCATCCATAAGACAACCAGACAAGGTTTTTTATGGCCATCACTTCAGAAGGATGCGATCGCCTATGCCAGATCGTGTCATAGGTGTCAGATAATAGGCCCCAACATTAATCTGTCCCCCGAACAGCTCACCTCAATGTATAGCCCTTGGCTATTTGCGCAATGGGGCATCGACCTTATAGGTCCCTTGCCGACGGCTCCAGGGGGCTGTAAATTCGCCATCGTAGGGGTCGACTATTTCACCAAATGGGCTGAGGCCGAACCGCTCAACAAGATCGGCCAAGAGCAAGTGATCAAGTTTATCTGGAGAAACGTTGTATGCCAATTAGGTCTGCCCGAGGCCATCATCTCCGACAACGGAAAGAAGTTCGACGGCTTAGAAGTCATGCAATTCTATGAGAAATGGGGAATCAAAAGATTATTTTCAACACCCTATCACCCTTAGACGAACGGACAGGTAGAGGCTGTGAACAAGATCCTCAAACACACAATTAAAGCGCGACTCGAATCCAGGCAAGGGCGATGGGCGAGCGAGCTTCCAGACATTTTGTGGTCTTATCGAACGACGACCCGTAATTCAACCGGCGAAACCCCATTCGCCCTCGCCTTCGGAACAGAAGCGGTGATTTCTTCGGAGATCGCCGTCCTCAGCCATCGAACCGAACAGTAGATGACGACCGACAACGATGTGGCCCGACGAATCGACCTAGACATGCTCGAAGAACGACGGCTGACCTCAGAAATGAAGAACACAATCCACAAAAGGAGAGCCGAGAAGTTCTTCAATTCAAAGGTCAAAGAAAGAAGGTTTCAAGTGGGTGATCTCGTCCTCAAGAAGATCCAAACCCACACAGGCGTTTTTGGTTTGAATTGGGAAGGACCTTTTAGGATATATAAATGGCTGACTAAGGGAGCCTACGAACTTGAACATCCTGACGGTACCCCGGATCAATACCCCTGGAACGCCATACATCTAAAAAAATACTACCAGTAAAAATTTTGTACTCAACTGCCCAATGTACAAGGAATATAATGAGATTTTTTCCTATCCCATCTATTATGGCGATCGCCCCACCAGGCATATCGCATACCTCCGACGATCGTTGATCATGACGATCCGAGGTAGAATCAATGCAGCCATGGTCCTGGAGGTCGATGGAACCGACAGCTTCGCCCATGCAAGGTTCCTTTGGGCTGAGATCGCCCGCCCTTCGTTTAAATACGAGGCCGGCGTAGCCGAAGGACCCTCCAAAATAATCAGTATACACGTTCGCATGTCCTCCAGGTACATCATCTAACATGATGAACCCGGACAATACGATGTGCAACTGCCCCTGTCTCAACGTACACCGTCGAGGGTCGCCATCTTCATGGCGGGCCAAGGTGGAAGCTGAGCTAACAGGCCACGGATGTGGAGTCAAATAAGTCGACGACGCCCCGTGCAAGGGCTCTTCCAGACCAAGATCGCCCGCCTTTCGTTTTAACACAAGGCAGGCGCAGCCTAACTGAGGACCCTCACAAAAAAGTGAGTCGCGGGATATACAGTGTCCCTCGCACACAAAGACACGATTGGGGAGGTCGGTCCATCGAACTCCCCGACCGTGCACGATTCTTCAGAATCGGTAAAACCGAAGATAGCTCGCCAGACAAACTAATTTTTGTTCCCTTACTTGCAAAAAGCAAACAAAAACAAGGGGGCAGAGATGGGTCGAGCTAATCCCAAATGCGATCGGACAGAAAGGAACCACGCCCGATCGGCTTCGCTCAAACACATGCAGGACGATCGGAATCGTTCTGCAAAAGTTACAAGTAAGAATTTCGATTCAAAACATATCAAAACATTTAACACTCAGACAATCGGTCGGGTAAACAAGATATCGGATGCAATCATACACATACTTGTAAAAATTCGAATACAAACATTCAAAGGCGATCGTACATAAAAAGACACAGTGCGAACAAGGAATATTTCATTCATTATCAAAAGGAGTTCGTACAACATGAAGCCCGAAGGCAATACAAAGGGAAAGCAGAAAAATACAAGTTACAAAGGAAAAACAAAAATATCTCTCAAGGCCCCGCCGGCTGTCATTGTAATATCCGAGATTTTTATTTTGATTTATTCGAATTTTTCTTTTTCTTAGACCGGAAATTTCTCGGTTTCCGAGCGTCGGTATTATTTTTCTCGACAATCGATTTTGTGTTTATGGCCATAGGTGGTGATTTGTTGTATGTTAATTTCATTTCGGATCGATGTTGTTGTCCATGAGTTTCGTCGTGTTCGTTCGTGCGTTTTTAGAATCGAGTCGTCAGCCACGGCATGGCGGCAGGGCCGGACGGTTGAGGAAACCGCACGGATGCTTGCATGCTTGACGATTGCGGCGAGGACGCCTAGCGACGCTACGGCCGGACGATTGCGCCGCTAAACCGGGCAGAGTAGCGCACGCCACCGCCGGGAGGTAACGCACGCTAATCGGCCCAGTGCAGCCTAGCGGTAGGTCTGGACTTCGGCCAGCTCAGCAGTAGCGCACGCTACCGGACAATGCAAGCGCTAACTTTCAGCGGAAGCGCACGCTATCGCGGCCGCGACGCTACGCTGGCCGGGACGATTAGTCCAAGAGGGTCTGGGCGGCCGATGCGACGCCGGCCGCCGATGACTTGCGTGACGCTTATCGGCCGTGGCCGGCCGATAAGCGCACGCTACCCGGACAACCTAGCGACGCTAGTCGATTGCGATATATATTTGACCGAGCGACCTGTTTCAACACATTTTTTCATTTCATCCTCTTCCTTCCGCGACCAGAGGTTATGAGAGCGATAAGGCATGTTGTTGAACAACAAAACTACGAAGATCCTGAGTCCATATCATTGATAGATCAATCCATAACATCCTTCAATCGACCGAATCAAGGTTAGTTTTTCCTAAAATCCAAACTTTGGGAAATTTGGGGATCTTGGTAGATTTCGTCCGTTTGAGCCTTATGAACTTAAATTGCGATGGATAATTGTAGATTAAGTTGTATTCTATCATTTTCATCATCTTTCCACGGTTTTACCATTTCCGATTAAATCGATTATATGAACTTAGTTTGACGCCTTCAAAGTGTCCGGGGAAATGCCGCATAGAGGAATTTGGTCGTTTTGTGATGTTTTTCCTCGTATGATTGATTGTTTATTCGATGATAGGATATTAGGGACGATTTCCCTACAAAAATCTGGTGTTGAGCCCTTCCGATCGTTGTTTTCGTTGGAGTTCCGGATTTTGCCAACCGGCCAGTACTTTCGGAGTATCCGCGAGAGATTACCAAAGCAAGTACCTTGATATACGAATTGTAACTGCGTGAAATCATCGTTGTCGAAGTGCATGTATTTATTCGGATATGTATATATATATATGTGTGTGTATATATATATATATATGTGTGTGTGTATATATATAGATTTATATATATTTATATGTTAAATATATGTATGTATATACGTATATTGATATATATGCCTATGTCGGTGAACGACGATTGGTGAATGCTAACACTAGTTGGCGTACTCAACTTGGATTGATGGATGAACTATAGTTATTCATATAATATAGTAAGGTTATATGTATATATACATATATATATCTATATATCTATATATATATATATATTCGGTTGAGTCGCAATACAAGGATATATGTGTAGCGTTGGTTGGTTGTGCGAAGGCTTATTGTGTTGGATCTTGATTGATAATGTACGTGTTATTGTTTATTGTGTGGTTATGGTATCGGATAAATTGTGTGAATTGGTGTATTGATTTGATAATTGTTGAATTGATTGATTGTGTACTTGATGTTTGTAATAATGTGAATACTTGTTGTGAGAGACGTCGTATCAAGGGAACCTCGAGGGCGGGGTGTGTACTCCGGCACGGTGTCTGTACAATGTGCGGCTCCATATGTTTAGTGAACACCGGTGTTACCTAATGCGCGTGCAAGGGGCGCTCTGTCGGGAGTGATCGCGGCGCGGTGACATGTTCAAGGGGCGGCCAACATAGTGGAGTGAAGCCGGTGCAGTGTGCAAAGGGAGGCGCTGGCAGGCTTATTGGTAACGGATATTCGAGTGATAGCTAAGACCCCATTACGAACAATCCTCGTATTTCAAAGTTCTTTCAACTCTTTTAAAATACGGTCTCGATATATTGTGATTCGTGTTTTTGAAAGCTTGTTCAAATTGTTTTTAAGGCGTTGGTATTGGGGTTAATTAACCAAGGATGTTTGTGAAATCTCAGAGGTTAATTAATCAAGGGTCTTGAGCAGAATTGTCGAATGAGAGGTGTGCCTTTGATTGTCTTTGTGATGATTATTACGCATTGGGTCGAGGACCGAATAACGTTGTAATGGTTTTCTTGCAAATTGTTTTACACATGTTGGGTCGAGGATCCGAGAGTTTTGAAGTATTTTCTAAAAGTATTCCCATTTGATTTTCCAAAACCCCATGATGGCACGAGTCGATAATAATGTTTTCAAACTTTCTTATCAAATACTTTTCCTTTTTATAAAAAGGGATTTTTCCGACTCCTTGGGCTCGTTTAAAGTTTCATTGGTGTTATGTTCCATACGAGAATATGACTATGTGATTATCTTTCACTTTGGGTATGTGATGCTATTGTGTGGACTATGGGAATGTGTGGTTTGTGTTAAGGCTTCACATTTGTTGAGATTTGTGTTGTTATTATTCGTATATCTTGTATATTATGTACTTGCACTAGCAAAATTCAGTTGCTAACCCCGAGTTTTCGGGGGTGGGTGCTATTATGCACTCGAGTTTTGGCGGCTCGGGAGCGATCACATGATTGGCTTGGAAGGAGATGGAGGACAATGATACTAATCACACGAGTCGAGTCTTTTCTTTTGTCTCATTCTGGTATTATCTCTGTCGATCGAGAATACACCCTTGCATGGGTGTAGTTTTCATTTATTAAATTGAGTTGTCATTCATATTAGTGTTCAAGATAAATATTTTCATTGTAAAGTGAATGTCGTTATTTTACGAATTGGTTAATGACCTTGTCGATGCCTTTGCATTTAATATTGACCCCGGTCGGTCAATCATTGAGTAGTCTTTTGGAGCTTAGCCTGGTAGATCCTTGTGATAAGGGTCTACGGCGTGTGACATTCCCGGTCGTATTCTGGGGGTGTTACATTTATGGTATCAGAGCTTAGGTTTGCGAAAAACCTAGGCCGTTGGGTCAAGTCCATGTCTTGTGTAAGTCGCGCGCATCAGAGTTGTGATTTGTATCGTGGTTCCGACATCATCATCCGGCAATCTGTGATGGTAAGCCTCCCGATCGTAAGTCCCCTTATATACATATTTGATTATATTGTGCTAACGTGTTTAATGTGAACTAAGGATTGGAACTTGTTGGTGATATTATTGTTTTAGGATATAACATGCGTATGCGGTCCGAGCAAAAATGGTTATGTAATATGCTTCGGAAGTCGAGCATATTTATCTGTTTCTGCACTTTATAAGAATAAATTTATGAGTGTTAATTTTATCCGCCGCGTGAGTATTTTGAAATAGCTTTTGGTATCTTGTAAGCCGAGTTTTGATATTTTGTTCTTGCGTTTTGATAGTATTCTTATGACGGTATTTGATATTTTTATAAATGACTTAGTGAGTATTCGAGAATATTACCAACATCGGCCTTTTTGGCAATTTGAACATTTTTTTAAAAATGATTTTTAGCACAGTGGGTTCGACACGGGGCCCATGATTGTAGTATCACGAATATTTTAAAGTGGTGCTTTGAAATTTTCTAACATTGTGAAAAACCATGATTTAATGTTGTCATGTTAAATGGTCACGTATCTCGGTGGAAAATCCTTTCGAATAAACATTTTGGGTAGAAGAGGAAAGATTTTCAAAATTGTGGTATTTGGGAATCTAACACTTTTGAAATATTTCAAATTAGTTACAATTCAATTTTGAATTTTTTTTACATTACTCGAAAATAATTTTTAGAGTCGTTATATAAACTTCCTCTTAGAAATAAAAGACGGTATTTATGAGTCTTGGGCGCAACGTGACTAGCCCTCTTTTCCAAAAATTTATTTTCATTAAGTGCATACATATAATGATCGTCATCGTCGGAGGACTCGAAATTAACTTCATAAAACTTAACGCTTTACGTTATTCTATAGATGTTAACTAAACCTTATGTTGATAATTGTGGTATCGTGCAGGCTGATTATTGATAACGCAGTACTATACGTATTAGTATGTCGGGCCTTGGCGGACGTAAGTGTGATGACGGAAGTGGAAGCGACAAGGTGGTTCGTACGACAACTATTCTTGCTACGGTGAAGGAGTATCAAGATCAAACGATATCTATGAAATGTCCTTAATGGTCGAGCCCACGAGCGAAGCGAAGAGGCCGAGGACATGCAGGAAATTTTGGGCGATGAAGAGTCTAAGGCTCCCAAACCCCGCGTCGTTCGGACGCGTCGTCTTTGCGATCGGGAGTGAGCTGGGATCCCAAGCCAACATCGGTGATTCTCGGTAAGAAGAGAAGGTGCTTCAACCGCAATCGTCGGGGACATGATCGTGCAAATTGTCCCTTTCCACTCTTGACTTATTCTGGTGTGGGTGTGAAGGTCATCGGGAGAAACATTGTGAGGCAGGTTTCCGAATTGGCAAAGAATGCCGCCTAAGAGAGAGAAGAACTAGGGACCGGAAGTGTCCGAAATCCTATGTTTCCTTAAGAAGATCCTAGCATGGGAGAATGAAGATTTTGTACTATGTCTTAATCGTTCTTTGTTTCAAACAATCGTGACTTCGATCGTATTTCGTTTCATTGCTTTACGTTTCCAACTCTTGTTGTTCTAAGTTTCGGGATCATAATGTCCTCTTAGTATGGGGAATGTATTAGCAGTACTCTTCTTAGTATTTTCGGTATGGGACGACTTTCGTTGTTGGTAGTTCATCTGCACCTTTCGACCATTTTAAGCGCCTTGTACTTGCTAGGTCGGTTCATCGTATTCTGGAACCTTGCACTCGCGCTTTGCTCGTGATGATTTGAAATTTGAGCAAGTAGTTATTTCCTTGATTGTTCCGCCGCTCTCTATTTTAAGTTTCGGACGAAACTTATTTTAAGGGGGGTAGAATGTAATATCCGAGATTTTTATTTTGATTTATTGAATTTTTCTTTTTCTTAGACCGGAAATTTCTCGGTTTAGAGCGTCGGTATTATTTTTCGACAATCGATTTTGTATTTATGGCCATAGGTGGTGATTTGTTGTATGTTAATTTCATTTCGGATCGATGTTGTTGTCCGCGAGCGTTTAAATCGTGTTCGTTCCGTGCATTTTTAGGAATCGAGTCGTCGAGCCACGGCAGTAGCTGGCCGGACGGTTGCAGGAGGAACCGCACGGATCTTGGCAACACGGACGATTGCGCGGGGACCGCCTAGCGTGCGCTACGGCCGACGATTCGCGCGCTAAACCGCAGGGAGTAGCGCACGCCATCGCTGAGGTAACGCACGCTAATCGGCCCAGCGATCTAAGCGGTAAGTGCGGACTTGGCCGGAACCGAGTAGCGCCGCGCCTTCTGACAGCAATGCGCTTCTTTCAGCTAGCGCACGCTCACGGCTCTCGGCGCCACGCTACTGGCCGGACAGATTAGTCGATAGGTTCTAGACGGGCGATTGCGCCGCTGCTGCCGATGACTTGCGCACACTATCGGCGAGGGCCGGCCGATAGCGCACGCTACCGGACAACCTAGCGCCGCTAGTCGATTGCGATATATATTTGACCGAGCAGCCCTGTTTCAACACATTTTTTCATTTCATCCTCTTCCTTCCGCGGCCAGAGGTTATGAGAGCGATAAGGCATGTTGTTGAACAACAAAACCACGAAGATCCTGAGTCCATATCATTGATAGATCAATCCATAACATCCTTCAATCGATTGAATCAAGGTTAGTTTTCCTAAAATCGAACTTTGGGAAATTTGGGGATCTTGGTAGATTTCATCCGTTTGAGCCTTATGAACTTAAATTGCGATGGATAATTGTAGATTAAGTTGTATTCTATCATTTTCATCATCTTTCCACGATTTTACCATTTCGATTAAACCGATTATATGAACTTCCGTTTGACGCCTTCAAAGTGTCCGGGGAAATGCCGCATAGAGGAATTTGGTCGTTTTGTGATGTTTTTCCTCGTATGATTGATTGTTTATTCGATGATAGGATATTAGGGACGATTTCCCTACAAAAATCTGGTGTTGAGCCCTTCCGATCGTTGTTTTCGTTGGAGTTCCGGATTTTGCCAACCGACCGTACTTTCGGAGTATCCGCGAGAGATTACCAAAGCAAGTACCTTGATATACGAATTGTAACTGCGTGAAATCATCGTTGTCGAAGTGCATGTATTTATTCGGATATGTATATATATATATGTGTGTGTATATATATATATATATGTGTGTGTGTATATATATAGATTTATATATATTTATATGTTAAATATATGTATGTATATACGTATATTGATATATATGCCTATGTCGGTGAACGACGATTGGTGAATGCTAACACTAGTTGGCGTACTCAACTTGGATTGATGGATGAACTATAGTTATTCATATAATATAGTAAGGTTATATGTATATATACATATATATATCTATATATCTATATATATATATATATTCGGTTGAGTCGCAATACAAGGATATATGTGTAGCGTTGGTTGGTTGTGCCGAAGGCTTATTGTGTTGGATCTTGATTGATAATGTACGTGTTATTGTTTATTGTGTGGTTATGGACTGTCGGATAAATTGTGTGAATTGGTGTATTGATTTGATAATTGTTGAATTGATTGATTGTGTACTTGATGTTTGTAATAATGTGAATACTTGTTGTGAGAGACGTCGTATCAAGGGAACCTCGAGGCGGGTGTGTACTCCGGCTGGTGTACGTTGCAATGTGCGGCTCCATATGTTTGGTGAACACGGTGTTACCTAATGCGCGTGCAAGGCGGCTCTGTCGGGAGTGATCGCGGCGCGGTGACATGTTCAAGGGGCGGCCAACATAGTGGAGTGAAGCCGGTGCACGTGTGTGCAAGGGAGGCGCTGGCGGGCTTATTGGTAACGGATATTCGAGTGATAGCTAAGACCCATTACCAACAATCCTCGTATTTCAAAGTTCTTTCAACTCTTTTAAAATCTTGGTCTCGATATAGTGTGATTCGTGTTTTTGAAAGCTTGTTCAAATTGTTTTTAAGGCGTTGGTATTGGGGTTAATTAACCAAGGATGTTTGACGAAATCTCAGGGTTAATTAATCAAGGGTCTTGAGCAATTGTCGAATGAGAGGTGCCTTTGATTGTCTTTGTGATGATTATTCATTGCATTGGGTCGAGGACCGAATAACGTTGTAATGGTTTTCTTGCAAATTGTTTTACACATGTTGGGTCGAGGATCCGAGAGTTTTGAAGTATTTTCTAAAAGTATTCCCATTTGATTTTCCAAAACCCCATGATGGCACGAGTCAATAATAATGTTTTCAAACTTTCTTATCAAATACTTTTCCTTTTTTATAAAAAGGGATTTTTAAACTCCTTGGGCTCGTTTAAAGTTTCATTGGTGTTATGTTCCATACAGAGAATATGACTATGTGATTATCTTTCACTTTGGGTATGTGATGCTATTGTGTAGACTATGGGAATGTGTGGTTTGTGTTAAGGCTTCACATTGTTGAGATTTGTGTTATTATTCGTATATCTTGTATATTATGTACTTGCACTAGCAAAATTCCGGTTGCTAACCCCGAGTTTTCGGGGGTGGGTGCTGTTATGCGCTCAGGTTTTGGCGGCTCGGGAGCGATCCACATGATTAGCTTGGAAGGAGATGGAGGACAATGATACTAATCACACAGTCGAGTCTTTTCTTTTGTCTCATTAAGTCGGTATTTTCTCTGTCGTTCGAGTATTCACCCTTGCATGGGTGTAGTTTTCATTTATTAAATTGAGTTGTCATTCTTTTTAGTGTTCAAGTTTATTATTGTCATTGTAATGTGAATGTCGTTATTTTCTGAATTGGTTAATGACCTTGTCAGATGCCTTTGCATTTAATATTGACCCCGGTCGGTCAATCATTGAGTAGTCTTTTGGAGCTTAGCCTGGTAGATCCTTGTGATAAGGGTCTACGGCGTGTGACATTCCCGGTCGTATTCTGGGGGTGTTACAGTCATCGCCCTCAGGTTGCGAATCGGCTTGCCCCCCCCATCGGCCTCAGGATGAATGAGTTTGCCAGTATACCAACTCAAGTCGATCCCAAAGTCGACAAGGTCAAGGATCGGCAAAGAGAACTCCGGGTGCAGAGGGTGCTCGAGCGCATAGGCTTTGAAGCTCTCCATCAAGGGACCGATCTCGATCCCTACCTTCTTGGCGGCTATGACAGCATCGGCGTAGGCCAGATAATAGGCGAACTCGCCGACGAGTGCCATATTGAGATAGGGATCGGTCTCGATCGCCTTCAGCTGCCCTTTCAACTCCACGGTCGTCTTCTCAGCCTCCGCCAGCTCGACCACCTTGGCGGCGTTCTCCCCCTTGGCCTTCTCCAGCTCCTTCTTCGCCGCCTCCAGCTCACCGCTGAGCCGATCCACCGTCGCCTTCAGCCCGGCCGCCTCCTCCTGAGAAGCCGCATGCTTCCGGCGGGTTTCTTTCTCCTGATCACGGAACCGGTCGGCAGCCTCCTTGGAGCGGCTCAGCTCCTGCTTCAATCGGTCGACGCCCTGTTTAGCCCTTTTAGCCGTCTCCACATACTCCTTCTCCATAGATTGGATCTGGTTGGCAAACTCAATGTTTTTATTCCGGGCGGCCTCGAGGTCGCTATGGAGACGAGCAGTGGAGGGTCGCCCCTCAAAATCCCTAGCAGCTTGGACGGCCATCGTCGCCGTCTGGAGAGCCAGGGCAATGGTCGCCTGCATGGTATCTCCAGATCGCCGACGAGCGATCGCATCAAGATCGGTCGTCCAAGCCTTGGGCAGAGAGGAGATAGCCTGCTGGACGTAAGTAGGGACGCAGAGGGACTTTTGCGGAGCCTTACTCGACAAGAAGTCGAACACCATAGGAGCGACGTCCGGGTCAGCAAGACGGACCCTGCAGCACAAACCAAAGAGACCAAGGAGTTAGCCTATACCTTACTCAGAATGCCTAACTCGGAAATTTCGATCCTCTATTACCTGTTGACCAGCTCGGGATCGCGACCAAAATAAGGCTTGCCCCGAGAGGTTTCCGCCTCAGCGATTGCCACCTTCTTCGTGGGGCCGCCCGATGACCGGGAGCTGGATGCCGAGGGCCTCGGGCCTTATCCCTCCGTCATAGGGATGGCAGAAATAGGAGCCGCAGCAACCGGAGGCTCAAGAATGGACACATCCGCCTCAGTAATCGGCAGGGACTCCTCCGACCTCCGCCTCTTGCGGCGCTGAAGTTGTTCCTCTCCCTGAACTACCGGCTCGGCGACCGGCACTTCAGCAGGCCTCATCACCGGAGCAGGGCGAGACGTCGTCGTAGGAACGCGACCAGTCTTCTTACCCAAGTGAGGGCGACCGATGAGTCCTGGATTCGACATGGCAATTTCTGGTGGTGGCTCGGCAAGTCGGGGAAAATGAACCTCTGTCAAAGAAGAAGTACAAACAAGTTAGACAGCAACTTAAACACTGCGACCTCCTAGAGACGATCGACAGGCAAGAAAGCACAACTTAAGTTCGTACCCGGAACTCTCAAGTGACGAGGGAAGCGAAACAGTCGAGCCCCCAACCGATGAAGTTCGTTACCAAGCGAGCGAACGTCAATGAAGGAATCCGGCAAGACACGAATCCACTCCCAAACGATCAAGAAATCGAAAAGGAGATCGCCAATTGCTGAAACGAGAGGTCCTGCAAAAAGAAAACAAAATTAGATCAGTCCAAGACAAGCTCAATCAAGGGGAGAGTTAAAATCCTTACTCGGATTCCTCTCCCGAAAAGTGGTGGGGATCTCCAACTCCTCATTCGGCCTGTCACTCGATGCCGATCGCCACGCTCCGCTAACCCAGCACCATTTAGCCAGGTCGCCCTTGGTCTTGTTCGGCACATCGAGGACCACTCTCCCCATTCGGCCTTGGATATGATTGCCGCCGATCGACCCTTTCTGCGCGGCCAGTTTAAACAGATAATTCATCTCCAGCGCAGTAAGGAGGCGGAACAACCGGTGACCGCCAAACAGTGTCAACGTGCAGATGACCTGTAGCCAAGCGTTCGGCGTTAGTTGAAGCGGCGCCAAATTCCAGGCGATCAACAAGTAGGAGATGGCGAATGGCAGAGGGAATCGCAGGCCGGCCTCCATAATCATCTCGCTGACGGCAACCATATCCTCGGGCGGTTGATCGGCACGTTCATTCTCCGAGGGCACGTGCAAGGAAACGTCAGAGGGGACGTGATATTTGGCCCTCCAACGGGTCAAGTCTTTCTTAGTCGCCGTACTCCGGATCTTTCCGAGAGTCCACGGAGACGGGTCGGCGGCCCGAAAAACCGTCTGCTTCACATGTTCATAAGGATGAGCGGCGGAGTAGGCTTCGAAGTCAAATTCCGGACAGGGTTCGGCGATCCCCTCCATAATCCTGGCAAAAGCCATATAGGCGGGGCCAAAAACACTCTGCCGTTCCCAAGTTAGCCGCTCCATTTCGTCCTCATCCGCCGGCGAGCCCCCCTACTCCGCCGTCGCCGCCGTCTTCGCCACTGCGGCCTCGTTGAAAAGCTCTTCGAGTTTTGCGGGTGCAATCCCCGCATGAATGGCCTCAATGGCCGTTTCCATGTCGACTCCAACGGGAATCTCCTCCCGGTCAGGCGAAGCCGCGGCGGCAGAAGAACTTCCGGCCTCGAAGGTCTTGGATCCTCCCGACATATTATAAAAAGAAGAGGGAGATAAAAGATTGATTTTTCTTACCTAGAGAAAAGAAGAAGATCGGCACAAGAAGCTCCAGAAATTTTTGCAGAGTTTCGGCTATGGATGCAAGGACGCGTAAAGAGTGAAAGAGAAGAAGCCCTAGCCCTTTTATAGATGGAGGCGGGGGTCTAAGTGCAAATAGGTGAAATCTTGAGGGCTGGATCGCAACCGTCATAGTGGGGACGCATTAAATGCTTCCCTCGAATCCCGCGGACGCGTCTTTTCGAGGGCACGCCAGGCGACAAAGTCTGACAAACCGTCGGACTCCCCCAACAGTAGCGCGACGCGTGTCCTTGCAACTTTTCGAGAGCCCGCCTTCATTTCCCGCTGCTCCCGGCGCAAAAGGAGATCGTCCAGATTTGAATTCAGATCGGCTGATCGGCTAAACATAGGCGATCGCCAACAGTGCCACCTCACCCCGTGTTTTCAACATCGAGGCGAGCTGGGGGGCAATTGTTGTGCGGCGATTAATACGCCTCGATAGGCGATCGGCATCACGATCAGAGAAGCCAACCATGGAAGACATACTCTGGACAAACGCCCAGAGTTCGGCTGTCTGGCGGCCGTCTTTTGGTACCCAGCGATCGTCTTTTGATATCTGACGATCGTCTTTAATGAGCTAACTAGAGGTGATCGTCTCGTGCCACGTATGGATCCAGCATCCGTCAAAGTCGTCGAAGACCGAATCTTGGACGGTGGCCCACGTGTGGATCTTCAAAGGGCGCCGACAGATAGGACCTTTGACCCCAGCCTGTCACCTACCACACCTACCGACAAGGCCTTCGAAAGGTACAAAGTGGGTCCTCCCCGGACAGCTACCCAGGACGCGTGTTGGCCTCCCATTGGCTCGCACAGCTGGCCACCAGCAGCGGCCCCAGACTTTAAGGGAACAGCCCCATGTGATGGGACGATCGGCCACCTTATTATAATATAGAAAACGGTGGTCGCCCGCGATCTCCTGAGGGGTTCCAACTACCTTGTCCCCTATAAATAGAGAACTCACTGCAGTGGCCAAAGGGGACGTGATTTTACTGTGAATTCAGTGCAAAATACACACAAAAAGAGAATCAAAGACTCTTCTGGCAACCACTTATACATTCATAGTGATATTCATACACATTCATCATATATCCCAAGCAAGAACTCACAGATTTACCTATCTGGTTCTTCCGGCAATCTACGCGCTCTAAAGCCTAGATAACTAGAAGTCTTTACACTCCTTGTAATAGATTCTAACATTAATATTTGTACTCGACAGTATATTTATTAATAACATCTCGCGAGAGCATTCAAGCCCGGGATTAACAACCCCGGCAAATCTTGTGTCATCTATTTTCTCACGGAAGTGTTCTCGCATTTGTTTGTTACTCGATCATTCCAGCAATACTATCTCCGGATAATATTTTGGGTAACAACACCAAGATTAATGGCGCATCAGGTACGGAACTTTTTGTTTTTCAAACTAATTGTTCCGCAACTGTATATTCTGATTCATGGATTCTGGATTCAGGTGCCACTTCTCACATTTGCACTATGAATCAGGATCTGGAACGAAGTAGAAAACTTGAAGATGGGGAAATAATGATCACTATCGGAAGCAGACAAAGTGTCGAGGCAACCAATATTGGATCAATCCTTCTGGGTTTAGAATCCGGTTTTATCTTGACATTAGATGAAGTACTTGTTTTGCCTAAGGGGCATAAAAACATTGTATCCATTCCAGTCTTGGACCGGAAAGGATTTTTGTTTCTTTATTGGAAATGATAGTTGTAAAATTTATTTTTGAAATAAATTGGTTGGCACAGCTACATTGTTGAATGGTTTATATCATATGAACATGCAAAATAAAACAGCAGTGAACACTATAACTAGGAAACATGGTAGGCAAAATACTAATCAAGCTCTTAAATGGCACCTTAGACTTGGTCATGTTGGTCAGACCAAGGTTCAAAAAATGGAGAAAGATGGACTTTTAAGTCCATTGGGTGTAGAAGCCTATCCAACTTGTGAATCTTGCCTTAGAGACAAAATGACTTAGTCCCCCTTCACAGGGACTTTTGAAAGGGCTGCCGATAAACTTGGATTGGTACATACCGATGTTTGTGGTGCTTTAGAAGTAGCTCGAGACGGATATCAATATTTCATAACGTTCACAGATGATCATACTAGGTATGGGATTGTGTACTTAATGAAACATAAATCCGAAGCCTTTACTAAATTCAAAGAATTTAAGGCCCTAGTTGAAAACCAAACCGGATGTCATATCAAAGCACTTCGGTCGGACCGAGGTGGCAAATATATGAGCACATAGTTTGAGGAGTTCCTTAAGGAACATGGAATAGTTTCACAATTCACGCCGCCAGGAACCCCATAGTTAAATGGTGTTTCATAAAGGAGAAATCGGACTTTGTTAGACATGGTTCGCTCCATGTTAAATTACACTGATTTACCAATTTACCTGTGGGGGTATGCCTTACTAACTGCTGCCTATATCCTAAATAGATGTCCTTCCAAATCCGTTCCTATCACTCTGCATGAGATGTGGAAAGGTAAGAAACCAAGCCTTAATCACATAAGGATTTGAGGATGTCCAGCCTATGTCAAGAAGGCTAAGGTGGACAAACTGGAAGCGAGGTCCATCAAAGGACGTTTCATTAGATACCCAGAGGACTCGATGGGTTATCTATTCTATATGCCAGAAGACCATAGGGTCGTTGTGGCATTACAAGTGCACTTCCTTGAGGATGAATTCATTCAGGAAGGTGGCTCGGGTAGAAATATCTCTTTGGAAGAGCATAATGAAAGTCCTAAGGAGACATCTGATCAGGGATCAAGAACCGAACCTATTGTAACACAACCTCCACTTCGAAGGTCTGATAGGGTATCTCACTTACGTGAGAGGTATGGCTATACACATGTCGAGGAACTGGGTCTCCACGACACACCTGATAGCAGTGAAAACGACCCTGTCACCTATGACCAAGCGACAATGGATGTAAACTCCGATAAATGGCAAGAAGCAATAGAAGCTGAGATAGACTCGATGCATACCAATCAGGTCTGGACTCTAGTAGATCTTCCAACTGGCATGAGGACTATTGAAAATAAATGGATCTATAAGAGAAAGACTGATGGGGATGGCAAGGTTGATGCCTATAAGTCCAGGCTTGTGGCAAAGGGTTATACCCAAAGGGAAGGAATCAATTATCATGATACCTTCTCGTCCGTAGCTATGATAAAGTCGATTCACATGATGCTTGCCATTGCTGCCTATTATGATTATGAAATATGGCAAATGGACGTCAAAACGGCTTTTCTAAATGGATACCTCGAGGAGGAAATCTATATGGAATAGCCTAAGGGTTTTGTGTCCAAAGCTAATATTCATAAGGTGTGTAAGCTGCAACGAGCCATTTATGGGCTGAAGCAAGCTTCTTGGAGTTGGAACCTTTGATTTGACGAAGCAGTCAAGGACTTTGACTTCGTACGAAATGAGGAGGAACCATGTGTTTACAAAAAGGTCAGTGGGAGCAACATTGCGTTCTTAGTACTATATGTAGATGATATTCTACTTATAGGAAATAACGTAGCAATGCTCAGCACTGTGAAAGCTTGGCTTTCTAAAACGTTCTCTATGAAAGACTTGGGAGAAGCTTCTTATATTCTAGGGATCCGTCTTTATAGAGATAGACCGCGAAGAATGATAGGACTTTCCCAAGCCCTCTATATAGATAAAATCCTGAGAAGATTCAAGATGAATGAATCTAAAAGAGGGTTCCTTACCATGCGACATGGAATTCATCTCACCACGAAAATATGTCCTCAAAGTGAGGAAGACAAGAGAGAGATGAGTAAGGTATCCTATGCCTCGGCAGTAGGTAGCCTCATGTACGCTATGTTGTGTACGAGACCAGATTTAGCCTAAGCTGTGAGTATGGTAAGTCGATTTCAAGCAAACCCGGGAAGGGAACATTGGACTGCCGTAAAGAACATTCTTAAGTACTTAAGAAGAACTAGAGATTTGGTTCTTACTTACGGTGGTGGAGAACTGAAGGTGATTGGATTCACCGATTCTGATTTTCAAGGAGACAGTGACGACTCTAAGTCGACATCTGGGTATTTATTTACTCTCAATGGAGGAGCAGTATCTTGGAGAAGCTCTAAGCAAACCACTACTGCAGATTCCACCTGCCAATCAGAGTATCAAGCTGCCTTAGAGGCTAGCAAAGAAGCATTTTGGATGCAGAAGTTTATACAAGATCTTCAAGTGGTGCCTAATGCGGAGTTGCCTATATCACTATTCTGTGATAATGATGGAGCTGTCTCTCAAGCCAAGGAGCCTAGGGCTCACCACAACACCAAGCATATAGAGAGAATGTACCACATTGTTCGAGAGATGGTGGAAAAAGGATATGTTTCATTGCATAGAGTAGATTATCTTAGGCCGTCTTAGAAGACATCTGAAGAACATGGGTATTGGATATCATGATGTGTGGCATTGAGTTCTAGTGGGAGATTGTTAGGAATATGCCCTCGAATGCCACTCAGGGGATGAGAGAGTAGGGGCATTGTACTTGTAATTATGGAATAGATAATAAAAAGGCAATTCGATTCATTCATTGTTTATTGTATTTCAATTGCATTCTTGACTTGGTAAACATTGAAGTAAAGTCCATGAATAAATTGAAGATTCCATTCTCATTATGGGATAAGACAAAATGCACTGGAAGTGTTTAAAGTTTATTTACATAAATCGTTCGCAAGTCAATAAACTTAAATGGTCATAAAGTTTTAATAAGACTTGTATAACTGATGCTAGAACGTGTGCACGTCTTGATAGCATAGTTATAAGTATATTGGTGGGACCAGTATACTCGAACACGACTCATACTCGATTCAGTTACACGGTATTCACTCTCGGAGAGTCGATGACGAATCGAAAGGTTGTGATAGTATACGTGGACCTTTGACTTGGGGGTTTAGTAGAAGATGTGCCTGTGACATTTAGTTTGTCATTAGAGTAGTTAGACTCAGTTGCTTAATTGCTGAGTCGACCTCGAAGTGCAGACTATACGGGCATGTAGCAGTCTTTACTGTACGCCAAGAAAGGATTCTATCTCCTATTAGTGAGCAGGCGTATGTCTTATACGGTTAATGGCAAATAAGATCATGAGTCTTTGTCCAAAGCATTCTGATATAGTCGTATTAGATACACTATTAATCAGTCGGTCTTGATTTGCATTAACACATGTATAGAGTCTAGTCAACAGTAGGGTTTGACTTTACCGTGACCCGAAGACTTGACCGGGACATCTGATGAAGGGTCTATACATATATGATATTCACGACATAATGGTTCTGGAATGATCCCTTCATTCGTTCTCAGTCGGGGTTTACAGTACGGCCCGCTAGGCTAGCTAAGTGGTGCCCGCACTCATTGGTTCCTCCCAATGCCGGCTGAGACGGACCTATGGAGTCGCACATTAGGAGCGTTGACGGATAAATGTGAATTTATTATCTCTCTATTAATATTAGATATTGGATATCTAATTATGATTTATTGGATAAATCAAAATAGAATTAAATTTAACTTACCGGGTAATTAATTTAATTCATAAATTATATTTTTTAGAGAAATATATTTGTATTTGATATAATTAATTAATTAGATTAATTAATTAATATAAATACATTGGTGATTAAACGGAATGTATTTAACGGATTCGTTTGACGAATGTCCGGTACACGAGCCGAGTGGCTCGGCTCATTTCTAGGAAATTTCCTTGGGTCGCCCCACCCTCTCCCCACCTCACATGGAATTTTCCATGCATGTGTATGTGATGGTTGTGTTTTTGTTATTTTGTGTTGATATTTTATCTCATTATTTATATATTAATTATATGTTTTGAGATATATATAATACACACATTATAACAACCAAAAACACACACACACACATTTTATTGCTGGTCTTCGGCAGAGAGCAGAGTTGAGTGTGGGAGGAATTTTTTTCTTCAATTTATCATCTTTGAGGTGATACAAAATCAAGAAAAAAAAAAAGATATAAATTCCTATAGTAATTCCTAGCCGTGTTCTTAGAGAACGGATTGCTATCGAATTTTTCCGGGCAACTTCCGACACGTGTGAAGTAGAGGCTTCGAACTTTAGGTGCTTGGAACGAAGAGATTTCGTGTTCGGGACGGGGTTCGTGATCATCATCATTTTTACGAAGATTTATTTCAAAGGCTTCAAGGGTATGATCTTTATCTTCGTCTTTTTTTTTCGTATATACGTTACTTGATCGATCCTGTTTGGGATTCGTTTTTTTTTTTGCTGCGTATTTCGTTTTATTTTCGAAATCCCAACAGACCGAATGCAGGTGGCAGTAGGATTACAACATGGAGATCGATAGCAAGGTATCCCAGACATGGGAAATCGAGGCGACCGATGGCTGCAAGAGGTGGTGAAGATGCAACCACCCAAATTCGACGGCTTTTCTGAGACACCTACGTGGGATCATTGGTTAAAAGAACTGGAGAAAATTTTTGCCAGGATTAATTGCCCAGACGATCGGAGAGCCTCTATTGCTTAGTACTTTCTGATAGGGGAAGCTTCCGAGTGGTGGGTGTTGCGATATTTCGTTTAACGCAAGTGCACGTTATCGTAGACAAGTAATAAAGTGATGAGTGATATATCGTTCCCACGAGGACTGAATCACTAAGTACCGATTTATATGTATTCTAATTTTATTTGAACTGTCGAAATTTGAGATGCAAATTAATAACTAAAGAAAACCAATAAAAGAACAAACAGTAAAAACGATCGCTCGAAGAAAGAAAATCAACTTATAAATGAGTCTAGGATTGTGAATCCACCTTGGTTTATCCGAATTTACTCTCGATTATCTGAAGTTAATGATTTCCCCAATTTATTGAAGGCGAAGATTGCTAAAATACTCTACCGCCTCTCCCGAGGTCAGTAGATTTTTCTAAGGCGAATAATACACTCTATCCCTAGGTGAATTAATTCGACAATAGGCAAAAAGCACAAAATCTTCAAAAGGCCACGTAGTTCCTATGAGTATATTCCTATCTCATAAGACAAAATGGTTCTCACCAATAGTTCCTCACCAACTCTCCTCTCCCGATTCGAGTTGCGTAATTAAAACAATCCAATTATAGGCCACACAATTGAAAGCATTAAAAACGATTGGGAAAACTCAACAGAAAAGGGAATTATATAGATAATCAAAAGCAAATTCGTCAAAACTTTGGTTTCATCAAAATCCTAGAACAGGGTTTTAGCCTGACATGCTGAAGAATAAAAATATAGAAATAATGAATGAAAGCATTGAAATCAAACGCAGATGACGAGCTCGGATTCCTCCGTTCTCTAGCTTCCGCTCTCTGCTCCTTGGTGGTTTCTGCTTCTTCTCTTGATAATGATCGATCCTCTAATGATAATCCCCAAGATTATGACCTTAAACCCTTATTTATAAATCCCATCAGCCTCCAAAACGCGTCCGTGTGATTAGGTCGAGAACCGGCTCCAAAATGGCCCAGAAACGCGGCATTTTCTGTCAAAACCGCCCCGTGGGCCGCGGCTCACTTAATCTGTGCCGCGGCCCCTAGCCTTCAGCGGGATGCCTGGGCGCTATTTTTTTCTTCTGGGCCGTGGCTCAGCTTCTACGTGCCGCGGCTCAGAGTACAGTGCGCTTGGTGCCTGCTGGTTGCCTTCGTGTGCCGCGGCTCTTGGTTCGTGCTGCGGCCCTAGAACAAAAGTCGCCGTTTTCGCCCGTTTTTTATCGTTTCGGCTTCCGGACTCTAATTTCCTACAAAACATATAATAATAGTGCATTAAAAGCTCATTTATGCAGATTTAATCATAAAAAGAATACAAAATAATGATAAATAAGCGTATCAAAATACGCCTAACAAATACCCCCAAACTTGAGCCTTTGCTTGTCCTCAAGCAAAAAGAATTGATTACAAATAAAAGAGTAATCGTGCAATTTCATAGTGCTCAACCTAATCAATACTACCCTGAAAATCTCAAAGAATAGTATGAGTATCGTAATAGTGAGTCACATCCAGGACACTGATTCCACGAAGTAACCAACTTCAGTCCTAATCAATCGTTCATGAAGAAAATCAAGCTCAAAGATTAACAAGCGTGAGTTTAACCGACCGTCAATATGAAGGGTTAAAAATAAACAAGCTAACTCGCCTAGTCCCACAGTCTAGTGGCCAAAATTTCAAGAGTTTCATCATCAAAAATAACCCTCGGACAGTATTCCCTTATATATGCTCAATAAGATGATTCGAGTTGACCACTAGGTTCGGATCTCGAGATGTTTCATCGGGATAATCCTAGGGTGGAATTCCATTCTCATGTATTGGGGAACTGTTTGACGTAAAAACACTCATGGGGCACATGGATGCTTCTAGTTACTAAGTTCCCCTCCACAGCGGAGAAACAACTCGAATAGCTATTCCCGCATGTCCGATTCAAGGTTGCTGTTTTACGCGAGAGTAAACAACGGGTCACGCGAATACCCCCGGTTACTAGGCTTCCCATAATCGGCACATGCGAAATCTCTAAACCACTAGTCTAATCCGGGTTGTCGTTTTACGCGAGAGTAAACAACGGGTCACGTGAATACCCCCGGTTACTAGACTTCCCATCATAGAACAAATAATATCTCGACTTTTGGGAAAAACTGTCCGACTCTAAACTCAATTTAAGTGCCCACACGACTTATGTTACTGGACGACTAGCTAACCGAAAAATGTAACCAAACGTATAGGCGGCGATTTGAAAGCACGTATGTCTCCTTTCTTATCTGCTAAGATTTCTACAAAAAGGAAAAAATTCGGACCTAAATGAAGACTTAACAGAAACAGATATCGCTGACTGCAACTCAACTAAAACTCAACCGTTTCTTCCCCGAGAAATCAGTATCGTAACATCAGTTATACACAAAAAGAAGCACGTAAAATTCACGAATGCGAATAATATCACGACAAGCAAGGCTAGCAACAAAAAAAAAATAACGAAAAATAATGAAAAGTGCAAATGAATAAGTACAGCAACAAAAAGTAAACCCCCCCCCCCCCCCAAACTTAGGACGTACATTGACCTCAATGGACAAAAAGAATAATATACAATAAAAGAAAAAGGTCAAGTATTCCCTACAGTCTGCTCACGAACTGGCGAGCCTGCACGCTTCTCGACTACACCATGCGGAACGTGAATGAATGAGATTGCAACAACAAAGAGGAAATTAAGGATGAGCTCTCAAGTTTAAACATGATGTAAGGGTTGGGAGACAATATAATCTGATAAAACGATACGTTGCATATAGTTTGAAAATGCTTGGCTTAACAATTTTTCATTGCTGCAATTTATCAAACACTTGGTACGCACAAGTTAAAATGAAGAACAAAAATTTTAATGGCTAACTCCAAATCCCAAAAATTAATAACACAGATATATAGCCAATTCGTTCATAATCACAAATACCATCACAATCAAACACCATATTCACTATATTCCAACTCCATTTTTGAGAAACCTTTGAAGAACAACTAGCAACATATAACTTCAATTCACTTTTCAAATCATGTATCAATTATGATTAAGAGATCGAGAATTACCTGACTTGGAATGAAGAATGCAAGAAAAAGAAGCAGAAAAAGATATCGGCCGAGTGCTTGTGTGAAGGAAGGAAGAAGTATACCTGGGGTGCCGGTCGATCTGTGTTAAAAAGGATACCCGGGCTATTTAACTTCCGAACGGGGGCCGCGACACAGCTTAAGTGAGCCGCGGCCCAGAGTACAGTCTGTTCAGACTCCTTTGTTCCATCGCCATGTGCCGCGGCTCAGCATACGGGTGTCGCGGCTCAAAATGTTAGTGTGCCGCGGCTCATATGGTCTGTGCCGCGGCATATAGTACAATTTCCTGGGCAGATTTTTGGCAATTGGCGTGCCGCGGCTCAGCAGCAACGTGCCGCGGCTCGCTATCCTTGTGCCGCGGCTCAGGCATGAATTCTTCCCCTGGGATGTTTTCTGCACAAAATTTTCAATAGAAAACGTCAAGAGCATGAGAGACAAGCATATCCAAGCTAAAATGACGAAAAATAAAGATCCAAAAAATGCAAGAAAATACTGAAACGCAAAAATCTACAACTAATACTCGGGTTGCCTCCCGAGAAGCGCTAAGTTTATAGTCTTCAGCCAGACTTTTTGAAGATCAATTCGCTTTTCGCAAAGACCATTTGAACTCCGCCTCGTCCATCGAACCGTTAAAATATGTTTCAAATTTTTGACCATTGGTCTTTAATAATTCGATTTTCGGTTTGGGCACCCAATGTTCTTTGCGAAAAGATTTTAACAAAAACAATTTTCCGAAGCACCCATTTTGCACATGACTTGGCGCCCGTTTGACATCCGACTTAATTTTCAACTTCACGGGCGAACTTAGGATAGAAGGAGAATTTTCCGATTGCGGATGAACGGATGTTGAAGACGACATATTCAAATGCCTAATATATGCGACTTGCTCTTCATTCTTATTAGGCGTCGGGGCAGCTGGAACGGATTCTGAATTTTTCGACCGATAATTCTTCCGGTGTGTGTCCTTCGCAAAGGTATCTACACTTTCAATCTGCGAACTCTTCTCGACACTACTTGGGCACGGAATGGGTTGAAACACTTGGAAAGTGACATGCTCATCCTGAACCCGTAGAGTTAGTCTCCCTTTTTCCACGACTATGAGAGTTCAGCCGGTAGCTAAGAATGGTCTTCCCAAAATAATTGGGATGTCTTGATCCTCTTCCATATCGAGCACAATGAATTAAGCTAGAAAGATGAACTTATCTACCTTTACTAAGACGTCCTCTATTATTCCCCTCGGATATTTAATCGATCTATCGGCTAATTGCAGCAAGATTGTCGTCGGATTTGCTTCCCCAATGTTTAGCTTCTTAAATATGGAAAGTGGCATCAGATTAATGCTGGCCCCGAGATTGCACAACGCCTTATCAAAAGAGAGGTTCCCTATGGTGCACGGTATATTGAAGCTTCCCGGATCCTTCAATTTTGGCGGAAGCTTTTTCTGAAGAATAGCATTGCACTCCTCCGTCAATGCGACTGTCTCATACTCCTCGAGCTTTCTTTTGTTTGACAAGATTTCTTTCATGAATTTCACGTAACTCGGCATTTGTTCCAAGGCGTCGGCAAATAGAATGTTGATATGCAGTTTCTTGAAGACGTCGAGAAACTTAGAGAATTGCTTGTCCACCTTTTTCTGTTGTAATCGCTGCGGAAACGGGACGGGCACATATGCCTTCGGATTATCCGGAAACAGTATCGAGGGTCTAGACATTTGTGATTCCTCAGTCGCTGAATTTTTCTTCTCCTCATCCTCACTTCTCTTCTCGTTCCTCTCGGGCTGGTTACACACTTCTTTCCCGCTTCTCAAACTGATGGCATTAATACTCTCTCTGGGATTAGTTTCGGTCGTACTTGGCAAGGTACCCTCCGGGCGAGCTGTTAATACATTAGCAATCTGGCCCAGTTGGACTTCCAAGTTGCGGATAGAAGCGGAATGGTTTTGCAAAGTCGCTTCCGTACGGGCCATGAATTGACTCGTGTTCACTGCCAATTTCGCCATTGCTTCTTCTAGGGAGATTTTTGGAGCGGGAGGAGGTTGCTGTTGGTGTTGAGCAAACGGAGGCTGGTTCGAGTTTTGTCCGTTTCTCCATGAGAAGTTAGGATGATTACGCCATCCCGGATTATAAGTGTTGGAGTACGGATTATTTTGCCGGTTCCCGTTCCCCACGAACTGAGCTTGCTCCATTGGAGGTTGCTCGAAAGGGTTTCCGACTTGGCACTCTGCGCTAGGATGAGATCCGTTGCACCAGTTGCACGATTCAATGGTAACGGGGGAAGGAGCATGTGAAAATGCTTGAAGTTGCTGAGTTAATGCGGCGACTTGAGCTGATAATGTAGAGATCGGATCGTTATTGGAGAATTCCATAACTCGCTTCGGAATTACTCGTTCGGACGGCCATTGATAAGCATTCGCAGCCATAGCTTCCAATAGAGAGTGTGCTTGGGCCATCATTTTTCCCATTAAGGCGCCTCCAGCGGCTGCATCAACAAGAGTGCGTGTAGAAGCACTTAATCCATTATAAAAAGTCTGAATTTGTAGCCAGTCCAGTAGGCCGTGGTGTGGGCATCTCCGTAATAAATCTTTGTATCGCTCCCAAGCTTCGTGAAGCGACTCCATATCAAATTGCCCAAAGGTAGTGATCTCGTTCCGTAACCTCGCCGTCTTCGATGGTGGGAAGAACTTAGCCAGGAAGGCTTGCGCTAATTCTACCCAAGTAGTGTCGACCCCGGCGGTAAAGAATTCAACCAAAATTTGGCTTTGTCCCTCAAAGAGAAAGGGAAAAGCTTTAGACGGATGGCATCATCGGTGACACCATTGTTATTGAAGGTGTCACAAATCTCGAGAAAAGACGCAATGTGAGAATTGGGGTCATCGTTCGGCAATCCACAAAACTGGCTAGCTTGCACCATCTGAATAATAGCCGGCTTGATTTTGAAGTTGTTGGCTTGGATTGTCGGACGCCGGATCCCCGAAAAGTTCGCATTTATTTGTGGCATAGCATAATCGCGGAGTGCTAATGCCGGTTGAACTTGCTGAATGGGATTGTATGCTTTGTGATTTACCGTGTTATCGGCCATAGTGACTTTTGCTGGTAGCTCTCGTTTCTCCTTCTTGCTTCTCCGAAGAGTGCGCTCGAGTTCGGTATCCAAAGGTAGTAGGCCTTCGTTACCGAATTTTCTCATGCACTAACCGAAAACTCCTGAAAGAAAAAAAACAAATAAATAAAATTACACAAAGTGCACTAAGACTAGAAATACTGAAATCGATATTAGTAGAATAATCAGTCCCCGGCAACGGCGCCAAAAACTTGTTGCGATATTTCGTTTAACGCAAGTGCACGTTATCGTAGACAAGTAATAAAGTGATGAGTGAGATATCGTTCCCACGAGGACTGAATCACTATGTACCGATTTATATGTATTCTAATTTTATTTGAACTGTCGAAATTTGGGATGCAAATTAATAACTAAAGAAAACCAATAAAAGAACAAACAGTAAAAACGATCGCTCGAAGAAAGAAAATCAAATGATGAATGAGTCTAGGATTGTGAATCCACCTTGGTTTATCCGAATTTACTCTCGATTATCTGAAGTTAATGATTTCTCCAATTTATTGAAGGCGAAGATTGCTAAAATACTCTACCGCCTCTCCCGAGGTCAGTATATTTTTCTAAGGCGAATAATACACTCTATCCCTAGGTGAATTAATTCGACAATAGGCAAAAAGCACAAAATCTTCAAAAGGCCACGTAGTTCCTATGAGTATATTTCTATCTCACAAGACAAAACGGTTCTCACCAATAGTTCCTCACCAACTCTCCTCTCCCGATTCGAGTTGCGTAATTAAAACAATCCAATTATAGGCCACACAATTGAAAGCATTAAAAACGATTGGGAAAACTCAACAGAAAAGGGAATTATATAGATAATCAAAAGCAAATTCATCAAAACTTTGGTTTCATCAAAATCCTAGAACAGGGTTTTAGCCTGACATGCTGAAGAATAAAAATACAGAAATAATGAATGAAAGCATTGAAATCAAACGCAGATGACGATCTCGGATTCCTCCGTTCTCTAGCTTCCGCTCTCTGCTCCTTGGTGGTTTATGCTTCTTCTCTTGATAATGATCGATCCTCTAATGATAATCCCCAAGATTATGACCTTAAACCCTTATTTATAAATCCCATCAGCCTCCAAAACGCGTTCGTGTGATTAGGTCGAGAACCGGCTTCAAAATGGCCCAGAAACGTGGCATTTTCTGTCAAAACCCCCCGTGGGCCGCAGCTCACTTAATCTGTGCCGCGGCCCCTAGCCTTCAGCGGGATGCCTGGGCGCTATTTTTTTCTTCTGGGCCGCGGCTCAGCTTCTACGTGCTGCGGCTCAGAGTACAGTACGCTTGGTGCCTGCTGGTTGCCTTCGTGTGCCGCGGCTCACTTGGTTCGTGCCGCGGCCCCAGACCAAAAATCGCCGTTTTCTCCCGTTTTTCATCGTTTCGGCTTCCGGACTCCAATTTCTTGCAAAACATATAATAATAGTGCATTAAAAGCTCATTTATGCAGATTTAATCATAAAAAGAATACAAAATAATGATAAATAAGCGTATCAAAATAAGCGTATCAAAATGCGGTTTGGTGTTGAGGAAATCCCTCACACTATGCCGCAAGTGCACGATGTCAACAAGTAATAAAGTGATAAGTAAGATATCGTTCCCTCGAGGACTGATTTCACTAAGTACCAAAATATAGTCAACTTACAATTTTATTTGAAGAACAATTATATGGAATTTATATCTAAACTAATTGCAGAAAATAAATAATAGTACTAATAATAATAATACTAATAAGGGTGTAGGATTATGATTTTCACCTCAAACAATCAGGAATGATATTTATTCAATCCAATTCACCGTTATTAAATTGATTGTAAGCCAGGAATTCCTAAATTATTCTAAAGCCTTTCCCAAGGTCGATAGAAAATACTACGAATTATTAACTCGATATATCCCTATTCGAATCAGATAATTAATAGCTAAAACAGTTAAAGAATTCCCACAATAAATAGGCTTCACAATTCCCATGAGTATATTCCTATCTCAAAAAAATTATGATTCGTCTCACAAGAACTATTCCTAAATTTCATCTCCCGAATCCATAAAGACATTCAAAACAATTCAACTGTTGGCCAGACAATTAAAAAGCATTAAGAACAGTAAGAAGAATCCAACTTAATACGAATAACGAGTAAATTGAAATAATAAATAAATCAAACTGTCATGTAATCGGCTACAATCACAATCCTACTCAAACAGATCTAGAAACTAAGATGCGGAAAAACTAAGAAAAACCGTAAGGATCCGTGGTCTTGTCGTCGCCCATAAATTTCCTCCTTGTATTCTTCTGTCCCGTACCGCGATGTCTTCCTTCTGATCGATGATTTCCCCCTTATTTTCAGCCCTTCAATGCTTATTTATAACTGTTATCAGCCTTCAAAATGCGTCCGTGTGATTAGGTCGAGAACAGGCTCCAAAACGGCGAAAAAACGCGGAAGGCTCAGCCAAAACCGCCATGTGGGCCGCGACTCACTTAATCTGTGCCGCGGCCCCTACTGCTCAGCGCCGGATGCCTGGGCGCATATTTTCCTCTTGGGCCGCGGCTCACTTAGGCTGTGCCGCGGCTCACGGTACAGTGGGTTCGGCGCTTGCTGGTCACCTGCGTGTGCTGCGGCCCGCTTCCCTTGTGCCGCGGCCCTAGGCCAAAAACTGCCGTTTTTGCCCGTTTTTCGTCGTTCGAGCTTCCGGACTCCAATTTCCTGCAAAACATATAAGAATAGTGCATTAAAAGCTCATTTATGCAGATTTAGGCTCAAGATGGATATAAAATAATGATAAATAAGCGCATAAAAATACGCCTAACAAATACCCCCAAACTTGAGCCTTTGCTTGTCCTCAAGCAAAAAGAATTGATTACAAATAAAAGAGTAATCGTGCAATTTCATAGTGCTCAACCTAATCAATACTACCCTGAAAATCTCAAAGAATAGTATGAGTATCGTAATAGTGAGTCACATCCAGACCGATTCCACGAAGTAACCAACTTGATCTAATCAATCGTTCATGAAGAAAATCAAGCTCAAAGATTAACAAGCGTGAGTTTAACCGACCGTCAATATGAAGGGTTAAAAATAAACAAGCTAACTACTTGATCCACGATCTAGTGGCCAAAATTTCAAGAGTTTCATCATCAAAAATAACCCTCGGACAGTATTCCCTTATATATGCTCAATAAGATGATTCGAGTTGACCACTAGGTTCGGATCTCGAGATGTTTCATCGGGATAATCCTAGGGTGGAATTCCATTCTCATGTATTGGGGAACTGTTTGACGTAAAAACACTCATGGGGCACATGGATGCTTCTAGTTACTAAGTTCCCCTCCACAGCGGAGAAACAACTCGAATAGCTATTCCCGCATGTCCGATTCAAGGTTGCTGTTTTACGTGAGAGTAAACAACGGGTCACGCGAATACCCCCGGTTACTAGGCTTCCCATAATCGGCACATGCGGGTCCTCAAGCAAAAATTATCAATTTTAAACAAAATGTATCGTGAATAATCATGCAAGTCCATAGTGCTCAACTTAATCAATACTACCCTGAAAATCTCAAAGAATAGTACAAGTATCGTAATAGCGAGTCACATCCAGGACACTGATTCCACTAAGTAACCAATTTCAGTCCTAATCAATCGTTCATGAAGAAAATCAAGCTCAAAGATTAACAAGCGTGAATTTAACCGACCGTCAATATGAAGGGTTAGATTAAACAAGCCAATTCGCCCATTACCACAGTCTAGTGGCAAAATTCATGAGTTTCATTATCAAAATTACTCCTAGGACAGCATTCCCTTATGTATGATCAATAATATGATTCGAGTTAACCACTAGATTTCGGCTCTCGGGATATTTCATCGGGATGATCCTAGGGTGGATTTCCATTCTCATGTATCGGGGAACCGTTTGACGTAAAAGACACTCATGGGGCACATGGATGCTTCTAGTTACTAAGCCCCCATCTACAGCGGAGAAAAAACTCGAATAGCAATTCCCGCATGTCAAGGTTGCTGTTTTACGCGAGAGTAAACAACGGGTCACGTGAATACCCCTGGTTACTAGGCTTCCCATCATCGGTAATGTGATATTTCTTAATTATTAATCTATTCAGGGTCGTCGTTTTACGCGAGAGTAAACAACGGGTCACGTGAATACCCCCGGTTACTAGACTTCCCATCATAGAACAACTAATATCTCGACTTTTTGGGAAAAAAAAACTGTCCGACTCTAAACTCAATTAAAGTGCCAACAAGACTCATGTTATTGGACGACTAGCTAACCTAAAAGTATAACCAAACGTATAGGCGGCGATTTGAAAACACGTATGTCTCCTTTCTTATCTGCTAAGATTTCTACGAAAACGAAAAATTTCGGACCTAAATGAATACTCAACAGAAACAGAAATCGCTGACTACAACTCGACTAAAAGTCAACCATTTCTTCCAAGAGAAATCAGTATCGTAACATCAGTTTTACACTCGAAAGCACGAAAAATTCACGAAAAAATTCATGTTTGCAAAAACCATCAACAGCATGCAAGAAAAATAAAGCAATGATGAAATCCCAATTTATAACTAAGAAAAATTAAGAACATATCGCATGCTTCAATTTATTCCACTACGCATAACATCATCGACAATAAAACTCATGTGAAAATAAAAGAGATAAGAAAAAGAGAATCTTATTCCAAATGTCTTCTTGAACGCCAGCACATGTCTGAGTGAATCATCTGTCAATCCATACTTCAAATAATGCTCAACATCACCAGGGACCCCCAAACTTAGTCTCTAGTCATGAAATAACAATGGATATTAAGTCAAGAAAGACTAGAATATGAATGATAATAACTCATTGGGGTTATAAAAACAAAATGATAGAGAAATAAGGGCCAACAAGAATACACGAATCCAAACAAAATAACAAAACAAAGAAAAAAATTAATAATGAAAAAAAATCAAATAAAAACAACTAACTAGAAAGCAAGTAAAAATGATGGGTTGCCTCTCATCAAGCGCTCTATTTTACGTCTTGAGCACGACGTGGCAAAAAGAATTTAACGTGGCTTCTTTCTAGGGAGACGAAACGGATCGAGATGACGTCTCATGGCGAAACGGATCGAAAATATTGTCCCAGGGCGAAATGAGTCGAAAATTCCAGGGACACGAGTTAAAAATGACGCCCCATGTAGAAATCGACGTCCCGAGGCAGAACGAACCGAAAATGATATACCTGAGCGAAAACGATCGAAATGATGTACTAGACGAGACGTGCCGAAAATGATGTACAAAGGAAAAATGATTGAAAATACATTCCGGGATAAAAACAGATAGAAAATGATGTCGAGGATAAAAACAGGTCAAAAATGACATCTGAGGGTGAAAAGGGTAAAAAATGGCGTGCTATGACGAAACGGGTCGAAATGACATCCCAAGACGAAACAGGACGACAATGACGTTCCGAGGGGAAAACGATAAAAAACAGCGTTCCATGACGAAACCAATCGAAAATGACATCCCTTCATATCATTGGTTGGAGCTTGGTGATTGGAAGTTGGAGTGCTTTCTTGTAGTCTTGGTGGTGTTCTTCATTTTCAAAGGTTGGTTATCTAAACTCTTATTGATTCCATATTAATAATAATGTAGTGATAATTACTTCATAGAATGTTAGATTAGTCAAGTATAGCATGATTGTTACTAAGTTTTTGGACACTTATTGAAGAACATGATAGTTAGGGTTTTAAAGGAGAATGTCCTTAATGTTTAGATGATCTTGATCATGTTTAGAAGAATCAAACTCAACTTGTTAGATTGATTAGCAATGGGAGTTAATGATCATGGGTTTTGATATAATTAAGTCTAACTCAATGAATTGATAGCTTGGGATTTGTTAAAACATCATGTTTAGATGTTAAACAACATCCTTTAGAAGATTTTGATGAGTGATGATGATAATGTTGTAATAGGATTGTTAATGGAAATTATTAATAATAATCCATGCAGTATAGATGATCATAAACATTGAAAAACCTTATGAACTTGGTAAATCCGTTTTTAAAAATGAATTAAAAGTATTAAAGTTCATTAATGAAACGATAGAATATTCATTGGGATAGGATGGACTATTCGAGTAAATTACGAGTGTCATTTTCTACGATTTGATATCAATATTGTATGAATGTATTTTTGAATGAATTACATTTCGCTCAAGGTGTTCGTTCGAGTGAGAATTGTTAATCGAGGACACCTTCCGATCGTTTGTTCGAAGGAAGACTATTTTCATCTATGGATTTGAGGCAAGTTATCTTGCTTGATTATAATGATGATTGAATTCTTGTACGTTATACCTTTTGTGTATATATAATGCTTTATGAATCTACGATTCATAACGTGGTATTATTCTTGATCGTGTTTATCGTTTTGTTGTGAGATTGTCTTCTCAAGTTTCTCTACCTTCGTACCGTTGGTCTCGTTGATTATTGTTGTCACTTCGGTGAGCCTTTCTTGACTTTGGTTGGTTGTGTGATTTGTTGAGTTTCGTTGTCATGTTGTATCGTGACATATCTGGAATCATATCTGCATTCCGATTGGTTATTGTGAAGGACTTTTAGCCGGGCATATATAGTCATGCGTGGATATTTCAGCATCGGACTGTGCACACGAGACGTAGTTCGTGAGGCTAATTAGGTACATTGTCCCACGTGTATTCTGGATTACGTATACGGGGTGGACATGTGCACTGACACATTTCCGGATTAGGCGTACTGTGATGTCCGTCTTAAGCCATACTGATTGGTCATTCATATTCCAAGTTTGATTGGTTATGATTGACGGGTTGTGATTTGTTGTTCATACGCCCGAGGGATATGTTCAACAGTCGTGTTGTCCCTTTGAGATCCAATATGTGTGAATTGTATAACGTCTCAAGAATTATTATCATGTATATCTGACCCTGTGGTTTTGTGCGAAATACTTGTGTTGTATTTTAGGTCGAGGCAAGGGCAAGGCACAAGAAGAGCACGGTGACGGCAAAGGGTTTGAAGGGTACTAGTTCGGGGGGCCCAAGTCTTTTTTATTGTCCGGTTATGCTTAAACCATGTAATGTTACTTTCCACTTCATTCAAACTATTATCGATTGTACTATTGTTTTAAGTATATTCCATCTTCATATGGTTTATACTAGTATTTGAATCCTGTGTATTCTGAGGCTAATGGCCGTACTATTGGTAGACTCCTAATCGGAGTGAGGTTATTGTTTTGTGATTCGGCATCACGATAATATTATGTTAAATCTGTATTTTGGTATCACCTGGTGGGTCCCAGTGTGGAGTCCACGACACTGTAATAGCCACCGTATCTGGGGTGTTACAGAAACGTCAACCAGAACCATAAAACATCTAAATGGTCCGCACTCTGGTTGAATCGGTACACAAGTATCTATTTGAATCCTATGTAAGAATGGAATTTTGACATCTTTAGTTTAGAAAGGTCTCGCTCCTACTTTTGCTAAAGCGCAGACTTTGCACAAGAGATGATGTGCATTCGACATGGTCAAACGTGTAGAACGGGCGTATGTCTCCGATGCTTTGGATGTCATAGCTTGAGGAACACCAACAAAGTTCATTATATGGGTTTGTTGCCCACTTCTACTTTACATGCGTAAGAAATGATGTCCGTGCGTATTCTTAAGAATGTGGATCATCATTTCACGACCTGGATGCCCCATCCGTTCATGCCAAATCCTGTACGAGTCACGTCCCAAAGTTCGTTATAGGTACTTTCAAAGGATTCAACAACCCTAATCATAGTGACATACAGTCCACTTGATTGACTCGTAAGTTTCTCTAAGATGCGCTTTCGGCCGCATCCATTAGACGTGATAAAGAGATACTCTATTCCATTCTTATAATGGTTTCAGCATGAAAGTCGTTGATACGTATATCCTTGAAGCTTTATAAGGTTCGAGTTAGTCACTCTCAATGCATACAGTGTCGATGACTGTAAAACAGTGCCGTTAGACATCAAGAATCGTGGGGTGCCGCGTCCTTGATTGAAGTGGATGATTTAATCATCATAGTCACTGATAAGTTATAGACTATTACCATCAGCCTATCACTCGAGTGTTCCTTGATTCATTCGTCAAACAAGAACACGAGTAATAAAAACTCTGAACCATAAGCATTGGAACAATATTCGGTATGTTGAATAAAGTCAATCACTTGTATACGTAAGCAATAATAATATCTTGTTCGAAATCAAAATACATCAGACCATTACTGAAAATTATCAAAACGTCTACCGAGAAAATTAGTCATAGAGGAGGGGCGTCTAATGAGTTTGGCACGTATGATGCAATACTATCATCGGTAAATGTGAAAGTGACATTGGGGGTCATGTTATGATCGCCTTCCTTTGTATAGTGAGTCTCATATTCATCAAAATCTCAATATCTCTTCTAGCTGGCTGTGAAATATTTCTTGCATGGAAGTTCGTATACCAAATACAACAATCTCACATTATGTTCGCTATATTCTTAAACAATCCGCAAGTGTATGGAGTAAATGTAGAAAGCGGCGAGCAAGGTCGTATTCCACATAGACTAATTATTCGTATTGTGTTGAGTACTAGATTATAGTGATTCCGAGTTTATCTAGATGATCGAAAGGTGATTGGTTTAGTTAACTAAATGGACAAAAACAAGTAAATTTAATCAAACAAAGGTAATATCCGATTTAGAGAGAATTAGGAGTTTTAGAATAAATTCCAAGGCTAGGTTTCCGTTGATTACTAAGTCTAGTTAGGATTGATTCCAAAGAGTTCTAAGTGTGTTTCCAAAATGATAATCACAACAATATTCTAAAGTCCCTTTCGAGATGCATTAAAATGTAGATTAAACAACCTATAACAAGGTCTCCGTTTACTATAAATTATCTAACTCCAAAATGTTCATAAGATTAAATATCATCATAGCTCATCACCGATTTCTCAATCTTGTAATTTACTACGTCAAATACTCGAAACCTATTAATGCCCTCTTCTCTCGAATTATGAGCAATTAAGTTAAACATGTAAAAACATTGATCAAGTGTTCTAACATGAATCAAAACCAAGTATTTGATAAGGAAAACACATTAGGTAAATAAAATCATCAATCCTTCAAAACCATAATCAACGTACTCCCATGTCCGGAATCTAACAAGTTTAGCCGGACATGGTAATGAAAGAAAGATTAATAATCATCATGTTCATGCTAAATAAGACAACAAAAATAATTAAAATATAGGAAGAAGATAAAACTCGGATGGTGTCTTGAGTGATCCCGGTTCAAGCCTTCAAGTGTTCTGGAGGTGTTCTTCAAAAACTCCCTTCAAATCTCCTTTTGGTTGAAAAGCTCTCAAATCTTATGTTTTTTTCTCTCTCCAATCTCTCCAATCTCCGAATATCCTTCTAAGTCCATTCTAGAGCCTTTTTATCAACCCAAAAACCAGAAATTCTTGTTCAAACCATGTACAAACTTCAACAAAGTTGTTTGACTCAGAAAGTGACACGGCCCATGTCAAATGACACGGCCCGTGTCATAGTATTCTAGAATTTGCAACCGGTTATGGACAAGCAACCCGACCGTGTCAAATGGCATGGTCGAGCAAGTGACACGGCCCGTGTCAAATGACATGGCCGAGTCCGTGTTGGTCTGTTTTGACTCCATTTTTCCTTCTTTTTTGGCTCGATCTTTCGTTTCTGCATTGCTTGATATGTATTGGGGATTGAGACTTCGTTCTTGCTTGATAATGTCCTTAAAACAAGTATAAAATCAATAAAACATACCCAAGCATGATCGAGTCCAACAAACACAATATGAGCACAAACGACACAATTCTACACATTTTAGGATCTTAAAATCCGGAAAAACCTTATAAAAATATGTGTAAAAATGAGTGTTACCAAAATCCCCCAAACTTGAACGTTGATCGTCCCGAGCAATGCACTTCAAAATAACCACTCTTAAGGGAACTCATCCCTCAACACACCTCAAAGGATCATTTTGAGAATTCATCAATACGCCTCAAGTAATAAATAAGTCGAGTTCTATAAAGTATTCAAATTTCTGGGGTGCTTCCTTAACATCATAGCCAATATTTGAAGAATATGAACCTCACCAGTCAAGTGTATTCACTCACTCTCAAAGTGTATAAAGGGATATGTGTACGCTCAAAACTCATTCAATGAAATAAGAATCCTCATAAGCTTGCCAATCGTCTACATCTCTACCACTATTTGTGCATGCAAATTTTGTGAATCATAAAGGACTTTATTGGTTGTAATGTAGGCTTTTTGGTCGGGGTAGTATAAATATGGCTAAAGTGACTTGACTTGAATAAATTAGAACTACATCTCAATAATCACTTCGCTCAATTAGAAGCTCAAATAACTTTTTTCTGGAATTTGCTTCTTTCAACCCCTTGATTTTAATATAATCGCAATAAGCACTTTGAAAGTGAAAATCACAACCTTATTCCTCCTTATCGCTCCATTTATTTTATTTCCTCCTTATCGCTCCATTTAATTCTTTTTTGTACACTCTTTGTGTTTTTGCCTTTTCATGTGGTGGACAACATTGTCATTATAATTACACCATTCTTCCTTCAAATTTATTTTGATAAGTCATCGTAATTGAACCAACAATCTTCCTAATCGTCTCCACACATCTTTTCATTCTTTTGCCAATTTATTCTAATAAGCTCAAGTACAGGGACAAAATTTTATAATGGAACGGAAAGCTGATAATGTGGCTAATAAGAAATAGGCTTTAAGCTCAATTGGGCTAATTAGGGAATTAATAATTGTCGGGTTGGCCAAAAGGTTTAATGGCTAAATTTTTTTTTTTGCCTATAATCACTTTCATAATTTGCACGTACGCTTGTAGTTTCGAATAAGATACCAAGGCAAGTTCTAGAGTCTTAAAACATGAATGATACACTCGACAATGAAACTTGCATATTTAATGATGCACGAAGGCTCAAAAGCTCACAAGTTAGATTTGTTCATATTTCCAAGATATTAAACTATTTATTCAATTTCACACCCTTTCGATTATTCTACAATTTTTCCTCGTCAAATTATCCTCGATTTTCATATCCAAATAACAACATATACCCCGAGGCATCCAAGACAGGAGTTCATTCTTTTGAGTTTCATCCATGTACATGATACTCAAAACAGACCAAGTTCAAAAACAAAAATTCACACCAAAATCCAAGGAAAATTTCACACCAAAATTCGAAAAAAATAGAAACAAACAAACAATAAAACAAACAAACAAAACAAGGTGTTCAACAAAAATAATAAACAAACGAACAATATAAGTATTTCTTGACCCAATATCTCCCCCAAACTTGAATTAAAGAGTATAAACACGAAGGGGGTATATTATTTAAACAATAAAAACTTTGGGTCAAGAAATACTTACAACCGGTCCTACTGATTTGGCGGAGGGAAGTGTAATGCCCGGATAATAATGGTGTATTTATCTTGTATTCGACCTTGTATTATTCAACTTCGTGATGTTATTAATCGTAGATTGGTTTCCCGTATTCGTACCATTACGTTTTTATATCTACAACATTTTGCATGCATGGTTCTGCACGTGTTTACGTACGCTACAGATTACGCATAACGTACGTTAAGTCTGCTGTATAACATACGTTATATGTTGAGCTTAACGTACGTAAGCTCAGTCAATTCAAGATCCGACAAGGGTCGGCGTGTGGGGACCGGACGAAGATTCATGGAGATCGCCAGCATGAACCTGGACGGTTTTCCATCTATGCAAGTCAACGGCTTAACGTATGCTAAGGAATAGTGTTAACGTACGTTAAGATTATAGTTCTTACGTACGTAAAACCTTTAAGATAACGTACGTAAGCCAACACCAGAAACAGTCCAGTGAGCTCTGGCCAGATGTTAACGTACGCTAATGTTGGAGTATAGCGTACGCTAATAAGGTTACGTACGTAATAGGCTTCTGGTAACGTACGTAATGGCTTATAATTCTATTTATAGAACTCGACCCCATTTCATTTCTCATCCTTACCTTGGCCGATTTTTGGGTTCTGACGACTATCCTTCACCATTTAACTCACTTATCATCATCCTAGCTCGAGTTTGAAGATCATAGACCATTGGGGATTGGTGTTCAAGCTCTCGGTGTTGAGTTTCTTCAAGTTTATCCTTGTTATTCACCACTTTGAGGTAGGTGATTCTTCACCAACTGGATTAAGTATTCTTAGGGATGTTTTGAGCATGTTTTAAGATTATCAATTCAGTTATATTCAAGAATAGTCGAACATCATGTTGTTAGAATTATAATTTCGGTTATGTTTCGGCTCTTCTTCGTTGTTTAGAATATTAATCGAACCTTGTAGTGTTTGGACTCCTAAACATGGTATCATGAGGCTACGAACCTGATTATGGCAAGTTTATGAAGATTATCAAGTTCTTACGTATTACATGATGAAATAATGCGTATTGGGACATTTAATGGATTGAACTTAGGATTACTTCCTTGAAGAAGAAGATGATAATCTAAGAGGAACCTAGTGATTAAGTTATTATGATGATGCGTAGAAGTGTTTTCGATATCTTAGTATGGAAGAAATTGATTAGAAACCTTCTAAGATGAATTTCATGTATCCGACCGAAAGATGCGTTTTAACTTGAATAGTGTTCGACGAAGTTGTCGTTCGAACGGGTAGCGTAGTATTGATTCAACCGATCGAATTGGGGCAGATTTAGTTCACTCGCCATGATAGGGCATAACATGTCTCGTAAATGATCCGTTTGATGGTTAAAACGATTATTCGGAACCGTTAGTTATATCGGTATTATTGTTCGTTGAAGGTTTGGATTTTGGCGAGCCGATCGAGTGAGAATTCTCCGAGCGGATTGAAGCCTATTCGTAATAGCAATTCTTATCGTCATTTCTAAGGCAAGTATCGTATTTTGAGATACTTGATCATGTATATTGTTTGCTCGTATTGTTGGACATGAGATTTATTTTCGTTAAATTGTCATGATATTCATTATCAATTGCTTGTATGTTCATGTTGATGAACATAATGATTTTCATATATGTATGTATAAGTTGTGTTTGAGTATGTTGTGCGATCTATGCTGATGGCGCTGGATCGGATGTCCACCTCGTGTTGGTCCGACGGGATCATCTTGGGATCTATGCTGAGGGCGCTGGATCGTTAGACGGGCTTTCCACCTCGTGTTGGTCCGACGGGATCATCTTGGGATCTATGCTGAGGGCGCTGGATCCTTGGAATACCCATATTGTGTTAATGGAATCATATGGATTCACATTGTTGGATTCCGGTAGCGGAAGTCCGTATTGTGTATTTTGTTATGCATTGTTGTTGCATATTCGATTTGTGTAATATGATACTTGTACTAGCATCGTTTTGCTAACCCATTCAGGTGTGGACACTTGTTTTGATGTTCAGGTAGCCGAGGAGCGGGAAAACAGCCACAGTACCGACATGACGACGAAGGGGCTCAGTGATGTTTATTGTTGTTGTGACTTGTCTTTCTGATTCATTTTCAGTACTCGAGTACGCATATCTTATTAATATTTTGAGATGGTAATAATGGACTCATTTTATATGTTTGAACCGGTGTTGTATTTTGAACTTTAATGGTACTGTTGTATTATTTTTATATTCCTTCAAATTAGCCTTGTAAATTCTTACTTAAAGGATTTACGGCGCTATAATTATTCTGAATATCTCTGGGTGTTACAGAATATGGTATCGGAGCTAAGATTCATGGATATCTTGGCAGTCGGGTTTAGTTGGGTCTGGTTACATTATTTGATTTACGGGTCGTTTGTAACATCACTGCTCAGCCAGCGTCGTCATGTGGACCGTGGTTGTAAGTCTCCTAATCTCTTATACTACCGTTTTATTTAATTTCTGTTTTGTGAATATTGACGAACTTTATTTTTGAAATTTTTGCCCTGGATATTGTATTCGTGTTTACAGTATGTTGAGGGAAGGCCGTGGACGCGAACGCGGACGTGGTAATGCAAGACAGAAGGATTCAGCGTCTACCCCAGAATTATCGGCTAGTTGAACCGATTCCCATTCTGGAGGACAACAGGGATCAACGAATGACAACGCAAATCCTAACATGCCGGGAGTGCTTCAACAGGTGGTTGCTCAGATAAACCAGTTTGCTCAGGTAGTTGACCGCATGCAGATGGCGATGGGACAGCAGCATAACGAGGATAATCGGGGAGACATATGGCTTACTAAGGTGGTCAAATTCCACCCGCCAAAATTTGATGGTTATGCTGAGATGCCTACTTGGGATCACTGGCTGAAGGAGTTGGAAAAGATATTTGCGGGGATCAACTGTCCGATGACCGAAAAGTTCCTATTGCCCAGTATTTTCTGATTGGGGAGGCTTTCGACTGGTGGGAGGCTGTCCGACCTGAGGATCATGATGCTGACTGTACGGAATTCAGATTAATGATAGAAGCACAGTATTGTCCTCGTCCCGTCAGAGAGGCTAGAGTACGAGAGTTTTTCTCCCCGCAGAGTTCGGAGGCATCTGTGACAGACATAATCAAGACTATTAATCACCAGTTAACTTGTGTACGACACTTGGTCAGGACGGAGGGAGAGAAGATTTTTCATTTCGATATGCGGATGAAGCTGGGGATTCAGCAGTATATGTCCGGATTCGAGTGTACTACCATGCGATAGTATTAGGACAAAGTGCTGGCCTACGACATGAAAGAGGCGGCGGTGGAGAAATCGATGGAGGCAAAGAAGCAGAAAGTGTCCGTAAACTTTACTGAGAACAAGAGTGGTGGGCCCCGCAAGGGCCAGTCTTCATTTCATTCATCCAGGAAACCTCCGTATCCTTCCCGAGGTGGAAAGAAGTTCTGGACAACATCAAAAATTTCGGACGCATCAAAGAAGTGCTATAACTGTGGTCGAGCAGGGCATATTCGGCGTGATTGTCCCATTCCTTTTGTGACTTGTTTCGAATGTGGTCAAGAAGGGCACCATGCGAATTTTTGCGGAAATGTGACTAGATCATTTGGTACTCTCACTCCAGCACCAATTCCGAAAGAGGCAAGTGTGAACCAGACTCAGTAAAGTGGTTTTCAGCAGCAGGATGTTGGGAAAAGAGAGGCATCCAGTGCAGGCTCTATTCCTCCACGCCTGTACGAGATGAGGAAGTCAGACGATCATAACACTGCTGTTGCATCAGGTACGATTCAGATCCTTTTGCAACCAGTTAGTGTCTTATTCGATTCAGGAACTACGCATTCTTTCATATCTTTGAACTGTGTTAATCGTTTGAAAATCTCGTACTTGTATGATTGTGAGCCTTATGTTGTGGGATTACCGAGCGGAGAGAAAATTGTGGGAACCCTAGAAACTAGAGATTTTCCAGTGTCTATAGGAGGGAGAGATTGGCCATCAAATCTTATTGTAGTCGACATCCATGGTGACAATTTAATTCTCGGAGACGATTGGCTCAACCGTTATGGAGCTATTTTGAATTACCGAAAGAGAGTCATTTCTATCATTGCTGATGACGGATCTGAACATTTATTCAAAGGATGGAGACCGGGAAGGTTAGGAAAATTGATCAAGGTCATGAAAGCAGTTAAATTGCTAAAGCAGGGTTGTCACGGATTTTGGTGCTATGCCATGAAGAAAGAAGGAGTAGAGCTCTCATCTATTCCAGTTGTGAAAGAATTCTCAGATGTATTCCCTGACGAACTACCTGGGTTACCTACGCGGAGAGAAGTAGAGTTCAATATCGAATTAGAGCCTGGAGCCGCTTCTATTTCCAGAGCACCATACCGTATGGCGCCAACCGAGATGTATGAACTAAGAAAGCAGCTCGAGAAATTATTGCAGAAGGGTTACATTCAACCTAGCGTTTCTCCTTGTGGAGCACCCGTTCTCTTTGTCCGGAAGAAAGATGGATCCCTCCGATTATGTATTGATTACAGGGAGCTAAACAAGGTGACGATCAAGAACAAGTATCCTATACCTCGAATCGACGACTTGTTTGATCAACTGCAAGGGGCAAGGGTATTTTCGAAGATTGACTTGCGATCAGGATACCATCAGTTGAGAATTAAGGAATCGGATATACCGAAATTTGCTTTCAGATCCCGGTACAGGCACTATGAGTTCGTGGTGATGCCATTCGGACTTACCAATGCTCCTGCGGTATTTATGCAATTGATGAATCGGGTATTCTTAGAATACTTGGATAAATTTGTGGTAGTCTTCATCGATGACATCTTGATCTATTCTAAAGACACAGAGGAGCATGCTGAGCAGTTGCGTATTGTTTTGAGCACCTTGAGGAATGAACGGCTTTATGCGAAACTTTCTAAATGCGAATTCTGGCTTAAGGAGGTGACCTTTGGGTATGTAATATCAGTTGACGGAGTTCAGGTGGACCCGAATAAAGTCGAAGCAATCTTGGAATGGGAATCTCCTAATAACGTGAAAGAAGTCCGAAGCTTCTTAAGACTTGCTGGATATTATCGCCGGTTTGTGGAAGGATTTTCCAAAATCACTCATCCGCTTACGCAGCTATTGCAGAAGACTCAAAAATTTGTGTGGAATGAGAAATGTCAGGATATCTTTGATGAACTTAAGAGGAGACTGACGACAGCACCTATACTAGCGTTACCAGATGGAACCGAGGGATTCATGGTGTACAGCGACGCTTCAAATCACGGTCTGGGATGTGTGTTGATGCAAAAGGATAGGGTGATTGCCTATGCCTCTTGACAATTGAAACCATACGAAGTAAACTACCCAACTCATGAGTTGGAGTTAGCAGCTGTAGTCTTTGCCTTGAAAATTTGGCGACATTACTTGTACGACACTTATTGTCAGATTTTCACAGATCATAAGAGCCTTAAGTATATTTTCAGTCAAAAGGAATTAAAAATGAGGCAGAGAAGGTGTCTGGAATTAATCAAGGATTACGATCTGGAGATTCTATATCATCCAGGCAAAGCGAACGTGGTGATGCACTGAGCCGCAAACCTGCTTCTCTTCGAGTGTTGGAAGCACTCACGTCCCAAACCAGCATTCAACGAGAACTGATCCGCGAAGGGATTGAAGTATGGTCACAAGGAGTCCAAGGGCAACTATACGTGATGGAACTAACTTCGTCATTAGTCGAGGAAATCAAATCTAAGCAGTTGAATGATTCTCTGATTCTTCGGTTATGTGACGAAGTAAAGAAAGGGAAGGCCCCAAGATTCGTGATGCAAGACAATGGAGTTCTGAGATTTCATAATCGACTTTGCGTCCCCGATGATAATGTTTTGAGACAAACAATTCTGAAGGAATCTCACAGCGCGGCCTATTCTATTCACCCGGGTACCAGTAAGATGTATAAGGATCTAAAACAAAATTTCTGGTGGGGAAACATGAAGGACGTAGCAGAATACGTTTCGAAGTGTTTAACTTGTCAGCAGGTTAAGATAAAACATCAGCGACCTGCCGGAATGTTAAAGCCACTTCCGATCCCTGAGTGGAAGTGGGAGGATATATCGATGGACTTCATCACCAATATGCCAAGGACCAAGACGAGAATGAATACGATTTGGGTTATAGTTGATCGACTAACCAAGTCGGCTCATTTCCTAGGAATTAAAGAAACGTGGGGACCCGAGAAATTGGCACGAGTATTTATTTCAGAGATAGTCCGATTGCATAGTACACCGAAGACCATTATTTCGGATCGAGATGGTTGCTTCGTGTCGCATTTTTGGAAGGCGGTTCATAAGGCCTTGGGAACCGAATTGAACTTTAGCACGGCCTATCATCCTCAGACGGACGGTCAGTTCGAGAGGACTATACAGACAGTAGAAGATATGTTAAGAGCTTGCGTTTTAGATTGGTCAACTGATTGGGAGGTTCATTTGTCATTGATTGAATTCACTTACAACAATAGTTGGCATGCTTCCATTAAGATGGCACCGTTTGAAGCATTGTATGAAAGGAGATGCAGATCACCCCTATGTTGGGATGACAATTCTGACTTGATCGGGACGGAACCGGAGTTGATAGTTCAGACTCAAGAGAAGATAGCTCTGATACGTGAAAGGCTGCTGACTGCCTAGAGTCGACAAAAGTCTTATGATGATGAGCGCCGTCGCCTGCTGGAATTTGAGACTGGGGACCATGTACTATTGAAGGTTTCTCCTACCCGGGGAATCTTCCGTTTCGGAAGGAAGGAAAAGCTGAGTCCGAGATACATCGGACCATTCGAGATCCTGGAAAGAGTTGGGGAGTTGGCGTACAGGTTGGCCTTACCGCCAGCGCTGAGTCATGTTCATAGTGTGTTCTACATATCCCAATTGCGGAAATATGTACCAGATCCCAGTCATATCATTGATTTTGGCGAGAATGAAATGGCTAATGATGGCTCGTTTGAAGAAAAGCCAATCAAGATACTCGAGAGTCGAGTCAAACAGTTGAGGAATAAACCGATCTCCTTGCTAAAAGTTCAGTGGTCTCGACATGGAGTCGAAGAATCAACTTGGGAGATGGAGGACAGTATAAAGTCGAGATACCCGGAATTGTTTTCGTTCTAAGTTTCAGGCCGAAACTTCTTTTTAGAGGGGTAGTATGTAATGCCCGGATAATAATGGTGTATTTATCTTGTATTCGACCTTGTATTATTCAACTTCGTGATGTTATTAATCGTAGATTGGTTTCCCGTATTCGTACCCTTACGTTTTTTATATCTACAACATTTTGCATGTATGGTTCTGCACGTGTTTACGTACGCTACGGATTACGCATAACGTACGTTAAGTCTGCTGTATAACATATGTTATATGTTGAGATTAACGTACGTAAGCTCAGTCAATTCAAGATCCGACAAGGGTCGGCGTGTGGGGACCGGACAAAGATTCGTAGAGATCTCCATCATGAACCTGTACGGTTTTCCAGCTATGCAAGTCAATGGCTTAATGTACGCTAAGGAATAGTGTTAACGTACGCTAAGGTTATAGTTGTTACGTACGTAAAACCTTTAAGATAATGTACGTAAGCCAACACCAGAAATAGTCCAGTGAGCTCTGGCTAGACGTTAACGTACGCTAATGTTGGAGTATAGCATACGCTAATAAGGTTACATACGTAATAGGCTTCTGGTAACGTACGTAATGGCTTATAATTCTATTTATAGACCTCGACCCCATTTCATTTCTGATCCTTACCTTGGCTGATTTTTGGGTTCTGACGACTATCCTTCACCATTTAACTCACTTATCATCATCCTAGCTCGAATTTGAAGATCATAGACCATTGGGGATTGGTGTTCAATCTCTCGGTGTTGAGTTTCTTCAAGTTTCTCCTTGTGATTCACCACTTTGAGGTAGGTGATTCTTCACCAACTAGATTAAGTATTCTTAGGGATGTTTTGAGCATGTTTTAAGATTATCAATTCAGTTATATTCAAGAATAGTCGAACATCATGTTGTTAGAAGTATAATTTCGGTTATGTTTCGGCTCTTCTTCGTTGTTTAGAATATTAATCGAACCTTGTAGTGTTTGGACTCCTAAACATGGTATCATGAGGCTACGAACCTGATTATGGCAAGTTTATGAAGATTATCAAGTTCTTATGTATTACATGATGAAATAATGTGTATTGGGACATTTAATGGATTGAACTTAGGATTACTTCCTTGAAGAAGAAGATGATAATCTAAGAGGAACCTAGTGATTAAGTTCTTATGATGATGCGTAGAAGTGTTTTCGATATCTTAGTATGGAAGAAATTGATTAGAAACCTTCTAAGATGAATTTCATGTCTCCGACCGAAAGATGCGCTTTAACTTGAATAGTGTTCGACGAAGTTGTCGTTCGGACGGGTAGCGTAGTATTGATTCAACCGATCGAATTGGGGCAGATTTAGTTCACTCGCCATGATAGGGCATAACATGTCTCGTAAATGATCCATTTGATGATTAAAACGATTATTCGGAACCGTTAGTTATATCGGTATTATTGTTCGTTGAAGGTTTGGATTTTGGCGAGCCGATCGAGTGAGAATTCTCAGAGCAGATTGAAGCCTATTCGTAGTAGCAATTCTTATCGTCATTTCTAAGGCAAGTATCGTATTTTGAGATTTTTGATAATGTATACTGTTTGTTCGTATTGTTGGACCTGAGATTTATTTTCGTTAAATTGTCATGATATTCATTATCGATTGCTTGTATGTTCATGTTGATGAACATAGTGATTTTCATACATGTATGTATAAGTTGTGTTTGAGTATGTTGTGCGATCTATGCTGAGGGCGCTGGATCGGATGTCCACCTCGTGTTGGTCCGACGGGATCATCTTGGGATCTATGCTGAGGGCGCTGGATCATTGGACGGGTTTTTCCACCTCGTGTTGGTCCGACGGGATCATCTTGGGATCTATGCTGAGGGCGCTGGATCATTGGATTACCCATATTGTGTTAATAGAATCATGTGGATTCGCATTGTTGGATTCCGGTAGCGGAAGTCCGTATTGTGTATTTTGTTATGCATTGTTGTTGCATATTCGATTTGTGTAATATGATGCTTGTACTAGCATCATTTTGCTAAAACCTTCGGGGGTGGACATTTGTTTTGATGTTCAGGTAGCCGAGAAGCGGGAAACCAGCCACAGTACCGACATGACGACGAAGGTGCTCAGTGATGTTTATTGTTGTTGTGACTTGTCTTTCTGATTCATTTTCAGTACTCGAGTATGCGTGTCTTATTAATATTTTGAGATGGTTGTAATAATGGACTCATTTGATATGTTTGAACCGGTGTTGTATTTTGAACTTTAATGGTACTGTTGTATTATTTTTATATTCCTTCAAATTAGCCTTGTAAATTCTTACTTAAAGAATTTACGGCGCTGTAATTATTCCGAATATCTCGGGGTGTTACAGGAAGTGGCCTTGTTGGACATGCCATTCGTGCATTTGTCGTAATAAGGTCAGCATCTCGTCTTGTTTCTGTCGGATCTAGTCTTGTTTCTGTCGGGTCACCTCTCGGAAAGCCTCAAATTCTGCTCTAAGTGCTGAACGAGATGTGGCATGTCTTGATAGGCCTGTCTCGATGACTCGGGCCGATTCCTCTCTCTTTCTTCTTCCTCTTCCTCGCTATCCGAGCCTCTCTAATAGGCATCTTCTTCCTCCATTCTCTCCGTTCTGTATTCTTCATGCATTCTCTCGGCTCTGTCCTCATTCTCTGTACGCCGAGGTCGAACATTACGAGCAAATTGGCTATCACCAAGGGAAACCAATCCAGCTGCTATCCGGGCTAATTTATGTGCGTCTGTGGCCATTTGTATGTTTCCTAAATTTTGAATACTATCAATCGTCGTCAGAGGTGTATTCGGGAGGAGGAAATGATCGCTATTATTTTGGAGGAATATAGTACGCGAGTCGTAGTCCAGGATGTTCATCAACTTCATCACCGATAAAGATAGGAGCATATTTTCTGGAAGGGGAGTTCGGTTGTCCAGTGATATATCATAATGAAGTGCGATAGGGGTAATCAAACCCCCTATCCAAATCTCCCCTCTCGATTTCGTAGCGACATCCTCAAAATGGTCCATTAATATAGCCCTGGTTGCTGGTTCTGTCCCATCGAGCATGTGAGTTAGAACGTATAACTCTCGCTGGGTGATCGGACCTGTTTCTTTTTGCCCGAAAATAGTGCTCGCAATTACCTTGTGAAGATATCGGAGTATTAGATTTCGAATAGAGGATCCTTTGGCCGACTTTGGAATATACGGACGTGCCTTGCATCCCGGATACTCCACCATAGCTCTCCTGTAGGTTTCGCACTCGAACCTATTTATTCGGTATTCTCCGTGCCTTCTTGTGTCATATATATCCTCTAGTTCCCACAGAGATAGCTTCTCGTTCTTATCGTTCAGGCGGAATTCTAAAGCGATTGGCTCATGAGTGATTGGATCTCTTTTAACCGTTAGCGTGCTTAGGAATTCCAGAGTGAGGCATCTGTAGGTGGGCCAATGTTGTGTCATCATTCACTTCCAATGTATCCTTTCTAGCACCTTCATCACGTTGTCCTTTATACCCATGGTTGTCATACATTCATCGTTGGGCCATCTAGTTGGAAGCATTTTTTTTCTGCCCCAACATTTCCCACCGCGCTTGTCGGCTCTCCGGGAGGTCAATTCCATATTTTTCTGGCATCTTGACAGCACCTTGGGCCGGTATTCTTGCCGGTTGCTCTATTTCAGTCGTCGGTCTCCCTCGTCCTCGTTGAGCAGCACCACGTCCTTGTTGGGCATTTCCTCGTCCTCGACTTCTGGCCATTTATCTGCAAGAATTTAACAATTATCATTTGCTTCAAACAACACGTCATGGGTCAATAATTTTCTTAACGATATTTTCTTCCCCCAAACTTATAACCAAATACGCATTTACCCCAATAGATCCATTTTTCATCCAAAATACCCTCAAGTATAGTTCAAAACACCTATTATTTTCTTCATCGTATATAACATTCAAGAAATTCCAACATGTAATTCAATCTCTCAATCATATAATTCCAACATGTAATTCAAGAAAATCGCGGCCAAAATTTCAACACATCAATATTCACAAAAAATCCCCAAAAACTCGACTCAAGAACCCTAGATTAATCAATAATTCATAATCCAAACAATCTTAGGATAATCATAGACAAGAATTAATCATTTAGAATCGAAAAACATACCTCAAATTCAGAGTAAAATGATGAAACCAAATGAAAAAATCGCGACCCAAGAACTCCGTGATTACGTCCGATTTCTAATGCTTTGAAGCTCTTAGATTATGGAATAATGTTATGAATCCAGTTCTTATGCTTGATTTAACACAATTTTTCCTTGTTTTTGATGATTTGTAAGGGATTCAGTGTTAGGGTTTTCGGAATGGGGGAGGAAAATTATTTGGGGAAGAAGATGAAGTGAGACACGGTCGGGTTCTGTATTCATACCTCCGACAGACACGGTCCGTGTCAATTGACACGGCCCGTGTCATACCTGCTCAGAGTTGCCAAAAATCGTCTGCCCACCTGATCCAACCGTGTCAACCGACACGGCCCGTGTCGCACCTACGCGGAAAATGAAAAGCGTCTGTATGCTAGACCCGACCGTGTCAATCGACACGGCCCGTGTCGCACCTACGCAGAAAATGAAAAACGTCTGTATGCCCAGACCCGACCGTGTCAATCGACACGGCCCGTGTCGTACCTGCGCGGAAAGTGAAAAACAGACTGCCTGCCTGACCCGACCGTGTCATATGACACGGCCCATGTCATACAGTCCTGGAAAGTGTGTCTTTTTCTCTGGGTCTTTTTCCTGCGAATTGGACACCTACAGTTGAACCGGTCAGTTCCTCATCAAGTAAAAATAAAAAAATTCGAATAAGAACAAAATAAACTAACAAGAACCATTGGGTTGCCTCCCAATTAGTGCTAAGTTTAACATCTTCAGCTGGACGCCTGCAACAGGAAGTTCTATGACTCGATTAAAGTTATCACGGACATGGCTTCCTTTTGATTTGGATGATGGTAGTGTTTGACTCGTTGTCCATTAACTTTAAATAGCTTACCATCTCTGCTCATGAGCTCGACCACTCCGGGTGGAAGTACTTTCTTGATCACGAATGGCCCTGACCATCTTGATTTTAATTTTCTGGGAAACAATTTTAATCTTGAATTATAGAGAAATACTTGTTGTCCCGGCACAAATTCACGCTTTATGATCATCTTTTCATGCCATCTTTTAGATATCTCTTTGTAGATTCGAGAGTTTTCATAGCATTCATCCCGGAATTCCTCCAACTCGTTCAGCTCTAACAATCTTTTCTTTCCAGCGACCTCAAAATCCAGATTTATTCTTTTTACCACCCACATTGCCCAATGATCCAACTCTAGAGGTAGATGACATGATTTCTCTAATATTAGTTTGTAGGGAGATGTACCCAAATGTGTTTTATATGCCGTGCGATAAGCCCAAAGTGCATCGTCAAGCTTGGACGACCAATCTTTCCGAGATGTACTCACCGTCTTTTCCAGGATTAATTTAATTTCTTTGTTAGCCGCTTCGGCTTGTCCATTTCCTTGTGGATGATAGGCCAATGATTTCTTTGATCGGACCCCATATTTTTGAAGGAGTTTATCCATGATTTTGTTTACAAAGTGTGATCCCCGATCACTGATTAACGCTTTTGGGGTTCCAAACCGGCAAAAAATGTTCTACTTTAAAAACTTCATCACCACTTGTGCGTCATTCGTTGGGGAGGAAATTGCCTCGACCCATAGAGATACATACTCGACTGCTAGTAGAATATACTTATTCCCAAATGATGAGGAAAAGGGACCCATGAAGTCGATGCCCCAGGCGTCAAAAAGTTCAACCTCAATTACGTTGGTCATGGGCATCTCATGACGCCTTGAAATATTCCCCACTCGTTGACATATATCGCATGTTTGAATGAAGAGATAGCAATCTTTGTATAACGTAGGCCAATAAAATCCGCTTTGCAACACCTTTGCAGCAATCCGTGTTGCTCCGAAATGTCCTCCGGTTGGTGAAGAATGACATTGTTGGAGAATTTCCTCCCATTCCTCTTGCGGCACACACCTCCTTACTATCATGTCGGCACATATTTTAAAACGTAGTGGATCATCCCACATATAGAACTTGATATCATGGAGGAATTTCTTCTTTTGATAATGAGATAAGTCCGGCGATAGCACAAATGCAACCAAAAAATTAACAATGTCAGCGAACCACGGAAATTTAGCTTCTACCATAAAAAGCCGCTCGTCCGGAAACTCTTCTTTAATCCCTTCAATTTCGGGCTCCTCCTCCTTCTTGTACTCAAGGCGAGATAAGTGGTCAGCCACCACATTCTCACAACCCTTCCTATTTTGAACTTCCACGTCAAACTCTTGTAAAAGAAGAATCCATCGAATCAAGCGAGGTTTGGAATCTTTCTTTTCGAATAAGTACTTGATAGCTACGTGGTCCGTATGTACTATCGTCTTTGTCCCAATCAAGTATGATCGGAATTATCAAAAGCAAATACAACGGCAAGCATTTCTTTCTCCATTGTTGTGTAATTCTGCTGGGCTCCGTCTAATGTTTTGCTTGCTTAGTAAATAGCCCGAAAGAGTTTCTCACGACATTGTCCCAACACAGCTCCGACCGCATAATCACTTGCATCACACATGATCTCAAAAGGTTTAGGCCAATACGGTACTACGAGGATAGGAGCACTCACTAATGCCTTCTTTAGAGTTTCAAATGCCTGCAAACACTCATTAGAAAGAATGAAAGCAGTATCGTTTCTAACAATTTACTCAAAGGTTTAGTGATTTTTGAAAAATCTTTTATGAACCTCCTATAAGAACCAGCGTGACCAAGAAAACTACTAATAGCCTTTTCATTCTTCGGTGGGGGAAGTTTCTCAATGGCGACAATTTTTGCTCCATCAACCTCTAATCCAGCGGCGGACACTCTATGGCCTAGGACAATCCCTTCTTGCACCATAAAGTGGCATTTCTCCCAATTTTGCACAAGATTAATATCTTCACACCGCTGCAAAACTAAAGTGAGATTATGCAAGCAATGATCAAATGAATTTCCAAACACCGAAAAATCATCCATGAATACTTCCATTATGTTTTCGATCAAATCATGAAAGATAGCCATCATGCAACACTGAAGAGTGGATGAGGCATTACATAAGCCAAACGACATCCTACGATAAGCATAAATTCCATAAGGACATGTAAAAGCCGTTTTTTCTTGATCTTCCAGCGTTATGTAAATTTGATTATATCCTGAATAACCATCAAGAAAACAGAAAAATTCATGCCCCGCCAATCTATCAAGCATTTGATCAATGAAGGGGAGTGGAAAATGGTCTTTGCGAGTAGACGCATTCAAAGCCCTGTAATCTATACACACTCGCCATCCCATAACTACCCTCATAGCAATTAATTCATCTTTCTCATCTTCGGTCGCAGTCATCCCCGTTTTTTAGACATAACTTGCGTAGGACTCACCCACTCACTATCGGAAATTGGATAAATCATTCCGGCATCTAATAGTTTGAGCACTTATTTTTTTCCCACTTCTTTCATTATAGGATTAAGTCTTCGTTGATTTTGCACTTTAGGTTTATAATTTTCTTCAAGCAAAATCCTATGCATGCATATTGAAGGGCTAATTCCCTTTAAGTCTGAGATAGACCATCCTATAGCCGACTTATGAGCTCTCAACACACGACGCAATTTATCTAATTGAGTAGATGAAAGTGAAGCGGATACAATTACCGGATTTGTATTATTACCATCTAGAAATGCATACTTTAGGTGTTCTGGAAGGGTTTTAAGGTCCAAGCTTGGTTGTGATACACCCGACTGAGATGAAATGGACCCAAAATTTTGGACCGTGTCAGTTTACACGATCGAGTCTCCCGTTAGCTTGATTTCAGCAACTACTGCATGCTCCTCTTGTTCCGTTTCTTTGTTAAAATCGTCGCATTTATTGATTTGCAGTTCTTCCTGTAGAGAATTCAATTCACAAACATAATCAAACAAGTCAAAATCATCAAACTATAAGGTTGAGTCACTCGAAAAGCATGAGTTCGCAAGAGCAAACTCTAACGGATCTGAAAATATTGAGTGTAAGATTTTTTTCTTTCCATACGAACTTATACTATCAATAACATTGCAATATTCCATATCATCATGGAATTTCATAGCTTTAAATATGGAAAATAGAATATGCTCATCGTTAACATGTAGTGTTTATTCTCCCCTTTCGACATCAATAAGAGCCTTTCCCGTTGCTAAAAATGGATGTCCAAGGATAAGTGGTAGATCTTTATCTTCTTCCATTTCGAGAACGACAAAATCCACTGGAAATATAAATTTGTCGACCTCTACGAGCACGCCTTCAACAATCCCATTGGGGTGTGTTATGGATTGATCCGCCAATTGTAACATTATCGTCATGGCTTTCCTTTCCCCGACACCTAATTTCCTGAAAATAGATAAAGGCATAAGGCTAATCGAAGCACCTAAATCACACAAAGCTTTATCGAATGAAACTTTTCCAATGGTGCATGGAACGGTAAAGCTTCCGGGGTCCTTAAGCTTTTGAGGTAATTTGCGTTGGATAATAACGCTACATTCTTCGGTTAGTTTAACCGTCTCATGCTCTTCCATCCTTCTTTTTCTTGACATCACATCCTTCAAGAATTCTGCATAATTAGGCATTTGTTCCAAAGCGTATGCAAAAGGAACTTTAGAAGGAACTTTAGAAGTAGAAGTAGATTTAGAAGATATTTTAGGCTTCTCAGCCCCCTTAGATATATCATGCTTCACTTCTTCCTCTACAATTTCGATTTGATCCTCCTTGGCTCCCTCGCTTTGTTGGACCATTGGCATCTTTGGCCCTTCATAATTCGTCCCGCTTCTTAAGGTGATAGCTTGACAAGACTCTTTTGGATTTACTTCGGTATTGCTAGGAAATTGTCCCCGGTGATGTTGACTCTCGACAACTTTAGCTAATTGTCCAATTTGAGTTTCGAGATTTTTCATTTGAGCTCCCATGGTGGTAGCTGATTGAGTAACATGGCCTTCGATTTTGTCTAATTTTTCCTCATCTCGACTAAATTGGCTTTTTGTTTCCATCATAAAGGTAGCTAGAATATTCTCGAGATTTGACGCTGGCTTTGCTTCTTCAATTATTTCACCATTCGACACTTTGAATCCGGCCGGTGGTTGCAAGGCATTCTTTTGATTAGCATAACTAAAATTTTCATGATTTCGGTTGGAGGGATGGTAGAAGCCAGGTGGTGGATTATTCCGGAAATTGTTGTAATTCCGATTATTAATGTGATGCACCTCCTCCAATGGGTCGGATGGTAGTGAACTTCCTTGAGGAGCTATCTTCGAATCACCTCATTTTGTTAGGGCCCCCAACTGAGTAGTTAACATCGTCATTTCCGCGATTAGTGCCTTGATAGGATCCGAATCGGATATCTCAGCCACCCTTCTAACATTTGCTCTTTCCATCAGCCATTGATAACTATTCATAGCCATTTCTTCTATTAATCAATAAGCTTCTTCAGCGCTTCTTGCTAGCAATGCCCCTCCCGCGGAAGCATCAATAAAATTTCTCATTTCTCCCATAAGACCATTGTAGAAGAAACACATTTGTTGGTCTTATGGGAAACCATGTCGAGGGCATCACCTTAGTAGATCTTTGAAACGTTCCCAAGCTTCATATAACGGTTTGGTCGGAATCCATCCCGAATTTATTGAACCCTAGTTGTTGGATTTTAAATCCTTCCGCCCTCGTTGTCCTGGATTATTGCATTCTCGTTCGTGTTATCCCTCCCCATGTTGTCTCCTGCTCTCTCCATGTCTTCAAAAAGATCCCTTCTTAGTTTCCTTGAGGTCGCACTTGTTCTTCGGGCAAATGCTTCTACTTCCGAGATGAAACTTTCTAAAGACGCTCGAGATGAACGGGTGTTCATGCACTCTGTGAGTAGGATTTAAATGTGCACAACATGAGTTATGTAACAAAAATAAGAAATTGTCTAGAGTAAGACTAGAAACACTTATCGTAATATCAAAACTAATAAAAATAAATTAGTCCTCGGCAACGGCACCAAAAACTTGTTCGCTATATTTTTAAACAATCCGCAAGTGTACGGAGTAAATGTAGAAAGCGGCGAGCAAGGTCGTATTCCACAGAGACTAATTATTCGTATTGTATTGAGTACTAGATTATAGTGATTCTGATTTTATCTAAACGATCGAAAGGTGATTGGTTTAGTTAACTAAATGGACAAAAACAAGTAAATTTAATCAAACAAATGTAATATCCGATTTAGAGAGAATTAGGAGTTTTAAAATAGATTCCAAGGCTAGATTTTCGTTGATTACTAAGTCTAGTTAGGATTGATTCCAAAGAGTTCTAAGTGTGTTTCCAAAATGATAATCACAACAATATTCTAAAGTCCCTTTCGAGATGCATTAAAACTTAGATTGAACAACCTATAACAAGGCCTCCATTTACTATAAATTATCTAACTCCAAAATGTTCATAAGATTAAATATCATCATAGCTCATCAACGATTTCCCAATCTCGTAATTTACTACGTCAAATACTCGAAACCTATTAATGCCCTCTTCTCTCGAATTATGAGCAATTAAGTTAAACATGTAAAAATATTGATCAAGTGTTCTAACATGAATCAAAACTAAGTATTTGATAAGGAAAACACATTAGGTAAATAAAATCATCAATCCTTCAAAACCATAATCAACGTACTCCCATGTCCGGAATCTAACAAGTTTAGCCGGACATGGTAATGAAAGAAAGATTAATAATCATCATGTTCATGCTAAATAAGACAAAAAAATAAGTAAAAGATAGGAAAAAGATAAAACTCGGATGGTGTCTTGAGTAATACCGGTTCAAGCCTTCAAGTGTTCTGGAGGTGTTCTTCAAAAACTCCCTACAAATCTCCTTCTTTTGGTTGAAAAGCTCTCAAATCTTATGTTTTTTTTCTCTCTCCAATCTCTCTAATCTCAGAATATCCTTCTAAGTCCATTCTAGAGCCTTTTTATCAACCCAAAAACCAGAAATTCTTGTTCAAACTGTGTAAAAACTTCAACAAAGTTGTTTGACTCAGAAAAGTGACACGGCCCGTGTCATAGTATTCTAGAATTTGCAACCGGTTCTGGACAAGCAACCCGACCGTGTCAAATGGCATGGTCGAGCAAGTGACACGTCCAGTGTCAAATGACACAGCCGAGTCCGTGTTGGTCCGTTTTAACTCCGTTTTTCCTTCTTTTTCGGCTCAATCTTTCGTTTCTGCATTGCTTGATATGTATTGGGGATTGAGACTTCGTTCTTGCTTGATAATGTCCTTAAAACACCTATAAAATCAATAAAATGTACCCAAGTGTGATCGAGTCCAACAAACACAATATGAGTACAAATGACACAATTCTCACTACAAAAAAATAGTTTTTACCGACGCCATTTACCGACGCCCGTACCCGCCGTTGTTAAACTTATAATTTACCGACGCTATTACTGACGCCCGTTATTTAATTGATTTACCGATGCCATTGCCGACGATCGGTTCGTAAACTTATTTTTTTTCTTTTTTTCACAATTAACGACGCCGTTTACCGACGCCTTTACCGACGCCATTTTGGTGTTGGTAATTTTTTTTTAAATTAAAGACACCGTTTACCGACATCGGTATCTACCGACGCCATTACCGACGCCGATATGGCGTCGGTAAATTTTTTACACTACCCCACATCAAAAAAACAGTAGTGTTTTATGTGGTTTATATACCAAAATCTTTCTCAACCATTTGAAATTGAATGGAGCCCGAACCTGACCCGACCGGATCCGTACCTGACCGAACCTGACCCGCCTGAGCCCCACCTGAGTCCGGACGTGACCCGCTTGAGTCCTGACCTGACTTTTTTAGATTTTTTTATTTTTAATTTAACAACGCCAAAAATGGTGTCGGTAAATAGCGGCGTCGGTAAAAAATTACCGTCGAGCGTTTTTCCAACGGCGGATTGCCGTCGGTAAATTTTTTACCGACGCCATTTTCTGTTTTACCAACGGCGTTTGGCGTCGGTAAAAACTGTTTTTTTTTTGTAGTGTCAACACATTTTAAGATCTTAAAATCCGGAAAAACCTTATAAAAATATGTGTAAAAATGAGTGTACCACATTAGGAGTCAACTCGTTTCTTGGGAGCCAGGAGCATCATCTCTTCTCGCTACATTAAAAGATTGGAAGAGCCTCCATGACTACGACCACGTCTGCAACTGGCATATCCTTTTACATCATGCGAGTTTGTTCCATGTGGTTTGGGATTGTCATGTCCAGTCCCCTTTTTATCGGGATTCTTTTCGAATTTCAGTTTCGCATTGCTAGCCTCGAGAATTTACTTTGTCTCGGCAGGCCTAGCAGTATCGTACTCTAGCATATACTTGTTCGCTAGTATAAGCACTTAAGTAAGGGAATTGAAAAGTTATCTCTGGATCATGTCGTCTTCTATGAGTTTCTTTTCACAAAAGAATGAGACGCGCCTTAAGGCAGAGCATATCTTTATTGAAAAATTGTTGACTCGTTATAATAAAGCAAGTAGATTTCGTCCACTGCACGGTCAACTCGAGAAATAGTATTCCCAAAATGGCCCTTAGGGGCACCTCACAGTTCGTTGGGGATTTCATCTAAAGATATTCCTACCATAAGTTGGGGTCAAGATTTCGCCTAAGAATATCAGCGCGCTTTCTTTCACCTTTTTAAAACAGTTCATCGTATGTATGAACAGAAAGTGTGGCGCTAACATCTTAAAATTAGAATCTCATCTATGGCACTCAAGTACTTCTGAGTCCAAGATGCGAATTTCAAACGAATTGGATTAGCCATATTCGTAAACAAGAGAATGAAGAAAATACGTTTCACATAATCATGAGTTCATCCATGATAAACTATTCAATAATGGAATTATTTTGAACCAAGATTTAGTCATGATTTCTATGCGATTAGAAATACACATGAAGTTTCGTTATCATGGTACTTTTGTAGGTAGTAGAAATTGGGCATTAATATCTACTAATTATGTAGACTAATTACATGCAATAAGTATAGATGCATGCAAATTATATGTATATTTATCGATATAGACACATAATCCTAGTATATATATCTATAAACGCATTATGCAGTCAAATAAGTCCTAGACATGATATCTAAGTCTTATATGAACTAAGCAATTTAGTTTTTAGGCATTATATAATAGGTTCTAAATTATTATTATGCAAGTAAATCAAATAAAATATACTAAATTGTACACAAATCAGATAGTAGGGTTATTCAGATTGTGTACCTTACAGAAAAGACACGACTCTTTCTCATGACACACCGTCACGTTGTTTGTATGAATTGCATTCCTCATTTCAGTCGTTCGCTTGAATCGTTGGTGATTTTTTTTATTAGTACTTGCAAAAAAACTCCGAAAACAATGAGTTAAAATATGATTTAAAAAATAATAAAATTAAATATTCCAATTTCACATCATGTAAGAAAATTGAAAATGGAAGAGGTATCCCCTTTGTGAGATGATGGGTCTCAGATTGCGAGAAGCATCTGCCAATTATTGAACAAGGAACAAGATTTGATTTTTAGTTCAAGTGCAGTTTTAGTTTTCACTCGGCTGACAGTCATACACTGGGAAGCGCGGGATGGTTAGTGTTGTTGATGCATGCGGCGGGAATTAGGGTTGGGGTTGTTACGGCGATTCGAGGGTGCAGCCGTACAATCGACCTGATGTGATATAGCGTCGGACAGGGAGCAGGGGCGGGGGATCCCGATCTGGGAACGAGTGTGGTTGCAAATGCAGGTTGCGGGTTTCTGGACCCGAGACGGCGATTGTGTTGTGGTGGTGGGGCTGGTTGGAGTTGCGGTGGGACCAGGGTCAGATGAGCGGTCTAGTGCGGGGGTGCAGAGCCTGACAGGGACTCCGACGATTTGCTGCAGGGATGTTACGGATGGGGTAGCGGGGTGGCAGAAATTAGGGTTTTCCGGTCATGATTTTTTTTTCAGAACTTCGCATTTTTCTTGCTCTGTTGGTAGACTACGTGCTGATAACGTTTTGAAGTAAAAGTAAATAAGATAAGAATTGGGGCAGAAGATATATATTCTCATTGATAGGGTCCCTTTAAATAAGGAGAGATTATATATTCTGGAACATTCCAACAGGCCTAATCCTACACTGACTAGAAGAAGCCCATTAACTTGTAGACTAAGGCACACATTGTGTATTTACTTTAACACACTTGTCCATATTAAGCCGACTTAATGAAAAACATACTCATTGTATCCTACTCCAGCCCGGTCTCGCCTCTCTCTCTTGCTTTATTAAAATATCAATAATAATATTTTTTACCATCATTTAATAATAATTATAAATTATAGAGTAATTATTAGATAAATATTAAGATTGAATTCATTACTACTATCTATTAATTAATAAATAAAAATTAGTAATAATAAATAATACTAAATTATTATTATAAAAATTATTTCTATCATTATTTAATAATACTATCCATTAATTAATTAATTAATCATTCAGTAATTAATTAATGATAATTAACATTATAGATATACAATTCTAGTTATTATTTAACGTTATTAATTATTATTGAAAAATAATTATGTAAAAATAATTATTATTAAAATTATTTTATAATTAAAAATAAATATATTTTATTAATATTTTAATAATAAAAACTATTAACTCTTATTAAATAATAACTCGTATTGTTTTTGGTTTTGATTTTGGTTTTTGATTTATAGGATTGGTAAAATAGTTAATTAAATCATTCAGACATTTTATTCAGAAACAAAACAAACAATAACCAATATTAGCGATACAAGCACCTTAACCTATACATCATCTTAATCCATACAAGTCTTAATGAAAAATCATCCAAACAGTGCCGTTATGGTCCCCAATTCTTTTTCTTGATTACTGTTATTGTTATTTTTTTTATATTTTTTTGAAATCAGATAAGCTAATTGTACGAATACAGCTAAATAAATATCTCGTTGTTCGAGGATTTGGGAAAGAATTCCCACGAAAGAGTGAAATGTAAGTAAATATTATCCTGTATTTTTGCAAGAGACTGCTTTCAAGATTCGAACTCGTGATTTTAAAAATATATGGCAACGCTTCAATCGAGGCACACAAAGGATTGTTTAATTTATATAGAGAACAATCAATTATAATTTTCTAAAAATAAAAAAGAATGATACGACCATTTATACAAATTGAACTCGTGACCTCAAAGTTGCATGGCAACACCTCAACAGGTGCACACAAAGCATCCCGCTGCACGAGGGTCCGGAAAAAGGTTCCCACCACATGGGTGAAACATAGGCAAAGCTTACCTTCCATTTTGGCAAGAGGCTGCTTTTAGTCTCGAACTCGTAACCTCAAAATCATACTACAACATCTCAATCGGTGCGCCAAGAATCGCTTTCTACTCATTTACCCATATGTATAAATTAAATGGACATATTATTCTATATATTTTTTAAAAATAATTAATTATTCTCATATACATCTAAATAGATATATTACCCTTATCTCTTTTAAAAAAATGTATCGCCCCCTCTATCGACTTAAACATAATGGGTAGTCTTCACCGTTTAAATAAAATACAGGACAATTAATCTACACCATTTAAGAAGTATATAAAATGTAATTTATCTATTTAATTTACACAGATAAATAACCATTCCCTTTTTCATAAAGCACATGGCCCACCGCTTTTGTGGCCGAACTAACTCTAACTTCCAGTCATGCATTGTTAATGATGAATCAAGCGTGATCAACCTTGCATCTCAGAAATATATATATACTATTCGGTTTTGGGTGAATCTATATCTCAATCAGACTTTTGAAGAAGGAGATGAGTAGCAGCAATACTATGAATACAAGGTGAGAAAAATAATAAAAAAAGAAATATTACTCGCATCTTTTTTTTTCTTGCTAAATTATTAACTTCATGTTGCAATATGTTTGCAGGTTGGAAGGGAAGGTGGCGATTGTCACAGGCGGAGCAAGTGGCATCGGTGCCACAACCGCGCGTCTCTTTTTAGAACACGGCGCAAAGGTTGTCATTGCAGACATCCAAGACGAGCTCGGGCAAGCCTTGGTCGACATGCTGGGTGACAACATTTGCTACATCCACTGCGATGTCTCGAATGAGGAGCAAGTTAGAAATCTCGTCGATGAAACTGTCGCCAAATTTGGTCATCTGGACATAATGTATAGCAATGCAGGTAGGTAGGGACTGAGTTAAGGAAGAAGTCGCTCCCCTTGGATCAATTTCATTATTCTAAAAATTAATACTACATCTTTAGTATATCAATAATCACAATTTTTTCAAATCTCCAATGCAACGTAGTAATTTACAGGTCCAGCCCGAGAATTTGTCCAGTCCAACTTGAAGAGTGGCGGGCATAAAGAAAAATTGACCCCCACCCCGCAAACATAAAATACTACTTACTATATGAGAGAGTTTATGGACTATTTCAAGTATAATAAATAAATGAATTCTCGAGACAACATGAAAATTTTCTTGAGGTTTGGGATTTTACTTGAAAAGAAGGAAAAACTAAGTTTAAAGATGACAGAAATCAAACTTTCCGATGTTTGATTCTGTTTACATTTTGCCACAATTATTAGTGGACCTCATGAAATTTTATTATTACACCCATAATTTTCAAAATATTACAAAAGACCCCAACTTTTTATCTTGTTATTTTGTAACATTTACAAAAAATTGGGATGCAAATGTAATACTCCCGCGATCCCACTTGAAGAGGGTAATTCAATTAAGGTACAATTTTTTAATTCTAATTATTTTATAAACTATTTATTCTTACTCCATTTTAATTTTTTTTCTATCAACTAATGTTGTATGAAGACATGGGAAAACCTTTAAGTTTAATGATTATTATATAAATTTTAATTATTTAAAATTTTATTTTGCAAAACCCTTTTCAAATGAGACAAAATTATATTTTGAAATTATCATTTTTCAATGGGATGGAAGGAATAAATAATTCAAAAAATTCGGGTTACTTACAATACTTCCTCTGTTCTGCTCAAAACGTAACAGAGGGTGTATCGTGTATTTTATATAATGATAAGTACTAATGATAAATGTGTGGTGTATATTAAACAGTAAAAAGTATTGATAGTGGGTGTGTGGTGAAGATTAAAAAGTAAAAAATGGTTGTTTGATTTGATTATGTAAAAGTGATAAATATAAAAAGTTTAGTGTAAAATTTTGGACGGGACGAATATAGTATATACAAAAATTTGTGATGGAGAGGGGTAAGAGGAATGTCACTTGAAAGGAGTTTCTTGAATTTTGAGCTTACTGACCTTTTATTTTAATTTGGCACCTCGAGTAGGACAAGGGTTCTTTTTGTAATTATTATTTAAACATAGAGTGAAAACTTGTTTTGATTTTTTACATATAGTATTATTTTTTTTATTCTAAGTTTAACAACAATTCTTTTGATATCCAAATTGTCGAAATTGACATTTACTCGAATAAATTCGAGTCATATATTATAATTTCGAGTAACATGATTTCGAGTCAACTTTAAAAAATATACAATATTGAGGAAGATTGACAATTGGGTAACACAATTAGACAATCGAGTTACCCGAATCTGGGTTACCGGATAAGATACGAGTTACCCGTAACAAAATCAGGTAACTCGAATCAGATTCGGGTTACTCAAATTCAGATTCGGGTAACTCGAATCTGAATTCGTGTTACCCGAGTCTGAATTCGAGTAACCCGAATCAGAAATTCGAGTAACACTTCGCTTCGGGTTAGATAGCTTTTCGGCGGTATAGTGGCTTTCCCTCCTTTTTTTTCTTGGGCTCCGATACTTTTCTTAGAGATTGCAAAACAAAGCCAAAAAAAAAAGGCAACATTTTTGTAAGTTGACTCGAAATTATGTTACTCGAAATTATAATATATGACTCGAATTTATTCGAGTAAAAGGTCAAACGATTTGGGTATCGAAAGAATTTATCTTAAACTCGAGGCAAAAGAATAATCTTTATATTAAAAGGCGAAATTGCTATTCCTACTTATTAAACATACCCCCCTCCCAACACTTGCGTCTCTGTCATATAGGCGTTTACAACAACGATTTCATGAGCATCCTCGACGCGCAACGTGATCAACTGGAGCGCATCCTTAACATCAACTTGATCGGCGGGTTCTTGGCAGCCAAACACGCCGCTAGAGTCATGATGCCGAACAAGAAGGGCTGCATAATGTTCACAGCAAGTGCTTGCACAAAGATTGCTGGGATAGCCAAATATTCTTATGCAGCATCGAAATATGGGATTGTGGGGTTGACTAAGAGCTTGTCCGCCGAGCTTGGGCTGCACGGGATCAGGGTTAACTGCATATCACCGTTCGGGGTGCTGACTGGATCTGATGTTCATGATGAAAAAAAGAAGGCAATGTTTGAGAAGTTGATGTGTGAAGTGGGAAATTTGAAAGGGAAGATTCTAAGAGCAGAGGATGTTGCAAAGGCAGCTGTATATCTGGCAAGTGATGAGGGATCATATGTGAGTGCGATGAATCTTGTGGTGGATGGAGGGTATAGTGTTGCGAATCCAAGTCTCTTTAAGGCCATCATGATGATGATGTAATTCATTTTCTTTTTAGCTTCCAATACACATAAAAAAATGTTGGAAATCGGTTTTAAATACCAGATCATTATTTAAATATTTATTATTTAAATGAAATAATTATTGGATGTTAATCTACATCTCGAGTAGATGAACGTGGAATACTTGAAGTCTCAAAACCGATTTTCGGTGAGTGAGATATTGTATGTCAAAGTTTGGATATTGTGTAGGGAAATAATACTTGAGAAGTATTATTGTCCCACGTTGGAAAATGAGAGAGGTATTCTCATGTATAAGAGTAGCAATGCTCATGGAGCTATTAACTTGTGGGCTTGGTGAAAGCCATGACCTCGCGCACACACACACGCGTGCGCCTCCGCCCGCCCGCCTCGGCCGCGAGCCGTGTGTCTTGGGCCTTGGGCCTTGGTGCTTTGGGTGGTGTTTGGGGCCAAAATACTAAGCATTTCAGATTTGAAATATGAAACAACAAAATTAAAGCTGAAACGTCCAACATGAATGCAATTGAATTCTGTTACATCAGAATTCAAATTCGTGTAACATCCATATCAATTTATTGGCAGATTAATGATGATAAATCTGCATTAATCCCTTCATGGTTTAGAGCAGCCTATAAATAGGCATAGACATTTGGGCATTTCAGACAAAAATTTTCGGACATCAGAATTCCTGCTACTCCTCTACATACAAATATTAGTGTATTAGAATAGCTCAAGTTCTTAATCCTCGTCCAGTTCGTCAGAGCTCTCCGGTTTGCGGTGTTGCTACTGTAGAGACGTAAAGTCGTTGACCTTTGGGGACTAGCCGCCAATCCGTGAACACTACTGGGTCGTTTCTCGTCTTGCAGTCAGAAGGCATCTTCGGGCGACTTCTACAACAATCTAGTTTCGTTTCTAGTTTTGTTGTTTCGATTATTTCCTTGTATTTCTAATTTGGTTCTGGTTACACTACGCCATAAGTGCTCATAGGCAATGCCTGTTTATTGTTGCAGAAGACACAAAAAGTGTTGCCTTTGGCCAAAGGCAACACCAAACTCTTGTTGCCAATACGGCCGTTGCCTTTGACACCTAAGGCAACACTTTTAGTCTCTACTGCAACAACAGAAAAGTATTGCACTACGCCTCTAATGTAACAACATAACCAAGTAAGGCAACAACAAACGATGTTGCCTGAGATTACAAAAAAAAAAAACATAAGGTCCATATGTGCCACGTCATCGGTGGGTCTCACCTTTGTGCCACGTCATCAATAGGTCCCATCTTGATGCCACGTCAGCAGTAGGGTCCACATTTATGCCACATCAACAATGGCTCTACTTTTGCGCCACATCAGCAACGGGCCCACATCTATGCCACATCATCATTTTTTTGTAATACTATTTTTATAAAATACAACAGCAGCTAAAGTAAAAGGCAACACTTCATATAAATATTTTGAAATAACCATTTTATTCTTACATCAACCATCCAAAATAAACCAAGGCATCCAAAAACCAACGAGGATGTCAATACAAAATACAAAATTCTAAATTCATACAAGGCAACAAACCACCAATTTAACTTTAAAAGTACCAAAACCAAGTAACACCACCAATCTAACTTAAAAGTACAAAATTACGAAGTCTAAATACAAGTGATAGAAAGTTACATATTGAAATAACTGATAAGTGGTGCCCCCTTGAGTCATAGGAGTACCATTATCTTCTTGATCACTTGATATCGTTGCACAAAATTCTCCAATATTCAAGTTGAGGATGGGATTAGCTTCTCCCGCTCTGCCAAATGTTGTTCAAAAAATGCACATTAGGATGATTGATTGAAAGAAATGTGCATATTTGGAAGATTTCTTGTTATATGCATCTGGTTGTAGTGGAAAGTCCATAAATAATTTAGGACTTTTATCAAGGTCGTAAAAGATAGAATAAACTAACAATTCCGGCCTGAAATTAAATAACTACAACCTTTATTCCTTATTATGAGCCAATTCTATCCATTCAAGCAAACCAAAATTTCCCATATGTTAGACTATCAAAAAACTATTATACCCTTATTTATTACTAAGGGATAAATTAATAAGCTTATACTTGCAAGAAGGTGTTTAGTATTTATAAGGTATTGGTGGAAAAAAAGATGATTTTTGTTGGTATTGTCGTATTAACAAATTGATAAATAATTAGGAACACTATTTTGGATAAAATCGGACAGATAATAAGGAACGGAGGTAGTATGATAGATGAGTTTCACGTATATGAGTAAAAATCTCTCTGTGTGTGTATGAATAAAGAGAAAATCAATTTATATATATATATAATGTTTTATATATATGTGTCGGTGTGTGTGTGTATTTGAATAAAAATAAAATCGATTATAACTAGCACAAAAATTGTCATTGCACTATTTCTTACCAATCCAATTCCTATACCGTAAATGAAGCGCCCAACCACCAAGACAGCAAAAGTAAGTGCCAAGGCTGTTACAAGAGCTCCAACAAGGTACATGACAGATGAAAGGACCAAATCCCTTCTTCTTCCTGCAGTATCCAATATTTAAAAATCAACCAGAAAATAAATAGTTAGTATTACTAGTTGCAATCGTCATCCTAACATCAAAATTTAACTAACCTAGAAAGTCAGCGACATAAATGCCAGGATTGAGCCTATCAGTGCACCATACAATGAACCACTTGTCTGCCATAAATTGAAGACCAAAAAACGCATGTGGGAAGCTATAATCGACAAGAAGAGGGACGAAAAAACACAAAAAAAAGGGAAGAAGAAGAAGAAATGTATTAAAAAAATGAAGGAACAACTTGCTTACGATGAGACCAACTTCCACTGAGGACAAGTTGTACCACGAAATCCCACTGAGGACCAACTGCCACGAATTTTTTTTTTGTAATTAAGCCGAACTTCAAGACGGCTAATGTAATTATCCCTTAAAATTGCTCTTGGAGTAATTTCACCCTCAAGAGGGGAGTATTTGTCAGGTAAACATAAAATCTCTCAATTCTGATTCTATGAAAGATAAGAGTAATTAGGCTAAAAAAAAATATTGTGATCAACATCTCACTCTAATTTTATTTTTACTTTTATACATATATACAGATTCCATCATTTATTTAAAAAAAATAAAAATTACCCAAATACAAATATCATATACCTCTCATATGAACATTACTCCTCATGCAACAAGAGACACCCCATTTTCAGGAGGTATGACAGGCGCTCTGCACGTAGAACAAATATGCAGAGGAGGGCAGCAAATGAATGCGCAGTGAATATATATAATTAGGTCTACCCAGCCACACACTGGGTACCCATCACCAGCTACACGCCGGATACCTGCGAACCCACCATTCATGGGTATCCGTCATCCGTGAATCAGATATATACAAACATATGATAAGAAAAGCAAGCGTGTTACAAATTCTTTGTGATATAAAATTAACCACATCATTATTTGAAAAGCTGAAGTATAGAAAATTAGAATCGAATGCTAAATATTTTCAAAAAGGAAAAGCATAAATATAAAAAGGAAAAAAAGAAAATCTTCGTGGTGACCATAGGTGACATTACCGTACTCGAAAAAATGGAGGCTCAAGCCACAACATCCGACGATTTACAACTCAAACTAATCCTGCATATCAAACACCAACTATCCAGCCATTAAACAAGATTCCATTCGTACGATTGTTTCCTCTCATTTTTATCGATGGAATAAACCCAGTATAATAGCAATTAAACTCACAATCAAAAGTCTTGCATTCTATACCCGAAAAACATCCAAACTGCAATGTAATTTACATATACACAAAAATAAACAAATAAATAAAGATAATTACAATAGCCTAAATCTGCATACCTTGTCTTTATAAAGCTGTTTGAGCTGAGCCACACCGTTAAAGCCTTTTACTACCAGCTTCCTCAAATTCCTCGGCCCCACACCTGGTATTGTCAACAACTCGGGGCTTCGCACCAGCACCGCACCACCACCACCACCGCTGGTGCTTCTCTGCCGCCTCTACACCTTCCCGTTCACATTGTCTCCATCAACCCCCACCTCATTTCCCGTCAGTAACTCACTACCACTCTTATCCAAATTAAGAGGCTGAGGCTCTGAGGGGTGGCTAACGATAAGGATTTTCCGGGGTTGTGTAGGGGATGAGGATGGGGATGGGGATGCGGAGAGCGGCGGTGTAAGAAGACATCTTCTTGATAATTTGAGAGGCGACGATGCAAAGCCCTGGGGAGTTTGAGAAGGGTAGTGAGAGAGGTGTATTAATGGATAGAATAAGGCGGCCAGATGAATAAGGGTTTCTGCGCAGCAGCTTCTGCATAACTATGGTGCATCTCCTACACAAAAATGTGTATGCAAACTTCGTATTTACGTATATATGGTTGTATCTATACGTTTGTAGTGTATATATGAAGAACGGGAGGGGAAGGGGTCGCGTCGCGGAAGGAAGGGGAGGGCGTCGCGACGGCTGAACTGAGGGAAGTGGAGGGCGCTGATTCGCGGATGGAAGGATGAGAGAGGAGAAGAAGAACGAGAAGAGGAGAGAATGAGGGAGGCGGTGAGAAGAGGGAGTAGGGTTAGGGGGTTATAAGGGGGGATCAGACGGTCCTGATGAAGGGGAGATTAATAATCTCAATCGGACGGCTCCCGCTAAAAAGGGCTGCCATGGGCTTTGGGCCGGGTTCGGGCTGGGATAATAAAAATGTTATAACGGTCAGGTTGGGCCAATATACTATAACAAAACAGATAACATAATATAACCACACCAACAAAATACACTTAGAAATCAATCAAATAGGAAAAAAACTAGGAAACCCTTGAGCAATCATTCAGATCTAAACAAACAAAGAATTTAATCCTTGAAGGATCGAGAATTAAAGAAATATTACTTAAAATACGGAACCTACCACAGCGTTTTCTAAAACCGCTATGTAAGTGTACTGTTACATAGTGATTCCTAATTAAACGCTATATAAGTATTTTTTAAAAGGATTTTATTATTTTTTATAATTTAAAATTTTCAAATTTTATTATTAAAATTTATAATGTGTATTTATATTAAATAATTTAAATATATATAAGTTATAATTTATATTATATATCAAACTTTGAAAATAAAACATATATCGTAATTTAAATTTCATTATATATATTGATAATATATTAAACTTTAAAATTATAAAAAATATTTATAATTTTTAATTACAATATTAAAAAATATAATAAGTATTTATATTACATATAAATAATTTAAATCAAATTTATCATATGTTAAATATCAAACTTTATGAGTAAAAATTATCAAAATTTAAATTTCATTTCATTGTACTTGTTTTTGACAATAACTTGAAAAAATTATTAAAAAATTAGATATAATGCAACACCATCACAGGTGTTACACGTCGCGCAACACCATTTTTATCTTGCGACACCAAATGTATATCTAGTGCAATACTATTTCAGTAGTGTTTCAAAAGATCAAAAATCAGCAATCTATTGAAACGCTTTGGTGGCAACACTAGCTAAAAGCATTGCCTATGAGCACTTATGGCGTAGTGTTAGTTCAGATTCTATTTCTATTTTCTTGTATTTTCAATTCTGTCTCCAGTTCTGTAATTTCTGGATTTCGAGTTGTAATTTTGTTTTCCAGTTGTAATTTATTTTTCCGCCTAGCAAGTTTCTACGACCGAATTACCAACAAGCGCAAGACGAGAAAACCGATACTTACTAAATCCTACAATTGGAAATGACGACCGCTGCATCTACTGACTCGAATACCTTTGCTGCCACTGCCTCCGCGACCGTTGCTTCGACCGTGGCAAACACCTTTGCCGCAACCATGTCCAACATGATGAGCTCAACTATCTCATCAACAACTCCATGGGTGTTTTCGAACCCCTTTCTGACTACCGGTGGATCCACCTCGAGTGGCACCGTAGGTTCTACTTTTAGTGGTACTGTTGGATCCATGTTAGGATCTAGTGTTGGAGCCCACGCGTTCAACACAAGTGGTTCCTTTTTTGGAACAACCTCGGGTCCTAGGATGATGCCTACCGCCGAGAAGCCGCCAAAGTTTGGTGGAGCCGACTTTAAATGGTGGCAACAAAAGATGTTGTTCTATTTGACAACACAGGATTTTGCAAACTTCCTTAAGGAAGATGCGCCACCGGCACCAAGTGTTCAAGAGACTAGTTTCACTGTCCTAGCTGCCTATGACAACTGGCACAATGGAGATTGTCTTTGTAAAAACTTTATTCTGAATTCTTTAGAAGATAGTTTGTACAATATATACTCTATTTTAAACACATCAAAAGAGATGTGGGATGCACTTGAACAGAAGTACCGTAGTGATGATGCAGGTACAAAGAAGTTTGTAGTCGCCAAATATTTGGACTACATGATGGTTGAATCAAGACCAATCATGGAACAAGTGCAAGAGTTCCAACTCGTCATTCATGATGTTAATGCCGAGGGAATGATCCATCCAGATGCTTTTACTGTTGCAACTGTGATCGACAAGTTGCCTCCCAGTTGGAAAGACTTCAAGAGCTACCTCAAGCACAAGCGAAAGGAGATGACTCTTGAAGACTTGATTGTGAAATTGCGCATCAAGTTTGACGTGCGCAAGAATGATCATAAACCAAAAGGCTTGATTGATGCTAAGGTCAATCTGTTGGAGCATGGAGGTCCCTCCAATAAACGAGCTCGCCTAAGTGTCCAAAACAAGAACAAAGGGAAGTAACCACTCAAGAAGTTTGATGGCTATTGCTTCAACTGTGGCAAACATGGGCACACGGCGAAGGACTGCCGGAAACCGAAGGCCAACAAAAAGAAGAAACATGTTGCCAACGTCGCCGAGATTAATGGCAAATGGAAAGAAGATGACCTTGCTATTGTGGTCACCGAGGAGGTGAACCACGTTGAGAACTAAGATGGTTGGTACGTCGACACCGGTGCGACTGTCCACGTTAGTGCCGATAGAAGCCAATTTAAGAACTATCAAGCTGTTGAGGGGAGGAAGCTAAACATGGGGAATCCAGCTTCATCTGAAATTATTGGAGTTGGAGAAGTAGACCTCAAACTTACGTCCAGACAAACACTCACCTTGAAGAATGTGCTTCATGTTTCAGATATGAGGAAGAACTTGATCTCAGGCTCTATACTAGTTAAAAAGGGGTTTAAACTAGTGTTTGAGTCAGATAGAATTATCATAAAAAAGTTTGATAGGTTTCTTGGTAAGGGTTACCTCACGAAGGGACTCTTTAAACTTAATGCTTTGGCTAAGCGCCATGTAACCAAGTCCGCTAATGAAAATGCTACTGCTTCCTCTTATTTGACTGAGTGTTCTGATTTATGGCATTGTAGATTAGGTCATGTGAATCTAAATACTATAAAAAGATTAGTAAACTTAGATTTACTAAAATTAAATGAAGTCAATACTCAAAACAAATGTGAGATTTGTGTTGAAGCAAAAATGACGAAACTTCGGTTTCATTCGATGAAAAGGAACACAAAACCCCTTGAATTAATTCACACGGACGTGTGTGATTTAAAGTTTGTGCAAACTAGAGGTGGTAAGAAGTACTTTATCACTTTTATCGATGACTGCACAAGATATTGTTATCTTTATCTTTTGAGAAGTAAAGATGAGGCTATTGAAGCTTTTAAGAACTTCAAGAATGAAGCCGAGAATCAATTAGGCTGTCGTATTAAGATGGTTCAAAGCGATAGAGGTGGCGAATATGTAACCCCGTTTGAGGAATTATGCAACGTGAGTGGTATAATTCATCAAAAAACAGCTCCATATGCACCACAATCTAATGGCATTGCTGAACGTAAGAATCGAACACTTAAAGATATGATGAATGCCTTATTGATTAGTTCAGGGTTGCCCCGGAACATGTGGGGGAAAGCTGTCTTGACATCCAACTACATATTGAATAAGATTCAAGGATGTTACTCCTTATGAGTTGTGGAAAGGTAGAAAACTTTCATACAAATATCTCAAAGTGTGGGGGTGTTTGGCGAAGGTTGAGGTGCCTCTAACTAAACAAGTTAAAATAGGTCCTAAGACGGTCGATTGTATATTTATTGAGTATGCACTGAACAGTAGTGCCTATCGGTTTGTTATCCACAAGTCAGAAGTACCAAAAATGACTGTGGGAACAACAATTGAATCAACGAATGCTGTTTGAAAACATATATCCTTGTAAAGACAATGATAAAGTTGAGAACAAATCTAGCAATAGAGTTAAAAATGAAGAAACAGGTTCAAAACCTGTGGATGTAGATCCAAAGTCACGTAAGTGATCGAGATCCAATCTGGAAGAGGTAGAACCAAGACGTGGTAGTAGGGTTAGGAAACCAAAGATATTTGGACCTGACTACATAGCATTCATGTCGGATGAAGAACCAACATAAATCAAAGTAGCGTATGCTAGACCAGACGGGTTGCTCTGGAAAGAAGCTGTTCAGAGTGAAATTGACTCAATTTTACGAAACCAAACTTGGGTTTTGGTTGATTTACTTGAAGGTTGTAAGCCCTTAGGATGCAAATGGATCCTTAAAAGAAAGTACAAGGCTGATGGGTCAATTGATAAGTATAAAGCTCGTTTAGTAGTCAAAGGTTTCAAGCAGAAGGAAGGGTATGATTTTTTCGATACCTATTCACCTGTAACAAGAATTATGTCTATTTGAGTGCTTCTCGCTATTGCTGCTTTGCACAATCTTGATATTCATCAAATGGATGTTAAGACTGCTTTTCTGAATGGTGATCTGGATGAAGAAATCTATATGGAACAAACTGAAGGGTTTGTAGTACCTGGACAAGAGAAAAAGCTATGCAAACTGGTTAAGTCTCTATATGGATTGAAACAAGCTCCACTACAGTGGCACTTGAAATTTGATAATGTAATGTTATCAAATCGATGTCACTTTTGTTATATCGTGGCATTCCGGGTCATACTGGCGTGCCGGTTGGTATGTGTTGGATTTTCATGTCGGGCACGTTTAAGTCGTGTGTTGGTTGTTGGCCTCACATTGGACTGTGCACACGAGTCATATTGTCTCGTGAGACTGATTAGGTACAAGACCACACGTGTATTCGATCGATACTCGTTGGTGGCTTGTGCACGGACACATTTCCATCCCGAGCATAGTGTGGTACCACCCTTTGAGCCGTACTGTTAGTTAATTCATATAGCATGTTTGATTGCGTATGTTTCGACAGGATATTTCATAACTTCAAATATAATCATGATTGTGTATTTTCAACCCTTGAGGATTGTTGTGCTGTGTAACTGACCCCGGCTGGGGATTTTGTTTTTCAGGTCATGGCAAGGCAAAAGCACGGGAATAGCATGTTGATATCGAGGAGTCCCAGTGATACTAGTAGGGGGCCCCGATCTTTCAGTTATTCATGTTATTGTCCTTTATTTTCCGCTGCAGACTTTCATTTGGATACTCCGTTTCATTCAGTGTTGTGTATCTTATCTTCATATAAAATACACTAGTATTCGGTATTGTCCTGGTGTGTTGAAACTAAACTCCTCATCGGAGTAATTATTGTTGTAATGTGGTTCGGTACTACATTTATCCTGTGTAATTCATTCATTTTCATTTGCCTGGTGGGTCCCAGTTGGGGATCTACGGCACTGTAATATCCGCCTAGTTTGGGGTGTTACAGGGAATCATTTGCACTTCGTTGAGATATTATCAGGATCGAGCCTTAGCCTACGAACTAGCTTTTTTATCATCGGAACGTGTGCCCGAGTCGAAGAAATAGAGAAAGTCTGATGACCTTGTGGGCAGTACAAGAGTTGGTGTTTCTAGATTTCAACGTCGTAGTCTTTCTGCTGTGAAGCTCCATCGCTCGATGCGGGGGACTGAGAGTTCCACGTCGTCTGCTTTGACTCCTGGTAAAGCTATGAGGTGTTTTAACTGCAATGTGTCGGGGCATGTTCATGCACATTGTCCTTCTCCGCCAGTAACGTGTTACAAGTGCGGACTCAAGGGACACCGGGTTCAGTTTTGTGAGTTGGTCACCGAGCCTTCTGAGGCACGGACTTGAGCACTAATATCATGATCGACTCTGAGAAGTCCCTGAGAGGTGTGGTCTACCAGTTGTATGTTATGTTATTTCCTTGCTTTGACGTTTCAAATTTCGGGGATAAACTTCTTTTATTAGAAGTGGATCGGATTGTTTAACTTCTATATTTCAATCATATCGACTCATTTGTGTTCGTTGATATTTTTTGAACTTGTCCTATTCTTTGCTTTTGCTGTTCAAATGAGTTGTGGTATTGTTTCAGGTTAATCCCTTTGTTGTTGTGATTTTTTTTTCGAAATCGTTTCCATTCCTAAGAATCCTATGTAAATACATATCTTGTCATTTTCACCGGATCATATATTGTCTTGAGTCGAACTGTGAACTTCGGAGATGCTATTCGATTTTTGTTATTCATTGTGATTCGGATATGGTGGTTCAACCATTGTTGTCTCGATCGTTGTTGTTCGATCGTTTGTTGTTCGGTATTTGTTGATCTCGTGTCATGATTTTTGAGCGTTCAGATCACTTCGTAATTTCCGTAAGTTCGGGAAATTAGCTTCTTATTCGATCTTCCAAACCTTGGGTTGTGGAAATTTGTACTTGTTCAGCGATTAATTCGTGCTTTGATTGTCGTGCTGTTCGGGTAGGTCAACCATATTGATTTTATTCGTTGCGTTTTGTTATCATTCTGGCATAGCGATATAGATGGTAGCAGCCACGTGTGCATGTGATTCGTTGCAGGTCGTCGGCAACGGATAGCGTGTGTTATCTGAGATTGTTCTGCGTTGATCATTTTATGTTTTAAATTTCGGGGATGAAACTTCTTTTGAGGGGGTAGAATGTAATACCCGAGATCTTCGTTTTGGTTTCGTTGAACTTTTCTTCGGTCGAGCGGTTTGTGTCGTCCACGTCTTTGGTATCGTGTTCTTGTACTGTGGTACATTGGGTTTCGCAGCCTACTTGCTGTTGTTTTGAATCTTAGTTGGTGCGTTTGCGTGATCGAGACGTCGTCGATCATCTAGCCGGGCAGTCGGAGGCTTGGCTGGGCCCAGTTACGGCCGTAAGGCGTGGCCAATTACGACCGTAAGACGCCCGCACACTCTGTCCTGGGAGGACTCGGTTAAGGCTGTAAGGGTTGTCCTGTTACGGCCATAATGTTGCGTTATGGCCGCAAGGCATGGGCCGGTTACGGCCGTAATGCATCGGCATGTTTCGGGCAGTAGCCCTGGGAACTCGATTACGGCCGTAAGGCTATGCCGAGTACGGCCGTAAGGAATGCCCGGTACGTACGTAAGGCAGCGGCCGGTACGTACATAATCGGAGTTGACCGAGTTACGGCCTTAATGAGCTGCCGGTTACGGCCATAACGCTCTCGGCCATATATAGGCCTGGCGACGGGCCAGACCTTATTTGATTCATTTCTTCACTTCTTGTGGCGGTTGGCGGACGAGGGAGATGAGAGTGGGAGTTCTTGGTCGGTTCCACTCGATTTCTAAGCGTTTTGGAAGGCTCTTGTCGATTATATCATCATCAAATCCTTGTTCTTCATCGGATCGAGGTATTTTCTTCCTTAGAACCCTAGTTGTGTAATTTTTGGGGGTTTCTTCGTAATTCTTCAATTTAATCCATGGTTGATGAATTGATTATGGTATTCTTGTTGTCTTGGCCATGATCTTCGGATTGTAACTCGTTTATCGATTTTTATCACCCGGAACTCGACTCTTGATTTCTTTGAATAAATCCTCGGATCCTTATTATTTTTCGGGTCAATTCAGATTCCGATTAGTGTTATTGATTCGTGGTGATGTTATTTTCATAGTATTCGTGGGGTTGTCGAGTTTGTCGTTCTTGGAAATTCGAGGGCTACCCGACCGTGTCTGTTCGTTGTTCCATTTCTCGTGGTACTGAGGCAAGTATCTTACCCATACGTTTCATGTTTCGTAGACGTGATGATTGATAATTGATTTTATGTACAATCCGAATGCTTTAATGAACTTTAAAAAGGATCGGTATATTCTCAAAAAGAGGGTTTTTGTCAAAGATAACTCGTATGCTTCGTGAATAAATGTGCTTTCGGAATATGTGTGTATATGTCGTATGTTGGAAGACGTTATAATCATAGTTAGTGAGTATAATAGACCGTGATCACTTGTCGAGGATTGTGTATCGATATGTGTACTTGTTCGGTGAATATGTGATGTTGTGTGATATTAGTTTACTCCTTTGTAAGGAGGTTGTGGTGCTTAGTGTTGTTTGGTATATGGGTCTTGCTTGTTGTTGCGTGAATGGTGTAAGTGATGTGCCACCGGGTAAGATTTATTGAATCTCCGGGATCCGTCCTTGCTATTACGGGTCGGGCGTGACCGTAGGGTTATCCAATCGGGTATGTCTTGCGGGGACTCCGAGGTTCGTGGCTTGTTATCCCGATGCCGGGATAATTTGTGGGGTTATCCAATCCGGGTATGTCTTGCGGGGACTCCGAGGTTCGTAGCTTGCTAGTGCGATGCCGGGATAACTTATGGTTGTGGTTTGACTGTGTGGTGTATGGGTCATAGGTTGTCCAAACGGGTATGTCTCGTGGAGGCTTCGAGGTTCGTAGCTTGTTAGTACGATGCCAGGATAACTATGAACGTATGCATGGTTATGGTTACGTGACTGTTGTCACAGGGACTCGTGATTTAATATGGTTTCCCATTAGGTTATTCACTCGGGTATGTTCAGTGGAAGCATCTGAGGTTCCTGGCTTGTTAGCATGGGACGCGAATAATCCTAGGGAATATGTTGTTATGGATGATTGGGTCGTGAACCCTGCGAGTCGTGATCGGAATGGCATAATTGGGTCGTGGATCCCATATTTTGTTATCGGAATTATATTTTGGAAAAATGATCGTTGGGTTGTGTCCCATGCGTTTTCGATAAGTGAGAATTCTCAAATGTTTTCAAAACTCTCGAGATCTTAAAATGTTTTCTCAAATTATATATCGAACTACAGTTCCATTCTTCATTGTATCGTACGGTCTTATTCAAATAAATTATCTCGGGAAGTTTGTTGTTAATTATGTCTGGATGTTTATTCCCGATCTTATGATCTTGGAGTATATTGTGTATGGCCTGTATTTGTATTTTATACTTGCACTAGCAAAAGTGGAGTTTTGCTAACTGCCGAGTAATCGGGAGGTGGATGTCTGTATTGCGTCCAGGTATTTGCAGGTTGCTGGGGAGAGAATCACATGATCGGTACGAAGGATGATGGAAGACGACGATACTAATCACATGAAGACCAGTCGTTGAGGATTTTGGTAGAGTCTTGTTGTTTCGTCTTTCCGTTGTGGTATTTTCCATTTTATGGATTGTTTATGTATTCCAACCTCTGCGTGGGTATGGATTGTGAGAAAGAGTAATGTATGTTCGATGTGTGTGTTGTGGTAAAGGACCAAATCGGTCTATTGGTTCGTTATTAGACATTTTGGCATATATTGTGTTGCCGTGTTGTCTGTATTTAGCATGGTAGATCCTCACGGAGAGGGACTGCGGCGCTGTAATATTCCTGAGTGGTTTGGGGGTGTTACAAGTAAAGTCTCACATGTTACTAATCACAAGAGATATAAAGTGTCGCAAGTAGCATACTACAATACAATTGTTTGTCTTGCAACATAAATATAGTCTCACAAACTAGTACTTGTGATGTATATAAGTCTCGCATTTTGATTTTTCTAACAAAATTTCTTGACTAACAAAAATGAATAAGTGAGATAATGTTTAAGTCGCATATAAATAAATACAACAACTAAGTTATTTTGTCACTTTAGAGAATTCGTAAGAAGTTTTATGCGACACATGGCAGCGATGAATCTAAACCATCACGTTTTACGTTAAAAGAGACATAGTGACTTTTTGCAATACTTTTTCGTTGTCACTTTTGACATATTTTCATGTAGTGACTCATAATAATTAGAGACTTTTTCTTAATAGATCTCAAATCCTCCAGATGTTTTGGCTACATGAAACTTGCTAATTTGTATTAGCAATTCTTCTCTAATTATCCAGATTATTCAGCCGCCTCCATCACAAATCAAATTTACATATTTCAACACTCTCCCTTAAACTTGATTGGTCATACCAAAGCATAATTCTGAATTTCGCAAAATCCTCGAACTTGAGTGGTTTGGTAAAAATATCGGCAACTTAATCTTGTGATTTCACGTACTCTACTTGAACTTTCTTATTTACAATACATTCTCTGATGTAATTGAAGCGTATGTCTATATGTTTGCTTCGATTATGAAATACTGGATTCTTTGCTAGCGCGATCGCTGACTTATTATCTACGCAGATTGTGGTTGACTCCTTTTGTGGCCATCCAAGCTCTTCCAATAAATTTCTCAGCCAGCCTGCATGGCAGACACTCGATGTGGCAGCAACATATTCAGCTTCACATGTTGATAGCGTAACTATAAGTTGCTTCTTTGACATCCAGGTGAACGCGGTGTCTCCTATAAAGAATACAAAACCACTTGTACTTTTACGATCATCATTATCTCCAGCCCAGCCATTGTCGCTGTACCCGACGAGCTTATATTGATTAGTACTTGAATAAAACAAGTCGTAGTTGATCGTACATTTGAGATAACGAATAATTCTCTTTGTCGCCTTCAAATGTATAGTGGTTGGATTCTCCATATAGCGACACACAAGTCTTGTGGCATAAAGTATGTCTGGCCTTATGCAAGTTAAGTACCGCAGGCTGTTACATGTATTTTTGTGCGCTTGATTATCATTATTGTATCTCCATTTTGGGTTTAAATATGCATAAATGAGCTTTTAATGCATTATGTTTATATGTTTTGAAGGAAATTAGAGTCCGGAAGCTTAAACGAAGAAAAACGGACCAAAATGACATTTTTTGGTCAAAGGCCGCGTCGCATCGAGCCGGAGCCGCGGCACAGGCACACCCAGAAGTAACCGGTACAAACTGTACCGGGGGCCGCAGCATGCTCATTCTGAGCCGCGACCCGTAAGAAAAAAATTGTCGAGGCCTGGCAGCACACGGACAAGGGCCGCGGCACACTTAAGCCGGCCCGCGGCGCGGGATTCCTGATGTCAGCCAGCGATTTTGACTGTTTTGGAGGCCTTTTTCGACCTAATCCTCGGACGCGTTTTGGAGGCAGAAAGAAGTTATAAAAAGACGGTGAAGGTCAGAAAAGATGGCATCGAAGAGGAGGAGAAAAATACCGAGCAGCAGAAAGCAAGGCGAGAGAACGGAAGAAGCCAGTCTTCAATTGTGTTTGATTTTCTTTCTTATGTTTAATTTGATTATTTCTGTATTGTTTTCTAGCATGTCGGGCTAGACCCCTTTTTCTAGGATTGTGATGAAACCGAGATTTTGATGAATTAATTCTTGATTTTACATTATTGATATATTTCCCTTTTCTATTGAGTTTTTTCCAATTATTCTTAATGCTTTCAATTGTGTGGCCTATAATTGAATTGTTATAACTACATAACTTGAATCGGGAGAGAAGAGTAAGTAGTGAAAAATTGGTGAGAACCGTTTTGTCTTGTGAGATAGGAATATACTCATAGGAATTACGTAGCTCGTTTGAAGATTTTATACTTTTTGGCTATTGTTGAATTAACTCACCTACAAATAGAGTGAATTATTCACCTTGGAAAATTCTATTGACCTCGGGAGAGGTATTAGATTGTCTTAGAAATATTCGCTGTCAATAAATTGGGAAATTACATAATTTATATTAATCAAGATTAATTCGGATTAATCAAGGCGAATTCTCAATCCTAGATTCTTCTCTTATTTGATCTCCTTTCATCAGACTATTGATTTTAGTAGTTGTTTTTAGTTTATCGCATAATTTAGTTTTTAATAATACTTCAATCACAAAATTCGGTCGTTCAAATAAAATTAGGAATACGAATAGATTGGTAATTAGTACGTCAGTCCTCGAGGGAACGATATCTTTCTCATTACTTTATTACTTGATTACGACAACGTGCACTTGCGTTCACAAAAATACATAATAAGTTTTTGGCGCCGTTGCCGGGGAACTGATTGTTTTTACTAATATCAATTTTGGTATTTTTAATCTTAATTTGAACATTATTTTATTTTTGTGTAAATTTTTTTTATTTTTTTCCTTTCAGGAGTTCGTTTAGTGCATGAGAAAATTTGGTAACGATGGTCTATTCCCTTTGGATACCGAACTCGAATGCACTTTGCAGAAAAACAGGAAGGAAAAACGTGAGTTGTCAACTACGGATACCATGGATGACAACACCGGAAATCAAGGGATCGAAAATCCTATTCAGCAAGTTCAACCGGCATTGGCACTCCGTGATTATGCACTTCCACAAATTAATGCTAATTTTTTGGGGATTCGGCGTCCAACCATTCAAGCGAACAATTTCGAGATTAAGTCGGCTATCATCCAAATGGTGCAAGCGAGCCAATTTTGCAGACTGGCGAATGATGATCCTAATGCTCATATTGCATCCTTTCTCGAGAATTGTGACACATTAAAAAATAATGGAGTTTCTGATGACGCCATTCGTCTACGGCTTTTCCCATTCTCTCTAAGGGACAAAGCCAAGTTTTGGTTGAAGTCACTTCCGTCGGGCTCTATCACAACTTGGGCGGAATTAGGACAAGCTTTTTTGGCTAAGTTCTTTCCGCCGGCGAAGACAGCGAGACTTCAGAATGAAATAACTACTTTCGGGCAATTTGAGATGGAATCACTGCATGAGGCATGGGAGAGATACAAGGATTTGCTAAGGAGATGCCCACATCATGGTCTACCGGATTGGCTGCAGATTCAGACTTTCTACAATGGACTGAGTGCTTCTACACGCACTCTTGTTGATGCAGCCGCTGGAGGCGCTTTAATGGGCAAGACGATGGCTGAAGCTCATTCTTTATTGGACGATATGGCGGCAAATGCGTATCGGGGCCTTCTGAGCGTCTGAATCCGAATCGAGTTATGGGAATTTCCGATAATGATCCAATATCTACGCTATCGGCCCAAGTTGCAGCCTTGACTCAACAACTTCAAATTTTATCGCTTGCTCCTTCTACCATTACCACGGAAACATGTAATTGGTGCACGGGTCTCATCTTAGTGTTGAATGCCAAGTCAGGAATCCTTTTGAGCAATCTCAGATGGAACAAGCTAAATTTGTGGGGAATGGAAATCGACAGAATAATCCGTATTCTAACACTTACAACCAAGGGTGGCAAAATCATCCAAATTTTTCATGGAGGAACGGGCAAGCATTGAACAATCCTCCACAAGTGCAAGTCACTTAGCCACCACAGCAACCCCCTCAACCACCGAAGGTTTCTTTAGAAGATGTGATTGCTCAATTGGCGGCTAACACAAGTCAATTCATGACTCGCACAGAAACTACTCTACAGAATCATTCCGCTTCTATTCGCAATTTGGAAGTCCAAATGGCTCAAATAGCAAATTTGTTAACAGCTCGACCTCATGGTACTTTGCCAAGCACAACTGAAACGAACCCTAGAGAGAGTATTAATGCCATTGGCTTGAGAAGTGGGAGGGAAGTGTGTGAGCAACCCGGGAAAAACAAAGTTAGAAGTGAAGATGAGGAGAAGAAAAATCCGGCATTAGGAGAATCACAATTTTCTAAAAACTTGAAATTATTTCCTGACAATCCGATAGCCTATGTGCCACCCACCCCATATCCGCAGCGACTGCAAAAGCAGAAGTTAGACAAGCAATTATCCAAGTTTCTTGATGTTTTCAAGAAATTACATATCAATATTCCATTTGCCGACGCCTTGGAACAAATGCCGAGCTATGTGAAGTTTATGAAGGACATCTTATCTAAAAAAAAGAAGCTCGAAGAATATGAAACGGTGGCACTGACTGAAGAGTGCAGCACTATCTTGCAGAAAAAGCTCCCGCCTAAATTGAAGGATCCAGAAAGCTTCACTATACCATGCGCTATTGGAAACTTGTCTTTTGATAGAGCATTATGTGATCTCGACGCCAGTATAAATCTTATGCCTCTTTCTATTTTCTAGAAACTAGGAATTGGGGAGGCCAAGCCTACTATGGTCTCTTTGCAACTAGCCGATAGATCCATCAAATATCCGAGAGGGGTAATAGAAGATGTCCTGGTCAGGGTTGATAAATTCATTTTCCCCGCTGATTTTATTGCGCTTGATATGGAAGTGGATCATAAGATTCCGATTATTTTGAGTAGACCATTTTTAGCCACTGGTAGAACTCTTATTGATGTTCAGGAGGGTGAATTGATGCTTCGGGTTCAAGATGAGCAAGTCACATTCAAAGTGTTTCGATCTCTCCCGTGTCCAAGTAATGTCGAGAAGGGTTCTCAAATTGAAAGCTTAGATATTTTGGCGAAAGACACACACCGGGAAAGTTGTCAGTTGAAATGTTCAGAATCTGTTGTAGTTGTTCTGACAGCTAAGAAAAATGTAGAACAAGTCGCATATCTTAGGCATTTGGACATGTCGTCTTCATCATCCGTTCACTCACCATCAAAAAATTCTCATGCAGTCATAAATTTGTCCGTGGAAAAGAAAAATAAGCCGGAAGTTAAACAGGTGCCCAGTCATGTGCAATATGGGTGTTTTGGGAAGTTACTTTTGTTCAAGTCTTTTCGAAAAGAACGTTGGATGTCCAAACCAAAAATCGAATTGTTAAAAACTAATGGTCAAAAATTTAAAACATATATTAACGGTTCAATGGACGGGGCGGAGTCCAAATGGTGTTTGCAAAAAGCAAATTGATTTTAAAAAGGTCCGGCTGAAGACTATAAATTTAGCGCTTCTCGGGAGGCAACCCGAGTATTAGTATAGATTTTAATTTTTTTGCTATTTTCATTCATCTCAGGAGTCTATTTTTGGCGTTTTTGGCTTTGCTATGCTTCTCTCTCAGGTTCTAGGTGTTTTCATTTGAAAATTCTGTGCAGGAACTCTCCAGGGCAAAATTTTAGCTTAGGGCCGCGACACACTTTCTACGGGCCGCGGCACACACAAGTCTAAAAATTTGGCAAACTTGCTGTACTCTGTGCCGCGGCACGAAAGTGCTGAGCCGCGGCACACTCGCCCCAAGAGCCGCGGCACGATAAGGACGAGTTGTGGCACGCCGAAGACCCAGAAATGCGCCCAGGAATCTATACTTTGTGCCGCGGCACGAAGGTGCTGAGCCGCGGCACACTAACCCTGGAATCTGCGGCACCCGTGCAATGAGCCGCGGCACGCTGCGAAATGCCTTGATCGCCCAAAACAGCCTGTACTGTGGGCCGCGACTCACTTTCTACGTGCCGCGGCCCCTGCCGAGAATTTAAAAGGGGCTGGGCTGCTTAGAAGTCAATCGGCCGAAACAAAGGTATCGTATCACTTCACAAATTCTTCTTCCGCGCGGCGCAAGGTCACCATCTCCAAATTTCTTCTTCTTCTCATCTTCTTCAATCCAACACAAGGTAATCCTTATTCCTTAAGCTTAATTGCAACACGGATTGAGAAGTGGGGTAATGTTCTTCATTCATTGATGAATTTGTTTTTATTTCCTAAAGTTCTATCAAGATTTTTATCGGAATATGTTGAGATTATCGATTGATTGATTATGTTTCGTTGATTTGTCATGAATTCCTGCGATTTTGTTTGTTGTTGGGTATTGAATTCACCAATGATTATTCTTGTTCTTCATTTAAGTCGCACGCAAAGTGTTTGATGAAATACCCCAATGAAACATTTTTGATCTAAACATCTCCAATTTGTTTGCAACGAAGACGATTATCAGAATAATATGTCCCCCCGGCCCTTATGTTGAATTCGAGTTAAAATTTTAGCATCATATCCCTCATACGGAAGTGCGAGTCTTAGACGCTACATTCGTTTCCCGCACGTTATAAGTTGTGATTGGTGTATTGTTATTTAAAGTTGTCTAATTTCCTGTGTTTATTTTCCAGGAACTCGCTATGGCCCGGAAGAGAAAGTTGAGCACAAGGACGATGGCTCGATCATCCCCCACGAGAGGGGAAACCTCGCAAAACCGGACGGAAAGGAAATCCCAACAATTTTCCGACCCCGAGATCCATCGAATTTTTATTGAGAGAATCCGTCCTCGTCCTATAATTCCTGAGCGGGGATTCACTCCTGCCCCCAAGACGGCGAGATATTAACGATGATTACTGAAATGGGATGGACTCGATTCGCAGCACAACCCGAGCCGGCAGTAATTTCTATCATCCAAGAATTCTACGCCAGCGCGTTATTACTGCATATCCAGGCAGGGCAGGTGATGGGATGACCGGATATACGTACTGAGGTCGTCGTCCGTGGACAGACAGTGGACTTCTCGGTAGCTGCGATTCGGAGCTTATACGAGCTTCCCGAGGTTGATGAATCGGCATACACACGGACAGTGAGTAGCCTCTCAAGGGAAGCTTTGCTAGAGGCGCTTGCTCAGCCGGATTTCGTTTGGGAAACGCGCATCCCGGGGTCTACAGCCTTTTTCTTCAAGAGTTCCTGTCTCAGTCGGCTCGGGTGAGCTTGGATTTATTTTCTCTGCACGCGAGTCGACCCGACTTCGCAGATCTGCTCTGTCCTGTTTCCTCGTGCCAGACTGTTATATGCCATCACGACCAGACTTCTATTTGATGTGGCCCCACGTCTGGTCCAGTCTATTCTCCAGTGCATTCAAGGAGGGGCCAAGACGGGGCTGAAACATCCCTCTCTTCTTTGTGCCTTATGCCGCCAGTCAGGCGTGACTTGGTTGGATGACGAGCCGACTATAGCACCTCAGGGTCTGATCGATCATTGTATCATATCTCACTTCAACCAGTGGAGTGGCGCTCGGGCACACCCGCGGGGACGAGGATTCCTTCTGGACGAGCCACATGAGCGTTCCCCCGAGCCACTTCTTCTGACTCATGAGCCGACGGCAGATACTGAGGATCTGACTGAGTCCACTCCACCGCCAGCGAGAGATCACCTTCAGGCGATGTTTGATGGCTTGAGGGAGGAGATGCGAGCAGAGAGAGATAGCGTCCTCGCAGCCGTTCGAGAGGAAATGTACGAGCAGGTCCGCCGGGCCAATCGGCGTGCGGAGAGGTGCTTAGCTATGAGGGACGCTTACCACCGGGACTACTTAGCTATTTGGACGGACCATATCCTTCGCCCAGACGGACCTTTCATTCCTCCGGTCAGGCCACCTACACCACCCACTTCGCCGGACGAGGCTGATGCTAGTGCCTGAGCTTATCTTAGCGGAGTACTTGACTTTTCTCTTACTGCGTATTATTATTTGTTGTCCATTGAGGTCACTGTACTTCTTAAGTTTGGGGGGGTACTTTTTAGTTGTTATTTATTTTTCGTTGTTATTGATTCTTGCCTTGCTTGTCTTCTATGATATTCTGGACTTTGTTTGCATTCGTGAATATTTCATACAGCCTTGTGTAAGACTGATTATATGATACTGATTTCTTTTTGAAGAAATGGATGAGTATTGGTCGAGTTCGCATTATGCGATTTTTGTTTCCCTCGAGTATTCATTTGGGTCTGATTTTTTTGCGTCATTGTGGTAGTCTTGGCATATAAAAAGTGAGACATACGTGTTTGTAGTGTCCGCATTACACGAGCCATCGTATATACGTTTGGTTGCACTTTTCAGTTAGCTAGTCGTCCAGTATCATTAGTCTCGTTGGCATTAAATTAAGTACCTAAGTTTAGGCATTGAGTCGGACAGTTTTTCCCAAAAATTTGAGAAATTGTGCATGTTCTATGATGGGATGTCTAGTAACTGGGGGTATTCACGTGACCCGTTGTTTACTCTCGCGTAAAACGACAATCCTGAATAGACTAATGGTTCAGAAAAATCACATCTCCGATGATAGGAAGACAAGTAACCAGGGGTATTCACGTGACCCGTTGTTTACTCTCGCGTAAAACAGCAACCTTGAACCGGACGTGTGGGAGTAGCTATTCGAGCTTTTTCTCCGCTGTAGAAGGAGACTTAGTAACTAGAAGCATTCATGAGCCCCATGAGTGTCTTTTACGTCAAATGGTTCCCCAATACATGAGAATGGAAATCCACCCTAGGGTTCTTCCGATGAAACATCCCGGGAGTCGAAACCTAGTGGTTAACTCGAATCATTATAATGATTATATATAAGGGAGTGCGGTCCGGGGAATATTATTTATGATGAAATTCTTGTGTTTTTACCACGAGACTATGGAACTGGGCGAGTTGGCTTGTTTAATCTAAACATTCATATTGGCGGTCGGCTCAATTCACATTTGTTAATCTTTGAACCTTGATTTTCTTCGTGAGCTATTGATTAGCACTAAAAATGGTTACCTTGTGGAATCATTGTCCGTAATATGACTCACTAGTACGATACTCGTATTATTCTTTGAGATTTTCAGGGTAATATTAATTAGTTGAGCACTATGGATTTGCACGATCGCCCACAATACTTGTCGTCTTATTTGAAATTGATTTTTGCTTGAGGACAAGCAAAGGCTTAAGTTTGGGGGTATTTGTTACATGTATTTTTGTGCGCTTGATTATCATTATTTTATCTCCATTTTGGGTTTAAATCTGCATAAATGAGCTTTTAATGCATTATGTTTATATGTTTTGAAGGAAATTAGAGTCCGGAAGCTTAAACGAAGAAATGGGCCAAAACGACATTTTTTGGTCAAAGGCCGCGTCGCATCGAGCCGGAGTCGCGTCACAGGCACACCCAGAAGTAACCGGTACAAACTGTACCGGGGGCCGCGGCACGCTCATTCTGAGCCGCGGCCCATAAGAAAAAAATCGCCCAGGCCTGGCAGCACACGAACAAGGGCCGCAGCACACTTAAGCCGGGCCGCGGCCGGCGGCGCGGGATTCCTGATGTCAGCCCGCGATTTTGACTGTCTTGGAGGCCTTTTTCGACCTAATCCTCAGATGCGTTTTGGAGGCAGAAAGAATGTTATAAAAATATGGTGAAGGTCAGAAAAGATGGCATCGAAGAGGAGGAGAAAAATACCTAGCAGCAGAAAGCAAGGCGAGAGAACGGAAGAAGCCAGTCTTCAATTGTGTTTGGTTTTCTTTCTTATGTTTAATTTGAATATTTCTGTATTGTTTTCTAGCATGTCGGGCTAGACCCCTTTTCTAGGATTGTGATGAAACCGAGATTTTGATGAATTAATTCATGATTTTACATTATTGATATATTTTCCTTTTCTATTGAGTTTTCCCCAATTATTCTTAATACTTTCAATTGTGTGGCCTATAATTGAATTGTTATAACTACGTAATTTGAATCGGGAGAGGAGAGTAAGTAGTGAAAAATTGGTGAGAACCGTTTTGTCTTGTGAGATAGGAATATACTCATAGGAATTACGTAGCTCGTTTGAAGATTTTATACTTTTTGGCTATTGTTGAATTAACTCACCTAGGAATAGAGTGAATTATTCACCTTGTAAAATTCTATTGACCTCGGGAGAGGTATTAGATTGTCTTAGAAATCTTCGCTGTCAATAAATTGGGAAATTACATAATTTATATTAATCAAGATTAATTCGGATTAATCAAGGCGAATTCTCAATCCTAGATTCTTCTCTTATTTGATCTCCTTTCATTAGACTATTGATTTTAGTAGTTGTTTTTAGTTTATCGCATTATTTAGTTTTTAATAACACTTCAATCACAAAATTCGGTCGTTCAAATAAAATTAGAAATACGAATAGATTGGTAATTAGTACGTCAGTCCTCGAGGGAACGATATCTTTCTCATCACTTTATTACTTGATTACGACAACGTGCACTTGCATTCACAAAAATACGTAACACATGCTTCCAACCAAACTCTTGAATAATGTCGGGTCTACATTTTCTCCTGCATCATTCTAGGACAACTTGATCCCTCATTCTATCGGTGTGTTGATTGCTTTGCAATCCTCCATCTTGAACATTTTAAGAATTTCCTTAGCATATCCTTCCTGTGTGATAAAGACGTCGTCTTCAAGTTGCTTGACTTCCACATCGAGGTAGTACGCCATTAGCCCAATATTGGTCATCTCGAACTCTCTAGTCATGGCATTTTTGAACTCCTGAATCATTTTTGGATTATTTCCTGTAAAGATCAGATCATCAACATACAAGCACAATATTAAAATATCTCTTTCTTTGATTTTGACATAGATTGCATGCTCCTGTGGACAATTGATTTCTTTGATTTTGACATAGAGTGCATGCTCCTGTGGACAATTGATGAATCCATTCTTATCTAAGTATTTATCAATCCGGATGTTCCATGCTCTTGGTACTTGTTTTAACTCGTATAGGGCTTTCTTTAACTTCAAGACTTTATCTTCTTGCCCTTTCACCTCGTAGCCCTTTGGATGCTTGATATAGACTTTTTTGTCTATATATCCATTCAAGAAGGCTGACTTGACATTCATTTGGAATATCTTCCATCTGTTTTGGTCAGCAAGAGAGATTATTAGTCGAATAGTTTCTAAACGAGCGACTGGAGCAAATACCTCATCATAGTCGATTCTGGCTCTTTGACTGTATCCTTTAGCGACAAGTTTCGCTTTATATCTCTCTATTTCTCCCTTTGAATTCTTCTTTGCTTTATACACTCACTTGACTCCAATAGCTTTGTGATCTTTTGGTAGTGTCACAAGATCCCATGTATTATTTTTCTCTATAGCCTTTATCTCTTCATCCATTGCATCTTGCCACTTTTTACTCTTTGTATCTTCTTCAATGCTTACAGGTTCACAATCAGCAAATAGACAAAATTGGGTAAGATCTTCTAACCTTCTGGTCTCATTGTAAATCTCATGTAAACTTCTTGTGCGTGGTGTGGCTCTTTCCTTTAAGAATGAAGGTGGCGAGTCTTAAATATCTTGTGCCGGTGTTGGTGGAGTGGGTGGGGTCACTGATTCTTCAACATCTTTGTATTGATTTTTTGTATATACTTTTTGTATTATTTATATTGAAACAATAAACAAATTAGGTTTATGTACAATTGGAATGTTATCTTGTTATAATGTAAAATTAGTGCATGTAACAATACAATTAGATACCTTTAATACTTCTTATTCACTATTTAACATGTCTTCCCGTAGTCATAGAACAATAAAATAACAATAAACAAATACTTTTTTAGTTATAAAATAGGGTGTCATGGATTGAGTCTCGTTATATAAGTGAAAAGGAAAAAATATACTGTACAACATTGTGTACCGTGCATAGCACACCGGTCGTGATTATATTATACACATTATATTTTTGCATCATATTTTTACTGTAATTATACTACAAACAACTGTTGTGTATCCTGCACCGTACATCATATTGTGGGATATACCAACTAAGTGAAAAGACTAATAATCTTTTTTTTTGTTGGTAATTCGGTCGTAGAAACTTGCTGGGCGGAAAAATAAATTACAACTGGAAAACAAAATTACAACTCGAAATCCAGAAATTACATAACTGTAGACAGAATTGAAAATACAAGAAAATGAAAATAGAATCTGAACTAACCAGAACCAAATTAGAAATACAAGGAAATAATCGAAACAAAAAAACTAGAAACCAAACCAGATTGTTGTAGAAGTCGCCTGAAGATGCCTTTTGCCCGCAAGACGAGAAATGGCCCGGTAGTGTTCACGGAATGGCGGCTCGTCCCTAAAGGTCAACGACTTTACGTCTCTATAGTAGCAACACCGAAAACCGGAGAGCTCCGACGAACTGGACGAGGATTAAGAACTTGAGCTATTCTAATACACTAATATTTGTATGCAAAAGAGTAGCAGGAATTTTGATGTCCGAAAATTTTTGTCTAAAATGCTCAAATGCCTATGCCTATTTATAGGCTGCTCTCAACCATGGAGTGATTAATGCAGATTTATCCTCATTAATCTGCCAATAAATTGATATGGATGTTACACGAATTTGAATTCTGAAGTTACATAATTCAATTGCATTCATGTTGGACATTTCAGCTTTAATTATGCTGTTTCCGATTTCAAATCTGATCTGCTTCAGTTTCGCAACTGATAGCATCAGTTTCGGTTTGGGCCAAGACATACTTCAGTTTCAAAACTGAAGCCCAAAAGTATTTTGTTCAAAAAGAATATAGTTGGCCCCAAACACCACCTAAAGCACCAATTGCCAAGATCCAAGTCTACGACCTAAGGCCCAAGGCCCGCGGCACGCGGCTCACGGCTCGAGACCGAGGCCGAGGCGGGCGGGGGGCGACGGCGCGCGTGTGTGTGTGTGCGCGAGGTCATGGCTTTCACCAAGCCCACTAGTAAGCCCACTAGTAAGCCCACAAGTTAATAGCTCCATGAGCATTGCTACTCTTATACATAAGAATACCTCTCTCATTTTCCAATGTGGGACAATAATACTTCTCAAGTATTATTTCCCTACACAACATCCAAACTTTGACATACAATATCTCACTCACCAGAAATCGGTTTTGAGACTTCAAGTATTCCACGTTCATCTACTCGAGACGTAGATTAACATCCAATAATTATTTCATTTAAATAATTAATATTTAAATAATGATTTGGTATATAAAACCAATTTCCAACAATCCCCCACATGAGTGAGAAGGCCGAATGCAAATGTATGCAGACACATAGCTCAGTTCTCAAGAGGTATTAAAGTATAAGGATAGGTAGTTCGTGGATTTGAACCTTCCATAGTCAACACCATCGGGTACACAGGCGGATTAATAGCGTGATGCTTTGAACTATTGCACCAAGACAATGGTGCTAACACTTGAACACCTCAACCTCATCCGTTCTCAAGTTTTGTGTCCTTTGCGGGCCTTGGACACCCCTTTGAATTCATAAGTGTATTTCATGAAGCGGCCCACACTTCTCACTTATATAGGTGATTCTTTACCGAGTATATTGCCATATTCTACCTCCTCGAGGTCTTTAGGAATCATTAAAAGTCATAGACTTAACCTCATCACTAGGCAAGTTTTCAACACTCAATTGCTCTATAGGGAATAAACTTAGATGAGTGTTTCACACGAACTCTCATAGCTTAGTTCTCCTATTGAACCAAGTTCTTGGGATCTCCAGTCATCTTGGTTGGGTTACCACTATGATATTTCTCAATTTGTGGATTTTAAACCCATTCCCTCTAGCAGTTTATTCATTTGATCACGGTTTAACCCTTTGGTTAGCGGATCCGCTAGATTATCCAATGACCTCACGTAGTCAATATAAATAATCCCACTTTTGATCAAATGTCTCACGGTATTATGGCGTCGTCGAATATGTCGAGAGTTTCCATTATACACGTTACTTCTCGCCCTACCAATAGCAGCTTGGCTATCACAGTGAATCATCACTGTAGGCACTGGCTTTGACCAACATGGAATATCTTCTAGAAAGTTTCTGAGCCACTCGGCTTCTTCACCAACTTTGTCCAAAGCTATGAATTCCGATTCCATGGTGGATCGGGCTATACAGGTTTGTTTCGCGGACTTCCACGAGACAGTTCCACACCCAATGGTAAACACATAACCACTTGTAGAAAATGAATTTTTCTTATCGGATATCCAATTTGCATCACAGTACCCTTCAAGTACCGGGGGGTATCTCGAATAGTGTAACCCAAGGTTTTGAGTATACTTTAGGTACCTCAAAACTCTAACGAGAGCTTTCTAATGCTCTTTGCATGGATTGCTCGTGTAACGACTCAATTTATTCACAGCGCAAGCTAAATCGGGTCGAGTACAATTTGTAAGATACATTAAACACCCAATGACTCGTGCATATTCTTCTTGTGCAACGAGATCCCCTCGATTTTTTCTCAAGTGATCATTCAACTCTATTAGGATCTTAGCCGGCAAGCTATCAAAAACATTAAACTTCTTGAGAACTTTCTCAGCATAGTGAGATTGTGTCAAGATGATTCTACCAGACTTTCTCAAAATTTTCATTCCAAGAATCACATCGGCTAGCCCCATGTCTTTCATGTCAAAATTTCTTTTTAACATGTTCTTAGTATCGTTAATCACTTGTATATTGTTACCCATTATTAACATGTCATCTATATAAAGACACACAATAACATAGCCGTTATTAATGTTCTTAATATAAACACATTTATCACACTCGTTTATTTTGAAACAAATGAATAATGACTCACCGAGGTGGAATGGTAGTGAAATAAATGACAGCTCAATGAAAAGATTGGAACCGTCGTTCCTTATGACTGAAGTGATTAATTGACAATAACAAGTTTGATACGGTTAATACACTGATGAATGAGTTATGATTATGAATGAACAACAACAAAAGGGATGAATATCCTTTTAACCGAGTAAAAATTAACTTACACAACACCGGTGACAATTATCCTTCCACGAACAACGTCCTAATAGAGATATCGGTCGCTCGAACAACCTTGAATAACACAATAACCAACAATCCGTTCAACATACGTAACAAACATGAATATAACGAACTCAACACGTCGATACGACTAAACCAAGTCCATTGAGGCATTAAATCAAACACGTTGCGTCCAAACTCCGATTGTTTACAATCAAACCTCAATATATCAATATCAAATCCCCCAAGAAGTGTTTCAAACCAACAAAACATCTTCAATACGATTAATAATCCAAAACGAATATCCAAAAACGTGATTATAATGACAATTAATCGAAAACCCCCAATTTCAACTCGATAATCAAAGTGTTCTTGAATAATCCCTCAATAATCCAATGAATCCTTATACAAACTCATAATCATATACATATCCCTTCATATAACATGATTATAATGTCCAAAACATCATATCTCAACACAAAATCGAAATCCAAGGTGTTGAAGAAATTACCTCTTGAAGATCCAACCACTTCGATCCAATGAAAACGTGTTAAATCGACTATCCAAGCTTCCCAACAAAATAAGATGATGAAATCCGAATACACAAGTGATTGATGATGTCAAAATATCTCCCTCAAGCTCTCTCTCTCTCTCGGACAAGATGAAGGAAATGAGAAAAAATGAGGAAAAGTGTCCCGGCCAAACCATATATACTGCCGGAAGTTACGGCCGTAACTCGGCCCTCTTACGGCCGTAACATTCCAGGTCAACGGCCTCACGGCCGTAACCGTCCAACTCGTACGGCCGTAACTCGGCTTCGTCCGAAAGCCTGCCGACAGACTTACGGCCGTAACCGCTCCTGAGTTACGGGCGTAACCCGCCTTCGTCAAAAACATCCGCCGACATCCTTACGGCCGTACCCGCACACCTTACGGCCGTAACTCGGATGATACGGCCGTATCCGGCCAACCTTACGGGCATAAGCCCTCTTCGTCGAAAATGACCAGGCACTTTGCCTGCAGCGTACGGCCGTATCCGGCCAAGTCTTACGGCCGTATCTCCCTCGCCTTACGGCCGTATGCCGAAACCCTTACGGCCGTAACTCGCCTTCGGCCAAAAACGTCTGGGCACCCTGCTCGACACGTACGGCCGTAACCGGCCAGCCTTACGGCCGTACCTCCCAACTTACGGCCGTATGCCGAAATCATTACGGCCGTAAGTCCCGCTCGTTCGAAATGGCCCGGAAACAACGAACGTCAATTACGGCCGTATCCGACACTCTTTACGGCCGTAACTCGTTGCTGGACAAGAAGAAATTCCGACAACTCCGATTTCTCGCTACGATCGATGAATGATTCGACATACCAAACGTTTGCGAACGCGAACAAGTCCAACACATGTCAAAAATGATACTTCCAGTACAAGACTACCAATCACGATGATAATGACAATACTCCAGTTCCGACACTCAAACGGAGATGAAATGACGATCGGTAACTGATACATGGTTACAACATGCCAAATGAACGCAAATGAATGAATCATGACTGATGAATGATTATTAATGAGCGAAAATTACTGAGTGATGATTACTGACTGATAGTTACTGAATGATAATGAATGAATTACAACCGGGTATTACATACTCCCCCCCTTAAAAAGAGTTTCGTCCCCGAAACTAAGGGTCAAATAACTCGGGATGACTCTCCCGCATACTCTCCTCGGTTTCCCAAGTAGCCTCTTCGACTCCGTGTCTAGATCACTGAAACTTAACCAAAGGAATCGCCTTATTCCTCAACTGTTTGATTTGCTGCTAACACTCGTATGGGACGCTCCTCATACGAATGATCATCTGCGATCTCGATTTCGTCGAACTGAAGTATGTGACCCGGATCGGCAACATACTTCCGCAATTGCGAGACGTGCAATACATTATGAATTTGGCTCAACGCCAGAGGTAAAGCCAATCGATAAGCTAACTCGCCTATTCGATCCAAAATCTCAAACGATCCAATGAATCTCGGACTCAATTTCCCCCATTTTCCGAAACGGAAGATACCTCGACTCGGGGATACCTTGACCAAAACGTGGTCACCCATCTCGAACTCTAGTGGTCGACGATTGTCTGCATATAATTTCTGTCGACTCTGAGCAGTCAACAGACGACTCCTGATCAAAGCTACCTTCTCCCGGGCGACTATAAGTATATCGGGCTCGGTGCCGATTGACTCGGATGGGTCATCCCAACACAATGGAGATCGACAACGACGACCGTACCAGGCCTCGTTAGGTGCTACCTTCATCGCAGCATGCCAACTAAACTGTACGTGGACTCAAACAACAGTAGTTGGGCTTCCCAATCGTCTACTAATCGAGGACGCATGCCCTCAACATGTCCTCCAATGTCTGAAAAGTCCTCTCTGATTGTCCTTCGGACTGAGGATGAAAAATGGTAATGATATTAAGCTGAGTTCCCAAAGCACGATGAACTGATTTCCAAAATGAGACACGAATCACCCGTCACGATCAGAAACGATACTCTTAGGAGTACCGTGCAATCTCACTATCTCTTTGATGAACAGCTGGGCAAGTCTCTCGGGACCCCATGTATCCTTAATCCCAAGGAAATGAGCTGACTTAGTTAAGCGGTCCTCGATCACCCAGATCGTATTCATGCCACGACGACTCGAGGCATCGGCAACCACGTTTGCCTTACCCGGGTGGCACAGGATCCCGATATCATAATCTTTGATTAGTTCCCACCACCGCCTCTGTCGCATGTTTAACTCCTTCTGAGTAAATATATACTTCAAACTCTTATGATCGGTGAATAACTGACAGGTGACGCCATAAAGGTAATGACGCCAAATTCCCAACGCGAAAACCACGGCTGCTAGCTCCAGGTCGTGGGTCGGATAATTAACCTCGTAAGGTCGCAATTGCCGTGAAGCATAGGCAATAACCTTCCCATCCTGCATTAATACACATCCGAGACCGTGTCCGGACGCGTTACTAAAAACCACGAATCCTTCCGTCCCTTCTGGCAAGGAAAAGACAGGTGCTGAAATTAACCGGTTCTTGAGTTCCTCAAAACTCCGCTGACACACGTCGGACCACGTGTATTTCTTACCCTTTCGCAAAAGGTTCGTCATTGATTGAGCGATTTTAGAAAACCCTTCCACAATTCGCCGATAACAACCGGATAATCCGAGAAAGCTTCGGATTTCCTTAACATTCTTCGGAGGTAACCAATCTCGGATAGCCTCCGTCTTCTGAGGGTCGACACGAACTCCGTCTGATGAAATTACATGTCCGAGAAAAGTCACTTCGGACATCCAGAACTCACATTAAGAAAACTTTCCATAAAGTTGCTCTCATCTCAACACGTCGAGAACCTGATGAAGATGAACCTCGTGTTCCTCTCGGCTACGAGAATAAATCAAAATGTCATCGATGAAGACAACAACAAACTGATCTAAAAAGTCGATGAAAACCCGATTCATTAACTCCATGAATACCGCAGGTGCATTAGTTAGCCCGAACGGCATAACTACGAACTCATAATGACCATAGCGTGTTCGAAACGTCGTCCTTGCGATATCCGACTCTCGAATCCGCAACTGGTGATATCCAGATCTTAAGTCGATCCTGGAAAATACTGAAGCTCCCTGAAGTTGATCTAAAAGATCATCAATACGGGGTAAGGGTTACTAATCTTGATCATCACCCTGTTCAACTCTTGATAATTAATACACACACGAGACGAGCCATCCTTCTCCTTGACAGATCACACTGGTGCTCCTCTCAAGGACGCAATCGGTCGGAGATAACCTTTCTCGAACTATTCCTCAAGTTGAATCTTCAACTCCTGCATTCTGGTCGGAGCCATCCGATACGGTGCCTTCGATAAAGGGGACGTACCGGCTCCAACTCACTCCTGAATTCCACGACTCTATGTGAAGGCAACCAGATAACTCGTCTGGAAATACATCGTCAATCGATGATAATAATACCACAAATGATTGAACATTTCGATTGCCCTAGAATGGTCAATCGATAAAAAGTGATACAATGAATGATTGAACATCTCGATTGCCTTAGAAAGGCCAATCGATGAAAATGGTACAATGAATGTTTGAATAACTCGATTGCCTTAGAAAGGCCAATCGATGAAAATGATACAATGAATGATTGAATAGCTCGATTGCCTTAGAAAGACCAATCGATGAAAATGATGTAATGAAGGATTGAATAACTCGATTGCCTTAGGAAGGTCAATCGATGAAAATGATACAATGAATGATTGAATGACTCGATTGCCTTAGAAAGGCCAATCGATGAAAATGGTGCAATGAATGATTGAATAGCTCGATTGCGGAATTTCTCTGCTTCCGCCATAATAATAATTCTACTGGAACAACGGGGATTACTTCCCTGAAGCACACTTTCGACAACCAACGACAGAAAGATAGCGACCAAACGCTAACAAACACTGAGGATAGTATCAAGACGATTAAACCAACTAATATCGAAAATTACATCATCCTAAGATAAATTCACCACGATTAGGTCCACCAACCAATCGCGGTCACTAAGCTTACTTCGGTATGATTCCGAAAATTCTTCCATCGTCAGGTAGACCGATGGTATGAGGTCCACAAGTAATAGGACTATCCCGAAATAAGTCTATTCAAGCATGATTCGAAAATGGATGAATGCGGTGTACCAGCATCAAAAGGTACACACAGGTTGAAATAAAATTACGAGTATACCTGAAATCATTCGGGCCACGGATAAATCGATCCTCCTCATCACATGAATCGGGACTTGGCCCCGAACCGGACGCTCCGTCGATAAATACGAGCTCCAACTCTATTTGCTTCCATTGTCTTAAACAGCGTTGACAAAGCGGTTTGATTACGAAGCGTTGATTGCTTGGGCACGAGATGCGCGGGCGACTTGGAGTCCTTTCGGCAAAACGGGCCTTATGCCCAAAATTCCCACAATTATATCACGTGATAGACGGTTTGAGACACTCTGTCGTAATGACCGGCGTTCCACAATTGAAACAGTGATGGCGAGCAGGCCGCTCGGGGCCGAGATCCCGCGATTTTGCGCCGTAGGAGGTCGCTCGAAGCGATAGGACTCACACGAGGCTTCTTGAAGGTTGGTGACCGCCTTCGGATTGATTACGCCGGTGATTTCTTGCCGACGGATGAAGGTTGTTGTTCAGCACTTTCCTTAGCGGTGGCTCATACGGGAGAGTTCTCTCGATTAATCCGGCAGTGGCGCAATGATGATTGAGCAAGCGCACATGGGTCATCATGGCACATAAAAGTGAGTGGATCAACCCGAACATCTTCCGATCGAGCCGAGTCCTGGGCACGATTTCCCGGCCGAGTGATTATTTCTCGGGTTTCGGCCGCACCGCGGCCTCTTCCGTGCATCCTGACTGACTCTCTCCATCTTGAAGTAGGAAGGTCGCATAATGATTATATTTCCCGCATGATTATCACGTTATGATTACGTCATGAGATGATGAAAATGAGTATACATGCTTTAACTTAGTGATTATATGAATGATTCTTGAAGTGACATGATTATACGATGAAATTCTTGAAATGATTATCTTGAATAACTTAACAAGATTAATAATATGATCATCCAGATCGACAACTGAGTAATGAAATGAATTGAGTAATTAATGAATTAACATGATCGTCCTGATCATTAACTGAGTAATGAAATGAATTAAGTGATTAATGAGTTAACATGATCGTCCTGATTATTAACTGAGTAATGAAATGAATTAAGTGATTAATGAGTTAACATGATCGTCCTAATCACAACGAATGATGATGTTTGAGGATTGTTAAATGATGAATGATGAATGAATGACTATTGCCAGAAATTATACCATGGCGTTAGAAATCTTACAGTTCTTCCGGTCTGATTGGCTCGGCATTTGCACAGGTCACACGTGACGCGAAAGTCCAATGATACTAGTCTGATGATGATGATTTCAAATGAGACATGACTCGGAAGGTAGTATTCAAAACCACGCTCCGATACCAACTCTGTAACACCCCAAACTAGGCGGATATTACAGTGCCGTAGATCCCCAACTGGGACCCACCAGGCAAATGAAAATGAATGAATTACACAGGATAAATATAGTACCGAACCACATTACAACAATAATTACTCCGATGAGGAGTTTAGTTACAACACACCAGGACAATACCGAATACTAGTGTATTTTATATGAAGATAAAATACACAACACTGAATGAAACGGAGTATCCAAATGAAAGTCTGCAGCGGAAAATAAAGGACAATAACATGAATAACTGAAAGATCGGGGCCCCCTACTAGTATCACTGGGACTACTCAACATCAACATGCTATTCCCGTGCTTTTGCCTTGCCATGACCTGAAAAACAAAATCCCCAGCCGGGGTCAGTTACACAGAACAACAATCCTCAAGGGTTGAAAATACACAATCATGATTATATTTGAAGTTATGAAATATCCTGTCGAAACATACGCAATCAAACATTCTATATGAATCAACTAACAGTACGGCTCAAAGGGTGGTACCACACTACGCCCGGGATGGAAATGTGTCCGTGCACAAGCCACCAACGAGTATCGATCGAATACACGTGTGGTCTTGTACCTAATCAGTCTCACGAGACAATATGACTCGTGTGCACAGTCCAATGTGAGGCCAACAACCAACACACGACTTAAACGTGCCCGACATGAAAATCCAACACATACCAACCGGCACGCCAGTATGACCCGGAATGCCACGATATAACAAAAGTGACATCGAAAATGAATAATGACTCACCGAGGTGGAATGGTAGTGAAATAAATGACAGCTCAATGAAAAGATTGGAACCGTCGTTCCTTATGACTGAAGTGATTAATTGACAATAACAAGTTTGATACGGTTAATACACTGATGAATGAGTTATGATTATGAATGAACAACAACAAAAGGGATGAATATCCTTTTAACCGAGTAAGAATTAACTTACACAACACCGGTGACAATTATCCTTCCACGAACAACGTCCTAATAGAGATATCGGTCGCTCGAACAACCTTGAATAACACAATAACCAACAATCCGTTCAACATACGTAACAAACATGAATATAACGAACTCAACACGTCGATACGACTAAACCAAGTCCATTGAGGCATTAAATCAAACACGTTGCGTCCAAACTCCGAACAATCAAACCTCAATATACCAATATCAAATCCCCCAAGAAGTGTTTCAAACCAACAAAACATCTTCAATACGATTAATAATCCAAAACGAATATCCAAAAACGTGATTATAATGACAATTAATCGAAAACCCCCAATTTCAACTCGATAATCAAAGTGTTCTTGAATAATCCCTCAATAATCCAATGAATCCTTATACAAACTCATAATCATATACATATCCCTTCATATAACATGATTATAACGTCCAAAACATCATATCTCAACACAAAATCGAAATCCAAGGTGTTGAAGAAATTACCTCTTGAAGATCCAACCACTTCGATCCAATGAAAACGTGTTAAATCGACTATCCAAGCTTCCCAACAAAATAAGATGATGAAATCCGAATACACAAGTGATTGATGATGTCAAAATATCTCCCTCAAGCTCTCTCTCTCTCTCTCTCGGACAAGATGAAGGAAATGAGAAAAAATGAGGAAAAGTGTCCCGGCCAAACCATATATACTGCCGGAAGTTACGGCCGTAACTTGGCCCTCTTACGGCCGTAACATTCCAGGTCAACGGCCTCACGGCCGTAACCGGCCAACTCGTACGGCCGTAACTCGGCTTCGTCCGAAAGCCTGCCGACAGACTTACGGCCGTAACCGCTCCTGAGTTACGGGCGTAACCCGCCTTCGTCAAAAACATCCGCCGACATCCTTACGGCCGTACCCGCACACCTTACGGCCGTAACTCGGATGATACGGCCGTATCCGGCCAACCTTACGGGCGTAATCCCTCTTCGTCGAAAATGACCAGGCACCTTGCCTGCAGCGTACGGCCGTATCCGGCCAAGTCTTACGGCCGTAACTCGCCTTCGGCCAAAAACGTCTGGGCACCCTGCTCGACACGTACGGCCGTAACCGGCCAGCCTTACGGCCGTACCTCCCAACTTACGGCCGTATGCCGAAATCCTTACGGTCGTAAGTCCCGCTCGTCCGAAATGGCCCGGAAACAACGAACGTCAATTACGGCCATATCCGACACTCTTTACGGCCGTAACTCGTTGCTGGATAAGAAGAAATTCCGACAACTCCGATTTCTCGCTACGATCGATGAATGATTCGACATACCAAACGTTTGCGAACGCGAACAAGTCCAACACATGTCAAAAATGATACTTCCAGCACAAGACTACCAATCACGATGATAATGACAATACTCCAGTTCCGACACTCAAACGGAGATGAAATGACGATCGGTAACTGATACACGGTTACAACATGCCAAATGAACGCAAATGAATGAATCATGACTGATGAATGATTATTAATGAGTGAAAATTACTGAGTGATGATTACTGACTGATAGTTACTGAATGATAATGAATGAATTACAACCGGGTATTACATTCCCGCCATATACCGGCGAATCTCCAGCTTCGTCCGTCTGTCAAAATAGAGGATCTTCTCTTCTTCGGTCGTCACTCGATCTCACACATAACTGAGTTGTTTGCTATAGTCGATGATAGCCTGCGACACCGATATATCCTGTGGTTCTGCAAAATAAAATTCACGAATCTATGGTCTCTAATCGGTTTCGGACAGAACTCAGCTTCCATAAATGCCTCGAACTTTGCCTATATGACATCACAATCACGAGGTTTAACAACTTCCCACCAATTAGCGGCATCTTTGTCAAGAAGGTACTGAGCGGCATTTTGATGCATATATTGCATATTTTAATATATTGAAATTTTGATGCACGAAATGCATATATTTCATGCATAATTAGTACAAAACTCATGCATAAATTAGTACTATAAAGTAATGCATTGAAAGTTTGATGCACGAAATGCATATATTTCATGCATAATTAGTACAAAATTCATGCATAAATTAGTACTGTAAAGTACTGCATCTAATATTGGTACTGCATAGAATGCGCCACTATATATATATATATAAATATACACCGGCACTACTCTTCATTCCAGCACAACACGAGAATCAACAAGTATGAATTATGTACTCATAATTCACATTTAACTCCACATCATAACACAAAATCACACAAGCTCGTATAACACGAGACACAACATAGTAGGAAGACTTACATCTACAGATCGCATGAAGATGATGGATGTGCCTTGATACTAATCACGACCGACATCCCAGATGACGCGTCGTGACATGACTCAGTCAGACAAAATCTGACAAGACAAGACTCGACAACACACAACTCGACCCGACAGCCTAGGTTTCCGCAACCTAAGCTCCTATACCATATTCTGTAACACCCCCAAACCACTCGAGAATATTACAGCGCCGAAAACCCTTTCCGTAAGGATCTACCAGGCTAAATACAGACAACACGACAACACAATATATGCCAACATGGCTAATAATGAACCAATTGTAATATCCGCATTTTTCTTTTCCCAGTATTTTCATTTTTTGGTGTATTTTTTATTTTTAGCGAGTCGCTTGTAACCGTAATGGTATTTCGAGAAATCTTAATACTAAACTTTTTGTCATCCGAGCTTGTTTCGGACTTATTTTACTCAATTCCATGTTTATTATCTTTTCCGTCGCTATTTCGTTCAATTCTCGTAATCGTTATTCGGAACCGCCGTCTCGGGGTTGCCGCAGATCCATCTCATGTTATTATACATGTTGTGAGCTTTTGTATGTTGTTTCGATCATGTATCGTGGGTTTCGGATGTTTTGGGCCGTTTTATAATTTCCCAAAGTTTTAGGGCGATTACTAACGTTGTAGTTTTCCAAACCCTTGGGTAGTCGGAATCATATTTTCTTTCAGAGATTTGGTTCTGAATCGATCTTGTTGTTTGTGTGTCTTCTTTGGTCCGTTGTTTGGTGTCGGATGCGCATTGTTTTCATCCGAGGTGGAATTCGCTGTTTTTCACCTTTGGGTGCTGTCTGTACTGCTGTCTGCACCCGCTAGCGCGCGCTATTACTGTTGTATAGCGCACAATAATGTCTTTGAGTAGCGCACGATACGTCCGTTTTGTAGCGCATGCTAAGGACTCGAGCACAGCAGTGGCAGTAGGCTGTTTCTCCCCTCTACTCTCTGGACGAGCAGCTTAGCGCACACTAAATTTATATATTAGCGCACGCTATGGTTTGGACTTAGAGCACGCTGGGTGATTGGTAGCGTGAGCTAACTCGGTAGTCCAGACTGGGCAGAATATTTTTGGACTCGGTCTGGTGTCCAGATAGCGCATGCTAAGGCCCGATAGCACGCGCTATCGAGGGGCTGTTTGTAATACCCGGTTGTGAACTCATTTATTTTTCATTCAGTAATTGTCACTCTGTAATTCTCACTCATTATTAATCATTCATATTCATTCATTAGTGTTCACCGTTCCGAGTAACTTTGAATCGTGTATCGATATTGTTCATTGTTTCAACGTTGCTTGAGAATCAAGACGAGAATATTATCTTGAAGTCGATGTTGATATTGGAGTTCACATCATTACGAATTTACTCCATGTTTGAATCGTGCTATTGTTGGACAAACCCTCGTAATCATTGCTTGGAACCACCGTTTTGGGGTTCCCGCACTTCCATTTCGTGTTATTGTTCCCAAGGTTTGAGTTCTATTGCTTTTATTCTCTTCCCGGGTCATTTTTCGTCATTTTTGAGCCCGAATAGTGTGCGCCGCGGCACACACCTTGTGCTTTTGGAGTTGTAACCGGCTGTACCGCGGGCCGCGGCCCTCTGTTGGCCGGGCCGCGGCACTAAGCCAAGTGTTGGAGCAGTTTTTTGGCCGCGGGCCACGGCAAACTCAGTCCGTGCCACGGCACGCGAAGTAGTTTACCCATTTTTCAGCGGATTTTTGAGGAGAGAAGTTCATTTCATCATTCTCCTCATTCCTCCTCTCCTTGGGCGACTTGTGGGCGAATTCTTGGGCGATTTAACATCATCAATCTCAGAGATTTCATCCTCCTTGAGTTCTTGGTGTGGATTAACAACATCTTTTTGGATTCTTCATCCTAATTCAAGGTTGTTCGAGCGACCAATACCTCCATTAAGGACGATTGTTCGAGGAAGGACTTTATTCACTGGTATTTGAGGTAAGTTAATTCTTACTCGGTTAAAAGGATACTCATTCTTTTCGTTGTTGTTCATTCATACATATAATTCATTCATAATACATCAATCATGTTGAGACTTGTAATTATCAAACTAATCATTCAATCCACGAGGAACAACGGTTCCAATCATTTCATTTGAAGCTATCACTCATTGTGTCATTAGTTCACCTCGGTGAGTCATTCTTGACCCTTGTCGGTTCTATTAATTGTTCTTCATCAGGGTCGCTTTTGTTCATGTGACCTTCCGGGATTGTATTGCGTTTCAGATGGTATATGTGTGGAATTTTTAGTCGGGCACATTAAGGTCATTGTGTTTGTAGGGATCCGGACACATTAGACTGTGAAAACGGTAACGTGCCTCCGTGAGACTAATTAGGCCAAGTTTTGCGGGTGTTTATGCGGGATGCCGGGGACTCGGCAGGCTTGTGCACTTGCACATCCCATTCGTGGCGTACTATGATGCCCATCATTCAACTTAATTTCATAACTCATTCATGTGATTATTGTATTTTGTTCAACTCTTGAGGATTGTTGTTCTGTGTAACTGACCCCGTTTGGAGATATTGTTTTAGGTCATGGCAAGGTAAAAGCACGAGAATAGAATGTTGACGGCGAGGAGTCCCAGTGATACTAGTAGGGGCCCCCAGTCTTTTCAGTTATTCATGTTTATATGATGTGTAATTTCCACTGCAGTTCCGTTTGGATTCCATTTCATTCAGTGTTGTATATTTTATCTTCATATGAAATATACATGTATTATGTGTTTCCTGGGTGTGTTGTACTTGAAACTCCTCATCGGATTAATTGATGATATAATGTGGTTCGGTACTACAATTATATTATTTAATTTATTAATTTTCATTCGCCTGGTGGGTCCCAATTGGGGGTCCACGGCACTGTAATATCCGCCTAGTTTGAGGTGTTACAGAGTTAGTATCGGAGCGTGGTTTTGAATACTACCTTCTGTGTCATGTCTCATTGAAATCATCATTCATCAGACTAGTATCATTGGACTTTCGCGTCATGTGTGACCTGTGCAAGCGTCAAGCCCCTCAGACCAAAGAACGGTATGATTTCTGACGCCATGGTATAATTTCTGGCAATAAGAATCACTCATTCATCATTCATCAGTCAACAATCCTCAGTCATTATTTTCTTGGATCTTGTCGATCATGTCAACTCATTAATCACTCAGTATATCTCATTGCTAAGTTGTTGGTCTTGTGGATCGTATTATCAATCTTGTTAACTTGTTCAAGATAATCATTTCAGGAATTTCATCAGATAATCATGTCACTTCAGTTGATCTTTCATGCGATCTTATCATATTTCGACGTAATGTCGACGATCATTTCACTGCATTATTAATGCGTTCATTGCGTTATAACTTAATCATAATGCGATATTCATGCGAGATCTATAATTATCATGTGTTTCCTACCTTCAATATGGATCGAGCTATCAGAGGACGCAGGGGAAGAGGTCGCGGTGCGGGCCGAAACCCGGGAGCTCGAGTGAATACCCATGCGAACGCGAGGAATAATGTCAATTCAACGAGCAGCGACGCTACCACTCATTCACCTGGAATAATCATTCACCGTCAGGAAGTCGTACTCGAGATACAGCTCAATCATAAGGTGTTCGGGTTGATCCACTCGCTTTTCTGCAGGGCATGATGGCCCAAATGACTCAGATGGCACGTCTGATGGAGACGATGCAGAACTCAGCCACTCAGGCTCAGCAAGCCCCTCCGCCGCCACCTCAGGGTCAAGACGGGATATTGCACGTGGGACCAGTTCAAGACTCTTATGATGTAAAGATATTATCCGGCCCCACTCAGGGAGGCCAAGTTATTGGAGTTACTCAGTCCCGACACCTCAACGGAAGAAGATGTTCTCGCCATTGCCGAGAAGTTTCAGGAGCTACTTCCATTCGCCTCATCCATTATCCACTCCGAGGCGGATAAGATCAAGTATTTCAGTAAGAGGTTGAAACCTCTTATGCGGCTACAATTGCTTAATCATCATTGCACCACCCTGGTCGAATTCATCGAGAAAGCTCTTGCCTATGAGCTTCCTGCGAAGGAAATTTCTAAACATCAAACTTCATCTTCTGGCAAGAAATTGAAGAAGCGTAATCAGTCCGAAGGCAGTCATACAACCTTCAAGTAGCCTCGTGTGGGCTCTACTTTTTCTGAGCGACCTCCTACGGCGCCTAAACCTGCAGAATCTCAGTCCCGAGCGGCCATCACCTGTTACAACTGTGGAGAACAGGGTCATTTTAGCACTAAGTGTCCGAGGCAGACTATCACGTGCAATAACTGTGGAATTGCTGGGCATAAGGCCTGTTTATGCCGTAGAGACTCCAAACCTACTATGGCGACATCTCAGGCCCCGAAGCAGTCAGCGGTTCAGAATCAGGCCACGCAGTCCGTGTCGTTTAAGATGACGGGAGCAAACAAAGGTGGAGCCCACAGCTATCAGACAGGAGCATCCAGTTCCGGGGCTGGCAAGCCCCGAATTTATGAGATGAAGAGGACCGACGATCTGGAGGCCCGAATGATCTCAGGTACACTCGAAATTTTATCTCAACCTGTGTGTACTCTTTTTTATACTGGCGCATCACATTCATTCATTTCCGAGTCATGCTTGAGTAGACTTCACCTGGATAGTGCTAATAGTTGTGAACCTTATATCATTGGTCTACCTGACGGTAGAAGAATTATCGGAGATCGTGAGATTAAGAATTATCCGATTTAGCTTAATGGCTGTATCTGGTTGGCAGACCTGATCATGGTAGATTTACATAGAGATGATGTTATTTGGGGTATTGATTGGATGGATTGTCACGATGTCATCCTTAGTGACCGTAAGCGTACGGTCACTATCATTTCAGACAATGGAGTTAAGTGTGTATTTCAGGGGAGTAATCCCAGCTGTTTCGGAAGAGTTATCAATATGATGAAAGTAGTGAAATTACTCAATCAAGGGTATATTGGTTATTGGTGCTATATGACCAAGACCGAGAAATCATCAGTGTCATTAATGTAACACCCCCAGGTTCAACCGGGAATATTACAACGCCGTGGGCCCCGAGATGGAACCCACAAGGCTGAAGGAAATTTTCGCAAACATGTTCAAACATTTACAAACGCCTAAGAGGATAACGACGATACTATCTTTTAAAAACATTCGAAGACTCTATAAAACTCGTTTAACAAAACCGTCGTAAAGTCTCATTTGAAAGGACAAGGCCAAACAGCCGAACTCAATAGTTTAGAAAACGATTGCCAAAGTAACCTAAGTTACCAGATACCAAAAGGCCATTTAAAATACTCACGCAGCGGAAAAGACTAACAATTAAAAATACTCTAGCAGCGGAATACAATAACTGATCAGGAAATTCACACACAAAAACATGCTCTAGCCAGTATCCTCCGGGAAGCTCATCTCTCCACGATCGCTACAAGGTCGATACCTCAAGAACCTAAAAAGAAAGCCCACGACGGGGTCAGCCATAATATCCAACAATGATAATCGTCACATCACATTAATAATTACATTTGAGAATACAACATCAGAATACGACCAATATAATCTTATCGTCATAACCTTACCAAAATTCACATCTCGCACAGCACCCAAGGTTCTCAAAACATCATCATAACTCACTGTTACGAAATCTACTAACTCTGTCCAACCCAAATCCGTCGGGTAACATCATCACATCTCGACACGGAAACCAATTGCCCATCAAAGACAAATACCAAGGGAAATACGGAACATACCCCGAGATACACAATACCACGACAATCATGTCAGTCTAATCCTAGATCACATCAATGCAACATACGGGCACGGTCCTAATATAAGACCTACAAATGCATACTCATATGACAACGTCAATATGCTCAAAACAATAACAACAGTATATACTCAATGGAAATCCCATGATCCAGCGCCCTCAGCATAGATCCCAAGATGATCCTACTAGATCAACATGAGGTGGATAACCAACAATATACATAGGCACAACAACACATATAAAACCAAAGATGCGAATCCACATGATTCCATCAACACAATTCTGGGTAATCCAACGATCCAGCGCCCTCAGCATAGATCCCAAGATGATCCCGTCGGACCAACACGAGGTGAAAAACCCATCCAATGATCCAGCGCACTCAGCATAGATCCCAAGATGATCCCGTCGGACCAACACGAGGTGGACATCTGATCCAGTGCCCTCAGCATAGATCACACGATCCCATCGGATCAACACAACATAAACAACACAATTATGCATACACATATGCAAATCAATATGTTGATCAACATGAACAACATAACATGAACTACAATATGACAAATCAACTAAGACGACCTCATGTTCAACAACATGAATGACAATATGCATGATCAAATCACTAACACTAACCGAATCGATATAAGATACTTGCCCTGAGTCCATCGGGAGAAATCTCGATGTCAAACCATCACCGATGATTATCCGCAATGCTCGGCGATCCAAACATACCATGGACTACAGATACTCATATCCTAGTCTTTTATCACAACGTATCCTCGATACCCAATTATGCCAATAACCAAGGTAAATCATATACAGTACGATTTAACTTCCAGAATCGGAAAGACAACATAAAATCCAAATCTCTAGGGTTTACAATAATCATCATCGCTATATGCATTATAAACGAAATAAAACTGAAACCATTCATTAAACATTATAATTGAGCAAGTAATAACTTGCCTCGATACCGATACGACGACGATGAATCCGCTATCAATCTCATTTCCTTCGTCTACGAGCTCCTCGGCCCTGACCATGCAATTCACGAACACGCTCGAACACGACCGCAACATACGGTTATAATTACTGATCAATTATCGCAACCTATTGCAATAATAAATTAACAACAATCCGATAACGAACAACAACCGACACGACCAACCAATCAACTTAACGGGTCAACGATACCTCGATCCTATATAAAACCAAATAATATACTCAAACCATTTTACGGATTCATATCCATCATATGAACCGAAATCCGATAATTACTAATCAATATAACCGATTGACAAATTCAACGATTTCACAATATCTCGATTAGACACAAGTCCGGACAATCCAACTCAAACAATTACGAACACAAAACCACAACCCGATTTATAATCCGATTAATTCAACCTTATAGATAATCATGTTCCAAGGGTTTTCAATTGACTCAAACATTCGATTTGAACATTTGTTCAAAGCATATGAATTTCCAAACTCAGTGGTGAATAATAATATTGTCAAACCCTTAATCCTATTCGTATTCCGAAAATTATGCGAAATCCTTCCAAAATCATAACATGTATAGTTCAAGAATCCTTCAAGAACACGAATTATCTGAATGCACGTTCATAATCCATAAAACAACATAATCCGATGTTTTCTAACATCTAAACAATCCCTAATCATAATTCAAGGTGTATATCATCATGTTCTTCAACATACGATCTTCCTAACGTCAAAAATCGCAACAACAATACCAAGAACATCAAGAACTCTATGATTTCATAATCATAATCAACATATTCAAGACATAAACCAACATATCATCATCTTCCTTCAACAAACACCTCATATATCCTCAAGAATCGTAACAACAAGCCCTTAATCATCTTCATACGAATCATTCATCAATAACAACATTAAAATCCAAAATGGGAGGATTATCCAACTTACCTCTTAGAAGATGAAAAACACTAGCAATTACTTCAAGAATCAACCATAGCTCCATATCCAAGCCTCAAATCCAAGTCCTAAAGCTCAAAATCGACTTAGGAGAGCTAACTCTCTCTCTCTCTCTCTCTCTCTCAATGTTTGGAGACGAAAAACGAAGTGAGGTGCTGAAGTGAAATGAAAGAACGAACTTCATTTTATAAACTGCATCGATCGTTACGTACGTTAACCATCAGTACTAACGTACGTAATGCAGCTTAGCGTATGTCATGTGTCCTTCATAGTGTACGTAATCTCATTCCAGAACTAACTGACCTGTTTCGTTTACTCGCTTACCTACGTAACATTTCCTTCATAACGTACGTAATACATACGTTGACTTGCTACAGTACCATACCCATATTACGTACATAATACTACATACGTAGCGTACGTAATGGTCGGGGTTGACTCGCCTGTCTACATCCGCTGCCGACACTGGGCCCACCTGCCGACCACGACTCGAACCTGTCTGATTCCCTTCGTTACGTACGTAATGCCTTACACATAACGTACATAAGACATGACAACTTAGCGTACGTTATCTTACAGTCTTAACGTATGTTAACAGTTCCATACTTAGCCATTTCCTGCAATTTCTGTCCAACGTCTCGACATACCAAAAACGAACGTACGACACACTGAACACATATACTGAATCCAATAATATTCTCATACGATATACCCAATATCAAAAGTGCGATAACCTGATACACGATATACTCAATTGTAATTGTCTACCAAATACGACAATTATACGAGTACAGTTGCCTCAGTCTTTCTATTATTTTATCCATACTGTACAGATTCCACGCTGTACAGCACAACTCGGATAAAATACTGTTAGACAACTGTAGTAGAAATTCCGGATATTACATTCTACACCACTTAAAATAAGTTTCGGCCTCAAAACTTGCAATCCGTCATAGAAACAAACAAACAGTTCAACCAAAATATTCCGTAACCATCACAACAACGATCAATCATCATCATTAACAAATAACCAAAATAGACACTTACAAATGCGCAAATTCGGCGATCTCCTGAGATACTAGCAAGTGACTTCACTGTAAAGCCTCGATACGCTTACAATCACATTCCATGAATCTCAACAAAAATATATCATCTTCGGATGACATAATCTATCCGTGTCAAATCCTGTCTGCCTGATTACACAATCAAGTCCAAATCCTGCTAAAAATCAATAATGCGCGATACATCTGCTCAACACAATGGTAACGAATCCCGAAACATCGACACAAAATCTAAACGCTCAGATGATCACCAGCAATGATCAACCAATAAATTAACCGAGAATATCATCGATATGATGAAATCTAATACGAGCAATCCAAAGGTCAAGACACAGCTGAGAATATCATCAACATGATAAACTCCTATATGACCAACCAGAGGTCAAAACACAATCGAAAATATCATCAACATGATAAACTCCAATATAACCAATGAACAATCAACGATACTCGAGAATACCTTCACACGGTAAGCTCCAACAGTGTCAACACAGAACCACATAAACGGATATACGAAAGAATAACATTCTCAAAACGACATACCAATCACATATAGTGGTTCTCAATAAACATAGCCGACTAGTGAACATATCCCTCGGCATACGAGCAACCAATCACAAATCGACGAACATACCAAATCATATCTGGAGTGGGACGACCACTCAATATCCAAAACAACCAGTATGGGGTCACCATCTCTGAACCTACATTTACAAAGAAATCATTCAAGTCCCTATGGTAGAGTCGTGCTACTACCATACCAACGGAATCACATAGTACATATGTTCTGGTTTCACAAAATCCAGAGTTCCAAAATTACCTTCTGTGCATGAATTTACAACATGCAGTATTTTTCTCTTATCCGGTAATTCAACCAATCATCCCTGGATAACCAAACTACCATACTGAAGTTCGAATCTCTTTTCCTCGTACCATACTGATGTCTTATCCAATTCGTGAGTCACACTCATAACTTCACCAAGATATGCACTATGCACTGAATGCGTATGTATATCCATCACATTTTCAAAACCAGTTCGAAATCATATAATCTTGTCAAGAAGACAAATTTTCGAAAGTTCTTTTCAAGAGTTTCAAAACTCCAAAACATAAATTTTGTGAGTCTACAAAATCAATTTTCGAAAAATTAAACTGGCTCGCTAATGCCAAGTAGTCGATAACAGTTTTCTTCGAATCCACACGATTTCGAAGTTTTAAAATGAAAACTATGCAAATGATTGACCACATTCATACTCATGTATACCAATTCGGTTCGTCACCAATTCTACTGACATTCCATCGGAAAACCACATGATAGAGTTCTAAAATCTCAATGTATAAACTTCGACAAAAACTCCTTTTCCACATATGACTCGCAACGTCAACCATTATCCCATCCTGGATCACCTCAATTATGTTATGAGAAAACATTGAAACAAATCAACACAGCGAAAGACTTCCCGAGAAGTTCCGTTTGAACAAGTAAACTAAAACCGCGAAAGGCAGAAACGAAATAGATAAAGATTGATAAAGTGTTTTACAATTCTCGGGAGTTTTAGAAAACATAAAAGCTTTCTTTTGGAACATTAGGGTCTCAGCCCGTATCTTGTTCCGCATTACAAGAAGTTTAAAAAGTAGAAAACCCTTTTCGGACTCCAAGTCCTGGGTTATAAAACTATTTCAAAATCGATTGGGTCTCAGCCCAAAAAATCATTTTCCGTAAAACATCCGTAAAAGGTTCATTTTGAAAAGTATCATTTTCAAATGCTCAAAAGCAGTTTCATGTATTTCCAAATGACTTAACATGACTACACGCTCTTCTCAACCATGCACAACATTTCTCCCAAATGCACAATTCCGTTCCAAACTTAACCGATATACTGATTTCCAAAATCATAGTTTCTCAAGATCACCAATCCTGTCTCACTCTGTCATCTCATATTGTGAAGCATAATATCTTTCTGAATCTCAAAACATATCAACTTAGAACGGCAATAAATCTCAATGAAATTCAAAAATCCAAATACTTACAGATCGTTAAGCCGACGATTCCCCGTGATACTGGCACATGTCTCGACTCAAGAAAATACTCGACATAGATATTTTCAAAACACACGATTTGCAAACTCAGTTCAACTTGAGAACACAACACATCTCTTTCAAGAGAATTACGTTAGCACCATTTGGAAAAGTTTACAACAATCCCAGTACCACACTGATAAATCACATAACCCATAAGCCCGAGTGAACAACAAAAACTCACGGCTCTAGTATTAGTCAATCGACAACTCGAATGACGCGACCAAAACATGACCCAACTCGACCCAAATGCCTAGGTTTTCTCAACCTAAGCTCCGATACCATATTCTGTAACACCCCGAGGTTCGACCGGGAATATTACAGCGCCGTGGCCCCGAGATGGAACCCACAAGGCTGAAGGAAATTTTCGCAAACATGTTCAAACATTTACAAATGCCTAAGAGGAGAACGACGATACTATCTTTTAAAAACATTCGAAGACTCTATAAAACTCGTTTAACAAAACTGTCGTAAAGTCTCATTTGAAAGGACAAGGCCAAACAGCCGACCTCAATAGTTTAGAAAACGATTGCCAAAGTAACCTACGTTACCAGATACCAAAAGGCCATTTAAAATACTCACGCAGCGGAAAAGACCAAAAATTAAAAATACTCTAGCAGCGGAACACAATAACTGATCAGGAAATTCACACACAAAAACATGCTCTAGCCAGTATCCTCCGGGAAGCTCATCTCTCCACGACCGCTACAAGCTCGATACCTCAAGAACCTAAAAAGAAAGCCCACGACGGGGTCAGCCATAATATCCGACAATGATAACCGTCACATCACATTAATAATTACATACCAATAAGAATACAACATCAGAATACGACCAATGTAATCTTATTGTCATAACCTTACCAAAATTCACATCTCGCACAGTACCCAAGGTTCTCAAAACATCATCATAACTCACTGTTACGAAATCTACTAACTGTGTCCAACCCAAATCCGTCGAGTAACATCATAACATCTCGACACGGAAACAAATTGCCCATCAAAGACAAATACCAAGGGAAATACGGAACATACCTCGAGATACACAATACCACGACAATCATGTCAGTCTAATCCGAGACCAGATCAATGCAACATACGGTCACGGTCCTAACACAAGACCTACAAATGCATACTCATATGACAACGTCAATATGCTCAAAACAATAACAACAGTGTATACTCAATGGAAATCCCATGATCCAGCGCCCTCAGCATAGATCCCAAGATGATCCTACTAGATCAACACGAGGTGGATAACCAACAATATACATATGCACAACAACACATATAAAACCAAACATGCGAATCCACATGATTCTATCAACACAATTCTGGGTAATCTAACGATCCACCGCCCTCAGCATAGATCCCAAGATGATCCTGTCGGACCAACACGAGGTGGAAAACCCGTCCAATGATCCAGCGCCCTCAGCATAGATCCCAAGATGATACCGTCGGACCAACACGAGGTGGATATCTGATCCAGCGCCCTCAGCATAGATCACACGATCCCATCGGATCAACACAACATAAATAACACAATTATGCATACATATATGCAAATCAATGTGTTGATCAACATGAACAACATAACATGAATGACAATATGCATGATCAAATCACTAACACTAACCGAATCCATATAAGATACTTGCCCCGAGTCCTTAGGGAGAAATCTCGATGTCAAACCATCACCGACGATTATCCGTAATGCTCGGCGATCCAAACATACCATGGACTACAGATACTCATATCCTCGTCTTTTATCACAACGTATCCTCGATACCCAATTATGCCAATAACCAAGGTAAATCATATACAGTACGATTTAACTCCAGAATCGGAAAGACAACATAAAATCCAAATCTCCAGGGTTTACAATAATCATCATCGCTATATGCATTATCGGGATCCCGACCGAAAAACGGTTTCCCTCGAGGAGTTTCCGCATCCGCGATCGCCGTCTCCCGCAGAAAAGCCGCAGAGGGCGGCTCGCGCTCCGGAGCAACGATGGTGATCGGAGGCGCGGCGATCGGCCCTTCATCGCCCGGGGCAGGAAACGAAGTTTCTTGCGGCCTCGGCCTCTTGCGATTCGCCCGAAGCCCCTCCTCCGGAATTTCCTCCTCAACCTCGACCTGCGCTACGCGAGGCTCCGGCTCCGCACGAGGCTCCGCCTCCGGAACTATAGGCAATGCGACGGGTGGAACCCGAGTCGACCTCTTCGCGTGAAGACGGCCTAGGACTCCTGGGTTCGACATAGCGATCTCCGCCGGAGGCTCCAAAAACAACACAATTATGCATACACATATGCAAATCAATATGTTGATCAACATGAACAACATAACATGAACTACAATATGACAAATCAACTAAGACGACCTCATGTTCAACAACATGAATGACAATATGCATGATCAAATCACTAACACTAACCGAATCGATATAAGATACTTGCCCTGAGTCCATCGGGAGAAATCTCGATGTCAAACCATCACCGATGATTATCCGCAATGCTCGGCGATCCAAACATACCATGGACTACAGATACTCATATCCTAGTCTTTTATCACAACGTATCCTCGATACCCAATTATGCCAATAACCAAGGTAAATCATATACAGTACGATTTAACTTCCAGAATCGGAAAGACAACATAAAATCCAAATCTCTAGGGTTTACAATAATCATCATCGCTATATGCATTATAAACGAAATAAAACTGAAACCATTCATTAAACATTATAACTGAGCAAGTAATAACTTGCCTCGATACCATCGGATCAACACAACATAAACAACACAATTATGCATACACATATGCAAATCAATATGTTGATCAACATGAACAACATAACATGAACTACAATATGACAAATCAACTAAGACGACCTCATGTTCAACAACATGAATGACAATATGCATGATCAAATCACTAACACTAACCGAATCGATATAAGATACTTGCCCTGAGTCCATCGGGAGAAATCTCGATGTCAAACCATCACCGATGATTATCCGCAATGCTCGGCGATCCAAACATACCATGGACTACAGATACTCATATCCTAGTCTTTTATCACAACGTATCCTCGATACCCAATTATGCCAATAACCAAGGTAAATCATATACAGTACGATTTAACTTCCAGAATCGGAAAGACAACATAAAATCCAAATCTCTAGGGTTTACAATAATCATCATCGCTATATGCATTATAAACGAAATAAAACTGAAACCATTCATTAAACATTATAACTGAGCAAGTAATAACTTGCCTCGATACCGATACGACGACGATGAAGCCGCTACCAATCTCATTTCCTTCGTCTACGAGCTCCTCAGCCCTGACCATGCAATTCACGAACACGCTCGAACACGACCGCAACATCAACTTAACGGGTCAACGATACCTCGATCCTATATAAAACCAAATAATATACTCAAACCATTTTACGGATTCATATCCATCATATGAACCGAAATCCGATAATTACTAATCAATATAATCGATCGACAAATTCAACCATTTCACAATATCTCGATTAGACACAAGTCCGGACAATCTAATTCAAACAATTACGAACACAAAACCACAACATGATTTATAATCCGATTAATTCAACCTTATAGATAATCATGTTCCAAGGGTTTTCAATCGACTCAAACATTCGATTTGAACATTTGTTCAAATCGTATGAATTTCCAAACTCAATGGTGAATAATAATCTTGTCAAACCCTTAATCCTATTCGCATTCCCAAAATTATACGAAATCCTTCCAAAATCATAACATGTATAGTTCAAGAATCCTTCAAAAACACGAATTATCCGAATGCACGTTAATAATCCATAAAACAACATAATCCGATGTTTTCTAACATCTAAACAATCCCTAATCATAATTCAAGGTGTATATCATCATGTTCTTCAACATACGATATTCCTAACGTCAAAAATCGCAACAACAATACCAAGAACATCAAGAACTCTATGATTTCATAATCATAATCAACATATTCAAGACATAAACCAACATATCATCATCTTCCTTCAACAAACACCTCATATAACCTCAAGAATCGTAACAACAAGCCCTTAATCATCTTCATACGAATCATTCATCAATAACAACATTAAAATCCAAAATGAAAGGGAGTATTATCCAACTTACCTCTTAGAAGATGAAAAACACTAGCAATTACTTCAAGAATCAACCATAGCTCCATATCCAAGCCTCAAATCCAAGTCCTCAAGCTCAAAATCGACTTAGGAGAGCTAACTCTCTCTCTCTCTCTCTCTCTCTCTCTCTCTCAGTGTTTGGAGACGAAAAACGAAGTGAGGTGCTAAAGTGAAATGAAAGAACGAACTTCATTTTATAAACTGCATCGATCGTTACGTACGTTAACCATCAGTACTAACGTATGTAATGAAGCTTAGCGTATGTCATGTGTCCTTCATAGTGTACGTAATCTCATTCCAGAACTAACTGGCCTGTTTCGTTTACTCGCTTACCTACGTAACATTTCCTTCATAATGTACGTAATACGTACGTTGACTTGCTACAGTACCATACCCATATTACGTACGTAATACTACATGCGTAGCGTACGTAATGGTCGGGGTTGACTCGCCTGTCTACATCCGCTGCCGACACCGGGTCCACCTGCCGACCACGACTCGAACCTGTCTGATTCCCTTTGTTACGTACATAATGCCTTACGCATAACGTACGTAACACATGACAACTTAGCATACGTTATCTTACAGTCTTAACGTACGTTAACAGTTCCATACTTAGCCATTTCCCGCAATTTCTGTCCAACGTCTCGACATACCAAAAACGAACATACGACACACTGAACATATATACTGAATCCAATAATATTCTCATACGATATACCCAATATCAAAAGTGCGATAAACTGATACACGATATCCTCAATTGTAATTGTCTACCAAATACGACAATTATATGAGTACAGTTGCCTCAGTCTTTCTATTATTTTATCCATACTGTACAGATTCCACGATGTACAACATAACTCGGATAAAATACTGTTAGACAACTGTAGTAGAAATTCTGGATATTACAATTGATGGATATCCTGGTAGTGAGGGAATACGCCGATGTATTTCCAGACGAGTTACCTGGTTTGCCTCCACAGAGAGAGGTGGAATTCACGATTGAGTTGGAGCCTGGTACATCTCCAATATCGAAAGCACCATTTCGTATGGCCCCGACTGAAATGCAGGAATTGAAGAATAAAATGGAGGAATTGACCGAGAAGGGTTACATCCGACCGAGTGCATCTCTGTGGGGACCACCAGTGTTATTTGTCAAGAAGAATGATGGATCGTTTCGCTTGTGCATTGATTATCGAGAGCTGAACAGGGTGACGATCAAGAATAAATATCCCCTTCCCCGCATCGATAATCTCTTGGATCAACTTCAGGGAGCTTCAGTATTTTCCAAGCTCGATTTGAGATCTGTGTATCATCAGTTGCGAATTCGAGAGTCGAATATCGCAAGAACGGCGTTTTGAACACGCTATGGGCATTACGAGTTTGTGGTGATGCCATTTGGGTTAACTAATGCACCTGCTGTATTCATGGAGTTGATGAACCGAGTTTTCATCGACTATTTAGACCGGTTCGTGGTTGTTTTCATAGACGACATTTTGATTTATTCTCATGACCGAGAGGAACACGAGCTTCACCTTCATCAGATTCTCGACGTGTTGAGACGAGAACAACTCTATGGAAAATTTTCCAAATGTGAGTTCTGGATATCCGAGGTGACGTTTCTCGGGCATGTGATTTCATCAGATGGAGTACGTGTCGACCCTCAGAAGACGGAGGCTATCCGAGATTGGCAACCTCCGAAGAATGTTAAGGAAATTCGAAGTTTCCTCGGATTAGCAGGCTATTACCGGCGATTTGTGGAAGGATTTTCTAAAATCGCTCAACCTATGACGAACCTTTTGCGGAAGGATAAGAAATACATGTGGTCTGACGCGTATCAGCAGAGTTTTGAGGAACTCAAGAGCCGTTTAATTTCAGCGTCTGTCCTTTCTTTACCGCAAGGGACGGAAGGATTCGTGGTTTATAGCGACGCGTCCAGACACGGTCTTGGATGTGTATTAATGCATAACGGGAAGGTGATTGCTTATGCTTTGCGGCAACTGAGACCTTATGAGGTCAATTATCCGACCACGACCTCGAGCTAGCAGCCGTGGTATTCGCATTAAAGATTTGGCGTCATTATCTTTATGGCGTCACCTGTCAGATTTTCACCGATCCTACGAGTTTGAAGTATATATTTACTCAGAAGGAGTTAAATATGCGACAGAGACGGTGGTTAGAACTGATTAAAGATTATGATATTGAGATACAATATCACCCGGGTAAGGCGAATGTTGTCGCTGATGCCTTGAGCCATAAGTTCGTTCAGGAGCAAATGCTTGCTCGTTTAACTGTTCAAAAGGAACTTCAACAGGAATCCTTAAGGCATGAGATCGAGGTTTGGTTACAGCATATACAAGGGCAGCTTTGTATGTGTAACACCCCCGATATATTCAGGAATATTACAGCGCCGTAAATCCTTTACATAAGAATTTACAAGGCTAAAGGAATGAAAGGACAATAACAGATACCAATATATAAAAGTACTCGAATTAAAATACAACAGTGCTGGGCCAATACTGAGAATACAAAAATCCGAAGGAAAAATATTAATACATCACCAAAATCAATCATCACAATGACAACGTACTCGAGTACTTATTAAAAACAACACAAACACCAGACAATTAAACCCGGCAGGAACATCACTATGCACCCTCGTCATCATGCAGCTCCAGTGGTTGTTTCCCCGCTCTCCTGGATCCTGAACATAAACAAATGTTCACCCCCGAAGGGGTTAGCACAACGATGCTAGTACAAGTACGATAATCATACAACAATGATTAATTCAACAATAATCATGACAAGTTTCTCCAACGAGAAATAATAACAACACTGTTGGCCACTAAGTATACTGGATACAGTTTGGAAAATAGTTTGAACAACAAACTGTACGGATTCTAAATCTGAGTGCGTAGCGGAAGTCTTGGATACAGTTGGTTGTTGTGGATACAACAACTAAGTGTATAGTGTATACTTAATATATCACAGTAATTTAAAACAGTAAAAGCTGAAGGTAAATGACACAGTAATTAAAGTGGTTCGAGGTAAACCCCTCTACGTCCACTGGTCCTCCACACAGGAGTAAAAAGTTTATTATAATTACTGCGTACACAACTACGTAATTATAATCAAACCTATCCTTGTATCGTTCACACAGATTGATACAAAGAATGTCACTTTCAACCGTTCACACAGATTGGTTAAAGCTTCCTTCTTGACTAGCTTCTTCACACACAGTTCCAAAGCTTCGTCCTTATTCGTCCCACACAGGTCAGAATAGCTTGTTGAGTTCACACAGAGCTCAGTTTTTACACAGAGGTAAAAGGTAGGTAACCAGGTAAGAACAACAGCTTTGAATATGAAGTTCTTGAGCTGATGATGGCTGTTCTTGATGTTGAGCACTGTATATCTCTTTCGTTCTTAATTGCAGTAAGCTTTGGAGATATGTTTGCTCTGGTGATAACTTTTGATAGCTTGAGAGTTAGGTTACTTGGTGTAACTGATCTTCAATGTCTTCATAGGATATATATAGTCTCTGAAGAAAGTATCCGTTGAGATGTATCCGTTTGAATAAGATTTCGTTCAACGGGATTATGACACGATACGGATTTCGCGGGATTCTGAAGATCTGAAGACTGGCAGTATTTAAATACCTTATCCTCGAGTATTTAAATACTTCTTTATTCAACGGGACTTGACTTCTGTTCCTTCTTTGTCCTGTTGTGAGCTGTATGGAAGATAACTGTATTTTGGGTTTCGAGACAGTTTCCATACTTGGTCTTTTTACAAGTCTTCTTGCTGTACTGAAGAACTTTACTTATATGCTGATTCGAGGCAGGTCTTCGATACAGGATGAAGCCTCAAAGCTTCGATACAGTTTCCTTTACTGTATTTGGATTGGCATATATGTCAAAACCTCTTTATCAAATATCATTCAATACAGGGATCGGGTATCCCGGCTGTTTCGATACAGGGTCTTTGTTTTCCCAACAATTTCCCCCTTTTTGACAATTTGCCAAGACTAACTTTCTTAACTCTTCGAGTCTTCTTGATGATGCCAAAACCTTTCTTCATGAAGCGATCTTCTTTGATGACGTCCGGCAGATTTCTTGGTCTTTCGTCAAAAGGTTTGACTTAGTGACTTAGTCTACAATACTGAATCGCTTTCATGAGCAAGTTCGATCTGATTTAAGATTTATTACAACTTAAACCTATGATTGGCGCTTGAGCACAATCTTACAATGTATTCTAAGTTTACAACTGAAATTATGAACTGTTCGTAGACTAGTTCGTACAGCTTATTTTTCAATCAAGTTTATCTAACTTGAGATTCCTATCAAACAATTTAAGTAATCATACATTAACACAGTAGATTACGAGTTGTAATCTTTCAAGACAAACAAACGTTTTTACTGATATTCAAAATGATTGAGTACAGAGTTTGCTGTTTCGAATAGAAATTACAAAAAAAAATATACATAGATTTCATCTCCTTATCTATAATCCGCATGCCTCCATGGTCTTTTCCTTTGTTCATTCTCGGTGCCACGCCACCAGTTTTGAAGAGAATCATTGCCTCGATCTTGGTATATCGCTCTTCCTTCATATGATCGATCAAAGGCAAGTATCCAGTCTTCTGGATGGGTGACCCGATCTCCTCTTCTATGTTTGGATTTCATTTCGATTTGGAGAGGGAGTTTCCCTTCTTCTAGCATCTTTGTAAATTTATCTGCGGCCTCCGCTAACGTTTTATAATTCTTGAAGATGGCGGATTCCCTGATGAGTCTGACAAAATATCTCATCAGTTCATTCTTCCTCCAGTGCTTCACTTCGTCGGCAGTTGGGTTGCGGTTGGTCGGCAGACGAATTTCCGAAGGTCTCTGAATAAGAGTTTGCCAAGGGACATTGGGATCATGGAATTCCGGTCTGGAGCCTGAAATCTTAAAACTTTGGGATGGAGGTGCTAGCTTGTTCAATTCGGCAGTGATACTGTTCTGAGCAGCCTCAAATTCCCTTTCTTGTTGCAGCCTTATTCTCCTAGCAGCTTCTCGTGCCTCTTCCCCCTTTTTGGCTTCATCAAGACTTTGCAGGATTTCTAGAGCAGCGTCCTGTTTGGTCTCGATGCTAGTCATTCTTTCAACAAGGGAGGAAAGAGTCTGCGACATTTCCTGAATGCATTTGTCGTGAGCACGCAGTTGAGAGCTGTTCTCAATCATTGCACAAGCGGTCTTGGCTTCAGCTATCCTTGTCTTTGTAGCTTCCTCCTTCAGCAGTTGCTCCTGCTTATCTTCCATGATCTTCAAGGCTTGCTTGAAAACTTCTGGAAAAAGGATGAATGCGTCGACAACTCGAGATACTTCGTGTTGAAGAGTGGTCATTTCTTCGACGGCAGAAGTGTGCATCCAATTCAGTGCTTTTTCAACGGAAGATAGAGCATTTACTGCATCTTGGATAAACACAGTCTGAAGGCCAAGAGGTCGCAGGCGCTCTTTTCGTGCGGCAGAGATCGGAGAATCTGGTTGGGCAAGGTCTGCAGCGTTGTTCAACCTTCTTACATTCACAGATGGGCGTGAAGTAAGTTGGACATCCTCAGGTTCGGTACCGTCCTCGGATTCCACGGTTGAAGGGGCGGGAGCAGCTTCCTGTGGTTCGGCGGAAAGGGGTTGAGAAGCTTCCTGTTGCGAAGATTCTTCAGCAATCATGGATGCAGGACGGACTGAATCCTCCTGTTGGCTTTCAGGAATGGCTTCTTCGGTTGCAGCAGGCTCAGGTGCCTGTTCCAAAATTTCTTGAACTTCCTCGACTGGAGGGACCGATTCTTCTTGGTCGGGAATGTTCTCAGGTGTGAAGGGGCATTGGCACAGGTAGAAGGCCCTTCGTCATCTCCGGGTGGAGAGGCGTCTCGAGCTTCAGCCTCTTCACGACTCATTCTCGGACACCTTGTAAAGCTTCGTCGTCGTCGTCCGAGTCATGATCTTCGTCATCTTTTGGATTGGTGGTAGAATCCTCGACTTATTCTTTCCTTTCCTCCGGGCGTCGATTTGAGCGGAAGATGGCTTTCAATTAGATCCTTGCATGAGGAGTTGTCCCATCGAAGCGGGGCCTCAATTTGATTAGTCTGTTACTTGAGAGACGAATCTCTCTTCGTGGCTCCAATCGCTCCGGTTATGCAGTGTATCGTGCGGAGCTAGCACGTAGCCTTTCCATTGCGAAATCTTTCGTAGGCATGTTCAATTTGTATCGAAAGAAGGGTCGATTAATGATCGAGTCGGGGAGGGACTTGAATTACGTGCAGACGCTGTTTGAGGATTCTGTACAGGTATGGGATCCATGTACGGAAGAGGGACTCCTTACAGGGGATGGTGCCACTGAAGGAAGATGGATCTGTGCGGGTGTGGGGTCTGCAGAGGAGAAGTAGCTTTTGGCTCGAATGGGCGTAGACTCGCTAAAGTCTTGAACGTTGGCGAGATGTCTCAATATCCGTCGTAGCCGCCAAAGGCTCGGGATCTCTGTCGATACTGATGGAGACACCTCTTCCACAAGGGTTGTGCCACAGGGTTCTTCATCGAGTGGGTTGCGCTACGAGGAGACATCCTTGGAGTGCTTGGCGATTTGATTTTTGAAAGCCTCCGAGTCTCTTCTTGGACTTCTCACCGGTGAGTGTTTCTTGCTGTGAGATCGCTTTCGCTTCTTTGAAGATTCCATTTCTGGGACCTTCACGGATTCATCTCTTGGGTTGTCAGAAATAGGCATGTGCCTGGTTCTCGGGTGGTTGCAGTGCATGGTGCTCTGGTTATACGCAGTGGGCTTGACGCCTCCTAAGTATATCCTCGAGCTATTCTTCTTCGCATCGGCGGATTGCGTCAGTCCGCACTTCGTCAGGATGTAATTCAGCATTAAACCGAAGGATTTCTTTTGGGTGGCAGGTTTGCACACCTCTTCTTGAAGACGTTTCAGAATTATTTGGCACCAATTGACCTTTTCACAGGTCAAAATAGCCACCATCATTCTGAACCTTAAGTTCGTGCACATCTCGAACGCACCGGTTCGGTTTTCAATAATCCTGGAGCAAAAGTCATGAAGATACACAAAATGAAGAAGAAAGTTTTTCTTGTGACAAGTAGTTGTCACCATATCAACCACTTTGGACCCTGTAAATAGTCCATAAAACTTAGTAATGAGCTCTTGAGACCCCGGTTTTCAATAATCCTGGAGCAAAAGTCATGAAGATACACAAAATGAAGAAGAAAGTTTTTCTTGTGACAAGTAGTTGTCACCATATCAACCACTTTGGACCCTGTAAATAGTCCATTAAAGATTTGGCGTCATTATCTTTATGGCGTCACCTGTCAGATTTTCACCGATCCTACGAGTTTGAAGTATATATTTACTCAGAAGGAGTTAAATATGCGACAGAGACGGTGGTTAGAACTGATTAAAGATTATGATATTGAGATACAATATCACCCGGGTAAGGCGAATGTTGTCGCTGATGCCTTGAGCCATAAGTTCGTTCAGGAGCAAATGCTTGCTCGTTTAACTGTTCAAAAGGAACTTCAACAGGAATCCTTAAGGCATGAGATCGAGGTTTGGTTACAGCATATACAAGGGCAGCTTTGTATGTGTAACACCCCCGATATATTCAGGAATATTACAGCGCCGTAAATCCTTTACATAAGAATTTACAAGGCTAAAGGAATGAAAGGACAATAACAGATACCAATATATAAAAGTACTCGAATTAAAATACAACAGTGCTGGGCCAATACTGAGAATACAAAAATCCGAAGGAAAAATATTAATACATCACCAAAATCAATCATCACAATGACAACGTACTCGAGTACTTATTAAAAACAACACAAACACCAGACAATTAAACCCGGCAGGAACATCACTATGCACCCTCGTCATCATGCAGCTCCAGTGGTTGTTTCCCCGCTCTCCTGGATCCTGAACATAAACAAATGTTCACCCCCGAAGGGGTTAGCACAACGATGCTAGTACAAGTACGATAATCATACAACAATGATTAATTCAACAATAATCATGACAAGTTTCTCCAACGAGAAATAATAACAACACTGTTGGCCACTAAGTATACTGGATACAGTTTGGAAAATAGTTTGAACAACAAACTGTACGGATTCTAAATCTGAGTGCGTAGCGGAAGTCTTGGATACAGTTGGTTGTTGTGGATACAACAACTAAGTGTATAGTGTATACTTAATATATCACAGTAATTTAAAACAGTAAAAGCTGAAGGTAAATGACACAGTAATTAAAGTGGTTCGAGGTAAACCCCTCTACGTCCACTGGTCCTCCACACAGGAGTAAAAAGTTTATTATAATTACTGCGTACACAACTACGTAATTATAATCAAACCTATCCTTGTATCGTTCACACAGATTGATACAAAGAATGTCACTTTCAACCGTTCACACAGATTGGTTAAAGCTTCCTTCTTGACTAGCTTCTTCACACACAGTTCCAAAGCTTCGTCCTTATTCGTCCCACACAGGTCAGAATAGCTTGTTGAGTTCACACAGAGCTCAGTTTTTACACAGAGGTAAAAGGTAGGTAACCAGGTAAGAACAGCAGCTTTGAATATGAAGTTCTTGAGCTGATGATGGTCATTCTTGATGTTGAGCCTTTGTATATCTCTTTCGTTCTTAATTGCAGTTAGCTTTGGAGATATGTTTGCTCTGGTGATAACTTTTGATAGCTTGAGAGTTAGGTTACTTGGTGTAACTGATCTTCAATGTCTTCATATGATATATATAGTCTCTGAAGAAAGTATCCGTTGAGATGTATCCGTTTGAATAAGATTTCGTTCAACGGGATTATGACACGATACGGATTTCGCGGGATTGAAGATCGAAGGCGCGGTATTTAAATACCTTATCCTCGAGTATTTAAATACTTCTTTATTCAACGGGACTTGACTTGTTCCTTCTTTGTCTGTTGTGATGTATGGAAGATAACTGTATTTTGGGTTTCGAGACAGTTTCCATACTTGGTCTTTTACAAGTCTTCTTCTTTGTCTTGAAGAACTTTACTTATATCTTTGATTCGAGGCGGGTCTTCGATACAGGATGAAGCCTCAAAGCTTCGATACGTTTCCTTTCTGTATTTGGATTGGCATATATGTCAAAACCTCTTTATCAAATATCATTCAATACAGGGATCGGGTATCCCATTTGTTTAAATCTGAGGTCTTTGTTTTCCCAACAATTTCCCCCTTTTTGACAATTTGCCAAGACTAACTTTCTTAACTCTTGAGTCTTCTTGATGATGCCAAAACCTTTCTTCATGAAGCGATCTTCTTTGATGACGTCCGTGATTTCTTGGTCTTTCGTCAAAAGGTTTGACTTAGTGACTTAGTCTACAATAATGAACGCTTTCATGAGCAAGTTCGATCTGATTTAAGATTTATTACAACTTAAACCTATGATTGGCGCTTGAGCACAATCTTACAATGTATTCTAAGTTTACAATGAAATTATGAACTGTTCGTAGACTAGTTAAATACGACTTATTTTTCAATCAAGTTTATCTAACTTGAGATTCCTATCAAACAATTTAAGTAATCATACATTAACACAAGATTACGAGTTGTAATCTTTCAAGACAAACAAACGTTTTCTTGATATTCAAAATGATTGAGTACAGAGTTTTCTGTTTAGAATAGAAATTACAAAAAAAAATATACATAGATTTCATCTCCTTATCTATAATCCGCATGCCTCCATGGTCTTTTCCTTTGTTCATTCTCGGTGCCACGCCACCAGTTTTGAAGAGAATCATTGCCTCGATCTTGGTATATCGCTCTTCCTTCATATGATCGATCAAAGGCAAGTATCCAGTCTTCTGGATGGGTGACCCGATCTCCTCTTCTATGTTTGGATTTCATTTCGATTTGGAGAGGGAGTTTCCCTTCTTCTAGCATCTTTGTAAATTTATCTGCGGCCTCCGCTAACGTTTTATAATTCTTGAAGATGGCGGATTCCCTGATGAGTCTGACAAAATATCTCATCAGTTCATTCTTCCTCCAGTGCTTCACTTCGTCGGCAGTTGGGTTGCGGTTGGTCGGCAGACGAATTTCCGAAGGTCTCTGAATAAGAGTTTGCCAAGGGACATTGGGATCATGGAATTCCGGTCTGGAGCCTGAAATCTTAAAACTTTGGGATGGAGGTGCTAGCTTGTTCAATTCGGCAGTGATACTATTCTGAGCAGCCTCAAATTCCCTTTCTTGTTGCAGCCTTATTCTCCTAGCAGCTTCTCGTGCCTCTTCCCCCTTTTTGGCTTCATCAAGACTTTGCAGGATTTCTAGAGCAGCGTCCTGTTTGGTCTCGATGCTAGTCATTCTTTCAACAAGGGAGGAAAGAGTCTGCGACATTTCCTGAATGCATTTGTCGTGAGCACGCAGTTGAGAGCTGTTCTCAATCATTGCACAAGCGGTCTTGGCTTGACTATCCTTGTCTTTGTAGCTTCCTCCTTCAAGCTTGCTCGCTTATCTTCCATGATCTTCAAGGCTTGCTTGAAAACTTACGGAAAAAGGATGAATGCGTCGACAACTCGAGATACTTCGTGTTGAAGAGTGGTCATTTCTTCGACGGAAGTGTGCATCCAATTCAGTGCTTTTTCAACGGAAGATAGAGCATTTACTGCATCTTGGATAAACACAGTCTGAAGGCCAAGAGGTCGCAGGCGCTCTTTTCGTGCGGCAGAGATCGGAGAATCTGGTTGGGCAAGGTCTGCAGCGTTGTTCAACCTTCTTACATTCACAGATGGGCGTGAAGTAAGTTGGACATCCTCAGGTTCGGTACCGTCCTCGGATTCCACGGTTGAAGGGGCGGGAGCAGCTTCCTGTGGTTCGGCGGAAAGGGGTTGAGAAGCTTCCTGTTGCGAAGATTCTTCAGCAATCATGGATGCAGGACGGACTGAATCCTCCTGTTGGCTTTCAGGAATGGCTTCTTCGGTTGCAGCAGGCTCAGGTGCCTGTTCCAAAATTTCTTGAACTTCCTCGACTGGAGGGACTGATTCTTCTTGGTCGGGAATGTTCTCAGGCTGTGGCGAAGGGGCATTGGCCTGGGTAGAAGGCCCTTCGTCATCTCTGGGTGGAGAGGCGTCTCGAGCTTCAGCCTCTTCACGACTCATTCTCAGACCTGCTTGTAAAGCTTCGTCGTCGTCGTCTGAGTCATGATCTTCGTCATCTTTTGGATTGGTGGTAGAATCCTCTGACTTATTCTTTCCTTTCCTCCGGGCGTCAGATTTGAGCAGAAGATGGCTTTCAATTAGATCCTTGCATGAGGAGTTGTCCCATCGAAGCAGGGCCTCAATTTCAGTTGAGTCTGTTACTTCAGAGACGAATCTCTCTTCGTGGCTCCAATCGCTCCAGTTGTACAGTGTATCGTACGGAGCTAGCCTGTAGCCTTTCCATTGCAGAAATCTTTCGTAGGCATGTTCAATTTGTATCGAAAGAAGGGTCTGATTAATGATCGAGTCAGGGGAGGGACTTCGAATTACGTCTGGAGACGCTGTTTCGAGGGATTCCTGTACAGGTATGGGATCCTGTACGGAAGAGGGACTCCTTACAGGGGATGGTGCCCTGAAGGAAGATGGATCCTGTACGGGTGTGGGGTCCTGCAGAGGAGAAGTAGCTTTTGGCTCCGAATGGGCAGCCGACTCGCTAAAGTCTTGAACGTTGGCAGATGTCTCAATATCCGTCGTAGCCGCCAAAGGCTCGGGATCTACTGTCGATACAGTAGGAGACACCTCTTCCACAAGGGTTGTGCCCTGGGGTTCTTCATCAGTGGGTTGCGCTACGAGGGAGACATCCTTGGAGTGCTTGGCAGATTTGATTTTTGAAAGCCTCCTGAGTCTCTTCTTGGACTTCTCACCAGCAGAGTGTTTCTTGCTGTGAGATCGCTTTCGCTTCTTTGAAGATTCCATTTCTGGGACCTTCACGGATTCATCTCTTGGGTTGTCAGAAATAGGCATGTGCCTGGTTCTCGGGTGGTTGCAGTGCATGGTGCTCTGGTTATACGCAGTGGGCTTGACGCCTCCTAAGTATATCCTCGAGCTATTCTTCTTCGCATCGGCGGATTGCGTCAGTCCGCACTTCGTCAGGATGTAATTCAGCATTAAACCGAAGGATTTCTTTTGGGTGGCAGGTTTGCACACCTCTTCTTGAAGACGTTTCAGAATTATTTGGCACCAATTGACCTTTTCACAGGTCAAAATAGCCACCATCATTCTGAACCTTAAGTTCGTGCACATCTCGAACGCACCGTTCGATTTTCAATAATCACGAGCAAAAGTCATGAAGATACACAAAATGAAGAAGAAAGTTTTTCTTGTGACAAGTAGTTGTCACCATATCAACCACTTTGGACCCTGTAAATAGTCCATAAAACTTAGTAATGAGCTCTTGAGACCCGAACGTCTCAAGTTGGTCCATGGTCAGGCCATCGACGGGCAGCCTGTAGATTCTCTGGAGCAGATCGCGATTGATACAGATCTCCACTCCCTGGACTGTTGCAGTGATGTCAGCAACATGACCTCCCTGGGCCAGTGACAGAAAACGAACGGCGGCGTTGAGGTAGAATTCCTCAACCAGATGGGGGTCGAATTTGTCGGCGGTCTTGCTACCAAGGCGATAGAGGCCTTGTTGTTGAAGACGAGTAATGATATATTCCATAGGTTCTTCGTTGGTTTCTGAGAGAATACGCTCCATGATGACAGGTTTGGAGAAGATCCGGCCATTGATGTTTTCTTAAGAAATAGGGTGCAAGAAAACAATGGAAATACGCAGTGAAATGCAGAAAAATATATAGGCTGTATTTGCTTGAGAACTCTTGTAATTGCAGAAAGCGTAAAGAGTCTCTAATGGCAGATTCAGTCCTTTTATAGTTGGGCGGCGAAATAGGGTTTTGCAGAGTACGTATGGTCAGATTTTAAGGGATGGGAACCGGTTTTGAAATCAACGGTTAAGATGAATTGAGTGTAACTGGTACGCTAATCCATTAAAAGGTTTAAAAATAGAGCGGGTCCCACTTCTGACATAGGTTGATACCCTAAATGCCTAAAACGGCGGTTTAAAAATAATAAACAATTTAAATCATCGCGGCTTTTGAGATTCAGTTGTCCAGATGTCGTGTAAGGCATTTAATGAACATGACGTTTGACATAAAAACAGGGCACGTGGACAAAAATTATTTTGAAAAGAAATAATATTATATTATATACTGAATCGAAATCCTATAGCATGTGCTGTTTTCCGCGTCGATACAGCATTCCCCCTTAAAAAGGTACTAATAGGTTTTGAATTCCATACAACAATATTTGGATTAATGCTGTATTCATGGGTCCTACAGTATTCCTCCTTAATTATTGCACACACCAGCTGTAGAATTCATATGCGTTCGCTCGCTACAGTACTGTATTGATGATTCTGAGTGTACAGATAATTAGTGTTGGATACTGTATTCACGGGTCTTACAGCATTCCCCCTCAATTGTTGAGTAAAGACAGTAAATTACTTACAGGGAGTCTGGCTGTAGTATTCCCAATTCTTGTCTGAGCATGTTGAATCTTGCTGTGTCGAGAGGCTTGGTGAAAATGTCGGCCAGCTGAACGTCTGTATGAACTTTTTCCAGGCGAACATCCTTGTTCTCGACATGATTCCTGATAAAATGATGCTTCATGTTGATATGCTTAGTGCGCGAGTGCAGAACAGGATTGTGCGTGATTGCAATTGCACTCGTGCTATCACACATGATTGGAGTCTCTCTAGCATCGATTCCATAGTCTGACAGTTGTTGCTGCATCCAAAGGATCTGCATACAGCAGCTACCAGCAAAGATAGTACTGATTCACCGTGGAAAGAGAGTTAGCCAATTGCTTCTTCTTGAACCAAGAAACGAGTCTAGGTCAGAAAGTGACAAGTTCCACTTGTACTCTTCCTATCTAGCTTGCGACCTCCGAGATCCGAGTCGTCAGATCAACTAAATCGAATCCGCCTTCCTTAGGATACCACGATCTGCGTCATTGTTCCTTTAATGTACTTGTGATTCGTTTATTTGTATTGAAGTGTGATTCCTTAGGTGCAACTTGGTATCTCGCACACACTCCAACAAAGAATCTGGATATCGGGCTCATAGCCGTTAGGTACAGGAGCGAACCAATGAGCTTCCAGAGAGTGATTGGTCAAATGGCTTTCGGCTTCATCGGCACTAATTTGCACGGAAGTGCTCATAGGGTTGGCGAGGATTTGGAACTGTTCATTCCAAATTTGTTGAGTAGCTCCTTCCGTATTTCTCTGGTTGATGAATATACTGTAGGCAAATCGCTTTACTGCAAACCTAGGAAATAACTAAGTTCCCCATCATACTCATTTCAAATTTACTTTGCATGAGATGAGAGAACCTTTGACATAGAGCAAGGTTAGTTGAACCAAAAATAATATCATCGACATAGATTTGTACCATTAGAAGGTCATCACCTTCTGTATCTTGAACAAGGTTTTGTCTACAAGACCTTTCTCAAATCCGTTGTTGGTTAGAATCTTTGGGACGGGGTTTCGTACTGTGCTCTAGGGGCTTGTTTAAGTCCGCATACGCTTTCCTTAGCCTGTAAACTAGATCGATATCGTCTGTGTTGGCAAACCCTGGTGGTTGTTCAACATAAACTTCTTCTGCAAGTTCTCCATTCAGGAAAGCACTCTTGACGTCCATTTGGTATACGATAAAACTCTTATGGGCGGCAAAGGCTAAAAATATCCTAATGGCTTCTAGTCTCGCTACAGGGGTGAAGGTTTCATCATAGTCGATTCCTTCTTCCTGACAATAGCCTTGTGCTACTAGTCTGGATTTGTTCCTAATGATAAGTCCATTTCGATCCTTTTTGTTTCGAAATACCCATTTGGTTCCTATGACCGATTGGTGTGTCGGTCTGGGTACAAGATACCATACATTGTTTCTTTCGAAACCGTTAAGCTCTTCTTCCATAGATGTTATCCTATGAGAATTGTTAAGAGCGTCTATGGTCGAAACAGGTTCGGACTGGGCTAAGAATACAGCGATAGTGCACATATTCAGTCTCCTAAGTTCGGATTGAGATTTCCATTCAGGAAACTGTGAAACTTCAACATTAGATTCTTCTTGTGCACAAAGTACATTTCCTTGTGTACTCTGTATTCTCCTACGAGTAGAAACACCGGCATTAATATTTCCAATGATCAGCTCTTGCGGGTGATCTCTCAACCATCTTCGGTCGGGTTCTAATTCAGGATCCCGTACTGTATCGAAATTTTCTGTGGATACAGCTTCAGCTTGTACAGCGTCGGCTACATCCACATCGATTCTCACAGCTGCGGGGTTGATTTCTAAATCAACGACAGGTTCTATGGGTGTAGGTGAATCCAAGATAGATAGATGGTGAATGTCCTGAGTGATATCATCTACTCCTGTAGGGTCATGGTGTGGTTCGTCGAACACTACATGAACTGATTCCTCGATCGTCAGCTTCCTTTTATTAAAGATTCTGAAAGCTTTGCTGACGGAGGAGTATCCTACGAATATTCCTTCATCTGATTTTTCATCAAAGGTTCTAAGTTGGTCCTTCCCATTGTTCAATACATAACACCTGCATCCAAAAATGTGAAAATACGAAACTAATGGAGTTTTGTTATTCCATACCTCATATCTTTGTTTTGTTGTGGTGCTTGTTGACGATACAAATGGTTTTGAGTGTAGCACTGTTGTATTGGTTGCTTCACCCAGTAATCATTGTGGCAATTTGCTTGCGGCAATCATTGTCCTTGTTGCTTCTTTCAACGTCCTATTCTTTCGCTCGGCAACACCATTTTGTTGAGGTGTACGGGCGGTGAGTATTCGTCTTTGTATTCCATTCTCCGAACAGTATTGCTCTATAAAGCGGTTAGTAAATTCAGTACCTCTGTCGGAACGAATGCATACGATACTCGACGCTTTTTCATTCTGCAACTTTCTCAGGAGCTCGGGCAGCCTTTATGTTGTTTCCTTCTTCTTGCTAAGAAAGATCGTCCAAGCATACCTGGAATAATCATCAACAACAACCATGCAGTATTTCTTACCTCCCAAACTTACTGGGTCTACAGGACCGTAGAGATCCATGTGTAGCATTTCCAACACTCTTTGGGTTGAAAGGTAGGATTTGCTTTTCAGGGTTGACTTGATTTGCTTGCCTTTCTGGCATGGTCCGCAGACGCTGTCTTTCTTGAATGACACATCTGGCAAACCTCTAACCATACCCTGTCTTGAAAGCTTGTTGATCGTCTTGAAGTTGACGTGAGACATCCTCTTGTGCCATAGCCAGCTAAGATCTGCAGTGCCTTTGGCAACAAAACATGGAATTGAGGAGCTCATAGGCTTCGATCGGCAATGTACATATTACACGATCTCGCTTCTGTAAGCACAACTTCCTTGGTTTGGGTGTTCTTGACTCTACAAATGATCTATATAGAACTTCACCGAGAACTGTTTATCACGTAATCGGCTAATACTAAGTAGATTATACTGTAAGCCTTCAACATATGCAACATCGGTGACCTTGAATTTCCCGACAAGTAGGTTTCCTTTCCCTCTTGTTCTTCCTTTAGACTTATCACCGAAGCGAACTTTTGGACCGCGACCTTCTACAAAATCAGATAGCTTGCTCCTATCTCCGGTCATGTGACGAGCATCCACTATCGAAGTACCGGGTATCCTCCTCTAGAATGTCTGTAACAAAGAAATTAGGTAGATTTAGGTCCCCTTTGATTTTGGGTCCATGTATGTTAGTTCCTTTAGGTACCCAAACTTTCTGACAAAGAATTGGTTTACTGTAGGACGTACTCGGTACAGTGTTGCGGTATCTACGGGGGGCATATCCGTAGTTGTTATAATCATGATAATTACTATGCATGTAAAATTCAGGGTTATTATTATTATTCCAGTACGAGTGCCGTCTAGGAGGTGGAGCCATTTTCTTAGGCCTAACAGCTTGTCTTCTGGGTCTCCAGTTGGATTCCCAATGCTGTTGTTGATACTGAACTGGCATCTGCTGTCTTGAGGGATAACGGGGCTCCTGTATCCAATACCTAGGCGCGCTGTACTGAGTGTACTGCTGTGCGGGCCTTTGGTGGTTGGATACTGCCTTCTTTCTGAATGACTGCCGGCGTTTATGATATGCTTGTGGAGCATGCTGTTGATTACGCCTTCTAAGTGGTTGTTGGTTCCACTGTCTCGAATAGTAGAGTTGCGGGGGTGGAATTGCAGCCTTCGGTTTTCTCGGTACAGCAGGTTCCTTTATGGGACTAGGAGTATCTTCCGATTCTGGAATGTGTTCCACACTCTTGACGAACACTGTACTAGTTTTCCCTTTGTTCGAACATGAGCTGTATCTTAAGCCACTTTTATCATGAGCATGTTGCCCAGTGCTCAGAATTTCTTCCATTCTTTTGGACGATTTTTCAAAAGACTTCAGAATGGTCTCAAGTTCAGTTTCTCGCTTTTCGAGAGTTGTGATTTTGGTTTGCAGTAGAACCAAATCATTTGTCTTGCTCTCATTGTGGGTTTTAACCTCATTTAGTTCATGAGCAAGTTGATGATTGCTCTCCATGGGTTTTTCAAAATCGACTTTGCTGGTTTCGCAATCAAGAGACATATTTTCATAGTTTATTTTCAGCAAGTTATTTTCATCTTTCAGCTCTAAATTTGTTAATTGGAGCTGTATATTCTCAGTTTTTAGAGTCTCATGGGCCTTTTGAATGTTTTTAAATTCATTCATCATATTTTCGAAAGTATGAGATGCATTAGGTGGAATAGCAGAGGTTGAACTTACCTCATCGTCGCTGTCTTCACCTTCTGGAACATCTTTGGCCATAAAGCACATGTATGCTTTATCATCGAACTCATCGTCAGATGAATCACTTTCAGTGACCACCTGAAGACATTCTGCTGATTTGGATGGAGTGGGGGAGGCTTCTGATTCTCCAATCAGGGCCTTGAGCTTGTCTTTCCAAGAACGTCTTCTTTCATCTCTCTCTTGTTGCTCGGCCTCGGGCAATCTTTGGACTTTGGGATGAGGACATTTGTTTGCATAATGGCCTGGTTTCCTGCAATTATAGCACAGGTTAGCATCACCAGATGATGTTTCGGTACTTACTTTGTTGACAGGTTTGGGCCTGCAGGGAGTCTTTCCAGACTGTTTGATGAACTTTTTGAATTTATGCATTAGAAGCGCCATTTCATCTTGGGACAGGATGTCGTCGTCACTGTCAGCGTTCTTGTGACCGGGCTTCGACGAGCTAGGCATGCTGTGTCGACGGTTCGATACAGCAGCGAGAGCTGTGACCTTTGAAGGAGATTCTTCAGCTTTCTCTCTTCTATCAATGTCATACTCAAAAGCTTTAAGGTCAGAGAAGAGATCAAAAGTGGATATTTCATTAAGATTACAGGATACACGCATAGTTGTGGTCTTAATGTCCCATCGGGCTGGGAGAGATCTGAAATTTTTTAAGTTCTTCTCCTTTTGGGTGTAAATTTTGCCCAACGCTTCAAGTTCACCAACAATACCAGTAAATCTGAGGTCAAGTTCCTCAAGTGTTTCCGTTGGTTTCATTTCAAAAGATTCGAATTGCTGAGTTAGTTTTGAAATCTTGTTTTCTTTTGAGAGCTCAGTTCCCTCACAAATTAACTTGAGTTTATCCCAGATTTCTTTGGCTGTTTTGCAACTATTTACCTTTGAGAACGTGCCTTTGTCAAGAGTGACAAATAACGCGTTCTTAGCCACGTTGTCGAGATTGGCTCGCTTCCTTTCATCTGTTGTCCATTGCTCGCGTTCTTTCTCGAGCATTTCAGCATGGGCTTGGCCCCCAATCCTTGCGGCTGGATTGACCTTCATGATCTTGATAGGACCATCCTGTATAACAAAAATCATCTCTTCGTGCATTGCTGCAAGATGAGCTTCCATTCTAATTCTCCAGTCGTCAAATTCGTTAATAGAGAACATGGGGACTTTGTTAATCATAGAAGTATCCATACTGATAATATAGGAATGAAAGAGACTGTTTTGAAAATAAGTGATTTGAATCTGATTCGGTTAAAAAGAAATACGACTGATTCTTTTTAGAATCAACCGCTCTGATACCACTTGTTGGCCACTAAGTATACTGGATACAGTTTGGAAAATAGTTTGAACAACAAACTGTACGGATTCTAAATCTGAATGCATAGCGGAAGTCTTGGATCTGATGAGGTTGTGGATACAGCAACTAAGTGTATGGTGTATACTTAATATATCACAGTAATTTAAAACAGTAAAAGCTGAAGGTAAATGACACAGTAATTAAAGTGGTTCGAGGTAAACCCCTCTACGTCCACTGGTCCTCCACACAGGAGTAAAAAGTTTATTATAATTACTGCGTACACAACTACGTAATTATAATCAAACCTATCCTTGTATCGTTCACACAGATTGATACAAAGAATGTCGCTTTCAACCGTTCACACAGATTGGTTAAAGCTTCCTTCTTGACTAGCTTCTTCACACACAGTTCCAAAGCTTCGTCCTTATTCGTCCCACACAGGTCAGAATAGCTTGTTGAGTTCATACAGATCTCAGTTTTTACACAGAGGTAAAAGGTAGGTAACCAGGTAAGAACAGCAGCTTTGAATATGAAGTTCTTGAGCTGATGATGGTTGTTCTTGATGTTGAGCACTGTATATCTCTTTCGTTCTTAATTGCAGTAAGCTTTGGAGATATGTTTGCTCTGGTGATAACTTTTGATAGCTTGAGAGTTAGGTTACTTGGTGTAACTGATCTTCAATGTCTTCATAGGATATATATAGTCTCTGAAGAAAGTATCTGTTGAGATGTATCCGTTTGAATAAGATTTCGTTCAACGGGATTATGACACGATCCGGATTTCACGGGATTCTGAAGATCTGAAGACTGGCAGTATTTAAATACCTTATCCTCGAGTATTTAAATACTTCTTTATTCAACGGGACTTGACTTCTGTTCCTTCTTTGTCCTGTTGTGAGCTGTATGGAAGATAACTGTATTTTGGGTTTCGAGACAGTTTCCATACTTGGTCTTTTTACATGTCTTCTTGCTGTACTGAAGAACTTTACTTATATGCTGATTCGAGGCAGGTCTTCGATACAGGATGAAGCCTCAAAGCTTCGATACAGTTTCCTTTACTGTATTTGGATTGGCATATATGTCAAAACCTCTTTATCAAATATCATTCGATACAGGGATCGGGCATCCCGGCCGTTTCGATACAGGGTCTTTGTTTTCCCAACAAACACATATCACATCATGATAGTCTCAACATACTCATGGTATTCCAACAATCCAGCGCACACAGCTATAGATTCCCATGATGATCCCGTCAGACCAAAGCATGGTGGAACTACCTGTCCAACGATCCAGCGCACATAGCTATAGATTTCCCATGATGATTTCCGTCGGATCAACGCATAGTGGACAATTAATCACAACACATATACATAGTACAATCATAACATAACCGACATAATACGAACAATTCTAATTAAAGTACTTGCCTCGATCTGATGACAAGAATAATACTCCCACTAATATCAAAACACTCGAAGGTCGCCCCCTTCGATCAATCACGTTGCTAAGCTCGAACCTTAACAACAAAAATAATATAGAATTCATCTCATGTCGAACGAACATCTAATAATCCAAATTACGGTCGAAAGTTCATAAAACGTAACATGTCTGACCTGTTTAACGTACGTTACGTACCCTTGGTAGCGTACGTTAAGCTTACAAGTTAGCATACGTAAGCTACAGGGTCTAGCGTACGCTAACCATGTATTGACAGTTCCTCTCTGATCAGTCGACTTGACTCGTCTGATGATATAACGTACATTACGTACCAAACGTAACGTACGTTAACCTTTCCCGTTAGCATACGTAAGCTGCAGAGCCTAGCGTACGCTAAACAAGCATCCGAAAGTCTCTCACTGAGCAGTCGACTGTTCTGACTGATGAAAAAGCGTACGAAATCCTCAGTGATTAACGTACGTTACCTTTCTACATATCATGCTCATACAATTATGAATGATCTTACGGATTAAAACATCTTCGAAATCCAAGGATACGTATATCGTCACAACACCATATTCAATCTCGATTACAATTCTCATGTGAAGTTTGGTGATCTAAGGTTGATGCACTAGATTCCAATATCATCATTACATTCAGACTTCATCTTAAAGATGAACTAACAAATCCAACTTATAAGAAAGGATACAACCTTCGATGATTCTTTCTTAAGTACGTTAAACATAAGTGATATCAACTCCAAGTCTACGATCAATATGGCAACGCTATTCAATACATATAATCAATCTCGGAACATTACTCTCATCATTTGACGTAATAGGATTCCAACTATGATGTTTGTTTGAATAATTCATCAATGGAACTTAATATCTTGATAGCATGATCATCATATCCTTAAGAACACGAATCCAAGGTTGGAGATAGTATTAACATACCTTAAGATGAAGAAAACACCAAGACAATAGGTAGAATCCAACTCCGGTTGCTTGTGTGTCAATCCAAAAATGATTCTCCACTTCAATGATCAAGTATAAGAAATCTCCAATTTTCAATGATCAAGTAGAGATGGTTTATATGTGTTTAAGAAGGCTGTAATCTCTCTGGGCACGAAGTATAATGAAGGCTAAGTGAAACAAACGAGCTGAAATGAAATGGGGTGATGTCTTATTTATAATTTTCTGACCTTAACGTACGTTAGCCTTCATGCATAACATATGTAAGTCTCTTAGCGTACGCTACCCATATGTCCTTAGCATACTCTATCGTCACTGATAGTTAACTGTCCTCATTCTGACTTCGATTACGTACGTTACACCATCATATTACGTACGTAAGTGACACACATTAGTGTATGCTAGACACATTCCTTGGCGTACGTTAACAATGGTTGACTTCAAAAGTGTCCAGGTTCATCCGCGGGAATCTTATCCGGACCCATGTCCGGCTGGCGCATGTGCTATCCGCCCATCTCAATTATTGACTGCCTAACGTACGATGCGCTTCATTCGTAGCATACGCTAACTCTAGCCGATAACGTACGTTAAGCTACATTATTAGCGTACGTTATCACGTATTTGCATGAGAAAATTTACATGTTGCCATACTCATGTACAAGGATACAAATATGAGAATTATCATACTTCAATTATCGATATCACAATTCTAAATAATACAGGGTTCAAATACAGATGAAATACTCAATAATTAATCCGAATATTACATACTCTCCTACTAAAAAGGAGTTTCGTCCAGAAACTCAAGATAAAAATAACTCTGGATATCTGGACCTCATGCTATCTTCCGTTTCCCAAGTGGCTTCCTCCACTCCGTGGCGCGACCACTGAACCTTAACCAAAGCGATCGGTTTGTTCCTCAATTGTTTAACTTGACTCTCGAGTATCCTGATCGGTCTCTCTTCAAACGTGCCATCTTGAGCGACTTCAATCTCACCGAAATCAATGACATGACTAGGATCTGGTATATACCTCCATAAATGGGATACGTGGAACACGTTATGAACATGGGCAATGACGGCGGTAATGCCAACCTGTATGCCAACTCTCCAACTCTCTCAAGAATCTCGAATGGTGCGATATATCTAGGACTCAACTTTCCTTTCCTCCCAAAACAAAAGATTCCCCGAGTAGGAGAAACTTTTAAAAGCATGTGATGCGTACGTCTATTTTTGTCAACTCTGGGCGGTCAACAGCCTTTCGCGAATAAAGGCTATCTTCTCTCGTGTCTGCACGATCAATTCTGGTTCCATCCCGATCAATTCTGATGAATCGTCCCAACATAGGGGTGATCTGCATCTCCTCCCGTATAATGCCTCAAACGGTGCCATCTTAATGGAAGCATGCCAACTATTGTTGTAGGTGAATTCAAGCAACGTAGATGAACTTCCCAATCAGTTGACCAATCTAAGGCACAAGCTCTCAGCATGTCTTCTACCGTTTGAATAGTCCTCTCGGATTGTCCGTATGTCTGCGGGTGATAAGCTGTGCTGAAGTTCAATTCGGTCCCCAAGGCCTTATGAACTGCTTTCTAAAAATGCGACACAAAGCGACCGTCTCGGTCAGAAATAATGGTATTTGCTGTACCATGCAATCGGACTATCTCTGAAATAAATACTCTTGCCAACTTCTCGGGTCCCCACGTGTCCTTAATGCCTAGGAAATGAGCCGATTTGGTTAGACGATCAACTATCACCCGAATCATGTTCATTCCTGTCTTGGTTCTCGGCATATTAGTGATAAAGTCCATCGATATGTCCTCCCACTTCCATTCAGGAATCGGAAGCAGCATTCCAGCAGGTCGTTGATGCTCGATCTTAACCTGCTGACAAGTCAAACATTTCGAGACATAATCCGCTACATCTTTCTTCATGTTGCCCCACCAGAAGTTCTGCTTCAGATCCTTATACATTTTACTGGTGCTCGGGTGGATAGAATAGGGCGTGCTGTGAGCTTCCTTCATAACTGTCTGCTTCAGGACATCGACATCGGGAACGCAAAGTCGGTTCTGATATCTCAAGACTCCATCATCATGTATTACAAATCCTGGGGCTTTTCCCTTGCTCACTTCATCGCGTAACCGAATCATCAGAGGATCATCCAATTGCTTAGTTTTGATTTTTTCGGTTTAACGATGAAGTTATTTCCATCACACACAGTTGTCCTTGGTTTCTTTATAAACACACTTCAATTCCTTCGCGAATCAATTGTCGTTGAATGATGGGCTGGGAGGTCAGAGTCTCCAGCATCTGAATAGAAACAGGCTTACGGCTAAGTGCATCGGCCACTACATTTGCTTTGCCTGGATGATAAAGAATATCTAAGTCGTAGTCCTTAATCAGTTCCAACCATCTCCTTTGCCGCATGTTCAACTCTTTCTAACTGAAGATGTACTTGAGACTCTTATGATCTGTGAAGATCTGACAGTGAGTCCCATACAGGTAATGTCTCCAGATTTTCAAAGCAAAAACTACCGCTGCCAGCTCCAAATCATGCGTTGGATAATTCACTTCATAAGGTTTCAGCTGTCGTAACACATAGGCGATTACCTTCTCATTCTGCATCAATACACACCCGAGTCCTTGGTTCGAAGCATCACTGTAAACTATGAATCCTCTGGTTCCCTATGGAAGTGCTAAAATCGGTGCCGTCGTCAATCTCTTCTTCAATTCATCAAAACTATTCTGGCACCTCTCATTCCACTCAAACTTTTGAGTTTTCTACAGTAATCGAGTAAGTGGGCGGGTAATTTTGGAAAACCCTTCCACGAACCGACGATAATACCCAGCAAGTTCTAAGAAACTCCGAACTTCTTTCACGTTCTTAGGAGGCTTCCAATCCATAACTGCTTCGATTTTCTGGGGGTCTACTCGGACTCCTTCAGCTGATACCACATGGCTGAGGAACATCACTTCCTTTAGCCAGAATTCACACTTAGAAAGCTTGGCGTACAATTGCTCATTTCTGAGAAGGTCCAAAACGATCCATAGATGTTGTGCATGCCCTTCCGAGCTCTTGGAATAAACTAAGATGTCATCAATGAACACAATTACAAACTTGTCCAAATACTCTATGAACACTCGATTCATCAATTGCATAAACACGGCAGGTGCGTTAGTGAGACCAAACGGCATCACCACAAACTCATAATGTCCGTAACGAGTTCTGAATGCTGACTTCGGAATATCAGATTTCTTAATCCTTAGCTGATGATATCAGATCGATTTTAGAAAACACTGTTGCTCCTTGCAACTGGTCAAACAAATCATCTATCCGTGGTAACGGATACTTGTTCTTAATCGTCATCTTGTTCAGTTCTCGATAGTCAATACACAATCGAAGCGATCCATCCTTCTTCCGGACAAAAAGAACTGGTGCACCCCAGGGCGAAACGCTTGGCTGGATATAGCCTTTGCCCAGTAACTCTTCTAGTTGTTTCTTCAATTCATACATCTCAGTAGGTGCCATACGATACGGTGCCTTAGAAATTGGTGTAGCTCCTGGTTCCAGCTCGATGGTGAATTCTACATCCCGTCGTGGAGGTATTCCAGGTAATTCATCAGGAAACACATCCGAAAATTTATTCACAACAGGAATGGATGAGAGTTCTACTTTTCCATCTTCTTTCTTCATTGCATAGCACCAGTATCCGGTACAACCCTGTTTCAACAATTTGACAGCTTTCATCGCCTTCATCATCTTTCCTGAGCTTCCTGGTTTCCATCCTTCAAACAGTATTTCGGAACCATCGTCAACTATTACTGAGATATTTCTCTTTCGGTAGTTGATAATAGCTCCATATCGATTAAGCCAATCATATCCGAGTATCAGGTCGTCTTCTTGCATCTCTATCACAATCAGATTTGAGGGCCATTCTCTGCCTCCAAATGATACAGGGAAATCTCTAGTTTCTATGTTTCCCACAATCCTCTCTCCACTCGGTAAACCCACAACATAAGGCTCACAATTATGAAAACCAGAAATATTCAAACGATTTACACAAGACAAGGATATAAATGAATGCATAGCTCCTGTATCGAATAAAATGCTAACTGGCTGTGAAAGGATCTGAACAGTACCTGATGCTACAGCAGCATCCTGAGTTTTAGGGTCGATCCCCCAGCACCTGATAATTACATAAAGTGTGATGAGCTTTTAGAAGAAGTTACCATTGATGATGTTTCCAAAGAAATTTCATTAGATTGTCATCAAACTTCGACTAATAAGGTGAACACTTTTGTGCCAAAAATTTTATTAACGGTGCCACGCATAATTTTTCCTAAATCCATAATGGGAGAGATTGACCCCTTTACTCTTGATTTTGTTGAGGCTGATTCTTTGAGTTCTAATGAGGTTGTTCATGATAAGTCTTTATTATCTACCCATTCGAACTCTACTTATTTATTCATGCCTTATCATTATTATATTCTTCCATTGTTTTTTGGTTGTCCGCATAATTATTCTTACTCAGTATTTTTGGCAACCAGGCATGAACCAAAGCCTCCCTTATGGAATAAGAGGCTTATAGATTGCAAGAAGGGGGCATTTTTAAACCAGTTTCATCAAGGGGCATTATTTTTTGACTTGTTCTACAATATTATTTTTGACCCGTTTCATCCCGGGACGACATTTTCTTTCAGTTTTCGGCCCGGGACGTCACTTTTGACACGTTTCACCATGCGATGTCATTTTTGGCCATTTTGTCCCGCGGCATTATTTTTTACCTTTTCACCCCGGGACATCAGTTCCGGCCCGTTTCACCTGGAGACGTCATTCTCGATCTGTTTTGTCCCCCTACGTCATTTTCGACGCATTTCGTCATGGGACAACATTTTCGACCTAAGAAGTCATTTTCGACCCATTTTGTTATTTTCGCCCCGAGAAGTTATCTTCATCTCGTTTCGACCCGAGATGATACTTTCGGCCCGTTTTGTTCTAAGACGTAATTTCGATTTGTTTCGCCATGGAATAATATTTTCGGGCCATTTCACTTCAAATGACATTTTCGGCTCGTTTCGTCCTGGGACGACATTATCGGCCTGTTTCGTCATGAATATTATTTCAGCTATATTTGCATTGAAACATCATTTTGCCCCCAGACGTCATTCTCGACATGTTTCGTCCGGGGACGATATTTTCGACCAGTTTCATCACAGGGCGTCATTTTCGATCCTAGGACTCTAGTTTCGACCATTATATTCAGGACATTATTTTTAACTATTTTCGTCGGGTTCTTCATTTTCGATTGCTTTCACCCTGGTGAATCATTTCAACGGCAACATCCCAAGATGAAGCTGGTTAAAATAACATCTTGGGGCAAAAAAAGGCCGAAAATGATGTTCCGAGACGTGTATGGCCGAAAATATTGTTACAAGACGAAGCCGGTAGAAAATATCATCTCGGAACAAAACAGATCAAAAATAAAATCCAGAGCAAAATAAACTGAAAATAATATCCTCTGACGAACTGGTCATATATGTCGTCCCAAGACGAGCATGTCAAAAATAATGTCCTAGACCAAAAAAAAGCCCATCCCGGTCGTGCCCTGTCCCACACGCTGAAAGGTGAGATGCTGTCTGATACACCATATTACGTATGCTAGCCTAAGATCGTTGCGTACGTTAAACACCAAACACAGACAAGAATTAAAGTTTTCCAATACAACATCTAACAATCATCTAAGTGCGAACAATTAATATACTTAATTCGATTCTAGTATCACAACATTAATAATCACTATACTAAATGTAACATGATACAATTATACCCAAATTATCCAAACAATACAATAGTAAATAATAAGATTACGGTCGGGTATTACATACTCCCCCCTTAAAAGGAGTTTCGTCCTCGAAACTATAGGGTAAACAACTCGGGATATCTCTCTCGCATGCTATCCTCGGTTTCCCATATGGCCTCCTCAACTCCGTGTCGTGACCACTGAACCTTCAGTAGGGGAATCGTCTTGTTCCTCAATTATTTGATCCTCCTCTCAAGTATCCGCACGGGACGCTCCTCGTAAGAATGATCATCTGCTAACTCGATCTCGTCGAACTGAAGTATGTGACTCGGATCTGTAACATACTTCCTCAACTGGGAAACATGAAACACGTTATGAATCCGACTCAAAGTTGGTGGTAATGCCAGACGATAGGCTAGATCGCCAACTCGTTCCAAAATCTCAAACGTTCTAATAAACCTCGGGCTCAACTTGCCTCTCTTCCCAAAATGAAAAACACCTCGAGTAGGAGACACTTTCACTAGCACAAGATCACAAATCTCGAACTCGAGCGGTTCTCGACGATTGTCTGCATAAGATTTCTGTCGGCTTTGAGCCATTAACAAATGACTCCTAATCAGAGTGATCTTCTCACGAGCTGCTAACAACATATCAGGTTCCGTACCCAAAGATTCGGACAGGTCGTCCCAACATAAAGGGGACCTACATCGATGGCCATATAATGCCTCATAAAGTGCCATCTGGATCGAAGCATGCCAACTATTATTATAGGTGAATTCCACCAAAGGTAGTTGGGCTTCCCAATCGTCCCTCTAATCGAGAGTACATGCCCTCAACATATCTTGTAGAGTTTGTATAGTCCTTTCAGACTGGCCATCGATCTGAGGATGAAATGCCGTACTGAAGTTCAACTGTGTACCCATCGCACGATGAACTGCTTTCTAGAAATGTGACACGAAACGCCCGTCACAATCCGATACGATACTCTTGGGGGTACCATGTAACCTTACAATTTCTTTAATGAACATCTGGGCCAACCTCTCGGGACCCCACGTGTCCTTAAGTGGGCTGATTTGGTCAGACGATCCACAATCACCCAAATTGTATTCATACCTCAATGGCTCGTCGGCAAGTTAGCGATAAAATCCATCGGTATATCCTCCCATTTTTATGAGGGAATTAGGAGTGGTTTCAGCATACCTGCTGGTCGCTGATGTTCAATCTTAACCTGCTGACAGGTCAAACATCTCGAAACGAATTCTGCAACTTCTCATTTCATAATGCCCCACCAATAATATTGCTTCAAATCTTTAACATCTTGCTAGACCCCGGGTGAATGGAGTATGTGATATCATGAGCCTCTCTCAGGATAGAGTTTATCAACTATTCATCTGCCGGTACACATACTCGATTCATGAAACGTATCAGTCCATCCTCATGGACTACAAATCCAAGGGCTTTCCCTTGAGTTACTTCATCCCGAACCCGAGATAGGAATGGGTCTGTAACCTGCTTCGATCTGATTATAGCATCAAGGGACGGACAAATCTCAAGTTTGCAAAGCTGTCCCTGAACACGTTGTAGCCAAACTTCAATTTATAGCCACATAAGATCTAATTGTAATTCTCTTTGAGCTGTCAAGCGGCTAAGCATTTGCTCATGTACTGTCTTACGACTTAGGGCATCAGCAACTACATTTGTCTTCCCCGGATGGTATAAGATCTCAATGTCATAATCTTTAATTAGTTTTAGCCACCTCTTTTGTCTCATGTTCAACTCATTCTGAGTAAAAATATATTTCAGGCTCTTATGATCAGTAAAAATCTGACATGTGACTCCGTATAAGTAGTGGCGCCAAATCTTCAAGGCAAACACCACGGCAGCTAGCTCCAAGTCATGGGTCGGGTAATTGACTCATATGGTCGCAATTATCTCAATGCATAGGCAATCACTTTTCCGTTCTGCATCAACACACATCTGAGGCCCTGTCTTTATGCGTCACTATATACCACGAATCCTTCGCTCCCCTGTAGTAGGACTAAGACTGGTGCCGAAATTAATTGACTCTTGAGTTCGTCAAAGCTTTGTTGACATGCCTATGACCATGAATACTACTTATCTTTCCTTAACAGGTTAGTCAGCGGTTGAGCAATCTTGGAAAAGCCTTCCACAAATCGTCTCTAATAACCTGCCAAACCGAGGAAACTACGAACTTCCTTCACACTTTTCGGAGGTAGCCAATCCCGGATAGCCTCTATCTTTTGTGGGTCTACACTAACCCCATCAACCGATATCACATACCCAAGAAAAGTAACTTTAGACATCCATAACTCGCATTTGGAAAATTTTCCATAGAGTTGTTCTCGTCTCAGCGCATCGAGAATCTGACGGAGGTGACACTCGTGTTCTTCACGATTTCGGGAGTAAATCAAAATGTCATCAATGAAAACAACCACAAAATGATCCAGAAAGTCAATGAAACTCGATTCATCAGTTCCATGAACATTGACGGTGCATTAGTCAGTCCAAACGGCATTACCACAAACTCATAATGCCCATAACGAGTACAAAAAGCTATCTTCAAAATATCGGACTCTCGAATCCTCAACTGATGATAGCTGGATCTTAAGTCAATCTTTGAAAATACAGCGGCGCCTTGGAGTTGGTCTAACAAATCATCAATACGAGGTAACAGATATTTATTCTTGATTGTTACCTTGTTCAACTCACGGTAATCAATACATAAACGCAAGGATCCATCTTTCTTCCGCACAAACAATACTGGTGCCCCAAGGGGACGCACTAGGTCGAATATAACCCTTCTCGGTCAAAACCTCAAGTTGTTTCTTTAACTCCTGCATCTCGGTTGGAGACATGCGATACGGTGCCTTTAAAAGCGGGGATGTGCCTGGCTCTAACTCAATGGTAAACTCCACCTCGCGATGTGGAGGTAAGCCTCGCAACTCTTCTGGAAAAACATCTGGGTAGTCTGGACCACTGGAATATCGGCCAATTCAGCTGGTCGATCTACTGTCTTGGTCATGTAGCACCAATAACCAACACACCCCTGATTAAGCAGTTTCACTGCTTTCAAAGAGCTAATGATTCTCCCGGAATGGCTGGGATTATCACCCTGAAAAATGCACTCAAAACCATCGTCAGAAGTGACGGTCACCATCCGCTTGCGGATACTCAGTATGGCATCATGACGGTCCATCCAATCGATACCCAAGATCACATCATCTTTAGGTAAATCGGCCACAATCAAGTCTGACAACCACTCACGGTCGTTCATACGAATCGGACAGTTCTGAACTTCTTAATTCCTAATAATTCTTCTACCATCGGGTAGACCAATCACAAAAGGATCACAATCGGTAACATGATCTAATTGTAAACGACTCCAACAAGAAGCAGATATAAAGGAGTGTGAAGCACCAGTATCAAAAAGGACACAAACAGGCTGAGAGTGGATCTCGAGTGTATCTGCGATCATACTGGCTTCAGGATCGTCGGCCCTCTTCATCTCGTAAATCCTGGGTTTTGCAGCTCCGGTACCAGATGTACCAGCTTGACTTCCACGACTTATCCCTCTGTTTGCCCCGGTAGTCTGATGGGAGGCAGACAGAGGTGCTCGATCCTGAACTGGAGCATGAGAGGCTACTAGTGTATGTCCCGGTCCACCTCTACAAAAACGAGCATGATGCCCAGTACTTCCACAAGTATGGCAGGAAACGGCTGGCTTCGGACATTTGGTGTTGACATGCTCCTAATCTCCACAGTTAAAACACACAATAGACGAGCTGGCTGCCCGAGAATGTGATCCTACTGGTCTTGGCGCCATAGGTGGCTGCTCAGAAAAAGTTGGTACAGATTGGGGTTTCTTGAATGTTCCCCGGTTACTGTCAGTTTGGGTCTGGTTCCTGGATCTCTTATTGTTGGATTGTGGCTGCTTTTTGGAAATCTCCTTTGCAGTAAGTTTGTATTCCAAAGCTCTCTCGATAAATTCTGGTACAGTCGTGTAGTGGTGATTAAGTAACTGCATCCTCATCCGGAGTTTAAGCCTCTTGAGAAAATACTTGATTTTATCAGCTTCTGTCCGAACAATCGACGTAGAGAACGGAAGAAGTGCCTGAAACTTCTCAGCAATTGACAACATGTCATCCTCCTCAGACGGGTCTGGGTTCAGCAATTCTAACAGCTTGGCTTCACAGAGTGGTCCTGGATAATAATTGTAACACCCCCAGAATCAAACCGAGAATATTACACGCCGCAGACCCTCTCCGTGAGGATCCACCAGGCTAGACATCGAAACAGCACATTACCTTACATACCGATGTAACAAAATAACGAACCAATAGACCGATTTGGTCTTTTATCACTAACATACAAATCAATGTATACATTTCTATCTCGACTAATACCCATGCAAGGGTAAAATACACTCATGAACAAAAAGTACAACAGCGGAAAAGACCATACAACGAATTCCAAGTGACTGCACCCAAATTGGTCTTCATTTGATTAGTATCATTGTCTTCCATCATCCTTCACACTGATCCTGTGTTTTGATCCCAAAGCCTCCATGTACCTTGATGCAGAACAAACATCCAACCACGAATACTTCGGGGGTTAGCAAAACTCCACGGTTTTACCGGTACAAGTATAAAGTGCAAATACGAGCCATACACAACACATTCCGAGAATACAACAAAAGACTTCCCGATATATTTCATTTAGTTAAAATAGTTCAAGTCTTGAAAGTAGAAACGAAACAAGTAAGCACTTTGAAAACAATTCCAAATCTCGGGAGTTTTGAAAACATTTGAAATTGAAAAGTTCTTAATTGCTCGAAAGCCACTTAGGGTCACAGCCCCAAAGTTCATTTCCCAAAATGCAAATCCGTTAACAAAACACGGTCCACGACCCAACCATTCCGGTCACAAAACACAAGGTCCACGACCCGATCATCCACTTCAATTCACTTACAAGGACACATTACACCTAATACATTATTCTTATGCCATTCTAGCCAAACACCAAAACTCAATATATAATGTCTCTCGACCTCGAGCACCAAGCATTGTGATACTCCGGCTATATCATAATTAATCATTAGTACAAACACTCTGGCAATTCTCGTGCAAGACCACTCGGCCAAGTCCCTGTGCGCCCCGTCGAGCGACCCTAGGTGAGAATGCCCACTCGAAAGTAACCCTCGCGGCCTGGTCCAGCCGCTAAGCCACCAGGTCCTCGTGTGACCCCGTCGAGTCAACCCCGAATGAAAGTACCCGAGAACAACCTCGCAACTCTCACCAGTTCACATTCTAAAACCACAATCCTCAAGAGTCAAATCACAATATATATAGTCGAAGTATTTTGCTAGAATGGCCAAATTATCCCAGAACTAATATAATCAACAAAGAAACACACCATCCAAACAGCACTGAGCGGCACAACTAATATCACACAAGCTCACATATTCACACAACCGCGTGTCTCAGCGCACACATCCTAACAAAAGGATTGAACTCCAAATTTACCGACGACATAATCATACATATTGGCATCACACGAAAGTAAGGCAATCCTATACTCAACACTAGCACACATATTCAATTGAGCACATTAATTCACGGAACACACGAGTCTTCTTTTAAGAAAACCATAATTGTAAATATACCGATTCTTTTGAAAAATGGTTGTATTCATTTATCACATGTCGTCGATTACCAACCATTATATCCACAAAACACGTAATGTATGGGCAAGATACTTGCCTCGAAATCAATTTGTGAATACTCCGACGAATGCGTCTCGGCCGAAACAGCCCCAAAAACTGACCACCTTCACGAGAAATCAATAACAACACAATCACTACGAGAATAACACTGCTACGAATCAACAACATTAAATGAAATCCCAATCGACACTAAGGAAACTACAAGGGTTCGAGGGTTTGTTCCAAGAAAGACAAAATCATGTTCCGGGTGAAACAAAATCAATAAACGAGTTTCTAATCCGTATATTACAACCAATACAACAAGAATTACATGACCAATTCATCATAATCGGCCCAGAATTGAAATCAAAAGGAAAACCCCAAAATAGTTGAAAAAGGATTTTTCGAAGAATTACGTCGATCCGACGAAGAACAATGGATTAGATGATTTTAAACATGATCAGGACTTCAGCAATATGATGACAATCTACTCAGGGATTGAAATCCCCATCAAATCGCCCAAAAACCAAGAGAGAAGTGAAAATGGGCTAAAAAACTCGACTGTCCTATTTATACACCTGGACAAAACGGCTCAGAACACAGCCCAAATTAGCGCCGTGTTTACCGCCGTGTTGCGGGTCAGAGCACGACCTGACCGACATGGCGCAGCACCCGGCGCAAGACACTTGCGCGTGTGTCTTAGCCGTGTCCGACACGGCGCATCACCCGGTGCTAGACCCGGCGCTCGGCAACACCGTTCGACAAACGGTGCAGGACACGGCGCTCGGCAGTGCCGTTTCTACCGCCGTGTCGTACAGGCTCAGCTAGCAAAACCTCTGGTTGCAAAATTATTCCGACACAATCTGAAACTTACGATAGAACCACAACAACTATCCGAAAGAAAACGAATAATAATGAAATACGACATGCGATTAGCTCGACTTACGCAACGATAAGTCGTACGCGACGAACACCACGACACGGTACATTGTGCCGTACCCAACAGAGGGGAAATTCTCAAGAAATCGCCAATCGAACAAAATGATCGGCGTAACCGACAAAAATTCAAAAATAACCGGAACTGAGAATCTCGGGTATTACATTCTACCCTACTAAACATAAGCTTCGTCCCGAAACTTAAAACAAGAGCAAGGCGATTCTAAATAATGCACGTTATCTGATATTTACAGCGCACAAGAGCTCCATGCAGTACAGAGCTACTGCGGTCCGATTCAATACGCAAGAATGTTTACGAAAAACAACGAACATGAACCACTACGGTTGATAAATCCGAGCAGTACAACAACCAAAACACAAGTCCAACGTTGAACAAGAATGTAATTCCAATAACCTCAGATGTTTGGAAGATCAAATACGAAGACAATTTCCCAACACTTATGGAAATTTCGAAGTGGCCCAGATGTTCAATAATCACGATTTCGAGATCAAACAATAATGATTGGACAACGATGAGCGAATAGAATTGGTCGAACAACAACGATCAACTCTGAAGTTCACATCTCAAATCAAGACATCAATAAACTTGTAGGAACCACTAGGTGTTAATTTCGCGGTTCACAGAAAATCGATCCGAACTTGGAAAGATCACAACGATATACAGATCAATTTGGGACAAAATCAGAACTCGCTCGAATGACAAAGATGAGAAACAACACAAGGTCAGTAGCATCAACTAACACAATCGAGTCGATACGGTCGAAAGAAATGGAAGCGAAAAATATGGGTATTACATCATATCACCTTTTAAAGAGGTTTCGTCCCCGAAACCTAAACAACGAGAACGAAGTGATGGAATAGCAACCTTCCCGACCATACCCTCTTGGTCCCGCATCTGATCTCCATGACCAACTGTACTGCGGTCACAACCGCGTCCTCTGTACCTCGGCATACGAAGCGGATTCTCACTCGATACGATGGCACAACTTCACAAAAATAAATGCTAAAGTACCAACTCAGCACGACATATCACATAAAGTAACTAATAATAACTTGATAAGAAAATCCGCGAGGTATCCTTTTAAATGATATCATTTGAAAATCCTTGGATTTGTATGCTATTCCAAATAAAACATCAAAAGTATTTTTGGTACCTCGGGTTACTTCATCAAAACTTGTAAACAACAGACTTTAACCGTCTCATTTTGAAATCATTTGCAAAACAATATTTTCTGTGCAACGGGCATTGTCAAAACCACCATGCCACTACACACCAGCATCACCGTTAATAACAAACAAGGTAACCACGCAAGGTCATCAAACCATTCGTACATACTTTAATCAATACAGGAAACTTTCCCAAATCCGAGTTTGAAGTTTACATCGAGTGAGATTTTTCATCTTTCACGACATATTTTTGAAAATAAAAATCGTATTGGTTTTTGAAATAAAATATTTTTATGGTGTGAAAGATTTTTGAAAATCATATACTCGAATTATTTGAAAATACAACAATACGTTAAAATCATTTTCTAAAATCCTCCCAACACTACATGAAAATCAACGACGGTAACATTTTACAAAATGTCTACATGTACTTTAAAACAACTCTTTCAAATATCGTCGAGGTTTTATTTGAGAATCCGAGGCCGGCTTGCCAATTCCAAATAATTTTCAAAGTACACACGGAGCCGTCGATTAATCGAACCGTCGAAACTTTATGAAATTTTCAGGAACGCGTTCTCGAACACACACACACACATCAGACATAATTTAAACATAATCAATTACCACCTAGCACTACAAAAAGTCCTAACACATATTCCCACACGACAGTTGTCATCACTAGACAACACATATAGAATACAGTCGCAGATGATTGACTGCAAAACATAGACCTGACGGCTAAAAATGCGGTTCCATACCCTCTGCCCAGGCTGATTAGCGCGTGTTAGCCTCGTACTAAGCCTGCACTAACTGCTCTAATCAACAACATGATTGCAAACATATACAAGGCAATACTAGAATCGAAGGTTACAAATAAGCAACAACATACGAATCTGAATGCCATCGATTCACATAATTACAACATCTCACAAGCAACCATCAAAAGACAATCATCATTCAAAACCGAAATTTCTCCTCTCAGTATGGAAGGTTATCTCAACGTGCACATGCCGAATGACTCGGCGTTCACACTACCATCTTAATCATAAAACTGGGCACCATTGCCCAAACGGCGATAACATCATCAATACACATCTTCTAACTAACATTCATGAAACCAAAAAGTTACAAACGAGAGTCACGTCTTGAGTATATTTTGTAGACCTCATTTGAGTTTAAAACTCGTGTTTTGAAAACTTATAGTACATAATGGAATTATCAATAATTTGAGTTTTCAGAACTTTCAGCCTTGAGGTCAACATACGAAAATCAAACTTTTTCCTCTCTTGGAGGACATTTTAAAAAAAAATTATGTGACTCCCCGAAAGCATTCGAAAACTTAAAATTACAAGGTTGTTACTCTTGCAAGAAAAACAGTTTATAAGAAGATACATTCAGCAATATCATTCTTCATTCTAGCACAAGATGGGAATCAAAAAATATATGCCACATAATCATAAATCACATTAAAATGTACCCCAAAATACTGAATCACACAACTAGCTCGTGCAGCTTGAGGCACAACATGAAGTAGGGAGACTTACATCCACGGATCGCACAAATATGATGGCTGCACCATGATATTAATCACGACCGACATCCCAGACAATGGGTCGCGACACGACATAAGTCAGACACAATCTGACAGGACAAGACCCAACATTACACGACTGGACCCGACGGCATAAGTTTCCGCAACCTAATCTCTAATACCATAAATATAACACCCCCATAATCAAACCGAAAATATTACACGCTGCAGACCCTCTCCGTGAGGATCCACCAGGCTAGACATCGAAACAGCACATTACCTTACATACCGACATAACAAAATAACGAACCAATAGACCGATTTGGTCTTTTATCACTAACATACAAATCAATGTACACATTTCTATCTCGACTCATACCCATAAGAGGGTAAAATACACTCATAAACAAAAAGTACGACAGCGGAAAAGACCATACAACAAATTCCGACTGACTACACCCAAAACTGGTCTTCATGTGATTAGTATCATTGCCTTCCATCATCCTTCGCACTGATCCTGTCTTTTGCTCCCAAAACCTGCATGTACCTGGATGTAGAACAAACATCCACCCCCCGAATACTTCGGGGGTTAGAAAAACTCCACTGTTTTGCTAGTACAAGTATAAAGTGCAAATACGAGCCATACACAACACATTCCGAGAATACAACGAAAGACTTCCCGAGATATTTCATTTAGTTAAAATAGTTCAAGTCTTGAAAGTAGAAACGAAACAAGTAAGCACTTTGAAATCACTTCCAAATCTCGGGAGTTTTGAAAACATTTAAAATTGAAAAGTTCTTAATTGCTCGAAAGCCACTTAGGGTCACAGCCCCAATGTTCATTTCCCAAAATGCAAATCCGTTAACAAAACACGGGGTCCACGACCCAACCATTCCGGTCACAAAACACAGGGTCCACGACCCGATCATCCACTTCAATTCACTTACAAGGACACATTACACATAATACATTATTCTTTTGTCATTCTAGCCAAACACCAAGACTCAATACATAATGTCTCTCGACCCCTAGCACCAAGAATTGTGATATTCCGGACATATCACAATTAGTCATCAGTACAAACACTCTAGCAATTCTCACGCAAGACCACTCGGCCAAGTCCCTGTGCGCCCCGTCGAGCGACCCCAGGTGAGAATGACCACTCGAAAGTAACCCTCGCGACCCGGTCCAGCCGCTAAGCCACTAGGTCCCCGTGTGAACCCGTCGAGTCTACCCCGAGTGAGAGTACCCGAGAACAACCTCGCAACTCTCATCAGTTCACACTCCAAAACCACAATCAAGAGTCAAATCACAATATATATATAGTCGAGGTATTTTGCTAGAATGGTCAAATTATCCAACACATACTCATGACCCAGAACTAATACAGTCAACAAAGAAACACACCATCCAAACAGCACCGAATGGAACAACCAATATCACACAAGCTCACATATTCACACACAACCGCATGTCTCAACGCACACATCATAACAAAAGGATTGAACTCCAAATTTACCGACGACATAATCATACGTAGTGGCATCACACGAAAGTAAGGCAATCCTATACTCAACACTAACACACGTATTCAATTGAGCACATTAATTTACGGAACACACGAGTCATCTTTTAAGAAATCCATAATTGTAAATATACCGATTTTTTTGAAAAATGGTTGTATTCATTTATCACATGTCGTCGATTACCAACCATTATATCCACAAAACACGTAATGTATGGGCAAGATACTTGCCTCGAAATCAATTTATGAATACTCCGACGAATGCATCTCGGCCGAAACAGCCCCGAAAATCGACCACCTTTGCGAGAAATCAATAACAACACAATCACTATGAGAATAACACCGCTACGAATCAACAACATTAAACAAAATCCCAATCGACACTAAGTAAACTAAAAGGGTTCAAGGGTTTGTTCCAAGAAAGACAAAATCATGTTCCGGGTGAAACGAAATCGATGAACGAGTTTCTAATCCGTATATTACAACTAATACAACAAGAATTACATGACCAATTCATCATAATCGGCCTAGAATTGAAATCAAAAGGAAAACCCCAAAATAGTTGAAAAAAGATTTTTCGAAGAATTACCTCAATCCGACGAAGAACAATGGATTAGATGGTTTTAAACATGATTAGGACTTCAACAATATGATGATAATCTACTCAGGGATTGAAATCCCCATCAAATCTCCCAAAAACCGAGAGAGAGAAGTGAAAATGGGCTGAAAAACTCGACTGTCCTATTTATACACCTGGACAAAACGGCTCAGAACACGGCCCAAATTAGCGTCGTGTTTACCGCCTTGTTGTGGGTCAGTGCGCGACCTGACCGACACAGCGCAGCACCCGGCGCAAGACACTTGCGCGTGTGTCTCGGCCGTGTCCAACACAGCGCATCACCCGGCGCAAGACCCGATGCTCGGCAACGCCGTTCGGCAAACGGCACAGGACACGTCGCTCGACAGCGCCGTTTCTACCGTCGTGTCGTACAGGCTCGGCCAGCAAAACCTCTGGTTGCAAACCGATTCCGTCACAATCCGAAACTTACAATAGAACCACAACAATTATCCGAAAGAAGACGAATAATAATAAAATACGACATGCGATTAGCTCGACTTATGCAATGATAAGTCGTACCCGACGAACACCACAACACGCCAACATAGGGGAAAATCTCAAGAAATCGCTAACCGAACAAAATGATCGGCGCAACCGATAAAAATTAAAAAATAACCGGAACCGAGAATCTCAGTTATTACAATAATGGTCCAGCATGAGGTTCTTGAATTCCTCCCAAGTACATGCACCATAAGCTGGTCTCACCGAAATCCACCAGGTGTTGGCGCTCTTACCAAGGTATTAAGCTGCTACAGAGACTTGGTTCTCTACCGGACATTCAACCATTTCAAACAATTTCTCGAAGTGTTCGATCCAGTGCACAATATCAGCAGGCTCGGAGGAGCCTTCAAAAGTCGGAGGTCTCTGACGAGAGATGTCGCTAATAATCCGACTCACGGGTCCGCCGTGCACAGGAGGTCGTGGGTGAGGTCCTTGTTGGTGGCCTGCGGTAGCAGCTCTCTGCATAGCTTCCATCATTTGACCCATCTGGGTCATCTGAGTCATCATACCCTGCATAATGACATAAGGATCGACTTGAGCATCCTCGTGATGTTCGGTGTGGTGATACTGGTTCTCAATAGGCGAATCGCTACCTACTGAGCTCTGCTCCATATTCGAACGTGCATTGGCTTGTGGTCTCGAGATTCGACCCCTTCCGAGGTCTCAACCCCCTCTACCACGGCCTCTCAAATTTCTTTCCATACTGAATAATAACCATAAGCACAGTTCATGACCGTCCTTAAGACCGATCAAAATTCACGCTAAGTTAATAGCAACAATGAAACTACAATTTCAAGAAAATAGTTCATCATGAATTATCGGCACCACAAGTGCTACACAAAATATCATATCGACATCAAGTTGAACAGTTTCAATCACATAGTCAATCCAGAATTTTTCTCGGAATATCAATAAGATAGCTTCCGCCACAAACATCCTGCCAGTAATTAAATCATGGCACATAAGTAACATACCGTATTTGGCTCGTAGGGTCAGGCGCTTGCACAGGTCACACAAGACGCGAAGGTTTCTTGATACTAGTTCAATCCACAGTGACTCTTAAAGAGAAATGACTCTCTGATACCATCTTCTCTAACACCCCAGATACGACGGCCATACAGTGCCGTGGACCCCACACTGGGACCCATCAGGCGATACCGAAATATAGATTTAACATAATATTCTCATGATGCCGAATCACAAAACAATAATCCTCACTCCGATTCGGAGTCTACCAATAGTACAGCTATTAGCATCAGAATACACACGATTCAAATACTAGTATAAACCATATGAAGATGGAATATACTTAAAATAATAATACAATCGATAATAGTTTGAATAAAGCGAAAAGTAACATTACACGATTTAAGCATAACCGGACAATAAAAAAAGACTTGGGCCCCCAGAACTAATACCCTTCAAACCCTTCGCTGTCACTGTGCTCTTCCCGTGCCTTGCCCTTGCCTCGACCTAAAATACAACACAAGTATTTCGCCCAAAACCATAGGGTCATATATACACGATAATAATTCTCGATACGTTATACAATTCACACATAATTGATCTCAAAGGGACAACACGACTGTTGACCATACCCCCCGGGCGTATGAACAACCAATCACAACCCGTCAATCATAACCAATCAAACTTAGAATATGAATGACCAATCACTATGGCTCAAGACGGACATCACAGTACCCGATCCGGAAAAATGTGTCAGTGCACATGTCCACCCCATATACGGAATCCAGAATACACGTGGGATAATGTACCTAATTAGCCTCATGAACTATGTCTCGTGTGCACAGTCCGATGCGGAAATATCCACGCATGACTATATGTGCCCGGCTAAAAATCTTACACAATAACCTGTAGGAACGCAGATATGAGTCCAGATATGTCACGATACAACATGACAACGAAACTCAACGAATCACACAAGCAACCAAAGTCAATAAAGGCTCACCGAAGTGACAACAATAATCAACGAGGTAAAGAAAATTAAGAATACAATCTCATAACAAAACGATAAGCACGATCAAGAATAATACCACGTTATGAATCATAGATTCATAAAGCATTACATATACATAAAAGGTATAATGTACAAGAATCCAATCATCATTATAACCAAGCAAGATAACTTACCTCAAATCCGTAGATAAAAATAATCTTCATTCGAACAAATGATCGGACGGTGTCCTCGATTGACAATTCTCACTCGAACGAACACCTTGAGCGAAATGTAATTCATTCAACAATACATTTATACAATATTGATATCAATTCGTAGAAAATGACACCCGTAATTTACTCGAATAGTCCATCCTATCCCAATATATATTCTATCGTTTCATTAACGAACTTTAATACTTTTAATTCATTTTTAAAAACAGATTTACCAAGTTCATAAGGTTTTTCAATGTTTATGATCATCTATACTACATGGATTATTATTAATAATTTCCATTAACAATCCTATTACAACATTATCATCATCACTCATCAAAATCTTCTCAAGGATGTTGTTTAATATCTAAACATGATGTTTTAACAAATCCCAAGCTATCAATTCATTGAGTTAGACTTAATTATATCAAAACCCATGATCATTAACTCCCATTGCTAATCAATCTAACAAGTTGAGTTTGATTCTTCTAAACATGATCAAGATCATGTAAACATTAAGGACATTCTCCTTTAAAACCCTAACTATCATGTTCTTCAATAAGTGACCAAAAACTTAGTAACAATCATGCTATACTTGACTAATCTAACATTCTATGAAGTAATTATCACTACATTATTATTAATATGGAATCAACAAGAGTTTAGATAACCAACCTTTGAAAATGAAGAACACCACCAAGACTACAAGAAAGCACTCCAACTTCCAATCACCAAGCTCCAACCAATTATATGAAGCTCTAACACACGACGGAGGGGAGTAAAAATGGCTGATGAAGGCAGGGGGATGATATCTTGGAGAGGATACCAAGCTGGGTTCGTGCAGAAATGAAAGACAAATCTGTCTTTCATAAACTGCCATCGCCATTACGTACGTTACCTCAACAGGCTAACGTACGTTAACACCTCTTACGTACGCTAAGACATAAGGTGTTGCGTACGTAATTAACCTTGAGAGGCTACTGCCTCAAAACACTCAACTCATTACGTACGTAGTCAAAAAAATGCACGTGTGCCTACTAGCATTACGTACGTTAGGGCTTAACCATTACGTACATAATATCCGTTGACTTAGCCTGTCACAATCGAACCAAGAATCTCGGTCGTGCCCTGTCCCACACGCCGAAAGTCGAGATGCTGTCTGATACACCATATTACGTACGCTAACCATAGGGTCTTACGTATGTAATATCACATATATAACATGCGCTAGCCTAACATCGTTGCGTACGTTAAACACCAAACACAGTTGTTGTGCGGCAGTTAATACGCCTCGATAGGCGATCGGCATCACGATCAGAAAAGCCAACCATGTAAGACATACTCCGGACAAACACCTAGAGTTCGGCATAATGCGGCGATCGTCTTTTGGTAACCAGCGATCGTCTTTTGGTAACCAGCGATCGTCTTTTGATACCTGGCGATCGTCTTTAAAGAGCGGACCAGAGGCGATCATCTCATGCCACGTGGGGATCCAGCATCCGTCAAAGTCGTCGAAGACCGAATCTTGGACGATGGCCCACCCGCGGATCTTCAAAGGATACCAACAGATAGGATCATTGACCCCAGCCTGTCACCTACCACACCTACCGACAAGGCCGCCGAAAGGTATGAAGTGGGCCCTCCTCGGACAGCGACTCGCAACACGTGCTGGCTTCCCATTGGTTCAACCAGCTGGCCTCCAACTGCAACCTTGGACCTCAAGGGAACAGGCCCACGTGACGGGACGATCGGCCGTTTTATTTTAATATAGAAAACGGCGATCGCCCGCGATCGCCTGAGGGATCCCAACTACCTTGTCCCCTATAAATAGAGGACTCACTGTTGCGGCCAAAGACACGCGAATTCTACTACGAATTAAGTGCAAAATACACACCAAAGAGAGAATCAAAGGCTCTTCTGGCAACCACTAACACATTCATAGTGATATTCATACACATTCATCATATATCCCAAGCAAGAACTCACAGATTTATCTATCTGGTTCTTCCGGCAATCTACGCGCTCTAAAGCCTAGATAACTAGAAGTCTTTACACTCCTTATATTAGATTCTAACATTAATATTTGTACTCGACAGTATATTTATTAATAACATCTCGCGAGAGCATTCAAGCCCGGGATTAACAACCCCGGCAAATCTTGTGTTATCTATTTTCTCACGGAAGTGTTCTCGCATTTGTTTGTTACTCGATCATTCCAGCAATACTATCTCCGGATAATATTTTGGGTAACAACAATTGGCGCTAGAGGAAGGACACATCTAAACCTTCATTTTTATTCCTACCGTCTCGAAGAACACTCACTGTTCTCCAGACATATACTTGAGAAAACACTCACTGTTCTTCAATAGAAAAACCTTCAGAAAATGACATCAGCAACAACCTCCAAGAGGGCCACCCTGAGATCTGCCGGAAATCTTACTTCGGCGAGGACCGAATCCCAGCCCACGGCGGAAGGCGACCGTGGCGACGCTAGGCTCTCACTCCCGCCCCCGAGGGACGGTTCTAGCCTCTCACTCGATCAGTTCCAGAAATCGGAACAGATTGAGGAGGCTATAGCCATCCTCAGGGAACGGCAGAGGGCCCGCGATTCGCCCACCATCACCCCGTCAGCTAACCGCCGGGCAAGCAAACGGAAACTCAAGGGGATCTATGTCGAGAAATCGACAGAAAGCCCCGAGCCGCAGGAGAAGGCCCTCGTGAGGCGGGACGATTCCGTCTTCAGCCGCCTGGGGAGCGATCCCTCATGGCGACCCGGGCACTCAGGCCCCAGCCGGGAGACATCGGTATCCGAATCCTTTACCAGGAGTTCGGCATATCCGACTCCCAGGAGACAGACCGGTCAACGAGCCCCTGCTCGCCCAAGAAAGGAACCCACTGGCAGGGAGCTCGTCATTCACCACGGAGCTAGGGGATCAGTACACGATCGCCTTGGTTCACATTCTGAGAGCCAATCGGCGAGCAGTCAGGCAACGGCGATCGCCGCCATGCAACGCCAGCTCGACGAGATGAAGACGCTCCTAGAAATTGGGGCAGGTGCCAGGAGACCGATCGCTGGGCTAAATGAACCACTCGCGGTCCAGATCGAGATCGCCCCAGTCCAATCAACGATCAATCCCCCACAAACACCTCTATATGAGGGGAGATCGGATCCGGGAACCCACTTAAGCAAATTCCGGATCTACATGACTGGATGCGGAGCTTCAGATGCGACGAAATGTCGTATGTTCCCGTTAACTCTGGGCGATCTCGCCCACAGGTGGTACATCTCACTACCATCTCGCTCAATCAATTGCTTTGAGAAGCTGGCGAACGACTTCACGTCGTACTTCGCCAAAGTCGCCGCCGAAGGTCCCCACCGCATGATGAAAATCGTGCAGGGGAAGGACGAATCGGATGAGGATTAAATCGACCGTGGACGAGATAGTCCTCACCGGTGAACCTGCCGACGAGATCGCCACCACGCAGCCCCGAACGGATTCCACGGACGCCGCCCATGTTCAGCACCTCACAAAGGATTTTCCACCGACCTATACAGCGTTCCGCCGAGCGCCGATTATCGGCCAGCGTAAGATGCTCACTCCGCTTAGACGAGGGACACCAAGAAGGAAAAGCACCTTCCCATGTCCAAGAAGGCGGTCGCCAAGCCCGTAAAGGCGGTCGCCAAGCCGCTGGCGAGTTCAAAGCCTTCGAGGATGTAGAGGTCCACCTTCTTCACAACCTCAACTTATCTCCGGCCCACATCTTCAACGCGATCAAGGGTCGCGAGTGGCTTTCCAAGCCAAAGCCAATAAGGGACCACGGTTACCTAGACCGTAGCAAATTCTGTGCCTATCATAAGAGTCCCGGCCACAACACTAGCCAATGCCGCGACCTCCTCGTGACTCCGCGATCGCTTGAGGAAGGCAACCGACAATTTGATCACCAAGCCGTAACCCGTGACGGAAAGAGCCGGAGGGCGCGAGCGCCGACCAAGCGAAAGAATTCCTCCCAATCCGATCGCCAGGATCGAGCATGAGCCGGAGTACTCTGATGAGTCGATCCCTCCGATCAACCCTGGCGGTCGGATCAACATGCTTCAAGAATGAGGTGGGAGCCTCGGGGGCCTTTCCCCGGTTTCCACCCTGTCAAACAGAAAGCGAAAAGCCGAGCTGAGGGCTTTCGCCGAAGTCCATGTTGTAGTACCTCCGGAGCCGACCATCTCTAGAGACGCGCTCATCACCTTTTCCAACAAGGACAGGGAGGGAGTGCAATGTCCCAAAGAGGATGCACTAGTGATCTCCGCTTGCATCCTTGGGAAGACGGTCGATCGCGTGCTGGTCGACAATGGGAGTTTCTGCAACATCATATTCAAATCCGCCCTAGACCAACTCGGCAACCTAATCAAATTCATCAAGCCTTTCGACACCGTGCTCCAAGGGTTCGGCGACAACACAGTCCAAGCCTACGGGAGGATCAAGCTCTCCGTTGAGCTAGTATGCTTTTATGATCCCAAGGTTAGGATTACTAGGAACCTAAGCTTTGTAATCATAGATAGGCCCAGCATCTATAATGGGTTCCTAGGTCGCCCCTTTTTAGAAACCTTTGAGGCGGTCGCCTCATCTTTCTTTTACTGTATCAAATTCCCCACTGTCGATGGGACGGTCGGTACTGTAAAAGGAGATCAGCTAATGGCAAAGGGATGTTTGAATTACTCCTATGTTGTTACTTCTTTCAATACTTCCCATACTATATGTAACATTGAAGCGACCAACGATCAACCCATGGAGATCGACGAGCCTAACACTTCGTACCAACCCGACTCAGGGGACGCCATCTCTCATCAATTGACGGACGACATCGAGCCAAGGATCGGTTACGAGCCAAGTCTCGACATGGATCCAAGGACCGAGTCTGGATATCGTACCAAACGAGAGGCGACCGTGCCTGTCGAAGAGTTGGAAAGTATTACGATGGATCCGGATCATCCAGAACGGGAAGTACAGATCGGCACAAGCATCGACCACGAATTAAAGGGGGATCTGATCAACTTGCTACGTAGGAACATCGGAGTCTTTGCCTGGTCGCATCAAGATATGGTTGGCATAAGTCCCGAACACGCTTGCCATTATCTGAAGATCGACCGGGCAATGAATCCTGTTCACCAGAAGCGTAGGAAGTTCGGTCCCGAGAAATACGCGGCGCTCGACATAGAAGTCCGTGGTTACTCAACAACAAATTGATCGGAGTAGCCACAGCATTTAACCACGGTGGGTCGCCAACGCGGTGCTCGTCAAAAGCCAATCGCTCGGAGATTATGCATTGACTTCACCGACCTCAACGCGGCATGTCCAAAAGATCACTTCCCGATGCCTCATATTGATCACCTGGTCGATAGCACAGCAAGTTGCGAAATGATGTCGTTTATGGATGCCTTCGCCGGATATCATCAAATCCCAATGGCGGAGGAAGACATAAAACACACATCTTTCCACACAGAAAAAGACATATACTTTTGGGTCAGAATGCCGTTCGGCTTGAAAAACGCGGGGGCGACCTACCAGCGATTAGTCAACAGGATGTTCGCCGATCAGATCGGCAACACCATGGAGGTCTACATTGACGATATCGTAGTCAAAAGCCTCAAGAAGGAAGATCACCTCAACGATCTCGCCGAGACGTTCGCCATCCTTGAGAAGTTTAACATGAAGCTGAACCCCAAGAAATGCAACTTCGGGGTGGGCTCAGAAGTTCCCGAGGCACATAGTGAGCCAAAGGGGATCGAGGTGAACCCCACCAAGATACAGCGATCCTTGACATGCAGAACCGCGAAACATCAAGCGTGCAACGCCTCACAAAGTTGTCTAGCCGCCCTCAACCGTTTCATATCACGGCTCGGCGATAAAAGCAAGCCTTTCTTCGCGACCATCAAGAACAAGAAGTTCACATGGACGAAAGAAAGCCAGATAGCATTCGCCAAGATAAAGGAATATCTATCTAACCCCCAGATCCTGGCAAAGCCGATCCCCGGTGAAAAATTATTCCTTTACTTAGCGGCCTCGGAGGTCGCGCTGAGTGCCGTTCTGGTGCGAGCAGAGGGGCAAGCCCACTTGCCGATCTACTATGTTAGCCAGGCGCTCCACGACGCTGAGATACGTTATACACCATTGGATAAGATCGCCTACGCCCTTGTCATGAGTGTACGTAAGCTGAGGGCTTACTTCTTCGATCACCAAGTGGAAGTCCTAACAACTCTACCTCTAAGACAAGTCCTGCACCGACCGGACACCAACGGGCGACTCCTCAAGTGGTCGCTGGAGATCGCCCAATACGGTATCACTTACGCTCCTCGCACGGCGATCAAAGGCCAAGCTCTGGCGGACTTCGTGGTGGAATTAACGTTCCTCACGGTCACCCGTGTCGGCCGACCGCTGAAATTATACGTGGATGGCTCGGCGACCAATGCGAGAGCAAAGGTGGATTGTCCTCATTAGCCCCGACAATGAGTTTCACAAATGTGCGTTTCGGTTTTCGTGCGACCAACAATGAAGCTGAATACAAAGCTTTGGTAGGCGGGCTTGATCTAGCCCTCGCCCTGGATGTTCGTCGCCTCCATATCTTCATGGACTCCCTTTTGGTCGTAAACCAAGTCAAGGGAGAATATGAGGCACGCGGCGAACAGATGGTCAAATACCAAGAGCTGGTCGCCGAAATGTGCACAAAATTTGAAGAAGTACTAATCGAACAAGTCCCGAGAGAGCACAATTCCCAGGCCGATGCTCTTTCCAAGCTAGCATCATCGGATGGGGCAGCCGACTTCTCCAATATCCAAATCACAAATTCAGCAAGGCCGGCGATCGACAGAAATCTGGTTACCTCGGTCGCCATCGCCGAGGAGAATTGGATGACTCCGTTCATCAAATACTTAAAGGACGGAACGGTCCCGGACGACCGTGTTAAATCTCGCCAACTCCGGCCATGCGACTGTATACCCTATCGACGATCGGCTTTACAAGCGAGCCTTGACTTTCCTCCTCAAGTGTATTACACCGGAGGAAGGTCGGCTCGTTTTAGCTGAGATCCATGACGGGATTTGTGGAAACCACGCGGGCGGGCGAGCCCTCATCCATAAGACAACCAGACAAGGATTTTTCTGGCCATCACTTCGGAAAGATGCGATCGCTTATGCCAGATCGTGTCATAGATGTCATATAATGGGCCCCAACATTAAACTATCACTCGAACAGCTCACCTCAATGTATAGCCCTTGGCCATTTGCGCAATGGGGCATCGACCTTATAGGTCCCTTGCCGACGGCTCCAGGGGGCTGTAAGTTCGCCATCGTAGGGGTCGATTATTTCACCAAATTGGCTGAGGCCGAACCGCTCGACAAGATCGGCCAAGAGCAAGTGATCAAGTTTATATGGAAAAACGTCGTATGCCGATTCGGTCTGCCCCAGGCCATCATCTCCGACAACGGGAAACAGTTCGACGGCTTAGAAGTCATGAAATTATGTGAAAAGTGGGGAATCAAAAGGTTATTCTCAGCGCCCTATCACCCTCGCATTTAACGGGCAGTAGAGGCGGTGAATAAGATCCTCAAACACACGATCAAAGCACGACTCGAATCCAGTGCAAGGACGATGGGCGAGCGAGCTCCCGTGACGTTTTGTGGTCCTACCGAACGACGACCCGCAATTCAACCAACCAAGAAACCCCGTTCGCCCTTACCTTCGAACAAGCGGTGATTCCTTCGGAGATCGCCGTCCTCGCCATCGAACCGAACAGAGATGACGACCGACAACGATGTAGCCCACGAATCGACCTAGACATGCTCGAAGAAAGACGGCCGACCTCGAAAATGAAGAACACAATCCACAAAAGGAGAGCCGAGAAGTTCTTCAATTCAAAGGTCGAGAAAGAAGATTTCAAGTGGGCGATCTCGCCCTTAAGAAGATCCAAACCCACACAGCGTTTTGGTCCGAATCGAGGGACCTTTCGGAGTATCCAGATGGCTAACTAAAGGAGCCTACGAATCGGAACATCCCGACGCACTCGACCAATACCCTGAACGCTGCATCCGAAAAAATATTATCAGTGATAAATTTGTATTCAATTTCAATGATGTACAAGGAATATAATGAGATTTTTTCCTATCCCATCTATTATGGCGATCGCCCCACCAGGCATATCGCATACCGCCGACGATCGCTGATCACGACGATCCTAGGTAAAATTAATGCAGCCATGGTCCTGGAGGTCGATGGAACCGACAGCTTCGCCCATGCAAGGTTCCTTTGGGCTGAGATCGCCCGCCCTTCGTTTAAATACGAGGTCGGCGTAGCCGAAGGACCCTCCAAAATAATCAGTAGGCACGATCGCACGTCCTCAAGGTACATCATCTAACATGGTGAACCCGAACAATGCGACGTGCCGTTACCCCCGTCTCAACGTACACCGTCGAGGACCGCCATCTTCATGGCGGGCCGAGGTGGAAGCAGAGCTGACAAGACGCGGACGTGGTGTCGAATAAGCCGACAACACTCCGCGCAAGGACTCCTCCAGACCGAGATCGCCCGCCTTTCGTTTAAACACAAGGCAGGCGTAGCCTAACGGAGGACCCTCACAAAAAGTGAGTCGCGGGATACACAATATCCCTCGCACACGAAGACACGATTGGGGAGATCGATCCATCGAACACCCCAATCAGAATCGGCAAAATGAAGATAGCTCGCCAGACAGACTAGTCTTTGTTTCCTTACTTACAATAAGTGAACAAAAACAAGGGGGCAGGGATAGGTCGAGCTAATCTCAAATACGATCGAACAAAGAGGAACCACACTCGATCGACTTCGCTCAAAAACATGCAGGGCGATTGGGGTCGTCCGACAAAAAGTACAAGTAAGAATTCCGATTCAAAACATGTCAACACTTTCAACACTCAGACGATCGGTCGGATGAGCAAAACGACGAGAGCAATCATACACGTACTCGTAAAAATTGCACGCAAAAAACATTCAAAGGGCGATCGTATATAAAGAGACAGTATGAAAAAAGGAACATTTTATTCATAACACGAATTTCATACATTACGGGGCCCGAAGGCATTACAAAAGGAAAACAAAAAGTACAAAGTTACAGAGGAAAACAAAATTTCTCTCAAGGCCCCGCCGGTTGACCATCGCCCTCAGGTTGCGGATCGGCTTCGGCCTCGGGATGAATGAGTTTACCCGTATACCAACTCAAGTCGATCTCGAAGTCGGCTAAGTCAAGGATCGGCAAGGAGAACTCCGGGTGCAGAGGATTCGCGAGGGCGTAGGATTTGAAGCTCTCCATCAAGGGACCGATCTCGATCCCTGCCCTTTTTGCGGCTCGAACAGCGTCAGCATAGGCCAAGTAATAGGCGAACTCGCCGGCGAGCTCCACATTTTGGTAGGGATCGGTCTCGATCGCCTTCAGTTGGCCCTTCAACTCCACGGCCGTCTTCTCAGCCTCCGCCAGCTCGACAACCTTGGCGGCATTCTCACCCTGGGCCTTCTCCAGCTCCTTCCTCGCCACGTCCAGCTCACCGCTGAGCCGATCAACCATCGCCTTCAGTCCGGCCGCCTCCTCCTGCGACGCCGCGAGCTTCTGGCGAGTTTCTTTCTCCTCATCACGGGACCGATCGGCAGCCTCCTTGGAGCGGCTCAGCTCCTGCATCAATCGATCCACGTCCTGCTTAGCCCTTTTGGCCGTCTCCTCATACTCCCTCTCCATAGATCGGATCCGGTTGGCATCCTCGATATTTTTGTTCCGGGCGGCCTCGAGTTCGCGATGGAGATGAGCAGTAGAGGGTCGCCCCTCAAAATCCCTAGCAGCTTGGACGGCCATCGTCGCCGTCTGAAGAGCTGTGGCAACGTCGCCGCATGGCGTCTCGGATCGCCGACGAGCGATCGCATCAAGATCGGTCGCCCAAGCCTTGGGCAAAGAGGTGATAGCTCGCGAACGTAAGCGGGGACTTCGAGAGATCATGGAGCCTTGCTCGACAGAAAGTCCAAGACCATGGGAGCAACGTCCGGATCGGCAAGACGAACTCGCGGCAAAACCAAGGAAATCAAGGAGTTAGCCCATGCCATGCTCAGAATGCCTAACTCAGAAAATTTTGACCCTTTCTTACCTATTAACCAGCTCGGGATCGCGTCCGAAATAAGGCTTGCCCCGGGATGTTTCCGCATCGGCGATCGCCACTTTCTTCGCCGAGCTTCCAGATGACCGGGGGCCGGAGACCGTGGGCTTGGGGCCCGATCGTTCCATCATCGGGATGGCAGAGATAGGAGCCGCAGCGACCGGAGGCTCGAGAATTGATACATCCGCCTCAGAGATCGACGGGGACTCCTCCGACCTCCGCCTCTTGCGGCGCTGGAGCTGTTCCTCTCCCTGGACCACCGGCTCGGCGACCGGCACCGCAGCGGGCCTCACCACAGGGGCAGGGCGAGACGACGTCGCAGCAACGCGACTCGTTTTCTTTCCCAGATGAAGGCGACCGATAAAACCGGGATTAGACATGGCAATCTCCTGCGGTAGCTCGGCGATACGGGGAAAATAAATCTCTGCCAAAGAAGAAACTCAAACAAGTTAGACACTTACTTAGACATGGCGACCTCCTGGAGACGATCGCCTCGCAGAAGAGAGTAGATGAAAAGTCATACCAGGGGCCTTCAGGTGGCGGGGGAAGCGAAACAGTCGAGCTCCCAACCGATGAGATTCGTGGCTGACTGATTGAACGTCTTTATAGGAATCCGGCAATGCGCAAATCCGCTCCCAGACGATCGAGAAATCAAAGGGGAGATCGCCGATCGATGGAACAAGGGATCCTGCAAAAAGGGAAATAAATTAGATCAGTCCAAGGATGTGATATCCCACACCGACTAGCAGAGAGCGGGCGAAGTGCCTTATTTGAGCGTGTCGTGACACCTTATAGCATGAGGCCTTTTGGGAGCCTAGTGGCTTCGGGGTGATAAGAACTCCGAAGTTAAGCGTGCTCGAGGCGAGAGCAATCTCAGGATGGGTGACCTCCTGGGAAGCTGCTCGCTGGGCTCCCAGAAACAAAACCGTGAGGGCCAGCTCAGAGGAGAGCGCCCAGAGCGGACAATATCATGCTACGGCGGAGGGGTCCCGGGATGTGACAATTTGGTATCGGAGCCACTCTGCCGTGTCGTGCGAGTGTGCCGACGAGGGCGTCGGGTCCTTTGAGGAGGGGCGGATTGTGATATCCCACACCGACTAGCAGAGAGCGGGTGAAGTGCCTTATTTGAGCGTGTCGTGACACCTTATAGCATGAGGCCTTTTGGGAGCCCAGTGGCTTCGGAGTGATGAGAACTCCGAAGTTAAGCGTGCTGGTGCGAGGAGCAGTCTCAGGATGGGTGACCTCCTGGGAAGCTGCTCGTTGGGCTACCAGAAACAAAACCGTGAGGGCCAGCTCAGAGGAGAGCGCCCAGAGCGGACAATATCATGCTACGGCGGAGGGGTCCCGGGATGTGACAATTTGGTATCGGAGCCACTCTGCCGTGTCGTGCGAGTGTGCCGACGAGGGCGTCGGGTCCTTTGAGGAGGGGCGGATTGTGATATCCCACACCGACTAGCAGAGAGCGGGCGAAGTGCCTTATTTGAGCGTGTCGTGACACCTTATAGCATGAGGCCTTTTGGTAGCCCAGTGGCTTCGGAGTGATGAGAACTCCGAAGTTAAGCGTGCTGGTGCGAGGAGCAGTCTCAGGATGGGTGACCTCCTGGGAAGCTGCTCGTTGGGCTCCCATAAACAAAACCGTGAGGGCCAGCTCAGAGGAGAGCGCCCAGAGCGGACAATATCATGCTACGGCGGAGGGGTCCCGGGACCACACACACACCGTCACACACAACGCACATACACCACCACCCACAACGCACACACACAGTAGCTCACAGACACCCCGTACATACAAACACACGCACACACAGTCACACACAAACACACACAGAACACACACACCATAATACTCGACCGAATCCAGGAACTGAAACTAGAAAGATGAAGCTCGTCAAGAGGGCTTCCTAACGGTGTAAAAGGTTTCAAGTTCCGGAAGCCCGAACCGTCGTACGGGGACCCGACGTCAAGCGGTGGTTTTGGCCCGTTTCAGCTATTCCGAACTCGGTTTGAAAAACTCGGTGGATACTTGTGACCTACTCGCTGAGACGATCATAACGATATAAAGTTTGCAAAGTTCCGACAACCGGAGAGTCCGTACGGGCAAGTCGACGGCAATACCGTTTTTTGCCCCGTCCGGATAAATTCGACATTGGTTTGAAAATCTAAATATATATTCACGATCTACTCGTCAACACGAACAAATCGATATATAGATTGTAAGGTTTTACCGAAGAAATCTCCTTGGCTGCGGAACTCCCCTGGACTTCTCGGCGCGCTCTCTCTTCTTCTTACTTCTTTCTTGTTTTTTTTTTTCTTTCTCTGTTTCTCTTTTTCTCTCTCTTCTCATACTTTATCCCTTTTTTTTTGTGTGTGTGATTAGCACGGCCAGCCGTGTGCATGCGTGAATATATATTTATCCGCAAGGTAAGGCGGTGGATAAGTACATTTATCATTATAACGATTCAGATAATTATTTTTATCTTGTCCCGATGAATGCTGACACGACGGTGACGTACAAGACATTATGTATAAAATATATAGTACCATCTCGCAATTACAAAATTCCAAATTCGTCGCTCTAAACAACACGAGCGACATAGTTCTCAACTCCGACACGATGACTAAATTTCTGCGACATTTCACAAAATATAAAATAACCCGGTTTATTTACTACGGGGTATCACACCCTTCCCCCCTACAAAGAAGTTTCGTCCCCGAAACTTGAAACAAGGAGGAGGTTGATGAAATACATCCGGGTTATAGATCACCTCCATGAATAATTTTATTCTTAAATCGTAAACATTACATCAATACATATTTATAAGAAAATATCGGTACACAGCATGCCCCATTAAGCATAGCTCATGGGTTAACGACGACAGAGTTGTCTTCGACTTCTGCAACCGGAATTGGGGCCGCTGGGAGGATAGCAAGAATCTCCTCAGCGTTGGCCCGTATCATCGCCCTCTCTTGCTGGACTTGATCCTGGAGGGCCTCTCTCGTCTGGGTGTATTGTTCCTCCCTCTCTCGAAGAGTACGCCGTACTGCAGCCAATTGAGCTTCTAATTGCGCAGCATGCTCGCGTTCTCGTGCAGCTGCCTCCTGCGCAGTCTGACTCGCGTCCCGATGAAATTGTGCTACGGTCTCTAGATAATCGATATGCTCTAAGCAACGGGTATGCTTAGTAGGATCCATACTTAAAAGATCATTCAACTGCTTCTTGTCGGTTAGCGTCTTAAGTTTACTATGGGAATACCCCTCAAGGCCTTATATATATATCAAACCGATCTTAAGTCGGCGGCACTAGCGGTGCTACAGTTGTTTCTAGTAGCCACTATTATGGTGGCGCCGTCATCCAGTGTTAATTATCTCTTGCACAACAATGATAATAAAAAAATAATATCTTAGTGATAGACTCGAAAGGATACCTGATAAGGATGGAGTTAATCCATGGTACGAATACGACCAAAATATTGGTCAAGCCAAAAGCTGCACTCATGAACTCTCGATACTCCCACTTGATGTCAAAACATGATGACCATCTCTCATATGTTGAGAGTCGAGACTAGCGCACCGAAGAGATGAAGATAGATCAACAGAAAAGGAATTTACATGGAAATAAAATTATTACGTCTGCTCCTTTTGAAATAAATTTCGTCCCAAAACTTAGGACATGAACCAATAAAAGCAAGGCAATTTTAGATGACACACTTTATCTGCTGCCAACGGCGAACACAAACTCCATGTCATCCAAATAGTACAATAATCAAATGCGATTTTAACGCTGAACAAGTATATAATTCTAACAACCTCAAAGGTTTGGAAGATGACTTACTGGGACGAGCACCCGAATCTTAAGGAAATCAGCCGTTCGATAATCGCGATGCGTGATTGAGCAACAACAATCGAACCACAACGATCGAACCACCTTAATTGGGACGTCACTAATCAAACAACTCCGAAGTTCACGCCTCAGCTCAAGAAATTAAGTGGGCTTGTAGGAATTACAAGACATTCACTTTGCATAGGGTTCACAAGGGCCGCATCAAACTTGGGAAATGTCACAACTATAAAGGGACTAATCTGAAACAATGTCACAACTTGTTCGAACGGAAAAGACCGCAGAACAGAACCCATTCAGCAGGTATCAACGAGCATAAGTGAGTCGATAGGATGGAAACATAATAAGTCAAAAATTCGGGTATTACGATCCAATTTAAATGAAAGAAGTTTGTCCCCAAAATTTTGAACAATGAAAATAGGATAATACTATAACAAGCAACTTCATAGGGTCGAATGACCAAACCTCTAAGCATTCTGACGAATGCGGAATGACCACTAACATCACGAGAGTTTCTCGGTAGTGACGCGATTCAGTTAACGGCACAGGTTGAAATCAAAGCAATGCACAACACGATCGAATCATCTACTCGGGATCATAAGTTGCCAAAGGAATATGGTTCAATATTCAACGAAAATGGGATTATACAACGAGATCTTGAAACCAATACATGACGGAAACCACAATTGCGATAGGCTCAGACATCAAGCCAATCATCGCAGTACTACCGAACTCATAAGTTATGTAGCGCAACAACGGAGTCAACCATAAGGGTCCAAGGCCCTACATTGTACAAGCGCAAGAATCCCGATTATTATACTCTTCTCTCCCTCAAAGGGAGTTTTGTCCTCAATACGTAGAACTACCAAGTTAGAGGTAAAAGGCAAGAAGATAAAGAGAATCAAAACCACAATTGTGGGAAGCATCAATAATTATGATGTATTATGAAAGCATCACCTGCCATCATCTGGGGTACGGGACACCCCTTGATCGTTTTCTTTGTCCACCGATAGTTTATGGATATTTGATCGAACGTTAATTATTCGTGGTTCCTCAGCATCTTTAGAATTGTCAACCGAGTTGAACAAGTCAAAGTTGTGGATATACCATTCATATGACATGACCAACAACAACATTTAACATCAATTGATTCATCAGAATCGGGTTGAAAATGAGATCAAGAACAAAATCTTCCAAATTGTTAACTCAAGAAAATCACGGAACTGCTTCGATCCGACGAAGAGAAATAAATTATATAATGTTATACTCCAAAACACCTTTAAACGGAACAAAATCGGCCAAGATCACGATCCCTAATCGCCTTTGATTCACACTGTGGTGTCACCCGCGGAGAAAAAGAAAGAGTGGAAATGATAAATCACGATTACTGTCCGGTTTATATGCCGGACAGATTAGCGTGCGCTATCCACATGGTAGCGCGCGCCAATTCTGCACAATAGCGCGCGTCATACCTATACCAACCAAAATTCACCATCCCAACCATACCCCCACTAAGACCACAAAAACGCAACGATCTGAATCGCAACCAAATGCGTGTCCAAACACGACACACGATCCCGCAATTTACGACTGTGGTACCAGCAAAATAAGAGGGCGAGCTATGTTTCGCCAAAACTTGTAGTTACTTCACTCTTATTGGAAGAGGAGGCTTTATTTTACACGTCGATTTTGAAATCACTTTTAAATAATGCACACACAATTTATATTTTTAATATTTTCGAAGACATCTATAGTCCGAAATGTTTCAAAAATCCACTTAGGACTTTGATAAAATAAAGATCCCTCCTCTTCTACTATTTGTTTAATCGAAAGGAAAAGATTACCGAATACATACTCGTTTGATATAACGATATTACATCGTAGGTTTTCTCCATTTGAAAGAGTTTCAAACCCCACTATAAACATACTCCCGCAGCGGTTAAAATTGATACTTAAAAATCTCATTCTTAAAAGAATATAGGAATCGCTCATATTCCCAACTTTCCGAAATACATTGTGTAACTATTTTCACCCAGACCGCATACGCAATGTACATCTCCAAACCATAATACCACCAACAAGTTCTAGCCCATCGGCCAAGGTTGATTGAATCAGCGCCACACAATCACCGCACAACTAAGAGAGACTTATAATCGAGAGACTTACCATCTCTATATGCTCGTAGGCTCAAGTTACACAAACATATACACGAAGGAAAATTAATGGATACAATTCGAAGAATTACAAATAAATTACTCTGGTTTCCCGCAGGGTTCTGATAAGATCAGAAGCAAATGAACACAACCCACAACAAAATATGGCTCACAGGAAGGACTTAAAATCCATATACTCAGAACTAAAATAATTTTGGGGATCAGAGGAACTTACAGCGCAGGTCGCACGAGGTAGCAGCAAACAAGTGATATCATAAACAGACGACCGACTCGACTTTGACCGACCCAAAACACCAACAGTCTAGGTATCCATAAACCCAGGCTCTGATACCACAATCTGTAACGCCCCCGTGATTTACAGAGATATTACAGTGCCGTAGGTTTTTTTTGGAGAACCTACCAGGCTGAGATCAACATAAATCCACACTTACACTGACAGTACTCAACTTTAAACCACATACATTACAACACTCAACAATACACTGTCCTGTGGGACTCCAACTGATACAATAACACCATCAAAATGACTGAACCACAAACAACCACATTACCCGACCGTACTCGCGCGAGCACAAGGCAAAACACAACTCGGTTCTTGATAGTACGACCACATACTCAAATAGTGCATGATATCAGTGTTGCTCGCCATCCTCGTGTCTTTCCTGCACTTGTTCGCCATTAAGACCTGCACCTGAATACACAACAAGTATATTCACCCCCGAAGGGGTCAGCAAATAGCCGGTGCAAGTACAACGATTCATGAATATGTACCACAAGTGAATAAGCAACCACATCACAGTGCCATCATATATATTCTGGAATACAATACCACAATCATCAATATTTTATGTGCAATGCGATGCAATTCCCATGCATGCCATGACTCACGCACACGGGCCCATTTCGCCCGGCTCTTTTGGCCAACCCAAGTCGCTTACTTGGATTTTTCGCTTTTCGCTTCGCAATGCATGTCTATGACATATTATTTCATGTCAATGCGCAATGATGCTGAGTATTCGCAAATTCACTTTTCAGCTAATCACACATGTCACAAACCACATAAATTACCACTTTTCACAGCAACCATACTTTTCACATATTCATTATTTTCCGCTCCGCAGCACATGTTTATGACATATTATTTCATGTCAATGCGCAATGATACTGAGTATCCGCAAATTCACATTTCCACTGATCACACATACCACACACCACAGAAATCACCACTTTCTATAATCACATTTTCGGATATTCCCACATTTCACAGAAAGCATATTTTTCACATATTCATTCACACGAAGTACATCAAACGTAATCAAAGTACTTTCCTGGTATTCCAGCTAATGGAAAAGGTTCGATTGATAAGAAAAATAGACTGGGCGATTAGCCAGACCTTCAACCTAAAACGAATCATATTATATGATCAACGGGTTAATATTTATATAACCATTAGAACTTTACATTCTAATTTAACCGAGTCTAGGCGAGACATAAATACGGACACACTCTGCGCGTTATTGGGGTGTAAGAATGTTGTGTTTCGAATTTGGAGCCATTTGAAATTCGTTTGACCCATTTTGGATTGAAACCAAGAAGGTTATACAATTTTAAAGAAAAATATTAAAGTATTGGGTCAAATTGAAGATTTATAGAACTTCAATCAAGTCCAACTTTAATTCTAATTCTCAAATGGCATAGCCCTGGGTTTTTAAAATTTATGTTTTCCACCCCAAAACTTTTTACGACCCTCTAATCCTCGTTTAAACTTCTCCCGTCTATCATAAACTCACCGGGAACTTCTTTAACATCGACTAACGCTATTTCTACACGTAAAAACACGCCGACGTCCCTAGTCGTCGGGGCCCGAACTTGAATACACAAATCCTCACACAACACACACACCCGCGTACAAACACACACCAGCATACACACACACACCAGCACACACAGTCACATACACACACAGTAACACATAAACACACACACATACCTGCACACAAACATATACACCATCGCACACAATCCACACACACCGTCACACACAACGCACATACACCACCACCCACAACGCACACACAGTAGCTCACAGACACCCCGTACATACAAACACACGCACACACAGTCAGACACAAACACACACAGAACACACACACCATAATACTCGACCTAATCCAGGAACTGAAACTAGAAAGATGAAGCTCGTCAAGAGGGCTTCCTAACGGTGTAAAAAGTTTCAAGTTCCGGAAGCCCGAACCGCCGTACGGGGACCCGACGTCAAGCGGCGGTTTTGGCCCGTTTCAGCTATTCCGAACTCGGTTTGAAAAACTCGGTGGATACTTGTGACCTACTCGCTAAGACGATCATAACGATATAAAGTTTGCAAAGTTCCGACAACCGGAGAGTCCGTACGGGCAAGTCGACGGCAATACCGTTTTTTGCCCCGTCCGGATAAATTCGACATTGGTTTGAAAATCTAAATATATATTCACGATCTACTCGTCAACACGAACAAATCGATATATAGATTGTAAAGTTTTACCGAAGAAATCTCCTTGGCTGCGGAACTCCCCTGGACTTCTCGGCGCGCTCTCTCTTCTTCTTACTTCTTTCTTTTTTTTTTTTCTTTCTCTGTTTCTCTGTTTCTCTTTTTCTCTCTCTTCTCATACTTTATCCCTTTTTTTTTTTTTTGTGATTAGCACGGCCAGCCGTGTGCATGCGTGAATATATATTTATCCGCAAGGTAAGACGGTGGATAAGTACATTTATCATTATAACGATTATAATTATTTTTATCTTATCCCGATGAATGCTGACACGACGGTGACGTACAAGACATTATGTATAAAATATATAGTACCATTCCGCAATTACAAAATTCCAAATTCGTCGCTCTAAACAACACGAGCGACATAGTTCTCAACTCCGACACGATAACCAAATTTCTGCGACATTTCACAAAATATAAAATAACCCGGTTTATTTACTACGGGGTATCACAAAGGAGTATCCAAATAAAGGGAGAATGGAAACCCTTACTTGGATTCCTCTCCCGAAAATTGGTGGGGATATCCAACTCCTCCTCCGGCGGTTCGCTCGATGCCGACCTCCATGCACCACCAACCCAGCACCACTTTTTCAGGTCGCCCCGAGCCTTGCTCGGCACCCCAATGACCACCCTACCCTGGCGACCTTGGATATGGTAACCGCCGATCGATCCCTTCTGCACAGTCATCTTAAAAAGATAATTCATCTCCAGCGCAGAAGGCAAGCGAAACAACCTGTGACCGCCAAACAATGTCAATGTGCTGATAATCTGCAGCCAGGCGTTCGGCGTCAACTGAAAAGGCGCCAAATTCCAGGCGATCAGCAGATATGAAACGGCGAACGGCAAGGGAAACCGCAGTCCGGCAGCCAGGGTCATTTCGTTGATGGCGACCATACCCTCGGGAGGCTGGTCAGCACGTTCGTTCTCGGAGGGCACGTGCAATGACACATCAGAGGGATATGATATTTGGCCCTCCAGCGGGTCATGTCCTTCCAGGTCGCCGAACTCCGAATCTGACCAAGAGTCCATTGAGACGGGTCAGCAGCCCGAAACTCCGTCCGCTTCACATGTACGTAGGGATGAGCGGCGGAGTAAGCCTCGAAATCAAACTCCGGACAGGGCCCGGCAATCCCCTCCATAAGTTTAGCAAAAGCCGTATAGACGGGGCCGGAGATGCTATCTTTTTCCCCAGACAAACGCATCAGTTCGTCTTCCTTCACCGGCGACGCATCTCGCTCCTCCGCCGCCGCAGAGCCCGCCACTACGGCCTCGTTGAAAAGCTCCTCAAGCTCTGCGGGTGCAATCCCCGCACGAATAGCCTCTGCGGCCGTTTCCACGGGGATTCCCACAGGAATTCCCTCCCGGTCCGGCGAAGCCGCGGCGGCAGAATTGCTTCCGACCTCGAAGACCTTAGATCCTCCCGACATATTCTCAAAAAATTAAGGGAGAAAGAAGAATTGGGTTTCTTACCTAAAGAAAGGAAGACGGTCGGCACAACAAGCTCCAGAAATTTTTGCAGAATTTCAGCTATGGATACAAAGGACGCGTAAAAAAGTGAAGAGAAGAAACACAGGCCCCTTTTATAGATGGAGACGAGGGTCTAAATGCAAATAGGAGAAACCTTGAGGGCTGGATCGCAACCGTCACGTGGGGACGCATTAAATGCCGCCCTCGAATCCCGCAGACGCGTCTTTTCGAGGGCACGCCAACCGACAAGACCGACAAAACCGTCGGACTCCCCCAACAGCGGCGCGACGCGTGTACCTGCCACGTTAGAAAGCCCGCTTTCTTTTCCCGCTGCTCCCGACGCGAAAGAAGGTCGTCCATATTTGAAGTCAGATCGGCTGATCGTTTAAACATTGGCGATCGCCAACAGTGCCACCTCACCCCGTGTTTTCAACATCGAGGCGAGCTGGGGGGCAATTGTTGTGCGGCAGTTAATACGCCTCGATAGGCGATCGGCATCACGATCAGAAAAGCCAACCATGTAAGACATACTCCGGACAAACACCTAGAGTTCGGCATAATGCGGCGATCGTCTTTTGGTAACCAGCGATCGTCTTTTGATACCTGGCGATCGTCTTTAAAGAGCGGACCAGAGGCGATCATCTCATGCCACGTGGGGATCCAGCATCCGTCAAAGTCGTCGAAGACCGAATCTTGGACGATGGCCCACCCGCGGATCTTCAAAGGATACCGACAAATAGGATCATTGACCCCAGCCTGTCACCTACCACACCTACCGACAAGGCCGCCGAAAGGTACGAAGTGGGCCCTCCTCGGACAGCGACTCGCAACACGTGCTGGCTTCCCATTGGTTCACCCAGCTGGCCTCCAACTGCAACCTCGGACCTCAAGGGAACAGGCCCACGTGACGGGACGATCGGCCGTTTTATTTTAATATAGAAAACGGCGATCGCCCGCGATCGCCTGAGGGATCCCAACTACCTTGTCCCCTATAAATAGAGGACTCACTGTTGCGGCCAAAGACACGCGAATTCTACTACGAATTAAGTGCAAAATACACACCAGAGAGAGAATCAAAGGCTCTTCTGGCAACCACTAACACATTCATAGTGATATTCATACACATTCATCATATATCCCAAGCAAGAACTCACAGATTTATCTATCTGGTTCTTCCGGCAATCTACGCGCTCTAAAGCCTAGATAACTAGAAGTCTTTACACTCCTTGTATTAGATTCTAACATTAATATTTGTACTCGACAGTATATTTATTAATAACATCTCGCGAGAGCATTCAAGCCCGGGATTAACAACCCCGGCAAATCTTGTGTTATCTATTTTCTCACGGAAGTGTTCTCGCATTTGTTTGTTACTCGATCATTCCAGAAATACTATCTCCGGATAATATTTTGGGTAACAACAACAGTCAAGAAATGAAGTCTTCCAATACAACATCTAACAATCATCTAAGTGCGAACAATTAATATACTTAATTCGATTCTAGTATCACAACATTAATAATCACTATACTAAATGTAACATGATATAATTATACCCAAATTATCCGAACAATTCAACAGTAAATAATAAGATTACGGTCGGATATTACAGTTTCGACATGCTGGTCACATGTCGCCCTCTTGGCCATTAAAAATGCTGCTTTTGCAAAGCTTCTAGCACGGGTTATCTGTCTAAGGGCTCACCACTCTGACCACCATGTTCAGTCTATAAAACTTGATAATGCTGGAGAGTTCACATCTAAAGTACTCAATGAATACTGCATGTCGATTGGGAGCGGCGAAAAGCATCTCATCCCCCACGAGCATATGTAAAACAGTCTTGCGGAGGCAACCATCGAATGAATCAGATGGTAGCCCGGGCATTGATTATGCACACCAATTTGCCTATTTTGACTGGGGTTATGTAGTCTTGCATGCATCTTTACTTATTCGCTCATTTTAGACCCTCTGCTAACCAAACGATTTATGCATACCAGTTGATAACTGGATAAGCCCTGATTTTTACATTTTGGACTCAGACGAGCTTGAGTGTCAATTACGCATATTGGGTTTTGTAGCTGGATTCTAAGTAACGGATAACTGGATAAGCCCCCACAGTGCACGGGTCTTTAGAGACGATTAAGTAGTTACATTGGATACGAATCCCCAATGGTTATCAGTTACTTAGAACCTTCGACAGGTGATGTCTTTACCGCTCAATTTCGGATTTTCACTTCGATGAGACAACCTTCCCGTCGTTAGGGGGAGGAGAGAAGATGAACTTTCTCAGGGAACGACGAAAATCATCATGTGTGTGCCTACTTTGTCTCGTTCTGATCCCCGCATTTTGCTATGAGATAGTGAAAATCCTCCATCTTCAGAACGTAACAGATTCGACGCCTGATGTATTTACTAATATCGTGAAAGTGACGAGATCATATATACCAGCTGCAACCTGCAAGGTTGAAAGTCCTCGGTAAGGGGCGCAACACCGACGAATCGAGTGCTGCCATCACACATGGTGGATGTGTGAGTTAGGTCATAGCTCCTTAAAGGAAGAGGTGGAAGCTACGTGGTTATCCTAAACTCACCTAAGGATGAGGTATAATAAGGCACAAATTTATATATTAGTCATTACTGAACTTGTTTCATGAGATCATACTTGATTTTACTATGTCCATGAGCCATGACGAGGGAGACGCCCCGAAGATTGATATCATTTAGAAAATTAAGAAATCTCGATGAATTACGAGATTGTTGACTGATCAGCCAGCCACTGTAATGATATATCGTTGCTCAAATCATGGAGCAAGACGATGTAAAACCTCACTCTGTTGTATGATATCAACATTGGGTTGATTGTCCTTAAAGGGTAAAGCATTCCACGCAAAAGAAGATTTTATGACAAAGAGACACGTAATTGGTAGGTAGTGCTAACCTCACCAAGTGTAAATCATGTGGGATATAAAATAAACCTTTATCAGTAAGCGTAATGAGAAGAATGAAGTCCTGAAGTACAAGGCTCGAAGGTTCTCATAAACGCCATGGAATTGACTGAGGAGACGTACTCTCCCCTAAGCTACTTCATTAGCTTAGAATTTCCAAAGGACTCGAATGCAGCTCATAAATCTAGTTAATAATATCTCTATAGGGGATCTTAATATAGATATATATATATATATAAGTGCTCGATGGCATTTTATTACCCAAGTCAAGTGACTCTAGACCACGGAGTGCGTTTGCACTACTATTGAAATGCTCACTTTATGGATTAAAACAATCCGGGCGGATGTGGTATACCTACCTAAGTGACTACTTGATTGGAAGTGGATATAAGAACGACGAATTGTGTCCCTACGTATTTATTAGGGAAATAAGTTCTGGATTAGCAATTGTAGCTGTATATGTCGACGATATGCACATAATCGGTACTCTTGATGAATTAAGAGAAACCACAGCAATCTAAAATTTAAATTTTAGATGAATGATTGAAGACTCGGTCTTATCTAGGCATTGAGCTAAAACATCGACTTAGTGGAATCCTCATCCACCCGTATGCCTATGCCCAAAAGAAAAGCAGGCGCTTCAACATGGACAAGGCACATACGGTTAGCACTCCCATGATCGGTCGTGGTTTGGACTTGAAGAAAGATCCATTTCATCCGAGGCAATGTGACGAAGAGCATTTGGGAGACGAAATTCCCTATCGAAAGTGCAATAGGTGCATTATTGTACTTGCCTCAGTATACTCGACCTGATATAGCTTTCTTAGTGAACTTGTTGGCTAAATATAGTTCTGGGCCCACGCAACGTCATTGGAATGGTATTAAGAACATCTTTTGATACCTCAAAGGAACTATTGACTTGAGACTTTTCTTTCCCTATCATGCTAACTAAACTGTCGATGAATGTTCAATCACTAAAGTAAGTGTGAATGCCGATGAAACTACCCCGACGAATGTGTTGGTAGGATTTGCTGATGTTGAGTACATCTTGGACCCATATAAAGATCACTCCCAGATTGGTTACGCTTTTACCATTGGGAACACCGCGATGTATTGGAGATCAACTAAGCAAATCCTTATTGCTACCTCCTCGATCACGCTAAGATTATCGCTCTACATGAGGCGGTACGCGAGTGTATATGGTTGAGAACCATTGTTATACATATTCGAGGTAACAATGGACTAAGTAATGTCACTGATGCGCCCACATGCATATACGAAGATAATGCCGCTGGCACTGAACAGATGAAGCATGGGTATATCAAGGGGGATAATATGAAGCATATCTCTCCAAAGTTTTCCTACAATCAGCAACAATGGGCCCTCCTCAACATCCAAGTTAAGCAAGTGAAGTCTGAGGAGAATGTGGCTGATTTATTCACTAAATCACTGCCCAAGGCCATATTTGAAAAATATGTGAGAAACATCGGAATGTGTACGTTTCCGAACTCTCGAGATCGAAGTAAGGATCGGATGGGGGAGTGAGGTATAACGAATCTTACCCACCAATATTGTACTCTTTTCTTTGACCAAGGTTCATTTTGTCCCAATGGGTTTTGTTACTTGGCAAAGTTTTTAACGAGGCAACGACACATGCACTTTTTTCAGATTCCTTGATTGACGAACTAATCAAGGGGAGGTGTAGACTTGAGGGTGAGTGTTACATCTACGTCGCAAGTTATACTTTTTTCCTTAACCGATCACTTGGAAAGGTTTTTAACGAGGTAAATAGATTTAGCTCATTGATCGACGAACTGATCACGTTCTTGAGCACATTGATCGACGAAATGATCAATAGAAGTTTTTGGCTTAACGAAATTAGCATAACCTATATTTTTGAATGTTGTACTCTTCTTCCTATGATCAAGGTACTTTTCCGATGTGATTTTTGCTTGACGAGGTTTTAACGAGGCAACTTGACATGCATTGAAGACTCGGCACAAGATGGAGTGTTAAAATAAATACACAATGTGTGCCTTAGTCGACAGGTTAATGGGCTTCTCTTAGTTAGTGTAGGACTATGCATGTTAGAATGTTCCATAATATGTACTCTCTATTTAAAGGGACCCTATCAATAAGAATATATACATCTTCTGTCCTAATTATTGTCTTATTTACTTTTACTTCTATAAAGTACTATTTTTTGGCTTATTCACTAAGTCATGACTTATTCATTAAGCCGTAAACAAACACTCATATATGACACCGCGAATAAGCCCTCGATCCCATTCAGCCCATTGAATCACAAACAAACACAAACCTACGTGGACTAACTAAAAATGTGCAAAATAAATAAATTTGATTACCATATTGCCATTTTTCTTTCCTGATTCCGTTTGTGAAGCAAAACATTGCTCGAAATTAGACCATGTTCATCGATGACCATCCAACTACCTAATATTTTTAGTATATAATTAATTTATATTTCTTCCGAATTTTTACTATTTTTTTCCAATTCAACCATATCTCTTTTTTAATGATTTATTCATGACCATTAAAACTAAACCTAACCAAATAGGCCTGCCAATATATATGTGGGTAGGTGTTGGGCTCCACTTTTATGGCTCAAAAAAATATGGGTCTTTTTTTGTCCGGTCAGTGGAGGCCGGCCAATGAGCTGCTCGCCAGACTCAGTATTTTTAAACTAAGTGTAATTATAATATTATAAATTTTTTATATATTTTGTCAGATTATATTACATCTATATGTTTATTATTGATATAATTTTATATTTTTATGTTACTTCCTGGTTACTTTATCTCATATGAATATAATATTATATCTTATTACTTTTTAGTGATAGTGACAATGATAAATGATCTAATAACCAAATAAATATATTTGTACATTTATATTTTGATTGTGGTAGTATAGTGAATAATGTAATGATAAAATAAAAATATTGGTGCATTTTGTTGATTGTGGTAGTATAATAAATGATAATGATCAAATAAAAACATTTGTATTTTTTTTCAATATATTTATATTATATTTTTGTTATACTTATAAGATGGAGTTAAGGCCTACGGTCCGGTCCATTATTATTATTATTATTTATATTGGTGTTGTTATTAATAATATTTATTATTGTAGATATTATTATCTAATTTATTACTATTATTATTATTATCAACAATATCAATAGTAATATATACAATCAATAATATTTTAATAATTTTATCATTATTATTGGTATCAATATTTTAAGTAGTATTATATATAATTTCTAGTATCATTAACAATTTTATATTATTATTATTATTCCATATATTCAAATCAGTTCAATTCAATTCAGTTCTTCAAAATTTATTTTAATTCAGTTCAATTCAATTTAGTATAACTCGATTCAATTCAACAAAATTCAGTTAAAATAGTACAACTAAAGGGTTGTTTACTTTCGACTTAATGGGACTTAATGGGCTGGACGACTTATTCGCGCAGACATGGGTGCGTGTTATTTACAACTTAACGAAAAATGATGAGTCTGAATCGCTAAGTCACATCCCCCCTCTTGTCCTCATACAGACACAAAAATGACACCCACTACTCTCTCCCCTTTCACGACCTATTAATTAGCAAAAAATCTGAAAAAATAATACAAACTTAAAATAATAAAACTTAAAATAATCAGATTTTTTATTATTTTCTTTTTATGTTCATAAAAATCTGAAAAATAATACAAATGTAAAGTAATAATATAAATAATAATAATAATAATAAAACTAATGTTTATTTAAGTACAAATAATAAAAAATATTAAAAGAATATAAAAAATCTAGAAAATCTGAAAAGGTTAAAAAAAATCGGAACTTATTTATTTTTATTTAAAAAATTTGAAATTTAGGTAATTTTATTTTTAATTCTGGAATATTATTAAAAAATCAAAAAAATTTATTTTAAATTCAAAAATTAGAAAAATCTATAAAATTCTGAACTATTTAAAAAATTCGAAAATCAGTAAATTTATTCTTGCCATTTTTGGATTATATCATATTAAAAAATAAACAGCAATTTATAAAACAGCTTATAATTCATATTCAGGAGGTAAATCGGTCATTTCTGTTATTCAAACAATTTATTAGATGAAAAAGTAAACAACAGTATTAATTTATTCAGACATATATGTTGGTAGTCGATCCACCTTGGCATCCACCTAAGCGCTTCGGGCAGCCGAACGGCCGAGCGGATCCTGGAGCCGAACCGGTCATAGGCCTGATCGTTTCTCGGGCTTACGAAAAAACCGGACCGGGCAGAGACCTTAGAGCCGACCGGAATCGGACCGAGAAAAGCCGACGCACTATATGAATACGCTCCATAATCGTGAATAAGGCCGACCAGAGTAGCATGAAGCTCGAGGGCCGACCCCATTGTCGGTCATAACAGATAAATATCAAAAGCCCGTAGAAACAGTGACGGACGATAAAGAGAGTTGTCATGTCCCTTCCCAAAGCACACTTAAGAAGGTGACACGTGTCAAAGGAATCACCTTCATTGTGACAAATGTCATCAGTATATTCATCTCAATCTTCCTACTGTCATCTCATGAATGGCTGACATTGCCTATATATATGCCAGGAGAATGTACAATAAAGGGACTTTGGGAAAAAAGAGAGAGAGGAGGGATATGTAGAGAGAAAAAAGAGATAAAACAAAAGAAGAGAGAAAAAGAAGTAAGACTTGTAAATTACCAAACACCAGTTATACGGACCGGCCAATATACTTTCGGCCCGGCTCTATGCTATCAAATGATCATTAATAAACATTTAATGGTCCAATATTTTTCATTCTGTTTATACATCTATCTTATTACTGTCTACGTGGCTTCAATCCATTCGTCCAGATTAGCATACGTGATGTTGACCAAATCAGACGTCAACAGAATGGCGCTAGAAGGAGGGCGCCTGAACCTCCGGGAGCTTGAGCGAGTCGCTCAAGTTATGACCAATTCCAATTATAATCAGCCCGCCACAAAGAATGGAAATCCATTCCAGTTGGTGGGGCACTTGGACACACCTTGCGTTCATCCGGGAATAACCACCCCCACCCAGGGATGGCGAGATGAAAGCATAGGAATCATCGTAACTACGAGTCGAAAGCACAGGAATCATCGTAATTTGAAGTTGAAAGTACAGGAGCCATTGTGACCACGGGTTCCTGCTCGACTCGGCTGACCTTTTAAAGGTCATAACTCGAAGGATATCGAGCGCAGCTCAAAATTCTAGAAAAGGTCTCGAAGAAGTCCTCGTATCCTTCAAATTAAAGTTGCAGTCAACATACTCTGCAACATCTGAAAACTCCTTCGGAATCCCCATCCACACCCGCGAAGGTCCTGGTAATCCGGACGGCGCTGGACCAGCTGCCGAAAACATCTCCAAGTATTGAGCCATGTGTTAGAAAAGCAGCGGCGGCCCTTACAAGTGAAGTGGAAGACAAAGTAAAAAGTAATCTGTAAAGGAGTTTTCCGCATAATCACCCGAGCAGCGGTTGCTAGGATGCCAACGACGAAACTCAAAACTCAAAGTGATGAAAAAACCGCAGAAAGTGGAAGATATTAGTAAAGCTAAAATAAGTCGAGGAATAATCTCTATAAGAAAAGAGGGGCCCAGCCGACCGAGTCACCAACAATCCTGCAGCGGCCGACCCAAGAAGAATCTCAGGCGTTCTGCGACGACCCCCGTCTACGAAGCAGTTTATCCATGTCGCAAGATTCGCAATCCAACGGACAAGTCGGGGCGGTTAACGCAATGATGAAACAATGCCTTACGGCCCGCCTTGAAAAGCGCAAAGGATCACAGTCTGAAGAACTCTCTGAAGACTCGGTAATGCCTCGGCCCGCCGATTGAAAAAACATCTTCGTAGCCTCCGGCACTGAGGCGATGACCCCGGTCGAAATTGGAACACGCCCACAGGAAAATTCGTTTCAAAAAACAAGGTCAATGTGACCCCAAGAACCTGGACCTCGTCGCCCAAAAAGACGGAATGTCTTCTACAAAACATCTGAGGATCATCAGAGTTTCCAGGTCAATGACTTCATTATTGAACGAGCGCTGGGGCCCGACACGGGACCTCCTGAATCCAAGTAACAAAGCCCGTCAGAACGGAGGTTGCTAGCCAGAATATATAAATGATCAAGGATTAATTCATTTGTTGAATGCCATGAAGGTATAGTCAATAAAATTCGACTCGATTTTCATCTCTAAATCAAATGCATTATAAGACCGAGCTCGTCTCGGCACCTCGAATGACCGGCTCCCCCGGCACTATAAGACCGAGCTCGTCTCGGCACCTCGAATGACCGGCTCCCCCGGCACTATAAGACCGAGCTCGTCTCGGCACCTCGAATGACCGGCTCCCCCGGCACTATAAGACCGAGCTCGTCTCGGCATCTCACAAGACCGGTCCACCCGGCACTGAAAGTCCGAGTTCGCCTCGGCATCTCAAAAGACCGGTCCACCCGGCACTGAAAGTCCGAGTTCGCCTCGGCATCTCACAAGACCGGTCCACCCGGCACTGAAAGTCCGAGTTCGCCTCGGCATCTCAAAAGACCGGTCCACCCGGCACTGAAAGTCCGAGTTCGCCTCGGCATCTCAAAAGACCGGTCCACCGTGACCGAAGTCCGAGTTCGCCTCGGCATCTCAAAAGACCGGTCCACCCGCACCGAAAGTCCGAGTTCGCCTCGGCATCTCACAAGACCGGTCCACCTGCTGAAAGTCCGAGTTCGCCTCGGCATCTCAAAAGACCGGTCCACCCGGCACTGAAAGTACGAGTTTGCCTCGGCATCTCAAAAGACCGGTCCACCCGGCACTGAAAGTCCGAGTTCGCCTCGGCATCTCACAAGATCGGTCCGCCCGGCACTGAAAGTCCGAGTTCGCCTCGGCATCTCAAAAGACCGGTCCACCCGGCACTGAAAGTCCGAGCTCGCCTCGACACCTTGATAGGCCAGCCCGTCCGGTACGATCAACAAAGGGTGAACAGAAAAGACGGCGGTCAGACCAACCGGGCCCAAACACAAAAAAGCAACAAAGGCCATAAAAAGATTCTATTCATTCAAAATAAGCTCCATGTCAGAATACAAAAGAAATCAAGAAAAAACGGCACGCAGGCCATACATGGAATAGAACAAAAAATCTACTCGGCCTTGTCCTCCTGATCGGTCGCCTGAGAAGACTGCCCTCCACCTTTGCCAGACACGGTCTCCACCGGATCTTCGACAGCTTCGGAGGCCTTCGGCTCATCATCTCCGAGAGTTTCAACCTTTAGGTCGGCCGCCTGAGACTTTATGTAGGCCTGGACCTCCTCAACGGTCTTCCCTTCCTTCATGAGATCCAATATCTCATAACAAGTGAAGACGTAGTTAATGTTGATCAATTCCTCGTACTCGGGTGTCTTCTGAAAAGCAGCCGCCCCGTCAGCAAGGCCCCTGGCATAACCCGCCGATTCGCAAGTCTGGACCTGCTCGGCCAATTGCTTAAGCTGGGCCTTAGCACTTTGCAAATGGGCCTCGTACTCGGCCCTGATATCCAGGCACCGTTGCTGCGCCTTCTCAGCCGCCGTGGCCATCTCGTCAGCCTTCCCCTTCCACACATTGGCCTCAAAGGCCCGGCTCTCCAGAAGCTCCATCTCACCCTTCAAAGAAGCCATCTCCTCCTCCAAAGACTTGATAAGCGAAGGGAAGAGATGGTGTTCCTCTTGTAAGGCCTTGAGATCGGCCTCTACCTTTTTATGTTTCCCAGCCGAGGCGGTCAGCTCCCCAGCGGCCTTCACATAGGTGCACAACGCCCGGCCCAAAATAGCATTTCCAAAATGGATCTGCTCAGCCGGATCCATGTCGTTAGTCACCATCTCCATTTTCGGCGTCCAACCCAAGATGGGGACATAACTGGACTCAACCACCGATGGGGGGACCCGGTCGAGCATCTCGGCGGTTGGGGTGGCTTCCCTAACGTAGTCGAGGAACCAGCGCGGTCGCCGCCCTTTCATCCGGGCACAAGGTTCTTCCTGATCCTTATTCACCGGAAGATAGTGGCCCTCCAAATCAATCAAAGGCTCCTTACCCTTCGCCCGGCCCGTCCGTACAGGGCTCAGGGCGGGCACAACAATCTCAGGAATGGGGAAACCCTCGGCTCTGGTCACGTTATCCTCAGGCCCGGCCTCTACTCTCTTCCGCTTGCCCGCGCGCTCCCTACGCTCGGCGGCCTCTGCAGCCAGCCTCGCCACCCGCTGCGCAGGCGTCTCTTTCCGTCCAGATGAACTCCTACCCCTAGGGACTGGATGGGGAAGATGTGTTAAAAAAAAAAAGGGAGCTACCTGACGAAGACATTCTGCTCGGGTTAGTGGATCGAAGTCCCGCGGCCCAAAGATTATCTTCAGTAACCAGAAGGTATGACTTCCTCCGATCACGGCAGTCCAAAGGCCCAACCGGTCGCCGAACAAAGAAGAAGTCTCAAGCCGGATACGTTCGCACAAACAACAAATTATGAGCGTTAGACAAAAAGGAACAAAGAAAAAAACACGACACTTACTCATTTTAGCGGTGAAGTGTTCGGGGACTCAAGCTCGGCGTCTATTACGCCAGTTCCCACTCATCAACCGAGCTCATCCACGGCCCCTACGTAGAACCACCGTTCTTTCCAGCTATGTATGGTCTCGGCACCTCCACCAATTCTTTATACATCGCGTGCCGCTGTCCAAGTAAAACCGGCCTGAACCCAGATCGGCCGACCTCCATAGGAAGAGACTGTTAATCTCTTCAAAACTGGGCTCGGTCCATCCATGCTGACTAAAAAGAATCAAAAGACCCACCATCCGAGCCCAAGAATTCGGATGAATTTGAGCAATGCAAAGGCCCCACTGCCTCAACCACCGGGAAAGTACCAACGGAAGAGGAAACCTTAGCCCGGACAACAGGGAGCGGTAATACACCGACGTACAGCCGACAGGAGGGGTGTGGGGTCTCTCCTCTAGGTCCGGAACAAACATCCGCACCACCGCGGGTATCTTAAATCGCCCCCGCCAAGCCTCCAACTGCCCATCGGTGACCGTGCTGCGTATCAAGGCCGAATCCCATTCCGCCTCAACAAAAGGAGACGGCCGAGGCCGAACCCAGCCCTTTCGCCAACGCCGTCAACGGCGTCGCCACCCCTCGTCTCCGACCGCATCTCCGAATACGGCGATCTTACGACCTCGCCTCCATCCTCATCGCTCCACCCACGGAGCATCACCTGTCGACAGATCCGCCACTCCCGTACAGTCCGGAGACACAACCGACTCCTCCGCCGTATTCCTCCGCTCCGACATCATAGAGTAAGAAAAAAGAGGAGGAAAAGCAAGCTTACCGGGAAAGTCTGCGAAATCAGAGAAGAAGAAGAATTGCCGGAAAAAAATCTCTCTCTGCAACAAAAATAGCGAAGGAAGCAATGAAGAAGAAGACTCTCTATATTTATAGGATGAGACAAGGGCATTAAATACTAAACGGCGATTCATAATCGTCACGAAGATTAAGGACGCGTGAGACACCGCGACGAATTACATCCCGCCACGCGTCCCCCTCACTATGACTCTTGGAGATCCCGAAGTCAAATCGACGCGACTCTCAAAGATATGTCCCTTCAAGGGATCTTATCCACCCCCAAATCGGATCGACCTCAATCTGAAACGATTCCAGCACCGGCCAACCCGGCACGACCCTGGACTCGGGGGCCCTTGTTGGTAGTCGATCCACCTTGGCATCCACCTAAGCGCTTCGGGCAGCCGAACGGCCGAGCGGATCCTGGAGCCGAACCGGTCATAGGCCTGATCGTTTCTCGGGCTTACGAAAAAACCGGACCGGGCAGAGACCTTAGAGCCGACCCGGAATCCGGACCAGAAAGACCGAGCAGACCCTATATGAATACGCTCCATAATCGTGAATAAGGCCGACCAGAGTAGCATGAAGCTCGAGGGCCGACCCCATTGTCGGTCATAACAGATAAATATCAAAAGCCCGTAGAACAGGCAGACAGGACAGTAAAAGAGAGTTGTCATGTCCCTTCCCAAAGCACACTTAAGAAGGTGACACGTGTCAAAGGAATCACCTTCATTGTGACAAATGTCATCAGTATATTCATCTCAATCTTCCTACTGTCATCTCATGAATGGCTGACATTGCCTATATATATGCCAGGAGAATGTACAATAAAGGGACTTTGGGAAAAAAGAGAGAGAGGAGGGATATGTAGAGAGAAAAAAGAGATAAAACAAAAGAAGAGAGAAAAAGAAGTAAGACTTGTAAATTACCAAGCACCAGTTATACGGACCGGCCAATATACTTTCTGCATATGCTATCAAATGATCATTAATAAACATTTAATGGTCCAATATTTTTCATTCTGTTTATACATCTATCTTATTACTGTTTACGTGGCTTCAATCCATTCGTCCAGATTAACATACGTGATGTTGACCAAATCAGACATCAACAATATATATTTATCAAATAAATAAATTTATCCGCACAAAACTTAATGCCAATTCAATAAACAGCCTCTTAAGTCAATTGTTAATTGACTGCATTATCGATTCGTCGCTCTCCGAGCAAGTTGTGTGTACTGTGTACATACACATTATCAACCCAAAAAATCACATGGCCAAGACCCACAATATGCTACATGGCCATTATTTCCAAGAACAATCTTGACGAGTGAGGGCCCATTTTAGGTAGTTGGTTGGAGCTGTCTGATTAATCGGCGATTTAATTCTTTTTTTAACCCCATTTTATCTTCTGTTTTCTTGTTATTTTTACTAGACGGTGCTTGGTTGAACGTATGTTAAAAATATTACTCATTTCGTCAAAAGAGTAATTTGACTAAAATACGTTAAAATAAATACACAGTATGTGCCTTAATCTACAGGTTAACGGGCTTCTCCTAATTAATGTAGGACTAGGCCTGTTAGAATATTCCAGAATACGTAATCTCTCCCTATTTAAAGGGATCTCATTAATGAGAATACACACATCTTCTGCCCTAATTTTTGTCTTATTAACGTTTACCACAACATGTTATCCGCACGTAGTCTCTCAACTTTGAAAAAATTCTTCCGATTTCTGAAAATTCCAAAAAAAAAAAAGGCTGAAACCCTAATTCCGATCGCCTTCATCTTCTTCAGCAAGAAAATTGCCGACGCATGGATCAGAAGCCCAGCCGTCGCACATCCAATTCGGACGACCACCGCACAGCCGCCCGAACCCCATCTCCGCCACGGGAAACCTAATTCCCGTCACAGCCTGCGTCCGACGCCTGCACTCGGTTTCCCATCGCCGTCTGGTTCTCAATCCGCCTGAACCCTCGACCTGCAACCAACCCCCAGATCCCTCGATCCCGATCACTAGAATCCGGCCGACTCCCGCAGGCGTTCCGATCAGTTCAGATCCGCATGGTCACAGTCGTTTCCCCCGTTTCAAACCCGACCCTTCCCTGCTCCGAACCAGACGCACGGCTCTACATTTCGCCCGCTGACCCCTCAGCCCACGCCTCTTTTCCAGCCCGGCCCGCGCGACCCAATAGTAGATCCAGCCCATCGTTTTTCAGCCCAGTTAATAGCTGATCCAATTGCTGCCCAGCCCGACCCGACATATTTCAATCAATTTTTTAACCCAACTCGCGAAGTGAGGTACACGAACTCGACCTACCATTTGTTCGTGAATTATTTAATTTGCTTTTATTTGATTTAATAGCATAATATGATTTATAAATTAATTTAATTATGCCTAATTAAATCAAATAGATTAATTAACCACTTGAATTAAAATTATTTAATTCATATTCTTAGATTAATAACTAATCGTTATTGCACCATAAGATACCTATTTGAATGCATAATGTGTATCTAGTTATACCACACATGAATTATATGTTTATATATAATTATATATATAATTTGCATGCATATTTAGATATGACATGCAACTATGCTACATTCCTAGTCTAGTTTAAATGATTGTATTTCTACTACCAATAGTACCATGATAACGAAACTTCACGTGTATCGCATCGAAATCATTACCATATCTTGGTTCTAAACAAAATAATCTCATTATTGAATAATCTATCATGGACGAACTCATGATTATGTGAAATGTATTCGCTTCTTCTCTTGCTTACAAATATGGCTTGTTGGAACATTTTGTTCCATACATAAATTAATAATGTTTTGATGATTAAAGTTGCTAAACAAAACAAAACAACAAAGAGACGAAGCAAGCATCGAAGGAAAACAAAGTGCAAAATGCTGAAGAAAAACAAAGCTAACGTACGTAACAGGAACAAGTTAACGTACGTAATATGATGAAGCTAACGTACGTAATGCAAGAGAGATAACGTACGTAACACAGTTCAAACAAGTGAACGTTGGAGGAGTCAAAGTCAGAAAAGCATGCAACGGATATATGACGTCATCAGTGACGTAATGTTAACGTACGTAATGAAGTCTACGCTAACGTACGTAACCAAAATGACGAAACTCCCTGACCTGATTTGTGAAGAGGCTAACGTACGTAACCATTCAAGGTTAACGTACGTAAAGGAGCTTACGCACATAGCATATAGCGTACGTAATGAGCAGTCTGGCAGCTAACGGCTAGTTTGATGATGGAGCCTATAAATACCTTCCCTATAGTATTGTCTGATTACAACAACCTTGAGAAAATAGTCTATTCTTGTGATATTATTACACACATTCTTGTTGTTAATATTGAGCTTAATTGTAAGTGTTTGAGTGAGAGTTCACGAAAACATACACGAGTGGTAAAAGAAAAGATACGATTGGATTCGGTGTTATTAGGATCAAGGATCCGGCATTGTTAGAATCTCAATTGCTATCTAAGTGAGGTTTATCTAGTACCCATAGAAAGCTAGAGAGGTTGATTCCTTGTCCTACGAAAAGGAAAACGGTTTAACTTGGACCGACACAAAGACAAGTACGAGCGGTTTATCATGGACCGATAGAAGACGTGATTGTAAACGGTTATACCTCGACCGATAGAAGAGAGGCGTAGAGGTTGCTATCTTTAACCTATTGAAAAAGATAAAGAGAGGACGTAGGCTCGTTTATAGCCGAACCTCTATAAATCCTTGTGTGCTCTTTATTTCCGCACTTATATTTACGCTTTCGCACACGGCGCAATATCCGATCCTGTACCCAACAATTGGTATCGGAGCGGTTCTCCAATACGCGGCTTAACATCCGAGGAGAAAAGATCTAAAAATGGCGTTTCAATTCTCTCCAGTCGAAGGCCTTGCTCTCAACCGACCACCATTCTTCGATGACTCAAATTATTTGACATGGAAGAAAAAGATGTCAATCTTTATTCGTGCCTACGATATAGACATTTGAAAGATTATTTGTCTCGGCCCAAAAGTTCCTATCAAATCCGACGGTACGCTCAAGTCTTTTGAAGAATACGACGATACCGATTGGAAAAATGACCATCTAAATTGTAAGGCTACTCAACTCTTATTTTGTGCCTTAAATCCGGAAGAGGTCAATCGAATCTCATCGTGTGAGAGTGCGAAAGAAATATGGAAAATTCTAGAAATCACACACGAAGGGACGACTCACGTCAAGGAGACGAAAATCAATATGCTTCTCCATGACTACGAGTTATTCATGATGAAAGGTGACGAGTCCATCACCAATATGCTCGACCGATTTTCGGTCATCACCAATGGATTTGCTTCGTTCGGAAAACCATTATCTAGTAGTGAAAAAGTTAAGAAAATTTTACAATCACTACCTAGCGAATGGGACGGCACCGTGACCGCGATTATGAAATTTAAAGATCTCAACACGCTCAATTTTAGTGCCCTTGTTGGTTCACTAATCAATTATGAGATTGTATTAAAATCACGAAGTGTCAAGCCAAAGCCGAAGGAACGATCGTTAGCCATGAAGGCTAAGATATCGAGGAAGAAAGAAGAAATACCGGTGGAGGAAAGCGACGAAAAAGCGGCATATTATGCCAAGAATATTAATAAATTCCAAACTTTATTAAACCGGAGGAAGAAGGATATCTCGAGCGAAACGAAGAAATTCGACAACTCTTGTCGACTATGTGGAAAACCAGGCCACTTCGCTAAGCATTGCCGTGCCAAACCCAAGAAGGAGGTTCTCGTGGCTACTTGGAGCGATGAAGACGAAGACGATGACTTCATCTATCAAAATAATCTCGCTCTCATGGCCCGGAGTTCGTTCGACGATAGCGACGTCGAAAGCCAAGTAAGTACATCCTCCTGTGACGAACTTTTTGATGCATTTGAGTTATTATATACGGATTTACAAAATGCTTTATCGGGAATTAAATCCCTTAAGTCTAAAATTAAATATTTGGAAATTGAAAATTCCAAAATTATCGAGAAGGGACAATTTGTCGAAATCGATCATTCGAAATGCATTGAAAATGAGAATATTTTGAAGAATGATCTTTTAAAAGTTCAAGATGAACTAAAATCTTTGACAAGAAAATTCTCGTGCGGCAACGATAAATTTGAACAAATGTTATGTGTTTAAAAATATACTTTAAATAAAGAGGGGTTAGGATTCAAAACTCATTTGAAAAATGAATCCGTTAATTTCAAGATACCTCATTGCGAAAAGTGTTTAAAAATCGGGCATCATATTTCAAGTTGCAAAAGCCCGAGACGGACGATAAAAATTAAGAAAATTTGGGTTCCTAAAGGAACAATCGTTTCAAATATCGTCTATGTTTCTAAACAAAAACCAACTATAGGTTGGATCCCCAAACATTAATTTTTGGTATTTTACTTAGGGGGAATAATTTTTTTTAAACAGATAATATTTTCAGGGGGAGTTAATACCTTTGTATTTATTTTTGCATATTTCATATTTATGGAATTTTTTTTATTGGCATTTTATGCATTTTTTTTTATGAATACAAAAAGGGGGAGAGATAGGAGAATGGAGAAATAAGTTGAAAATGTGATTAACCGTGAAAGGGGGAGAAAATCGAAGAAAGTCGATAGCATACAAAAAGAATTGGAAAAACGAAGGAGTTAAACAAAAATAAGGAGAAGTCGAAAATGAAGGAAAAGAAAAATGAGGAGACGTCGAAAAGACGATGAAAAATTAAAAATGAGAAAAGAAAAGGAGAAAAGAAAGAAGGAGTTGAAAAATAAATGGGAGAAGAACTAACGAAACGGACAAAGTCGAAAACTTTGGTCTGTACACATATACATATATTTGTATTTTTGCAGGTAAATCCCTTGGACGAAGTGTTGTTTTGTAATCATCAAAAAGGGGGAGATTGTTGGAACATTTTTTTCCATACATAAATTAATAATGTTTTGATGATTAAAGTTGCTAAACAAAACAAAACAACAAAGAGACGAAGCAAGCATCGAAGGAAAACGAAGTGCAAAATGCTGAAGAAAAACAAAGCTAACGTACGTAACAGGAACAAGTTAACCTACGTAATATGACGAAGCTAACGTACTAATGCAAGAGAGATAACGTACATAACACAGTTCAAACAAGTGAACGTTGGAGGAGTCAAAGTCAGAAAAGCATGCAACGGATATATGACGTCATCAGTGATGTAATGTTAACGTACGTAACGAAGTCTATGCTAACGTACGTAACCAAAATGACGAAACTCCCTGACCTGATTTGTGAAGAGGCTAACGTACGTAACCATTCAAGGTTAATGTACGTAAAGGAGCTTATGTATGTAATGGAGAGCATATAGCGTACGTAATGAGCAGTCTGGCAGCTAACGGCTAGTTTGATGATGGAGCCTATAAATACCTTCCTTATAGTATTGTATGATTACAACAACCTTGAGCAAATAGTCTATTCTTGTGATATTATTACACATATTCTTGTTGTTGATATTGAGCTTAATTGTAAGTGTTTGAGTGAGAGTTCACGAAAACATACACGAGTGGTAAAAGAAAAGATACGATTGGATTCGGTGTTATTAGGATCAAGGATCCGGCATTGTTAGAATCTCAATTGCTATCTAAGTGAGTTTTATCTAGTACCCATAGAAAGTTAGAGAGGTTGATTCCTTGTCCTACGAAAAGGAAAACGGTTTAACTTGGACCGACACAAAGACAAGTACGAGCGGTTTATCACGGACCGATAGAAGACGTGATTGTAAACGGTTATACCTCGACCGATAGAAGAGAGGCGTAGAGGTTGCTATCTTTAACCTATTGAAAAAGATAAAGAGAGGATGTAGGCTCGTTTATAGCCGAACCTCTATAAATCCTTGTGTGCTCTTTATTTCCGCACTTATATTTACGCTTCCGCACACGGCGCAATATCCGATCCTGTACCCAACATGGCTAATCCACCTCGTTCGAAATTCAGCATCTTGGGCTCATAAGGACTTGAGTGCCACAGATGAGATTCTGATTTTAAGACGTTAGCGTCACCCTTTCTGTTCATACAGACGACGAACCATTTTAAAAGGTGAAAGAAAGCGCAATGATGTTCTTAGGCAAAATATCGACCCCAACTTATGGTAGGAATATCTTTAGATGAAATCCAGAACGAACTGTGGGATGCCCGCAAGGGCCATTTCGAGAATATTATTTCTCGAGTTGGTCGTGCAGTGGGATGATGCTTTATTATAACAAGTCAACAATTTCGATAAAGATATGCTCCGCCCTAAGGTTATTTTTAGTGAAAAGAAACTCACAAAAGACGACATGATCTAAAAAATAAACTTTCTAATTTCCCTATTTAAGCACTTATACTAGTGAATCAGTATAGTATGGAGTACGATTATGCCAGGCCTGCAGGGACGGAGCAAATTCCCGAGGCCAGTAATGGCAAATGAAATGTGGAAATAACCCCGACGAAGAGGGGACTGGACGTGCCAATCCCAAACCACATGAAACGAACTTGCATGATGGAAAGGGTTGTGTCAGTCGTGGTCTTGGTCATGGAGGCTCTTCCAATCTTCGTATGTAGTGAGAAGAGATGATGCTCCTGGCTCCCAATGAACGAGTTGACTCCTAATGTGAGATTGTTGCCATTGGTATATGAATTGCCATGCAAGCAAATATTTCAGAGCCAGTTAGAAGAGATATTTAGATTCGACGAATAGGAGACTCACTATATAAAGGAAGACGATCATGATATGACTCCCAATGTCACTTTCACATTTACCGATGGCAGTATCGCACCATACGTGCCAAAGTCATTAGACGCCCCCATCTATAACTAATTTTATCGGTAGACGTTATAATATTTTTCAATAATGGTCTGATATATTTTGGTTTCGAACAAGATATTATTGTTGCTTACGTATACAAGTGGTTGACTTTATTCAAAGTACCGAATATTGTTCCTACGCTTATGGTTCAGAGTTTTTATTACTCTTGTTCTCGTTTGATGAATGAATCGAGGAACACACGAGTGATAGGCAGATGGTAATAGCCTATAACGTATTAGTGACTATGGTGATTGGATCATCTCACTTCATCCAAGGACGCGGCACCCCCGGTTCTTGATGCCTAACGACACTGTTTTACAGTCACCGACACTATATATGCATTGAGAGTGACTAACTCGAACCTTACAAAGCTTCAAGGACACACGTATCAATAACTTTCATGTTGAAACCCGTTGTGAGAATGGAATAGAGTATCTCTATAGCACCTCTAATGAATGCGGCCGAAAGCGCATCTTAGAGAAACTTATGAGTCAATCTAGTGGACTGTACATCACTGCACTTAGGGTTGTTGAATCCTATGCGATTACCTATAACGAACTTTGGGACGCTGACTCGTACAGGCTTTGGCATGACCGACTGGGGCATCCAGGTCATGATCTGCATGGACAACCTTTTCTTTCGCGTGCAAAGTAGAAGCGGGCTACGAACCCACATAATGAACTTTGTTGGTGTTCCTCAAGCTACGTCGTCCAAAGCATCGGAGACATATGCCCGTTCTAATGTTTGACCCGGCCAAAGGCACATCGTCTCTTGTGCAAAGCCTGTGCTTTAGCCAAAGTAGAAGTGAGACCATCCTACGCTAAAGATGTGGAAATTCCATTCTTACACAGTATTCAAATAGATATTTCTGGACTGATTCAACCAGAGTGCGGACCATTTAGATGTTTTATGGTTTTGGTTGATGTTTCAACATGCTGGTCACATGTTGCCCTCTTGTCCACTAAAATTGCTGCTTTTGCAAAGCTTCTAGCACGAATTATCTGTCTAACGGCTCACCACCCTGACCACCATGTTCGGTATATAAGACTTGATAATGCTGTAGAATTCACATCTAAAGTACTTGATGAATACTGCATGTCGATCGGGAGCGACGAAAAGCATCCCATCCCCTACGAGCATATGCAAAACAGTCATGCGGAGGCAACTATTGAACGAATCAGATGGTAGCCCGGGCATTGGTTATGCACACCAATTTGCCTATTTCTACCTGGGGTTATGTAGTCTTCCATGCAGCTTTACTTAATCGCTCATTTTAGATCCTCTGCTACCCAAACAATTTATGTGTACCAGTTGGTAAATGGATAAGCCCTGATTTTTACATTTTGGACTCAGACGAGCTTGAGTGCCAATTACGCATATTTGGTTATGTAGTATTGTGCCTTATGCACCCCCACAGTGCATGGGTCTTTAGAGACGATTAAGTATTTACATTGGACATGAATCCTCAATGGTTATCCGCTATTTAGAACCTTTGACACGTGATTTCTTTACCGCTCGATTGCGGATTGTCACTTCAATGAGACAACCTTCCCGTCGTTAGGGGGAGGAGAGAAGACTAACTTTCTCAGGGAACGACAGGAATTGTCATGGTGTGTCCCTACTTTGTCTCGTATTGATCCCCATATTTTGCAATGTGATAGTGAAAATTCTCGATCTTCGAAATGTAGCAGATTCGATGCCTGATGCGTTTACTGATATCGTGAAAGTGACGAGATCATATATAACAGCTGCAACCTGTAAGATTGAAAGTCCTCAGTAAGGGGCGCAACAACGACGAATCGAGTGCTGCCATCACACATGGTGGATGTGTGATTTAGGTCATAGCTCCCTAAAGGAAGAAGTGGAAGCTACTTGGTTCGACTTAATACTCACCTAAGGAGGAGCTAGAGTAAGGCACAAACTTATATATTAGACATCAATGAACTCGTTTCATGAGATCATACTTGATTTTACTATGTCCATGAGTCATGACGAGGGGGACGCCCCGAAGATTGATATGATTCAGAAAATCAAGAAATCTCGATGAATCACGAGAGTGTGGACTGATCATCCACCCACTTTGATGATCTATTGATGCTCAAAGCATAGAGCAATACGATGTCGAACCTCGATCTGTTGTCTTATATCAACATTGAGTTGATTGGCCTTAAAGGATAAAGCATTCCACGCAGAACTAGATTCTTTGACAAAGAGACATGTAATTGGTAGGTAGTGCTAACCTCACCAAGTGTAAATCCTGTAGGACATTAAATAAACTTTGTCAGTAAGCGTAATGAGAATAATGAAGTCCTGAAGTACAAGACTCAAAAGTTCTCATAAACGATGTGGAATTGACTGAGGAGACGTACTCTCCCCTAAGCTACTTCATTAGCTTAGTAATTTCCGAAGGACTAGAAATGCAGCTCATAAATGTGGTTAGTGATATCTCTATGGGGATCTTAATATAGAGATATATATGAAATTTCTGGATGGCATTTCATTACCCAAGTCAAGTGACTCTAGACCACGGAGTGCATTTGCAGTACGGTTGAAACGTTCACTTTACGGATTAAAACAATCCGGACAGATGTGGTATACCCGCCTAAGTGACTACTTGATTGGAAGGGGATATAAGAACGACGAATTGTGTCCCTGCGTGTTTATTAAGAAAACAAGTTCCAGATTAGCAATTATAGATATATATGTCGACGATATGAACATAATCGGTACTCTTGATGAATTAAGAGAAACCGCAACTATCTAAAATCCGAAGTTGAGATGAATGATCTGGGATGACTCGGTCTTATCTAGGCATTGAGCTAGAACATCGAGCTAGTGGAATCCTCATCCACCCGTCTGCCTATGTCCAAAAGAAAATCAGGCGTTTTATTATGGACAAGGCACATACGGTTAGCACTCCCATGATTGGTCATAGTTTGGACTTGAAGAAAGATCCATTTCGTCCGAAGGAATGTGATGAAGATCTTTTGGGAGACGAAATTCCCTATCTAAAGTGTAATAGGTGCATTATTGTACTTGGCTCAGTATACTCGACCTGTTATAGCTTTCTCAGTGAACTTGTTGGCTAAATATAGTTTTGAGCCCACGCAACGTCATTGGAATGGTATCAAAAACATCTTTTGATACCTCAAATGAACCATTGACCCGGGACTTTTCTTTCCTTATTAGGCTAACAAATTGCCGATGAATGTGCAATCATTAAAGTAAGTGTGAATGCCGACGAAACTACCCGACGAATGTGTTGGTAGGATTTGCTAATGTTGGGTACATCTTGGACCCGTATAAAGATCGCTCCCAAATTGGGGACGCTTTTACCATTGGGAATACCGCGATATATTAGAGATCAACTAAGCAAACCCCAGTTGCTACCTCCTCAAATCACGCTGAGATTATTGCTCTACACGAGGCGGTACGCAAGTGTATATGGTTGAGAACTATCGTTATACATATTCGAGGTAACAGTGGACTAAGTAATGTCACTGATGCGCCCACATGCATATATGAAGATAATGTCGCTTGCATCGAACAGATGAAGCTTGGGTATATCAAGGGGGATAATACGAAGCACATCTCTCCAAAGTTTTTCTATAATCTGCAACAACAGGCCCTCCACAATATCCAAGTTAAGCAAGTGAAGTCTGAGGAGAATGTGGCTGATTTATTCACTAAATCATTACCCAAGGCCGTATTTGAAAAATATGTGTGAAACATCGGAATGCGTAGAATTTTCGGACTCCCGAGATCGAAGTAAGGATCGGATGAGAGGGTGAGGTATAACGAATTTTACCCACCAATGTTATACTCTTTTCTTTGACCAACGTTTATTTTGTCCCAATGGGTTTTGTTACTTGGTAAAGTTTTTAACGAGGCAACATCACTTTCACTGTTTTTCAGATACCTTGATTGACGAACTAATCAGGGAAAAATGTAGCCTTGGGGGGAGTCTTACATCCACGTCGCAATTTACACTCTTTTTCTTAACCAAGGACTCTTTTTTCCCACTGGGTTTTTATCACTTGGAAAGATTTTTAACGTGGTAATTTGACGTTTAGCTCATTGATCGACGAACTGATCACGTTCTTGAGCACATTGATCGACGAAATGATCAATAGAGGTTTGGCTTAACGAAATTAGCATAACTTATATGTCTGGATGTTGTACTCTTTTTCCTACGATCAAGGCATTTTTCCCATGTGGTTTTTGCTTGACGAGGTTTTAACGAGGCAACTTGACATGCATTGAAGACTCGGCACAAGGGGGAGTATTAAAGTAAATACACAGTGTGTGCCTTAGTCTACAGGTTAATGGGCTTCTCCTAGTTAGTGTAGGACTATGCCTGTTAGAATGTTCCAGAATATGTAATCTCTCCCTATATAAAGGGATCCTATTAATGAGAATACACACATCTTCTGCCCTAATTCTTGTCTTATTTACGTTTACTACAACAAAATGTAATTTTTTTACTTATATTTATTAAAGATACAACTTCGTACCATCTATTTTCATTTGTTTTCTGTATTTTCTTGAATCAATTAATATTATGATTTATATAACAAAAAATTATAATTTTAAGAAATATTCTATAAATTTAATTAGATATTAGTTAGAAAGTACCCTTTTTATAGAGGGTAAATCATATTTCAAAACACGCTTTTAAGTAAAACATATGCACTAGTATTAATCTTTTACATTTTAGAAGATGTTTTGGAATCGATAAACTTGATAAAAATCTCTACTACAAAAAAGATATTTAATATTGTTTTTTTTTATATTTAACATCGATTTCTAATAATCGATATTAAACTTCGACTTTAACAACATTGCTATAACAACCGATGTTAATTTTAACATCGTAAGATTTAACATCGGTTCTGGGACAATCGATGTTAAATTTGGCGACCTTAACTTTTTATAGGACCGCGGCTAAACCCAGCTAGCCCAACTCAGCACCAACCCAGCCACCCGCCCCGCTAACCTGCAATAAATACCATTAAATTTTGTTGTTGGTGTGTTTCGAACCCACGACCTCTTTCTTGTGGAAGTGTGATATTATAAATATTATCTGATTATTTGATACAACTGAAAATTATAATATAATTTATGCATATATATTATAACATAAATTAATATATATTAAGTTATACTATATATTTAAAAGTGATATAACATTGGTTCTGGAAAAGCTGAAGTTAAATAAAAGAATTTAACATCGATTCTACTAAAAATCGATGTTAAACTTCGACTTTAACATCAGTTTTAATAAAAAATGATGTTAAACGGGAAAATTTTACTTTGGTTATTTGAAACGGATGTGAAATGGAAGAATTTGACATCGGTTCTCTCAGAACCGATGTTAAATGAAAATTTTAACATCGGTTTTTATTAGAACCGATGTTAAATGACAACTTAACATCGGTTTTTATTCGAATCGGTGTTAAATGACAATTTAACATCGATTTTAGCAGAATCGATGTTAACTTACTTAAAATGTTTAATTATTCCACATCGTCTTTTTTAACATCAGTTCTCCTAGAACTGATGTTAAACGAGCGACGTTAAATATTTTTTGATGGTAGTGAATATTTGGAATATTTGAGGTCAGGGAATTTGTCCATGTTAAAAACAGAGGGGCTTATAAGTATGTTTAGAATTTTATAAGATCGTAGAAAACTTATTTTTTCACCTTGGCCAATTTTTCTGGAAACTAGTATAAAAAAATTACTTTAAAGAGCTTATAAGTGTAATATATGGCTGCAATTTTTATTTTTGTACAGTTGTACTGTACGTACTTATTTTGGAATATATAATTGATGTTTATATTGGAATCAATATTATATAGTTATATTGTACTGGGTTGATATGAGATTGAACTGATTATATTTATCTCTGGCATTGTTGTTAATCTGTTGGAGGTGTTGATTTGTTGAGCTAAAAATTTGACTAAGTGTAGTGGCCATAGCATACCCTATGTGTAGTACATAACGTATGCTACATGTTGTTGTTAGCGTACGTTATCTTGGTTATGTTACGTATGCTATTGTGCTTTCCGCGTGTAAGGCCGAGTAAGTTCGGTGTGAATACGGCAAGTGAGTCAATATCAGTTAAATATGCTAATTGATGAGAATAGCATACGCTAGGTGGTGTTATTTGCGTACGTTAAGAGGAGGACTAGATAGGAGGAATCAAACAACCCGTGTGGATCGGGATATTTTCGACGCGGGTGCAGACAAACGAGTCAATGGGCTTGCGTACGCTAACATGGCAGGTTAACGTACGCAATGAAGAGAGATAATGTATGTTAGATTGTTTTTAATACACGTAATGCAGTTTACGAATTGAGGTAGCAAACCCTGAAATGAATAGGGCTAACGTGTGCGATCTTGACTAGTTTTGATATTTCCGCCAAATTAGATTTGATCAAAATTCTACAATGATTATATCGTTTAGCATTTTCTTAGGTTTTTCCCGTTGAACGTCTTTGTATGCTTCTCTCGTGTAGCATCAACATCTTATGATTCTCCCATGTGACTATTCTTATGGTCGTCCCTTGTAGCATCTTCTTGAGGTCCTTTCTTGCGGCCTCTCTTTATGGTTTCTTTGTGTAATACCATGGGTATTTCATGTTGTAAAATAATATGTACTTCATTTTAGCAATTAAATATTGTGCTTCATTTCACGATGCTTGTATTTTTATACGTTGTGTTTAGACTATGTTGTTGCGAACAAAACCTTGTCCACATTTATTAAATGTTATTGTGACGTAATTGTATGATTTTGATGATATGACGGTGACGTACCTTGATGTCGTTGAGCAATTATCGGTGCGAATATGATGATGGTCAACGTCTTGTTCCCTGAGGAATTGCTTGACAAGTCTAAAGGAAGTAACACCGTGGTGGTTGAATGTGATGAATGACTAGGTGGACTGACGTACCTTACGTACGCTAGACGTACGTATTACGAACGCTATACATAGTGGATTACATACGTTATAGCTTATACATTATGTATGTAATTCGGTCATTGGTCTGCCGATAAGAATCCTTTTCTTTACGCATGGTCGGGACTACTTTCCGCGTATTAGTGGGCAATCAAGTCAACTGATCATAACGTACGTTAAACATACAACCTAACGTACGCTACCGCGACATTACGTACGTAAAAACGGGGTTATTCCGGGCAGTAGCCTCTTATCCATCCTTACTTACGTTGAGGAATAGGATAGCGTACGTTAAAGGCCTTACGTACGTAACATATGAGGCATAACGTACGTTAAACGTAATCAGATGTTATAAAACAACACCTCCTCTTTCATTTAAGCCAAAATCATTTCCCCTCTCTCTAAAAACATCCTCCAGCCACTTTGACTGATTTCTAGCCTTCTTAGCTCGTGTATTATGATAGATAATGGATTCTTCAAGCTTCGTAGAAGGTTTTGAGGGTGTTGTTTCCCGTTCTTCGTTGCTCTTGTTGCTCCCCATCATTCTTTGTCAATTAAGGTAAGTCTACCAAATCTTTGAACCTATTTCATTGTTGTTAGCCATGTCGTATCATTTCTTGGGTGCCTTGGGTAGTTTTGAACTCCTGTAGATAATCGTACCGGTGAAACTAATATTAATCGTAATCGTTGGATGTAAACCTCTCTCGAAATAACAACTTTTTGTATTCTGCCGTGGAAATAATGTATCGAATTGCAAGCTTATGATTAAACCTATAAAGACGTTAATGCAATTGGATTAGTTGTGTAGTAGGTTGTGTTAGTAATTCGGTTATTCGTTAATTAAACTCGTTAGAGTTGTTGAGATGAACTAAGTTATCAAATGCCGAGTTGGATAAGATGATCATGCATGTAAGAATTTTGCTAGAATCTTGTTCGACCGTTCTACTCTGGAATTTGGAAAATTCGAACTAAAGTAGTTAGCAAATTAATTGTAGTTGAAATCGTACCGGAGACATATTGTAAGAAGTTGATAATCAAGGAATTGAGAATTGTAAATAATTCACATTATCATCAAACGTAGAATTTTGGTTCCAACGTTACGAATCGAACTAGGTTAAGAACTCAATCGGGAAGGGGTAATCGTCGCTATTCGTCATTATTACTATGATGTATTAGTCGACGAATATGTAAATAGGTTGAGATCTCAATCAATTGTGGATGTTCGAACTGTTGTGTTAGCAAAGGGAAATTACTCTCGTCGGAATTAAGGCAAGTGATATCTTGCTCAGACCATGTTAATTCGTCATTATTTGGCGAATATTGTGTTGATGTCTTTCTTTAGAAACTGCATTATTAGTGGGCCGATGTGTTGGGGTAAAACCTGAACGGTACCGGCGTGGCAATGTGTTGAGGGATAAAACCTGAATGGTACCCACTTCCGGAGTATTCCTGTGTAGATGCTTATGTGACCCTTGGTTGCGACCTCGGGAGATTTTCTGTTGATAAGACTATATGAGTATTCTGTGAACCACTATTGAATCTAAAATAGTGTACTCTGCGAATTCATTTTATTTCATAGTTGAGTTTCAATAGTATTGTCTGACCCAGGTTGACTGGCACGATTCGTCGTGCCAAGCAGATTTATTAAATATGTGCAGGACATTCCCGAGGGTTCCGGTCAGGCTTGAACCAGTGTTGGAGATGAAGTCACGTCATTTTGTTTCTTTTGAATTAAACTTTTGAAGGATTCCAAGATTATGTAATAACCGTATTTGTGAATTATATTTTCTTAAAGCATTTCATTTTCGTATTTGTACCATCGTGGAATTACTCTCTCAATAATTATTTAATGGAAATTATAAAATCTTCAAAATGTCACGACACTGTAACGTCCCGATAATTTTGGGGGTGTTACAGAAAATAGTATCAGAGAATGGTATCGGAGAACTGACTCTCTAGATTGAACATTTACCACAATGGAACATCGTGGAGCTAGGAGAATTGTGAACGATGCTGAGGGCTCCACTGTGAATCAAAATGAAGACAGGAACAGTGCTGAAACCGTTCCAGTCGGAAACCAGCCACCGTCCAATAATCAAAATGATGAGGAGGCAGAAAACCAGAACAATAGTGGCATGAATCCGGCTTTCATTTAGACTCTCGCCCAGGCCATTGCAATGGGGACCGCTCAGGTTAACCAAGCGGAGCGGGTGTCAGTCATTAACGTCGAAGAAAATGCCGGAAAAGACCGATGGCTGTGAGAGATGCTGAAATCTAGGACACCGTTGTTTGATAGTTCGGGAGATAAACATGTGGACGACTGGATCTCTGAAATGGAGACTGCTTTCAATGTAATCGGTTGTCCAGGAAACCGAAAGGTGCCACTAGGACTTGACCAGCTCTGCGACACAGATACCCGATGGTGGAGGACCTATAATCCGGAGGGCAGGGTAGTCGAGTGGGTCGAATTTTTCAAACTGTTGAGAGACGAGTACTACCCCAGATCAGCTCAAACTGCTCGTGCATGGAATTTCTTCAGTGCTGGACCAGAGAATTTGCCGGTGCCAGAAATCATTCGGGCCTATCGAACCAAACTAAGCTATGTCTCGCATATGGTTCCATCTGAAGATCAATAGATTTGTCACCTTGCACAACGGTTGCAGGAAGACGTCCAACGTTATGCAGCTGGATTTCACTGTATGGCTGTAAGGGCATATGAGGACGTAGTTACAGCATATGCCGGTACTGTTGTTAGTTCTGACACCGGACATAATCAAAAGAAGCAGAAGACGTCTAACCAGTCTGGGATCACCAGTAGAATGAACTCGGGAACCGGTTTCTCCTCTAAATAAGCAATTTCATACCAACGGAAGGGCACATCCGATCGGCCTCTCTGCCGGAACTGTTTCAACCGTGGCATAGCTGGACATACCACGAGCCAATGTCATAAGGTGGCTACAAAATGTTTTACATTCGGAAAGAGTGGGCACATGTCTCGTTACTGTTCGTGAGTCAACCCTACATCAAATCCAGCTTCTCAGAGTCAGCAAGGTTCGGTGCAGTCATCTAGGGCACGGAAGGATTCGTAATATTCACGGAGAGCTTTCACGAGCTAAAGAAGAGACTGACCGCTCGGGTGTTAGTACTACCACAGGGCACGGAAGGATTCATAATATTCACGGACGCATCTAAACATGGACTGGGGTGTGTCTTCATGCAAAATGACAAAGTGATTGCATACGCATCTCGACAAATTAAGCCGTATGAAGTAAACTACCCAACGCATGATTTGGAACTAGCCACAGTGGTCTACGCTCTTAAGATTTGGAGGCACTACCTTTACAGGGTTACCTGTAAGGTTTTTACGGACCATAAGAGTTTAAAATATAGCTTCACCCAAAAGGCGTTAAACATGAGACAGAGGCGTTGGCTGGAACTAATAAAAAATTATGACATGGAGATTTTATATCACCCTGGAAAGTCCAACATCGTAGTAGATGCACTTAGTCGGAAGACTGCGCAATAAGTGACGCTATCTGGATTAACGGTACATGCTGAACTACAACATGACCTCAGGAGGGGTGGTATTGAAGTATGGATACAACATCGCCTGTGATAGTTGTGCTCAATTAATATTCATTCATCTTTGCTGGATGAGATACGTCTAGTGCAGATGGAAGACCCCGAACTACGTGCAATCGGCGCAAGAGCCGAAGAGGGAATTATCTCAGACTACAGGATCCAAGGGAGCTTGGTAAGATTTAAGAACATGATCTGTATTCCACCAAATGATGAGCTAAAGCAAACTATACTGAAGGAAGCTCATTCTACTCCCTATTCCATTCATACTGGATCGAGCAAAATGTACAAAGATCTGGGGAAGAGCTTTTGGTGGAAAAACATGAAACAACAAGTAGCAAGATTTGTTGCTCGATGTATGACATGTCAACAAGTAAAGATCGAACACCACAGACCAGCCGGAATCATACAGCCCTTACCCATTCCAGAATGGAAATGGGAAAGCATATCAGTGGATTTTGTCACCAAGCTACCGGCGACGACGGGAGGAAATGACACGATATGGGTTATTGTAGATCGACTGACGAAGTCGACACATTTTATTCCGATCCAGAAAACTACGGAACGGAGCAGTTAGCCACCATTTTTATCCGGGAAGTCGTGAAACTGCATGGCATTCCCTCAGCAATCATATCACATAGAGACACCATGTATGTGTCCCGTTTCTGGAAAGTTGTTCATAAGGCTATGGGCACTCAACTGTATTTCAGCACGGCCTATCACCCTTAGACTGACGGACAGACAAAACATACAATACAGACCCTGGAGGATATGTTGAGAGCATGTATACTCGATTGGGGCAAGGATTGGGTTAAACACCTCTGTTTAGTGGAGTTTTCGTATAACAACAGTTGGCATGCAAGCATAGGCATGGCACCCTTTGAAGCCTTGTACGGTAGGAGATGCAAGTCTCCCCTATGTGGGATGATGCTTCCGATGCCATCGCTACCGAGTTAGACCTGATCCAGGAATCTATTAAGAAAATTTCCATTGTTCGGAAATAAATGTTAGCAGCGCAGAGCCGCCAGAAGTCATACGCTACAGATCGCCAGAGACCGTTGGAATTTCTAGTTGGGGATCACGTTTGGATCAAGGTATCGCCGATGTGGGGCATTCAACGTTTCGTCCAGAAGAGCAAGTTGAGCCCGATATTTATCGGCCCGTTCGAGATATTGGACCGAGTTGGTAGACTTGCTTATCGATTAGCATTACCGCCATTGTTAGATGGAGTGCATAATGTCTTCCACATTCCCAGTTAAGAAAGTATGTTTACGATCCAAGTCACAAGATCAATTTCGAATAAGTGGAGATTTCTGATGATGCTACCTTCAGAGAAGTGCCCATCGCGATTGTAGCTCGATGCATAAAGACATTAATGGATAAAGCCATACCTCTTGTGAAAGTTCAGTGGTCGCATCATGGCATTGAAGAAGCAACTTGTAAGACCGAATCGAGCATGAGAGAGAGTCACCCCAAGTTATTTTCTTAGTTTCGGGACGAAACTATTTTAAGAGGGGTGGTATGTAATACCACGGGTATTTCATGCTGTAAAACAATATGTACTTCATTTTAGCAATTAAATATTGTGCTCCATTTCACGATGCTTGTATTTTTATACGTTGTGTTTAGACTATGTTGTTACGAACAAAATGTAACACCCCAAGATATTCGGAGTATATTACAGCGTCGTGGACCCCTACATAGGACCCACCAGGCTACAACAGCGAACACCCCTCGACTAACCATCTCGGTTAGCGAGGTAGCACAATCAAATAATACATCACATGAAAATATACTCGGAGCAACCGACTAAAAGAGTAACAATCGACAGTGTAGCAATTTAAAATAATACAACACGGAGTTCGAATTGAAAAGCCTAAGTACTCGCGAGTACAGTCTATCGGTTTATAAATATAGGAAACAACCATATCGAAATGGACAAAAGAAATAAGTAGACCCAAGTGCACATGTCAACGACCCTGGCCAACATCCTCGTACTGTCCCAGCGCTCGCTCGTCCGGATGATCATAACCTGAAATCCATAACAAGAATTTCCCCACAACGGGTCCCCAGAGGGGTTAGCAATTACGCTAGTACAAGTATTCAAGGCAAACCAATTGCTTACACGTTTCATAGTACATGCACCAACATCATTTCAAAAACCAAAACCAGACATGTCTTTTCCGAAAACAAACAGTCAAACAATTTGCCTAGGACCGGGACGAAGCCACGAATCCCACCCGAGGCCTCTAAGGACCCTCCTGAGCTGGCCACTTTATAAAACAAATCACGCACAGGCATCGCCTAGGACCAGGACGCCACAATGAATCCCACCTGAGGCCTCTAAGGACCCTCCCGAGCTGGCTAGCGAAACAAACTCGTGAATCCAGAGTGAAGTCATAGATTCCCCCGAGGCCCCGTCGGACCCTCCCAGGGTGAGCAAAGCACACACAATATACATTACCATTTCACGTTAAGAATAAAGGTTTCCAAAAATACTTGCCTTGAGTAATTGATGACGCAACGAACGGAAAGGATAATCACCGACGAACGCTAAGAACCAACGGAACCGAACCTAACGATTTGAAGAACATAATCACAACCAACTCTAGACGAATACGGAAATGGAATACCCCCGAGAACCCGCCTACGATTCATGTATATTCGTACAAAAATAACAACGAGGGCGGACCATAACGAAACCCTCTCGATTCCGTAAAAATCACAAAATATACCATGAATCCGTAGGAAAGTTAATGATACTAACAATATTAATCATATTCATCAAGAATCCACCAACAAAACGGAAAGAATCGGACAAAAACCCCAAAATCCCCAATTATCCAAAAGGTAGGATTCCAAGAGATATTACCTTGAAGATTCAAGTACTTAGATTCGTAGAACACGCGTTAGATTGATTATCCGGGCTTCACAACCGAAGAAGAATGATGAAAATCAACCCCCAATTGATGAATGATGAGAAGCTCTCCTCCTCTCTCACTCTCTCTCGCGTCAATGGAAGAAGAAGAAGAAGGAAAATGAGTTGTTCTCGCTCAAAACAACACAACTATAGAGGGTTGACCGCATTGTGTGCCGCGGCTCAGCTGAGGTGTGCTGCGGAACAGGCCAAAAATTTGCTCCCAGGGTTCGGCAGTGTGCCGCGGCACCCGGTACAGTCGGGTTTTGGCCGAAAATGCCACACGAGTGTGCCGCGGCCCGGACGGGTGTGCCGCGGCACTGACTCGGCATTGTGCCGCGGCACCGGACGGGTGTGCTGCGGCACTGACTCGGCAGTGTGCCGCGGCCCCGGACGGGTGTGCCGCGGCACACAGTACAGTCCGCTCGGCCAACAACTGGAGAAATGTGTGTGCCGCGGCGCACACTCCTTGTGCCGCGGCCCACACCCCCCTTTGGGTCCTAAATGATGAAAAATGATCCGGGAAGAGAATAAAAGCAATAGGAATCAATATTTGGGAACCAATAACACGAAATGGATCCATGACAACCCCGAAATGGCGGTTCCGCACAACAATAACGAGAATACAGTTCAACAGATGACAGGAAGGATACACTGAAAGATACACGAGGGTCACTACGATCGAGAAATACACCAAAAATGAGAATACAAGGGAAATAAAAATGCGGATATTACATTCTACCCCTCTAAAAACAAGTTTCGTCCCGAAACTTAAGAAACAAACAACTCAAGGTACCTAGCACGCATGCTAACCTCTGTTTCCCAAGTTGCGTCCTCGAGACCGTGTCTCGACCACTGCACTTTGACCAAGGGGATGGTCTTATGCCTCAGTCGTTTCTCACGATGCTCCAAAATCTTCAAGGGACGTTCTTCAAAAGTAATATCCTCGGCGACATCAATCTCACCATAATCGATGACGTGACTCAGATCCGGGACATATTTCCTCAGCTGGAAAACATGGAAAACGCTATGAACATAACTCAGGGCCGGGGGTAACGCCAAACGGTATGCTAACCCACCGACCCGCTCGAGAATCTCGAAGGGTCCAATAAATCTCGGACTCAACTTCCCCTTCTTCCCGAAACGGAAAACTCCTCTCGTCGGCGACACCTTCAGCAAAATGTGGTCTCCCACCTCGAATTCTAAAGGTCGACGACGGACATCGGCATAAGACTTCTGTCGACTCTGGGCAGTTAACATCCGTTCCCGAATCAATTCTATCTTCCGCCTCGTCTCTAAAACGACATCCGGTTCGGTCCCGACCAAATCGGACCCCTCATTCCAACAAATCGGCGATCGACAATGCCGCCCATAAAGTGCCTCATACGGTGCCATCCGAATCGACGCATGCCAACTATTGTTGTACGTGAATTCGATCAATGGCAAATGCTCCTCCCAATCGCTGCTCCAATCGAGAGCGCACGCACGCAACATATCCTCGAACGTCTGGATAGTGCGTTCCGACTGTCCATCTGAATGGGGATAGAAAGAGGTACTCAAATGTAAATGGGTACCCAACGCCTTATGCACCGCCTGCCAAAAGTGCGATACGAAACGGCCATCACGATCCGAAACAATAGACTTCGGAGTACCGTGAAGCCTCACAATCTGCGTGATAAACACATGAGCCAATTTTTCTGGACCCCAAGTGTCCTTGATGCCCAGAAAATGTGCCGACTTGGTCAGACGATCAACAATCACCCATACCATATTCATGCCCGACCTTGATCTCGGCAAACTCGTAACGAAATCCATCGATATATCTTCCCATTTCCATTCTGGAACGGGAAGTGACTGCAATAACTCGGCCGGTCGCTGATGCTCGATTTTGACCTGCTGACAAGTCAAACATCTCGCTACAAACTGTGCGACCTCCTCCTTCATATCATTCCACCAGAAATTCCTCCTCAGGTCCTTGTACATCTTACTCGAACCAGGATGAACGGAATAAGGTGTAGCATGTGCCTCACGCAAAATACTCTGTCTCAACTCTGAGTCGTTCGGCACACAAAGTCGACTCCGAAATCTCAAAACACCATCTTCGTGAATCACAAACCCAGGAGACTTTCCCTTAAGAACGTTCTCTCGGATTTGAGTAATCATCGGATCCTCTAATTGCTTCAGCTTAATTTCATCGATCAAAGACGACGAAATCTCTAAAGCACAAAGTTGCCCGACAGCTCCAGGCAACAAAACCTTGACATCTAACTCGATCAAAGCCCGCCGAAGCTCAGACTGAGATGTAAAGACCTCAAGCGTTCGCAATGCAATCGGTTTCCGACTCAAGGCATCGGCCACGACGTTCGCCTTGCCCGGATAATAAAGGATTTCGAGGTCATAATCCTTAATCAGCTCTAACCACCTCCTCTACCTCATATTTAACTCCCGCTGAGTAAATATGTATTTCAGGCTCTTATGATCGGTAAAAATCTGACATGTAGATCCGAAAAGATATTGACGCCAGATCTTGAGCGCAAAAACAACTGCCGCTAACTCCAAATCATGAGTAGGGTAGTTAAGCTCATACGGCCTCAACTATCTCGACGCAAAGGCAATGGTCTTGCCGTGCTGCATCAATACGCACCCAAGACCCTGACCCGAAGCATCGCTATAAACGGCGAATCCCTCGTTGCCACATGGCAGCGCCAAAACCGGAGCTGAAGTCAAACGCTTCTTCAGCTCCTCAAAACTGGACTGCCTCTCGTCATTCCGCATTTAACTTCTCGGATTTCTGGAGTAACTGTGTAAGTGGCCGAGCTAGTTTTGAGAAACCCTCGACGAACCTACGGTAGTAGCCAACCAAACCAAAGAAACTACGGACCTCCTTCACACTTGTGGGCGGTGCCCAATCCAACACTGCCTCAATCTTCTGCGGATCCACTCGAACTCCCTCGGCTGAAATCACGTGACCCAAAAACATCACTTCCTTCAGCCAGAACTCACATTTCGAGAACTTCGCATAGAGTTGCTCGGCCCTCAAAATGTCTAACACTATCCGCAAATGATGGGCATGCTCTTCCTCATTCCTCGAATAGATAAGAATATCGTCAATGAAGACGACGACACACTTATCCAGATACTCGATAAAGACTTTGTTCATCAATTGCATGAACACCGCTGGCGCATTAGTTAACCCGAAAGGCATAACTACAAACTCGTAATGTCCGTATCTCGTCCAAAAAGCTGTTTTCGGCACCTCGGACTCTCTCACCCGAAGCTGATAGTACCCCGATTTCAAATCAATCTTCGAGAACACTGCAGCTCCTTGCAACTGATCAAACAAGTCACCAATCCTCAGCAGGGGATACTTGTTCTTGATGGTCACCTTGTTTAGTTCGCGGTAGTCGATACACAAACGTAGTGAACCATCCTTCTTTCGCACAAACAGGACCGGTGCGCCCCAAGGCGAGGCGCTCGGTCGAATATACCCCGACTCAAGAAGCTCACTCAATTGCTTCTTCAATTCTGTCATCTCTGAAGGTGCCATACGATACGGCGCCTTAGAAATTGGAGCCGCGCCCAACTCTAACTCTATAGCAAACTCGACCTCACGATCCGGTGGCAATCCCGGTAACTCGTTAGGAAAAACATCAGGAAACTCACTAACGACCGGAATCGACGAAATCTCGACTCTACTATCCTCCGCCTTCAAGGCGTAGCACCAATAACCAGTACACCCCTTTCGTAGGAGTCTTATCGCCTTCAAGGCGTTAATAACAAACTTCTGATTTCCCCTCCTTCGCCCCGCGAAGGAGTGCTCGGTGCCATCCTCGGCTAACATGGTGATGATCCTCGTGCGGTAGTTCATGATTGCGCCATGCCGCTCGAGCCAATCATCCCCGAGAATCAAATCCTCGCCCTCAATATTAACGACAATAAGATTAGAGAGCCAAGCTCTCTCACAAATAAACACAGAGCAGTCTCGGACCTCCCGATCACCAACAATCCTATCACCGCTAGGAAGCTTAACGACGAAAGGCTCGCAAGGTGACAAGCAGTCGAGACTCAAACGGCGTACACACTCTATAGAAATGAATGAATGCGTAGCACCCGAATCAAAAAGCACACCGACAGGATGAGAATGGATATGAACGGTACCTGTCGCCACAGTAGCTGCTGGGTCATCGGCCCTCCTCATCTCGTAGATACGCGGCTGGGCAGAGCCGACACTGGAAGCTCCTCCCCTAGCGGGCTGACCCAGACCCCTACCTCGACCGGCACTCGGAGGTGGCGGCGGAGCAAATGAGCCCTAGTTCACACTCGGCTCCAAAGGTGCTGGAAATGAAGCCTGAGCACCAAGAAGCTTTCTTGCCCGCTCACAAAAGAAGGCCTTGTGGCCCGACTGACCACAAGTGTGACAAGTTAGAGGCGGACGAGGACACTCCCGGTTCCGATGGCCCGGCTCGCCGCAGTTAAAGCATTTGGCATCCCGAACGGAGGCACTGGCAGTACCCCGATAGCCCCCAGAGAAACGAGCCGAACTACCTCCAGGAATATTCACAGACTGAGACTTCTGCTGACCTCCACCTCTGTGACCCGAAAAATTTCCGGCGGATTTCTGCTTCTTACTCTCCCGAACCGCCGCACTGGCTGTCACCGACATGTCATAAGCGAGGGCCCTACTCTGATAATCCTTCAAAGTAGTGCAGACGAGTCCAGACATATAGTCCCGAATGGACAGTTTCATCCTCCTGGAAAAATGGAAAATTTTGTCGCTCTCAGCGACAACTTGGGTTTTCACATAGCCCAACTCTTTGTTGAAATCAGCAATAGCTTGGGATACGGGAATATCCCGAGGTTGAGCATCATAGAAAGCATGGACTCGAGCACGTGGCAGCCACGGCAATATTCAGTCTCCATCAACTCCTGAAATTCGGCCCACGAAGCAACATGATCTTTGGGCCCAACGGCCTCCCACCAATCCGTAGCGTCCCCCATGAGAAAGTACTGAGCAATAGGGACCTTACGGTCCTCGGGACAGTTGGTGGCAGTGAAGACTTTAGATATCTCCTTGATCCACCCTTCCCAGCCGATCGGGTCCGAAGCTCCCGAAAACTGAGGAGGATGCATCTTGATGACATCCTGTAGCCAGCGATCCGCTCCGCCCCGATTAGCATGAGCCTGATCGGGGTTCTGGACTACCTGAGCTATAGTCGCCATTTGGTTAACCATTTGCTGCATGACGGCCGCAATACCAAGGTCGGCGCGCTCCTGATAAGAAGCATGACTGTGACGGTCACCGGTACTTCCGGCTCCCGAAGAATGCGACGTGGCCGCCCCACCGGCTGCCCCACGTCCTCGGCCGCATCCACGACCACGACCACGACCACGACCACGGTTTCCTCCGGCATCCATACTGGTGTTAAGAGATAACAGAAGTATATCGAGGATGAGTAAGGAAGGAAAAGCAACTACGATGATAAGCAAAGAAGGGAGAATAACCACGGTTCAGGAAATGGAATACAGTACGAGAAAGTAAATAATCGAGTAAGGAAACTTACGAACACTGGAAGTACTGAGATGCCGGCAGCGGTGTGACAATGTGCAAAACAAAACACGACTAGACCCAAATAACCGACAAGCCTAGGTATCCATAAACCTAGAGCTCTGATACCATTTCTGTAACACCCCAATATATTCGGAGTATATTACAGCGCCGTGGACCCCTACATGGGACCCACCAGGCTACAACAGCGAACACCCCTCGGCTAACCATCTCGGTTAGCGAGGTAGCACAATCAAATAATACATCACATGAAAATACACTCGGAGCAACCGACTAAAAGAGTAACAATCGACAGTGTAGCAATTTAAAATAATACAACACGGAGTTCGAATTGAAAAGCCTAAGTACTCGCGAGTACAGTCTATCAGTTTATAAATATAGGAAACAACCATATCGAAATGGACAAAAGAAATAAGTAGACCCAAGTGCACATGTCAAGGACCCTGGCCAACATCCTCGTACTGTCCCAGCGCTCGCTCGTCCGGATGATCATAACCTGAAATCCATAACAAGAATTTCCCCACAACGGGTCCCCAGATGGGTTAGCAATTACGCTAGTACAACTATTCAAGGCAAACCAATTGCTTACATGTTTCATAGTACATGCACCAACATCATTTCAAAAACCAAAACCAGACATGTCTTTTCCGGAAACAAACAGTCAAACAATTTGCCTAGGACCGGGACGAAGCCACGAATCCCACCCGAGGCCTCTAAGGACCCTCCCGAGCTGGCCACTTTATAAAACAAATCACGCACAGGCATCGCCTAGGACCAGGACGCCACCATGAATCCCACCCGAGGCCACTAAGGACCCTCCCGAGCTGGCTAGCGAAACAAATTCGTGAATCCAGAGTGAAGTCATAGATTCCCCTGAGGCCCCGTCGGACCCTCCCAGGGTGAGCAAAGCACACACAATATACATTACCATTTCACGTTAAGAATAAAGGTTTCCAAAAATACTTGCCTTGAGTAATTGATGACGCAACGAACGGAAAGGATAATCACCGACGAACGCTAAGAACCAATGGAACCGAACCTAACGATTTGAAGAACATAATCACAACCAACTCTAGACGAATACGGAAATGGAATACCCCCGAGAACTCGCCTACGATTCATGTATATTCGTACAAAAATAACAACGAGGGCAGACCACAACCAAACCTTCTCGATTCCGTAAAAATCACAAAATATACCATGAATCCGTAGGAAAGTTAATGATACTAACAATATTAATCGTATTCATCAAGAATCCACCAACAAAACGGAAAGAATCGGACAAAAACCCCAAAATCCCCAATTATCCAAAAGGTAGGGTTCCAAGAGATATTACCTTGAAGATTCAAGTACTTAGATTCGTAGAACACGCGTTAGATTGATTATCCGGGCTTCACAACCGAAGAAGAATGATGAAAATCAACCCCCAATTGATGAATGATGAGAAGATCTCCTCTTCTCTCACTCTCTCTCGCGTCAATGGAAGAAGAAGAAGGAAAATGAGCTGTTCTCGCTCAAAACAACACAATTATAGAGGGTTGACCGCATTGTGTGCCGCGGCTCAGCTGAGGTGTGCCGCGGCACAGGCTAAATTTGCTCCTGTGGTTCGGCGGTGTGCATGGCTCGGCCGGTGTGTCTTGCGGCAGATCTGATCGGGTTTTGGCCGAAAATGCCACACGAGTGTGCGCGGCCGGACGGGTGTGCGCGGCTTGACTCGGATCGTGCCGCGGCACCGGACGGGTGTGCCGCGGCCCCGGACGGGTGTGCCGCGGCACACAGTACAGTCCGCTCGGCCAACAACTGGAGAAATGTGTGTGCCGCGGCGCACACTCCTTGTGTCGTGGCCCACACCCCCCTTTGGGTCCTAAATGATGAAAAATGATCCGGGAAGAGAATAAAAGCAATAGGAATCAATATTTGGGAACCAATAACACGAAATGGATCCATGACAACCCCGAAATGGCGGTTCCGCACAACAATAACGAGAATACAGTTCAACAGATGACAGGAAGGATACACTGAAAGATACACGAGGGTCACTACGATCGAGAAATACACCAAAAATGAGAATACAAGGGAAAGAAAAATGCGGATATTAGATGTTGATGATATGACGGTGACGTACCTTGATGTCGTTGAGCAATTATCGATGCGAATATGACGGTGGCCAACGTCTTGTTCCCCGAGGAATTGATTGACGAGTCTTAAAGAAGTAACACTGTGGTGGTTGAATGTGATGAATGACTAGGTGGACTGACGTACCTTACGTACGCTAGACGTACATATTACGTACGCTATACATATTGAATTATGTACGTTATAGCTTATACATTATGTACGTAATTCGGTCTTTGGTCTGTCGACAAGAATCTTTTTTTTTGCATGGTATGGACTACTTTCGGCGCACTAGTGGACAATCAAGTCAACTAATCATAATGTATGTTAAACATACAACCTAACGTATGCTACATGTGGTATGTTACGTACGCTAACGCGATATTACGTACGTAAAAACGGGGTCATTCCGGGCAGTAGCCTCTGATCCATCCTTACGTACGTTAAGCAATAGGATAGCATACGTTAAAGGCCTTACGTACGTAACATATGAGGCATAACGTACGTTAAACGTAATCAGATGTTATAAAACAATACCTCCTCTTTCATTTCTCACGAGCCAAAATCATTTCCCCACTCTCTAAAAACATCCTCCAGCCACTTTGATCGATTTCTAGCCTTCTTAGCTCGTGTATTATCATAGTAGAGTGGATTGTTCAAGCTTCGGAGAAGGTTTTTGAAGGTGTTGTTCTTTGATCTTAATTGTTCTTCGTTGCTCTTGTTGCTCCCCATCGTTCTTCGTCAATTAAGGAAAGTCTAGCATATCTTTGAACCTATTTCATTATTGCTAGCCATGTCGTATCATATTTTGGGTGCACTAGGTAGTTTTGAAATCTTGTAGATAATCGAACCGGTGAAACTAACATTAATCGTAATCGTTAGATGTAAACCTATCTCGAAATATCAACCTGTGTATTCTGCCGTGGAAATCATGTATCGAATTGCAAGCTTATGATGAAACTTATAAAGACGTCAATGCAATTGGATTAGTTGTGTTAGTAATTCGGTTATTCGTTAATTAAACTCGTTAGAATTGTTGAGATGAACTTAGTTACGAAATGCCGAGTTGCATAAGATGATCATGCATGTAAGAATTTTGCTAGAATCATGTTCGACCGTTCTACTCCGGAATTTGGAAAATTCGAACTAAAGTAGTTAGCAAATTAATAATTCTGATTGTAGTTGAAATCGTACCAGAGACATATTGTAAGGAGTTGATAATAAAGGAATTGAGAATTGTAAATAATTCACATTATCATCAAACGTAGAATTTTAGTTCCAACGTTACGAATCGAACTAGGTTAAGAACTCAATCGGGAAGGGGTAATCGTCATTATTCGTCATTATTACTATGAGGTATTAATCGACGAATATGTAAATAGGTTGAGCTCTCAATCAATTGTGGATGTTCGAGCCGTTGTGTTTGTTGGAAAGTAAAACGCAGCGGAAGCGAAGTTTGGGAAATATGATAATCGCGTTTTACGCATCTACGAGCATAAGATCTATTTAGGCATGCTAATTAATTAATTACTAAGACTAATAAGCAATTTAAATATTATTTATTATTTATTAATTAAATATGTTGATAATTAAAATATCCTAATCTAGATCCAAGATCATAGGATATTACCTTTTGAAGAGTATTGGTTACTTCCGTCTTGATCGCCTTGTATTTCTACCTTTAGATCTTCTAGAGTATGATCCGCCTTGATCGGGACGTTATGTGGGCAACGATCTACCGGATCTTGTTTGGACAACCCTTGGATCGGCCGATTTGTATCCCTCACAACTCTCAATTTTCTTTTCTTCAAGTTATTCCGATATGTAGCAAGAATAAAAGTGTTCTCTCAATTGTGGAATCAAAGACACAAGTCAAGATCCACAATTAAACACATAGAAGAAAAAAATCGAAATTCCTTGTGTATGATTATGATGAAAATCGGCCAACACTCAAGATCTATTTATAGGCTATTGGACTACTACTAGGGATCTAAAGGAGGATTATGGAAGGACTCCCTAATAAATTCATCTTACCTTATTAGAACTCTTCCTAATATAATGAATCTATTAATATCAACATAGTCCACTAAAAAGTTGATATTGCACTTCCTACCAAAATCACAAATTACGAAATTAGGCTCCTTATTAAATATATTATTTCCCATGTTTAAGATATCGAATGTCCATTAATTAATTATAAGCTACTGACAGCTTTAATTAATTAATATCTTATTCAAGAGTAGTACCACTCGAACCTTATTATTATATCGGAATTAAATCCACCTGCAGGGTTTAATATAATAATCATTATCGAGCTCCTCAAGGGGACATCATCAACCCGCACGAGTCGGGACACGATTTCTAGTAATAATAATAATTGTCGTATAAACAATATTATTGCCCAAGATACGAGGCTTATTGAGTCGAACATCTTGACTCTCACCTATGATAAATCAAAGCAATAATTATTATAAATATACAATTAAATATTATATACTTAGAATTAAGAAATAATAATTATCTGAGATTTGTGTTCTTCTTACAGTCAGTACAGAAGATACTATCTCACCTCGATCCAGTTCAACGTATGCAAATACGCTAATGTACGCTAATAGTCAAGACCAACTATTCTCAAGCATACACTACAACCTTTTATATAATTTGTCTAATAATTATATAGGTTGTGAACTATTAAATTATTTTATAAGGCACCGATAATGTGATCTTCCGTGTGACACCAACACACCACATTCATTTCATTTGCATAACCATAACGTGAATAAATATGCAAAACATGTGATTAAATGTAATTAATATTCTCATATGTAGTAACAGGGAAATTAGGTAATACAAGCATAAAGTATGCTTTGCAGTATACAATCCTAACAATCTCCCACTTATACTCAAAGCATACTTTTAAGTATACTACTCTATTACATAGTATCTCATTTCTCCCACTTATACTCAAAGCAATGCTGCCATACACCATAATCCCATTCCTTCCACATGCCTTTCAAAAACTTTTGAAGGTAGGCCTTTCGTGAAAGGGTCAGCAAGATTATCTTCCGATGCAACCCTGGCTACAACTACGTCTCCTTCCTTTACGAAGTGTCGTATGATGTGGTACTTGCGGTTGATATGTTTACTTGCCTGGTGGGCTCGTGGTTCCCTCGAATTTGCGACTGCACCAGTATTATCACAATAAAATGTAATACCCTCTGGCAAATCGGGAATCACATCTAAGTCCTGCAGGAAGTACTTGAGCCACACTGCCTCCTTGGCTGCCTCAGAGGCTGCCATGTACTCGGCTTCCATGGTAGAGTCCGAGATGCATTTCTACTTCACACTCCTCCAACTAATGGCTCCACCTCCCAGGCTAAACACATAACCCGAAGTAGACTTGGACTTTTCTTTGTCCGATGAAAAATCTGAGTCAGTGTAACCCACCGGAAACAGGTCGCCTGATTGATATACAAGCATGTACTCCCTAGTCCTTCTCAGGTACTTGAGTATGTGCTTGACAGCAATCCAGTATCCTCGGTCACAGGTTTGATGATATCTAGCGACCATGCCCACGGCATGACAGATATCTGGTCTAGTGCAAAGCATAGCATACATGAGACTTCCCACAGCAGATGCATAAGGGACCATCTTCATGTCATCTATCTCCTTTTGTGTCTTAGGACACATGTTCTTAGATAGTTGAATTCCATGTCTGTAAGGTAGAAAACCTTTCTTGGAATTCTTCATGCTAAACCGCTTCGGCACTGTATCGATATAGGATGCCTGGGATAAGCACAACATCCTCTTCTTCCGATCACGAAAGACCCTGATTCCAAGGATGTGTTCTGCTTCTCCTAGATCTTTCATATCGAACTGCTCAGATAGCCATACCCGTACGTCCAAAAATTCCTTCACGTTGTTTCCAATCAGAAGAATATTGTCTACATACAGTACAAGAAACACCAACACATTTCCATAGCATTTCTTATACACACAACTCTCACTCGGACATTGGACGAATCCATATGACTGGACAACTTCGTCAAAACGAGTGTTCCAATATCTAGATGCTTGCTTAAGTCCATAAATGGATTTCTTAAGTTTGCACACCAAGTGCTCTTCTCCTTTAGCAATGAATCCCTCTGCTTGGCGCATATAGATTTACTTGTCTAGACTACCATTCAAGAATGCAGTCTTGACATCCATCTGCCAAATCTCCATATCCAAATGCGCAGCTATATCTAAAAGAATCCGGATTGACTTAAGCATGGCTACCGGCGAAAAGGTTTCATCATAATCGATACCCTCTTTCTGAGTGTAACCTTTTGTAACAAGCCTCGCTTTGAAGGTTTCAACCTTCCCGTCACGTCCTTTCTTTCGCTTGTAGACCCATTTACTCCCAATGGCTTGTACACCATCAGGTAGCTCTACTAGCTTCCACACTTGATTGGAATCCATAGATCCCATTTCTGATTCCATTGCTACTTGCCAGGAGTCAGCATCTTTATCTTGGATTGCCTCCTTATAGGTCCAGGGATCTGATTCATCTTCGCCTAGAATTGAGTCTGAAGACTTTCCCATGCCTATGAATCGTTCGGGCTGACGAACAACCCTCCCACTACGACGAGGCAAATCCTGAGTCGGTGTAAAAGTATCAGAATCGATACGTGGTGCAATATTAGTTGGCGCTTGTACGATTGGTATAGACGAAGTCTCGCCCCTCAGCTCTTCCAGAATTATCTCGCTCATGGGCGTGTGACTAATCATATAATCCTCTTCCAGAAATCGGGCATTGGTGCTAACAATGACCTTCTGATCCTGGGGACTATAGAACAAGCCACCCTTCGTTCCCTTAAGGTATCCTACAAACACTCGTACTTCTGTACGAGATGCCAACTTATCAGCTTCCTTATTCAGCACATGTGCTGGAGTACCCCAAATTCGAACATGTCCTAGACTGGGCTTACGCCCACTCCACAGTTCTGTGGGTGTTTTTGGAACTAATTTCGAAGGCACCAGGTTTAGAATGTACGCCGCTGTTTCTAAGGCGTATCCCCAAAACGAAATAGGTAAATCTGAATAACTCATCATTGATCTAACTATTTCTAAAAGAGTCCTATTCCTTCTTTCAGCCACACCATTTTGTTGTGGAGTTCCCGGCGCGGTGAGCTGGGACGAAATCCCCTCATTCGCCAAGAAATCCAAAAACTCTCCACTAAGGTATTCGCCACCACGATCAGATCGTAGTGACTTGATACTCTTCCCATGACGCTTCTCCGTTTCAGCCTTGAAGTCTCTGAACTTGTCAAAGGATTCAGACTTACGTCGCATCAAATAGATGTATCCATATCTCAAATAATCATCTATAAACGTGATGAAGTATTCGAAACCACCCCTAGCCTGGATATTCATTGGACCACATACATCCGTATGAACCAATTCTAACACATTCTGAGCACGGTTTCCCTTGGTTTTAAAAACCCTTTTGGTCATCTTACCTTCCAGACAGGATTCACAAATTGGAAATGACTCAACTTGGAGATCATCCAATGGGCCATCATCTACCAATCTTTGAATGCTTCCAAGGTTTACATGTCCTAACCGTAAATGCCACAGATATGTTTGGTTTATGCTTGAAGGTTCTTTTCTCTTTTTAGGTTTAGACAAAGAGTTAAGTGATTTATGCATAGGAGTTTGTGCAGTATTAATGACATATAGTCCATCATTAAAAGTACCTTTACAAACATATTCACCGCTTTTTTCTTAATAATGGCATCATCATCAAAAGAAACTGAATAACCATCGCTTTTTAATTTAGAAACCGAAATTAAATTCATTCTAAAATCCGGTACTAATAATACATTATTGAGAACTAATAATTTATCATTAATCTTCAACTGCACGACTCCCACCGCAATGACCATAAGCCCGGAATAATCGCTTGATTGATGGTAATCTCGCCCACACTAAGCTGCTTGGTTACCTGAAAATCATGCGAGTCAAAGCAAACATGATCAGTGGAGCCTGAATCAACTATCCACGAAGTGGAATAACAAGCCGCCAAACATGTTTTGACTACTAGTGCACGAGACATATCTTTCTTAAGAGCAGGGCAGTCCGCTTTAAAATGTCCTTTCAGACCGCACTTGTAGCACTGTCCCTTTAGATTTTTGTTCGCCTCGGGGTGAGGAGCCTTTCTTTTCACCTTGAGGGTTGTCACTTGCTTCTGGCCAACCTGCTTCTTCTTTTTTCCCCATTTGGGTTTGGAAGAAGTAGCACCGGTTGCCGCAAGAATCTGATGATAACCTTGTTTGAAGAGACCTTCAGCAGACTGAAGCTCTGTCAGAAGTTCCGCCAAACTATATGTCCTACGGTTCATATTGTAGTTAAGGCGGAACTGCTCAAAGCTTCTAGGTAAGCTGCAAAAGATAATATCGACCTGCGTTTCTGCATCGATAGTAGCCCCCAGTATGCTCAGTTCGTTCAAATGAGACATCATTTTTAGAACAGGATCCCTTACTGGGGTCCCTTCAGACATTTGGGTTGTCATCAATACCCTCATTGCATTTTGTCTAGTCGCCCGGTTCTGATGACTAAACATCTCAGTGAGACTTTTCATCATTTCCGCGGCCGAGCCCATCGTCTGATGCTGATGCTGCAATACATTTGTCAGTGAAGCCAAAATGTAACAGCGAGCCATCTCATCAGACTTTTTCCATTTTCGGAATTCAGCCAACTCTTCGGGAGTGGTATCCGGTTCTGGTTCTAGAGGGCTCTCCTCGATTAAGACAAATTTATGCCCCTCAAGATCGGGACAATGTCAAGATTTCTTTTCCAATCGGCAAAGTTAGTGCCATCAAGTTTATTTTCTTTGAGAATAACAGCTAGTGGATTGAAAGACATCTGAGATAAAAATTAAAAACATCCATCACATAATGCATAGAAAAATATATCGAAAAACCTCAAAAACATAATATATATGCTAGCAACCAACACCTTGAAAAAATCCGCACATGCAAGCCACGATCGTGTGGAAGTTTACACACACATTTTCCAAGTAGAGTTTTACGTCTTTAATTTTACTATCTAGTCAAATTACGTTATGACAAGTAAAATTAATAGTCGGTTCCTCATGGCCATGTATTAATTAACATAGACTCCGATGGGGAGCTTATTAATTAATACACCTAAGTGAACACCATAATTTAACATCCTTAAAATATTATCTTTTAAATAATAGTCCTACAGATGGAGAGGTCCTATCATAAAAAGTAATATTTACCTTATGTTATCATTTTAAAATTTAAAACTAGTGAACCTATAATTAGCACATCCGATATGGAGGAAGACTAATGTCAACGCGCATGCTAATTACTTCACAATTTAAATGAATTATGGAGGCCAATTTGATTTCATTTAAAAAAATAAATCAATTTAATCACTTAGTTATTTTAGCCTTAAGGTTTTTAATTTTCTCGTCCTAACATGCAAGGAAACATATCACGCATACATCCATACATGCCATACATCAAAACAATAAAAACCAAAAATAAAGCATGGATAATTAAATTATCCAATTATCATGGTCTTCTTCCTTGAGTTGAATCCGAGAAAATCTTCGACTCGATCTCTCCCACTGAATCAAGCATCTCGTCGTTCCTCCCCGGCCGGGCCGTGGATTTCCAAAATTAAAATTTTACTTTTATGCAAAATTAATTACATAAAAAAATTTAATCTTAAATCCCGACTCCAAATGACGCAATTAACGGCGCGAAATGGACCGGACCAAATCGATTTACCCGCCCGAACCAATGAATCGGACCAAAGCCGCCTTGCAGACTGGCAAATTGCTCGGCGCTGCCGGCAGTGACGGCCGTGTCTTGCAGCCGCCCGCTGTCGCTTGGCGGCCGCTTGCCAGATCCCGCGATCCTGCTTCGCTCTATTTCTTCGTGATCCCGTCTTTTCCGAATTCGATTACAATTTTATACAAATTAAAATACATCGAAATTACATCAAGATTACACGAAAAATAAAACCACCTAGAACTACCCGTGGATTTTCTCACGGGAAAAACCATTACATGCCTCAAAAAACGGGCCAAACCAACAATTGCATAATTAATAAAAATAAATAAATACACCATTCATATAAACCATGATAATTGGATCATATCACCTGCAAGAACATATCTAGCAAAATATTCCAACATCAAAATATATGAATATTTAAATTGCTATCAATTAAACACTAAAATTAATTAAAATAGCAAAGCCTAAAAATCCGGCTCCGATACCAATTGTTGGAAAGTAAAACGCAGCGGAAGCGAAGTTTGGGAAATATGATAATCGCGTTTTATGCATCTACGAGCATAAGATCTATTTAGGCATGCTAATTAATTAATTACTAAGACTAATAAGCAATTTAAATATTATTTATTATTTATTAATTAAATATGTTGATAATTAAAATATCCTAATCTAGATCCAAGATCATCGGATATTACCTTTTGAAGAGTATTGGTTACTTCCGTCTTGATCGCCTTGTATTTCTACCTTTAGATCTTCTAGAGTATGATCCGCCTTGAACCGGACGTTGTGTGGGCAACGAGCTACCGGATCTTGTTTGGACAACCCTTGGATCGGCCGATTTGTATCCCTCACAACTCTCGATTTTCTTTTCTTCAAGTTATTCCGATATGTAGCAAGAATAAAAGTGTTCTCTCAATTGTGGAATCAAAGACACAAGTCAAGATCCACAATTAAACACTTAGAAGAAAAAAAGCGAAATTCCTTGTGTATTATTATGATGAAAATCGGCCAACACCCAAGATGTCCTATTGATAGGCTCTTGGACTACTACTAGGGATCTAAAGGAGGATTATGGAAGGACTCCCTAATAAATTTATCTTACCTTATTAGGACTCTTCCTAATATAATGAATCTATTAATATCAACTTAGTCCACTAAAAAGTTGATATTGCACTTCCTACCAAAATCCCAAATTACGAAATTGGGCTCCTTATTAAATATATTATTTCCTGTATTTAAGATATCGAATGTCCATTAATTAATTATAAGCTACTGACAGCTTTAATTAATTAATATCTTATCCAAGAGTAGTACCACTCGAACCTTATTATTATATCAGAATTAAATCCACCTGTAGGGTTTAATATAATAATCATTATCGAGCTCCTCAAGGGGACATCATCAACCCGCACGAGTCGGAACACGATTTCTAGTAATAATAATAATTGTCGTATAAACAATATTATTGCCCAAGATACGAGGCTTATTGAGTCGATCATTTTGACTCTCACCTATGATAAATCAAAGCAATGATTATTATAAATATACAACTAAATATTATATACTTAGAATTAAGAAATAATAATTATCCGAGATTTACGTTCTTCTTACAGTCAGTACAGAAGATACTATCTCACCTCGATCCAGTTCAACGTATGCATATACGCTAATGTACGCTAATAGTCAAGACCAACTATTCTCAAGCATACACTACAACTTTTTATATAATTTGTCTAATAATTATATAGGTTGTGAACTATTATATTATTTTATAAGGCACCGATAATGTGATCTTCCATGTGACACCAACACACCACATTATCTACAATATAAAATAATTAGACATTTCATTTGCATAACCATAACGTGAATAAATATGCAAAACATGTGATTAAATGTAATTAATATTCTCATAGGTAGTAACAGGGAGATTAGATAATACAAGCATAAAGTATGCTTTGCAGTATACAATCCTAACAGTGTTAGCAAAGGGAAATTACTCTCGTCGTAATTAAGACAAGTGATATCTTGCTCAGACCATGTTAATTTAATTTATGAAATCCCAAGATTGATTGTGCGTTGTTATTTGGCAAATATTGTGTTGATGTCTTTTTTTAGAAACTGCATTATTAATGGGCCGATGTGTTGGGGTAAAACTTGAACGGTACCCGCATTGTAATGTGTTGAGGTAAAACCTGATCGGTAGCCACATCCGGAGTAAACATGTGTAGATGCTTATGTGACCCTTGGTTGCGACCTCAGGAGTTTTTGTGTTGATAAGACTACGTGAGTATTCTATGAACCACTATCGAATCTAAAATAATGTACTGCTCTGCGAATTCATTTTATTTCATAGTTGAGTTTCAATTGTATTGTCTGACTCGGGTTGACTGGCACGATTCGTCGTGCCAGACAAATTTGTTGAATATGTGTAGGACATTCCCGAGAGTTCCGGTCAGACTTGAACCAGTGTTGGAGATGAAGTCACGTCATTTTGTTTCTTTTGAATTAAAATCTTGAAGGATTCCAAGATTATGTAATAACCGTATTTGCGAATTATATTTTCTTAAAGCATTTTCTTTTTGTATTTGTACCATCATGGAATTACTCTATCAATAATTATTTAATGAAAATTATAAAATCTTCAAAATTAGCCTTATGGGTCCCACACGGGATTCACAGCACTGTAACGTCCCGATAATTTTCGGGGTGTTACACTTTGTGACCACTTTTTTGGTTATCTTGTTTAGCGCACTCGTTCCTCCATATAGCTTCATGTTGTGGTTTTTCCATGTAATGTCATTCCTATTAGTTTATAACAAATTAACATTGGGCAAAAGTTCACATAGCCTATCATCAATAGTAGCAACATATTATCTTATCACTTTTTTCTCCTCTACCGCTTCAAACAACAATATCAAAATAGTATCCCGTGTCTACCGGAATTTTTTTTTAAAGAAATTGAGAAGTTGAGAGCAGCATTAAATCTTGTGATAGTGTATATTTACTTATTTAGATATTAAAAGTTAAATACACAAAAAATATCATGATTGAAAATAACTTGTACCTCTATTAATGGTAGTTTTCGGTGGCTGCGTTTCATAATAGATATAAATAAGAATATTAGTATCTTTAACCAGGTATAAGTATGTATACTCATACATGGATAAAGTATGTATATACTCGTAAATGGATGAGTGCTTACACATTGTCATCTTTATGCATATCATATATGATAAATACTATATTTTATTTTATTTTGTTGTGTTTGATGTAATATTAGTTATTTTTGATATATACAAAATAATAACATAGACATGTTTGGTGATTAGCTGATAGCAGATTGCATTATCTGATAAGTGATACCGGTTTAACTGGCTGAATATATTAGCTATATGTATATATATTTAGCAAACAAATGATAGTTGATAGGTGGTTGATTGTGTAAAATGAATAAATATTTGTTCGGTTAATAATTTTAATCAATATAATGAATTTATTAAATAAGAAATTAATATTATAGAAATCTTAATTAATCATGCAATTTTTTGCAAATAGATAAATATTAACCATTATATTAGTTGTAATTAACTTTTGTATGCAAATGATATAACTTTTGGTTATTTTAATTATCATTTTGAATAAAGTATACAAGTTTTTAGTTAAAAAAACTCATCTACCACCTTTTCGGAAATCAATATTTTGGACTCAAAAAGTTAAATTAAACTTTTATTTTTAATTAGATATTTTATAAATTTAAACGAGTTCAGAAAATTAATATTCTTTCTAGGTAAAGAGCTCCTATACCTAACTTTTTCAAAATAAAAATTTGGACCAAAAAGTTAATCTAAACCTGTATTTTACCATTTCGGGTAATTATATGTTTTATAAATTTAAACGAGTTCAGATATTTACCAGATATTACTATAAGGGTTTCAGATGAAATGGATAGTAAATTCAGTTCTTAACCGGGTATGGGACGAATACGAGTATGAAAATTTTAATATATTTTTCATAAATTGTGTTATTTCAAAATTAGTAATTCATATTTAATTTGTAATCTTTTATCATTTATCATGTTTATTCTTAATGTTATATTTTAATGTTTCGCTTTTATCGAGATGGATAGCGAATTAATGTAGCAACTTATACTGTTTATGTATTTTATAAATTTAGATGAATTTGGATAATTAGCGGGTTCTATTATATGAGTATGAGATGAGGAGCAGTAAAATCATCTTTTAATCTGATTTGATACGAGTACGAGTATATAAATTTTAAAGAGATTTGAGTGGATAAACCTTATACTCACTGCTGTGGGTATTACATATGAGTTTCGAATACAAGCGGATAGTATCATAGTAAATCACTCTTTAATTGGATTTGATGTCACGACCCGATATGTCGTGTTTGTGTTGACCGTCCAAATGAGGCGTGCCTTCTGGTTAGCTTGCCACAAAAGGGGTAAAGGGGGCGACATTAGCGTCAAGGCGTTGTTTGCCCGGATGCATCGGTCTGGCTGAGTCAGGCATGCCGACCCGATTTAGTCCGGAGAGCTTGTCGCTGGTCGAGGACTTGACTATGAAGGAGATCGTTGTGGATAGGGCACAACTGGTCGGGGGCTACTGCCGTCTCCCTGATGAGCTCATGGCAGGGCGAAACCAGTTGGCATGCGTGTGGGATAGGCTGGTCTCGGGGCGTGAGGGGCCTCGGGACGCCGCACGAGCTTTGGAACTCCCGTCCCGTGACAAATGGTATCGGAGCCGAAACCTCTCTCAGTACGGTATAGTGGGTATATATATATATATATATATATATATAAAGTTTAAATGAATTATGGTGGCCGAACCTAACCTTATTACTTCGTTTCATCGTTGTTCGTGGCGGTAGATGATTCCGTGTAATTTTACTCTAGCTGAATATTAATTTATTGTTTTATTTATACTTATAAATTACAAATGTACTTCCGTTGAATTTCGACGGATTAGACATTGATTTTATCAGACCGGAAAGCCCAATCGCTCTTGCGCTGATTAAAATTTGGATTAGAATCTTATCTGGTCGCAAAGCCCGATCGTTCTTGCACTTGATCCAGATCGAGTTCTTGCAAGCTCTATTCATAAAAAGTGCGACAACTCCATTTCTCTATTTTGAAAATACAAATTCAAATAACTTGAAAATCCAATTAGAACTAATCAACATAAATCACCGGACTGATAATAGAGATTTGAAACTAGCAAAATCCATCTCATATCAATCCCAACTTACTAAGCTATTAATCACCAACGAGTTTCGGATTAATGGCAAATTACCGTATGTGTATTACAAAATGAGTTATATACCCCATCATATAAATTGAATAGGCCGATTGTTTCTGTGTTTTTAAGAAATAGGATGATCACTCCCACGTGAATATTAAATTGATTCATTACCCTTATGTGTTTCCAGAAGTTGCAGATTAATCTCCTCTATTTTATCTAGACGCTGAATCACCACCTTGTGCAAAATATATTGAGCGGGTATGATGCACTTTTTTAAAGGTACTGAAAGGTCATGTGGTGATTTTAGACAAATACTCCATGTGGTACCGAAAGGGAGAGGCAAGACATTGTGCATGCATCTTTATCCTCATCAAGGTCAATATGGAGTCAATGTCAGATCCTAAAGCTAACAAAAAACATGCGATTAGAGGTTTCTCACCTTACGAAATGTGGTTACTTGATACTGTTTATTTATATTAGCAATGTCGCATGTGTGTGGTCCATTATGTTTTCATCTATATTTACACGTTGCAAACAGCATAAATTAATTTTAGACTGATACCTTTTCATTACCTAGGGGGCTCCCCGTCAGAGGTCGAAAGTATCCGAGAGTTTGTTGAGTGGTTGTTGCGCGTTAGAGATGGTGAGGTCGACTTCAAATTTCCTAATGACATTCATTCATGATGCATCTGACCAAATTGCTTCCATGGTCAACAATACATATCTTTCATTGATTGATCACATTGGTGATGGTTAATACTTCCAAGACAAGGCCATTCTAGCACCTTCCAATGAAATCGTCCAAGCAGTCAATAAGTATGTAATGTATTTGTTACCCGGTGACACTATTGTGCATGAGTTCGAACAACATATGTCTAGATGAAGATGGCATTATCAATCGGGAAGATGTATATTCGATTGAGTTTCTTAATACTATTAGGGAATCAGGTATATCGAATCACAACATCCGTATGAAGGTTGGTTGCCCTATACTGTAATACTTTTAAGAAATATAGATCAATCGGTCGAGCTATGTAAAGGCACTAGATTAGTGGTGATTGAAATTGATAAACATGTCATCGAAGCCAAGATGATAGCTGGGAAGAACGCTGAAAATAAGGTTTTGATAGAGAGAATGATGCTCCAGTCGTCTCAAAGTTTCCCATTAGGTTCCAAAGGAATCGGTTCCCCATTTTCGTTTGTTATGACATGACTATCAACAAGAGCCAGAGACAATCTTTAACTCACATTGGCCATCTCCTAAGCCCGTATTCAACCACGGTCAATTATACGCTGCTTTCTCGAGAGTCGAACAAAAAAGGTCTAAAAGTGCTAATGTTGGACGAAGAGGGTCAAACAACGGATACCATAACCAACGTGGTGTACAAGAAAGTCTTCAACAATTTGCAATGACTGTGAAACTACTTAATGTAGTCTTACCATTTATCTTTGATATACATTATATGTTTTTGACTGTCGATATATCACATCAAAATAAGAAGCTGGGCCTTTTATACATGAAAAGTAAACTATACCGTGGCATCGCCATAGGTTACTACTAGTAATATTTAAAGTAATAATTAATTACTAGAAAAGAGATCGTGAACTGCAACATTCAAACGAAAAACAACTGGTTCACTGTTCACATGAATTCAAAAAACAAAAGGTACTGAAATGCTGCAAAATATATAGGCTTGTCACGCGTAGCGTGACACGCACTTCTATAGTGTGTGTGTGTGTGTGTGTGTGTGTAATGTCATACCGGTTCAAACCAGCTCTATCTGAGCGAACCGGTCCAACAATGGTGTAACTTCTTTCAAGGGTGGGCGGCTCAAGCTCCGGATCCAAGTTTTAAACATAGAGTGACGGTGTCAACATTAGTTACATTACGACAACAAATACTGACATTCGCAAATCTAGCACATGCTTGTAGCAAAAGAGGGTGGCCAAAAACTTGTTCAAACATGCCATCTGAGAATGAGTCCGTAGCTGCTTCAAGATTAGTGACAGTACCAGTAATGACATTCACAAATCTAGATGCTCAGGTACAAGAAAACAACTCCCATAATCTAAATAATAAATCCTTAAAAGTTACACGTCCGACACACATCATTTATCCATTCTTGCGTATTGGTTGGGTTTGAGCCTGCAGAGCCGAACTTCTGGTTTTTTACCTTCCCTTCCCCCAATAAGGTTAAGCATAATTCGACTTTGAAAAGTATGTCGAGTGGGCTCACTTCCACCAGCATTGGAAGTGTCCTTGCTTTCACCAGAAGAATTTGGATCAACAGCAGTAAAGGTGAGATAGTAGGTGATATTATTACTCGTTCGCAAATTCACTTTCACAAAGTTTGCATCCATATAAGCAGTACCCTGCAATAACAGAAAGGCAAATATACATTCAATATTACAAAAAAGTATACATACAGATTCCCTAAGAAGGTAAATTGGATACAAGTATATATACATACATTTTCTCGGTTGTACTCTTCAAGAGCCAACTTAGATAGATTCTCGTAAGCCTCTGTGCTCTCAACCCAATCGCTACCCATACGTTTGTGGACATCAAGAGGCACTATGGAAGTGAGTCCATTTACAGAACCAGGCCAGTCTTCGATATCAAATCCCTACATCTAATAGTAATATCTCTTGAAACGTAATTTGACAAAAGCAGCAATATATCTCTTAAAATGCAATTGTAATGAATAAGATATGGTGCATTTACATATTACAGTTTACAATCTATGAAAGAGCAATGCATTCTATCAACAATTCAAAATACAATTTACATTTAGTAATGCTAGTTCGTCATGTATCCAATTTTTTTTTTTAACTAATGAACAAGGTATTAAATCTAAAAGAATTCCTAATGAGAAACCGTGATGATGGTTAGTTAGCAAGATTAAATTTTTGATGAATGAGCAAGGTATAATAACAACAATTCAAAAGACTGCGTTTCCTAATGCTAGTTAGGTTTACATATCGAGATAATGACAACATAGTACTCGAAATCCCAAAATAAAACAGAATAATGAATGAGCAATATATCTCTTAAAATGTACTAATTGTAATCAGTTTTACAGGTTACAATCTATGAATGAGCAATGTATTCCATCAACAATTCAAAATACTATGTTTAAATGAGCTAGTTCATCATTTATCCAATTTTAATGAATAAACAAGGTACTAAATCTACAATTCAAAATCCTTCCTAATTTTATCTACAGTTCAAAAGCCTTCCTAATACGAAATGAAGATGATAACTAGTTTTACAAACCCAAAAAAAAAATGATTGAGCAATATATCTATTAACATGTAACTGTAATGAAAGGGAGATATTGGTTTACAAATTATAGTTTACAGTATATGAATTAGCAATGTATATTCAAAATACTACTAGTATTGCAGTATTATTTACTAAATCTACAATTCAGATCCCTTCCTAATAAATCTAGTTCATATTATAAAGTGAATGAAAGGTATTAGATCTAGAATCCAAAACCATTCCTGATAAGAAGAATGAATGAGCATATATATATATATATATATCATAAAACAATATGATGAAGCAATTGATATAGAAAGCAAACCTACATCGCTAAAGTAGGATTGCTTGAGGTATTCTCGAAGGGCCGGAAATCTATTAATGAGTCTTTGCTTATACTCTTCATTTCCCGGACCCTCGATACAAAACCAATCCTCCAGAAGCTCATCGTCAGTCCATTCCCATATCTTCTTTCCCGGACAATCACAACCAGAGGAGGGATTTGAGTCACGGGAGGAATTATTATCCTGTTCCGGCTTGTCGTCTGCTTCAGGGAACTCGTCATCGGAGGAATTCTCGTCACCGGAGGAATTATCCTGATGTTTACGCTTCTCGCCTGCTCCGGGAAGCTCTTCAACCATGGTTGTTGTTGCTGCACGAAAACCTTTCTCCATTCAATTTTGAGATCTGTCCCTTCTCTTCTTAGGTTTTATATGTATACACACGGATTATTGGGCCTCAGCAACTAGGTTCTGAAACCCGTCTCGGAGGGTAATCTCGGACGACCTCCTGGGACGGATTAACCCGGGTCATCTCGGACGGTTGTCTCGGATAACATAATAAATGTATAAAATAATATATATTATTTTTAATTTTAAATAAATGTAATATATTCTGGACAAGAACTATCACACACACATTTATCACCAAGTATCATTCAAAATAAAATTCAACCATAAAATGTCATTAAAAAACCCATTTTGTAAATTTTTTAGCCATTATTTCCTTTTTTTAAATTTTTTTACTTAAAATCCTGGGTTGACCCGAATATACCGACCCAAATATCGGAAAAATCTCGGATTCCGTGTTTTTACCGTCTCGTCCGGGACTCGAGATACCCGGATCGACCCGTCGAGATTCAACATAGCTCAACAAACAGGTTCCTTTTCTTCTTAGGTTTTCTCTATATTTATACGGGGGCCTTAGCTATGAGTGTGTTTGAGTTTGGGCCTCAAGAAACCTGCCATTATAGTCCATCGATGAGCTCTATTCATGCTTATTTTAAACAACAAATATAATAAATCACATTGTATATTATATAATCTTCTTCTAACATATAAAAATAAATACGTTCAAGGTAACCAGAATAATTAATTTTAACCAACCAACTTATTTTGACTTCCTTTAAAAATATTTATCAAGTAAAAAGAAACAAAACCGCACTCCCAATATGAAACACAACTTCTTATTATATTTTTGTTAGATTTACTCGAACAAATAATTATCAATCTAAAAATTGCGCCCGGGAGTATCCCGTGCCAAGATACTAGTTTTATTTAAATTTAGACGACATAGATAGTTTATTAATCTATTGAAAATTGACTACCATGTTAAAATTGTTGGCTTTTATATTGAATGGGTAGTGTATGATGATGAAACTAGAGCACAAGAACAAAATAAAATTTAGATGGTTGAGTAGAGGTTAGCACTCAGTTCTTAATATTTTATTCGTCCCGCTCTGTTGCCTATAGTTCGATAACAAATAGTCTATCAAGATAGAATAGCAGATGGGTTAGTAAGACTTTGTTCTTTTGGACTGAATGAATCTGAATTGAACGGAATTGTACTAAATGGAACTGAACTGAACTGAAGTGGACTGAACTGAACTGAACTGAAATATATACTAATGGTAAATAATAATAATAAAAATAATAAATATAATAAAATAATAATATAAATAATAATATAATAAAATATAAATGATAAGTTGAGATCTATTTGATAAGATAAATTATAATAATATTAATGATATTAATAACAATAACGATAATAACTATAATAATAATAACAATAATAATAATAACACTGATAATAATGGTAAATAATAATAATAGTAATCAACAACAACAACGATAATAATAGTAAATATTATTAGTAATAATAACAATAATAATTAAGATTATTATTATTAATAATAATAACACAGATAATAATGGTAAATAATAATAATTATAGTAATCAACAACAACGATAATAGTAAATATTATTAGTAATAATAACAATAATAATAATTAGGATTATTATTAATAATAATCCCCCTCCCGTTCGCCCCTCCCGTTCGCCCCACCCGTTCGCCCTCTCGTTCGCCCTCAACCAGTAATAAACCCCCTCCCGTTCGCCCTCAACCCCACCCCCCCAACCCCATCCGTTTGCCCCCTCCCGTTCGCCGTCGATTCAGGTTTTGGCGGCTGCGCTTCCAGCCGTTTCTGGCTGCTTCCGGCGACGGAAAAGCGGAATCCCCTCCGCTGCGGCCTTCTTCTGCCGTCCTCTACCTCTTCGCGGATTCGTTCTCGGAGCGCCACAGCCCGCCCATTCACTGCTCGCTGCAACACGACTCTCCTCTGCTCGTTGTCGCTCGCTCCTTTTCCGCTCCCCGCCGCCCGACCCTCATCCGCTCGCCGTCGATTCAGGTTTTGGCGGTTTCAGGTTTGCCTTTTCGTCAGCCTTTGTCTTGGGCAGTTTTCTCTAGGGCTGCTTCGGTATTGCTTCTGTTTGGACAGCTCTAAGGTTTAGTGTTTTCTGTTGGACTGCTGCTTGTGCCTTCAATTGCATGGTTGTCACTTTTGGTATTTTTTTGGTTTTCTTTTCTGGTATTTCTTTACTCGGGGTTGTGGTTTTGGTGCTTTGTTGCTATGCCGGCTGTAAGATTTCATTGCCCCTTTATTGGTCTAAATGGATGTCGGGATGGTGGCGGGAATGGTCTTACTAGAACCTCTTTGATCACACATCTTCGGGATCGGCATTTTTGTGTTGATGCTCAGGATGTCACTAGGCAATCTCTTTTGTCGGATTTGGCTATTTTCGAAAGGGCGGAGGTTACTCTTAAGCGTATGGGTTTGTGGTTATGTGGTTGTTGTTTCAAAACGCATACCTTCCGGACTAAGTGTCGTCATGGTACGGGGTCTGATTTTGTGTCTCCTCCTGATTGTGGTGATGGTATTGTACGGTTCGTGTTATATGATCTTCCCAAACCACAAGTTACTCACCAGGTAGCCATTGTTGAGGATTCGGTTTTGGATGTGCTTGGTGGTTTTGATTTACCTCTTCTTGATACCTTATTCTCTAAGGGATTGCGGACTGTCAAATATATCCCTCCCAAATGTCGGTTGGAGTTCTCTCGTGCTTTGAAAAGAGCTCTTGATAAGGTGATCTGCACGCCTGATGACATTTCTTGTTGGGTTAGTTTACTTGTCCTGCTGCTTTGTCTACTTAAAACCTTTTGCCCGAGGAGTAGTCATGAGAGTAGGTCGGTCACTAAGCGTCAACGCCAGGAAGAGTATATTGTTAATGCTATTCATGCTTGGGGTTCTCCTGGTGGTAGTTTGCAGGTTGTGCGTGAGGTTTTAGCTGAACCTCCTCCATCATGGTCTTCCATTGATGATGATAGCTTGGATTTGGGTGATCGTAATGTCAAGCAATGTAAGAGGAAGATTTGTGATGGCCATTATACTGCTGCGGTCAGAGTTCTTTCGTCTTCTGGTGTTGCACCTTATGATGTTTCTACTCTTGAAGACTTAAAAGCTAAGCACCCTTTTCAGTCTGCTCCTCTCTTGCCTGATATACCTATTGATCATCATCACCTTACCGCATCCCCTTCTACCGTTCTTGACATGATCAAGAGTTTCCCTCGTGGTACTTCTTGTGGGCGAGATGGGTTGCGTGCCCAACACCTTTTGGATTGTTTAAGTGGTGCAGCTGTGGCTATTTCTGACGAGTTGATTGCTTCTATTACCCAAGTGGTGAACCTCTTTCTTGCTGGTAACTGTCCGAGGGCGTTGGGTGAGTATATTGCTAGTGCTCCTCTCACACCCTTAGTCAAACCAGGAGGGGGTATCCGTCCTATTGCTGTTGGGACTGTGTGGAGGCGTTTAGTTTCCAAGGTTTGTGCTTCTATGATTGGCCACTCTTCAGCCAGGTATTTCGATGATTTACAACTTGGTGTTGGGGTGTCGGGGGGAGGTGAAGCTATTCTTCATGCTGTGAACTGTTTGGTTGAGGACCGTGGTTGTGAGGTTGGTCTGTCCATGTTGTTGGTTGATTTTAGGAACGCTTTCAACATGGTGGACCGAGCTGTTATGTTACGTGAGGTTCGGTGCATTTCCGGCTATTTCACGGTGGGTGGAATTCTGTTACTCGATCTGCTAGATTATATTATGGTGAGCATACTCTTTGGTCTCATCAAGGTGTGCAACAAGGTGATCCGCTTGGGCCTCTTCTTTTCGCTTTAGTTTTACATCCTTTGGCATGTAAGATTAGAGATTCTTTTGCCCTTTCTTTTCAAGCTTGGTATTTGGATGATGGCACTATTATTGGTGATACCTTGGTTGTGGGTAAGGTTTTAGAGTTGATTATGGCAGACGGACCTTGTCGTGGTTTACACCTCAATGTTGATAAAGCTGAAATTTTTGGCCACAAGAGGACCCCGAAGGTGTATGATGGTGTTTTTCCCCATAATATTTCTCGTCCTTCACATGGTGTTAAATTATTGGGTGGACCTGTTAGTGTGGATTTTGAGTTTGGTAGTAAGTTGGTCCTGAAAAGGGTTGCTAAAACTATTGAACTTATGGAGGCAGTTGCCAAACTCAATGACCCTCAATGCGAGTTGTTGTTACTCCGTACATGTGCTGGTATTTCTAAGCTCTATTTTTCTATGCGCACATGTTCTCCTCGGGTCTTTGAGTGTGCTCAGGTTTCTTTTGATGCGGCACTTCGTTCTTCTTTGGAGCGTATTGTCACTGCTTATGGGCCTGGTTTTGGCGACTGGCAGTGGAGACTCGCCACCTTACCTTTTGCTTTTGGGGGACTTGGTTTATATTCTGCAGGTGATGTCTTGAACTATGCCTTCCTTGCTTCTAGACTTCAATCAGCTGACCTACAGACTAAGCTTCTTTATGGTTCTGGTATTGTAACTGCTGGTCCCTCTTTTGATGATGCTCTATGTACTTTCAATGCGAATATGGATATTGACCTTTTGAGTAACCCTACCGAGGTCGCTGCCCCCAAACTTATGAAGAAATTGGCAGATATATATTTCGGTCGAGTTTCCCAAACTGTTGAATCTACTTTCCATCTTTCCCCTCGACAGATGGCGTTATGGAGTTCTCTAAAGGAGGATCATACTTCGGATTGGCTTAGGGTGGCTCCGATATCTGGATTGGGACAAACTATGAATGCCAGGGCTTATCGTTGTGTACTGTGCTATCGTCTGGGTGTTCCGCTTTTCACTGTTCAGGTACCGTGTTCTGCCTGCTCTAAGGTTTTTCCTGGAGATATCTACGGGGACCACGCTGTTTCGTGTGCGGGTATTGTTGGCATTAAACATCGGCATAACCTTGTGCGTGACGTTCTTGTTGACATATGCTCTCGGTCAGGGATTTCTGCTCGTAAGGAGGTGGATATTGGGCTTTTCGGAGATGGGGACAGATCCTTACGTCCGGCTGACATATTACTCTACTCTTGGGAGGGTGGACGTGACGTATGTGTTGATCTTACGGGTTCGTCGCCTTTGACGCAATCCGGGTTGATTGACTTTATACCGGGGCGTGCGATAAGTGATGCTGCACAGCGTAAACGTGTCAAGTACGATGCTAAATGTGCGGATATTGGATATGGGTTTCTCCACTTCTCCTTTTCTTCTTTTGGAGAACTTGAGAAAGATGGGGTTATCTTACTTAAGCGCATTCGATGATTCTCTATGACTCAGGACATTGGTGCGCGTGCAGCAGTTCATATTTTTAATAGGATTGGATTTGCCATTGCTAGAGGTGTGGGGGCTCAGTTAGTTTCGAGGCTTCCCACTAATTTTTTGTAATCCTATGAGTTTTTAATAATAATAATAATAATAATAATAATAATAAAAAAAAATAATAATAATAATAATAATAATAATAATAAGAAGAAGAAGAAGAAGAAGAAGAACTGAACTGAACTGAACTGAATGGACCTGAACTGAACTGAACTTGTTGAGCAAGATTCGGTATACGCGTTACTGTGCAGAAGCGTATTTAAAGGTGCATAAAATAAATTGACACAAGATTTATAGAGGTTCGGCCAAACTTGCCGACGTCCTCTCTCCTATCTTTTTCTATAGGATGAAGATCAACCTCTGCACCTCTTTTCTATCGGTCGAGGGATTACCGTTACAATCTCTCTTCTATCGGTCGAGATAAACTGTTCTCACAATTGTCTTTTTGTCGGTCCAATTTAAACCGTTTTCCTTTTCTATCAGACAAGAAATCAACCTATCTAGCTTTCTATGGGTACTAGACAAACCTCACTTGGATATAGATTGTGATTCTAATAATGCCGGATCCTTGATCCTAATAACACCGAATCAAATCTTATCCTTTCTTTTTCCTCTGGTGTATGAGTTATCGTGTATAACACTCAAACTCTTATCAATCTAAGCTCAAGTACAACAACAATAATGATTACAATGATATCTCAAGTATATATGATTTGCTCAAGGTTGTTGTGTTGTTTGATACCAAATGGTTTGGTATTTATAGTTATTTTCCTTCAACTAGCCGTTACTGCCAGCTGACTTATTAGCGTACGCTAGCCTTCCTTTAGCGTGCTCTATTGCCTGTTGCGTACGTTAATATTTGCTGATTATGTACGTTATCTGCTTGCAACTTTAGTCCAGTGGATACTGCCTCTATTAGTTAGCGTGCGCTAACATCTCCTTATAGCGTGCATGAATATTGTGTTATTACTTGCGTCATATATCCGTTGCAGCCTTTTGACTTCTGACTTTCCACTGAATCTTCCAACGGAGTGATTATCTTGAATTCAAACACTTTATCCTGTGCTATTCCTCAACCGTAGCGTGCGCTATGATTTCGTCACTGCATATGCGATTCCGTGTCTGAAAGTCTTCACAACGATCATGTTCCATGATAGCGTGCGTTATGCTTCAACTGTAGCGTGCACTATCTTCATCAGGTAACTTTGTCTTCAGGTAACTTTGTAGCTCATCTGATCTGCAGATAACTTTCTTAGCGTGCACTAGTATTTCCTGCTAGCGTGCGTTATTCATCAGGTAAGTTCAGGTCAGGTGACTTTCCCTCTTCTCTGATCAGGTAACTTTCATCAGGTAACTTTTCTTGACTGATCAGGTAACTTTCCTTCTTGACTGATCAGGTAATTTTTCCCGTTCCGAACGTCCTCGACTTCTTCGTTGTTTTGTTTTGCTTCCTTTTTATTTTCCTTTATTTAACAACTAATCATCAAAACTCGATAGTGAATATTTGGAATAAAATATTCTAACAATCTCCCCCTTTTTTATGGTTACAAAACAACACCTTGAATGGTATATGTTGTGCGGCGATTTATACGCCTCGAAAGCGATCGGCATAATGGTCGGATGCCAACCGAAGAAGACAGATGCTGGTCAAGTGCCTAGCGGTCGACGTCCAAGGCGATCGTCTATTGTCACCTGGCGATCGCCTCTAGTATCCGACCGGGGACGACCGTCCCATGCCATGTGTAAGTCCAACATCCGTCAAAGTATGCTAATACCGAATCTCGGGATGAAGGCCCACGTGCAGATCCACAAAAGGCGGCACAAGAACAGGCTTTACTCCAGCCCATCAGCAGCTTTCAGTGACAAGGACGGCCTCACCTACCGACAGACCCGCCGAAAGGTCCTAGGTGGGACCTCCAGGCGCAGAAAGAACAGGCTGTACTCCAGTCCATCAGCAGCTGTCAGTGACAAGGACGGCCTCGCCTACCGACAGACCCGCCGAAAGGTCCTAGGTGGGACCTCCAGGCACCGCAAGAACAGGCTGTAATCCAGCCCATCAGCAGTTGTCAGTGACAAGGACGGCCTCGCCTACCGACAGACCCGCCGAAAGGTCCTAGGTGGGACCTCCCAAGACAGCGACGTGAGGCACATGTCGCCTCCTCATTGGTTCGCGCATCTTGCGCCCGGCAGACTGCGGACTTTAAGGAAAGCTTGATCCCATGTCTTTGGGACGATCGCCCGCCTTATTTAATGCAGGAACGGCGATCGCCCGTGTGGGACGGGGACATCCCAACAACCTCCTCTCCTATAAATAGGAGGCCTCCAGCATTGGCAAAAGGGACGTGACAATGAAAACACGATTACACACAGCAAACAATACAGAAAACACCTCATCTTTGTAGCAAGAACTCACAGAGCCTTAACTCTGGTACTTCCGACAAACAACAACACTCAAGAGCTAGATAACTAGGGTCTTTACACTCATTGTAATTGTACTCTAACAGTAATATTTGTACTCCCAAGTATTCTTATTAATGATATCTCGCGAGAGCATTCAAGCCCGAGACTAACAACCCCGGCAAATCTTGTGTTATTTACTTCCCCACGGACGTGCTCTCGCATTTTGTTTGTTACTCGTCCATTCTAGCATATCATCTCCGGATAATATTTTGGGTAACAACAATTGGCGCTAGAAGGAGGGCACTGAACCTTCATTTTCATTCCGACCGTTTCGAAGAACACTCACTGTTCTCCGGGGCATATACTTGAAGAAACACTCACTGTTCTTCAAAGAAAAACCTTCAGAATAATGACGTCTGCCACGACCTCGAAAAGAGCCCCCCTACGATCCGCCGGACGCCTTATTCCGGCCCAGGCCGAGTCCCAACCTGCGGCGGAAGGCGACCGCGACGACGCTAGACTCTCACTCCCGCCCCCGAGGGACGGCTCCAGCCTCTCACTCGATCAATTCTAAACCGCTGAAAAGATTGAGGAGGCCATGGCCATCCTAAAGGAGCGACGAAGAGCATGCGACACGCCCACCATTGCTCCATCAGCCATCCGCCATGCAGGCAAGCGAAAGCTCAAGGGGTTATATGTCGAGAAATCGTCAGAAAGCCCTGAGCCGCAGGAAAAGGCGCTCGTAAGGCGGGACGATTCCGTCTTCAGCCGTCTAGGGAGTGATCCCTCATGGTGACCTGGGCATTGAAGCCCCAGCCGTGAGACGTCGAAGTCCGAATCCATCACCAGGAGTTCGGCGTACCCAACTCCCAGAAGACAGGCCAGCCATCTGGCTCCCACGTGCCTAAGAATTGAGCTCGGTGGCAGAGACCTCTTCGCCTACCACGGGGCCAGGAGATCGGTACATGATCGCCTCGGGTCCCGTTCCGAGAGCCAGACCGCGAGCAGTCAGGCTACGGCGATGGCCGCAATGCAGCGCCAGCTCGACGAAATGAAGACGCTTATAGAAACTGGGGAAGGCGCCAAGAGATCGATCGCCGGACCAAGTGAGCCGCTCGCGGTCCAGATCGAGCTTGCCCCCGTGCAACCGAAGATCGCTCCTCCTCAAACACCTCTATATGAGGGGAGATCAGACCCTGAGACCCACTTGAGCAAGTTCCGGATCTACATGACCGGATGCGGGGCATCGGACGCGACGAAGTGCCGAATGTTCCCATTAACATTGGGCGATCTTGCCCATAGGTGGTACATCTCATTGCCACCGCGCTCAATCAACTGTTTTGAGAAGCTGGCGAACGACTTCACGTCGTATTTCGCTACCAAGGTCGCTCGGCCAGAAGGTCCCCACCGCATGATGAAGATCAGGTAGGGGAAAGACGAGCTCGATGAAGATTACATCGACCGGGTGGATGAAATAGTCCTCACCGGCGAGCCCATTAGCGATGAGCTCGCCCTCTACTCGGTCCTAGGGGGATTCTATGGCCATTCACTCATGTTCAGGCACCTCACGAAGGATATCCCCCCGACCTACGCGATCTTCCGCGTCAAGGCCGCCGACTTTCTGGCCAGGGAGAGGATGCTCACCCTTCGCTTAGGCGAGGGATCCACCAGAGAAGGGAAGGCGCCATCTCCCGTCCCGAAGAAGGCGGTCGCCAAGCCCAGAAAGGCGGTCGCAAAGCCGCCCGGTGAGTTCAAGGCCTTCGAGGATGTGGAAGTTCACCTCCTCCGCAACCTCAATCTGTCTCCGGCCCATATCTTCAACGCCATCAAGGGGCGCGAATGGCTTAGCAATCCGAAGCCGATGAGGGACAACGGTCATCTGGACCGCAGTAAATTTTGTGCCTACCACAAAAGTCCTGGCCACAACACCAGCCAATGCCGCGACCTCCTCAGACAACTTTGGAGGTTGTTCGAGGAAGGCAAGCTGGACAATTTGGTGACCAAGCCAGAACCCAGGGCAGAAAGGACCGGGGGGCGCGATCATCGACAGAACGACGACCAACTCCCTCCCAATCCGGTCACCAGGATCGAGTAAAACGAGCCGGAGTACTCAGACGAGTCGATCCCTCCGATCAACCCCGGCGTCCGGATCAATATGCTTCAGTCGGGAGGTGGAAACCTCGGAGGTCTTTCCCCGGTTTCCACCATATCAAATAGAAAGCAAAAGGCTGAGCTGAGGGCATTCGCCGGAGTCCATGTCGTAGTGCCCCCAGTGTTAGGAATATGCCCTCGAATGCCACTCAGGGGATGAGAGAGTAGGGGCATTGTACTTGTAATTATGGAATAAATAATAAAAAGGCAATTCGATTCATTCACTGTTTATTGTATTTCAATTGCATTCTTGACTTGGTAAACATTGAAGTGAAGTCCATGTAAATAAACTAAGCATTACATTCTCGTTATGAGATAAGAGAAAATGTACTGGAAGTGTTTAAAGTTTATTTACGTAAATCGTTCGCAAGTCAATAAACTTAAATGGGCATTAAGTTTTAATAAGACTTGTATAACTGATGCTAGGACGTGTGCACGTCTTGATAGCATAGTTATAAAGTATATTGGTGGGACCAGTATACTCGAACACGACTCATACTCGATTCAGTCACACGGTATTCACTCTCGGAGAGTCGATGACGAATCAAAAGGTTGTGATAGTATACGTGGACCTTTGACTTGAGGATTCAGTAGAAGATGTGCCTGTGATGTTTAGTTTGTCATTAGAGTAGTTAGACTCATTTGCTTAATTGCTGAGTCGACCTCGAAGTGCGGACTATACGGGCAGGTAGCGATCTTTCTTGTATGCCAAGAAAGGATTCTATCTCTGTTAGTGAGCGGCGTATGTCTATACGGTTAATGGCAAATAAGATCATGAGTCTTTGGCGAAGTATTACGATATAGTCGTATTAAATACACTATTAATCGGTCGGTCTTGATTTGCATTAACACATGTATAGAGTTTAGTCAACAGTAGGGTTTGACTTTACCGTGACCGAAGACTTGACCGGGACATCGATGAAGGGTCTATACGTATATAGTATTCACGACATAATGGTTCTTGAATGATCCCTTCATTCGTTCTCGATCGGGGTTTACGGTGCGGCCCGCTAAGTGGCTAAGTCCGCCCGCACTCATTGGTTCCTCCCAATGCCGGCTGAGACGGACCTACGGAGTCGCGCATTAGGAGCGTTGACGGATAAATGTGAATTTATTATCTCTCTATTAATATTAGATATTGGATATCTAATTATGATTTATTGGATAAATTAAATAGCGGTCTTATGAATTAAAATTAAGTTACCGGGTAATTAATTTAATTCATAAATTATATTTATTAGAGAAATATATTTGTATTTGATATAATTAATTAATTAGATTAATTAATTAATATAAATACATTGATGATTAAACGGAGTGTATTTAGCGAGTCGTTTGTGAACGTCTGATACACGAGCCGAGTGGCTCGGCTCGTTTTTTAGGAAACTTCCTTGTGGCCGCCCACCCCTCTTGGCATGGCATGATCTTGCATGTGTGTGGGAACTCACTTAGAGTTGAGATTCCCATATGATTGTGAATGATAGTTGTAAAGGAATAATTATTCTTTTATAATATATATATCATCACATTATAATACACACATGATGAAAGGAGTAGTATATATAACTCATCTTTCATGCCAATAAATGGAAGCCTGCCGTGAGCACTAACAAGGAGGAGAGATATATTTTTTTTAATATTTTCATCTTTGAGATGATATAATAGTTAAAAAAAAAATTGAGATATAAATTCCTATAGTAATTCCTAGCCGTGTTCTTGGAGAACAGATTACTATCGAATTTTTCCGGGCAACTTCCGACGCGTGTGAAGTAGAGGCTTCGAACTTTCGGTGCTTGGAACGAAGGGATTCCGTGTTCGGGACAGGGTTCGTGATCATCATCAATTTACAAAGAATTATTTCAAAGGCTTCAAGGGTATGAACCTTTATCTTTGTATTTATTTATTTTTTGTATATACGTTACTTGATCGATCCTGTTTGGGATTCGTTTTTATTTCCGCTGCGTATTTCGTTTTATTTTCGGAATCCCAACATTGGTATCGGAGAGAGGTCAATGTTTTCGTATATACGATTATTTGTGCATTTTGAATGCTTTTGGATGATGATTATGATTTAGAATCATGTTTGGAATAATCGTAGATTTTAAATTGTTCGTTGTAGCATCACGCTTTTGGAAACGGGCCGAAAAACGAAGAAAGCGGGTGCCGTGGTGGTCGGCGACCTTGCACTGCCCGGAGTTGCCGAGCATGCTCGGCCATGTCTCGGCCTTGCCGAGAGGCGGCCGATGCTGCCGATCGAGGACTCGGCAGTGCCAAGCATGGCTCGGCCAGCGATCCTCGGGTTTTGGCCCGATTTTGAATCGGGCATGGGCCTAAAACCGGATTATCAGAATCCGTTTAAGTTTATATTTCGTTGTAATTATTTCCCAAAATTTATATTGGATTTTAATTTGACTAAATTAATATTTGGAATATTTTTTGTGTTAAGGGAAATAAATTAAACGAGAATATTATTTTGGTCGGATTACTTCGAACGAATTAAAATGATGATTATTAGTATTAATTGGATTAATACCATTAAAATTGAATAGATTAATTTTATATTGATTGGATTAATATATTAATTGATTATTTAATTTTAATGCCACTTTATATTAATTGGATTAATTTAGTAGAAATTGAATAGATTAATTTATAGATTAATTAGATTAATTTATAGTAAGATGAATTGTTTAATTTCGTTGCCATTACATGTTGTATGGAATCATTATGTGATGGTGATATAGCTCGTGGACTTAGTTTTTTTTATTTGTTCGATTCGATTGGGTTGTAAAGGCCGTTTTGAGCTTATTTATATTTACTAGAAAAACTTGTATAGGATGCAATTTTTCAATGATGTAATTATTATTTTGGGTATGAAGAAGACCGAAGACAACCGACCGAGAAGACAAAGAATCGAAGACTGTTTTTTTATTGGGTCATTCGCTTGGCCCAGTACTTAGGAATTAGGTCCATGAGCTATATGTTGGTAGTAACTAGGTTACCGTTTTCTGTTTTTCATTTTGAATGATTGACAAACCAACAAACGCGCGTGTAATTGAATTAATGTGCAAAGTGTAACACTAATCGCGAAATTCTCCTGACTACAAACAGACTAAGTTTGAAAAAGGTTACGAGGTTTCCTACCCTCCATCAAACTCGTAGAAAATTGATACCCGAGCTGGTGTGATATGCTTCCGAGTTATCGGGGTAGTACATTTGGTAGAGGTTGAAAAATTCTTGAGTGCATTAGATGCCTTCGGTTGGTGATAAATTTCGCCCCTAGAAACCTGATAGGTTGCCGGGTGAGATTCAATAGTCAAACTGATAGACGTTGATGGTCAACAACTTAGATAGTCTGGATTGCCAAGAAACGTGATAGGTTGAGGGCATGAATACTAGGGGTAAAATAAGATCAAATCATCCGTTAGACGGGTTGGTGTTAGACACCACTTTACGGAAATTAATTGGCAAGAAACCTGATAGGTTGCGTCTGTTAAAATTTGTAAAGAACTTGATCACCACTAAGAAGTCGATCTAACCATGATTTCCGGATTATAACATGGGAGTGTATAATTCCGATAAAATTAGTGGGAGCCGAGACAAGAATTATACAAGCCCTTAAGTTCTATACTCGGTCATAATTAAACAAGTCACTATTTTAATCTTGCCTAAATCTTTGCAGAAAACGAAATTGAATCTCTCTAAAATGGCTAAAAACCCACTTGCAATACTACTTGAAAAGAATCTCCTAACTGGCCCTAACTTTGTTGGTAGTTGCGGAATCGATGATTGTACTCGGTATGGAGTCTCGGGATACGTCTTGGGCGGACATTCCACCGACTCCAATCCGGACTAGGGGTAATCGGGGAAGACATTGGCGTCCATGAAAAATGGGTCAAGGATGACGTCTAGTCCGTGGCTTTATGATGGGCTCAATGACTAATGAGCTGCAGAGAGCGCACGAGAAAATGACTTCGCTAGGCGATTCTCGCACACTTGATTGAACTTTATGGAGAGCACGGTAGATTGCTAGATATGAGATATCGAAGCGGTTGTTCGATCTTAGGATGAAAGAAGGGGAGAAAGTGGGAGACCACGTCCTCAAGATGATCTCTATGATTGAGAGGATCGAGGTGCTCAACCTTAATATGGATTTATCCCTTCAAATTGATCTCATCCTTCAATCTCTCCTGACTCTTTCACGCGATTTGTAATGAATTTCAACCGTAATGAAATTACATGCACATTAGCCGGGCTAATGAATAAGCGGTGACGTGATCTAACATGAAGACTAAACCGAGAGAGGCTGCTCTTGTGATTTCTTTTGGGCCTAGGAGGTCCAAGAACAAGAAGAAAAAGACCTACGAGCAGTACAAACCCAAGAAAGGGGTGCAAAAAGGAAAGGGCAAGGCCCGAAAGGTTCAAAAGGTAGGCGGTCCAAAACCTACGGACAAATGCCTTGAATGCGGTGGTGGGCCCTTTGGCGAAGGACTTGTCCCAAGATTAATGGCGCATCAGGTACGGAACTTTTTGTTTTTGAAACTAATTGTTCCGCTACTGTATATTCTGCTTCATGGATTATGGATTCAGGTGCCACTTCTCACATTTATACTATGAATCAAGATTTGGAACGAAGTAGAAAACTTGAAGCTGGGGAAATAATGATCACTGTTGGAAGCGGACAAAGTGTCGAGGCAACCGATATTGGATCAATCCTTCTGGGTTTAGAATCCGGTTTTATTTTGACATTAGATGAAGTACTTGTTTTGCCCAAGGGGCATAAAAATATTGTATCCATTCGAGTCTTGGACCGGAAAGGATTTTGTTTCTTCATTGACAATGGTAGTTGTAAAATTTATTTTCGAAATAAATTGGTTGGAACAGCTACATTGTTGAATGGTTTATATCATCTGAACATGCAAAATAAAACAGCAGTGAACACTATAACTAGGAAACGTGGTAGGCAAGATACTAATCAAGCTCTTAAATGGCACCTTAGACTTGGTCATGTTGGTAAGACCAAGGTTCAGAAAATGGAGAAAGATGGACTTTTAAGTCCATTGGGTGTAGAACCCTATCCAACTTGTGAATCTTGCCTTAGAGGCAAAATGACTAAGTTCTCCTTCACAGGGACTTTTGAAAGGGCTGCCGATAAACTTGGATTGGTGCATACCGATGTTTGTGGTGCTTTAGAAGTAGCCCGAGACGGATATCAATATTTCATAACGTTCACAGATGATCATACTAGGTATGGGATTGTGTACTTAATGAAATATAAATCCGAAGCCTTTGCTAAATTCAAAGAATTTAAGGCCCTAGTTGAAAAACAAACTTGATGTCATATCAAAGCACTTCGGTCGGACCGAGGTGGCGAATATATGAGCACTGAGTTTGATGAGTTCCTTAAGGAATATGGAATAGTTTCACAATTCACGCCTCCAGGAACCCCATAGTTAAATGGTGTTTCAGAGAGGAGAAATCGGACTTTGTTGGACATGGTTCGCTCCATGTTAAATTACACTGATTTACCTATTTACCTGTGGGGGTATGCCTTACTAACCGCTGCCTATATCCTTAACAGATGTCCTTCCAAATATGTTCCTATCACTCCGCATGAGATGTGGAAGGGTAAGAAACCAAGCCTTAATCACATAAGGATTTGGGAATGTCCAACCTATGTCAAAAAGGCTAAGGTGGACAAACTGGAAGCGAGGTCCATAAAAGGACGTTTCATAGGATACCCAGAGGACTCGATGGGTTATCTATTCTACATGTCAGAAGACCATAGGGTCGTTGTGGCATTATAAGCGCACTTCCTTGAGGATGAATTCATTCAGGAAGGTGGCTCGGGTAGAAATATCTCTTTGGAAGAGCATAATGAAAGTCCTAAGGAGACATCTGATCAGGGATCAAGAACCGAACCTATTGTAACACAACCTCTACTTCGAAGGTCTGATAGGGTATCTCACTTACCTGAGAGGTATGGCTATACACATGTCGAGGAACTGGGTCTCCACGACACACCTGATAGCAGTGAAAACGACCCTGTCACCTATGACCAAGCGATAGTGGATATAGACTCCGATAAATGGCAAGAAGCAATGGAAGCTGAGATAGACTCGATGCATACCAATCAGGTCTGGACTCTAGTAGATCTTCCAACTAGCATGAGGACTATTGGAAATAAATGGATCTATAAGATAAAGACTGATGGGGATGGCAAGGTTGATGCCTATAAGGCCAGGCTTGTGGCAAAGGGTTATACCCAAAGGGAAGGAATCGATTATCATGATACCTTCTCGCCCGTAGCTATGATAAAATCGATTCGCATGATGCTTGCCATTCTTTATTATGATTATGAAATATGGCAAATGGATGTCAAAACGGCTTTTCTAAATGGATACCTCGAGGAGAAAATCTATATGGAGCGGCTAAAGGTTTTGTGTCCAAAGCTAATATTCATAAAGTGTGTAAGGCAACGAGCCATTTATGGTCCAAGCAAGCTTCTCGGAGTTGGAACCTTCGATTTGACGAAGCAGTTAAGGACTTTGACTTCGTACGAAATGAGGAGGAACCGTGTGTTTACAAAAAGGTCAGTGGGAGCAACATTGCGTTCTTAGTACTATATGTAGATGATATTCTACTTATAGGAAATAACATAGCAATGCTCAGCACTGTGAAAGCTTGGCTTTATAAAACGTTCTCCATGAAAGACTTAGGAGAAGCTTCCTATATTCTAGGGATCCGTCTTTACAGAGATAGACCACGAAGAATGATAGGACTTTCCTAAGCCCTTTATATCGATAAAATCCTGAGAAGATTCAAGATGGATGAATCTAAAAGAGGGTTCCTTCCCATGCGACATGGAATTCATCTCACCACGAAAATGTGTCCTCAAAGTGAGGAAGACAAGAGAGAGATGAGTAAGGTACCCTATGCCTCGGTAGTGGGTAGCCTCATGTACGCTATGTTGTGTACGAGACCAGACTTAGCCTACGCTGTGAGTATGGTAAGTCGATTTCAAGCAAACCCGGGAAGGGAACATTGGACTGCCGTAAAGAACATTCTTAAATACTTAAGAAGAACTAGAGATTTAGTTCTTACTTATGGTGGTGGAAGCGAAGGTGATTGGATTCACCGATTCGATTTTCAAGAAGACAATGACGACTCTAAGTCGACATGCAGGTATTTGTTTACTCTCAATGGAGGAGCGGTATCTTGGAGAAGCTCCAAGCAAACCGCTCTCGCAGATTCCACCTTAGCGAGTATCAAGCTGCCTCAGAGGCTAGCAAAGAAGCATTTTGGATGCAGAAGTTTATACAAGAACTTCAAGTGGTGCCTAACGCGGAGTTGCCTATATCACTATTCTGTGATAATGATGGAGCTGTCGCCCAAGCCAAGGAGCCGAGGGCTCACCACAACACCAAGCATATAGAGAGAAAGTACCACATCGTTCGAGAGATGGTGGAAAAAGGATATGTTTCATTGCAAAGAGTAGACTCATAAGACAATGTCTCTGACCCGCTGACTAAGCCATTATCTCAGGCCGTCTTAGAAAGACATCTGAAGAACATGGGTATTGGATATCATGATGTGTGGCATTGAGTGCAAGTGGGAGATTGTTAGGAATATGCCCTCGAATGCCACTCAGGGGATGAGAGAGTAGGGGCATTGTACTTGTAATTATGGAATAAATAATAAAAGGCAATTCGATTCATTCACTGTTTATTGTATTTCAATTGCATTCTTGACTTGGTAAACATTGAAGTGAAGTCCATGTAAATAAACTAAACATTCCATTCTCGTTATGGGATAAGAGAAAATGTACTGGAAGTGTTTAAAGTTTATTTACGTAAATCGTTCGCAAGTCAATAAACTTAAATGGGCATTAAGTTTTAATAAGACTTGTATAACTAATGCTAGGACGTGTGCACGTCTTGATAGCATAGTTATAAAGTATATTGGTGGGACCAGTATACTCGAACACGACTCATACTCGATTCAGTCACACGGTATTCACTCTCGGAGAGTCGATGATGAATCAAAAAGTTGTGATAGTATACGTGGACCTTTGACTTGAGGATTCAGTAGAAGATGTGCCTGTGACGTTTAGTTTGTCATTAGAGTAGTTAGACTCATTTGCTTAATTGCTGAGTCGACCTCGAAGTGCGTGTAACACCCCCAGGATATCCGAGGTATATTACAGCGCCGTGAATCCCTACATGGGACCCACCAGGCTGAACAAACATCATACTCATCGACTCACAGAAACAACAGAAAAATACCTCGTCATAAAGACGCCCAACAAAATAATTCACCCGGTTTAACCGGTCAAACATGACACCATAATCCATCACAACATAATAAACAACAATACAATCCGACAAGTAAAAGTTCTTAAGTACTCGAGTACTTCTATTAGTTTAAAGACCACAAAGGTAAAAGATAGAAAACAACAAGACACCACTCGTGCACAATCATCACGCACGGCCATCATCCATATCTTGGTCCAGCCCGCTCGTCTCGATGATCGACTGAAATTCATAAAACGAATTTCCCCAAAATGGGTCCCCAGAGGGGTTAGCAATTACGCTAGTACAAGTAACGGATGAGCGACTTACATCTTACACATATAGTAATGCATGCAATTCAAGAAGACATAGTTCCAAAACACTCATTTAGAAATGCCAATGATCAAACCACATTTGTAAAAAAATGCACCACAATTAACCGCGGACCCACGGCCGTGGATCCTGCCGAGACCCCGTCGGATCTAACCCACAGTGGTTAAAAGCAAGCTTGCGGTTCCACAGCTTCGTGGAGCCCTACCGAGACCCCGTCGGATCTAACCCGTAGTGAGCATACACACACACACACAATTTCTCATACAAAACTACTATGTCAAGATCGTAAGTTCATAAGGATACTTGCCTCGGTTAATAGACGGTGATACGAACGGAAAGGAAGAGTTGAGCACGACCGCAAGGAACCGGCGGAAATGAACCTAACGATTCGAATAACACAATCACAACCAACTCTAGACGATTACGGAAATGGAATACACCCGGAAACCCGCCTACGATTCATGTATATTCGTACCAAAAATAACAACGAGGGCGGACCACAACCAAACCCTCTCGATTCCGTAAAAATTCACAAAATATCCATGAATCCGTAGGAAAACTAAAGATACTAACAATATTAATCGTATACATCATGAATCCACCAACAAAACGGAACTAATCGGAATAAAATCCCAAAACCCCCCAAATTAATCGAAAATAGGGTTCTAGAAATATTACCTTTGGGGATTCAAGTACCAAGATCCGTAGAACACGCGTTAGATTGATTATCCGATCCTCATAACCGAAAAAAGATGATGAAAATCGACCCCCGAATGAAGAATGCTTGAGAAGTTCTCCCCCCTTAGATCTCTCTCTCTCTCGCGCAGGTGAAATGAAGGAGGAAATGGCCGATTTCGTCTAATAAGGACGAGATTACCTGATTGACCGCTTTGTGTGCGCGGCACGGCAGAAGTGTGCGCGGCACGAGCAATATTACTCCCGAGGTTTGGCGGTGTGCCGCGGCCACGGCTTTGCTTGCCGCGGCACCGTCTGATCGGGTTTGGTCGCAGATGTCACACGGGTGTGCCGCGGCACCGGACGGGTGTGCCGCGGCACTGACTCGGCACTGTGCCGCGGCACCGGATGTGCCGCGGCACACAGTATAGATTTCTCGACCACCATTGGAGAAATTTGTGTGCCGCGGCTAACGCACCTTGTGCCGCGGCCCACACCCCTTTTGGGTCCCAAAATAATAAAAATGATCCGGAAAGAGAATAAAACGATAGGAATCAATATATGGGGACTAATAACACGAAATGGATCCACGGCAACCCCGAAACGGCGGTTTCGCACAACAATAACAAGAATACAGTTCAACAGTTGACAGGAAGGACACACTGAAAGGTACACGAGGGGCACTACGATCGAGGAATACACCAAAGATAAAAAATACAAGGGAAAGAAAAATGCGGATATTACATTCTACCCCTCTAAAAATAAGTTTCGTCCCGAAACTTAAGAAACAAACAACTCAGGGTACCTAGCACGTATGCTATCCTCGGTTTCCCAAGTTGCTTCCTCGATACCGTGTCTCGACCACTGCACTTTGACCAAAGGGATGGTTTTATGCCTCAGTCGTTTCTCACGATGCTCCAAAATCTTCAAAGGACGCTCCTCAAAAGTAATATCTTCAGCGATATCAATCTCGCCATAATCGATGACGTGACTAGGATCCGGGACATATTTCCTCAGCTGGGAAACATGAAAAACGCTATGAACATGGCTCAAGGCCGGAGGTAACGCCAAACGGTATGCCAACCCACCGACTCGCTCGAGGATCTCAAAGGGGCCGATAAATCTCGAACTCAACTTTCCTTTCTTCCCGAAACGAAAAACTCCCTTCGTCGGCGACACCTTTAGCAAAACGTGGTCTCCTACCTCGAATTCCAAAGGTCGACGACGGACGTCGGCATACGATTTCTGTCGACTCTGGGCAGTCAACATCCATTCCCGAATTAATTCTATCTTCCGCCTCGTCTCTAGAACGACATCCGGCTCAGTCCCGACCAAATCGGACGCCTCATTCCAACAAATCGGTGATCGACATCGCCGCCCATAAAGTGCCTCATACGGTGCCATCCGAATCAACGCGTGCCAACTGTTGTTGTACGTGAATTCGATCAGCGGCAAATGTTCCTCCCAGTCACTACTCCAATCGAGAGCACAGGCACGCAACAAGTCCTCGAACGTCTGGATAGTGCGTTATTGTCCCATCATTTGGGGATGAAAAGAGGTACTCAAACGCCGGGTACCCAACGCCTTATGCACGCTTTGCCGAAGTGCGATACAAAACGGCCATCACGATCCGAAACAATAGACTTCGGGGTACCATGAAGTCTCACGATCTGCGCGATAAACACACGAGCTAACTTCTCCGGGCCCCAAGTGTCCTTGATGCCCAGAAAATGTGCCGACTTGGTCAGACGATCGACAATCACCCATACCATATTCATGCCCGACCTCGATCTCGGCAGACTCGTAATGAAATCCATCGATATATCTTCCCATTTCCATTCGGAGCAGAAGTGACGCAAAAGCCCGTAGTCGCTGATGCTCGATTTTGACTTGCTGGCAAGTCAAACATCTCGCCACAAACTGTGCGACCTCCTCCTTCATATCATTCCACCAGAAGTTCCTGCTCAGGTCCTTGTACATCTTACTCGAACCAGGATGAGCGGAATAGGGTGTAGCATGGGCCTCCCGCAAAATACTCTGTCTCAGTTCTGAGTCGTTCGGCACACAAAGCCGACCCCGAAACCTCAAAACACCATCTTTGTGAATCACAAATCCAGGAGACTTTCCTTTAAGAACGTTCTCTCGGATTTGAGTAATCATCGGGTCCTCTGACTGCTTCAGCTTAATCTCATCGATCAAAGACGACGAAATTTCCAAAGCACGAAATTGTCCGACAGTTCCCGGCAATAGAACCTCAACATCTAACTCGATTAAAGCTCGCCGAAGCTTGGACTGAGACGTAAGGATCTCAAGCGATCGCAATGCAATCGGTTTCCGACTCAAGGCGTCGGCCACGACGTTCGCCTTGCCCGGATGATAAAGGATTTCGAGGTTATAATCCTTAATCAACTCTAACCACCTCCTCTGCCTTCAACTCTCGCTGGGTAAATATGTATTTCAGACTTTTATGGTCGGTAAAAATCTGACATGCAGAGCCGAAAAGATAGTGACGCCAAATCTTGAGCGCAAAAACGACTGCCGCTAATTCCAAATCATGAGTAGGGTAGTTCAGCTCATACGGCCTCAACTGTCTCGACGCAAAGGCGATGGTCTTTCCGTGCTGCATTAATACGCACCCAAGACCCTGACCCGAAGCATCGCTATAGACGGCAAAACCCTCGTTGCCACATGGCAACGCCAAAACCGGGGCTGAAGTCAAACGCTTCTTCAGTTCCTCAAAACTCAACTGCCTCTCGTCATTCCAGACGAACTTCTCGGATTTCTGGAGCAACTGTGTAAGTGGTGGAGCCAGTTTCGAGAAACCCTCGACGAACCTACGGTAGTAGCCAGCCAAACCCAAGAAACTACGGAGCTCTCTCACGTTTTTGGGCGGTGCCCAATCCAATACCGCTTCGATCTTCTGCGGATCTACGCGAACCCCCTCGGCTGAAATCACGTGACCCAAAAACATCACTTCCGTCAGCCAGAACTCACATTTCGAGAACTTCGCATAGAGTTGCTCGGCCCTCAAGATGTCTAACACTATCCGCAAATGATGGGCATGCTCTTCCTCGTTCCTCGAATAAATAAGAATATCGTCAATGAAGACGACGACACACTTATCCAAATACTCGATAAAGACTTTGTTCATCAACTGCATGAACACCGCCTGCGCATTAGTTAACCCGAAAGGCATAACTACAAACTCATAATGTCCGTATCTCGTCCGAAAAGCTGTCTTCGGCACATCGGACTCTCTCACCCGGAGCTGATAGTACCCCGATTTCAAATCAATCTTCGAGAATACCGCAACTCCCTGCAACTGGTCAAACAAGTCGTCAATTCTCCGCAAAGGATACTTGTTTTTGATGGTCACCTTTTTTAGTTCGCGATAGTCGATACACAAACGTAGTGAACCATCCTTCTTCCGCACAAACAGGACCGGTGCGCCCCAAGGCTAGGCGCTCGGTCGAACATACCCCGACTCAAGAAGCTCACTCAACTGCTTCTTCAACTCGGACATCTCTGAAGGTGCCATGCGATAGGGTGCCTTCGAAATAGGAGCCGCACCCGGCTCTAACTCTATAACGAACTCGAGCTCACGATCCGGTGGCAATCCCGGTAACTCGTCAGGAAAAACATCAGGAAATTCATTAACGATTGGAATCGACGAAAGCTCGACTCCACCACTCTCCGCCTTCAAGGCGTAGCACCAATAGCCGGTACACCCCTTTCGCAGGAGTCTCATCGCCTTCAAGGCGTTAATAACGAGTTTCTGGTTCCCCCTCTTTCGCCCGGCGAAAGAGTGCTCGGTGCCATCATCGGCTAACATGGTGATGATTCTCGTGCGGTAGTTCATGATTGCACCATGCCGCTCGAGCCAATCATCCCCGAGAATTAAGTCCTCACCCTCAATACCCACAACAATAAGATTAGAGGGCCAAGCCCTCTCACAAATAAACACGAGCAGTCTCGAACCTCCCGATCACCAACGATCCTATCACCGCTAGGAAGCTTAACGATGAAGGGCTCACAAGGCATCAAGCGGTCGAGACTCAAACGGCGCACACAATCCGGAGATATGAGCGAATGCGTAGCACGGAATCGAAAAGCACAGCGGGATGAGAAAGAATATGAATGGTACTGCCGCTACGGTAGCCATTTGGATCATCGGCTCTCCGCATCTCATAGACACGCGGGTGGGTGGCCGAGCTGAAGCTCCCCCTTAGAGGGCTGACCCGACCTCTCCCGACTAGCACTCGGCGGAGATAGAGTAGCAAACGATCCCTGTTTCACAATAGGTTCCCTAGCCGCTGGAATGGAAGCCCGGGCACCAAGGATTTTCTCCCTCTCAGCACAGAAAGCAGCTTTGTGACCCGACTGGCCACACTGATTACACGTCAGCAAAGGGTTCGGACAAACATGACTGATGTGGCCCTGCTGGCCACAGTTAAAGCATTTCACCTCTCGAGAAGGGGCACTGGCAGCCCTACGGGGATACCCAGTAGATCGAGCTGGGCCACCACCAGTGGAAAAGTTAGCAGACTGAAATTTCTGCTGACCCCCACCTTTGTGGCCCGAAAAATTCCCGGCGGACTTCTGTTTCTTACTCTCGCGGGCCGCCTCACTCGCCGTCACAGACATATCGTAAGCAAGGGCCCTGCTCTGGTAATCTTTCAAGGTAGTGCATACAAGCCCCGACATATAGTCCCGAATCGGCAACTTCATCCGTCTGGAGAAATGGAAAATTTTGTCGCTCTCCTCGACAACTTGGGTCTTCACATAACCCAACTCCCTATTAAAATCAGCAATAGCTTGAGATACAGGGATATCCCGCGGTTGAGCATCATAAAAAGCATGTACAGGCACATCGACGGCCACGGGCAATATTGATCTCCATCAATTCTTGAAACTCGGCCACGAAGCATGATCTTTGGGCCCAACGGCCTCCCACCGATCAGAAGCGTCCCTGTGAGAAAGTATTGAGCAATAGGGACTTTACGGTCCTCGGGACAGGTTGGTAGCAGTGAAGACTTTAGATATCTCCTTGATCCACCCTTCCCGGCCAATCGGGTCGGAAGCTCTGGCCGAGGATGATGCATCTTGATGACATCTTGGAGCCAACAGTCTGCTCGCCCGATTAACATGGGCTTGTTCCGGGTTACGAACCGCACTTTGAGCTATTGCCGCCATTTGGTTCACCATTTGTTGCATAACGGCCGCAATACCAAGGTCGGCGCGCTCTCCGAGAAGAAGCATGGCTGGACGGTCGCCCGTCTGCCGGCTCCCAAAGACTGTGACGTGGCCGCCCCACCGGCTGCCCCACGTCCCCGGCCGCGTCCACGACCACGACCGCGACCACGACCTCTTCCAGCATCCATACTGGAGTTAAATAAGTAGCAAAAGCCATACGAGGGTCAGTACAAGAAAAGAACGATTGCAGACCGAGAACTAGAGGTACGATACAAGAGTATAAGGAAGAGAGGAAAGAAAACTTACGGGCACTGGTAGTTCGGAATCATGGCAGCGTGATGATGATGTGCAAAATAAAATACAACAAGACCCAATAAACCGACAAGCCTAGGTATCCATAAACCTAGTGCTCTGATACAATTTTCTGTAACACCCCCAGGATATCCGAGGTATATTACAGCGCCGTGAATCCCTACATGGGACCCACCAGGATGAACAAACATCATACTCATCGACTCACAGAAACAACAGAAAAATACCTCGTCATAAAGGCGTGACAAAATAATTCACCCGGTTTAACCGGTCAAACATGACACCATAATCCATCACAACATAATAAACAACAATACAATCCGACAAGTAAAAGTTCTTAAGTACTCGAGTACTTCTATTAGTTTAAAGACCACAAAGGTAAAAGATAGAAAACAACAAGACACCACTCGTGCACAATCATCACGCACGGCCATCATCCGCATACTGGTCCAGCGCCCGCTCGTCTCGATGATCCTGACCTGAAATTCATAAAACGAATTTCCCCAAAATGGGTCCCCAGAGGGGTTAGCAATTACGCTAGTACAAGTAACCAGATGAACGACTTACATCTTACACATATAGTAATGCATGCAATTCAAGAAGACATAGTTCCAAAACACTCATTTCCGGAAATGCCAATGATCAAACCACATTTGTAAAAAAAAATGCACCACAATTAACCGCGGACCCACAGCTTCGTGGATCCCTGCCGAGACCCCGTCGGATCTAACCCACAGTGGTTAAAAGCAAGCTCGCGGTTCCACAGCTTCGTGGAGCCCTACCGAGACCCCGTCGGATCTAACCCGTAGTGAGCATACACACACACACACAATTTCTCATACAAAACTACTATGTCAAGATCGTAAGTTCATAAGGATACTTGCCTCGGTTAATAGACGGTGATACGAACGGAAAGGAAGAGTTGAGCACGACCGCAAGGAACCGGCGGAAATGAACCTAACGATTCGAATAACACAATCACAACCAACTCTAGATGATTACGGAAATGGAATACACCCGGAAACCCGCCTACGATTCATGTATATTCGTACCAAAAATAACAACGAGGGCGGACCACAACCAAACCCTCTCGATTCCGTAAAAATCCACAAAATATCCATGAATCCGTAGGAAAACTAAAGATATTAACAATATTAATCGTATACATCATGAATCCACCAACAAAACGGAACTAATCGGAAGAAAATCCCAAAACCCCCAAATTAATCGAAAATAGGGTTCTAGAAATATTACCTTTGGGGATTCAAGTACCAAGATCCGTAGAACACGCGTTAGATTGATTATCCGATCCTCACAACCGAAGAAAGATGATGAAAATCGACCCCCGAATGAAGAATGCTTGAGAAGTTCTCCCCCCTTAGATCTCTCTCTCTCTCTCTCGCAGGTGAAATGAAGGAGGAAATGGCCGATTTCGTCTAATAAGGGCGATTACCTGATTGACCGCTTTGTGTGCGCGGCACGGCCAGTGTGCGCGGCACGAGCCAAAAATTACTCGAGGTTTCGGCGGTGTGCGCACACGGCTTGCTTGTGCCGCGGCACCGTCTGATCGGGTTTTGGTCGCGAGATGTCACACGGTGTGCCGCGGCACCGGGACGGGTGTGCGCGGCTTGCCGGATGGGTGTGCCGCGGCACACGCATGCATTGCTCGACCAACATTGGAGAAATTTGTGTGCCGCGGCTCACGCACCTTGTGCCGCGGCCCACACCCCTTTTGGGTCCCAGAATAATAAAAATGATCCGGAAAGAGAATAAAACGATAGGAATCAATATATGGGGACTAATAACACGAAATGGATCCACGGCAACCCCGAAACGGCGGTTTCGCACAACAATAACAAGAATACAGTTCAACAGTTGACAGGAAGAACACACTGAAAGGTACACGAGGGGCACTACGATCGAGGAATACACCAAAGATAAAAAATACAAGGGAAAAAAAATGCGGATATTACAGTGCGGACTATACGGACAGGTAGCAGTCTTTACTGTATGCCAAGAAAGGTTTCTATCTCCTGTTAGTGAGCAGGCGTATGTCCTATACGGTTAATGGCAAATAAGATCATGAGTCTTTGGCCAAAGCATTCTGATATAGTCGTATTAGACACACTATTAATCAGTCGGTCTTGATTTGCATTAACACATGTAAAGAGTTTAGTCAACAGTAGGGTTTGACTTTACCGTGACCCGAAGACTTGACCGGGACATCTGATGAAGGGTCTATACGTATATAGTATTCACGACATAATGGTTCTTGAATGATCCCTTCATTCGTTCTCAGTCGGGGTTTACAGTGCGGCCCGCTAGGCTGGCTAAGTGCTGTCCGCACTCATTGGTTCCTCCCAATGCCGGCTGAGATGGACCTACGGAGTCGCGCATTAGGAGCATTGACGGATAAATGTGAATTTATTATCTCTCTATTAATATTAGATATTGGATATCTAATTATGATTTATTGGATAAATCAAATAGCGGTCTTATGAATTAAAATTAAGTTCTGGGTAATTAATTTAATTCATAAATTATATTTCTTAGAGAAATATATTTGTATTTGATATAATTAATTAATTAGATTAATTAATTAATATAAATACATTGATGATTAAACGAAGTGTATTTAGCGAGTCGTTTGTGAACGTCCGATACGAGCCGAGTGGCTCGGCTCGTTTTTTAGGAAACTTCCTTGTGGCCGCCCACCCCTCTTGGCATGGCATGATCTTGCATGTGTGTGGGAACTCACTTAGAGTTGAGATTCCCACATGATTGTGAATGATAGTTGTAAAGGAATAATTATTCTTTTATAATATATATATCATCACATTATAATACACACATGATGAAAGGAGTAGTATATATAACTCATCTTTCATGCCAATAAATGGAAGCCTGCCGTGAGCACTAACAAGGAGGAGAGATATATATTTTTTTTTAATATTTTCATCTTTGAGATGATATAATAGTTAAAAAAAATTGAGATATAAATTCCTATAGTAATTCCTAGCCGTGTTCTTGGAGAACGGATTACTATCGATTTTTTCCGGGCAACTTCCGACGCGTGTGAAGTAGAGGCTTTGAACTTTCGGTGCTTGGAACGAAGGGATTTCGTGTTCGGGACAGGGTTCGTGATCATCATCAATTTACGAAGAATTATTTCAAAGGCTTCAAGGGTATGAACCTTTATCTTTGTATTTATTTATTTTTCGTATATACGTTACTTGATCGATCCTGTTTGGGATTCGTTTTTATTTCCGCTGCGTATTTCGTTTTATTTTCGGAATCCCAACACCCAGAGCCAACAATCTCCAGAGACGCGCTCATCTCCTTCTCCAACAAGGATACGGAGGGAGTGCAGTGCCCCAAAGAGGATGCATTGGTGATCTCTGCATGTATCCTTGGGAATATGGTCGATCGCGTGCTGGTTGACAATGGGAGCTTTTGCAACATCATATTCAAATCTGCTCTAGACCAGCTCGGCAACCTGACCAAGTTCATCAAGCCATTCGATACCGTGCTTCAAGGGTTCGGCGACAACAAGGTTCAAGCCTATGGAAGGATCAAGCTCTCTATCGAGCTAATATGATGTTACGATCCCAAGGTTAAGATCACTAGGAACTTCAATTTTGTAATCATAGATTGTGCCTGATGTTTTCACAATAATAGCATAGTAAAGTAGCCGGAATCTACTTTTTAAGGATGCCGATAAGAAGGCCCAGTATCTATAATGGGTTCCTAGGTCGCCCCTTTCTAGAAACCTTTGAGGCGGTCGCCTCTTATTTCTTTTACTATATCAAGTTCCCCACTACCGATGGGACAGTCGGTACTGTAAAAGGAGACCAGCTAATGGCAAAGAAATGTTTGAATTACTCCTATGTCGTAACTTACCCTTTAAACATTTCCCGTACTATTTGTAACATTGAGACGATCGACATAAGACCAATGGAGATCGACAAGCCAATCACCTCATACCAGCCCGACTCAGAGGACGACATCTCGCATCAATTGTCGGACGACATCGAGCCAAGCCTCGACGTTGATCCAAGGATCGAGTCCGGCGATCGTTCCGAACGAGAAGCGACCGTCCCCATTGAAGAGTTGGAAAGTATAACAATCAATCCGGCTCGCCCGGAGCGGAAAGTGCAGATCGGCTCAAGCGTCGGTCCCGAGTTAAAAGACGATCTGATCAGTTTACTACGTAAGAACTTCGGAATCTTTGCCTGGTCGCATCAAGATATGGTCGGCATCAGTCCTGAACACGCTTACCACTATCTAAAGATCGACCCGGCGAGGAAGCCTGTTCACCAGAAACGTAGGAAATTCGGTCCTGAGAAGTATGTTGTGCTCGACGCAAAAGTAAAAAAGCTACTCGACAACAAACTGATCGGAGTAGCTACCGACGAGCCACAATGGGTATCCAACGCAGTGCTCGTCAAAAAGGCGAGCAACTCCTGGAGGTTATGCATCGATTTCACCGACCTCACGTGTCCGAAAGACCATTTCCCAATGCCTCATATTGACCACTTGGTCGATAGCACGACAGGTTGCGAAATGATGTCGTTTATGGACGCCTTCGCCGGGTACCATCAGATCCCAATGGCGGAGAAAGATGTAAAACACACGTCATTCCACACGGAAAAAGACATGTACTTTTGGGTCCGAATGCCGTTCGGTCTGAAAAATGCGGGCGCGACCTACCAACGCCTAGTCAACGGGATGTTCTCTGATCAAATCGGCAAAACCATGGAGGTTTACATTGAGGACATTATGGTCAAGAGCCTCAAAAAGGAAGATCACCTCAAAGACCTTGCTGAGACGTTCGCCATCCTCGAGAAATTCAACATGAAAGTGAACCCCAAGAAATGCAACTTCGGGGTAAGCTCTGGAAAGTTCCTGGGGCACATCGTGATACAAAGGGGGATCGAAGCGAACCCCACAAAGATCAAGGCGATCCTCGACATGCAGGAGCCACGGAATGTCAAGCAGGTGCAACGCCTCACGGGTTGTCTAGCAGCACTTAACCATTTCATTTCTCGGCTCGGAGACAAAAGCAAGCCATTCTTCGCCACCATAAAGAATAATAAATTTTCATGGACGAAGGAAAGTCAAATGGCGTTCGCCAAAATCAAGGAGTATCTGTCTAATCCCAAAATTTTGGCGAAACCAATCCCCGGCAAAAAGCTATTCCTCTACCTGGCAGCCTCGGAGGTCGCGCTGAGCGCTGTATTAGTACGAGCAGAGGGGCAAGCCCACTTGACGATCTACTTCGTCAGTCAAGTGCTTCATGACATGGAAACGCATTACACACCTCTGGAGAAGCTCGCCTACGCACTAGTCATGAGTGTTCGCAAGCTGAGGGACTACTTCTTCGAACACCAAGTAGAGGTTCTGACGACTCTCCCTTTAAGACAAGTTCTGCACCGACCAGACACCAATGGGCGAGTCCTCAAGTGGTTACCCAATACGGTGTCACGTACGCTCATCGCACGACGGCGATCAAAGGCCAAGCTCTGGCGGATTTCGTGGTGGAATTAACATTCCCGCCCAGTCCGACCCAGGTCGGCCGTCCTGCCTGGAAATTGTACATAGATGGCTCGGCGACCAGCTCGCGAGCAGGGGCAGGGATTGTCCTCATCAGCCCCGACGGCCAAAGTTTTAAAAATGTTGTGCGTTTCGGGTTCCGTGCGACCAACAATGAAGCCGAGTACGAAGCCTTGGTAGGCGGGCTCGATATAGCACTCGCCATGGACGTTCGTCGCCTCCACATCTTCATGGACTCCCTTTTGGTCGTGAACCAAGTCAAGGGGGAATATGAGGCGCGCGGCGAACAAATGATCAAATATCAAGAATTGGTCGCTGAAATGTGCACAAAGTTTGAAGAAGTGCTGATCGAACAAGTCCCGAGAGAGCACAACTCCCATGCCGATGCCCTATCCAAACTCGCATCGTCAGATGGGGCGGCAGACTTCTCTAACATCCAAATCACGAAGTCAGCAAAATCAGCGATCGACAGAAGCCTGGTCACCACAATTGCCATCGCCCAAGAGAACTGGATGACTCCGTTCGTTAAGTACTTGAAGGACGGAACGGTCCCCACAGATCGGATCAAAGCTCGCCAGCTTCAGCTCCGAGCAACCAGATACACCCTATTGGACGACCGACTTTACAAGCGAGCTTTCAGCCTTTCTCTCCTCAAATGCATTATGCCGGAGGAAGGCCGACTTGTTTTAGCCGAAATCCATGATGGGATCTGTGGAAATCATGCTGGAGGGCGAGCTCTCATCCACAAGACGACCAGGCAAGGCTTTTTCTGGCCTACCTTACAAAAAGAAGCGATCGCCTACGCCCGATCTTGTCACAGGTGTCAAGTAATGGGCCCGAACATCAAGCTCTCCCCCGAGCAGCTCACTTCTATGTACAGTCCGTGGCCGTTCGCCCAATGGGGGATCGACCTCATCGGTCCTTTGCCGACGGCACCAGGAGGATGTAAATTCACCATCGTGGGGGTCGATTATTTCACGAAATGGGCAGAGGCTGAGCCACTCAACAAGATCGGCCAAGAACAAGTGATCAAGTTCATTTGGAATAACATCATATGCCGATTTAGTCTACCTCAGGCTATCATCTCCGACAACGGAAAGCAGTTCGACGGTTTGGAAGTTATGCAATTCTACGAGAAATGGGGAATTAAAAAGCTGTTCTCGGCCCCTTACCACCCTCAAACAAACGGGCAGGTAGAGGCTGTAAACAAGATTCTCAAACACATGATAAAAGCAAGACTCAAATCCAAACAAGGAAGATGGGCGAGCGAGCTCCCGGATGTTTTGTGGTCCTACCGAACGACGACCCGAAATTCAACCTTTGAAACCCCATTCGCCCTCGTCTTCTGAACAGAAGTAGTGATCCTTTCGGAGATCGCCGTTCTCAGCCACCGAACTGCACAACAAATGACGAAATACAATGATGTAGCTCGGTGGATCGACTTGGATATGCTCGAGGAACGACGACTGACCTCGGAAATGAAGAACACAATCCATAAAAGGAAATCCGAGAAATTCTTCAATTCGAAGGTCAAGGAAAGGCGATTCTAAGTGGGCGACCTAGTCCTCAAAAAGGTCCAGGCTCACATGGGAGTATTTGTCCCGAATTGGGAGGGGGCCTTCAGGATATCCAAATGGCTGACCAAAGGAGCCTACGAGCTCCAACACCCAGACGGCACTCCGGACCAATATCCCTGGAACGCCGTTCATTTGAACAAATACTATCAATAAAAACTCTGTATTCAGTTATCCAATATACAAAGAGCTTAATGAGATTTTCCGATCCCCTCTAAATGATTCGCCTCGGCAAAACAAACAAACAAAAAAGAGGCCAACTCGTTCGCCCTCCAAGAGTTCGTCATCTAACATGATGGACCTAGGCAAGCGATCGCCCCCCTAGCACAATGTATACCGTCGAGGATCGTTATCTAACATGGCGATCCGAGGTAGAAAAGTGCAGCCATGGTTCTGGAGGTCGATGGAGCCGATAGCCCATCCATGCAAGGTTCCTTTAGGCAGAGATCGCCCGCCCTTTCGTTTAAGTACGAGGCGGGCGTAGCCGAAGGACCCTTCAAAACAGATCAGTGGACACGCTCGCCCGCCCTCGGATCCTTCATCTAACATGGTGGACCTGGACAATGTGACGCGTCCCTCCCCCCGTCACAACGTTTGCCCTCTCTGGTCCGTCCTCTAACATGCCGGTCCCAGGCAGAAAAGTGCTAACAAGCCACGGTAGCGAAGTTTATTTATCCGACGGCGCCCCGTGCAAGGACTCCTCCAGGCAGAGACAGTCCGCCCCATCGCTATATTGCGAGACAAAACGTTGCCTACGGAGGACCCTCACAATTAAGTGAGTCGCGAGAAGTTAACCATCAGATGGAATGTCGCTCGCGCACAAGACATAGTCATGGAGGTCGGTTCCATCGAACCCCACGACTGTGCGAAGTCTTTCCAGGCCGGGACGTTCGGCCACCCTCGAGGAATCAACAAAATCGAAGATCGCAAGAACCAAACTAAAGATAGCTCGCTAAACGAATTATTTTCATTCCCTTACTTTCACCAAGTAAACAAAAACAAGGGGCAGAGCGGAGCCATACATACGATTAGGAGGACGGAACCACATACGATCGGCTTTGTTCAAATACAAATATGACGGTCGGTTTTGTTCAGAAATTTACAAGTAAGAATTTAAGTATACCAATACATTCGGAGCTATACATACAACGACCGCTCCTCAAACACTTGTGTGAAGTCAAATGCGAAAGATTCAGATAGATGATCGTACAAGTAAGGAATCAGATGCAATTATTTATTTCATTTCATTCGGAATATTTGTACAAGCACCCGAAGGCAAAAGCGCCCGAAGGAAAAACACAACGAAACTGAAAAATTACAAGTGAAAACAAAATGAAAGCGGTCTAACTCAGGCTGCCCCTCGCCTGGCCTTCGCCACCGGCCGCTGGATTGGTTCGGCCTTTGCCACCGGCTGCTAGATCGACGTGCGCTTCCTCGACGGCATCCGGGTGAACGAGGTTGTCCGGCGACGGATACCAGCTCAGGTCGATTCCGAGGTCAGAGAGGTCAAGGATCGGCACAAAGAAAGCCGGCTGCAGAGGATGCTCAAACACATAGGCTTTGAAGTTATCAATCAAAGGGCTGACCTCGAGCCCTCCCTTCTTGGCAGCACGGATGGCATCAGTGTAAGCCATGTAATAGGCAAATTCACTGACATACTCCACGTTGAGGAAGGGATCGACCTCGGTCGCCTTCAATTTCTCCTTCAGCCCCGCGATTGTTTGATCCGCACCCTGGAGCTCGGCAACCTTAGCGGTCAGCTCTCCCTTCGACGACTCCAGCTCGCTATTTAACCGGTCCACCACCGCCTTCAGCTCAGTCGCCTCCTTCTGCGAGGCCGCGTGCAACCGATGGGCTTCCGTCATTTGATCACGCATCCGGTCGGTCGCCGCCCGGGCCCGGCCGAGATCCTGCTTCGCCCGCTTGGCCGTCTCCACGTACTCTTTCTCCATTGCCGCGATCCTGTCGGCAAACTCAGCGTTCCGATTCCGAGCAGCCTCGAGGTCCGAATGGAGACGGGCAATAGAGGGCCGCCCCTCATAATCCTTCACGGCCTGAGCGGCCATCGTCGCCGCTTGAAGGGTCAGAGCAAGAGTCGTCTGCATTGCATCTCCGGACCACCGGCGCGCGATCGCATCCAGATCAATCGTCCAAGCCTTCGGCAGGGCGGCGATAGCCCGAGAGACATAGTGAGGAACGTCACTAGGCTCGCGGGGAGATCTGTTCACGAGGAAGTCCAACACCATCGGCGAGCAGTTCGGGTCAGCAAGATGGACCATGCACCAAGAACAAAGGAGTTAGTATGTCCCCTACACAAGTGACGTAACTCAGCAGATCAACCAAACTTACCTTTCGACCTTCTCGGGGTCGCGGCCGAAGAAAGGCTTGCCCCGCGGGGTCTAGGCATCAGCGGTCGCCATGGCCTGTAGGAAGGCCGATGAGGGCGTAGGCCCCTCCGCCATTGGAACTGCAGAAAGTGGAGGGGCGGCGACCGGCAGCACCACTGCGGGTGCCTCAGCACCAACAGATGGCAAGGGCTCCTCCGACCTCCGCCTCATGCATTTGCGCTGGAGCTGCTCCGCCTCCTGAGTCTCCGACTCGATGACGATCGGCCCCACGAGAGGTCTCGCCTCTGGGATAGGACGGGTCGTCGCCGCAGGGGCACGACTCGCCTTCTTCCCTTGGCGGAGACGACTCATGATACTAGGGTTCGACATGGCGATTTCTCTCGGCGGCTCGGCGTAGCGGGGGAAGTAGATCTCTGTCAAAGAAGACAATCAACCAGGTTAGTCATCTTCTTCAATCAAAGGCGACCGTCAAGCAAAAAGGAGATCGTAAACATTTGTACTTGGGACCCTTAAGTGGCGGGCAAAGCGAAGCAACCGAGCGACCAACTAATGAGCTTCGTTGTTGATCACGCGAGCGTCCATATAACTATCCGGAAGACTACGGATTCGCTCCCAGACGATCGAAAAATCAAATGGTAGGTCGTCGGCTGCTGGAACAAGGGAGCCTGCAAAAAGGAAACCAAATTAGATCAGTTCAAGGTGTATCCGAACGAAGGGAGAGTTAAAACCCTTACTCGGATTCCTCTACCGAAAGCCGATGGGGATATCCAACTCATCATCGGGTTTGTCGCTCGCGGCTGATTTCCACGCTCCGCCGACCCAACACCACTTTGTCAGGTCGCCCCGGACCTTGTTCGGCACACCAAAGACCACCCGGCCCAAGCGACCCTGGATGTGGTAGCCGCCAACAGAACCCTTCTGCGCCATCAGCTTAAAGAGATAGTTCATCTCCAGCGCAGAAGGAAGATGGAATAGGCGGTGACCGCCAAATAGAGTCAAAGTGCTGATGATCTGCAACCAGGCGTTCGGCGTCAGTTGGAGCGGCGCCACATTCCATGCGGTCAACAGATACGACACGGCGAACGGCAGTGGGAACCGCAATCCGGCCCCCATGATCAACTCGTTAACGGGGACCATACCCTCGGGAGGTTGGTCGGCACACTCATTCTCGGCAGGCACATACAGTGAAACGTCGTAGGGGACATGGAACTCCGCCCTCCAACGATTCAAATCCTTCTTAGTCGCCGAACTCTTAATCTGGACAAGGGTCCACGGGGAGCGGCCCGCGGCCCGAAACAACATCCGCTTTACGGGTTCATTGGGGTGGGCGACCGAATATGCGTGAAAATCAAACTTAGGGCGTGGTCCGGCAAGTCTCTCCATAAGCTCGGCAAATTCCAGAAAGACTTGGCCGAACACACTGTTCTGCTCCCAGTACAGTCTTATTGCCTCCTCCTCGTCGGCCAGCGAGCGCTTCTGCTCCGCCAACGACAACTTCGCCGCGTCAGCCTCGTTGAAGAGTTCTTCAACCTCCGCGGGTTCAATCCCAGCGCGGATGGCCTCGACGGCCGTCTCCACATGAAAATCCGCAGAGGTTTCATCCCGAGCAGTCGATGTCGCGGTGGTGGAAGTGCTACCCGCCTCATACACGTTTGATCCTCCTCCGGACATATTCAAAGCGAAAGGAGGGAGAAGAGCTTTTGTTCTTACCTAGAGACTGAGTCGAAACGTCGATCGGCACACAAAGCTTCAAGAAAATTCGGCTATGTCTTCTTCTCAGGCAAAAACGCATAAAGATATAACCCCAGAAGCCCTAGCCCCTTTTATAGGAGAGAGCAGGGACTTCTGTGCATATAAGCGGAATCTCGAGGGCTGAAGTGCAACCGTCGGATAAGTCGCATTTAATGCCGCCCTCGAAATCCGCGTGTGCGTCGTTTCAAGGGCACGCCAAACGACAAGTCTGACAAAACCGTCGGACTCCCCCAACGGGAGCGCGATACGTGCCCCAGTGACGTTTCAAAGCCCGCTTCCACTTCTCGCTCTTTTAAGCGTCCGGGGAGGTAGTCCAAATTCAAAATCAGTTCATTCGGGAGACGATCGTCTGCTTCATAAGTAGATGAGTCGATCGTCTAATACAAGCGATCGCCAGCAGAGCCACCTCACCCCACGTCTTCAATATCGGAGCGAGCTGGGGGACAATTGTTGTGCAGCGATTTATACGCCTCGAAGGCGATCGGCATAATGGTCGGATGCCAATCGAAGAAGACAGATGTTGGTCAAGTGCCTAGCGGTCGACATCCAAGGCGATCGTCTATTGGCACCTGGCGATCGCCTCTAGTATTCGACTGGGGACGACCGTCCCATGCAATGTGTAAGTCCAACATCTGTCAAAGTATGCGAAGACCGAATCTCGGGATGAAGGCCCACGTGCAGATCCGCAAAAGCGCCGCAAGAACAGGCTTTACTCTAGCCCATCAGCAGCTGTTAGTGACAAGGACGGCCTCACCTACCGACAGACCCGCCTAAAGGTCCTAGGTGGGACCTCCAGGTGCCGCAAGAACAGGCTGTACTCCAGCCCATCAACAGTTGTCAGTGACAAGGACGGCCTCGCCTACCGACAGACCCGCCGAAAGGTCCTAGGTGGGACCTCCAGGCGCCGCAAGAACAGGCTGTACTCCAGCCCATCAGCAGCTGTCAGTGACAAGGACGGCCTCGCCTACCGACAGACCCGCCGAAAGGTCCTAGGTGGGACCTTCCAAGACAGCAACGTGAGGCACATGTCGCATCCTCATTGGTTCGCGCATTTGGCTGCCAGCAGCAGTTGCGGACTTTAAGGAAACAGTCCCACGTGCTGGGACGATCGCCCGCCTTATTTAATGCAGGAACGGCGATCGCCCGTGTGGGACGGGGACATCCCAACAACCTCCTCTCCTATAAATAATAGGCCTCCAGCATTGGCAAAAGGGATGTGACAACGAAAACACGATTACGCACAACAAACAATACAGAAAACACCTCATCTTTGTAGCAAGAACTCACAGAGCTTTAACTCTGGTACTTTCGACAAACAACAACACTCAAGAGCTAGATAACTAGGGTCTTTACACTCATTGTAATTGTACTCTAACAGTAATATTTGTACTCCCAAGTATTCGTATTAATGATATCTCGCGAGAGCATTCAAGCCCGGGACTAACAACCCCGGCAAATCTTGTGTTATTTACTTCCCCACGGACGTGCTCTCGCATTTTGTTTGTTACTCGTCCATTCCAGCATATCATCTCCGGATAATATTTCGGGTAACAACAGTATAAAACCTACAAAAAATATACATATATTCTACAGATCAAAGTTTTCGACTTTATCTGTTTCGTTAGTTTCTTCTCCCATCTTTTCTTTCTCTCCTTTTCAACTACTTCTCATTTTTCAACTCCTTTTCTTTTTCATCTTTTTCGACTTTCTTCATCTTTTTGACTCCTTTCATCATTCGTATATATTTTTATTTTTCTCGTCATTCTTCCATGACGCTTTCTCTCATTTTTCTCCCCTTATATCATTCTTCTTTTATTCCATTCTTCTCCCCCTTTTGTTATCAGCAAAAAGTGTCTAAATGATACCAATTTATGATAAAATATGCATAAAAGCTAAACTCCCCCTGACAAATATCTCCCGTTAAAAATATAAACTCCCCCTGAATAAAATATTTATTGATGAAAATTAATTTTTGGGGATCCAACTGAAAGCTGGTTGTTTTCATTTAAATAGACGATATTCGGAATAGTGGTTCCTAAAACTTTCATGCAACTTCTGACCTTCAATCCTCATATCATAACGAATTTTTCGCAATAAAGTTCGTAATTTTCGGACATATAATCAATCCGTACCGAACTATTCAAGTTTATGAGTTCATTATAAGATTATGCTAAGACTCACACAATAGCAATCTAATCATCAACTGGTTAAACTAATTCCTCTAGTTTATCCAAGTCCATTTACTATCAAATAATCATATTGATATCTTATAATATGCATAATCGTTGTTAATCACGACAATAATTGTTATTCAATTGAAATCGGGAGTAAGTGCTGTGCGGAGCTAAGTGCTACGACCTTCGGGCGGAAGCCACCGCTAGAGTCCGTACGAGTACCTCTAGAGTCCCTTTTTCTATTTATATGCATAAGGGGCGGTCAGTCTAAGTCATGAATCGAGCAGCGTGGCTGCGGTTCTAGGCAAAGCTACTGTCGTATCCTATTCCCTTGAAGCCGAGGGACGGAGTGATCCTAAGGTGACTGGGTTGTAGAATTCGGGTATAGTCGCGATTATAATATGATCTGGGCATAGACCCAAGCTAAGGACATATCGAGCCCAGATAAGAGATAAGGCAGGACGTCACCAAGCATGAGAGCGATAAAGCTCAAAGGCCAATGTTATAGTGACGGTCCGACAAACGCCCAAGGCTACGGTTATCAAACCAAAGGTCGTGGCGATAGTCAAAGGCCAAACACTGATAACGGTCTAAGACGTTATAAGGAGGCTAAGGGATTAGTCATGTAGACGACCTCCCGAAGCTAAATACTCATTGGGCGCTCGACGTCGTATATTATTCATACTCAATAGCAATCTACGTAGATTGACTGTACATTCATGTCATAATTCATAATATTCTTCTTGAAAACTTGCACCAATTTTTAAACAACACTATTTTTCAAAAGTGGGAGAAACATAAGGTTTATTAAATAATAAACTCATTAAATACCCAAACCCAACTCACTGAGCATCCATTATTCTCACCCCATTTTGAATTGTTTTCTAAAACCCCACTAGATGAAGAGAACCAAGAAGAAGAAGGGACAGATGCTGACGACCACTGAAGACCATCCTCAAAGTATTGCCAAGACATAGGAATTAGGATGCTGCTTTAACGCTCCTTTTATTCCTGTGTCTAAATGTATTTTGGTTTCCGATGTACTCTTTTGCATTTGATGTAATAATTCCGCTGTACCCTTGAATATTTCTTTTCTATGGAACAATCAGTCTTAGTTCACCGGGCTGAGCTCTGGTATATGAATGTTTTACTGGAATGTATTATCACAAACGTTATTTATTACGTTAACTGTCGCGTTCTCGTCCAACCCCGGTGTGGGGGCGTGACAGGAGTGGTATCGGAGCCCGCTTTGTGAGAAGGAAACTTACAACGGGCTAACCAGGATAAGATTCTTCGGACTTAGATGGGAATTCCACCTAGGATGAAGTGAACCATAGGATTGAGACCTAATGTAGATTTCTCGAGTCAATTCTCATTAAGATCTCTTTCGACGTGTCGCTATTCACTTGGGATATGCGTAGTCATATTCAAATTCCCTAAGTCATCAGCTAAGATACTTGATTAAGTATTCATGGCATTTCCCGATTGAATCAATTCCTCTATTGAACTCTTGAATCGGATATAGTCTATGTTACTTATCGATTTATCCGGAACCCCCTAAACCTCATTACTTTTCTAAAATGGCGTATTAATATTTCTTGGTCACTAGTGTCGTATAAGCATATTTGTTGAATCATTAAGTTCACTACCTTGATGATTATTCATGCTTAGTAGAGTTTATATTCGACATTAGATTTGGCGAAATACTGACTTAGACCTTGGTTTGGTAGGCATGGATTCCGAATTAGAGCTGGTCGCTGAGATTATGCGTCTGACGGAAAGGGGCAAGCTCTTAGAAGAGCAGGCTACTTACTGGCTAGAGAGCTGGGCAGACCAGTTTCGAGCAAAGCTAAAGGACCAAGATCGGATTGAGAGACTCGAGCAGCAGATTCAGACCTTGACAGGAGAGCTGGATAGGACCAGACAGGAGGCGAGCTCGTACCGAGGACAGAGACATGAGGCATTCCAGGCACTAGAGTCCCGACGTGAGGAGTGCAGGATTCTAGAGCTGGCACTGCATCAGCGGGATATGCACGCTGAGAGACAAGAGACTGCCATCAGGAGCCTCCAGTATGTTCGATATCGGCTGAGCTCCCGAGTTGAGACACTGGAGTGTACCCTGGCTGTGGAGTGCACCTTATGGACAGAGAGTTCTTGGACGCGATACGTGCACGGGTGGTAGAGTTAGTGGAGCTTATTCCAGGGATCGAGATTGCACCCACAGGAGAGAGGATTGATGCATCCTCTAGCTCTGACGAAGAGGACCCTGAGGAAGACCCGATGGAGCCAGGAGAGGACTGAGAGTGCTAACACTATGTTCTTATTTTATGTTTGCCTATTATGATAATAATGTGATGTACTGGACATTTTAGTTCTTAATTATTGTAGGGTGATGGTTAAGTAGGGTGATTTTCTAATTTATCCCTATCCAAAACTGTAATTTCCATGTCACAATAGACCTTCTGGATGTACCAACTATGATGATATGTTATTCATAATCCATGATAATAAGATTTAAAGTAATGTATGCACATTTAAATTTTCTGTATTTACAACTCGAATTAAAGCTAACTATAATAATCATTAACTACGATAGATGGCTGATCGACGTGGACGTAGAAGGCCTCGTTCCCAACGTAATGACAATGAGGAACAACACGGAGGAGATGGAAATCCATTCCAAGGGGGCAACAACACTACCCAAGCGATCACTCAATTGGTGATCTTCCTGCAACAACATATTGCACCAAACCCGAAAGCACCTGAAACACATGAACGAGCACTAGAAAGGTTCCTCAGATTCAAACCCCCTACTTTTCTTGGAGAACCAGATGACACGATAGCTGAACACTGGCTTGAAAAGATAGAGAGTATATTTGCAACCCTACAGTACTCGGAGGATCAAAAGCTGGCGCTCGCAACCTTCCGATTGGAGTGTGCAGCCCATGATTGGTGGAAGATCACCAGTGGAAAATGGACAAGGGAAGCTACTGACCGGACATGGGAGAACTTCGTTAAGGCTTTCCGTGATCAATACATTTCTCAGGCCGCTCGCAAAGCTCGTCGTGACGAGTTCTATCATCTTAAGCAAGGGGCAATGACTGTCGCCCAGTACGAGTCATAATTCAATCGACTCTCAAAATACGCGCCAGGACTAGTGAGCACAGAGGAGGACAAACTGTACAAATTTACGCGTGGGTTGAGGTTTATACTACAACAAAGCTTGCTGCCAGTAAGAATGACTACAATGACAGAAGCTGTCGAGGCTGCCAGCCGAATCGAAAGTGGGATGACCCGGTTGGGACAGGCGAAGGATCGCACAAGTGGGAAATTCAAGAGATCCGCACCAAATCCATCATCCAGACCACCCCAGAAATTTCAACGCAAGACTACTGGAAAGAATGCCAGAAAGAGGCCTGCGAATAACCTACCGCCATGTTCCCACTGTAATAAGATGGGACATAAATCTGAAGACTGTTGGAAGAAGCAAGGGAGATGCTTGCGTTGTGGAGATAATCAACACCCAACTAGGGAATGCCCAAAGTGGGAGACACAGGGCAACAATCAATAGAAAAATACAGCTAAGAAGGAGGATCGCAAAGGCAAGGGGAATGCACCAGCAAGAGTTTTTGCCTTGGCAGGACAAGAAGCCCCTAACACAACAGACGTGGTGGAAGGTACATTTCTTGTGTCAAACCATTCTTCTCACGTATTGCTAGATCCAGGATCATCACATTCTTTTGTCGCACCTCATTATGCACAAAAATTGAATGTTGACATGGAGACACTACCCGTAAGCTTAGAAGTATCCACACCTATGGGTGCGAGCCGAGAAACATATTTAGTATTTAGAGATTGTGAAGTGATCATTAAAGGTCACTATTTTCCTGCCGACCTAATTCTTCTCCCTATACTTGAGTATGACCTCATACTTGGGATGGATTGGCTATCTAAACACTTTGCACAACTCGACTGCCATTCTAAAATAGTTCGATTCTGCAAACCCGATCACCCAGTAGTTGAACTACATGGGGATGCTAGAATTAACTCGGCCCCAATCATATTAGCCACGAAGGCGAGAAAGGCCATCTCGAAGGGAGCAACGGGATATTTGGCTTTTGTCATTAACAAACCCAAGAGCAAAATGGAGATTGAAGCTACACCGGTAGTATCAGAGTACCGTGATGTTTTCCCCATGGAACTCACTTCTCTACCTCTAGATAGGGAAGTTGAATTCATCATTGATATCTTGCTAGGAAAAGCACCTGTGGCTAGAACGCCATATCGAATGGCCCCACTGGAACTGCAAGAACTGAAGGTTCAGTTGCAGAAATTGTTAGAGGTTGGATTTATCCGACCAAGTATATCTCCTTGGGGAGCACCTGTGCTATTCGTAAAAAAAGAAAGATGGCACACTAAGATTGTGCATCGATTATCGAGAACTTAACAATATTACCGTTAAGAACAAGTATCCACTTCCCAGGATCGACGAATTATTCGACCAACTACAAGGAGCAACGGTTTACTCAAAGTTCGATCTTCAACAGGGATATTACCAATTTAGGATCAAAGAGAATGACATACCGAAGACTGCCTTTCAAACTAGGTATGGTCATTATGAATTCGTGGTAATGCCTTTTGGATTGACCAATGCACCGGCTGCATTTATGGATTTAATGCACCGCGTATTCCAACCGTATCTAGATCAATTCGTAGTGATATTTATCGACGACATACTCGTTTATTCCAAGTCGGATCAAGATCACGAAACTCACCTGAAATTGGTACTAGAGACACTAAGGAAGCACAAATTGTACGCCAAATTTGGCAAGTGTGAATTCTGGTTAAGAGAGGTAGCGTTTTTAAGACACATAATATCTGGAGATGGAGTCGCAGTAGATCCATCAAAGGTGGAGACTATTTTGGACTGGAAGAGGCCAGAAAGAGTCACAGAGATATGGAGCTTTCTTGAACTTGCGGGTTACTACCGCAATTTCATTAAATATTTTTCCAAAATCGCAGGACCACTCACAAGACTGACGCAGAAGCACGTCAAATTTGAGTGGAATGATAAGTGTGAGTTGAGCTTCCAGGAACTCAAGAGAAAACTCACTACCACACCTGTGCTAACACTTCCCGAAGGGAGTGAAGGATTTGTGGTTTACAGCGATGCATCAAAGGAAGGATTAGGAGCTGTTCTGATGCAAAACGGCAAGATTGTGGTTTATGCATCACAAAAGCTGAAAATCCACGAGATGAATTATCCGACCCATGACCTTGAACTAGCAGCAATAGTGTTTGCTTTGAAGAAATGGAGACACTACCTGTATGGAGCTACATTCACCATCTTTACTGACCACAAGAGTCTCAAATATTTGTTCTCTCAGAAGGAGTTGAATCTAAGACAGAGACGGTGGATAGAACTTCTCGAGGATTATAACCTCACCATTCAGCATCATCCGGGCAAGGCCAATGTCGTAGCAGACGCCTTAAGTAGGAAAGCGAGTGTGGCTAGACTCATGATAAGGGAATGGGATGCCCTAAGAGAAATAATCCAATGGAACCCAAGGCAGGCTAAGACACACGTCTTATGTGCTATTTTGTCAATAAAGACGGATTTACTTGAGGAAATCCGAGAAGCACAAACACAAGACGAGAAGTTGTGTAAACTTAAGGAAAAGGTCGCACAAGGCGAGAAATCTGAGTTTAGCATGTCGGAAGATGGAACACTAAAATTCAAACACCGTATATATGTTCCCGATAATTACGAACTCAAGAAGAAAATTTTAGCAGAGGCTCACTGCTCTCGGTATACTATTCATCCAGGTGGTAATAAGATGTATAAGGATCTAAAGAAACACTACTGGTGGGTGAATATGAAGAACCAAGTTGCAGAATTCGTAGCAAGGTGTTTAAATTGTCAAAGGGTGAAGGCTGAACACCAAAGACCATCAGGGTTGCTACAACCGCTCGAGATTCCCGAATGGAAATGGGAACTAATCATGATGGACTTCGTGGCGGATCTACCAACAACCAGTGGAGGATACAACACAATCTGGGTAATCATGGATAGACTTACAAAGTCAGCTCACTTCTTACCCGTAAGGAAGAATGACAGTCTGCAGAAACTAGAAAGGACGTATATCCGAGAAATCATTAGACTGCATGGAGTACCTGTAGACATTGTGTCAGACCGTGGCCCCAGATTTATCTCTAGATTTTGGAAGAGTCTACATCAAGAACTTGGGACGAAATTGAGTTTTAGCACTGCAGCACACCCTCAAACGGACGGACAATCCGAGAGAACGATACAAGTCCTTGAGGACATATTACGGGCATGTGCGCTGGATTTTCAAAAGAGTTGGAGTAACCACCTACCCTTAGCTGAGTTTGCCTATAACAACAGCTACCAGGCAACGATTGGGATGGCTCCATATGAAGCATTATACGGAAGAAAGTGCCGATCACCAATACATTGGGAGATTGACGACCGATGGACACCAAGGACTAAGACGAACCGAAACCCGATACCAAAAGTTGATCTCGTAGAAGATGCCATGGATAAGGTTTGAATCATTTGGGATCGAATTCGCACTGCTCAGAGCCGACAGAAGAGTTATGCAGACCAGAGAAGGAGAGATTTAGAATTCGACACGGGCGACAAAGTATTCCTTTGTTTATCACCACGTAGGGGATTGATCAACCCAAAGAAGGGAGGGAAGCTTAGCCCTAGATACGTCGGACCTTTCACAATCCTAGAACGAATTGGAAAATTAGCATACCGTCTTGAGCTACCAACCGATCTTGCAGGAATGCACGACGTATTTCATGTCTCAAGATTGAAGAAATATCATCCAGATCCTGAACATGTCATCACGCATGACATACCGCCAATCAAGGAAGATTTAAATTATATCGAGAAACCGATTGGGATCGTGGATCAACAAGTGCGCGAACTAAGAGACAAGAAAATACCATTGGTCAAGGTCATCTGGACAAATCACAGTAGAGAGGAAAATGCTACATGGGAAGCTGAAGAAGAAATGAAGAAATCATATCCCGAGTTGTTTGAGAAAGAACCAAATTCGACAGATCAGTACGTGTACGGTTTATTATATCGTGATGTAATTTTAATAACATTTTGTTATAATATAATATAATCTACATCTAGTTTCATTTTATTTTACTTGATTGTTTCATAAATAATAAATTAATTGAAAGTTAAAGAAGAATATTGATTCACCTAATAGGCTATGTGTACCAACATTTACTAATATAAACTCAGTAATGGACTCAAACCTAACCTAATAAAATTCCTAAGTCTTGGAATTATGATTGAAAGCCCAACCCAACTACTTAATCCATTTATAATTAAACAAATACCTAACTAACTATATTAATATTCTACACACATAAAATACAAAAAAAAATTATATATACACACACACACACACACCAAATGTTCGGTCAAGTGGAGAGGGGGAGGACACCTAGAGTCTTTATGTCCTCCCCATGCAAGACATAATCTTGTGTCTTGTGTTCCCTTGTCCCATGCTTTGACCACCTCTTTTCAAAACCCTTAAAATATACATACTCTTATACTTCACAAAAAAAATCTGCATTGAGAGACTAGAGAGAGAGAGAGGGCTGAACCAAAGAATAAGAGAGAAGGAAGAAGAGGGTTCAACAAGAAATAGGTAATCTCTTTTCCTACTTTCTTTTTCTTTCTTCTATAAGTATATATAAAAAAAACTTCCTAATCTAACTCTAATCTAAAAAACATGATAACAAAATATGCATCATGGATGTATGGATACTTGAATCGGCCGAACCATGTAGTTCAAGGAGGGATATCGTTTTCTTCCACTTCCGAGACCTAGAACCATTTACTTCCGACAAGAAATCGAGGTGGGTAAAATTGTTTCTTTCTTTTCTCTTATCCAAAATTTATACAAGTTAAATATATGGTGCATGCAAGTATTAAAACCTTGGTTATCTATACTTGATTGACATTCATTACCATGCATGTAATGGTCTTGATATTTGTTGAATTTTTGTTTGTCATATTTTAATCATATGTGCAAATTAATTTATTGATGGAAATATTGGTTGAGTATGACAAATCTGACCTTTGGGGATTAAAATACCAAAAATATATGATTATATATTGGACTATGGTAAGAGGATAATTGGTCACCGGAAGATTTGATAATTCGAACCTAAGTTCGAAGGATAAACTAAAATAGTTTAAATAAGATAAATTTGAGGTAAAATTGTTAAGATCCATAATTCTGGTCTTATGTCTTAAAATTTAAGTCTTAAAATATCAAAAATAAGTTCTCTATAAAATTTCACCTAAATCGAAATTTACTAAAATAGAAAATTGGGGCAAAAATGTAAATTTCAAGAATTCGGGGCCAAAACTGTAATTTACAGAAACTTACTGTTTCGAAAATAAAATTTCCAGAAAAGTTGAACTCTCTGTACTCATAATAACAGAAAGAGCCTACCCCGAAAATTTGAGTTCAATCCGACAAGAAACGAAAAAGATATGACCCGAATACTAAAATGTTGATTAAGACAAAACAAAGGAGTGAAATCGTAAATTATAAAAGAATAAAAACTAAAACTGAACGTAATCTAAAATTACAAGTCGTAAGGTTCAAATCGCAACTGGATTCATAATTTTCGGAGTTTAAATGAATCCAAACGAATTAATCAAAATTATAAGATAAAACTAAATAAAAAAAATAATAATAATAGTACTATAATTTCGAAAGGGCAGAATTGTAATTTATGGGAGAAAAAATCTCCATGCAACTTCTGATCTCAGAACCTTATTATAACGGACTTTTCGCAATAAGTTCGTAATTTTCGGACTTATAATCAATCCGTACCGAATTATCCAAATTTATAAAATTTAGTAAATATAATAATAGTACTTAAAAGCCGAAAGGGCAGAACTGTAATTTTTGAAAGGTAAAACTTTCATGCAACTTCTGACCTTCAATCCTCATATCATAACGGACTTTTCGCAATAAAGTTCGTAATTTTCGGACTTATAATCAATCCGTACCGAATTATCCAAATTTATAAAATTTAGTAAAAATAATGATAGTACTTAAAAGACGGAAGGGCAGAATTGTAATTTCCGAAAGGTAAAACTTTCATGCAACTTCTGACCTTCAATCCTCATATCATAACGGACTTTTCGCAATAAAGTTCGTAATTTTCGGACATATAATCAATCCGTACCGAACTATTCAAGTTTATGAGTTTATTATAAGATTATGCTAAGACTCACACAATAGCAATCTAATCATCAACTGGTTAAACTAATTCCTCTAGTTTATCCAAGTCCATTTACTATCAAATATTCATATTGATATCTTATAATATGCATAATCGTTGTTAATCACGACAATAATTGTTATTCAATTGAAATCGGGAGTAAGTGCTGTGCGGAGCTAAGTGCTACGACCTTCGGGCGGAAGCCACCGCTAGAGTCCATACGAGTACCTCTAGAGTCCCTTTTTCTATTTATATGCATGAGGGGCGGTCAGTCTAAGTCATGAATCGAGCAGCGTGGCTGCGGTTCTAGGCAAAGCTACCGTCGTATCCTATTCCCTTGAAGCCGAGGGACGGAGTGATCCTAAGGTGACTGGTCGTAGAATTCGGGTATAGTCGCGATTATGATATGATCTGGGCATAGACCCAAGCTAAAGACATATCGAGTCCAGATAAGAGATAAGGCAGCACATCACCAAGCGTGAGAGCGATAAAGCTCAAAGGCCAATGTTATAGTGACTGTCCGACAAACGCCCAAGGCTACGGTTATCAAACCAAAGGTCGTGACGATAGTCAAAGGCCAAACACTGATAACGGTCTAAGACGTTATAAGGAGGCTAAGGGATTAATCATGTAGACGACCTCCCGAAGCTAAATACTCATTGGGCGCTCGACGTCGTATATTATTCATACTCAACAGCAATCTACGGAGATTGACTATACATTCATGTCATAATTCATAATATTCTTCTTGAAAACTTGCACCAATTTTTAAACAACACTATTTTTCAAAAGTGGGAGAAACATAATGTTTATTAAATAATAAACTCATTAAATACCCAAATCCAACTCACTAAGCATCCATTATTCTCACCCCATTTTGATTTGTTTTCTAAAACCCCACTAGATGAAGAGAACCAAGAAGAAGAAGGGACAAATGCTGACGACCACTGAAGACCATCCTCAAAGTATTGCCAAGACATAGGAATTAGGATGCTGCTTTAACGCTCCTTTTATTTCTGTGTCTAAATGTATTTTGGTTTCCGATGTACTCTTTTGCATTTGATGTAATAATTCTGCTGTACCATTGAATATTTCTTTTATATGGAACAACCAGTCTTAGTTCACCGGGCTGAGATCTGGTATATGAATGCTTTACTGGAATGTATTATCACAAACGTTATTTATTACGTTAACGGTCGCGTTCTCGTCCAACCCCGGTGTGGGGGCGTGACACAACCGAAAGTCGGTTTTTCTTTCGAAACGCAGACGATATTTGAAACAATTGTTCCTTTTAGGAACCCAAATTTTCTTAACTTTAATCGTCCATCTTGGGCTTTTACAATTTGAAATATGGTGCCCATTTTTCAAACATTTTTCACAATGGGGTATTTTGAAATTTACGGATTCGTTTTTAGATCGTGGTTTGAATCCTAACCCCTCTTTATTTAACGTGTATTTTTGAACCGAGAGCATATTTTCAGATTTCTCGTTTACGAGAAAAAATTTCTTCGTTAGATTTTTGAGCTCGGTTTGAACCTTAACAAGATCATCCTTTAAATATTTTCGTTGTCAACGCATTTAGAATGATTGATCTCAACAAATTTTCCCTTCTCAAGTATTTTGAAATTTTCAATTTCCAAAGATTTGTATTTTGATTTAAGGGATTTAATCTCATTTAAAGCATTTTGATAATCGGTATGTAATAACTCGAATGCTTCAAAAAGTTCGTCGTAAGAATTACTTACTTGGCTTTCGACGTCGCTATCGTCGAATGAACTCCGGGCCATAAGAGCGAGATTATTTTTATTTAGAAAATCTTCATCTTCAATATCTTCGTCACTCCATGTTGCAATTAAAACTTCTTTTGGTTTTACACGACAATTCTTCGCAAAGTAGCCTGGTTTACCACATAATCGACAAGTGTTGTCGAATTTCTTAGATTCGCCCGCTTGGATGTCCTTATTTCTCTGGTTTAATAAGTGTCGGAACTTATTAATATTTTTGGCATAATATACCGATTTTTCGTCGCTTCCGTCCACCGGGATTTCTTCCTTCTTTCTCGACATCTTAGCCTTCATGGCTATTGATCTTTCCTTCGGTTTCGGTTTGGCGTTCCGAGATTTTAGAACTATCTCGTAGTTGATAAGAGAACCAACGAGAGCACTAAAATCAAGAGTATTTAAATCTTTTGATTCCATTATGGCCGTCACCGTACCGTCCCATTCTCGAGGTAGTGATCGGAGAATTTTCTTTACTTTCTCACTACTCGAAAGTGGTTTCCCGAAATTTGCTAATCCATTTGTGATGACTGAAAATCGGTCGAGCATTATAGTGATGGATTTGTCGTCCTTCATTTTAAATAATTCGTACTCGTGAAGGAGCATGTTTATCTTCGTTTCCTTGACTTGAGACGTACCTTCATGTGTTACCTCAAGCATTTTTCAGATTTCTTTGGCACTATCACACGATGATATCCGGTTGTGTTCTTCCGGATTTAAGGCACAATATAGGAGTTGAGTTGTCTTACAATTGTAATGGTCATTTTTCCAATCGGAATCATCAATTCTTCGAAAGTTTTAAGCGTGCCGCTGGAATTTGTCGGAAATTTCGGACCAAGACAAATCACCTTCCAAAGCTCAATGTCATATGCTCGGATGAATATAGACATCTTTTTCTTCCACGTCATAAAGTTCGAGCCATCTAAAAATGGTGGTCGGTTGAGAGCAAGGCCTTCGACTGGAGCAAGTTGAAACGCCATTTAGATCGACTCCTCGGATGTTAAGCCGTGTATTGGAGGAACCTCTCTGATACCAATTATTTGTGCAAGATCGGATAATGCGCCGTGTTGCGGATGCGTAAATTAAATCAGCGGAAATTAAACGACACACTGATTTATAGAGGTTCGGCCAAACGTGCCTACGTCCTCTCTCGATGTATCTTTTTCTGTAGGTTAAAGATCAAAACCTCTGCACCTTTCTTCTATCGGTCGAGGGATTACCGTTACAAGCTCGTCTTTTTGTCGGTCCGAGTAAAACCGTTTTCCTTTTCTATTGGACAAGGAATCAACCACTCCAGCTTTCTATCAGTACTAGATAGACCTCACTAAGATAGCGATTGCGATTATAATAATGCCGGATCCTTGATCCTAATAACACCGAATCTAATCGTATCTTTTCTTTTTCTCACTCATGTATGATTTTGTGTATAACACTCAATCACTCTCATTTAAGCTCAAGAACAACAACTATAATGTTTACAATAATATCTCAAATGTATATGAATTGCTCAATGTTGTTGTGTGGATTGATACCAACTTACTTGGTATTTATAGCCTTTTTCCACAAACTAGCTGTTACTGCCAGTTGATATTTAGCGTGCGCTAGACTTCTTTCCTTAGCGCGCGCTATCACGTGTATTTGCCTTAACGTACGTTATGTACTGCATGTTACATACGTTAACATCTTCTAGTTTCAGTACAATGGCTATTGACTCTGACTGTTAGCGTGCGCTAACACTTCCTTTGTAGTGTCTGCTAATCTTGCATCATTGCATGCGTCATGTGTCCGTTTATATTTTTTGACTTGCATCAGATTCTTCCCAACGGATTGATTGACTTGATTCAAACTTGATATTTAGCGTGCGCTAAATATCACTTGTTGCGTGCGCTAAGCTGACTTCACTGCATATGTCATTCTGTGTTTGAATTCTCTTCGCAACGGTAATATGGTTCGATAGCGTACGTTAGATATAATGATTAGCGTGCGCTATCCTCAGGTGACTTCACTTCAGGTTACTTCGAACTCGTCTGATCTACAGGCGGGACCCATTAATGTGCGCTAATTTATATGTCTAGCGTGCGCTAGCTTTGTATTTTGTCCAGCTTTTTGCGTCTTCGTCTGCTTCGATGTTTTGCTTCGCCTCGATGTTGTTTTGCTTTGTTTAGCAACTTAATCATCAAAACACTATTTATTAATATGTGGAATAAATATTCCAACAGAAACAACTAGGACGACTTCCTGTTCAGCAACATGAATGACAACCTGCATGATCAACATCATCAACACTAAACCGAATCAAACTAAGATACTTGTCCCGAGTCCTTCAGGAGAAATCTCGATGTTAAATCATCACCAGCGATTATCCTCAATGCTCGCCGATCTAAACATACCATGGGCTATAGATACTCATATCCTCATCTTTGTTGAAACGTAACCTTGATACCCGAATATGCCAATAACCGAGATAAAGCATATACATTATGATTTAACTCCCAGAATCGGAAAGACAACATATAATCTGAATCTCCAAAATTTGCAGTAATAATCATTGCTATATGCATTATAAACGAAACGAAACTAAAACCATTCATTAAACATTATAACTGAGCAAGTAATAACTTGCCTCGATACCGATGAAGCCGTAACCAATCCCTTGCCGTCGTCTGTAAGTTCCTCGGCACCGATCAATGCAATCCACGAGCATCCTCGAACTTGACCGTAAGTCACGATTATAATCACCGATCAATATCTCAACCTATTACCATAATTCGATGCACAACAAGTTCAATAGCAATCAATAACCGACATATCCAACCAATCAATCACAATGGTTCAATGACACTTCGGTCATATACAAAGCCAAATAGTATAACCCAAACCGTTACGAACTCATATCCACAATATGAACCAAAATCCGCTAATCGATATTAATGATCAATATAACCGATCAACAAATCCAACGATTTCACAATATCTCGATTAGACACAAGTCCGAACAATTCAACTCAAACAATTACGAATTCATGACCAAAATACGATTATGGATACGAATGTAAAGGAAATCATATTTGGTGATCAATCACAATCTTTTCGGATTCCAAATTGAGATCATGATTTGTATTTCTTCAAGAACATACGAATTCTACCACTACAATCAACGAACATTCGATCTTCATATCTAAAATACCGATAATTCAACATACGATCGTCAAGCTATGTTAAATTCATCAAGGAGTTCCTCAAGAACACTAAATGATTCGAAACCTTGTTCATAGCCATCAAAACAACATAATTCGATATCTTTTAACAGGTAGATAATCACCCAATTCGAAATCCAAGTCATGTATAATCATATCCTTCAATATACACTTCTTCTAACATCAAGAATCGAAACATTACTACTGAGAACACCAAGAGTACTATGATTCTATAATTATAACCAATATAATCAAGGCATAGATTATCATATCATCATCCTCCTTTAACAAAATTCCCGTGAATACCAAGAATCATCACAACAACTCCATAAACTAGCATCATATGAATTTATCATCAACAATAACATCAACAATCCGAATTGAAAGAGAGGATTATCCAACATACCTCTTAGAAGATGAAATACACAAGTAACCACCTCAAGAATCATCAATATCTCTTCTTCTCAAGCTCCAAATCCAAGTCCTTAAGCTCATAATCCACTTAGAAGGACCAAGAATCCATCTTTGGGTGTTGAAGGGCGAAAAACGAAATGAAACTCCGAAGAAAAATGAAATGACGGGCGTCCACTTTTATAAACTTCCAGCTCGTTACGTACGTAACCAACATTTACGTACGCTATCTGACTTTGGTAGCGTACGTAACGACAGTCCAGAGGCTCCTGACTCATTTTGTTCACATCCTTATGTACGTAACACCTTCTCCATAATGTACGTAATACGTACGTTGACTTGCTACAGTAAAAGCTCATGTTACGTACGTAATACACTTTTTATAGCATACGTAATACGTAGTTGACTTGCCCATGAACATCCTCCACCGAAAGCTACCGACACAGGGCCCCACCTGCCGATCACCGCTCGGTCCTGTCCGATTCCTCTTATTACGTACGTAATGTCTTAACCATAATGTACGTAACGCTAGCAATTTAGCATACGCAAGTCCCTAAGCTTAGCGTACGTTAAGGGCTCTATACTTAGCCGAATCCAATTGTTCTTGTAACACCCCAAACTAGGCGGATATTACAGTGCCGTGGACCCCCGACTGGGACCCACTAGGCTAATGAAAATGAGTAAATTACGCAAGGTAAATGTAGTACCGAACCACATTACACAATTAATTACTCCGACAAGGAGTTTCATACAACGCACCCAGGATGATACTGAATACAAGTATATTTTATATGGAGATAAAATATACAACACTGAGTGAAATGAATATTCAAACGGAATGTCTGCAGCGGAATAAATGAAAGAAACATAAATGATCGAAAAGATCGGGCCCCTACTAGTATCACTGGGACTCCTCGTCGTCACCGTGCTCTCCCCGTGCTTTAGCCTTGCCATGACCTGAAAAACAGTATCCCCCAACGGGGTCAGTTACACAGAACAACAATCCTCAAGAGTTGAATATACACAATCATGAGTTATCCACAGTTATACAATATCTTGTCGAAACATACGCAATCAAACATGCTATATGAATCAACAAATGATACGGCTCAAAGGAATGGCGCCACACTACGTCCGGGATGGAAATGTGTCCGTGCACAAGCCACCAACGAGTATCGATCGAATACACATGTGGTCTTGTACCTAATCAGTCTCACGAAGCCATCAACTCGTGTGCACAGTCCAATGTGAGGCCACCAACAAACACACGACTATAATGTGCCCGACATGAAAATCCTACACATACCAACCGGCACGCCAGTATGACCCGGAATGCCACAATATGACAAAAGTGACAACGAAAATGAATCATGACTCACCAAGATTAAATGATGGTGAAATGAATGACAACTTAATGAAATGATTGGAACCGTCGTTCCTTATGACTGAGGTGATTAATTGACAATGACAAGTTTTGATACGGTTAATACAATGATGAATGAGTTACGATTATGAATGAACAACCTCAAAAGGAATGAATATCCTTTTAACCGAGTAAGAATTAACTTACACAATACCGATGAAGAATGTCCGTCCACGAACAACGTCCTAAATGAAATGCCGGTCGCTCGAACAACCTTGAATAACAATAATTACCAACAACCGTTCAATACACGTATCAAGCAACTAAACACGACTAACCCAAAGGTCGAAAACAACGATAATCAAACTCATAGGGGCATTCCAACGAATACGTAACCCACCACACGACTTCGAAAATGTCCAATCCCGAATATATCGAAACCAACACCAAAATGAGTATATCGAACTAACAAAACACTTCAATGATATCAATAATCCATTAGGAATCCACAATTCGAGATTACAACTATATTAATCGGAAAATCCCCAATTAACCGATGTCAACCCCAAGGGTTCTTGAAATAATTCCGAAAATAACCATTTAAATCCGTAAGAATATACTTATCCAAGGTAGATAATCCATATCTAACATATTCCAATGATAATCCAAGCTTACACGAAGAAATCGGAAGGAAAAACCCAAAAACCCGAAATTCTAGATCCAAGAGATTAATACCTTTGATTCGATGTTAAGGAGATGATGAAGTGATGATAATCCAACTCAAAGACTTGAAGATGATGATGGATGATAGAAGCTCAAAGAGAACTCTCCAAAAAGCCCAAAATCGCCCGAAACCGATGAGGGAATGAGAAAGGATGATAAAATGACGAACTCAGGCTAACTGTCCAATATATAGCCATTCCAGGTTAGCGTGCGCTAGCCCTTGTGCGTAGCGTGCGCTAATGGGTAATTTGGGTAGTCCAATACCCACTGTCCGAACACGGTAGCGCGCTACGTAGTGGTTTGTAGGGTGCGATACAGTCATGCCATTAGCGTGCGTTATTACTGTTTGTTAGCGTGCGCTAACGTATTATGTGATGCCCAGTACTGGAATCCAGAAACCTTCTGTCCTCTGATCTGATCTCGATAGCGTGCGCTACAACCAACGATTAGCGTGCGCTATAATATCGATTGCGTACGCTAAATATCACTCATAGCGTGCGCTATGAATTAATCGAAGGTATCCAAAGAGCCACCGACTCAACCTGATCCGTCCCTAGCGCGCGCTACTCCACATATTTAGCGTGCGCTACTACAACCCGCTAGCGCGTGCTACTTACCACTCGTAGCGTGCGCTACAAATAACTCACCTGCAGTCCAATACCTTCTGGACTGCAACCAGGGTAACATTAGCGTGCGCTAATGCTGAGTGGTAGCGTGTGCTACCTGTACTCAATTAGCGTACGCTAAAAAGAGTACGTAGCGTGCGCTACTCCTCACGCACAACCCACAACGAAAAAGACAATGATGATAAACACGGCACGAAACTCCAATTAGATTAGTGACGAATGACGATTGATACACGATACAATTACTCTGAATGATGAATACCATGATTGAATATGAGTGACAATTGATCATTAATGAGTGAAATTACTGAGTATCAATTACTGAATGATAAATACTGAATGATAATTACTGAATTACAACCGGGTATTACAGTTCTGTTCCGTCTCGACATACTGGATACATATACTGATTACGTATACTCAACACATTATATCCTCAAATGCAATTGTCGACCAAATACGACAATTATACTAATACTGACATCTCAGTCCTTAATTTATTTTATCCACACTGTACAGATTCCACGTTGTACAATATAACTCGGATAAAATAACGGTAAACCACAGTAGTAGAAATTCTGGATATTACATACTACACCACTTAAAATAAGTTTCGTCCTCGAAACTTGCAATCCGTCATAAAAAGGAACAACCCATTGGACCAAAATATTCCGAAACCATCACAACAACGATCAATCATCATCATTAACGAATAACCAAAATAGTACACTTACAAATGCACAAAGTCGACGATCTCCTGAGATACTAGCAAGTGACTTCACTGTAAAGTCTCAATACGCTTACGATCACATTCCATGAGTCTCAAAAAAAATATATCATCTTCGGATGGAATCATCTATCCGTGTCAAATCCTGTCTGCCTGATTACACAATCAAGTCCAAATCCTGATACAAATCAATAATACACGATACATCTGTGAAACAACTGCCCAACATAATAGTAACAAATCCCGAAATATCGGCACAAAATCTGAATGTTCAGATGATCACCAGTAATGATCAACCAATAAATTAACCGAGAATATCATCGACATGATAAACTCTAATACGAGCAATCCAAAGGTCAACACGCAGTTGAGAATATCATCAACATGATAAACTCCTATATTACCAACCAGAGGTCAAAGCACAATCGAGAATATCATCAACATAATAAACTCCAATATAACCAACGAACGATCAACGATGATCGAGAATACCTACACACGGTAAACTCCAACATGATCAACATAGAACCACAAAAACCGATATACGAACGAATAAAGTTCTCAAAATGACACACCAATCACATACAATGGATCTCAATAAACATACCCGACTAGTGGACATACTCCTCGGCATACGAACAACCTATCACAAATCCACATGGAGTGGGAACGACCACTCAATATCCAAAACAACTGGCATGGGGTCACCATCCCCAAATCCACACTTACAAAGAATCATTTAAAAATCACTATGGTAAAATCGTGCTACTACCGTACCAATGGAATCACATAGCACATATGTCCCGATTTCATGAAATCTAAAGTTCCAAAATTACATCCAGTGCATGGATCTACAACACGCAGCATATTTCTCTTATCTGATCAACCAACCGATCATCTCTGGATAACCAAACTACCATACTAAAATTCGAATCTCTTTTCATCGTACCATACTGATGTATTATTCAGTTTGTGAGTCACACTCATAACTTCACCATGATATGCACTATGCACTAAATGCTATGTATATCAATCACATTTTCAAAACTAGTTTGAAATCACATAGTCTCATCAAGAAGACAAATTTTCGAAAGTTCTTTCAAAAATTTCAAAACTCCAAAACATAAATTTTGGTAAGACCACAAAATCAATTTTTGAAAAGTTATTCTGGCTCGCAATGCCAAGTATTCGATAACAGTTTCCTTCGAATCCACACGATTTCGAAGTTTTAAAATGAAAACTATGCAAATGATTGGCCACATCCATACTTCTGTATACCAATTCGGATTGTCACAATATCCACTGATATTCCATCGGGAAAACCACACGATAGAGTTCTAAAATCTCAATATATAAATTCCGTTAAAACTACCTTTTCCTCACATGGCTGGCAACGTCGACCATTATCCCATTCTGGATCACCTCAACCATGCTATGACAAAACATTGAAACAAATCAGCACAGCGAAAGGCTTCCCGAGAAGTTTTATTTGAATAAGTAAACCAAAACCCCGAAAAGCGGTAGGAAAATAGATAAATGATTGGTGAAGCATTTTACAAATCTCGGGAGTTTTAGAAAATAGGAAAGCCTTTTGAAACATTAGGGTCTCATCCCATACCTCTTTCCACATAATAAGAAGTTTAAAAAGTAGAAAAACCCTTTTCGGACCTCAAGTCCTGAGTTATAGAACTATTTCAAAATCGATTGGGTCTCGGCCCAAAAATCATTTTCCGTAAAACATTCGTAAAACATTCATTTTGAAAAGTATCATTTTCAAATGCTCAAAAGCAGTTCATATATCCCAAAATGTACTAACATGACTACATGTTCTTCTCAACCATCCACAATATTTCTCCCAAATGCACAATTCCGTTCCAAAATCTAACCAACATACTGATTTCCTAAATCATAACTTCTCAAGATAATCAATCCTGTCCCAACTCTATCACCTTATACTGTAACGCATAATATCTTTCTGAATCTCAAAACATATCAACTTAGAATGGCAACAAATCTCAATGCAATTCAAAAATCCAAATACTTACAGATCTTGAAGCCGACGATTCCTCGTGATACTGGCACATGTCTTGACTCAAGAAAATTCTCGACACAGATATTTTGAAAACACACATTTTGCAAAATCAGTTCAACAACACAGCTCTATCCGAAGAAACACGTTAACACTGTTTGGAAAAGTTTGCAACAACCCCAATATTACACTGGTAAATCACATAAAGTATAAGCCTGAGTGAACAACAGAACTCAAGGCTCTAATATTTGTCAACCGACAACTCGAATGACACGACAAAAGCACGACCTAACTCGACCCGACTGCCTAGGTTTTCTCAACCTAAGCTCCGATACCATATTCTGTAACACCCCCAGATCCGATCGGGAATATTACAGCGCTGTGGGCCCCAAAATGCCCAAGAGGCCAACGACGGTACTATCTTTAAAACATTTGAAGACTATATAAAATTTGTTTATCAAAACCGTCGTAAAATCTCGTTTGAAAGGACAAGGCCTGAAATGCCAGAACTCAATAGTTTAAAAACAGATGTTAAGCTATCACTTACACGTACCGGCAAAATAGTTTAGAAAACATTTGCCAAAGTAACCGAAGTTACCAAATACCAAAGTCATTTAAAAATACGCACGCAGCGGAAAAGACAGACAATTAGAAATACTCCAGCAGCGGAATACAACAAATGATCAGGAACTCAATTCACACAAAAACATGCTCTAGCCAGTATCCTTCGGGAAGATCATCTCTCCACGACCGCTACAGGCTCGATATCTCAAGAACTTAAAAAGAAAGCCCACGACGGGGTCAGCCATAATATCCAACAATGATAACTATCACATCACATTAATAATTACATACCAATGAGAATACAAAATAAGAATACGACCAATGTAATCTTGTCGTCATAACTTTACCAAAATTCACATCTCGCACAGTACCCAAGGTTCTCAAAACATCATCATAACTCACTGTTACGAAATCTACTAACTCTGTCTAACCCAAATCCGTCGGGTAACATCATCACATCTCGACACGAAAACCAATTTCCCATCAAAGACAAATACCAAGGGAAATACGGAACGTACCTCGAGATGCACAATACCACGACAATCATGTCAGTCTAATCCGAAATTAGATCAATGCAACATACGGGCACGGTCCTAACACAAGATCTACAAATGCATACTCATATGACAACGTCAATATGCTCAAAACAATAACAATAGTGTATACTCAATGGAAATCCCATGATCCAGCGCCCTCAGCATAGATCCCAGATGATCCTACCAGATCAACACGAAATGGATAACCAATAATATACATATGCACAACAGCACATGATAAAATCAAGGATGCGAATCCACATGATTCCATCAACACAATACTGGGTAATCCAACGATCCAGCGCCCTCAGCATAGATCCCCATGATGATCCCATCGGACCAACGCATAGTGGACATCCGATCCAGCGTCCTCAGCATAGATCACACAATCTCACCGGATCAACACAACATAAACAATACAATTATGCATACACATATGCAACTCAATATGTTCATCAACATGAACAACGTATGAATCAAAAACATGAACGACACTATGATGCAACAACTAGGACGACTTCATGTTCAGCAACATGAATGACAACCTGCATGATCAACATCATCAATACTAAACCGAATCAAACTAAGATACTTGTCCCGAGTCCTTCAGGAGAAATCTCGATGTTAAATCATCACCGGCGATTATCCTCAATGCTCGGCGATCCAAACGTATCATGGGCTATAGATACTCATATACTCATCTTTTTTGCAACGTAACCTTGATACCCGAATATGCCAATAACCGAGATAAAGCATATACATTATGATTTAACTCCCAGAATTGGAAAGACAACATATAATCTGAATCTCCAGAATTTGCAGTAATAATCATTGCTATATGCATTATAAACGAAATGAATCTGAAACAATTCATTAAACATTATAACCGAGCAAGTAATAACTTGCCTCGATACCGATGAAGCCGTCACCAATCCCTTGCCGTCGTCTGTAAGTTCCTCGGCCCCAATCAATGCAATCCACGAGCATCCTCGAACTTGACCGTAAGGCACGATTATAATCACCGATAATATCTCAACCTATTACCATAATTCGATGCACAACAAGTTCAATAACAATCAATAACTGACATATCCAACCAATCAATCACAACAGTTCAACGACACTTCGGTCATATACAAAGCCAAATAGTATAACCCAAACCGTTACGAACTCATATCCACAATATGAACCAAAATCCGTTAATCCATATTAACGATCAATATAACCGATCAACAAACCCAACGATTTCACAATATCTCGATTAGACACAAGTCCGAACAATTCAACTCAAACAATTACGAATTCATGACCAAAATACGATTATGGATACGAATGTAAAGGAAATCATATTTGGTGATCAATCACAATCTTTTTGTATTCCAAATTGAGATCATGATTCGTATTTCATCAAAAACATAGGAATTCTACCACTACAATCAACGAACATTCGATCTTCATATCTAAACTACCGATAATTCAACATACGATCATCTTGCTATGTTAAATTCATCAAGGAGTTCCTCAAGAACACTAAATGATTCGAAACCTTGTTCGTAGCCATCAAAACAATGTAATTTGATATCTTTAACAGGTAGATAATCACCCAATTCGAAATCCAAGTCATGTATCATCATATCCTTCAATATACACTTCTTCTAACATCAAGAATCGAAACATTACTACTGAGAACACCAAGAATACTATGATTCTATAATTATAACCAACATAATTAAGGCATAGATTATCATGTCATCATCATCCTTTAACAAAATTCCCGTGAATACCAAGAATCATTACAACAACTCCATAAACTAGCATCATACAAATTTATCATCAACAATAACATCAACAATCCGAATTGAATGAGAGGATTATCCAACATACCTCTTAGAAGATGAAATACACAAGTAACCACCTCAAGAATCATCAAAATATCTTTTTCTCAAGCTCCAAATCCAAGTCCTTAAGCTCATAATCCACTTAGAAGGACCAAGAATCCATCTCTGGGTGTTGAAGGGTGAAAAACGAAATGAAACTCCGAAGAAAAATGAAATGACGGGCGTCCACTTTTATAAACTTCAAGATCGTTACGTACGTAACCAACATTTACGTATGCTATCTGACTTTGATAGCGTACGTAACGACAGTCCATAGGCTCCTGACTCATTTTGTTCACATCCTTACGTACGTAACACCTTCTCCATAACGTATGTAATATATACGTTGACTTGCTACAGTAAAAGCTCATATTACGTACGTAATACACTCTGTATAGCCTACGTAATACGTAGTTGACTTGCCCATGCACGTCCTCCGCTGAAAGCTACCGACACAGGGCCCCACCTGCCGACCACCGCTCGGTCCTGTCCAATTCCTCTTATTACGTACATAATTTCTTAGCCATAACGTACGTAACGCTAGCAATTTAGCGTGTGTAAGTCCCTAAGCTTAGCGTAAGTTAAGGGCTCTATACTTAGCCAAATCCAACTGTTCTGGTCCGTCTCGACATACTGGATACGTATACTGACTACGTATACTCAACACATTATATCCTCAAATGCAATTGTCGACCAAATACGATAATTACACCAATACTGACATCTCAGTCCTTAATTTATTTTATCCCTTCTGTACAGATTCCACGCTGTACAATATAACTCGGATAAAATAATGTTAAACCACAGTAGTAGAAATTCTGGATATTACAACACCAACCCATCTAATGGATGATTCAATCTTCTTTTTCCCCTTGTTCAATCCCCTCAACCTATACGGTTTCTATGGTTCGTGAACAAGTTATGTTTACACCATCGACGCAAATCAGTTTCATAATTGAATCTTATCCGGCAACCTATCAGGTTTCCAGGGATAAAATTTGCTCCAACCGAAAGCATCCAATGCGCTCCCGGTAATTTATCCATCCTCCTCGAACGACTACCCCGATAACTCGGAAGCATAGCACATCCGGTTTGGATTTTAATTTCCCGAAAGCTCGATGGAGGGAAGGAAAAGCTTGAAACCTTATAAACTTAATAATTTGTCGTGGGAGAATTTTCGAGATTAATGTTACACTTTGCACATTAATTCATTTAAGCGCGTTTGTGCATTCATACCATATGAATAAACATTCACAACGTAGTTGCTACCAACATGTGGTTCATGGACCGTTCCTAGAATCAAAAAACTCTGTAATCTAATTACAAGTCTTCGGTCTTAAATCTTCGTCTTCTCGAACGGATCTTCCTCCGGTCTTTGTCATTACATATAAATTTTACATTGAAAAATTGCATCCTAGATACAAATATTTATAGTAAAATAAATAGGCTCAAAACGGCCTTTACGATCCAATCGAATAAAACCGAACGATTCAAAACTAAGTCCATGAACCACATCCTCATTCAAAAACATTCATCCAATAAATACTATATAAATGGATTGCATAGAGTTACATTGATCCAATCAACATATAATCAATAAATAGAGTCGATCCAATCAATTCACACAACCGGTAACATGAAAAACATTTAAAGTATTCGGTCACCCACAAATATTCCAATTAATCAAATTTCTCTTATAAAATGAAATACCATAAATCATTTTAATCATATTAAACCCAATTTAATATGTAGGAGATTAATTTTCTGGAATACACGAAAAAATCAGCTGGGGAGAAACTGCCTGCCGGACGCGGCCCGTGCCGATTGGCACGATCGAGTCACCTGCGGCAGTCTGCCGGCCAGACACAGCCCGTGCCGAATGGCACAGTCGGGTTACCCCGACAACTTCTAAAGCTGGCCTGCCAGACACAGCCGTGTCAATTGACACGGTCGGGTTGTCCCGACAGTCTGCCGACCAGACACGGCCCGTGCCGAATGGCACGGTCGGGTTACCCCGACAGTCTGCCGAGACTGGCCGGCTGGCACGGTCCGTGTCACCAGACATGGTCGGGCACCCTGGCAGTTTCCTGCCCCTTGTCCGAAAAGTCGTCCAACGACGATTCATTTTCGACCGGATATCCAATATCTATATTTTCCGACTTTCATATCTACAATATAAATCACATTTTCCAGAAATTAAAGATTTATATTTAAACATAAACTTACGAAAAGTACAACTACAACGAACAGAAAACATACACCACGATTATGACTACAAATGATTCCAAATCATTCACCATCTAATCAAGCATCCCAAATGCAAATATAGTATATACGATCGCAAGACCTACGCTCCGATACCACTGTTGGGATTCGGTGCCTAAAACGAAGGCCCAGCGGAAGCGTAAAACAAAAATTAATTCTATCCGAATCCCTACGAGGATCGATTGAGCTACGTATATACGAATATTAAATGAAACACAAGATGATACGAGAAATATACCCTTGTAGTCCGTTAATTAAATGGTGTCCTTCTCTTGAGCTATTCCCCAAGCTTTGTTGATTTCCTTACGATCCAATCTGCTCCAAGCTCTTGTATGATCCAACACCAAAATAACCGCGTCTCTACTTGCCATGCGCCGGAGAAACGAACGGAACGACGATCACCCGATTAACCTCTAAGGTTACGGCTAGAATCAAGTGATGGAAGCTATTAAATGTGAAAATTACACTCTAAGTGTATAGATCACACACTCTGTTGGCCACTTAAGTATACTGGATACAGTTTGGAAAAGTAGTTTAAACAACAAACTGTATGGAATCTAAATCTGAGTGCGTAGCGGAAGTCTTGGATACAGTTAGTTGCCGTGGATACAGCAACAAAGTGTTTGGTTTATACTTAATATATCACAGTAATTTCAAACAGTAAAAGCAGAAGGTAAATAACACAGTAATTTAAGTGGTTCGAGGTAAACCCCTCTACGTCCACTGGTCCTCCACACAGGAGTAAAAAGTTTATTATATAATTACTGCGTACACAACTACGTAATTATAAACAAACCTATCCTTGTATCGTTCACACAGATTGATACAAAGAATATCACTTTCAACCGTTCACACAGATTGGTTAAAGCTTCCTTCTTGATAGCTTCTTCACACACAGTTCCAAAGCTTCGTCCTTATTCGTCCCACACAGGTCAGAATAACTTGTTGAGTTCACACAGAGCTCGGTTTTTACACAGAGGTAAAAGGTTAGGTAACCAGGTAAGAACAGCAGCTTTGAATATCAAGATCTGATGATAGCTGTTCTTGATGTTTGAGCACTGTATATCTCTTTCGTTTTAACTTGCAGTTTGCTCTGGAGATATGTTTGCTCAGATGATAACTTTGATAGCTTTGAGAGTTATATTACTTGGGGTAACTCATCTTCAATGTCTTCAAGGATATATATATAGCCTCTGAAGAAAGTATCCGTTGAGATGTCCGTTTGAATAAGATTTTCCTTCAACGGGAATATGACATGATCCGGATTTCGCGGGATTCTGAAGATCTGAAGACTGACAGTATTTAAATACTTTATCCTTGAGTATTTAAATACTTCTTTGTTCAACGGAACTTGACTTGTGTTCTTTCTTGTCCTTTTGTGAACTGTATGGAGAATGACTGTATTAGGGATGTCGAGACAGTTTCCATACTTGGTCTTCTTACAAGTCTTCAAGCTGTACTGACGAGCTTCACTTATGCTGATTCGAGGCAGGTCTTCGATACGTGATAAATCCTTGAATCCTCGATACAGTTTTCCTTTACTGTATTTGGCATATATGTCAAAACCTTTTCAATAACAAATAACAATCGATACAGGGATCGGGTATCCCGGCTGAATCGATACAGGGTGTTTGTTTTTCCTAACAATTTCCCCCTTTTTGACAATTTGCCAAGTCTTAACTTAAACTCTTCGAGTCTTCTTGATGATGCCAAAACCTTCTTCATGAAGCGTTCTTCTTCGATGACTTCCGCATTTCTTGGTCTCTTGTCAATAGGTCTGACTTAGTGATTTTAGTCTACAATAATGAACTGCTCGCAGGCACGTTCGATACAGTTTGAGATTTATTACAACTTAAGCTTATGATTGGCGCGCAGGCACAATCTTACAATGTATTCTAAGTTTACAACTGAAACTATGAACTGTTCGTAGATTAGTTCGTACAGCTTAATTTTTCAATCAAGTTTATCTAACTTGAGATTCCTATCAAACAATTTAAGTAATCACACATAAACATAGTAGATTACGAGTTGTAATCTTTCAAGACAAACAAACTGTTTTATTAATATTCAAAAAGATTGAGTACAAAGTTTGCTGTGTTGAATAGAAATTACAAAAAAAATAATATACATAAATTTTAGCTCTTTATCTTTGATCCGCATGCCTCCAAGGTCTCCTTCCTGGCTCATTCTCGGTGCCGCGCCACCAGTTTTGAAGTGAATCATTGCCTCGTTCTTGGTAAATTGCTCTTCCTTCATAAGAACGATCAAAGGCAAGTATCCAATCCTCTGGATGGGTGACCCGATCTCCTCTTCTATGTTTTGATTTCATCTCGATTTGGAGAGGGAGCTTACCTTCTTCTAGCATCTTTGAAAATTTGTCCACGCTTCCGCCAATGTCTTATAATTTTTGAAGATGGCGGATTCCCGATGAGTCGACAAAATATCTCATCGATTCATTCTTCCTCCAAAGGCTTCACTTCTTCGGTTGGGTTGCGGTTGGTTGGCGACGTATTTAGAAGGTCTTTGAACAAGATTTTGCCAAGGGACATTTGGGTCATGGAATTACGGTATGGAGCACGAAATTCTAAAACTTTGGGGTTGAGGTGCTAGCTTGTTCAATTCAAGAAATGATATCGCTCTGAGCGACCTCAAATTCCCTTTCTGTTGCGCCTTATTCTCCTTGCAGCTTCTCGGGCTTCTTCCCCCTTTTTGGCCTCATCAAGACTTTGCAGGATTTCAAGAGCGGCGTCTGTTTGGTCTCGATTGTTTATTCTTTCAACGAGGGAGGAAAGAGTCTGCGACATCTCTTGAATGGATTTGTCATGCGCTCGCGGTGAGAGTCGTTTCTCTATCATTGCACAGGCGGTCTTAGCTTCAGCAATTCTTGTCTTGAAGCTTCCTCCTTCGAGTTGCGCTTGTTTATCTTCCATGATTTTCAAGGCTTGCTTGAACACTTCGGCAAGATGATGAATGCTTCGACAACTCGAGATACTTCGTGTTGAAGAGTTGTCATTTCTTCAACTGCAGAGGTGTGCATCGATTGATGCCTTTTCTACGGAAGAGAGAGCGTTAATCGCATCTTGGATAAATACGATCGAAGGCCAAGAGCTTGCAGGCGCTCCTTGCGTGCAGCAGAGATAGGAGAGTCAGTGGGCGAAGTCTTGACACCATTTAACCTTCTTACGTTCACGGATGGGCGTGAGGTAAGTTGGACATCCTCGGGTTCGTTCTGTCCTCGGATTCCAAGGTTGCAGGGGCGGGAGTAGCTTCTTGTGGAATGGCGACAGTTGGTTCGAAGCGTCTGTGGCGAAGGTTCTTCGGCAGATAAGGATGCAAAGTGGATCGAATCCTCTGTTGGGTTGTAGGATCGCTTCTTTGGTCGCAATGTGCTCGGGTGCCTGTTCCAAAATTTCTTGATCTTCCACGACTGGAGGGACCGATTCCTCTGTTCGGGAATGTTCTCCTACTGTGGCGAAGGTGGCTTAGCTTGGGTAGATGGCCCTTCGTCGTTTAAGGGTGGAGAGGTGGCTTGGGCTTCAGCCTCTTCTCGGCTCAATCTCGGACACGCTTGAAGAGCATCGTCGCCGCCGCCCGAGTCGTGGTCGTCGTCGTCTTTTGGATTGATGGGAGAGTCCTCGACTTCTTCTTTCCTTTTCTTCGGGCGTCGGATTTGTGCGGCGGTGGCTTTCAATGAGATCTTTGCAAGAGGCGTTGTCCCATCAAGCGGTGCCTCAATTTCGGTTGAGTCGGTTACTTGAGAGACAAATCGCTCTTCGTGGCTCCATTCGCTCCGGTTATGCAGTGTCGCACGGAGCTAGCCTAAAGCTTTTCCATTGCAGAAATCTTTCGTACGCTGTTCAATTTGTAGTGAAAGAAGTGTTTGATTTATAATTGAGTCGGGGGAGGGACTTCGAGTCAAGTCTGGAGACGCTGGTTCGAGGGATTCCGGTACAGGTATGGGATCCTGCACGGAAGATGGACTCCTTGCAGGGGATGGTGCCTCAAGGAAATTGATCTGTACGGGTGTGGAATCCCGTAGAGGAGAAGTAGCTTTTGGCTCCGAATGGGCAGCCGACGTGCTAACGTCTTGAATGTTGGCAGATGTCTCTAAATCCGTCGTAGCAGCCAAGGGCTCGGGATCTACTGTCGATGCAGTAGGAGACACCTCTTCCGCAGGGGTTGGGCCCTGGGGTGCTATATCAGTGGGTTGAGCCACGGGCGAGACATCCTCGGAGTGTTTGGCTTTGATTTTTGAGAGCCTCCGGAGTCTCTTCTTCGACTTCTCATCAGCAGAGTGCTTCTTGCTGTGAGAACGCTTGCGCTTCTTCTTTGAAGATTCCAATTCAGGGACCTTCACGGTTTCGTCTCTGGGATTGTCAGAAATAGGCATGTGACGTGTTCTCGGGTGGTTGGCATGCATTGTGCTCTGGTTATAGGCAGAGGGTTTGACGCCTCCTAAATATATCCGTGAGCTGTTTTTCTTGGCATCGGCGGATTGCTTGACTCCGCACTTCGTCAGAATGTAGTTTAGCATTAAACCGAACGATTTCTTTTGGGTGGCCGGTTTGCACACCTCTTCCTGAAGTCGTTTCAAAATGATTTGACACCAGTTGACCTTTTCACAGGTCAAGATGGCTACCATCATTCTGAACCTTAGATTCGTGCACATCTCGAACGCGCCGGTTCGATTTTCAATGATCCTGGAACAGAAATCGTGGAGATAAACGAAATGAAGAAGAAAATTTTTCTTGTGGCACGTGGTTGTCACCATATCAACCACTTTGGACCCGGTAAATAGTCCATAAAACTTGGTAATCAGCCCTTGAGACCCAAACGTCTCAAGCTGGTCCATGGTCGGCCGTCGGCGGACTGTAGATTTTTGAAGTAGGTCGCTATCTATGCAGATTTGCACTCCTTGGACATTGCGGTGATGTCGCAACATGTCCTCCCCGGGCTAGTGAGAGAAAACGAACGGCGGCGTTGAGGTAGAATTCCTCAACCGTAAGAGCGTCGTATTTGTCGGTTTTGCTTCCAAAGCGATAAAGACCTTGTTGTTCAAGACGAGTAATGATATACTCCATCGGTTCGGTCGTTGATTTCGAGAGATGATACGCTCGATGATGACGGTTTTCGAGAAGATCCGCCATCAATGATGTTGGAGGTCTTCTTGAGCGGGGATGAAGATTGACTAGCCATGGGTGTTTTCTTAAAATGAAGGTGGAAGAAAACAAGAGAAATTGCAGTGAATATGCGGAAAATATGTAGTTGTTTGCTTGAGATCTCTTGTAATTGCGTAAAGCGTAAAGAGTCTCTAATGGCGTATACGATCCTTTTATACTTGGGCGAAATAGGGTTTTGCAGAGTACGAATGGTCAGATTTTAAGGGATGGGAACCGTTTTTGAAATCGACGGTCAGGATGGATTTAGTATAACTGGTACGCTAATCCATTAAAAGGTTTTAAAATACAGCGGGTCCCACTTTTGACATGGGTTGAATACCCTAAATGCCTAAAACGGCGGTTTAAAAATAATAATCAATTTGAAAACATCGCGGCTTTTGAGATTCAGTTGTCCAGATGTCGTGTAAGGCATTTAATGAACATGACGTTTGACATAAAACAGGGCATGTGGACAAAAATTATTTTAAAAAAGGAAATAATATTATATTATATACTGAATCGAAATCCTATAGTATGTGCTGTTCTCCGCGTCGATACAGCGTTCCCCCTTAAAAAGGTACTAATAGGTTTTAAATTCCATACAAAGAATAGTTGGATTAATGCCGTATTCATGGGTCCCGCAGATTCCCCCTTAATTATTGCACACATCACCGTAGGATTCATATGCCTTCGTTCGCTACTGATCTTGTATTGATGTTTCGAGTGTACGATAATTAATGTTGATACCGTATTCACGAGTCTTACAAAGATTCCCCTCAATTGTTGAGTAAAAGCAAGAAATTTACTTACAGGAGTCTTTGTAGTATTCCCAATTCTGTTCTTAGCATGTTGAATCTTGCCGTGTCGAGAGGCTTGGTGAAGATGTCGCCACAGGATGTCTCGTATGGACTTTTTCCAGTGCGAACATCCTTGTTCTCGACATGATTCCCGATGAAATGATGCTTCATGTTGATATGCTTAGTGCGCGAGTGCAAAACAGATTGTGCGTGATTGCAATTGCACTCGTGCTATCACACATGATTGAGTCTCTCTAGCATCGATTCCATAATCTGACAGTTGTTGCCGCATCCAAAGGATTCGCATACAACCTACCAAGAAAGATAGTACTGATTCGGCCGTGGAAAGAGAATTTGCCAATTGCTTCTTCTTGAACCAAGATACGAGTCTAGGTCCAAGAAAGTGACAAGTTCCACTTGTACTCTTCCTATCTAGCTTGCGGCCTCCGAGATCCGAGTCATCAGATCCAACTAAATCGAATCCGCCTTCCTTAGGATACCACACCCTGCATCGACTGTTCCTTTAACGTATTTCAGATTCGTTTAGCCGTATTGAAGTGTGATTCCTTAGGTGCAACTTGGTATCTCGCACACACTCCAACAAAGAAATCGATATCGGGCACGCAGCCGTTAGGTACAGGAGCGAACCAATGAGCTTCTGTAGAGTGATTGGTCAAACGGCTTTCCGGCTTCATCAAGACTAATTTGCACGGAAGTGCTCATGGGGTTGGCGAGGATTTGGAAGTGTTCATTCCAAATTTGTTGAGAAGCTCCTTCCGTATTTCTCTGGTTGATAAATATGCTGTAGGCATCCGCTTTATCTCGCAAACCTAGGAAATAACTAAGTTCCCCATCATACTCATTTCAAATTTGCTTTGCATGAGATGTGAGAACCTTTGACATAGAGCAAGGTTAGTTGAACTAAAATAATATCATCGACATAAATTTGTACCATTAGGAGGTCATCACCTTCTGTATTTTGAACAATGTTTTGTCGATGACACCTTTCTCAAATCCGTTATTGGTTAGATATCGGGACGGGGTTTCGTACTGTGCTCTAGGGGCTTGTTTAAGTCCGTATAGCGCTTTCCTTAGCCTGTAAACTAGATCGATACCGTCTGTGTTGGCAAACCCTGGTGGTTGTTCAACATGAACTTCTTCTGAAAGCTCTCCATTTAGGAAAGCACTCTTGACGTCCATTTGGTATACGATAAAATTCTTATGGGCGGCAAAGGCTAAAAATATCCTGATGGCTTCTAGTCTTGCTACAGGGGCGAAGGTTTCATCATAGTCGATTCCTTCTTCCTGACAATAGCCTTGTGCTACTAGTCTGGATTTGTTTCTTATGATAAGTCCATTTCCATCCTTTTTGTTTCGAAATACCCATTTGGTTCCTATAACCGATTGGTGTGTCTGCCTCGGGTACAAGATACCATACATTGTTTCTTTCAAACCGTTAAGCTCTTCTTCCATAGATGTAATCCAATGAGAGTTGTTAAGAGCGTCTATGGTCGAAACAGTTCTGACGGGCTAAGAATACGGCGATAGTGCACATATTGAGTCTCCTAAGTTTGGATTGAGATTTCCATTCAGAAACTGTGAGACTTGACATTAGATTCTTCTTGTGCACAAAGTACATTTCCTTGTGTACTGTATTCTCCTACGAGTAGAAACACTGCATTAATGTTTCCAATGATCAGCTCTTGCGGGTGATCTCTCAACCATCTTCGGTCGGGTTCTAGTTCAGATCCCGCATCGTATCGAAAGTTTCTGGGTACAGCCTTCGCTTGACATGCAGTCGCCTTCATCCACATCGATTCTTACAGTGCGGGGTTGATTTCTAAATCAACTACAGGTTCTATGGGTGTAGGTGGATCCAAGATAGATAGATGGTGAATGTCCCGAGTGATATTATCTACTCTGTAGGTCATGGTGTGGTTCGTCGAACACTACATGAACTGATTCCTCGATCGTCAGCCTCCTTTTATTAAAGATTCTGAAAGCTTTGCTGACGGAGGAGTATCCTACGAATATTCCTTCATCTGATTTTTCATCAAATGTTCTAAGTTGGTCCTTCCCATTGTTCAATACGTAACACCTGCATCCAAAAATGTGAAAATATGAGACTAATGGAGTTTTGTTGTTCCATACCTCGTAAGCTGTTTTGTTGTGGTGCTTGTTGACAATACAGCGGTTTTGAGTGTAGCACGCTGTATTGGTTGCTTCACCCCAGAAACGCTGCGGCAATTTGCTTTCGGCAATCATTGTCCTTGTTGCTTCTTTCAACGTCCTATTCTTTCGCTCGGCAACACCATTTTGTTGAGGTGTTCGGGCAGCTGAGTACTCGTGCTGTATTCCATTCTCCGAACAGTATTTCTCTATAAAGCGGTTAGTAAATTCAAGACTGTTTAACGAATGCATACGATACTCGATGCTTTTTCATTCGCAACTTTCTCAGAGCTCGGGCGGCCTTGATGTTGTTTCCTTCTTCTTGCTAAGAAAGATCGTCCATGCATACCTGGAATAATCATCAACAACAACCATACAATATTTCTTACCTCCCAAACTTAACGGGTCTACAGGACCGTAGAGATCCATGTGTAGCATTTCCAATACTCTTTGGGTTGAAAGGTAGGATTTGCTCTTCGGGGTTGACTTGATTTGCTTGCCTTTACGGCATGGTCCGCAGATGTCAGCCTTCTTGAATGACACATCCGGCAAACCTCTTACCATACCTGTCTTGAAAGCTTGTTGATCGTCTTGAAGTTGACGTGAGACATCCTCTTGTGCCATAGCCACTAAGATCTGCAGTGCCTTTGGCAACAAAACATGGAATTGAGGAGCTCATAGGCTTCAAAGGCAATGTACATATTACCCGATCCGCTTCCCGTAAGCACAACTTCCTTGGTTTGGGTGTTCTTGACTCTACAACGATCTATATAGAACTTCACCGAGAATCGTTTATCACGTAATCGGCTAATACTAAGTAGATTATACTGTAAGCCTTCAACATATGCGACATCGGTGACTTTGAATTTCCCGACAAGTAGGTTTCCTTTCCTCTTGTTCTTCCTTTAGATTTATCACCGGCGAACTTTTGACCGCGACCTTCTACAAAATCGAGATAGCTTGCTCCTGTCTCCAGTCATGTGACGAGAGCATCCACTATCGAAGTACCGGTATCCTCCTCTAGAATGTCTGTAACAAAGAAATTAGGTAGATTTAGGTCCCCTTTGATTTTTGGGTCCATGTATGTTAGTTCCTTTAGGTACCCAGATTTTCTGACAAAGAATTGGTTTCTGTAGGATGTACTCGGTACAGTATTGCGGTATCTACGGGGGGCATATCCGTAGTTGTTATAATCATGATAATTACTATGCATGTAAAATTCAGGATTAGTATTATTCTTCCAGTACGAGTGCCGTCTAGGAGGTGGAGCCATTTTCCTAGGCATAACAGCTTGTCTTCTGGGTCTCCGGTTGGATTCCCAATCCGTTGTTGATACGGAACTTGTATCTGCTGTCTTGAGGGATAACGGGGCTTCGTATCCAATACCTAGGTGCACTGCATCGAGGGTACCGCTGTGCGGGCCTTTGGTGGTTGGATACCGTCTTCTTTACGAATGACTTTCGGCTTTGATGATATGCTTGGGGAGCATCTGTAGATTACGCCTTCCGAGTGGTTGTTGGTTCCACTGTCTCGAATTGTAGAGTTGTGGAGGCGGAATGGCGACTTTTGGTTTTCTGCATACAGGTTCCTTTATGGGACTAGGAACATCTTCCGACTGGAATGTGTTCCACACTATTGACGAACACAAGACTAGTTTTACCTTTATTCGAACATGAGCCGTATCCTAAGCCACTTTTATCATGAGCATGTTGCCCGGTGCTCTAATTTCTTCCATTCTTTTGGACGATTTTTCAAAAGACTTGAGAATGGTCTCAAGTTCGGTTCGCTTCTCGAGAGTTGTAATTTTGGTTTGTAGTAGAACCAAATCATTTGTCTTGCTCTCATTATGGGTTTTAACCTCATTTAGTTCATGAGCAAGTTGATGATTGTTCTCCATGAGTTTTTCAAAATCGACCTTCTGGTTTCACAATCAAGAGACATATTATCATAGTTTATCTTCAAAGAAGTCATTCTCATCTTTCAGCTCTAGATTTGTTAATTGAAGCCGTATATTCTCGCTTTTAGACTCTCATGGGCTTTTTGAATGTTTTTGAATTCATTCATCATATTTTCGAAAGTATGAGATGCATTAGATGGAATAACCGAGGTTGAACTTACCTCATCGTCGCTGTCTTCACCTTCGGAACATCTTTAGCCATAAAGCACATGTATGCTTTATCATCGAACTCATCGTCGATGAATCACTTTCGTGACCACCGAAGACATTCTCATTGATTTGGATGGTGTGGGGAGGCTTCGATTCTCCAATCGGGGCCTTGAGCTTGTCTTTCCAAGCACGTCTTCTTTCATCTCGCTCTTGTTGCTCGGCCTCCGCAACCTTTGGACTTTGGGATGAGGACATTTGTTTGCATAATGGCACGGTTTCTCGCAGCTTATAACACAAAGTTAGCATCAGGATGATGTTTGGTATTTACCTTGTTGTGAGTTTGGGCTGTAGGGAGTCTTTCAGATCGTTTAATGAACTTTTGAACTTATGCATTAGAAGCGCCATTTCATCTTGTGACAGATGTCGCTGCCGCCGCGTTCTTGTGACCGGCTTCGACGAGCTAGGCATCTCGTGTCGACGGTTCGATACGGCGAGAGCTGTGACCTTTGAAGGAGATTCTTGACTTTCTCTCTCACAATGTCATACTCAAATGCTTTAAGGTCGAGAAGAGATCAAAAGTAGATATTTCATTAAGATTACATGATACACGCATAGTTGTGGTCTTAATGTCCCATCGGCCGGGAGAGATACGAAAATTTTTAAGTTCTTCTCCTTTTGGGTGTAAATCTTGCCTAACGCTTCAAGTTCACCAACAATACCGGTGAATCCGAGGTCAAGTTCCTCAAGTGTTTCGTTGGTTTCATTTCAAAATATTCAATTCTGAGTGAGTTTTGAAATTTTGTTTTCTTTTGAGAGCTCGGTTCCCTCACAAATTAACTTGAGTTTATCCTGCATTTCTTCGTCGCTTTGCAGCTTCTTTACCTTTGAGAACGTGCCTTTGTCAAGAGTGACAAATAACGCGTTCTTAGCCACGTTGTCTAGATTGGCTCGCTTCCTTTCATCGGTTGTCCATTGCTCGCGTTCCTTCTCGAGCATTTCAAAGATGGGCTTGGCCCTCAATCCTTGCGGCCGGATTGACCTTCATAATCTTGATCGGACCATCTGTATAACAAAGATCATCTCTTCGCATTGCCGCAAGATGAGCTTCCATTCTAATTCTCCATCGCCAAATTCGTTAATAGAGAACATAGGGACTTTGTTAATCATAGAGGTATCCATACCGATAATATAGGAATGAAAGAAACTGTTTTGAAAATAAGTGATTTGAATCGATTCGGTTAAAAGAAATACGATGATTCTTTTAGAATCAACCGCCCGATACCACTTGTTGGCCACTTAAGTATACTGGATACGGTTTGGAAAAGTAGTTTAAACAACAAACTGTATGGAATCTAAATCGAGTGCGTAGCGGAAGTCTTGGATACGCTTAGTTGCCGTGATACTGAACAAAGTGTTTAGTGTATACTTAATATATCACGTAATTTCAAACAAGAAAAGGTAAGGTAAATAACACGCAATTTAAGTGGTTCGAGGTAAACCTCTACGTCCACCGGTCCTCCACACAGAGTAAAAGTTTATTATATAATTCTGCGTACACAACTACGTAATTATAAACAAACCTATCCTTGTATCGTTCACACTGATTGATACAAAGAATATCACTTTCAACCGTTCACACAGATTGGTTAAAGCTTCCTTCTTGACTAGCTTCTTCACACACGCCCAAAGCTTCGTCCTTATTCGTCCCACACAGTCGAATAACTTGTTGAGTTCACACAGAGCTCGGTTTTTACACGAGAGGTAAAAGGTTAGGTAACTGTAAGAACAATGACTTTGAATATCAAGATCCGATGATAGTGTTCTTGATGTTTGAGCACCGTATATCTCTTTCGCTTTAACTTGCAGTTTGCTCTGGAGATATGTTTGCTCAGATGATAACTTTGATAGCTTTGAGAGTTATATTACTTGGGGTAACTCATCTTCAATGTCTTCAAGGATATATATATAGCCTCTGAAGAAAGTATCCGTTGAGATGTCCGTTTGAATAAGATTTTCCTTCAACGGGAATATGACATGATCCGGATTTCATGATTCTCAAGATTCGAAGATCGACGGTATTTAAATACTTTATCCTTGAGTATTTAAATACTTCTTTGTTCAACGGAACTTGACTTGTGTTCTTTCTTGTCCTTTTGTGAATGTATGGAGAATGATCAGATTAGGGATGTCGAGACAGTTTCCATACTTGGTCTTCTTACAAGTCTTCAAGCTGTACTGACGAGCTTCACTTATGCTGATTCAAGGCAGGTCTTCGATACGTGATAAATCCTTGAATCCTCGATACAATTTTCCTTTACTGTATTTGGCATATATGTCAAAACCTTTTCAATAACAAATAACAATCGATACAGGGATCGGGTATCCCGGCTGAATCGATACAGGGTGTTTGTTTTTCCTAACACACTCTCAATGAATATCTTGATTTTCTCCAAAAACAATCAAGAAGTGAAATGAAGAAGATGAAGACTATGAAAAGGAACTCTTTTCTCTCACTCTTGCTTAAACTCACGGATGGAATGGGATAGGGTGAGTGAGGAGTGGTCTTCATTTTATCCTTATTCAAATCCCCCAAAATCTCCTACTTTAGACAATATCACCAAGGGTTGATATTTGTCCCCTTGATTGGTCACAAGTCTACCACCCTACAAAGTGAAGACCAAGACCAAGTGAGGGAGTAGATGATGGGGCGGCCATCTAGAAGGAATCAGAAGAGTTCGATTCGTTTCGGACTCCCGTGAGTCCAAACAGATAAACTCCGATTCCGTTCCGATAAATTTATATCAATTAATTAATCTAATTAATTAATCGTATCAAATACATAATAACATAATTAATTTCTCCAAGAAATAATTATATTCATGAATTAAATTAATAACCCAGTAATTTATTTAATTCATTAGGCCGTAAATTAATTTATCTAATAAATCAATTTAGACATCCAATGTCCCAATAAATTAGATATCCAATATCTAATATTTATAATGAGAGAATAAGCTCGATTCATTCTGACGTCAATCCTATTGCACGACTCGGTAGGTTCGTCTTAGTCAGCAATGGGAGGAACCAAAGAGTAGTAGCACCACCTAGCCAGCCTGGCAGCCTACACTGTACCCCAACTGAGAACGAATGATTGGGAGCGTTCAAGAACCATTCTGTCGTGAATACCAGTATACGTATAAACCCTTCTTTCAAATGTTCCGATCAAGTTATAGGGTCACGGTCAGTCAAACCCTATCTGCACTTGACGCTATGCATGAGTTAATGCAAATCGAGATCATCGAGCTCTCGCGTATCCAATACAACTAGCTCCAATGCTTTGGCCAAAGACTTATGATCTCATCTACCAATAACCGCATAGAACATATAACCCGTTCACTAACAGGAGAAATAATTCTATCTTGTTATTCAGTAGTGTAATACCCGTACTTTTTATTGACTGTTTGACCTTTCCGTTCTTCCTATTTTGTCGCTATGTAAACTCTTTGTGATGTTGTCGATGTTGTTATAGAGTTTCGTACCTTGTTTGGATCATAATCGTGTTGTTTAGATCTTTTGCAAGTGTTCTGGGTCACAGAAATAGCGCACGCTAGGCCTAGTCTAACGCACGCTAATTCTTCTTGAGTAGTGTACGCTAGCTTTGAGCCTTAGCGCGCACTAAGGGACCAGACAGGGCAGAGGTAATAGCTAATTCTGCTCTCTGGACTAGCATTTAGCGCACACTAGGAGTTAGATAGCGCACGCTATACGTGGTCAGTAGCGCAGGCTAACACGTCCATAGCGCACGCTAACGAGCTGGGTCAGCAGAGGCAGTGAGGTTGTCCGGCTGTCTGGACAATCAGGTAACGTACGCTAGGCTTCGGCTAGCGCACGCTATAAGTGTTGCGTAGCGCACGCTAAGCTATCATAGCAGCGCATGCTACGACTCGAGCAGGGCAGAGGACAGTAGGTTTTGGACTCCAATTTCCGGACACCAACTCCCAGGTAGCGCACGCTAACTATCGGTTAGCGCATGCTAAAGGAAGGCGATTAGCGCACGCAACGGTATACCTAACGCACGCTAACGAGGTTGGCAGAAGCCATTGGACTACTCGGTGACCCCGCTAGCACACGCTAATATTGAGGCGTAGCGTGCGTTAGATTGGGCACAGTATATATTGGACAGTTGACTTTCACTCGTCATTATTTTCATCCTTTTCACATTTCCGATCGGGAGCCGCGGGATTTGGGCGATTCGGGGAGTTTGGAGGCGATCTTTCTTTAGATATCAACATCTTTGGTTGGAAAACAAAGATTTCACAACATCCAATCCATTCTATCTTCCAAATCAAGGTAAGAATGCTTAGAACCCTAATTTTGGGAATTTTGGAGATTTTCTTATATTCGTCCGATTTATCCGATTTGGAGCTTGAGAACCTTGAGATTATGAAGTATCTACCCCGTATACATGTTTCCCCTATGATTTTACGGATTGGTTTGCACTGTGCTCAGACTTGTGAGGGTTTGGGTGATTTTCTAACCTCTAGTTGTTTACTCTCGTAGTTTCATGAATCGTAGGCGAGTTTCGGGAGTTTCTTCGTGAGTCATGAGTATGGATTATTGATTATAATATCCCTTGCGAATCGTTTAGGTACCGGAAGTGCGTTCTTGGACCTATCGAACTAATACTCTTTTCCGTTCGATTTCTCGATGTCTCAAAGGCAAGTATATATTTATGATTGTACGTTCTCGACTTTGAAATTAAGATATATGAATGGCATGATTGTTTATATCCACTATGGGACGGGCCGACGGGTCCTCTAAGGGTTTCGTATCCTCTGGTGTGATTCCATGGATAATATGAGTTAACCACTCTGGGACGGACCAACGGGTCCTCTGAGGGTTCCGTAGCCTCTGGTGGGGTTCTACGGTTGATCATGTATGTATTTATGTGATGCTATGAGATTTAGCTATTCCGGAATACTAGTCTTGAAATGATGAATTGACGGTTACCTTTACTTTATTGTCGAGGAGTATTATATTTCATATTCGATATACTTGCACTAGCTATTCGACGGCTAACCCCTTTATGGGGGAAATACTTTTTATGTATTTCAGGTTCTAGGAGAGCGGACAGACAGGTATCGGGTAGGCATGAAGATGATGGGCAAGCGTGATACTGTGTCTTATCTCCAGTTATATTTTGTGTTCCTCCATTCAGTGTTGTTGTACTGGAATGGTTATTGAATACTCGAGTATGGTTTTTCAGTTTCCTTAATGTTCCGGCCTGTTTTGCCGAGGTATTGATTTTGTGTTGTGATGTATTTGGATATTGGATATGGTTTGAATACCCTTTGTATTGTCTTTCATTTCATTGTATTTGGACCCTCTCGGTCAAGATTTATAGTTCTGCGTATGATTAGCCTTGTGGGTCCCACGGTGGGGCTCACGGCGCTGTAATATACCCTGAATAACTTGGGGGTGTTACAAGTAGGACCTACTACTTGCCCGTCAAGATGCACGTCGAGGTTGACCCCCGCCTTCCGGTTTACAGGGTCGAACTACTCTAATGAAAATCTTGACGTCACAAGCACATCCCTACTAAATCCTCAAGTCAAAGGTTCACGAATACCTATCAACCTTTCGATTCCGTCATTGACTGTCCCGGAGTGAAATCCGTGTGACGAATCGAGTGTGAGTCAGTTCGAGTATACTAATCCAATTAGCATACCTATAACGTGTGCTCCCACTAACCATTAGTGTTCGACAGGCACTCTCCATATCAAAGAACACTTCATGCAAGTCTTCACATAAACTTAACGCCCAGTCAAGTTTCATCGACTTGCAAACGATTAAGTATTTGAGCTATAAACCTTTCCAATGCCGACCCGCTTATCTAATAAGGAGTGGAACGTTTTGCTCTCAAATACACGGACTAGTTTCTATATGTCTATTTAAGAGTTAGGAATGCCAGTAACTACCAGTAAATAAAGAAACATCCATTACCTTATGATAATGAATTTACATAATAACAAGTACAATGCCCTCACTCAACATCCTCTGAGTGGCATTCGAGGGCATACTCCTAATTAGGGTTTATACAACTTCTAATTAAATTAAAATGCAAATTAAAAAGAGACTGAAAATTAAAAGAGGGCAATAATTGCAAACCAACGAATCGAAAGATTTGGAAGTGGAGTCACTTGTTGAAGAACAACCCGACTCAGTCCTCTGTCTCAAAATCCCACGTCCAGGACCCAAATAGCCGCGACCAGCACCAAAACTAGACCCGAACCGGACCGGAAGCTGCTCCACTGGAAGAACCGAAGCACACAACCAAGATTCGAACTGAAGAACTCCCCAGAATACCAACCTCAGATCAAAAGCCCCAATGACCATCACAAAAGATCTCGATTTAGTTCACAGAAAGAAAAGAATCGAAGGTATGAGAACATATTGCTTTTTGCTCATGTATTGTGTGTTTCTCATCTCTCTCAGAAGGGATATATAGGTATATCGGAGTAGCGGTTGATGCGAGAAACCGGACCTGCAAGTAGGAGTTCCATCGTGGAGGACCAGGAACAGCTGCAACAGACAGGAGAGAGATGGAGAAAGAAACGGGCAAAAGGGGTAAAAGGAGGCGGATGGAATGAGGTAGGGTTTCTGGGGTGGGTTTTATATAAGGGGTAAGAATAAAACCAAGGGCCATGATTAAAGGAGCCAAATCGATTGCTAAGATTAATCCAGTCAAATAGGGTATGGCTGCTTCCAAGATCCGGGCCGGGTCAACATTTTTAGTGGGCTGTAGGAGAAAAAAAATTATGGGCCTTCATATTTAATTCATTTGGCCCAAAAACCCAACATTTCTCCACCTGGGCCAAATGATTCATCGGGGTAGTTTATAGAGATAGAGGTCATCATCGCCATAGGACACCACCTGCACGCTAAACACAAAGTAAGTACAAGTAATCACAAAGAACAATAATAGCAATCACTAAGAAAGCAAGGTAATCCCAAAGAAAGCAGGGCAGTTACAAAGAAAGCAAGGGAATCACAAAGAAAGCAAGGACTAAGAGTTAGTCTTGAGTTCCCAAGTTCAGCATGTCCGTGCAGGACATGAACTCCTTCGGTAGGCATTTGGTGCCCATATCTGCAGGGTTAAATTGAGATGGAATTTTCTCAAGTTCAATTTCAACTTTTTCAACAATATCACGTATAAAGTGAAATCCGACCCCCTTGGGGGCACTACTGGAGTCACATTGGTCTTTCTAAACCTGGAGGATAGAACAGTGGAGTTGTTTGTAGTTTCCTTGGTGGACAGAGGAAGACATTTACCCGCTGACATCGACAATTGATTCTTCAGCTTTATGTCGAACATCAATATGTTTTGTACGATCGTGAAAAATAGGGTTTTTGCACAATTGAGTTCCAGATTGACTGTCTGAAAATAACACGACTTTTTCTTTTAGGAAACCAATTTAAGATAAGAGACCCTTTAACCATATGGCTTCTTTTAACGCCTCAGTTGCAGCAACATATTTAGATTCAATCGTAGATAAGGCAACAATGTTCTGTAACTGGGATTTCCAACTAACGCAAGAGCTACAAAGGGTGAACACATAAGAGGTGGTAGATTTTTTATTGTCACTATCATTCGCAAAGTTAAAATCAACATATCCAACAAGTTTAACACCATGAGCAGATTTAGAAAAATTAATACCGACATCCACAGAGGATTTCAACTAACAGAGACGCCATTTCAAAGCTTCCCAATGAGGGATACCAGGATTAGACATATATATACTCAAGCAACTAACAGAATAAGCTATGTCGAGCCTAGTCTGACCATGAGACACATGACTGATCCTATAGCATTTAAATAGGGAACGTTTTCCATTGACTTTTCTTCTTCATCAGTTTTAGGGGATTGATCTTTACTTAATAGAAAATGGGCAGCAATGGGCACACTAGCAGGTTTTGCAGCAGTCATAGAAAATTTTCAAGTATTTCCTCGATGTAGGAAGACTGGTTTAGAAATAAGGAATAATTTTTCCAATCTCTAACAATGTTCATGCCTAAGATTTTCTGAGCATCTCCTAGGTATTTCATGTCAAATTGTTCACTTAGACACGATATAACATGATCAATCATCTTCATGCACAGACTCACAAGTAACATATCATCCACATAAATAAGCAAGAAGATGGGAACATGTGAGTTTTCTTTAAAATACAGACAAGGGTCATAAGAACTACGTTTGAATTTTAAAGAAAGCACATAAGAATCAAATTTCTTGTTCTATTGCCTAGGGGATTGTTTCAAACCATAAAGAGACTTTTTAAGAAGGCAAACATGTTCAGGATTGTTAAAGTCAACAAAACCTTCCGGCTACTTCATATAGATTTTCTCATTTAATCCACCATGCAGAAAAGCAGTTTTAACATCCATTTGTTTTAATTCCGAATCAAAGTGAGCAACTAAAGCAAGCACGATACGCACAGTGGTGAATTTCACAGGGGGGGCAAATATTTCTGTATAATCAATTCCCTCCTTTTGAGTAAAGCCTTTAGCAACCAACCTAGCTTTAAATCTGATATTATCTACTTCATTCTTGACTTTAAATAATCACTTACAGTCCATAAGAGAACAACGATCAGATTTAGGGACAAGAGTCCAAGTTTGGTTGACATGCAAAGAGTTCATTTCTTCATTCATAGCATTTAACCAATCCGTAGCATTTTCAGATTTTAAAGCAGCATTTTCAAATTTTAAAGCTTCTTTGTAGCTTTTAAATTCGTTATTATCCAATGATTCAAACACATTGCAAGCATGAGACATCATATGAAAATCATCAAAGTGATGAGGCCTCCTAACGTTCTCTTTCCTAGGCCAATCTCTAGTTAATTGATAATTAGACAGACCAACACTTTCATCTATATTCTCAATAATTTCATTACTTGACTTTTCAGATGGTACTTCAGCGGGATTTTTATTTTCAGCATGCAAAATTTCAGGTTCATCATTTGCAATATCCACCTCGCTCAAAGTAGGGTAGTTAGAAACAGATTTTGGATTAGGTATGTGCGTGGGTGCGGGTGCAAGATGTTCAAGACACGAAAATTCATTTTCATTAAATATAACATCCTTATTAATTACCACCTTAAAACCCAGTTCGCCCTTAAGCCATAACTTAAATCCTTTAACTCCCTCCGGATAACATAAGAACACACATCTAATCGATCTAGGTTCTAGTTTATCTTGTTTATGATGAACATCAGCACACCCAAATACATGAAGATTTGAGAAATCAACATCCTTACAAGTCCACACAAATTCTGGATAGTTTCCATTCAAAGGGACAGATGGAGATCTGTTTATTATATAGGCAGACGTAGATAAAGCCTCGCCCCAAAAATGTTTTGTCAATCTGGAGCTGGCCAGCATAGACCTTACCCTTTCAAGGAGGGTTCGGTTAATGCGCTCAGCGATTCCATTTTGTTGGGGGTGTAGGGGGCTGTCCGATGCCTCTGAATACCACTTCCGCACACAAAGATTCAAAAAAATTATTGCAGAATTCCAAAACATTGTCAGTTCTTAAAATTTTAATTTTCTTACCGGTTTGATTTTCAATTAAAATTTTCCATGTTTTGAACGTGTCAGAAACATCAGATTTATTCTTAAGAAGAAACACGAAGACTTTCCTAGAATAATCATCAATCACAGATAAAAAATATCGGTTCCCACCATGTGTTGGAACACTGGCAGGCCCCCACACATCAGCATGTAAGTATTCAAACACATTAGCACTTCTCGGGGGGTTTGGGGAAGGTGTATAAGAAAAATTCGCACGATGTTATTTACCATACACACAATTATCATAAAATGGCATGTCAGATATTTATCATTCCCAAATCAACCATTTTTATGCAGTATTTTAAGACCTTTACCACTGATGTGACCTAACCCTTTATGCCAGATTTTAGTTTTGTCCTCTCGGATTGCATTTACGGAAACGTTACTAACAGTAGAGCAAATATATAAGTTCTGTTTACGACTAGCATTAAAAATTTTTATGGGACCTCTCGTAATTTTCATTACACTGTTACCCCAATTACCCACCGACCCATCATCTTCAAGACATGCGCAAGATATTAAATTATAAGCTAAATTAGGAACGTGCCTAACATCTTTTAAGGTTATCGAATTCCCTGATTTAAATTCAAGGCACACAATTCCTATTCTAGCAACATCTTGTTTTACATTACCAGTCATAGAAACGTATTGGTTTTTCAAATCGCTATAACTAGAAAAATGGTGTTTGTCTGATGTCATATGAAACGTGCATGCAGAATGAACCAGCCAATAATTTTCACCTAGGTTAGCTAACACATAGTTCACGGAAGCATGCATTTCCTGATAAATCATAAACACATCCCCTATGTTTTTATTGACATTTAAATTCCCCTATTCAGATGCTGGTTCTTTTTATGTTTAGTGCAGTCTTGAATGTAATGACCATATTCACCGTAATTGTAACATTTACGATTAGTCGTCCTAGGTTTAAACTGATTTTTCTCTTTGCCCTTTTTCTTGGTGGGTTGGTTATTTTGGTTATTGGAAGACTTATTGTTTTGAAAACGGTTTTGAGGTCTTCCTTTGACAAAGTTAACTTCGCCAAGATTTTTAAGACCGGCACTTTTATTGTTTTGCAAATCTAATTCTTTGCTTTTCAAACCGTTAACAACAATATCTAAAGTCAGTTGATCTCTACCATATTTAATGGCAGATTTCACATCGTTGAAAGAATCAGAAATAGCATTTAGAAGCACAATAGGAGCATAATCATCAATGTTTTTGTCTCCCGTTAACTTTATATCTTAACCAATTTTGTAAACATATCTAAATTAGCATCGATGTCTTTGTTCAAATCGAGTTTGTAGCGGAAAATTTTTTCAAGAAGAAATAGTTTGTTGGGCAGGGAAGTCCGAATACATTTCTTCTAATTTTTCCATAATTCTTTAGATGAATCCTGTTTACATATTTTTCTAATCACATAGTCAGATAGGTTCAAGATAATTGGAGAGTAAGCAAACTCATCAAATTCAGCTTTTTTATCCGCATTTACATTAGATGCAAAAGAGCCGATAACTTTGAAACATTTTTGTTGAACGAGGATGCTTTTCATTTTCTATTGCCAAATGGTAAAATCACCTTTTGCATCAAACGGGGCCACAGAGAAGACATATAATGAGCCCGAACTGGTCGGTCACCAAGAACTGGGTTGATCTCAGAAGTTTATCTGGAAAAACCCCAAGTATACAAAATGCTTCTCCCTCTAAGATGTTTCTCTCTTTATGATGTGTTTCTCTCTCTAAGAATATTTCTCTCTTTTATGTCAGATTGGTTAACCGTGGGAACAAAAGCTTCTCCCTTATTTATAGAAGGGAGGGCCGCCTTTCCTTGGAGACCTTTTCCTGGTTTTAGGGAAAATCCCAGATATTCAGGGATTTAGGCTGCGGCTTTCCATCCCTGGATATCCGTGATTGGGGCTATAGCTTATCAGCCCCTGTATTTCCGAGATTGGAGCTGCAGCTTATCAGCCCCTGGATTTCCGGGATTCTGTCAGGTAGGTCAAAATCTACCCTTTCGGGAGCCCAATCCTTCATGAGCCTAGAGGCTCCTGACCTCGGGGTGGGGTTAGGTAGGTCTGTCTTTCTTATGAGGGATCCCCCTAGGTCGGGACATTCCTCTCTAGGTCAAGAGGTCAGCAAGTGTGTTAACCTCTACAGATATTCTAGTTTATTGACCTCGGGCTAGGGTCAGACGGGATGGACTTCCTTTGTCTGAGCCTCTCATTTTTACCCGGAGATCGATATGTCAATTCATTTTTGGGCTCTTTTAGACTGGGTTTTTGGTAGGTCTACATTTGTCCTCCTATAAACCAGTCCCCCCTACTCTAGTCGAGCTGTAAGACCGAGTAGAGTAAGATTTATTCGTTTGGAAACCTTGATGTGATAATCCCTGGGGTTCAGGTTTCCAGGTAATGATGATTCTCCTCTAGACTCGTGCATATTGATGAATGTGTCGTTTTCTTTCCCCACTATCGCCTCCCAACCGCCGTATCCCTATGCTTAGGCATAGGTGTCGACTTACTATAGGTCGGCAATGGCGGTATTGGATCTGGGCCGTTCTTCAAAGAGGTCATCAGACGCTCCAGATCGTCCCTATCCCTCTTGGTTTTTGCCCCTTTGTCCTATAAAAGGGAGTCTTTAGCTTCCTTTCTCATTTCTGTGTTCCTATCTCTCTAAACCCTGGGGCAAAAAATTCTCTGGCGATATTATCGATCACAGCTACCTGGTTTCGGCGACGCCCTTGCTCTCCTTCTCCGGCGATCTTCCTTCTGCCCAGTTCATGGGTATGTCTATATAAGTACCTTCATTTCATTTTTACATATATTTTATTTTCTATTTCTATGATGTCGTCCGCCTCCGATTCCTAAAATATTTCCGGTCAATCGGCCATGGATTTTTTTTGGAAGGTTTATCCTTTTTTGGTGGAGAATCGGGGGGGTAGGTCGGAGCGAGCTATGGGTTCCTCCCTTTGCCTTAGGGACGAGTCTCTAGGTAATATGGACTGGTCCGAGCTAGGCGATATTCCTCCTAACCTTCCCTCTGGCATCCCTTTAGTTATCGTAGGTCCCCCGTATCCTCCTCCCTCGGGCGAGGTGACTATTACTGGCCTATTAGCCGATCCTTGACAAGCGGGTGTGAGGGCTAAAATTATTCTTACTCCCCATCCTTTATCTAGGACCATCCCAGCCGTGCTAGCAAGTTTCATAAGGTTTCTTAGGATTCCTCCGGGGTGGGATTTTGTCAGGCTTGTGACACCCTGATCACCCCCCTCGAGGTCATATTACTTGGTTTTTGGATCATGTGAATAGTGGTCTTCGCTTTCCTCTTCGCCCTTTCCTTGTTTCCATTTCTATTAAATATAACCTCCCCCTTAATCAATTTCCCCAAACTCCTTTCGTTATGTGGTCGGTTTTCTTGTGTTATGTCATTATAGACACGAGGAACCCGACCTATATTTTTTTGTATTTTTGCTTCGGGCTAAAGAGCTTTAAAGGTTCTTTTTATTTGACTTCCCAGAATGATGCTCGTCTTCACCCACCTCCCTTCCAATGTGAAGGATTGGAGGTCGCGCTTCTTTTTCTCCGTCTTCCTTCGGATGACTCTTGGGGCTTTCCCATGGAATGGGTGCAGGCCACTTCGATCCAGGCTCTGATTCCTAGGTACAGCTCCATCCGAGCTGGGTGGGTTGATAAGGTTCCGGAATGGAATGTCGTTCCCTATAATGCCTTCCAGCTGATGCATTTTCATGACCTTTTATTTCATTGTGGGCTGAGCTCGAATCATTATCCAGCTATTCCCGATATTGGTAGGTTTTTATGGCTTTGTTTTAGTATATTTCTGTCATTATTTTTTCTTCACCTAATTTATTGACCTATTGTATTATTTTCTGTAGATCCTTTCATGCGGACCTGCCAAACCGATACCTCCAAGCCCGCTGAGTCTGTGAAGGACAAGGCGCCTAGGTCGGCGAATCCTCCTAAAGAGAAGGCGGAGGGTTCGTCCAAACCGAAGCATAGCAGTGCATCCAAACCCAAGGTTGGGGTAACCCTGCCTTCTGACCTGGCCCCTCCCTTAACCACGGGGCAGAGCCCCGCAAGCTCTTCTCTGCAGCTGCAGGTCACCAAGCGGTCTCACTCTCCCAGCTCTTCCGCTCCTTTTAAGCGGCCTAAGACTGCGAGTCCTTCTAGCTCGACTATGGAGACCTTGCTGCGCTGTAAGGAGTTCAAGAGATTCCTCCCATATTTCAGCTCCGTAGTCCCAGATAAGGATAGGCAGACACTATGCAACTCCCTGCAGGATGCCCGCCTAGATTTAATGATGATGTATTTTGGGAAGGTACTCCTCTTTTACTTATCTTTCTCCTCTTCTTCACTGTTTTTATTCTTACTTATGTTTTGATGAAATTGCCCTTTCTTTTCATCTCTACTCTACTTTAGTGAGTTTTGCAGAAGAGTAGAAGGGCGGAGCTATGTCTTCTTCCTAAATGACCCAAATGTCGGCTGAGCTTAAGGCCGCCCTGGAGGCTAAAGAAAATCTCGCCTCCCAGCTGCAAGAGAAGGAACGTTGCCTAGATATTGCCCTTAAGAATATTTTTGAGCGAGAGACGATTTTGGAGCGAGCTCAGATGGCCAACGTCAGCTGAACCAAGATCTAAAGCTTTCGAAGGCTCAGACTCAAATAGAATAAAAAAAGGTCATCCAGCTCGAGGCTCAGCTTGCAGAGGCCAAGGCCGAAACTGCGAAGATTACCCAGTTCGAGGCTTAGCTTGCATAGGCCAAGGCTGAATCTGAGAAGATTACCCAGCTTGAAGCTCAGTTGGCCGAGGCTAGATTCGAGGAGTCAACGTACGAGTGAGGAGTTACGTATGGCCAACGCTGCTTCTTGACCAGCAACGTCGGTCAATCCTTCCTGGAGGCCTATCGCTCTGCCCTCCTGGCTCGGTACCACAACTCTACTACCTACCTGGCTCGGCTTGCTCATGCTACGATGCAGTACTTTGATTCCGCCTTATCTCGCGCCCGCGAGCAGCTAGTGACTTTGGGTTTTACGGGCGAGCGGGACAGGGATGTTGCTTTGAATGGAGCTCCTGTCCCCTCAGGTTGGTCCCGCGATGTGAACGAGTCTCCCGACGCAGCCTGGTGGGAGGACGCTCTCGGGGAGTCTGTAATCGAGTCTGGCTTGGATTTGGAGCTGCCTGCTGCCCCCTTGATCTAACTAACGGGGCTGATGCTTCTGGTGCCCCGATTGGAGAGACCTTTCCTGAGGCTTCCCCCTCATATCCTACCCGATCTCCCGAGACGCAGCCTATAGTTTAGGTTTATTTATATTTGTACTTACCTTTTTTCGTTCTCTGTATTGGTGCTGATATTCTTAGTGAACATGTACAATTTAATGGCCCCTTTTTTGATACAGCTCGTACTTATAAACTTCCTATTTTTGTATAGGCTGGCTACTTCAAACAACTCTTTGAAGTACAACACCCTTTTAATAGTTAATATAGCTCGGCTAAATAACTCTTCGAAGTGATCCACCCTTCAGAGTTAATATATCCCGGCTACCTCAGACAGTCTTTTAAAGTTTAACAACCTTAACGTAGCTTGGTTTATACAATTGTTTCGAGGTATAACAACCTTTCAAGTTAATGTAGCTCAGCTAAACAACCTTTCAAGTTAATATAGCTCGGCTACTTCAAACAACTCTTTGAAGTCGACGTAGCTCGGCTTTAAATACAACCTTAATATAGATCGGCTACTTAATAATCTTTCAAAGTTAATATAGCTCGGCTACTTCAAAAAACTCTTTGAAGTCGACGTAGCTCGACTTTATCCACAACCTTAATATAGCTCGGTTATTTTAACAATCTTTCAAAGTTAATGTAGATCGACTACTTCAAACAACTCTTTGAAGTCAACATAGCTCGGCTTTATCCACAACCTTATCATAGCTCGGCTATTTTAACAATCTTTCAAAGTTAATGTAGCTCGGCTACTTCAAAAAACTCTTTGAAGTCAATATAGCTCGGATCCAGCTTTTTAGTCTACTGTTTGAATCTCAAGGTATTTCACCTGGTCATATTTTCTAGGGCGGTTCACCCTTGTTTGAATCTGTAGGCATTTCACTTGGTCAGATTTTCTAGGGCGGTTCACCCTTGTTTTAATCTGAAGGTATTTCACCTGGTCAGATTTTTTAGGGCAGTTAACCCCTGTTTGAATCTGAAGGTATTTCACCTTGTCAGATTTTCTAGGGCGGTTTACCCTTGTTTGAATCTGAAGGTATTTCACCTGGTCAGATTTTCTTTCTAATTCGAGAGAACTGCACATTTAGATTTCCCTGGTAACGGATTTTTATTAAAACATTACAAGTTATTCCCAACATTTCTTCATACAATATATTGTTTTAAATGACATATGTTCCAAGCTCCCTTAATGGGGTGTCCCTCCATATCCTCGAGCTCATAAGCTCCCCCTACATAGATTCTGATTACCTTGTTAGGGACTTCCCAATTTGGCTCCAGCTTTTCTATTTTTTTAGAGCGTCTGCTCGCCTGAGTCAAGTCGCCGACTTGGAATTGTCTCTTCTTTACCTTCTTATCATGAGCTGCTTTTGTCAAGCTCTTGTATCTCTCCGTCCGCGCTGCAGCTATTTATCTTCTTTCTTCTATGGTATCCAGTGCCTCCTTCATCATTTCTTCGTTTTCTTCTTCGTTGAACCATCAAACTCGGTGTGACATTTCTCCGACCTCTGCCGAGATAACCGCTTCAGACCCATACACCATACTAAAAGGTGTTTCTGTTAGTATAATGCTCGAAGTCTACTGTTTAATAATAATGTGGAGACGTTTATTATTACATAATATTGATTATATTATTGAATTAATATTCTGCCTACAATCATCACGTATGTGACTTGATAGTAAAGCTCGTTAAAGCATTAAAGAATATTTATTCTAGATATCCCTAGTAATGATTACTAGTATGATAATGATACGATGACTATGTTTTACTGGTCATGAACATGAGATGTTATATCACGTCATAGATACATGTAGAGACATCGTATTGGATATGACCTAACAAAGAGAATTATATATGGATTAAGTCATTATAATTCCTTTGATTGTTATATATTATTTAAGTCCTTATTACCTAAAGACACTACAGTTTCCCACATAATGAGTATCGTACTTTAACACAATACCCACGTCTTCTGTAACAAGGGACCATACAGTTTGTGATTGGATACGGTACGATTTATGCAGAGGGAAGTAGTTTGTCCAGAGGGTACTTGTCCCTCCTATAAAATGGAGAAGATATCCATGGGCCCTTGATAAGTTAAATTGTTTAAATGCATGGCCATGCTCAAATTGATCAATAAAGAGTTAATGATAAATATCTGATTTGGACAATTGTAACTTGAGATTAAGAATATTAATTAAGCTATATAAGGTTGACTTATCCATACCTTATGCTTAATTAGGATATTGCGCGACGAGAGGATTAAATATTATACAGTAACGGGATTTCATTCGTGCCGTCGAATTAATTCTTTTAATACGGGTAGTCATAATGTCTAGCTAGAGGCAGCTTATAATTTATGAGTCGTAAAATTGTTTTTATACTCATTGCCGTATTAATTAGAACCTACAGGGTCACACATTTAAACGAGCAGAGCAGCTATTTTGTTCCGGTTAATTATGGTTGGTGAAAAGGTTGGTGAACCCTGCCATTTTGAGGACTATATAAGAGTGTCTTGTGATAGCCCTCACACAAGACTTAATCACAAGTGAAGACATATTTGGGTAGAGAGAATCAAAAATCTTATTTTGATATTTTTCTCTCTTAAAGTCTTGAAGATAATATTCAAGAGTTGAATAATCAAAAGAATCAAGAACATATCTTCATATCTTTGAAGATTGATTCTTTGACCAAGAAAGTATTTAGAATCCTCTTCTAATCTTCATCTAATCTTGTGAGTTTGATCTTTGGTAACATATTAAATAAGATTCATAGTTGTTATTTTAGAACAAAGTTCAAGAACATTTGAATAAAATTCTTGGTGTTCTTATTCTTACCATAACCAAGAACATATCTATATTCTTATTGATTTAAGTGAAATATTTATTGAATCGGAGCTAGCAATCCGTTAGACACTCGGGACTTATTTTTTGTTTGGACACCATAGAGGACGCTCGCTTCTTGCAAAGTCTCTAGAAGGTTCGATCGGAAATACACTACAAGAGGTAACAATCTTGTTCTTCGTACTTTGATAGTATACTTGGATACTCGGAGGGTTTTTACATATTATATTACTTCCGCTGCACTATGCGATATATGATGAGATCATAAATCTTATTATTTCGATAAAAACCCAATAGTGGTATCAGAGCGACTAGTATATTTTATATTTTATATTTTATATATAACTTGTCGATAGTCGATATTTAGTACATTTTATATATTATATGTGCTTGTGAATGCTTAAATGGTTTGTGGATCGTGGTTGGTATATCCGTACTAGATCAATTAGATTGATGATTCGATTATGGTTGTAATATTCATAATACGACTTGTAGGTCGTGCCTTCTTATTTTCTTATTGTAATTTCTCTTCTCATCTTACTCCCCTTGAATGTAACTCGAGGTTTTTATTACTAGATATAAATATATAGTTTAAAATAGTTCTAGCTATAAAAGGAAGACGAAGGAGACGAGCAACTTACAAGAAATTCAAGAAGAAAGGCGTTATCGAAAATTACACCGAATGACCTATTGATATTAACAGATATCATAATAGGATCTATGGTTTACCACACCACACCAAATTCTTCATGTGAATGTATGAGATACATCAAATTTACACCGCATATGATTATATGAGATGCATCATATTTAAATTAGCATATGATTGTATGAGATGCATCATATTTATTTTATTTGCTTAATAATCGTTATTGCCAAATAAATCAAACTCATTAAAACTTTTACATGTATGTGATACATGGTAAATATTTTGAGATAATCAAATTTTGATAAAATAGTTTTATTAAAATCAATTGATATGAAATATAAGTCTCAAGAGCTAACCATTTCAAAACACTCGTCAAACTTTCGATCATTTCTAATATGGGTCTGCCAAAGCAGGGTGTATGGATTTTATCTTAAGGAGGCGAGATGAATAAACAAGCTTATACATATGTTTTAAATGGTTAAGACTTATATAGGTTATACAAAACGGTTTTGGACCTATGGCTTATTTGGGATTAATACGATTAAAACGACATAAGATGTCATCCCAAATGATAATCTAAAGCATTTCTTAATTGCATGGGTCATGCCAAAGCTGTGTCTGTGGTTATTTGATCGTTAAATTATAATTCATATATGTGTATGTGATACATAATATTTGAGACTAACATGTTGACATAAGATGTCATCTCTATTGATAAAAACTAAACTTCTTTTAATTGCGAGGGACATGCCAAAGCCGTGCTTGCATTTACTTGATCGTTAGATTTTAAAATCAATATATCTCATGAATAACTTTGCATATTAATATTGTAGAATCAATGGCGACAATCAATACAAAATTGACAAAGAAAAACTTTCTGGCACTAATTACCTTGATTGGTCAAGGAACTTGAGAATTGTTCTCAAAGCTGAAAAGAAGCAGTACATTCTGGAAAACCCAATTCCCGATGAACCGGAATCAACCGCCACCAAAGCTAAAAAAGATGCTTATAGTAAGCATATGAATTATTCTTTGGATGTGACATGCCTTATGTTAGCAACCATGAACTCGAAGCTGCACATACAGTTCAAGGACATGGAAGCTTATGAAATGATGGGTCAGCTTAAAGGAATGTTCCACGAGCAAGCTCGTCAGGAGAGGTTTGCCACTACGAAGGCATTGAATGGTTGTAAAATGTCTTCAGGTACTTCTGTGAGTGATCATGTTCTTAAGATGAAGGGCTACATCGAGCATCTTCAAAGGCTAGGAGCTACTATCAGTCAGGAACTCGCTACAGATATGATCTTAGCATCACTGCTTTCAGAGTACGATCATTTTTTAGTAAACTTCAACATGCACAACATGGAGAAGACTATTACTGAGTTGCATGGGATGCTAAAAAAAACTGAGATAAACATTAAGAAAGGTGTCCCTAATGTGTTAATGGTTCAAAAGAAATGGAATAAAAAGAAAGGGAATAAGATGTCCCCGAAAGATAAAGGTAAGGGTAAAATGCAAATGTTGCCCAAACCCAAACCTAAACCTTTCAAGAAGTCACCGAAACAACCCAAAGAGGGGACTTACTACTACTGCAATGAAATTGGTCATTGGAAAAGGAATTGCAAGGTCTACCTGGAAGAAATGAGGAAACGGAAGAGCGGTGAGACTGCTGCTTCAGGTATTCTTGTTATAGAAGTCAATTTATCTACTTCTTCATCATGGGTATTAGATACCGGTAGTGAAGATCACATTTCTGTGAATGCACAGGGGCTGCGAAAGAGTAGACAACTGACAAAAGGTAAAATGGACCTACGTGTTGGAAATAAAGCAAGAGTTGCTGCTATTGCCGTAGGGACTTATGATATAAAACTTCCAAGTGGACTTGAATTGGAACTTAATAATTGTTATTGCGTTTTTGCTATGGGTAGAAACATTGTATCAGTTGCTTGCCTTGATTTGGAAGGATATGACTTTACTATTAAGAATAGTGCAATATCCATATTTAATAAAGGTATTTTTTATGGAGATGCCTTGATGAGTGGGTGATTATATCCCACAAATCCTGAAAGTTCCAAATCTGTCTATAACTTGAATGTCATTAAATCAAATGATTTAAACCAAATATATTTTTAGCATTGTCGTTTAGGCCATATAAACGAGAAACGTATCACCAAACTCCATAGTGATGGAATCTTGGACACATTTGATTTAGAATCATATGATACGTGCGAATCTTGCTTATTAGGCAAAATGACCAAAGCTCCTTTCACGGGCCATACTGAGAGAGCTGCAGATTTATTAGGCTTAATACATACTGATGCATGTGGACCAATGAATACAAATGCTAGAGGAGGTTTCCAATACTTCATAATGTTCACGGATGACTTAATCAGATTTGGATATATCTACTTAATGAGTCATTAGTCTGAGTCGTTTACGAAATTCAAGCAATTTCAAAATGAAGTACAAAATGAGTTAGGCAAAACTATTAAAGCACTACGATCAGATCGTGGTGGTGAATATTTAAGCCATGAATTTGAAAATCATCTCAAAGATTGTGGAATTGTTTCACAACTAACTCCACCCGGAACACCTCAATGGAATGGTGTGTCGGAATGGAGAAATCGAACCTTGTTAGATCGATAATGGGTCAAGCTGATCTTCCAATTTCTTTTTGGGGATACGCCTTAGAGACTGCTGTGTTTATTTTAAATCAAGTACCATCTAAATCAGTTCAAAGTACACCATATGAGATGTGGACAAGGAAAAAACCTGTTTTGTCTTTCCTTAAGATTTGGGGTTGTGAAGCTTATGTGAAACGACTTATCACTGATAAATTATCACTCAAATCAGATAAATGTCTTATTGTGGGATATCCTAAGGAAACTAAAGGATATTACTTTTACATTCCATCAGAGACCAAAGTGTTTGTTGCTCGATCTGGAGTATTCCTTGAGAAGGAATTTATTTCCAAGAAAAATAGTGGGAGCAAAATAACTCTTCATGAGATGAGAGAGCCACAAATAGATACTAAACCTTTAGATAAAATTGATTTAAACTCACATAGAGATGTTGAGACCACTTCTTCTATACCAGCTCTACGTAGGTCTATACGTTATCATTGTGTACTTGAGAGATATGGATTCTCATCACAGATGACAAAAATGTGGAGCTCATGGATCTAGATGAGCCCACAACCTACAATGAAGCAAATACTAGCATTGAATGCGAAAGTTGGCTTGAAAGGATGAAATCCGAAATGCAATCCATGTATGATAATCAAGTATGGACTTTGATTGATCTTCCTGAAGGTTCCAAAGTAATTGGTTTGAAATTGATCTTTGCAAATAAAAAGGACATGGATGACATTGTACAAGCATACAAATCACGACTCATAGCGAAAGGATACAGACAGACTCATGGTATTGACTATGATGAAACCTTTTCGCCAGTCTTAATGATTAAATCAATTAGAATTATACTTGCCATAGCAACATATTATGACTATGAGATATGGCAAATGGATGTCAAAACCGCTTTTCTTAGTGGGAAGTTAGACGCGGATGTGTATATGATACAGCCCGAAGGTTTTGTCGATCCTAATAATCCTATAAAGTATGTAAGCTTCTAAGAGCCATTTATGGTTTGAAGCAGGCATCCCGGAGTTGGAATCTTCATTTTGATGAAAAAATCAAAGAGTTTGGTTTCATTAGAAATCAAGACGAACCTTGTGTATACAAGAATATTAGTGGGAGCGCAATCGTTTTTCTAGTACTCTATGTCCTACTCATTGTAAATGACATCCCTACTTTACAAAGTGTTAAACTTTGTCTGAGTAAATGTTTACAATGAAGGACTTAGGGGAAGCTGCCTATATACTGGGTATAAGGATTTATAGAGATAGATCTAAAAGACTTCTTGCCCTAAGTCAAAGTACATAGGTTAACAAGGTACTGAAACGGTTCAGTATGCTTAATAGTAAGAAAGGGTTCTTACCTATATCACATGGCATAAAGTTTAGTAAAACTCAAAGTCCTTGTTCGAAGGAAGAAAGAGATAGAATAAGCTTAATACCTTATACTTCGGCTATATGATCTATTATGTATGCCATGATATTTAGTAGACTGGATGTATCATTTGCATTGAGTGCAACCAGCAGATACTAGTATGACCCTGGCGAGGCTCACTGGACCGTAGTCAAAAGCATACTTAAGTACTTGGGAAGGACTAAAGATATGTTCTTGATATATGGTGGTCAATATAGTGTGTCCTTAATGGCTATGTCGATGACAGTTTTGAGACAGACCAAGATGATTCAAAATTGTAGTCTGGATATATATTTTGCTTGAATGGTGGTGCTGTTAGCTGGAAGAGTTCCAAACAAGCAACCACAACTGATTCTATAACGGAAGCTAAGTACATAGCCGCTTCGGAAGCAGCTAAAGAATCTATTTGGATGAGGAAGTTCATTGTTGAACTGGATGTGGTTCCTAGCATTGTTGATCCAGTAAATTTGCACTGTGATAACAATGGAGCTATTGCACAAGCTAAAGAACTAAGATCACAACAAGCATCAAAACACATACTTAGAAAGTTTCACCTCATTCGAGAGATTGTCACTCGTGGCGATGTGAGGATATGCAAAGTTCACACGGATAATAACATAGCAGATCCTTTAACCAAGCAACTTTCTCAAGCAAAGAATGATGGTCATATAAAGGCTATGGGTCTTCAGTTTATGTCTGTGTAGGACTAAGAGCAAGTGGGAGATTGTTAGTATAATGCTCTAAGTCTACTGTTTAATAATAATGTGGAGACATTTATTATTATATAATATTAATTATATTATTGAATTAATATTCTGCTTACGATTATCAAGTATGTGACTTGATAGTAAAGCTCGTTAAAGCATTAAAGAATATTTATTCTAGATATCCCTAGTAATATGATTACTAGTATGATAGTGATACGATGACTATGTTTTACTGGTCATGAACATGGGATGTTATATCACGTCATAGATACATGTAAAGACATCGTATTGAATATGACCTAACAAAGAGAATTATATATGGATTAAGTCATTATAATTCCTCTGATTGTTATATATTATATAAGTCCTTATTACCTAAAGACACTATAGTTTCCTACATAATGAGTATCGTATTTTAACACAATACCAACGTCCTATGTAACAAGTGACCATATAGTTTGTGATTGGATACGTTATGCAGAGGGAATTAGTTTGTCCAGAGGGGATTTGTCCCTCCTATAAAATGGAGAAGATATCCACGGGCCCTTGATAAGTTAAATTGTTTAAATGCATGGCCATGCTCAAATTGATCAATAAAGAGTTATTGATAAATATTTGAATTGGACAATTATAACTTCAGATCAAGAATATTAATTAAGCTATGTAATGTCGACTTATCCATGCCTTATGCTTAATTAGGATATGGCGCGATGAGAGGATTAAATATTATACAGTAATGGGAATTCGTTCGTGCCGTCGAATTAATTCTTTTAATATGGGTAGTCATAATGTCTAGCTAGAGGCCGCTTAAGATTTATGAGTCGTAAAATTATTTTTATACTCATTGCCATATTAATTAGAACCTACAGGGTCACACACTTAAACGAGCCGAGCAACTATTTTGTTCCGGTTAATTATAGTTGGTGAAAAGGTTGGTGAACCCTTAGCCATTTTGAGGACTATATAAGAGTGTCTTGTGATAGCCCTCACACAAGAATTAATCACAAGTGAAGACATATTTGTGTAGAGAGAATCAAAACTCTGATTTTAATATTTCTCTCTCTCAAAGTCTTTAAGATAATATTCAAGAGTTGAATAATCAAAAGATCAAGAACATATCTTCATATCTTTGAATATTGATTCTTTGACCAAGAAAGTATTTAGAATTCTCTTCTAATCTTCATCTAATCTTGTGAGTTTGATCTTTAATAACATATTGAATAAGATTCATAGTTGTTGATCAAAGTTCAAGAACATTTGAATAAAATTCTTGGTGTTCTTGTTCTTACCATAACCAAGAACATATCTATATTCATATGATTCAAGTGAAATCTTTATTGAATCGGAGCTAACAATCTGTTAGACGCTCGGTACTTGTTCGTTGTGTGGATACCATAGATGACACTCGCTTCTTGCAACTTCTCTAGAAGGCTCGATTGAAAACACGCTAGAAGAGGTAACAATCTTGTTCTCCGTACTTTGATAATATACTTGGATCCTCGGAGGTTATTTACATATTATATTACTTCCGCACTATTTTGATATATGATGAGAACATAAATATTATTAGTTCGATAAAAACCCAACAGTTTCCCCCGTTGATGACCTGGGTGTGGTTCGGTACGACCATAGCACCGAGCTGAGTTCATCAATGCGTCCTCCCCCTGCTTTGTCTCGGCGGGTTTTTATCCCTTGCAAGATTGTTCTATTTGTTACTTCCACCTGTCCGTTGTTTTGCAGATGAGCCACCGCGGTGAATCGTTGTTTGATGTGCATTCCTTCACACCAGGACTGGGTTCTCTTCCCATTGAATTGCGTCCCATTATCTGAGATGAGTATTTGGGGCGCCCTGTACCTGCAGCAGATGTTGTTAAACAAAAAGCTTATGATCCTTTGCTCGGTGATGGTGGTCACTGGCTCGGCCTCCACCCACTTGCTGAAGTAATTGATCGCTACTACTAAAAACTTCCTTCCTCCTGAGACGGGTGTGAACTGTCCCATAATGTCGATTCCCCATTTAGCAAATGGGCAGGGTGCTCCCATAGTGATCATGTTATCTGTCGGGATGTGTATTAGTGGTGCGTGTATTTAACATTTTTGGCAACATTTAACCATCTCAACCGCATTCTTGCTCATTGTCGGACTGAAAAAACCAGCTCTTAATGTTTTGCTGATTGGTGCCCTTCTTTTGGTGTGATCACCGCAGTGCCCTTCATGAATTTCTTCTAGTATGTCCCACCCTTTTTCTTCCGAGACGCACCTAAGGTATGGCCCGATGTATGATCTTTTGTATAATTCACCATTAATGTAACATAACATCGCTGCCCTGCGCATGATTTTGGCTCTTTCCTGCTTTTCATTTGGTAGCTCCGCTCTGTTCAGATATGCTAATAAGGGTGCTCGCCAATCTGCTATGTCGTTTATTTCCATCACCTATTTTGCAATGCTACTCCGAGTTGCTCCTAAAATTGTTACTGTTCGTGAGCGACAATATACCAAGGAACTTTCCATTTTTGCTAAATAGTCGGCTTTTACATTTTTTGCCCTGGGAATATGGATCAACTCCCATTCTCCTAGCTTTTTCGCGGCCTCTTTAACCTCCTCGACGTACCTCTTCATCCGTTCTTCGTTTATTTCAAATTTTTCTCCTACTTGTTGTGTGGCCAGCTGAGAATCAGAGTAAGCTATGAGTCGTCGCACATCTAAGTCTATTCCCAGGTGCATACCTTTGACTAGGGCTTCATATTTGGCTTCGTTGTTGGAGGCTTTGAAATCAAATTTTACGGCATATTCTAGCTGCTCACCCTTCGGAGTAGTGAGAATTATCCCTACTCTAGAACCATCAGTCGTGGCTGATCCATCAACATGTAAAAGCCATTGTCCTTCCGGCAGTGATGGTGTAGCCCCTTCTTGGATGAAATCTGCCAGAGCATGAGCTTTGACTGCTGTTCTTAGTTCATACTCCATGTCATACTCCCCCATTTCCACCACCCATTTCACCAGGCGACCTCATACGTTAGGTTGCCCTAGTGTCTCTCTCAAGGGTAAGTTAGTTCGGAGCTTTATGCGGTGGGCTAGGAAGTATGATCTCAGTCGTCGAGATGTAAATATTAACATTAGTGCTCCTTTCTCTAGCTCAGAATAGTTCCGCTCCGCTTCTTGAAAAATTTGACTCGTATAACAGATAGGCTTTTACTAGTTTGCTTCTTCTCTTAATAGGACCGAGCTAACCGCCCCCCTTCCGATGGATAGGTATAGTATGAGCTCTTCTCCTGGTATTGGATTTGTGAGCAGGGGAAGCTCGGCTAAATATTCCTTTAATTTTTCGAAAGTTGCTTGTGCTTCGGAGGTCTATTCGAACTTGTTTCCTTTTCTTAAGATCTTAAAAAATAGGAATCCTTCTCGTCCGAGCGAGAGATAAATCGACTCAGCCCCGCTATCCTCCCTGTCAGTATCTAGATGTCCTTGATGTTTTTCGGAGGGTTCATTTGTAATACTGATTTTACTTTCTCTGGGTTGACTTCAATTCCTTGCTCTGTGACAACATATCCTAGAAATTTTCCCGATTTTACCCCAAAAGAATATTTTGATGGGTTGAGCTTCATCCCATATGTGCGCAGATTTTCGAACGTTTTCTCTAGATCTCTGATATGTTCTCCTGCTTTTACACTTTTTACTAACACATCATCCACATAGACTTCCATGTTCTTGCCGATTTGGGATTTAAAGATTCTATCGACCATCATTTGATATGTGGCTCCCGCCTTCTTTAGCCCTAAAGGCATGCGTACATAACAAAAGGTTCCTTTTGATACCACAAAGCTGACCCTCTTTCTATCTTTGGGTGCCAGGAGTATATCATGATATCCCTTAGAGGCATACATCATGATGAGTAATTCGCACCCCGAGGTAGAGTCCACTAGCTGATCTATGTGAGGTAATGGATAGTGATTCTTGGGACATACTTTGTTTAAGTCTCGGAAATCCATGAACATTCTCCATTTCCCTTGACTTTTTCCTACCATGACAGCGTTGGATAGACACTCCGGAAACTAGATTTCCGTTATGTGCCCAGCTCGGAGGAGCTTTTCAACTTCTTCCCCAATGATTCCATCCATTTCCGGCCCAAAGTGCCTCCTCTTCTGATTTACCGGTGGGTCGATGTTTAATCTGTGTTCGGCAATTGTTAGGCTTATCCCTGTTAGGAATACTTGTTATATTTTGATGATGTCATTAATGAAATTCAAATACTTATTACTTGGCAAAAATGTAAGGAAGAACCAAATGAGTATCTTCCATAGGCCAAATTATGTTAAGATTTAATACTTGGCAAAATGTAAAGAAGAACCAAATGAGTATCTTCTTTAGGCCAAAATAAGTTTGGCTCAAATCGGCTAAGTACAAAAGTACAGCTGAGTTCATCAGAGAGGTACAGCCGAGTCAAGTCCTAGAAGTTCTGGTCAACAAAATTAATCAGAAATGTTTGACCAGACTGCAGTCAAGTGACCTCAGACAAGTCATCTGATCAGGCGAGTCCCAAACAGTCACCATCAGAGAAGTCCAGACTGCAGAGAAGATGACTGTACATCAGCCAACTTGAGATCAGCCAAGTACTCCAAGTCCATGTCAGCATGCGTTGAATAGTCAAATATTACGGAAAGTCATATGCAAGCGTGAAGAGACATATTGGAGAGATTCCCGCAAAGGATATGAAGTAAATAATTCATCCAGGCCTACCACTGAAGACTTTAATCTTTCTATATTCAAAGAATTCGGTGTCTCACATGCAAAGTCTTCACAACGGTCGATCGATGGATTAAAATATGGAAATCCAGCCTTCCAACGTTCAGAAAAGAATAAACAAAGAAGTCTCTCTCCAACGGACGGATTTGTTAAAAAGATTTGCAACGGCTATGAAGGAAATGCTCAAGGATCGTGACCTATATATATCCGAAGATTTGAAGTTGAGCAACAACCGGTGCGAACATAATCTCAAGCAATCAAAGCATTCAAAGCAATCTAAAAGCGAACTATAGCATCGTGAAAAGAGTAGTTCTCAAAAGTTCATACTTGAAGAAGCTCTTAGTTGGAGAAGACAAAAACTCGTGTCTTTAATCCTGAGTTCGGGGTACTTCACTGGTTGAAGTTCAAGACTGTAAAGGCATCCAAGGATCGCGGATCAAGAGGTGCAAGGCAGTCAAGGGAGTTGCAACAGCAAGGATTTCCACTGGTTGGAAGCTGTTGTAATTTGGTTGAATCACTGTAATCTTTATCACTGGTTGACAATTATAGTGAATTCATCTCCAACTGGTTTGGAAAAGTGGATTAGTAGAGGATTACCTCACCTCTGAGACCACTATAACTGCCTGCGTATTTTACTATTTTATAGCATCATACTCTAACTGATGCATTCATTGTTAAGTGTTTCATTAGTTGTTTTGTATTCGTCATCAACTGACTTCCGCACGTATTGAGAACAAACGACTCTAAAGTCATTTGCATATCTATCAGCTGAAGAAACTTACTCTTTGTGAAAATGAGTTTAAGAGTTTCAATAAGTCTATTCACCCCCCTCTAGACTTATTCCTGGATGACTTGTGACCTACAATCCCTACCAAATCTTCAGCTGCGAATGCGAAGATATCCATAAATTTTCTTAGCAAGTGAATCAGACTTTCCCCTAGCCTGTCATCTAGCCAACTTCCCACGCGCGTTTTTGTTTCTGGCCTTTTTGGGACTAATTCTATCTCCATCAGCTCCTCATTAGGCTTGACACCTTCCTCGTGAGCTTCCTCTGGCGTTTTTAACTTCTTATTCTTCTTTAACTCTGGATCCGAGCCTCTCAGCTCAGGCGTCCTCTTACTGCTTTGCACTTTACACTCCCTGTTTTACTGTTGTCTGGTAGCAAGACCGGGAAATAAATTGATCTCCGGCTACTTCCCCTACCTCGATTTCTACAGGGAATTTTACTTTCATGTGCGAGGTAGATGCCACCGCCTCAAACTTGTTGAGCCCGGGCCACCCCAAAAATAGCATTATAGGCTGATTTAGTGTCTACTACTAAAAACATGAGTGTCTTAACCTTCTAGTGAGGTATCCGGCCCAATGCTACCGGGAGTACCACCTCTCCCACTGGTTGCACCTCGGTCATGTAAAACTCGTAAAGTGCCGTATCTACCTTTATCAATTCCACCTCTAGGTTCATTTGCTTGAAACAGTCATAAAACATTATATCTACCTAGCTTCCCGTGTCGATAAAGACCCTTTGTACATCATAACTAGCAATTTCTGCTGTGATGACTAGTGCGTCATTATGGGGCGTGTGTATCCCGTTATAGTCTGTAGGGCTAAATTGGATGATAGGCCCGCTACTCACAGAGGCGACCTCTTTAAACTGGTGATATCTAGCCTTTCGCGTGTGAGCTTTTCTCGCCTGATTGGAACTTCCGTTGGTCGGTCCTCCTGATATCATGTGAATCACTCCTTTCTTAGATGGGGGGGTAGCGGGTCCTCGAGGAGCTTCTTTTTCATCCCCGTACCTCCTTGGGGTACGAGTGGTTTCTTCTGACCTCCAATCCTTTGGTGGTATGTGAACTCCATTAGATGCCTTGCTCGGACCAACCTTTCGATCTCATCATTGAGATGTTTGTACTCGTCCGTTTTATGTCCATAATCATTTTGGAATCGACAATAAAGTTCTGACTTTGGTTGAGTAGGTCCATTAAAATGAGATGTAGGCCAATCAATAACCCTGCTCATCTTGCCCTCGACTGCTTCCAGGACCTGCGCTCTTCTCATTGTTAGTGGGCTATATTGGTCGAACCTCGATCGTTTTAGGTTGGTCTCGCTATTCCTTCGATCCGTATTTTGATATGTCCTTCTACAGAGCACTTCCCCCCGAGGTAGATTTCCTCGAAAGGTATACACTTCGTGCTGCACTACCTTGCTGGTTCCTCCTTCCTCCTCCTCAGACTTATCTTGCAATTCTTCCATGTATTTCTCGGCTTCTTCAACATTGATGTATTTGGAACATCGAGCTAGGACCTCGCCATATGTTCGGGCTGGATTTTTAGCCAGAGATGTATGAAGTTGTAATATCCGGATTAATTATTGAGTATTTCATCTGTTTTTGAACCCTATAATATTCGGAATTGTGATATCGATAATTGAAGTATGATATTTCACGTATTTGTATCCTTGTACATGAGTATGGCAACATGTAAAATTCCCCATGCAAATACGTGATAACATACGCTAAGAATGTAGCTTAACGTACGTTATCGACCAGAGTTAGCGTACGCTACGAATGAAGCGTAGCGTACGTTAGGCACTCAATAATTGAGCTGGGCGGCTAGCACATGCGCCAGCCGGACATGGGTCCGGATAAGATTCCCGCGGATGAACCTGGACACTTTTGAAGTCAACGAGTGTTAACGTACGCTAACGTGTGTTTCTAGCGTACGCTAATTGGTGTTGATTACGTACGTAACCTGATGGTGTAGCGTACGTAATCGAGTACAGAATGAGGACAATTATGTTAGGAATAAAGCCAGACTTGTTGCTAAAGGCTATGCACAATTCGAAGGGATAGATTTTGATGAAACTTATGCACCAGTTGTACGACTAGAAGCCATCAGACTATTCCTTGCATATGCAGCATTCAAAGATTTCATAGTCTACCAGATGGATGTAAAGAGTTCCTTTCTTAATGGAATTCTAGAAGAAGAAGTCTATGTGGAGCAACCCCTGGTTTTGTCAAAGGAGACAAAGTCTACAAGCTTTTGAAAGCTTTATATGGACTCAAGCAGGCACCAAGAGCATGGTATGAAACATTATCCGTGTTTCTTGAGAAGAATGGTTTCAGCAAAGGCAAGATGGATAAGACCTTATTCAGAGTGGAGCATGAAGACCACATATTATTAGTCCAAATATATGTGGATGACATCATATTTGGCTCAACCAATCCAGAGCTATGTGAGAAGTTCTCAAATCTCATGCAAGGAGAATTTGAGATGAGTATGATGGGCAAGCTTAATTTCTTTCTAGGACTGCAAGTTAAGCAGATGGAAAATGGAATTTTCATCAACCAAGCTAAATACACCAGAGATCTAATCAGGAGATTTTGGAATGGAATCAGCCAAATCAGCAAAAATTCCTATGAGCACAAGCACACATCTTGAAGCAGATGAAGAAGTCATATCAGTGGACTAAACCCACTACAGAGGACTCATTGGATCACTTCTTTATCTGACTGCAAGCAGGCCATACATTTCATATGCTGTAGGAGTATGTGCACGATTCCAGTCTAAACCCAAGCAGTCACACCTAGAAGCATCTAAGAGGATCATCAAATATCTCAAGTCTACCATTAATGTCGGTTTATGGTATCTTAACGATGACAACTTTGAGCTGTCAGGATATTCAGATGTAGATTTCGCAGGATGTAAGATTAATAGGAAAAGCACCAGTAGAACGTGCCAATTCCTAGGAACCAGACTAATATCCTGGTTTAGCAAGAAGCAGATATCTAACTCTATCTCAAAAACAGAGTCAGAATATCTAGCTGCAGGTAGCTGTTGTGCCCAGATCTTGTGGATCAGACAACAGCTAAGGGATTATAACATAATTGCAAATGAAGTCCCAATTTGGTGCGACAACAATAGTGCAATAGCAATCACCAACAACCCGGTATTGCACTCAAAGACAAAACACATTGATGTTAAGCATCACTTCATAAGAGACCACGTACTTAATAAGAGAGTCAGAGTTGAAAGAGTCGGCACAGAATATCAAATTGCTGACATTTTCACCAAACCTTTACCAGAAGAAAGGTTTTTGGAGCTAAGCACGGAGCTTGGATTACTAGATTGGGAATCTAGTACAGATGAGAAATCTACCTGAAGACCAGATCAGAAGAGCAAAGAAAGTTACCTGATCTGACCAGACAAAAAGACGAAGGACGGACTAAGCTGATCACAGGCATCAGAACCTACCTGGAGCAAATAAGGAGAGTCACCTGATGCAGTGCAGTCAAACAGTCAAACAGTCAACAGTCAACCAGCTAAGTTTTCTAACTTTGACCGACTATTGAATATTTTATTATTATTTTTTTACACGTGGCAATCTTACGTTTACACGATGACAAGCTAGCACGCTTACACGTTCACACGACCCCACTAACTCAAAATTTGAACCGACTCAATTAAATTAATTTAATATTCCCAACGTCGCTTCAATTTCCTTTTAAATACCGAGAAGTCGTTTCCCTTTACCTTCCTTATGTTTACAAACCCTAGTTTTCACAGAGCAAAAACCCCTTTTGAATTTTCATACACTCAGAAGAATTTTTCTTGTGCAGAAATGGAAGCATACTTCAACGGAGTTAACCTTAAGGCGGTGAAGGACCAGATCATCTTCTCACTGGTTGTCGATTTCGAAGAACTTCTTGAGGCAAACCTGGACAACGACGTGCGACATCTCATCAGATCGATGAAGGCAAATGGGATCTACCCATTTCTGGATTCAACCCTAAATGTCTTTTAAAAGAGGCTGTTATCGCTTTCTACAGAAAAGCCCGAGTCCTCGAATCAGGCATAAGGGCTCAATTTGTGGAGTCTAAGTGGATATCACTCCAGAATCGGTCGGGAAAATCTTTGGGATGAAGCCTCACGGAATGGCTGTCGAAGCCCTAAAACAGAACGCAGCCGACACGTGGCTGAAAATCAAGGTTGTTGACCAGCCGGAAAAGCTGAAGCTTACCGCGAAGAGGAGTGAGCTTCGGAAGGAATATCGCTTTGTGTTGGATATTACCAACAATATAGTGATGGGTATGGCTGGCAGTTATGACCAACTGTTGTTAGCCAAATTCATGGTCTTGGGGGCCTTTATCCAAGATCAACCGATTGATTGGTCTGACTATATCTTCAGACAATTAGTACGTGAGGTGAACAAAGTCCAGTGGCTGGACGATGAGAAAAGATTCAAAAACAAGCAGGCGTTTGGAATGCAGCTTAGTTGGATGTTGGAGCAACTTGGTGTGGCGAAGGAAACCCTGACCCTTCCATATCAACAAGAGGCTTGGTCACTTAGACCAAGAGACCTTGAGGAGGCTAGGAGGAGAGAGGAAAGCAGCTCAGATACTAAGGAAAATGTCTGTAGAGCGAACACCCTACAGATACCCTTCGAGCTCAGAGGAGTCAGCCGAAGATCAAGCTGCGGCCTGTGGATCAACTGCGGCCTGTGTCCGACTGCACTGACGATACCCCTATTGCCATCTGTTTCAAGAGAAAGGGACCAGCCCCTGGTGAGCCATCTGTGATTCACTCCTCACCAAAACCATCACCCAAAAGACCCAGGCGATTGTTTGACGAGGAGGAGCAGCCAGATCATTTTTCTACCCCTGAACCCATTCATAGAGAGGATCAGCCTGCTCCCTCCAGCCTGGAAACCCAACTTGTCCCTCTTCTCACTCCCCAATTCATTTCAGAAGAAGAAGAAGCAGGTTTGATCATTCACATTCCAGAGGCAAACTATTATTTAAACCTGCTCGAGAATAATTTCTTAAACCTGTCTATAGAGCAGCTTCAACTGGTAAAACCTCACGCTCTAAAATATTCTTTTATACATATTTTTGAGGAATGGAAAACATTGAAATCATTTTCATTCTGTCAAGTGCAAATTTTTTTGAAAACAGTAGCTGGGAGTATCCCCAGGTTACGGAGCAAGTACTCATGGAGTTTTGCAATGAGTCAGATCCTATTTTAATGCTCCAGGAGAATTGGTTCATGTCTAATTTTAAAACCAACATGGACCAATTCATCCATTCTATTATCTAAAGTATTTTTGATGGAACTATCAATGAAAATGGAGTATTTGAAGAAAAGGAAATCATGATAGAAGAAGTTGTGGAGGAACAAGAAAATGAAGCTGAAAAAGAATAAATCATTGTAATAGAAGAAGAAGAGGAGAGACAGGAGGAAGGAGAAAAAGAAAAAAAAATAAGAAAACATTTTAGTTGAAAAACAGAGTGAAAAAGAGGAAGTCGAAAAAACAGAAGAGTTGGAAGAAGAAGAAGAAGATGAGGAAGAAGGAGAAGAAGTTGAAAAAGATGACAATGATGATGATGATGATGCTTTTAAAGATGAGGATAAAAAGGATGATGAGGAATAAGAGAAAGGGGAAGAGAAGGATGAAGAGAAAAAAGAAGAAGAGAGAGAGGAAGAAAAGGAAGAGGAAGGAGAAAAAGAGAAAGAGGTTGAAGAAAAAGAAGGCCAAGGTGAAGCCAGATCAGATAAGGCTGGGGCACCTGCCCGCTACACCAGCCTAGATGCCAGCTTAGCTGAAGAAGATGACCGTTCGGGGGAAGTAAGAGAAGTTCAGGAGCTGAGAACGAAGAAGAGGCAAGATGTCCAATTAATTGAAGCTGGGACATCAAGTCTTAAGAGGAAGGAAAAAGCTAACCAAGAGTAGACTGATGATCATCCTGCAGAGAAAAAGAGGAGGATCAGGCAAGGAGCAGAGACTACATTAGAATGGGAAGGCAAAGAGCTTTGGTTCGTTGAGGACTTTCTACCTACAGAAGGTGCTCCAATTTGGGGATCTTCAAAGAAGCAGTTCACTGAAAAAATTTATATCTGGGAATTACTCTAGGAGAAAAATTGCTCCCCACAGCAGACTTTTATCGACTTTATGGAATCAACATTTCCAAAGCTCTGGGCCATCTTAGTAAAACATGCAAAAATATGGAATGTCTACCCCATGATTTCTCCCTTCAGACCTGAAGATCCTCCCACTCTGCTAAAAAATGAATTGGATGAGTTAGCGTTGCAAAGGGAGATAAGGAAGCTGTGTGAAGAGCATAAGTTCTCTTCCGAAGAAGAACAAGATTTTGCCGCGCTTGTTGGCAAGAGGAAGTACGGCCTAACACCCATCAAGAAAAGACCAATTGGTGCAAAGCCTTTTTGGCCTCCCAAGCAAACTGTCCGCAGAGGCAGAGGCAGATAGGATTTATTTGTACTTATATTTCTCTTGTAATTTTTGTTTTTGGAAAACTTGTAATTTTTCTGTATTTTGTTTGTTCATTTAAAGCTGATGTACTTGTAAACAAAAACAGAAGAAATATATGAACAGTCATTTGAATGACAACCCCTAGTTGTCTCAAAACAAGACTGATTTTAGTTTGTGTCTTGCACTTATGTGCAGACCTGTTCTTCATTTGAATAATTGTTTAAGTTTTGCCATCATCAAAATAGGGGGAATTTGTTAGGAATACTTGTTAGATTTTGATGATGTCATCATTATATTCAAATGTATGATTATTACTTGGAAAAATGTAAGGAAGAACCAAAT